>CM030900.1:22025173-23361423 GCA_018136845.1 Heterotis niloticus | reverse complement strand
CCTGCTGTGTGTTTGGGTTGTCAGGGTAAAAGGGGTGAAACCCCGTAGTAGTGGGGGGTGAGGGGGACCTCATTTGACCTGGGAGGCAAACAAAATGTGCAAGGAGGAGGACGTGTGACCAGAGTGACCAGTCTGATAGTGGGGGTGTGTAACAGAGGCCAGCAGACATCCATCCATCCATCCGTTCACCCATTGCTCTTAACCGCTTTGCCCTGGTCAGGGTGGCATTGGTCCAGAGCCTATTTTGGAATCACTGGGCACTAAAAATATTTAAATGAACTTATAGGTGTGACAAACATGTGTGGGAGAAAAGTAGCAATACGTGTAATGATGAGGAAGGCACAGAGCTGGGCGTGGGGCCAGGGGGGGTGTCGCATCCAGGCTCAACAGCACCACACAGCAGCAACGTGTTGCATAACCACCCTGAAGAAGGCAGGTGCTCATTCTCATTGGCTGTAGTACAACAGTCGATTGTGTGCAAAAGCCACCTTTGTGCGTGATGACATTTTGAAACCAAACCCTTGTAAACCTCAGTATCAAGGCAGCCCCTCTCTCCATCTCTATCTCTCTCTCTCTCTCTCTCTCTCACACACACACACACACACAGCTCAGTGACAGGGTAGAGATCGGGTCAGTGCATAATGGAACTGGTTTAGCATTGGCATCATTCCTATAGCCCCCTGTAAAGGCTCACCAGTATGATGCCCCCTTCATGAAGGTTTGATTCAGTTCCCCTCCTCTCAATTCTTATTAGCTGTTGTTGCCTGGTTTGCATTATTTAAAATGCTTGAAATGCTGACATGTTTGATATTCATTATGGACGCACAAACAAGGAGGTAAAGGCCAGATCTGGTAATTTAAGGAATCCCGTTAAAAATGTGTGTGTGCGAATCTAGCTGTAGTTCACTGAGGTGTGCAGTGTGTGAGTGAGTGTATGTGATTCTATCTAAGCTGTGCAACGTCTCAGTTTCAGCACTGAAGCCTCTAGCCAACCGTGGTGAGGAAGCACTCTGTGACCAAATGGTTGCAGGTTCCAGTCCCTGGTGGGCAGAACTGTGTTCTGCGCAGTTAAAATTAGTTATGTAAGTTTCCTTAGATTGGGGTAAATATAATAACAGAACCTACTTGCAAACTGGCCATCCACCATCCTCACCCTGCTGGTCCCCTTTGCCACGATTCAGACATTTGACTCCTAATTCCCACTGCGTTCGGCACTCTGGCTTCGAAATCACATGTTCGACCCGTGCGGCGCGAGACAGAAGGTGCACTGACCACATGGCCAGGTGCCTGACTTACTGATTTGGCAGCTTCTGTAACGATACGCCTGAAATTCAATCGTCGCCTTCCTAGTTGTGCGGCGCAAGCGGCGTATGGTGGCTCCCCAGGCCGGATCTGCTGAGGAGCGTCAGGATAAACAGGCTGTGTGCTGTATACAAAGCAGACAAACAAGCAAATTAGATGCCCTGTCCTTCACAGTTACGTGCAGGTGCAGTCGGGTTGGGGGGGGTTGGGGTGGAGCTTCAGACTGATGGCTTCAGCCTAGTGTCAGATTCTGTCGCTAATGTGCCAGTCCCTGCCAGCGGTAGGCAAGGACACAGGGGGTGACTGGCACACATTCGTGGTGCTGAGGTGAGGCAGGGGTCACCTTGTCTTCCCCCTGACAGATAAAAATGTCCCATGTGTTTCCATCTGCTATTCAGCACTTTTCGTACTTGTGGAATCTGCACTTAGTGAAACAAGTTGAGTTTGCAAATTACTGTTAATCCAGGGCCCCCCAGGGGCTTCACAGCCCCCAGGTTAATAACAACTGAACTGAACACTGCAGTTTAGATGGAGTGTAGCATCGAGGTGGCGGTGAACCACCCCCATTGTAATGACATTACCTGGACTGGTCTTTTGAAGGTGGACCTTTCCCCATATGGCTTGCTCTCTGACCTCCCCAGTGGGTCCAGATATTTTTATCCTGACCACAGAGCTGCAGAGCCGCAGATCTCCAGTGAATGTCTTTTTAACATTTTAGCAGGAAGATGCTTGTGGCCGGCAATGCAAACAGGTCAATGGACCTCAGCAACTATGAGCAGAAGGAACCAGGGACAGAGAGAAAGAGAGAGAGAAAAGACTGGTGAAGGGGGGATGGGAGGACAGATCAAGGAACATTAGTGCCGGTCCACTTGGTGCGATGCATGTGGAGACGTCCTCGGCGGCAGCCATATCTGCTTGGTCCTGTAAAATTGAAATAATCAGCCCTTCCTGGTTATTTGTGACTACATACACTACCCTCCCCCCTTAAAACACACACACCAGTACTTATCTGTGCACACCAGTGGCAAGTGTGTCAGTGCAGCATTCATTTTTCAAGCTACAAACCTGAATCACTGTCACGTTACAATAGCAGGAGGTGAAATTCATACCTGTGACTTCAAAGCCTAAAGGAGGCAGCTTTAACCACTATGCCACCCGCAGCTCTCAGGTGAACATGAACACAATGCTGATTTTCAATTTTATTGTTGCAGGAAGTGTTTTATATAAAGAAAGAAGACAACGTGTTTACATTTACATATCTGCATTACTTTGTCTTTACCTGTAGATCTCTGTACATTGATTTTGCTTTAAATTTGGTTACCCAGGGATACAGCTATCAGCAGTAACATTGTATGAAAGTTGGAACACTGCATGAGATTTTGCACTTTGGGTCTAATCCATCCTATCAGAAAGCAACAGTGATGACACTGCGCTGTTTTGCATATTACAAGACATAGTTACAGTAACATGTAACATGGACATGTAACGGAGTGAAACACAGCAGCCAAAATAAATTATTTTGATAAGGAAAATGGACCCTTCTGCCAGAACTTCATCTCCCAGAGGGCCACTGGAAGGGACATTATGGGACAATAGACCATTGTGTGCCATTGCCCTGGACGTCAAAAACGTAGTCCGAGCTTCATACTGAAATTTGCACAGATGTGCACATGCAGCTCCACCCGGGGCCATCTTGACATATGGGCCAAAAGGGGTGTGACCTTTTCACGGTTCACTGTTGGCCGGTTTTATGTCTTTGCAGATAGGGGTTAGATTCTATGGAGCCCAGCAGCAGTGTCACAGTATCCTTGTGTGGAACATAGTCCTCTGGGTCTCAGTACTGCAGCAATACTGCAGTATTTGCCATTTCGTGTTGCCCGGATTCACAAAGGGAATAGGGGGGACCAGGACCACCCATCTCTCCCCTTCATCACATGCTCTTATTGTCCCTTTCTGTGCAAGATATTAGTAAGTTACACCAATAATATCTTAAAATAGTATTACGTTCATACACGATACATTTTCAAACACATTTCTGCGAAAAAAATACATTCCCCATGTACATTTCCTAAAATTACATCTACTAGTTTTCTAAAACTGAGCAAATGTTGATATATAGCGAGTTGACACTTTTTTAACAGCTGGTTGGCAATTCTGAAGACTTTTTGCAGCAGACAGGGCAGCCTAAGAACAACTGTATTATTGACTGTGAGTATTTTCATTTTTGATGAAAACAAAGAACAGCTTTCTCCTGTTGACTGGAACTAGCAGAAACCTGAGGCTGGATTCCCACCACTGCTGCAGGCCTATGGCAGATCCCTTTCTCTGTGGATCTGCAAGTGAATCATTATTTGTTCATTTACTTAAAACCTTAAATTTGCATAGCAGGTTCATTTTTCCTGTACCAATTCAGGGTAAGTGCCTCAGTTGAGGGCCCTAAAGCAGGAGGGGAGTCATACCTCAGTCTTTTCATGGTAAGGTGACACCTCCAACCACTATGCCACCTGCTGTCTCCAGGGATCATTCTTGGCTCAGAAAGGGGGCCAGAGGTAGGACTGCAGATTCAGGATTTGGTTTGTTAACATCAGGTTATTATGGTACCAGCTGCACGGTTCCTGCTGCCCCAGGGTTCCTCTGCAGCAAAGTGTAGAGTGAAAAAAGAGAGAAAAAGAGAACTGCAGTGTTTGTGTCTGCGCCTCACGTCTCCTGCCATAGCACACAAGTAAAAAACCATTTTCCTTTAATGTAAAGCCCGGTGCCCATTTTATACAGTACAGGTGTGTATCATACTTCTTTTGGTCTTCAGGTCTAGGGGCATCAGCACCGATATTTATAAAGGGGGATGAATTAAAAAAGGCAGAAAAATGAGAAGCTGCACTGGTTTCCCTGGGAACTAACGTTATGGGATCGTGGTTAGGGGACAATAAAAGGGGAAAATGGATTTTGTTTTAATCCAATTTAAGAACAGCTAAGGAGCATTGCTAAAAAGAACAGGTTTTTATAACCAGGAGTATGGCATAGAGAACTGCTGCAGAAAAAAGTGGTAACCTGCAGAGCAAATACATGTAAATGCTTGAAAATGGTCCAGAATATGCGGGACATACAATACAGGGTCTACTGCAATATCTTTGGTTTCATTTCGGATAGACTGCATTTGTCTACGTTTGGCATTTTTCAGATTATACTGGTAATAATATATGCTACATGTCCTTGTTGAATTAAGATGTATTTTATATTCTAAAATGTGTTTTAAAATATCACGCTTTAGTATGACAAGAGCTGCATTTGATCTGTGTAAACAGGCAAGCGGATGCAGCCAGGGGACGGTCTCCTTCCTAGCGACTGTGCTGCATCCCCGGGGGTCCGTTGTTGAGACGGAGAGAAACTAGGTTGTACAATCACAGGCAGGGCCCAAGGGTCCTGCTGGGCAGCGGGGGGTTAAATCCGCAGCTCCTGCAGCATTGGTGTCAGCCTGTTTGTCAGGGTGAGGGGGTTCAGCCGACCGACTGTATGCAGCGATGGCGCGTGAGCCACGAAATCCCAGCCATGGCACGTCTGCTGCACCGCCGTACAAGAGGATCCTGTGCATAAAAAGCAGTGGCCATAAAACAAATTATATTCCTCGACTGCAAAGAGAAGAGCTGGTTTACAGCAGCACTATCTAGAACAAAGGCCACCGAGTGGTTGCCTTTAGGCCTTGGACTACATTTTAAAATTCAATTTAATTTGGTTGTGCATCTGAATAACTGCAATTACGCTCAGCCAACCTTCTGCATCATACATATAACGTTTTGATTAAAATAGTCAGCACATAATATCTGGAATACGCCATTGCCGTTAGATAATTAAATTAGTATAATATTTTTCATCTAGCATTGTATAAGTACCTATAATAATATAATAAAAATTGTACCAAAGTCTAGACTGGAATCTGCTCTCTGTAGATGTGCGTCCATTATAAACTGTGTTTATTAGTGTATTTATTTACCAGGCGCATTTAAAATCACTCCAGCAGTGAAAGGACTCGCATCGCAAGCTTTCGGAAAGTAAACTGTTCACTTCGCTCCAGTAGTGGTTTTTATCTCGATTTTCTTTATGCTGGTGATGACTCACAAGTAGCTGTCATCCTTTGGAGGAAATATTTAACAGTGTGGCCTCCTGTCGGTGAAACTCCCGCATGTTCTACAGAAAAGCAAACACTTGGTTTTTATACTGAGAGGAATAAATCAGATCCACCCAGATTGTGCAGAATAGGTTACAGCTTCCATGGGAGTGGCCAGAATAGAAGGAGCTGCCAGGTGAACAACTGAACAGATTGTCCCTGGGCTGGGGAGCCCTCAGAGGCTGTCCCCAGTCCCCATGCTAAAAGGCAGGAACACTGCGCCATTTTACGATGGCCATCCATCAGCAAGGCATGGTATCCTTTTACCTCAGTGTTGCTCGGCATTTAAATGACTACCGGGAGGTCCACTGAGCCAGCATCATCTCACCTGTGTGCCTCACAGTTTGTCAACCAGGCAGCTACGTTCACATAGGCCAGTCTGGAACTTACTGGCGAGAGCTAGCAGGGAGCTAGTAAGGAAATAACAGTGTGCTAGCAGGAAACGTAGCAGGGAAATCACCGTAGAGAACTACGGTGAAATCTAGTAGGAGAGTAGCATGCAAGGAAGAAATGCAGCAGTGAATTTGCAGCAAACTAGGTGGGGACTAATAGGGAGCTAGCATTATCCTAGCAGGACAGGTAGCTAGGAAGCAGCAGATGAGCTGTCACAGTGCTAACATTCACGACACAAGTGTCTCTCTCTGTCACCCAGGCATCCTCCAGGCACCTCTTGGCCCACAGGAGATGCTTACAGTATGTGGCAGCTGAGCCAGAACCATTTCATTCCCTTCATTCTGAAGAGGAAGTCCTTTCTATTCCTTTCATAATGATATTTAATAATAATACATTATAAAATATAGTTACTATAATAGGTTGATACTTTTCTCCAAACCAAATAACGAATTGAAATTTAGACGAGTGAAACGTTTTAAACATTTAACATTTTTCTAAGCTTAAATGAATATATAAAATGCACAATAAATAAAATTGCAAGGGCACCGAGACACAAGTAAAGAGGAAGTAAGGGGCTCACAGATGCACCAGGGTAAGCACAGCCGATACAACACGTTGTTACTGAAAAGTGGCACATTATACTGTGTGTCATCCACATTAGTGCAGTGTGTATGTGGCATTGTTAAGGGCTGAATAGATCCAAATACAGACAGAGGCAGGCCTGGCCTCTGGTCTCATGGTGCAGAGTGCGAGTGATCTCTCCATGTGCACACAGCAGCTGTGCCTCTGTTTGTCCAGGTCCCTCCGCTCACCCCTCCCCATCTCCGTAAACATATATATTGTGTTGGGCCGCTCATTACATAATGGAATTGTAGTGTGGGGGGAGGGGCAGCCAGCACAAACCAGTGTTTACCCCATTCAGTGAGTGTAACGCAGTAAAGTGAAAATTTGCACATGGGTTACATAACAATACAAAGTATTGCTGGACAGACAAGTACAGGGTCCCATGACTATTATATTAGCAGTTATGTCAATATGATTTTTAGATCAGATTTATCTTCTGAAATACGATGGTGCTAGTTGTTTGCTTTTGACAGATGACGAGGCTGTCAGTCTGAAGCGTGTAGTAGTGACATCCCTCAGGGGATGAGAACTCCTGAGTCATTCACTAGCTGCTGAAGCGCACAGGACTATGCTGTTATGTACATGAGTCACGTTTGATTATAACAAACTGTTCTGAGAAATTAGAACGACTGAAGTCTGTAAAGAGGCTCACAGACACTGCGCATCACTTCTGCAGTCTCATGGGGACTGTAATAGCCGCCTGACCCCAACAGCCTTTGCAGCCGCATATCCAGGACAGAAGGTGACATAGCGGTTTAGGACTTGGGCACATTGCCTGACAGCTGCTGGTCTGAATTGATCTCTCTACTGCTGTAGTATCCCTGAGAACGGCACCTACCACAGACTGTCTACCTTGGAAATTTGTGAGTCCAAGAAGCTTGTGGTTCTGTACTGCTGTGGTGTTTGTATCCTTGGGCTGAACTGGCAGGCTGTTTCGGATTCTCCGGTGTCTCCTTTCATGCTCCTTTCTAACTTTTGTGTTGTCTTTGCTGGACATTCTGCTTAACAACCAGGGAATGAATTGCAGAAGCTGTTCTTCACCATCAGACCATAACCAATATACCCAGAATTTATGTCTCACCTTAAAATTGCTGTAGAAGGATCCAAACCTCCACGTGCAGTTCAATTCTGGCGTTGCTGCTGGTCTCAGTACAGCAGACTGGATGAGTTTATGCAAAAACAGAACTAAGAGGAGTTCAGAGACAAAATCTCAACAGTATAGAATGACAGTCCTCCCCCCACTGCTTTCCCCATTTTGCACAAAGCGATGAACCCCCTCACAGCCCTTTAGGCAAGGATGTCTCATTGCTTTGCTTATTTTTTTCAACAATTCATTCATATTGTCAACTTTGAAGTCTTCTAGGTTCTTCAGGAAAAAATAATTCAGTCCTTTTCTATTAACACGGCTGTGGCTTGTTGTGACTGTATGAATTTGCTTTCTTTGTCCTTTAGAATGCCCGATATTAGAAAATGAGTTGTGAGAAGAATCATGAAGCATCATTACTGAAGAAGCTGTGACATAAAGGCTTCCTATAGAGCTGAAGAGAACGTAGGTCTATGGGGTTTCTTCCTCTGTGCTGACCTCTGACCTTGTAACAGTCAACGTGGTCCTCAATCAATGTACCTACAATTTTTCTAGCTCCCCACAGTCATGGAAACCTTGGCCGATCCAATGTAGCTATTGACCTAGGACCTGTCTACACACTAATCCTGGTGATTTAAGACACCCGTGGAGTAAAGGGTGGGTGGGTGATCAACTGCAGGCGACACAGATGTGTGATGCATGTGGGCAGTTGTGAATGAAACAACAGGATATGAAGGTTCTTCTGCTTCTGTATCTGTCAAGGCAGAGCACGAGTGTCTCCGTACCCCTCAGGTCATACGGGTCTGCAAGAATAAGCTGTCGCATCAGCTTATTTCTCACCCAACGGTACAACCTGTGGCGATACGCGGCCTTACAATATGGCAGCCGGGCTAGGGCTAACGTTGGGGAAACTGAGCATCTTCTGAAACTTCACACTGTAGGGTACATTTCACTTTCCACAGCTTTACTGCATCAGAATACATCAGAAGGTGCCAGGAAGATGAGAATAGAGTCAATGCCCACCCACCTAGCTCATAACCTCCAGTCCATGATCTAAGAAGCGGTCCTGAATCAACGCAGCTACCATCTGATAAATAAAATTGCCTAACTTGATGGCCAGATTGCGACGGATTAAGTAGGTGCAAAAGACATAGCGATAGCTGACACAGATGGATTTTATAGTGGAAGCCATATGCTCTGGTTGCCTCTTCTTGCGACAGGCAAGCATACCTGTTTTTTGTCACCTGGGGTGCAAAGTCACACATGCAGGAGCACAGTGGCATCAGCCTACTAGCATTATTGTTCCTTAAATCCGACCAATGTGGCTTTTCCTAATAATGTGCTATTTTTAGAGGATGTGTGGGCATGTGGGGTGAAATACAGAACACATACGGTAGTTGGTATTTTTCCAACAGGCTGTCAGCAATACAAAATGGTGGGATATATAGATAACACATATGCAGGAAATACAGCAGTGGATGGCATTTTTTATTTACGAGGACAGAAGTTGTGCAGTGATATTATAGCCAACATCAGGGGATACAACTAGAGAGCAAATAAAAAGGAGAATGGAATTTACTTACATCAAAGTAGAGAAGCCATTCCGATATATATTTCCATCCATCCATTATTAACGACTGCTTGTGCAATGCAGGGTCACAGTGGTCTGAAGTCTCTCTTGGAACCATAAGGCATGAGGGTACAAACTGGGTGGGAAACCTGTCTAGGGCAATTGCATACTGTGCGCGCGCATGCGCGCACACACACAGAGCAATTGAGAGTGACCACATTTTCCAAAACAAAACCTGTTGGAGGAAACGAGAACAACTAAAAGAATCCCATACAAACTACACACAGACTCGGCTGGATTCAAATCCACATCCAAACCCACAGCTCAAGCGCTACTTAGAACCACATTTAAATATAACGTATATTGTAAGTTATATACTATCTACAGTATATATAAAAATATATGCAGTATATATTTAGAAGTTATTCCAGGTATTGGGGGGATGAGTGTGGCATATTGTATTTAATCTCCTTTATTTATACTTTTTCATAACCAAAATAACAGCTATAATCCAATCATTAGTCATAAAACAATATCAGTGTGGAAACTGTAGTCTACACAATTAATCTCCCTCTATACACGAATTACCTTATGTCTTCGAACTGACAGCCCACTTGAGTGGCGTCTGGACTCAGGACACTGCTGTTTCTTCCTCATTTGTGACTACACATCATGTTTATTTTGGAATGTGAAGGTCTGAGGAAAGGTATTAACTGTGCATCCGTCGTTCTGGGCTTCTGTTGTTGTCTCCTGGGTTTTGGATGTGTCCTAAGACAAGGCGGTGTTGGCGGGGACAGGGCCTGTGGCACGAGAAAAGTTTCCATGCAGGATTGCATCACAGTGGGAGCGTCCGCCTCCACACAAGCCGCAGAGGGGGCGATAATGAATGGGTGTGACGCTCATGCTCAGTGCCTCGATCAGACGGCACGATGACAAATCCCACTCTTAGGCGTGTGAACGCTGCCTCCATGTTGCTCTTGTAGTGCTTTCATCGGGGGTAATTAGTTTGAGGATGAGAACGATCTGCTTGCTGTCATGGGTCTCTGTGATCAAAACAGGGATGAGCATTAAAAACCTCCAAAGATGAGAAATGGAATTTTCAAGTTATTTCCAGAAGGTTTAAGTCCCTTTTAAAAAAGAGGGGATAAGTATGAAAGTCTAACTTCACAAGAAATATTAGCTTTTGAATGTGTGACTGTTATTTTTATATAAATAAATTTGTTTGATGCAGAAACTCCAGTATGGCTGTTTGAAATTTCAACAATGGTAATACAATAATAATTCAGTTGTGGCTGCTGAAACAAATATATGCATTATTATGCAGAATAATGTCTTGTGTGATAAAGGTGCACATCACTGAACATTTTCCTCAGAAGAGGCAGCGAGAACCTCTGTACGTGCGCACGGTCACCCATTGAGTTATTCATGTCTGATCGGTGTCCTGACAGCTTTTCTTCCTTTTCCACAGAGATTATGAATGATGTCATAAAGAAGGTGAAAAAGAAGGGGGAATGGAAGGTAAGACTGCTTTTTTCAACAAACAACTTCTCTGAGGAAAGAAAAAAACGAATGTATTACATCGGTCGGAGTCTCAGCAGTCCGGACTCCATCCCAGAAATCGGTGCTGGGTTAGGAGGGTACACTGCGGACAGGATGCCAGTCCATCACAGGGCAGCCACACACTCATTCACTCACACAGGCACACACTGTGTGCAATTTAAAGTTATCAGTTCACCTGAAACACAAGCCGTTGGACTGTGGGAGGGGACTGGAGCACTGGAGCAAACCATGTCTACATATGAATAATTTCAATTAGGACTTGATTTAAATCCGAGCAACTGAGTGAGCACCTCACTACCTAGACAATTACTTCAGTAAACCAGATGAAAGCTGAGGTATCTGGCATACTTTGTGGCCCTTAAGAGATCAGAATGAGACATCTGATTTAAGTTAGTAATAACTGGCATGATTTCAAGCATACATTCGATGCTCAAAATTATATAAAAAAAAAAAAAACCAAGCAAAAAAGTTTTAAGTAGTTTTTCTAAATTATATGTCCTAGTTTTCACATTTTTCTGTTGTTATATGTAAATGCAGTTTTTAAATCTGCATTGACTGGTCATTTTTTCAATACATCTGCATAGAAATGATAAGCAATTACTAAGTGTGAACAAGTGGGGTCCAGATGAGCCCAACCCACTCTGCTATTAACTAACATTTATCAGTGCTAACATTTCCCTCAGTCCCACAGTAAATACCTGTTCCTTCTCAGGGTATCTGTCCCTGTGCGGTCCTCCTGCATCCCCGTAGCCCAGAACAGACCTCTGGCCTGCACACTACTGCTCATCTGCCGTTTACCAGCTGCTCTCTGTCACATCACGCCAAATAAGAATGAGCTCCTCTGCCAAAAAAGCAGCACGCTCCATTTTCTTCATCATCTTTCCTGTTGTCCTTCACACGTCGGGAAATTTACTGAAACTGATCTGGTCTTGGTGCCAGAGGGCCCCATCTTCTAAACAAGGATGTGACCTCAGACAATTATTTAAAAATAAACACATCAATCAATAACATTGAAATGCCAATGTATTCAATAGCACAGAGCTTCATGGGTTTTTAACTGACAGCTACCGCTTTACCTGATGATCTGCTGGTCACACACACTACAGCCTGATTCATACTTGTAGCACTGGAAACAGTTACATATATTCACGTAACCAAATGTTTTCTCTGCGGTGACTTAGAGGGTTAGGCTACTTAGAACTGTTTACCCATTTGTAGAGCTGGGTAATTTTTGCTGAATTGATCAGAGTACGTATTTAATGTAATAAACAAATATTACGGTGTCACACTGTCACACTGCAGCCAGAGGTTCCAAGTTGTAGCCCCTGCTGTTGTACCCTTGATCAAAGCGCTTACCCTGAATTAATACAGTAAAAGTGACCCAGCCGTTTAAATGGCTAAATCACTGTAAGTAGCTTAGTGTACAAACGTCACATTTTAAGTTCCTTTAGAGAAAAGTATCTGGTTATTTTCAGCACATTTCTAACTGAATTTAGTTTTATAATTAAACTTTTCAAATTGAATATTTACATTATGCTTTTTTAGCAATATGTTTTGGAAGCATGATGACAGGGGGATGACTCAGTTGGCTGAGCACTGACAATGGTGGGAAAGAGCATTGTCTGGGAGGGTAGCACGCAGATATACAAACACATGCAGATATACACGTATGAGAGTTGCACACTGTGCTACTTAAAATTGTTTAGTCATTTATACAGCAGGGTGATTTTCACTGCACTTACTTGGGGTAAAAATCTTTTAAGTTTACCACAGCAGGAGCAATTCCACTCAATTTTTGGTGGAGTTTGCCTTTAAGATGCAGTTCTGCATAAACCTGCATGGTGATTTAATCTGTATCTCCTCAGGACAGAGCGGCACCTGCTTCCTCTGTTCTCGTTTTTATTTTCTGCAATACAGCAGGACTGCCCATATATTGCACGTTCTCACATCACTATCTATCTAGCTATCTCTCTCCCATCTTGTTATTGCTATTGTTCCCCAACCACTTTCCAACTCCTCTTCCTCTCTCAGGCTCTAGTGGTGGACCAGCTCAGCATGAGGATGCTGTCATCCTGCTGTAAGATGACGGACATCATGACAGAGGGCATCACCAGTGAGTCAGCTGTGCTGTGACGCGGGTCGCAGAGTGTGCTGGACGCCTGTCGTCCCTGTGAATGTCTGTTTTATAACAGGAAAAAACAACCTATCATCAACTCAGTCTCCCTCTCCCAGTTGTTGAAGATATAAACAAGAGGCGAGAGCCGCTCCCATCTTTGGAGGCCATTTACCTTGTTACCCCCACTGAGAAGGTAAATTTGTCACTGCAATCACACAAACACACAGAAACACACTCTTGAGTAGCCCCATGTGATCACACCTATCGCTGCCTGTCTCTAGTCTGTGCAGACTCTCATCGCGGACTTCAAAGACCCCCACTTGTCCAAATACAAGGCGGCTCACGTCTTCTTCACTGACTGTGAGTAGCATGGAACTGTACTGCAATGGACACAATTCAAGACTTGAGTCACTGCAAGGCCCTTTCATAATCTACATGACTCGGACACAAAGACCACCTAGAACCTTAAGAAAACCCTGCGTTGTACTAAGACTGATAGCACAGCCTCTTTTCCTTCACTTCTAACGTTACAGTTTTTTCTTGGCGACAAGTGTCGTCACACAACAACACTTTACAAGGAAATACAGAAATCAGTAGGGCAGTGTATAGTAAACCCTAGTTAATAGATTTCAGTCCAGTGTATTCCTAAATTAAATCTTTCAATTAATATTTTCAGGGACTATAGGTAAAATGTGTCTGCATATAGTGCTTCACTGACTTCCAAATTGGAGAAACGTTCATTTTTCCTTTCTTTTACTGTTCTGTCTCAGTCTGTGTGTCCCTGTGCCTTTAGATGCCTAAAGTGACCGTGGGAGGTGATGGTACGCTGTTTGTCCCCTGTACATTTCCTTTTATGATGATGCTTTATATTCCCCCATACTGCTAATAGCTTGCCCAGACCCACTGTTCAATGAGCTGGTGAAGAGTCGCGCCTCCAAAATCGTCAAGACCCTAACGGAGATCAACATCGCCTTCCTGCCCTATGAGTCGCAGGTGAGACCCCCCACGAGCCTGGGCTTCCTCCGACACCACAGCAAGTTCCTCTGAGCAGCAAGAACGGAAGTTGGAGGGGGGCACAAAAGGCCTCACATATAGGCAGGAGGGGAGCCTGGGAACGCAGGGGAAGTGTCAAAGCACAGGAAGAAGAAGAACTGGACATGTAACAGTGACCATGAGGGTGTGACTCATACTTTTTGGGGCAGTGATGTGTACTGAGGGATGGTTTGGGAGTCAATTTTGCTTTGGAGCAAGATGTAGGCTGACCCACAATCCTCTGCTCCTTTCCTTAATAATTATTAAGGAGTATATGATTAAAATCAATACAGCCAAATCAGCAAATTGCTCCCAGGGGAAAAACTGGTGATTTCTGGCCTTGCCCCTTGAATCGTGTCATTGGCCAAGGTGGCATCAACAGACGATGGCAGCCAATGAGAGGAGAGAGCAGGGTGTCATGTGACCTTGGACAGCTGGGCCATGGGGGATGGGGAGGGGGAGCATGGCAGTATTACGCTCCAAAGGAAGAGATTGGGGGGGGGGGGCAAGAGGAGACAGGCTGAAGTGTTATGGAATGAGAGACAATGGCAGGAAGGAAGAGATGCAGCCAGGGCCCTCATTACATTCACTTCAACACAAATTAAACACTCCTATAAGACTGTAAAGGGGGAAAATGACAAAAATAGTGCCTCTGTCTGTGGTGTGTTAGCTGCCCTCTCCTTTAGACCTGTTCATCCTGTGCAAACACCAAAAAATACTTTCCCCTTGGAATGAAATTTTGCATAAAATTACAAATCCCACCTCTTGATCAAGGAACTTACCCTAAATTTATGCAGTAAAAATGAACCAGCTGTAGTAAGTAGCTTAAAAGTATAACTCACTCTGGAGAAGAGCATCAGCTAAATGTAAATGCAGGATGAGAACCCATAAGATCATCTTTACATTGCTGATCATTATTTAAGCAAAAGTATCTTGAATTACACCAAATGGAAGCAGAAGCGCTCAGTTAGCTTAATTCGAACCTTGTCTCACACCCTATGCTTCTGGGATAGGCTCTGGATCACCATGACCCTGCACTGGACAGCACTCAACAGGTGGATGATTGGGAGGAGAATCTCTAAATAATCTTAAAGCAGAAGGATGTGCGGTGACCCCTGGTCACCTGGGAGGGTAGCATCTCTGACCTTTGAACCTTCCCCGTCTTGGCACAGGTCTACTCCTTGGACAACCCAGACGCGTTCCAGAGCTTCTACAGCCCACACAAGACGCAGTTGAAGAACCCAGTGATGGAGCGGCTGGCCGAGCAGATCGCCACGCTCTGTGCCACACTCAAGGAGTACCCTGCTGTGCGATACCGGGGGTGAGGAATCAGTGTCAGGGTTCGAGAGGACACTGTCCATTTAGGGTCACTGTGGGAGTGTCCTATGTCCATACCGTCCCTGGAGTCTGGGAGGTTTTTTTGAGTCTGGCTTACACTGGGCTATATGGATCTGCTCTGTGGACACCGCGGCATCACTTTTCTGTAATGATCCCAAAGTCTGAGCACAAGTGAACGTGATGAGCGACTCTACCTGTGTGTCTGCGCTGTTCCGGGTGTCTCTGATCATCTCTCTCTCCCCATCTTCCTCTCTGTATCCCTGTGTCTGTCCTTCTCTGGCCATTTCTTTACGTTTCTGTCTCCCTCTGTTCCCGTCACTCTGCCTGTCTCTCCGTGTTTCTGTGCACGCAGGGAGTACAAGGACAATGCCACTCTGGCTCAGCTGGTCCAAGACAAGCTGGACGCATATAAGGCAGATGACCCCACCATGGGAGAGGTGAGGGGGTGATCACAGCAAAACAGCAAAACTCAAGAGGAGAACAGTAGACAGAGTTTACGGGACAGTTCACATCTGATCCAGCAAAGAGAAAAATTCTAAAGAGAGAAAAAAGTGGAATATTAAGACACACGGAACAATGAACAAATACTGGCAGTAGAGGGAATCTGATAAGTGGTAGAGCTGAAGGACTAAATTGTGGTACTTGTCATGGTATTACTAAATGCATGGAACATCAGTGCAGTGCTTTGAGTTGCACAGTTGTAAGGTGTGTGGCATCATGAGGATATCACATCATCCCCCTTCCAATGCAGGGCCCAGACAAGGCACGTTCCCAGCTCATCATCCTGGACCGTGCTTTTGACCCAGTCTCCCCAGTCCTGCACGAGCTCACCTTCCAGGCTATGGCCTATGACCTGCTGCCCATTGAAAACGACGTCTACAAGTGAGCGACCACAAAGTACCCTCTTCTAAATGTCTGTGGCCAGCAATGGCTCTACTGACTGGTATGTGTTTGTATGCATCAGGTACGAGACCAGCGGCATGGGAGACTCCCGGGAGAAGGAGGTGCTGCTACATGAGGATGATGACCTGTGGGTGGCACTGCGACACAAACACATCGCCGAAGTGTCCCAGTGAGTTCAACAGTACAGCCTCAAACACTTGCAACACTACCCCTTAATGCCCTCAGTAGCTTCTTCGCTCCAAATTTTTATTTCTCTAATCTGGGTTAGTGACATTCTAACATCTCCGTCTTGCTTTGCACCACTAAGGTTTCTATTTTTCATTTCTATGGTGCTGTATTTCGAAAACAATGAACTGTTAAAATTGGAGAAGGGAAAGCATACATGCTTGTATTTTGGAAAAAAGTTGCAAGTGTTAAAAGTAATAAAACATGATGAAAGAGATATTTTTCTTTGGGGTGAGTTTATTTAAAACTGCTGGGAAACTGTAAGAGATTTATGATTCCATTAGGCATCAAATAAAAGAACTGAAAATGTCACCCTCTATATCACACGTCTATGCATTATCACTATAAATTTACTTAAATTATGTTATTCAATTTTCATGTATTATACAACTTTTTGTTTTAGGATGATCTTGGCATGACATGGAAAAAAAATATAATAAATAATTTAAAGTGTATGTTTCAGCTTTTTAATATTCAACTAGTTTTTAAGAACAAATGAGGATGACTTAATGGAGGGGTAAATGTATGTAATTTCTGACTAACATACACTGATTTTTTTTGGTGTTTCTATAGTACAGATGTCAGGTTTAAATACTTTGAACACTCAGGGTTTGTTATGAGGAAAAGATTTCTTGGCACCAATCTAAAGAATACTAAAATAGAGAATAAATTTAAGTCCTAAACATTTTTGAGCCATGTTTGGAAAATGAGACACACCTTTGAAAGGTTGTTTTACCAATAAATTATCAATCATTATATTGAACTGGTCTTTTATCACTGGTAAAAAAAAAAAACGTGTAAGTAAAACCATGTTTGAAATGTCCTTGCTAACAGATGTCTCCGTTTCTGTCCTGCTGCCACACAGAGAGGTGACCCGCTCCCTGAAGGATTTCTCTGCCAGCAAACGGATGAACACTGGCGAGAAGGTATGTGTCACACCCACCTCCACTTCCTCTTGGAGGCTGCCAGTAGGAGGAGGCAACCGATGGCTGACAGTCCCCACTCAGGCTTACACAGGGGGTCTTTGTTAAAGTTATTCCAGGCCATGGCTGTGTCTCCCTGAGAGATGTTGTGCGAAGCTCCCTGTGCTGTCTGTGCTCTGCAGACCACCATGAGGGACCTGTCCCAGATGCTGAAGAAGATGCCCCAGTACCAGAAGGAGCTGAGCAAGGTAGTACTATTCACAAGACATAGCTGTCATACAGTATGGTCGCCATGGTGATTTACAATTCTCATTTTTCAACCTTAAACATTTGAGAACCCATTCAGACTCACTGACTATTTAATGAGGAAAAGAAGTCTACAGGTAGGGCCAACGGGTGTGAAGGATGCAGGTTCAAATCCCATTTCCTATTGTAGTACTGACCATGAACTAACAAAAGTAAAAATTACCCAGTTGCAAAAATAGGTAAATCACTGCAAGTAGTTTAATATACAAACCTACTATTTTAATTCATTTTCCAGAAGTGTGAGTTAACAAAGGTTAATAATAATCTAACCTTTTATAAAAAACTGAATTTAGACAGAAAATACCAAATTCATCCATTGTAAAAGGTTTTTAAACAAATTTTATTGTGAAATTCTAGTTTCCATCTGCTGTAAAACTGTGTTACAACATACATGTTGCTCTTCAAAGAAAAAATTAAATTAAGCAAAAATATTGCCTCTCTGCCCAGTACTCCACCCACCTCCAGCTGGCTGAGGACTGCATGAAGCACTACCAGGGCACCGTGGACAAGCTGTGCCGTGTGGAGCAGGTAACTGCATTGTTGTTCTGATTTCCTATCCCAGAATGACGACCACAATGGAAGCATGGCAGTGGTTTCCTGTTTAAACCTTCTTTCTTCCCTCGTCCTCTTTCTATCCCCCAGGACCTGGCAATGGGCACCGATGCCGAAGGTGAGAAGATCAAAGACCCCATGAGGGCCATCGTCCCTATCCTGCTGGATGCCAGCGTCAGCACCTATGACAAGATCCGCATCATCCTACTCTACATCTTCCTCAAGAATGGTGAGGAGTGTGTACGCACACGCACACACTTATGCTTTTATAAAATAAGGTACAACTATCAAATATGGCTGCTGACTTCCAGGCATTTTGTGTGAGTGGTGTTTGTGATGTGAATCTAGATATAGTTTGTATCTTTCAAGGACTGGCATTAGTTTGTTGCAAACAATGCTCAGAATGTGTCATGGTTAATGGCTCCACCCCCAGAGCCCACCTATCTGTCAGGGTGTTCAGATAACAGCAGGACACTTCACCTCTCACCATCTCCTTCTGCTACCCAGGGATCACGGAGGAGAACCTGAACAAGCTGATTCAACATGCGCAGATTCCACCTGAGGACAGCGAGATCATCACCAACATGGCGCACCTGGGGGTGCCCATCATCACAGATGTAAGCTCTTCTTGTCCACCTGCCTATCCTCCGTGTCCCTTCTCTCTGTTTTTCTGTCTATACAGACAATGTATTTCCTCCTGAGACTCAGCTATTTGTTTCTGTCCACTCTTGAGGACATTTCTCATTGAGCATTGTCTCCTAAACTGTACATGGTACAATGCTGAGTTCTAATGCACCTTATAGAGAATCTCCTGTGCTTTCAAGTGACACCATGTTTTTGGGGGTGGGGCTTGGACAACTCTAGGCATGTAGCAAATCCTAGAAATATATTGACAGCCTTTCTTCTGGGTCTCAGGATGATAGCTAAAATGCTGTTATCGACATCTCAACAGTGTCCTTGTGTTACTAGCTGTGGTTGAAACAAGTGACCAACAGAAGTTAAATTGCTGGGGTGCCTGTGTTCTTACCCTGTCCAACCATCTCTCCCTCTCCTCCAGTCCACTCTGCGCCGAGGAAAGAAGATGGACCGCAAAGAGCGTGTCAGCGAGCAGACCTACCAGCTGTCCCGCTGGACCCCGCTCATCAAGGACATCATGGAGGTCGGTGGGGTTTGCCGCAGACTGCCTGTCATCCTGATGCTGGGGCCTGCTGACCTGTGTGTGTGTTACAGGATGCCATTGAGGACAAACTGGACACCAAGCATTACCCCTGCATCTCCACACGCTCCTCCGCCTCCTTTAGTACCACCGCTGTCAGGTACGTGGACATGCATGCGCACACACACACAATATCACACAACCAATGGCAATGAACACTTTCACACAGATAGGCCTGAAGCAGCAGTCATAACAGAGTAGCTGGTGGCGCAATGGTTAGAGATGTCATTGAAAAAATCCGCAATCCTGCTGAATCAAGGCACATGCCCTGAATTGAATACAGTAAAAATGATCCACCCACCAAAAATTACTGCTTTTCTTTCCTTTTCATACCTCTAGTATATGTGTGAGAAAGGTTTTTTTATAGCACGTTCCAGTTGGGCTGTGTTTTGCGTCTTCCTCCTGGTTATTGGAGGAGAACAGAACCGATCAATAGTCATTACAGACTGTCTGGTTAGGGTGTAGGGAAGGGGGAGGGGTCCACAGCCAATGACATCAATGCATTCAGGTGAGGTACAGACAGATTTCTGGGTGGGGGGGGGTGTTGGGTGAGCCATTAAGTTCAGGGCTGATGAGTAATTGGACCAGCTGGCTGTTTACTCATGAGTGACCATAATCCTTCAGTCCTCATAAACAGATCTTGTTCGTTCACAAAGAACCGAAGTGAGTTGTCCCTTCAGGATGATCATCTGAGAGTTTGAGAGAGCACTTCCCGCCGTGTAGGGGTGTTTGTGTTTGTGGCAGAAAGTGGGGTGTCTTCTGGACCTGAACAACATCAGATCAGCTTGCTTTTCATTCTATCTCAGCAATACCATCTGACTTAGAAAAATCTGCTGGACTGTGAGCGCGTCCATGACCCACTTGAATTCATAATTTCACTAGAAAAATTCATGTACACAAGCTTCTCTAGTTACAAAGAGTCCGATTATGAATTTTTAAAGATATGAGTATTTCCCACTTTATTTTTTATATTACATGTATTTATATTAAGTGCTATTAATTTAAAAATGAATTTATATTAATTATTTTAAAAAGAGCTCACCATTTCACATACTGCCTTTTCTTCTCCAGTGCCCGATATGGCCACTGGCACAAGAACAAGACCCCTGGCGAGTACCGCACCGGTCCCCGCCTTATTGTCTTCATCATTGGTGGGGTGTCCTTCAGCGAGATGCGCTGCGCCTATGAGGTCACACAGGCTAATGGCAAGTGGGAGGTCATCACCGGTGAGTAGGATCACCGCTGGGAACCGTCGGGGTCCTGCCAGGAAGCAGGGAGGGGGTCAGGACTCTGAAGACATACAGTAGCTATTCACAAAGGCACTTAAAATGCTGTGAAAGAAAATCCAGAAACTCCACAAGCATCACAAAATGGAGATCAACTTACAAACGGAAGATCAAATAGGAGCCTCCCGAGGCGGATGTCACCTTTTTCAAAAACTTTGATTTGAGTGTTTGTTTCACCCCAAGTAGCTGAAGGCTTCAAGCGAGGTGGTGACACATAGTTGTATCGCAACAGGCAGGTAGCCACAGTTATTTACCCTTGTTGCCAGGTACTGGGTGTAGTCAGGGTGAAAAGCTTGGGTTTCACACTGGAACTGTCCAATGAGTGGTGGTGAGAGGCTAAAGTAAACACCTGAAAACTGTTTACGCCACTACTCACCCAGTCCACACTTTTGAAAGCAGAGCAAATTATGTTTCATTTGTTCAACACTAGGAGTAAATACCGTTTACATATTAATTTTTAATAATATAGCCGTCATTGCTGGTTCTGTTTTTACTCTAGGCCTAATTGAGACCATACTGGTGGTGTGATTACATCACACCTGCTACTTTAAATCTGCGCCATAATGTTATCAGTTGGGTTCAAAAAATGTAACCGTGTACAATGTGGGAACATGCTATTACAAGGTTGATGAAAAACAGTATCTTTCAGTGCTGCAGTTGCTGTGCGAAAAGAACTGTAGGAAATAGACTATTAAAAATAAAACGTGCATATATATATAAAATACATACTAAAGTAATAATACTTTAATGACCTGCCTCAGCTTTGTAGTCAGGGCTCGGGAGACTGAACTGTGGGTTCTTTATTTCACGTGGCGTATCAGAACACTGGCACTCACCGAGCGCAATGACACGCCTGCCCTAAAGCTTTCAAATACATTAAACACCCATAGGCTCAACATTTCCCCTCTAATGTCCCATAATGTTTCGACACAACTAATTACACATATACAGGAGGAATACAATGGAAAAGCCACAGTTCGCCACACTGCTGGACCAATACTAACAGAATAAAAATACTAATAGAAACATATGCTTAATTATCATTTCCTAGAGATCACAAAAACAGAAAAAGCACAAAAGATAGGGAAACTTGTACTGTACACATCTGACAAGATCCAAAACTGAGAAAGTCCCAAATGATGAGTGACTTCTTAACCTCACACCTTTCCCTGTGTGAGGATGGGAGCCAGTCGTGTTATATTCAAATTCATGTTGTTACAGGGCATTTAGCCATCGGGTTTTACTGTACCTACAATGTTAATTCAACAGTCCCTTTAATTCTTGTCTTGCTCTGCTAATACTGAACATGGCTTTTCACATCACTGTGGACACAAAGCATCAGCCAAATGTGCAAATAAATTAATAATACATGTGCTCCATTCTGTGTACGTAACCATATACAGAGTACAGTGTTGGGTAGTCGCATCGACAACAACGTTAGTGTCAGCATTAGTCCACCAAGGTTTTTCGGGCAAAAGCCAACGCACTGCACAAAAGCCACTGTTCCTCTTTGCTCCCTGTCATTTGTCTGCTGTTCTCACGGGGGGGCTGATGCAGGGTGGGGTGGGTGGGGGAGTCTGTCTCGTGTTTCGCCGTGCTGTGCTTTGATGTGGATCTGTTGCTTTTCTGTTTCTTTTAAACTGTTGTTCTTGACTTGCAGCCACGCCTTTGCATCTTTTCGTAAGTCTGTCTTACGTGCGCGTGTGAGCCAAATTGTTAGCGGACGTGTGAGTGTGTGTGTGTATTTGTGTGTTTCCTGTGCCTGCACCCTTGTTGTGTCTGGTGTGTGTGTCACCCGTTTTGCAGGCTGTACTTCACTATCAGCCCGGGGCAATTCGGGCAGCCCTACAGGGGTGGTTAAGGTATCCTAGCTCAGCGAGACTGACCCCTAAATAAGTCGTTTCCATGGCCCTTTGAAGGGAAGCCTATTTTACTTGGTGAACATTATGCCTGGGGTCCACAAAACCAGAGTAAAATTTCCCTGTAGCCTTAGGAAAAGAACTGTTACAATCAGTACTCTGGCTCTTCAACATACGAACAAGCCAGGTCACAGTTCAGTTTGTTCATAAATTTAAAGTCACCTTTTTCAGGAAATTAAAATAGAAAAAACTTTTATAAAGATGCTATTTGATTTATTTACTGGTTAGTTTCTGTAAAACCTGATACATTTAAATGAAAAAAAAATCTCGAACAAAATTAAAATTACTTTAGAATGATGATCATTTACCAATTCAACAAATGTGTAACGCTCCTCTACCGATACGTGGGCATGAGTTTAATTAAGGTGGTCCCACGTTTGTGTTATGTTTGGATAAGTTATAGTGACACCTTTTGGTTGGCAGAGGAAACACAGGTAATTTTCATTCTGCATCACAATTTAGAGAACAGATACAGTGCTGTGAATAAGTATTTGCTTCTGGAGAGACTTTGGCAGGACATGCACTCATACGTAGATTCACCACTGTTGCTGTCTTTCTCCATTTGATGAGTAAGGCTCTAAGGTCGTTAACTTTTAGCGGTAAGGATTTAAGTATAAAACATTTTGGAATTGTTGGCCCACAACATGCTTGACTGTATTCAAAACGCTGACTACTTATCTCCGTAATAAGAGTGATTAAAGTTAGGGAGCCAATTACATTTTTACACCTACATCTGCACACTTCATCATCTTGAACACTAAGAAAATGGCAACAAAAACAATTCTGGAGCCACTTTCTCTCTCTCAGGCTCCATTCATGTACTACTGGGAACTGACAACAAAAGCTGACCAAACTTAATGTTAAAAAGAGGAATTTCCAAGAGCGTTCAATACTTTTTTACAGCACTGCAAGTCAAGAAAGTGCAGTTAAAAATAGAAGAAAATGTGTAACTCCACCATTTGTAAGACAAGGAGCCAGTGCACTAAAAAACACAACATGTTGCAAATTACCTTTGTTACAATTGAAATATGTTGAATCAGTTGTCTTTTTTTAATATTTATTGTGAGTTCTTTCAGTTCTGTACCGTCAAAACAGACTTAGTGCTCGTTCAGAATCATAGAGGTAACATTTTTAGGCCCAGGAATGAGGTACCAGCAGAGATATAGCCATAAAAAACTCTTAAGAAAGAGAGTGAGGGGGCATTCAGTGGTGGCTCCCCCAGGCCCATCCTAGGAGATGTCAGGTAGTTACATCATGCCCCGACAGCAACAAAGCAAACCTGGCAGGTTGAGCTGTCTCACAGCTTGGAGGCAGAAAGAGGGAGCAGGATTTGATGCGATGCAGAAGCTAAGACATGGTGTGCAGTGGGTGGGTTTGGGGGGACTTGGGGCAGTTATGGAGTTAATGCTCCTCTGAGGAGAGCCTAACACTCACAGCATTGTCCACATGCTAAAAATGTCGTTAAATGGGAAAAATATACCAACTGTGGTGTGTTGCTATGAACCATGAGGGTGAAACCGCCTCTGTTCCTCTGCAGGATCCACCCACACGCTCACCCCCACCAAATTTCTAATGGACCTGCGACACCCCGACTTCCGGGAGTCCACTAGGGTGTCCTTTGAGGACCCAGACCCCTCAGACGAGTGAGAGAGAGAGGGGGAGAGAGAAAGAAAGGGAGAGGGAGAGAAACACTCTGACAAAGTAAAGGCAGCCGTGCATAAAAAGCCTACACACCCCTCTCCTCACAACACATTCACAAACATACACATACACACTCCCCCCATAGCGCAAGGGCATTCTTTCCCTCAGTCTTCCTCTATGACACTGCTTTTTACACTGCTCCACAAGGATGGGAGTCTGGGCTCACCCTCCCCTTTCTGTGTCCTTGCTGCCTTGCCAAGTCATTGCGCACCCTGCAGGCCCTTGTGTGACACTGCGATCGATTTGCTGGGGGCAGCCTGGCCCAGATCCAAGTTACTGAGCCCACATCCTCCAGGGTCCACAAAGGCCTTCAGGTGTTGCCCGGCTGTGGTAGGGAGGGGGAGTTGGGTGCTGATCCTATCCCTCCTCTCCACATTATTTCCAATGGGTGGATTAAATCCTGGGTGCCCACCTGACGTGGTGCTCCTTGTATTCATCTTCCAAAATAAATTGATTCTTGTGGATTTAATCTACCCGAGATTCATTTTATTACTTTATACTCTTTGAGCACCACTGATCTTCTGTTTTAAAGCAGGATTGTTTTTTTTCTTCAGCTTCCACACTCCCACCCCCCATCCCACCACCCCTCCGCTTCACACTCTCAATTGAACATACATCACACATCTGGCCATCTGCAGAGAATAGCATGCGGTAAAAATTCTGATAATTCTGGAAATTCTCTCAAGTCATTTGCAAAGTCTTGGCATGAAATCTGACCTTCAGAAGACACCTATTCAGAGACCATTTCAACATTCAAAATTGTTCCAAAGACATTCTCTGCAGACATTTGGATGGGGCATGTAGTGATGTTTACCTGATATGCTTTAGCAAAAAAAAAAAAAAAAAAAAAGCATAAATAACTAGGAAAACAAATAACACACCCTTCCAACACCCAACACCCAAGGGATTTCAGATGAAAGAGTTGAGCTCAGCAGGCCCACTACAGGTCATCCCATGTGAGGAGCGGTCACTCACCTGTGTGACTCAGTTTGCCAGTGTACAGGAAGTCATGTGGATACACAAAGGAAGCCGCAGCAACTTGTCTCCATGCCATATATTTGTAGCTGGATGGGAAGGAGAATACAATACTTAGCACATGTCCTCTGCAGAGGATTACAGTGCAATGTTCATGTCAGATACCACACAGATGAAACACAGTTATCTTGCAGTGGTACATGGCTGCCACCCCAGCCCGCTAAAGCTATATCCTTATTTTTTCTTTCTTTCTGAAAAAATGATCACCCTTAGCAGTATGCAAGCTAGAGTCATACTGCGGCATCCAACAAAACCATTGTTCTCAGACAGATCGTTTCCACTTTTTTTGGTACACTTGTTTCTCATCAAGTTGCTACTAAGGGGGAGGCTGTTGCGTTGTGTCGCGCTCAGCAAAGCTGTGCGTTTCTGTGGGATTATGTGTGGTCTCGCTTATGGGCTACAAATATCACAGTTTTTCTAGGATAAAATCACTTATGGGGTTGTTGGATGAAATCAAAATTCCCGAAACTTGCAGCTTTGCTACGTAAACAAGCCAATGCTAATAACGATACAGTGCTTGGATCATACCAAACTTTGACCCACTTGCGATCTGCAATCCTCCCGTTGGTTAGTTTCCCAGAGGGTCCGATCGCTGGCAAACAGTCTGGCGCCTGCAATGATCCAGTGGGCCAAACGTTTGATTCAGTTTGTCCCCCTGTATAATGTTTTTTTTGTTAGAAATGTGTCTTCAGCTCCAGGGAGAACTCAAGTAAGCTCCAGTCTCTTCTTTGTCCTTGTGCTATGGTTTTGGTTTCATTTTACATTCACAGTTCAACCGGAGAACAGTACAACGGAGCAATCAGATTTGCTCGTCCAGTTTCCAATGCTGTGTTCTGCATGGACTGTAATCAGTGCTACAGCAACATGGTTTTAAGGGGTCATACATCCATTCCCGCATCACGGCTGAGCTCCTGCTGAACTGTGATGTCACTGTGTAAAGCCCGGCACCGTGTCATCACCGCCTAGCGTACCGTTAGCCTTTAGGTGTGAGCGCATCTTTGATTTTGCTGGAACACAGCAGTCATCACTGATGACTCTGGGAATGGAATGTTTTCTCGTACCCTGTTCTGTAGACTCTAGTTGGGAGTGTTTTGCATGCAGCCAATCCCGCAACTGCCTGGCTGGCAGTTCCTCTGCCAACAAATCCATTCTGGGTTGAAGTCAACTTGCACTCAGTCCAATGAAATCATATTCGGCTATGAAACTCATTAGCCAGTTACCTCTCCGAACTGGCCCTCAAGTACGAGATGAGACAAGTATTCATTCTAGCTTGATCTCTTTTCCTCTTTCTTGTCATTGTTTTTTTCTTTGCTTTCCAATTCTTTTCTTCATTAAATCTCAAATGAAAATGGCTGAAAACACATTTTCTGAGACAATTGTAGGGCACCTCTAACACATGGGTCTGTGTCTGTGTCCCACCGATGCGTCCGCAGGATCAAGTCACATCTTCACCCCCACCCGGCTTCTCGACGCTCTCAAGGCCATGAATAAACCAGACGAGGAGCAGGCTAGCTAAAAATCACCCGCCGCAAAGCTGCTTCTCTTTTCTCTCCACAAAGTCCCTCCCACCCCTCCAAAGGACGCCAACCGATCCCCTTATTCCTATATTAAATATGTATGCATCTTGCTTGAGAGGAAAAAATGAAAGCATTGATTATATATAAATAAAAATATATAACATGTTGAGACAAAAAAATCATTGCAAGTATTCTCATGTTTCAAAAATGGATGCAAGTAAGAGTTATGTCTCATCAAATAAGGCCATTGGAAACAGAAAGTACCAAATTTCACACTGTATGCTAAGAAAAATGCTAGAATGTGTAAATGGTAGATTTTCTTTGTTCCCTTGGTTTTCTTATGATGGTGTGTGTTATTTTTTTTGCAAGTGGGCAGAGGAGGGACGGTTGACATGAATTAACGGGAGGGCCATTGTAACACTCGTATCGCAGAACACGGTGCGGTTCTCATCGGATAGACAACGGGGAGCACAAATTCTTGCGTTGCCACCGTATACAAAGCCGCAGATTGAGCCCATGAACCCAGGGGGCGGCACTCTGCATAAACAGCTTTACCAGTATTGAATAAGAGCTACAAGATGGCGCTGTGTCACAAACATCCAAAGTCAGGAAAAAAACAAACAAAAAAAAACAAAACAAAAAGGGGACCAAGACAATAAGGGGGTGGCGATAGCTAGTTTGTTGAACCGAAATGATTGCTGTAAATAGCTTCTGGGTTGCCGACTACGGCGGACATCGTCCCTCCTCTCCCTCTGTTAATTGGACATATTTATCCGACAGGTTTGTTTTCTGGGAAGATTTCACGTTTTGGTGTCAAAAGGCCATTGCTTGCGAAACGTTTCAAAGGGCCGGTTGTATTTCAGTATTGTATTCTGTCCTATTTCAGTCTCACCATTGATTAGTAATGACTTTACCTGCCCATGCACTGAGTACCGTGTTGTTGTATATTGCCATATGTTGATGTTTCAGCGTCCCACCGTTTCTAGTGATATTTCTGACTGTGAAGTAGTGAAACATTTCCTTTGAAGATGCCAATGTGAAGCCACTGTGTTTGTGATGTTTTAGCTGTAGCTGTAGTGGTCTTGAGTAAAAAAAAAAAAAAAAATATATATAAATATATATACACATCTATATTTTATTAGTCTGTTTGTTACTTTCTCTTCTGGTGCAATGTTAACTCTTCCACTGGTGAAAGGCTTTGCAAAAAGTAAACTAAAAGAAATTATAATCTTAATATTTTCCCCTTCGTCTCATTTTTCGTTCATGGACAAACAGGCTGTATATTGCACTAAGCGTTTTCTGTGATGCAAACGCTTATTTGACAGTTTCTCCTTTTGTTGCTGTTGTATAGCATTCACTTATGTCTATTTTATTGATTTCTATCAAAAATTATTTATCAGAGAGAAAGATGAATAAAGTAGTCCGTCTCAAACCTGTTTAACTTATTGGAATTATATGTTTGCGAGTGTTGAAGCACAAACTGAAGTACTCTACATGTACCTATGTACTAAAGCTGTCTAATAAATTTGGCTTCCATTGAAAGTGGACATGGCACCTGTACATTTTTATATGAAACACTCACCCCAGGGACGAACACTGATCCCTGCGCCTCCTCTCTTTGTTGAGCTGCCAGAGAAACACTCATCAGTAAGTCAGTGAATCACACAACCCAGGTTCTACTAAAAATTATTCCTTTATAAAATTAAAAATCAGATTTTTTTTAAAGCTTAAAACGAGTAGCTGAAATGGCTTCATTTTGTACAAAATAATATTCATTTACATTAGAAAAAGTATTACAAGATCCAAATAACATTGAAATTCTTTCTTAAACAAATTAGTACAAACATAAAATCACAGCTTAAGTGCTTTTCTAGCTTGTTTTTAAAATATTCTAACAATCATTAGTTTTCTGTGACTAACTGCTATATTGAGATCTGATGTTAACATCAGCCAAGCAATGAGATGACTTTACTCATATGAAACAAATTTGTATTTGTAATTTTCTGTGAGCCAAATAGGATCACAATTCCTTGTAACAATTTGGAAGATCACGGTAAGTCAGATCAGTAACGTACAGTGCTGCACTGCAGCATGGAAGTACACACACCTCAAATAGCTTGTGTGATACGTGGGTTCTGAAAACAGAAGCACACAAAAGACTTAAATAAATAAAAATCAACTCTGGCCTCATGATCCAAGGCTCCCCTGCCTCCTGCTGTTTCACGGTTATGTTATTTTTATAACTTGTATGTCATATTCAAAACTTATACAAACATATTTGGAACTAAATTTCCTACCTGCCTAATGGTCTGAAAGCAAATAGCTGCCCTCATCTGTCCTGAGATGTCCTTTCTCCACTCAAAAACTGAGCTCTCTGACACTCAAAGGGTGGATCACCAAACGCCTTTGCATTTCAGCTCTGAATGATCAAAGAACGAAAGAATGTCACCAGACAGAAACACTAACTTTACACAAATACAGAAATTCTACCCTTATAATCTTGAACAAGTGGCTGCACATGAAGTAAAAACCAATCAATGCCTGTACTTCTGGTGGAGGGGTCACCTCTTGTGGGAAAAAGATGGGATTCCTACGGAGATGGGAAACTAAAATTTAAACAAGACAACAAGACCTTTCACAAAGCACCTACCTCATTCACAGTTATTTCCATATTTCCTGGACAACACAAGCCTGCATCCCAGACTGCCACTCTCAGGTATTATTGCTGAGAGCTACTGAAATACATCTGGAGGGTCAAACTTAATGTAAATTATTATACACGTATATCTTAAGTTAGCTGTTACAAAAAAATTCTTTTCTCAAGCAGCTTTAGTTTTACAGCAGCAATTCTCATCACGTAAAAACAACAACACAGATGGCCAAAAGTAATGAATCAGTACAGGGGTTTTCACTGCCAATCCCACAGAGGATGGAGTATGTGCAGCCTTCCTGACCCTCACGTACCCTCCTGCCAACAAAAAACCTCGAGGAAGAGGGAAAAAAATGTAGTCTCGTACCTTCAATTTCTACAATTAACCTGATGTGCTGAGTTTCCTTTCTGTAAACCGTTCTCCTCTGAGAGGAGCCCGAATAAATTCAGGCAACTGTCAATACCCTGAGTAGGAAAAGAGCAGCCAAGCAAGTGCAGCAGGGGACATTCTTCTCTTTTGTGAACCCTGCTGTGAGGATCCTCAGTGCAAGCTTGAGTGCGTCAGTGCCCTCTGGTGGCGAAGTTCCACAGCGAGGGACTGGGCCATGCGTCGGGATGTAATGTTCATGTTCGTAGCCACCTCGATAGCACGGCTCAGGGACCTGCCGAGCTTCTCTGCATCTGCCGAATGGGAGCGGCATGGCTGACGGCCTCCATCACGGGTGTTGACCCTGGTGTCCTCTCTGCTGCCACCCAGTGACACATACATGGACTGTGGGTGTGTAGGTGCTGTGTTCAACACAGGGCTGCTGTAGTACCTGCAAAACACAAATTGGAACTCTTAAAACATTTTCATTTAAAACGCATAAGACAACTGTCTTTTACTCCATACTTACAAGCTACACTATTTATGTACAGCTTTATTTTATATATAAAACGGTGGACTCACAGCACTGATGAATAAACAGGCACACACTGAACCACTGGCATAGTATTGAGCATTGGAGGGGGTAGGGTTTCCATAAACCTGCCCTTTGGGCCACTGCGGTATACATTCCTGGGTTGCCTGTGGTGAGGGGTGAAGCCTAAGTCTCTCTCAACTGAAAGGCCTATAAAATAAAATATTTGAAGTATTAGAACTGAGAAGAAACAGTTATTACACTGCAGTGCCAAGCATTTTTAATCAGATCAATTTAAATTATCAGGGTAAAAACTATTTTAAAAATGTGTTGATGGTGAAACCAAAGTTCTCACCTGGCTCACCATTCCTTTTGGCCCTACATACACGCCCGGAACCCTTACAGAGTGGACAGTGCTGTGAACGGAGATGGGCAGCTGGAGGCACTGTGGCACCCTTTAGCAACCTCTTTCCTGAAAATCAAGAGGAATGTTAATGAAGTGAAGAAAGTTGGTCAGGAAAGGATAAGTAACCTAATAATCAGGTTACCAAGAGAATGGTGTCGGGATTCTGGACGCAGCGGACTCTCAGTCTCCCCTGGGGTTGTTCCTTCTTCATCACTCGACAATGTCACATCGTGCTGTGGTCCTGTGGACAAACCACAGTGGGCTGCATCATACACTCAGAGGTGCAACCCGTAAACATTAAAACATACACACGGGCATAACGCTGATTATGCTGTCAGCCCAGCGCTAAAGGGAGCTGGTGGGGGTGGGTGGCATCAGTTTGGTCATGTTGGCTGCACAAATCTCTGCTTACCAGCACAATGTCCTCCATGTGTGACAAACGTAGGCCAAGCCTGCCTCCTTGCTCCTTGTGCCATAAAGCCTGTTGAGATGTGCCTAGAAGGCTCTGGGCTAGGCATGAAGTGAGCATGCTCTGGGTCGGAGGCTTTCAATTGTGAGAAAAAGAACAATTACATGCAATAATTAAAAACAAAGGAACAGACAGATATACTATGTTACCTGCATTTGTGTGTGTGTGTGTACATATGCAAGTTTGTTCGACTCACTCGTACTAAGCCTCTTACGAGGGGTTGAGGTGGACCTTCTATTGGAGGCGGGACCAGGCAGCTCTGCCCTCCTCGTTCCCCATTCCTCTTCTGGTACAGCATCCGTTCTGTCTGCACTGACTCTGACACTCCGACTGTGATGAAACCAAGAGCTTTAATGCACTGTAAAGAAAAATGCTCATTGTGTTTGGCAGATAAACAATTTTAACCAGTAGGACGACTGCTTAAGGTGATACAGATAAACAAGAAATCAACTAATCACAGAACACAATCCAACAAAAACACGTTGATAAACTAATTCTGTCAACCTTGCACATCATATCTGTGTGCAGTTCTAGCAGCAATCCTATAATCCTACCTGGCACGGGGAGAGGCGCTCCGGGTGCGCAGCACTCCTGCGTGGGTTGTTGTGGCCCTGGCAGTGTGCCGAAGACTGCTCTCCAGGCTCTCCTTCAGGCGGCTCACCTCAGCTTGCAGAGACTGGATGGCCTCACTGAGACACGCGCGCGCACACACACACACACTGCAAGCTCAGTTTGCCGTTGCACAAATTAATTTCAACAACGCCTAAATTCCTTATAACTTTATTACATCATAAACATATTAGTTTCTGACTCCAAAGATGAGGTCAGTGCACTACTAACGGACATTTACAAACTATCTAGACAAATCGTTGTTTCAGGCCAGAAAGCAAATTGCAAAGCTGATCATTTGATGACTGACTGTACCAACACCATTACTGCATAGCAACCACATTGTTGCTGGTGAAAGAGAGACAGGGGTTTACTCGCCAAACACTCCACTTTCGCAGTTTAAGCCAAGGGTTACAAGGGATAATTTCACACCATGCTCAACTACAGCTTCTACTTCCACACTCCACGCCACTAAACAGTAGGCAAGCGTGTTGCATATGTACATTTTAGATGGTGTGTTTCTCCACGTCCTGTGGTAGTTTGTGTCACGCTAAGCAAATCAACTCTCATGCCACACGATGCACACTCACACCCTCCTGGTGCGCCTCGCTGCTGGTGACCTCTGACCTCAACTGTACGGCTTCTTGTTGCTCTAAGTGGTTCTCCTTGCTGGGTACGTGGTGAGGCCTCTTCCCTTGCCTGTCTGATAAGAAAGCCGTTCTGGAATGGTCTCCTTGTGCTCTATCTCATCCACTCACCAGGCCCATAGACAGAGTCCTGCTTTCGGAGACTTTTTGGGATTTAGCCATGCTGTGTGGGTATAGGAGCTTCCAGAACCTTCTCAAGATCACTGTGCAGCACCCTTTAAGTGTTTGTGGATAAAAATCCCTGATATACAGTATAAACCATAAGGAAAAACAAATGCTATAAAGTGAATACTGCATTGGATTATGAAGCCAAACAGAGTACAAGGTAGAAAGATTTTTCAAGAATGTTCCATATAGGTCTGCAGTCCAGAAATGCAGAAAAACTGACAGTGGAAACAAAGAGGCCAGTGGCCAGGTCTCAGTGGAAAAATATGCTTTTTTGCAAGGCTCAGTGTAGTATGAATTAAAAATAAAAAAATAATAAATAAAAAAAAAAAAAAAAAAAACATGCCGATATCATCATACACCCAGTGGTACACCTAGCAATCATTAGCTTCTAGGTCTGAATTCCATTCATGCTATAATACCTTTGTTCAAGGAATTTACTTACCCTGCTGTCTAAATGGGTAAATTACTGTTAACACCGTAGTATGCAGACCTAACATTTGTAAAAAAGCAACAGGTAAAGGACTAATAATAACAACAAAAACACTCTCAAAAGCATCTTGGTCTGCGACGGTTTCTGAACAGTCCCCTCCGCCTATGGGGTTTGTTATACTGCAGTGAAGCCCTCGCACTGGGAGGCCTATAAATCGCAGGGTGACAGGTTATCACTAGAGCAGCGCACAGGAGACTCACTGTTGCCCAGGCAGCTGTCCACACCCACTGGCTCTGAAGGGACCACTGGCATGATGTGATGAGGAGGGGGAGGGACTCTGCTGAGGAAACAGCTTCTTACTGGTCACTTGTGGGGAATGGACAGCCTGGCCGTTGTCTCTGTCTGACACATTATGGGCTGAGGTAACACACACACAGTTAAATGATGACATGAGGGGTGTATTTCAGACAACTGTGTATTTCAGTACAGCTATTCGATGGACGCTGATCATTAATGCCTCCCAGACAGACCGCTTCCTACAATCAGATTTGTGATGTCTGATCATTATTTCTGTACACTGCTGCCACCATCAGGCAGCAGAATAAACAGAGGAAACATACATTTGCATATTTCTGACACATTTTGACTGAAAAGACAATATGGAATTAACACTTTAAAAAGTGAGAAGCATCTAAAGGGCAAGGCCCAAGGCGAAGGACTGACACAAAGACACACAGACAGTTAGGACACAGATTAAGCCTCTTTCGACTCACTTGCACTATCACTGGTTATACTGCCAGCCCAGTGCTGAGGGGAGCTGGTGGGCGTGGGATTGTGAAAGTTCACCTCTCCCTGGGTTCCGACCTGCCGCCATGAAGGCAGGTGGTCGCTAAGGCCCACGGTGCCACTCTGGGATACAGTTCTAGTAGGAATGGAGACTGAGAGGGACTCAGTAGGGTGCGGATGGGATTTCACTCCCTTTTCTGCCAAAGGATGAGGAAGACTGGAGAAGGAAAGGAGCAGCAACGCCCAACAATAAAAGAAATTTAAAAAAAAAAAAAATCATGGGTTACATGCCAAGATCTGCTCCAAAAGACACTGATGACAAAGTATGAGTGGTGAATCACTGCAAAGCGAGTGCGACAGACAATGAAAGGTGGTGATGCTCACCTCACAGTCACCCTCTGCTGGAAGGGGGCTCGTGCAGCAGCGGTCAGACGACTACTCTCGGAACCCACAAAACCGCTGTCTGTTTCAGGAGAAACAATTCCATCCTGTCAAAAGAAATTAATGTCATGTTGAAATGTTATGAACATGTAATCATATGAAAGTGCTTTTAACAGAGGAATGCAACATTCAGAACACAAAGCACCTGTGCAGCGAAACTCATTTAACTGAAGATTAAACATGGTGCCCATTAGTACTAATATTAGCCGACTGGCAAATGATTATGCAGAAATATTCCTTAGAGATGGACGTGCATAAATGCATTAAGGCTAAAAATCTCTTTAGGACCTTTTCTAGAGCTTCAGCATCAACTGCTACTCACTATTTTTTTTTTTTAAATATTAACTGATGCAGTGTCACTGACCACAAGTGGCGCCCTTTCATGTGTGCGATGCAGCTTGAATGCCTGGCGTTCGGAAGGTGCACTCTCGGCCAGGCTGGTCAGGCTGCTGCAGTGTGATTTCTCTGCGATAGATCTTCTGTCTCTGGAAGACCTGGGGTGGGGCTCTTCAAGACTGCTATTCTTCTGCTTTCTGGGTACAGGTTCAGGTTTCCCATATGGCATGGCTGCTGTGGATCCCTTCAATGGTCTGTTAAATGCAGTAAAACCCAGTGATAAGAGGAATTAGGATGTAATACAATTGGAAAAGGAGCAGGAGGATGGAACCAATCACCAACATATTCTTCTGATGGCAACAAATGTACAGAATTTACTAAAGGCTTAAGTCTGTGTAAAAGTTTCTAATCGTATTATTACACTGCAGTGGCTCTTCTGTAATGCACTGCTGTTGCATGTTTGTAAATAGCTGTGCGTAGCTGCTGTGGGTGGTACGCGGGTTGTTGACCCTCTCTGTGTACACTGTTTGAGAGGTTTGAAGCAGGAGTTTAGCTCAGAGTGCTAGTGTTTATAGCGTAAGATTGTTTTCCTACAGTAGTTTCCCTGTACATTTTCCTACAGTTCAGTCTCAGACTATGCATTCATTTCAAAAATCAAACTCACGCCTGGGGTACAGTTTGGTCTCTTCCAGCATTCTTGGCATCACTATGCAGTGCATCTATCCCATCAGCCGCTGGTAAGGGTGTGTGCGCTGCTCTGCAGTCTGTCACCCCTGACTCGTGACCAAGGTCCAGCACATGAGGGAGATCCTTGAAACTCTGGTACCTGAAAGACAGACAGCACAATCAGATTTGTAAAGTTCTTTAAAGGGTGAGTATAAAAAAAAACAATAAAACACATCCTCCTTTTTTGGAAGAAAAATGGATCCCACAGAAGAATTCGAATTTAACCTCAGTAAGGTTGCAGGGGAAGCAGGGGAGCTACAGAGAACTGAGGAGTGGTTGAGATGGTGAGACGCGGTGAGCACTCACTGGTCCAGCAAGGTGCTAAAGTCTCGCTCCACATGCTCATGCTTGAGTTGTAGTGGCCAGCGAATGGTGGAGGGTAGGTCTTCCTCCTCAGGCTTGACCCCAACCTCTCTCTCATGCTCCCCACTCACTGAGCTCACCACTTGATTCACAACCTCACCCTTAAGGGACACAGGAGTCTGGGTGGGGGTGAGAAATGGCAACAGACAGGGGCTCAGCTGCGTCAAGTGTGATTTCCACTGGAAAATATGGAACATCTGGTAAACTGCGATTCAGATTTTCAATATCAGTGTACAGTAGTTGTTCAGCTATTCATGACATTTAAAATATCTATTAAAACAAATTTCCCCACAGATTGGTCATGCTCCACAGTACAAAACCCTTCAGCTGGCATTTTGTATGTTATTTGTCACACATAACATTGGCAGCTCAGCCCTTCTTTCCTGTGACTCCCGTGGAGTTGTTGTGTAGCCAACACTTGAAGCACATTGTATGCATGCAGGGGGTCCTACCGCAAGCAGTGGGGTGGGACTGTCGATGTTCCTGGGAGATAACAGGCCAATGGTGGTCGGCGGTTCAGAAGCCCCGTGCCCTACTCGTTCCCTCAGTTCCTCCAGTCGCATCCCTGATTGGAAGATCTGCCCCTCTAACTCCCTGAACAAAAAGAAGGCTGTCAGTTGCCATTAACCAGCTAACATCTGAGAGACAAGCAAGAAATTCACACTACAGATTAAATAATTAAAGCCTTGAAAGATCTCAGGACCTTGGTGGCCGTTATTTTGTTACGTTTAACAATAAGATGTGTTCTCAATATGTGACACCATATATGTCAATACTGGCTTCTCACTTTACAAACACAACTGGGACCAAAACACTATACATAACTCAGTTTGTATGTAAAGCCAAATAACTTTAACCACTAAGCAACAACAAGAATTTAACACAGTTGTCTCCACATTTATTTGGTGGTTAAGGTGTCAAGTGTTCGATACAGCTATTAAAAAAAAAAAAAAAAGCACCTGTTTGGGTCAAAGGACCCTGTCTCGCCGGCTTGTTGCTGCCGATGGCGATGCTCATCTCGGGCTTCCAGGTAACCCCTCTCCAGAGCATCCTGCCCCTGAGCCAGGTCTGATAGCCCCTGGGGTGGGTCAGAAACCCAGAGGAAGCAACTGTGAGACATCGGCTGAAAAACCTCCTCTGACCCCAACCAAATCCTGTTACCACAGACCTTCACAAAGCCGTAAGATAACGCTTACAACTGGGTCACTCTGCGTCAGCATAGTTTCCCCACTAAGCTTACTGCTCTCTAAAACACTAAAAGTGATGCGTCAACATAAAATGTCCCTGAACATGCTCTTCTAGACAGTTCTACAGTTAGGGTGTCTGTTACACAAAAGGTGTGTGGGAATAACAGCGCGCAGAGGTACCTTCATCTGTTCAGATGGTTTGAGCTTCCCACTTTTCAGGAGGTCTTCAAAGGAATCAAGCTGAAGGATTGAAAAGAGAGGGTCAGCTGGGTCAGAATATTTGAATTAAATTTAACTGAACTGTACAAAAACCATTTATGAATATGTCAATCCACTGAACACTTAGTAAAACGAGTATTAACGTCCCAAGGAGAGCAGCAGCCGTCAGTTCCTTCACGCTGCCCTACAACAGAAGCTCGTCTACAGATATGGCACCACAGCCTTTCAGACGTCAGCAACGTCCTTCCTCTCTAACAAAACAAACTTGTTTGTTTTTCATGTCAGCAAGACTGGTGTTGAAGAAACCCACCCGTGAAGAGAACTGGCTAGCCTGCTTGGAGATGATGTCACCCAGCTGGCCTTCACCTTGGAGGCCATGGCTTTGAGGCAGAGAGGAAGTCTCAGAAGGAGGAATGTCATGCCCTGGTCCTGCCTGTTCTGCTTTGAAGAAATTGGAAAAGGAATCAAGAAGGTAAAGAAAGACACTTACGAACACTCAGTTAAGAATTTTCAAAGATACAAAGATCTCCAAAAATAATTCTTAACTTATTTTCAAAAAAAAAAAAAAAAAAAAAAAAAAAATTCTGCCAGGTTTACCCATCAAGCCAACAGATGGCAGAAAAGCACCCTCAAACAATACAGCATTGTTTTGGACTAGAATGGTACCACGGTGTTTACAGCTTGTGTCCTGTGTTTCTGACTGTTTGTGATTCTAGAAGGCCAGTAGTAAGAGGCAAACCGTTACCATAGTAACCAAAGTAGAGACGAATGCTGAAAGTAGTGGGAGGACACCGCACACTGCACATTAATTGCATGACTCGGTCAAAATTTAGCATTTAAAAGACATTTGCAGAAATTACAGTTTTATTTTCAGGAATTATAAATTAGTTTAAGTTACAGCCATCCATCCATCATTAACCTCTTTGTGTAAGTCACGATGAAGGTGGCCAATTAACAAAACAAGCTGCAAACAATCTTATGTTCCTAAATGTATTCATGAGCCAAGGGTACCAAGGTTAGGAGTTAGGTCCTACAACTGTGATCAAAGTCCTGCTGTACATTTAATCAAGGGATGCAAGACGTCAAATGTCACACGTCTTCAAAAAGACATAGACAGCATTACGGACTGGCAAAATAATTTACAACTAATACCAGCAAAAGCCATAGAGCATTTATAAGACAAAACCACAAGGTGGCAGTGTGTACCTGAGTTGGGTCCAGCTGGACGCAACAGAGCAGCTGTAGGCATCATCACTGCTTTCTGGGCTTGTGGAAAGGTGAGGTTTAATACCTTTGAACCAGTGCTGACAGTACCCGAGTACACAGAGTGGCTTGGCTTTGGGGGGTCCGCGTAGAGGTTCACCTGGAGACACCACACACCTCAGTAAAACAACAGCATTTGTTGACCCCTCCAATGGCTGAATGACACCTACATGCAGATACATGAAACCTATGCACACCACGGCGTTTCCCTAGGGTGGAAGCAGAAGAATGTAACTTGATTGTGGTACCTTTCATCCCCTTAATTTAGACATGGCGTGATGTAAGACGACAGACAGGCCAGGTCACAGTATTAAGGATAAGCAACAGAAGGACTTGCTGTGGGGGAGGGTGGCAGCTTCTTTAGTAAATAAGTCTGGAATAAGCCAAGCCAATGACAGTTGGCACTGGGCATTTTGTGACCATTCAACTATCATCCCCCCTTGGCACTGGGCATTTTGTGACCATTCAACTATCACCCCCCCCCCCCCTTTTTTTTTTTTTTTTTTTTTTTTTAAATATTAACCACTTACCCTGAGCAGGGTCACGGCATTCTGCCGCCTCTCCTGGAATCATTGTGTCTTAGGCTATGAAATTGACCCTAGGTGTGACGTCAGATTATCGCAGATTCTATGACCAAAAACTTTGAAAGCGTCACATGGGCTCTACATGCTCATTATGTCTTTACGGTCAGGATTGACCGTAAAGGCATAATGAAGAAACGGAATATAGTTTTACACATCCTCAATTCCAGCACTTACACTGGGACACTGTAAACTAGGACAACTGACATCTCTTTGTTGTTGCCCTCCAATTCCAGCCCTCACAATGGACAAAAGAGGCTGAACACATCAAACTGACCTCAGTCTACCAACCAAGAAAGACTTAACTGCCCTCCGTTGTACTGAGGGTCACATGCTCTGGCACTCTAAGCCAGTGAAGTGCTATCCGGGCTAATCCATGGTGTCATAACAGTCGTTCCATCAGCAACGCTACTGCTCAAGTCCACCCAGGGCCAATGACTTATTTAACGCATTAAGATTATGAACCACATCACAATTGATACAATATGCAAACTTAAAAAATACAAATGAAAAGTCATGCGTGGTTGCCAGAACAGTGGCTTTGGGAACATGTGATGAGACAAGGAAGTTCCCATTTTGGAGACATGAATGTGTTTTGAACTATTCTGACCAAATGATCCCCATGATCCCAGCCTGCAGACACAGCGCCGTAGGTGTCACTGCTAGCATCCGCTTGGTTTATTTTCTTTTATTTATTTGACAGTCGAACTCAGGGGAGGCAAAACAGAGGCCTAAAAATACCTCACAAGTCCCTGTGTCGTGGGTGGATTTGATGGAGCTCAGTGTTGCGAATGGCCTGCTATGAATTATGGAGGAAATTCATTTTCAGTCAGGCATATGTCATGAGACACAAACAAATAAACGCCTGAATGCACACACAAACACACCTTGGCCTCCAGGCGCAGTCGGTCTATAGTGTTCTCCGCCTCTGCATACTTGGTGAGCAGTCTGTTGTAGTCCTCCTGTGCGAGTGGGAGAGATGTCACAAAAACACTGAAATGTTACCAACTCCACCATTATCATCATCGTGCTCATCATCGTTGCTGACGTATCTGAACGGCTCAGAATGAACCTTACCTGAAGCTGGTTAACAAGGGCATGAGCCTGCTGCGGTGAGCGGAACTCCTGCGGCAGAGCAGCACGGAGAGAACAGCGAGACCCTGAAACAGAGGGCGGCCCATTTGGAGTCCCGTCTGGGCCGCTCAGTAGGACCTCCTTCACAATATCTGCGGGAGACTTAAAGACCAGCGGGGGCTCCGGGACCAAGCCCCTCCCTCGGGCAGCCCCCTTGCTCTTGGGAGGCTTGTATACCCCCTTGGGGAATCGGACTTTGGCCTCCACTTGGGAAAAGTCGGGTAGGCGGTGACTCAGTTGCCCCCTCCTAATGAGAAGGAAGACACACAGTACAATCCTCATATACAAGAAAGCGAAAGACAGATAGTAGCTGTAAAAGAAAGGATAAGTGACGGGCCCACTTCCTACTGTCCACATCAGGACAGGCATCGCTGAGCCAAAAGTTTAATGTAAGAGAAACACTTTTTGGGATCCTATTCTTATTACCACTTTCAGCAGTTTATGTAAACTGTTTAAATTATGCAGTTTCAGATTATTCTGAGTGGAGGTCTTCTCAATGCTTGACTAAATCTCCATGTGCTGCAGGCAACAATGTTCTCCAATGTGGGAAGGGCTGAACAAAGTGACCTACATTCAAAGTCATGACACTCATGACTTAAACTCAAAAGCCAGATAAGACCTACCTGTATCCATCTAAGCAGGGGTTTCCCTTTGATAACTTTTTGGGAGCTCTTATAAAGTTCTTGTGGTCTTCAGTCTTGAGTGTAGGTGAGTAAAGACCAGGGTATGACTGTGGAGGGGACACCTGAGCTGTGGGATCCACTCTGACAGTTGGTGACGGCAGTACCATCTCATGGGGCCTGGACTTCCCTTTCCTAGGTGATGGAACAGGGAATGAAGGGACGTCTGCTCCTTGCCGGTCAAATTTACTTCTCAGCTCCTCCCCCAGCTCACTGTCCTCTGACCCTGCGTAGAGTGAGATCCTTGGTTCCTGGCTCTCCACAGAGGCCTGGTGTGGGACTATCTCATTCTGGATAATACAGTTATCCCCCAGCTCTTCCTCACTGGTTCCAGTGCCTCCACTGGTGAGCAAGATGTCATCCTGGGGAACACAGTGTGGCTGGGGGACTGTGTTTAAAGCCCACAAGGGGGTGCTGATCTCCTGAGGTTTGACCTTTACACGTTCATCCTCCCACTGCTCGTGTGCTTCCAATGTTGAAGCTGCCCTACTCTTGGTGATAGGCTCCTCCGTTCCACCAGAGGTAAGCTCCACCATCGGGTCAGCCTTGATATCAGAGCCCTCCCTGTCTTGCTCCTCCTCTGTCATTTCCAGCTGCCCATCTCTCTCTGGTGGAGACTCTGGCTGTTGTCCATGAAAGACCCAGGTCTGCTCCTCCTCCATGTTCTCCTCTTCCTCATCAACTCCATCCTCAGCCACACTGTTCCCAGTCCTGTCAAGATCACCTTTCAAGGGGAAAAGGAAAGAGTAAGGAGCAAGCAAAAATGAAGCTCTGTCAGCATCCTCCCTGCTTGAAAGCCATTTCCTATCACAATCCAGAATGAAAAATGACATGTAAGATTAATTTATATGTATCAGATGGTATTGCTTGTGCCCTCCTAGGGACCCTGTTCGCAAGATTAATTGTAGTTCCGAGGAAAGCAAATTTTAGGGCACCAGATTCATTCCTATCCAAGTTCTGTATAATCAGTTGGAAAGTTTCTGAAAACAGCATCGTACAAGAGCCGCAAAAGTTGTCCTGTCCGTATCAATTGAGTCCCATTTCATTAATGGATTTAAATACAACTCCCCAACCACTGTGTCACCTCCCAGTCTAAGAGAAAGCCAGCCATAAGGAGGACTCACAGAGTGACAGTGCGTGTCTGAGCTCTTCAGGAGAAGGGGACAGGGGGTCTGATCCCAGCAGTTCACTTAGGTCATCCTGGAGGTCCCTACTGGCCTCTGGCCAGGGCCCCTCTTCAGGGTCCAGTGACTCTCCCTCCCAGAGCAGCTCTTCTCTGAGCCCGATGATACCGTTCTCATCCATCTCCAAGTGGAAGTCCTCATCTCCCCCGGAGCTTTCCCTGGAGTCCCAGCTGCCCTCTGACTCCGCAGAATCGGCTCTGGAGTGCCAGCTTGCGCTTTCCATCTTTCCCACTTGGTACAAGACGGGGCACGGTTACTCTTCCCACCCCTCAGCAGGGTTCAGTTTCTGTAAACTCCCTGGCCCAGTCCACCAGGATCACACAACCAAGCATCATTGTGCACATGGCTTTAGGCTCACAGAACAGTCGGTTTCCTTGGCGACAGCTGCCTCAGACAAGGCTAAACTTGTGGAATACCAGTTGAAGTCTTCGGCAACCACACTACTGATGGCAATGAAAATGTCCACTGAAGGACTGATTAAGGACCTCCATCAGATCAGGAGACGTTGTCTGGATTACAGTCTACTGAGTATCTCCATTGCTCCTATGAAAACAGAACAGGGCAATAAGAATAGTGTTGCAAAATGGGTGAGACATAACCAGCCACGTAGGGAGTACAAGTATAGAGAAGTAAAACAAAAATGGAAAAACAAGAATACAAAATAAAAACTAATCTGAGGTAAACCAGGCCAAGTGTCAAAGGTGTCTTTTAGGTTTCATTTCAGTCCTTGTACACCGCCGTGGATCTAGTTACCAAGCCAAACTGTTTTAGATGCCCAACAACTGACAAGGGTACAGAGCAGGAAAAACACAAATGAGATAACCTTCAGGTTCCTTGAGATTGCTTCAGTAAAAGCACAAGTTACTTACATGCATCGTATGTGCTTGGATTTATCCGTGTACTTTAAATATTGGTTCTGCTGTGCTTCTTCCAAGGCTGTATTTCAACTATCTGCAAGATGTGTTTCTAGTCATTTAACAGTCTTCTCAATTTGAATTTGACAGAAGGACAGGAAGGAGGAGACCGTACAAACCAGACACCACTTTCCCCATACAAACACACGGGCAAAATACAAGCGTTCGAAATGAACAAAGACCAAAAAAAAAAAAAAAAAAAAAAAACTGAAGATGTTTTCTTCCTCTACTTTCACTTCTGCTTTAAGGAGAAGCAATGCAGACACAAATATTTACTATCACTTCTCTTTTGAATGTTAACTACTGGAGGGAACATGGTGTACATTTATTTGTAGGTTTTCTTTAAAACCTCTGCTTTTTAAAGCAAAGTGTTGTGCTTGACAGGTCCTGAGAGTAAAGCTCTCAAGGGCCTATTAAGTAGGTGCCTGGAGGGATAGGGGAGCTCATTTAGGAAAACAAGACAGGCTCTGAAACACTCACTTGTGCAGTAGGGACACGTCTCCCTCCGCCTTGAAATGCTGAACCACAGGCTCCTGGTCACCATGACAACACCACCACAACAAGGAGCTGCCTGAGTTCCTGGTGCACTAAGGAAAATGGCAAAACACTTACCCAGTTAATAATTTATCTATTTATACAGCTGAGCAGTTTCTACTCTATCAATTCAGAGTAAGTACCATAATCAAGGAGCCTACAGGGCACGAGATTTGAGCAAGGGTTACTCAACCGCAAGGCGATCGCTCTAACTATTACACCAACTGCTGCCCCATCCTCCTCTAAGATTTCATGTGCTGCTGCAAACAGATGCTGTAATCAGAACAACAGACATTTCTGAATTATGTGAAATGGCATCACAGCCTTGCTTTTAAAGAGGAAAATCCAAGTGTAGTCCCTCACAACAGCCCATCCATGAGGTGCCAGGTGGGCTCACAGAGAGAAATCCTCTTTGGACCAGGCACCTCCCACGACCCTCATTCTGAGCCCCAGAGAAGGGAAGGGAATACCGTACACCTGTGAAACAACACGGTTGCTCTGATCGCCAAAGCCGAAACCATGACCGCAGAGGAGCAGAAGTGACCCACAGCTCCCCTTCGCTCACATTGCTCCACACAGAGCACAAACGCAACAGGAAGCAAGCCTCTGGCTCGGAGGACGAGCGCAGAGTCGGCTGTTCCCTGGCAAGTGGTTGGCGCAGCATCTTCGCCTTTCCCAGGAAGCCAGATTACGGAAAGCTGATTACTCTCCTGTGTATCTCCTAATCCCCACACAGGACCACAGCCGGCAGCACACTGCAAAATATGAGCCCTCCTCTCTTAGTTGCATAAAGTAAAAGACAGAAAGCAATCTCTTCTCTTTTGACACACAAACAAATACAACAGACACGTAGGAGGAGTAGTGATTACAGTTATCACATTGCAATTGGAAACAAAATTTTTAAAAATGCAAATGTTTGACAGTGGGATAGAACAATACAGAAGTTAGGTTTCTCCCGTAGATGTGCAATTTGAACAAACTGCTTACAAAGGTTCTATACGTTACAAGATTTTGTCAAGCAAAAAGAAGAAGCCTAGCTCAAGCACTGTTCCAGAGCGCTCTCCTCAAGCACACACACAAGACTGCGCACTTTGCTAACTTAAGGACTGTCTTCATTAGGAAGGCTGCTCACATCCAAGGAAGCTTCCGGACTGAACCGCTGTACAGCTCCAATTGCCGAACTCCACTCGGGCGGTGCTTTAACATGCAGCTGACATCGCGCTGCGTTGCTGCCAGCTGCAGGCCCTCAGATAAGCAACTAACCTAAACCTGCATTCAAACACATGCCTGTTTTCCATAATCCTAAGAGAAGCAGTTGACATGTGAAGGACTGCTCCAGTGCTGCTCCAGCTAGCTGTCCCTCAGGTGACTTTGAGCGCTTCCAGGTCAGCCATCACGCAGCCTGCTGTCCTCCTGATTCACTGCGCTGCATATAGGGTGAGAGTGCTGGTTAAAAGGGCTGACTAAACACAACTGAAAAGTGTTTAAAAAAAAAATACATTTTTTTTTTAAAATTAAGCCCACTTTTTAAAATCACATTTTATCTAAGCGTTTTACTCGTATTCTGGCATTAACAATTAAATGGTGCGCTTAATTAACATATTTGCAATATGGGCATTTTCCAAAAGTGCCCGAAGAGACAGCGCCTTATCAGTGCTGCCGTCCCCAACTTGCAGATCCTTCCTCAACGCTGAGCTGACAACTTCTCAGGGTTATTTCAGTTACTCAGCTCAGATTTTAAATGACTGGAAGACAAGCTGACTCGTAACTACTACAGTAATTCCTCCATCTACCACCAAAAGCTGCTTGTCCAAAGCAGGGTCCATGCAGTCCACAGTTCACCCTGGAAGCTCAGGGCATGTGGTAGAGTAAAGCATGGATGGGACATCAATGGCAAACACCTAACACGCAACACAACCGCCAGCTGACCTGAAACACTGCGGAAAACGCATACGTAATAAAGGTTTGGAAGCCAGGCAGAGCTGATGCCAATGCAACACCTTCAACTTGTGTTCTTGATGCAGACCACTAAGGTGCTTTGAATGATATCTATAGTAATAACTTCAGTGTATTTAGTCAGACACCAAGCGGACAGGGCTTAACATGCACTATAGTAATTTAGGTGGTTTTTACCCCACGAGACAACAGAGCTCATTCAATTCGTCCAAACGCAGCGGGATATTTACTACAGCAATTTCGGTAACTGTCGCCCTCGTGGGTGCTTGAGCCAAAATGGTGGGCGAGTTCCTGAATTTGAGCTGACAGGCTAAAGTTCTGCTACCTGCAGGCCATGCGTTCGCTTTCGGACTCTGACCGCCCATCGTACCGACAGGGTCAGATTAGCGAAATGCTAACAACAGTTAGGGCGGGGGGGGGGGGCTCTCTGCAAGGTAGATGGAGACAAAGCTGTTTGGTGAATCAGGACAGCAAGTTAAATGTGCAGTTCAACAATAACAGTAATGCTATAGATGGATAAAACGTTTCATCTTTATTGGGATAAAACAAATAAATTATTAATGTGGTAACAGTTTTAGCTGTAGTATATGCTTTGCTAGCCAAAATCCCTGCCGTTGCACACTAATCCATCCATCCATCCATCCAACACCAATAACAAACAGCTTAACCTTCCTTTCCCAAGTCCTTCCTAGCACACCTTCAGGTGTCCCAAAACCCCAGCAACACATTTCATCTCTCCTGCATGTCCTGGCTCCGCGCCGGCGTCTCAACCCAGTCTGATGCGCTCGGTCCAACTCTGCTGGGAGCCGACCACGGCACATTCTTACAAGACTGCTTGAAGCGGTTCCTCTGGATCGTGTGGAGCAGCGGCTCAACTGTGAGGTTCTCCTGGAGAGCGAGACCAGCGGCCGGGAAGAAACCTCATTTCGGCCGCTTACTGTACATCGGCAGTCATAGTCATTCAGTCGCTGCCGTAGAAGAGAATGGGGACGTAGACAGAGACCTGACTCCACTTCCAAGGTCACAGTCGGATGCGGGCGAAAGGGCATCATCGTCCACCAAGAGGCCACCACGAAACCCCTGTGGTCCTCACCGCTGCCTGCATATCCCATAAAAATCACAACCTGGTATTTTATTGTGGATTTATGGGGCTTGGGTCACATATTCTTGCTGACTACACAGAAGGTCAGGTTTTACTATGCGAAGTCCGGGGTGACGGAGCAATAACACCTGTACGCCACCGTGACGACTTCGGTTCGATCAGCTACAAAACCCAACCCGTACAAAAGGGGAAAAAAATATTGCATTAATATACTGTATGCTGGCAAAGTGTGAGCCGTCCTAACGCCTCCTTACACGTTTAGTGGGGAAATAACCGCGTAAAATCCCTCCGAAATTCGAGAGCATTCGGTCGCGTCCCTGAGGCAAAAGCCGCTTCCAAACTCCTGAGGTAACTCGCGCCTCCCTACGCGGGGAAAACTAGCTTCTCAAAGTAGGAAGTCGAGCGCAGGCTGAGTTAGCGGACGGGAAAAAATGTTTAAAAAACAACTTTAAGAGGATAAGGCTGGAAAAGTGTGCTTCGACGGCATCTTACCTGCAAGTGAGGCGAAGTCGCCGTGCGAGGGAGGATCCGTGACTTCGTGGCAACGGAGCGACAACACGCGCCGTTGCCAGGAGAAGCGCGGGCGAAGCCCCTCCGCCACGTGTGTCACCCGAGGCCGCGCACTGCGCCCGGAGTTTCACGCACCTTCAGCCTGCATTTCCGTCCGCACCGACGGCCGCGTAGCTCCGAGGTGGCGGTGTCGCGGGTTTCGACACCGACCCCCGACTCCCGACCCCATTGTGTCCCCCCCACTCGAATACGTGCCCACCGAGTTCACGCGTCGCCTTCCACGCTCCTCACCCGCGCACTTCGAAAGCAACTTAAACCTCCAGAACGGAACTTTTTACTCCTCATTAAACTTCTCTTTTCTTTTTCTTTTCTTTTCTTTCAAACTCCCTCCATCCGCCACAACAGCCACTCGAAGGCGGGCCTTATTACAATTAGACCGAACGCGAACCCCCATCTTCGAGCCTCTATTGGTCCAAAATTTGTGTGGAAGGCGGGGCTTCTTTGACTGACGTTTCCTGCAGACGCGCCGAAGCGAAAGTGCCAGATTTGTTTTGTTGTCGTTGTCGTTTTTTAAACGCACGTTTCGCGCCAGACAACGGAACCGCAGCACACGCACGACGGGGAAGGGACGATACGTTTCGCACTTTTACGAGCCATTCCAAACCTCTTCCTAACTTTGCCCAAACTTTTGTCGTGGTTTAGAGGGACGCAGTGCAGATACAGCGCGGCATGCGTTCGTCACCCCGGGAGTACCAGGTGCCGTCGGTGGAGGGCGCTAACACACCAGGTTGTGACGTTCGTTTCTAATTAACCGGCATGCAAAAGACGCTTTAACGTAGTTCAAGTCCATGCTCGACACGTTTAGATCTTACAAAGCAGGCTTTGGATGTGAGCCCGAACCATTAAAGTTGCCCAAATAAATCTCCTGCGTTAGTTCAACTTATTTCCGCAGAGCTCCTGCCCCGAAGGTGCCTCGGTGCTCAAGAGGATGAACGCTGCTCCGAATTATTTCTTCTATGCGCGCATTCTAAGTGGCTAAAAGAGTAAATCCACAAGGAATATACGTTATACTAGAATGCAGTGGGATGCTTTTTCCCAATAAGAAGCAGGTTAATGGCAGAAGGTGGATTGGTGGTTGGAGCTCCTACCTGGGACTTAAGAGGAAGTTGGTTCAAATCCCCCTCTTGCTGTATTGCCGGTGGACAAGGTACTTAGCTGGAATTGGTACAGTAAGAGTTGCCCAGCTGTATAAATGGGTCAATAGCTGTAGTTAGTAGGTACACAGGGGGAAGTGTGAGTTAAATGAAGGAAGAGCATCAGGAAGGGAACAGGTGACCTTAGTGAAGCGTTTACCATGGAGGTTGGCACATGTAGACACGCGCTGGGTCTTCCTTGCCGTTTCCCCTTGACGCGTTTGAGCGCAGAATGATCCCTGGCAGCAAACTCGACCGTGGCCTCGAGATGAGCGAGAATGTATTTGTAAATCCGCCTGGCACAGAATGCGGTTGGGCTGTCGGTGTTTGGACCTCAGGTGAGTGAAGGAAGGTGGCGATTCTACTTTAGTGCTTTTAGCACTGCAAGTCACCTTGGACGCAGGTGTATGCAATCTGCTAGCTAACAACAACTGTATTTCACTATGCAGAAATTTGTTTTCTTAACGGATAAATATAATTTAAGGAGTCTTCTGTCTTCGTCTTTGATGTTTTCCTCGGTTGGTTGGTCTCAGCATCTGACAAGACTTCCAGTGAAAGACAAGACCGCGGCACAGTCCAGCAGTTCCGTGTACCTGCTTTCGCCGTGAAGCTCGACGCGCTTATTCTCCTTACGCGCTGTGACAGCAGGAGCGTGGCAATAAAATATACAAGGCAGGCGAGGACAGGCACAGCTCATAAAAGGTCCATTTCTTGATGAAGGAGGGCTTTAAACGAAGTTCTAAGCTAACTTCTCGGAGATACTCTCAACACGCTTAAAGGATCCCAGAAGAAATGGGAACTGACAGACCCGTTCCGGCCGCAATATATGTATTGTCATGGCTTATCTTTCCCTATTTGGCCAACTTGAACTCGCAGCCATAGTTCCTCCGCTGGATCAATAAAGCATTCTGTCCTTCTCACCATTATTTATAAGCACGTCCAAAAACCATGAGAAACAGGCCATAGAGAAGTATACATTATCTTTGGCCTGCAGCCTGGATTTTCACAATGCAGTTAATAAAAGGTCATTGTAAAAAATTGAAGCATATAAAATGCAGCCATGTTCAGTTGAATAAGCTTAAGTGATTTTATCACATTTTTGGATCTTCTGGACTGTGTGTGTTGTGAGTTTTGCACGTTCGTTACATGTGTTTCAGCAAAATCGGTGATCCTAAATTCTCCTTAACGTGTGTGTACCTGCCTCACACCCTACGCTTCCGGGACAGACTCTGGACACCAGTGACCCTGCATTGGACAAGCGGTTACTAGTAGTGGATAAAAAGGGTACTGTGGTCCATAATTCAGACTTTATGAAGCAAATTTTTTTTTTAACGCTGAAATGAGCCTTACTTTGAAGGACAGCATCTGTTTTATTGCTGCGCCTGGAGCCGTACAGCATCAACGGACTCGGCGGAGGAAGAGGAGGAGGACGGCAGTCTCTCTGACGCCTGGTGTCTGTTCACCTTATCTACTGCTGATAAGAGGAAGGAGACGCGCCGCTGGATGACTCCACCTAAGCCACCCTTCGGGTCCGTTTCGAGTGAGGTGACGCGCGCAAGGCACTGGCAACACAAAGCACATTCAGATCACATCTTGGGAAATTACCAGTGTTTAATTACAAGTGCCGCCCTGCATTAAAACACAACCAACAAATGCCCAAGTGGTGTACATGTCTGAAAGAAGCCACATTTGTGTGACACTGGTACAGCAGTATGACAAATAAACACAGTATTCACATGGGAGATGCACTCCGCCACATTTCTCCTGCTTTTACAATGGTACAGTGCCAAACCACATCAACTTTTCCAAGAAACGTTCATGGCAACGTGTCACATCCTCACAGACAGATTAAAGAAACAGCTGAAAGAAAGAATAAAAAAAACACCAACCCTTCCATGAGAATGGGGATACCCACTATTAAAGAAAGACTGGATGTACTGCAACTGCACACTATTTACTCACAGTTGTGTTCGTTTCTATGCATTTGGAACATCAATGTTAATTCAGTATAAAATATATATATTTTATATGTATGTATATTTTTATATATATATATATATATATATTTAAAATTTGGGAACACATGCATCAGCAAACAGAACGTTTCTATATAGCATTCTGCCACTTTAGAAAAATACTGCAGTGCCCACAATGTTTCCTAAGTTATTACTGCATATTCAAAATAGTGTTTTTAGTGCTTTAACTCCCCACAGTTCCACCTCTTCTGGGCTCACACGTAGAGAAGCACAGAGGCAGCAGAAACCATTCTACAAACACGTTGAGGAAAACGGGGAGAAACGCTTTAATTCGTACACATCCCCATTCCGTTCCCACTTCTTTCTTCCGCTTTGGATTCATCCAAATTCATCAGTCGCTCGCGTTCTCCGCACCCCCCTCGAGCACACAGCCAAGGGGGCTGACCGCGTCGGTCAACTACACTTCATCACGGAGAAGATATTCATCTTCCGATGATCTCTGTGATCATCTGGCTTTCTCCTTGGAGTGACAACCATGTGACGGTTTACCGAAATACCCTGTGATACCGTGTCCCTTTCACCCCCCACCAAGTGTCCCTAGAAATACCCCATTCGGGCCCCCCCCCGACATTACTTTCATTTAGTCCACCTTAATCCCCTCAAGCCGCTCTCTGTCCCTCAACACTTCGCAGGACCAAACTGCTGTTTCAGTTTCCTTTATTCTTCAGCTGGCCTGTGCAAACCTAAAGGCAGATTCGCACTGTAGTCTCTCCTCAGCATTTTTATCGCTCACAGGTCTGTCAAAGAGCTCATCCTCTCCTTCTGACCCCAATTACAAAGGCTGCGTGTAATAATCACTGCGCAATTCGGTCGATGGCGGTTCTGCACGGACAAATCTAATACTAACAAAAGACGTTTATCCAAAATTGTAATTGTCTAAAGAATTCTGAGTACATGAGAGACTGCGGAAAGCTGAACACTTGCTTTCAACTATTGTTTTAAAGATTATGCCCTAACATGTCTTTTTAAATATAATACTGTACCAGTGTATCGAGCAGCTTATGGTTTTTTTTTCTCCTCGCGCTACTTCTATTCTTTTGTAGATAAAACAGTATGTGTTTATAAAAAGGAGAGTTGTGGGTACAGACAACACGGGAGGCATCGAAACGCTACCAGGTGACTGAGGATGCAGACTTAACCCGTTCAGGTAGGAGCTGCAGTTTGGCTGCTGCTGTGCTGCATGCGATGGCATGACTATTCTGTCCCATCTTACGTGGGGATTAGCAGCGTGGTGCAGCAGTCCTCCTGACCGTGGTCTTCATCGGAGTCCACTAAGGTCGGCCTGTGCCTGCAGTCCTGCCCGTTTGTGGAGCTGCACTTTGACGACAACAAAGTGAAAGGAAAATTTGAGGAGTAACCAGAGCGTTCTGTCGTCCATGTTTCTCTATCACGTCACCAGTCTTGGCATTCTTGTATTCTTCAAAACCATGATGGGTGAAAGGTGGGTTGAGTGACCACTCCGTATGGTGGGTGGGTGGGGGGGGGGGTGGCATTAGTTACAAGGAGGTTAGCAGGAGCAACAATGTAGAAGGGATCCATCCACATTCATTTCTGGCAGGCACCAACCTCTTGGCTAAAACCTCCTGGATGTCCAGACTCCATTAGACAGTGTAGGGGAGGAAGAGGACCATTTGAAGGGATGTGACCTCACAGCCACACCATCCCACACCACCCTTAAAAACTTCCAACACCTGCCACCAGCTGGGGAGCCTACAAGGAAACATTGAACTCTGTGACCAAGAAGTCAACGTAGTCTCTCTCTTTGTTCTTGAAGGCCTCTGCGATTAGGCGAGCAGCCTCCCGGTGTTCCCGGCCCCGGAGCGACACGCCGTTCACCTCCAGGATCACCTGGCCCACCTTCAACTTCCCGCAGTTGTGCGCTGAGCCACCCCTCTGCTTGACCACGAGGGGATGAGGAGAGTCCATTATGTGGCGGTGATAATCGGGTGGAAAGGTAAAAGTGACAGCAGAAAGGGTTTGACCGGGTGGGAATGAGACGTGGAGAAGGGAGAGAGAGAGAGACAGTTAATGATTCCAATTTTAACTGACACACTGTACCCTTTTACAAGAATATTCATACTTTTTTCAATGTAATGAACAGTTGATGAAATGGCAATCCCTCAGTGAACAATTTTGCATTGCTTAGTCAAAATATCATGCAGGTATCCCCTTGAGACGTGTACGTGTCAAATTATTTAATACCCTTTACAAAGTTGCAACCAAATACGAGGCCGATTCTTCTCACTTACGGATAGCAGGAGCCAAGCGTGAGGGAATTTTCGGCTCGCGCTGTTACGGTAATTACTTCTGCGGCTTACAAAATTGCACCTTACGAGCCGATTTTCGCTAACGCATTACACTCCTAAGTACTGCTAAGTGGAGACATGTGGCCAAGCGTGGGTTGGTCCACCGAAACAACGCTGATGAATTTGAATTTGAACCTCTTGCAGAACCTTATTGCTCCTTCAAGAACACACAAGCTAGACAGCTGGCTGCTGATAACGGGTGAGCCCATCAAAGTGCTGTAGATATCCTACCTGTGCGCTTGGCTAAGGTAAACCAGTGCCTAAGGGATGATAATGTCAGTAGTTGGGTGAGATCATAACAAGTTTGCAAACAGAAGGGGAACGGAAAGGATCCAACAGAAAAGAGGCGTTCAGACTCTGCAGCCATGTGGAACATTCTGTGAGGTGCTTTATAGGAAGCCAGTTGATTGAAGGCACCACAGGATATTAATGTGGAAAATGCCACGCTGTTGACACAGATTGGTTGCAGATATTCTACCACACACAAACAGAAGCGCAGAGAAATAAACAAAAACGCACAAGAAACAAAACACTCCCAACTGCTATCTAGCCCAGCATCTCTGTTGAATTTCCATTAGGGCACTGATGAACAGTTGGAGGAATTAAATCCCACTCATGCCTGACCAGTTTTCTCATCTCCCTGGCTTCTTTCCACACCCCCCGCCAATTAAAAAGTACTCCATCCCCATCATTTTGTCTTTATTTTCCCATTTGATTTAATTGTGCTTTCAATTTTGTGGTCTTTCTGCCCAGTTGCAGCACCAAATTCTAATTAGCTGTTCGTTGATGCATCGCTAAACATGACACTCGATCATTCAGAAAAAAAACTAACAAATCATCATTTCAAAAAATTATAAATAAATCATCAAAAAGGAACGTGAATATAAATATAAATATCAATATCCTCACTTCAATGAAGTGAGATATTAACATGGGCTCTGGACAGCTGCGACCTTGCCTAGAACAAGCAGTCAAGCAGTTAAGAGTAATCGACGGATGCATGGATGATTTACTAACGGACATGATAAATATACGGTGTGCGTCTGTGCATATCAGTCCATTGTAAGTTCCTGAACAGTAAGCGCCAACATTTTATGAATGCCATTACGACAGTCACGAGGCCCGGTGTAACCAAACATCATCCTACTGTCTACTACAGTTCTTTTTGACCCATTAAAGCCAACAGTAACAAGATTCGGCAGTCGTGCGACCCAGCGGTAGGCCGACACCATGCTGCTGTCTGCACTGGCTCTTGTTATCCAAATAAATTTGGTACTAATAAACCCAGCTGCCACATGACCTGAAGTTACAGTCTACACCATGTTGCCTTCTACCGCGATCCTCCTGGACCCATTAAATCCGAGCTGGGAAACGTAAAATTCTGTGGTCCGCTGAATTTAAGCGAATTGAATTAACAGTTACCATGTTATAAAAATTTCCAAAACTGTTTAAATTACTGCATGAGTATATGTCATTTTAAAACTGTTTATCGCAGTATTTAAAAAAACGCTTTTATTTCGGTATTTGTCATACTACTACCAGATTGCGTGCGCATATGTTGTACATTTATCCGCAACCCAAAACAAAAGTTAACACGCAACCTAAAGCATGAGCAAAATTAGAGCTGTTCATGAGGTCAGGTACCTTTGTAAGCTCAACTTTAATACTGATTTATCAAAAAGTTTATAAATAAATAACATAAAAATAAGCTGGACTTTGAATGTTATTAGACTTAAAATAAACATATCTAGCAATTAAAAAAAAAAAAAAAGAAACTGTGACCATTTCTGACTGGCCATAGAAATGGTCAGAAAAAAAAGATTGCCAACCCCTTCATTAAACCATTAGTTTACTAGTTTAACCACAGATTAAGAGTCATATGACTGAATGTTATGATCTGCACCACACTACTGTCTCCAGGGCTTTTTGTTCCTCCATTTTCTAACCGAACATATGAAAGCTCCGAGGCTCCTGTTGAATCATCGTAATCATCCCTGAAAGATGTCATTTGTTTCAGAGCCATGACCGAGACAGAGGGAAAGAGACAGTACTGCAGTATACGGTGTAACGTGACGGTCCTACGGGCCAACGCTTTCGCCCCATATCTGCCACAGAGTGACAAGACCTTTTCAACCGACCTGTATGGTTACGATGCGTGGCAGTGGCTGGCGGGTGTTGGCCCCACCCTCAATGGCAATGCCCAGGGTGCTCGCGCTCTTGGCCACGCGGACAAGGCTGGATGTAGGTTCTAGAAGACCAGGCTGCAGGCGAGACGGGAAGGGGAGGGGAGAAAGAAAGGAAGAGTGATGAAGCAAGAAGGATGAGACAGGCACAAAGAGACAAAGAGAGACAGAGATAGAGAAAGTAGTTAGGATGGTTGTTAATCACACATGAACCGTGAAGGATTCATGAAAGAGCGGCTATGGAAGCCATTTCAAGTGAGTGTATGGATTATCACCGCCTCAAGCTCAACAGAGAGGTTTGTAACAACCCCTGGTAATAATTAGACCCAGTATGTCCCTGTTCTGAGAAACACAGTACGCCACTTTGGGAGTTACTCTGATAGACTGAGGACAAAGACATTTTTGTAAGAGCTACTCGGTTACAAGAACACGCTGATTCAGCCTCCACGAGTCTGGGACACAAAGAAGCACCTTGTGCACAGACACCAGGTCCCGCACCTTACTGCTGTTATTGAGGATTGAACCAGGTAGCAATGAGATGAAATTTTGATGAGATGAGATGTTAAATGGACAAAAAAAAAAAAAAAAACGTAATGAGGAGATGGGAAAACAGGAAATCGAGAAAATCTCAGGTGCGAGTCTCCACTGTCAGCATGTGCCAAAGAACATCCTGGTACGACTGATGTTAAAAAGTCCCACACTGTCATTCCATTCCCACTGTTACCTCTCGGTTACTTCAGTCCCTCCTGCCCTTTCCCCTCTCACCGGCTTTGAGATGGTCTCAGCAGCCTGGGTCTCCTGCAGAGGACGTGTCCTAGAAGGCCGGGGGCTGCTGTCCTTGCTCAGCCCTCCCGTCTCGGTGATGTCCACGCCGCTGTCTTCGCTCAGCGTCTGCCCACTGTCCGAGAGCTGGGACAGCGTGGCTCCTGGGGGATGGGGATTGAAGGTGGGGAGGGCACGGTGCTGTGGATTATGGCCCAACACACAAACACACAGGAGTGCACATACACTCGCACACAAGCATCAGTCCACCTGCAAACGCATGTGCGCACACACGGTACCAGTGACAAGCGTGCGTCCCCTTGCTGGGACCTGGTTTGTTTTCACAAGTATTCAGTTTGCAATTTTAATCAGGAAAAGAAGTGCAGTGTTTTCCCAGCGCTGCAGCAGCAATTGTCAGAAATGTAGGACACTAGTGGGATATCTTGCATTCGCTTTCCTGTCCAGTTCCTCCTTTACAAATATTATCTGAGTTGTCCATGTGTACTTACAGCTCTCACTGGTACAGTATATGTACACAGCTGTGTAAAAGTAAAGGTGATGTTTTATCGTCCTGAGACCCAGCAAAAAAAAATACACATATTGAGGAATATATTCGTAAAATATCTAAAACCTCACGCATTAAAAAGCATGAGTTGTCCTTTGTGAAGCACCTTCGGACTCACATGTACCGTTTAATAGAATCAATTAAAAATATATGTCCTCCACTGTGGAGGAAAAAGGAACGGCCAGGTGTCGGGAGGATACATGTGTATATTTTCTGCACATACATGTACAGAAACGGACACACATATACATTGTTCCAAAAACATAAACAAATGCATAAGGACCAAAGACGCAGAAGAATATGTGTGTTTGTATGTGTGGAGGGGATGGTGGGGGTACTGTCGTGTACTGTATAATAAAACCTCAGTTTACATTCACTCGCGCGTATGAAAATGCTTATTCAGTCAGTATGTTGAGTTGTATAAATGTTTCCCTTTGAGGTACCCTTAACTGCTATGTGAATGCCTTTAAAACACTGTGACATACAGTATATTGCATGTCGCTGTGTTCCATTCAAGGAAAATGCATCCTTGGGGAGGTAAATTAACATGCGATGACAGGAATATAAAAGTTCTAATTGCTTTATTGGCATGAATTACCTTGCTGTACGTAATGCCAAAGCTTTTAAAAAGTATTGAGGAAGCAGTGAGGTCAAAAATAGCTCAAGCATTACCTCTCCATTAATTCCAGAGAGAATATTAATGCACTGTTAATGCCAAAAAATTTTTTAATGGAAAAGAAAACAATATTTATAATAAATAATAAATCCTGGCCATATTTTCTAACAGCAGAGACAGTTGCAGTTAAAGAAGTGACAGAATATACTTGCGCTTTATCTTCGGTCAAGGTGCTAAATCACACAGCTTTAGGCAGTAACAGACTTTTACAGCCTCTTTACGCCGAGCTTTCAGATCCGTCTCTGGCTGGAGATTCTGCACAACTTCAGCACCATGTGGGACTAAGAGTAAATCTGCTGAATTTACTGACATCTTTATAAACAAGTTGTTACAATGCACATTACGGATGAATTTGTACAAATGAGACGGTGATTAAAAACGCCTGAAGACTGTGACTGAGACGTGATGAAAAACTAACAATTTGTGCCACATAAACTTGTGTCATTTCCTCTTTGTATGACCCCTGCATGGTCCTATGTGGTGCCCGATGTACTGTGCGCAGGTGGTGCTATGTGCAGACCTATGCCTTGGCCCCACCCCAGTGGCACCACCCATAAATCCACCCACTTCTGCCTTGCCCCTCCCTCACCTCTGGCCTGGGGCAGCGGCCGAACCTCATTGACGTCAGGCTCAGCGTTGGGCCTGTGTACCTCCACCATGACAAAGTGCTGGTTGGAGGCGGAGGATGGGGGTAGTGCCTTGTCTGGACCCGGGGGCATGGCTGTGGAAGGGGCAGGGCGAGGCACATGGCGCGACGCGGATGGGAGGGTGGAAGGGGCGGCCCGGCTAGGAGACTGTACCCGGGGAAAAGGCCGGATGGTGTGCTGTGTGACCAGAGACAGCTGTGGGGCTACCACTTCCTTCCTGGGGGGGTCAGGGGCAGGGGATGCGGGGCCCATGTCCTGGGTGCTGCGGAGGGGTGCCGTAAAATACAGCCCTGAGTGGGAGGAGTCAGAGGAGGGCCTTTTGGCCTGATCCCGGCGGCTGTGGCGTCTCTGAACCCCTGGTGGGGGAGGGGGTTTGAAGGAGGGAGGGGAGTCTGTCGTGGACTGCACATCATCCTAGGAGCAAGAGGACATGAGGTTGTCACGGAAACACACACTCGTGTAGGCACGTGCACGCACACACACACACACACACACACACACACACACACACACACACACACACACACAGAGATGGCCATTTGCATGAATTCAGACAGCAGCCTTTCTATTCACTTTTTTTTTCTCATCAGAAGGAAACAAAGAATTTGCTTGAAAAGACGAGTGAAAAGCACGGCTGCAGGAAAACAATCTTAGCATTTATATCATCCTCTGTTTCACAGACATCAGTGTCAAACCACTCATGACATGGCTGAAACTGGAGTCCATGACTGGAAACAGTGCTCAACTGTTGCAGATGCAGAAAAATTCTTAGAAGCAAACCCTCAAAAAATGGTCAATATGTGTAGGAAAGTTAATATACAACACATACATTTCGGCATTTTTTTTTAACCATATTCTCTTATCGTCTTGCACATTGTAACTGAAGGAGACATCTCAAAATGTTACAAATTCGGTTTTAGGTGGGAAGGAATGTTGACGGGTGTTTGTCATTTGACCTGCAGAGGAAGACATTGTCTGCCCGGAAGGCAAGAGATTAACACAGACACGATGTTGACATGTCCCAGGAGACTTGGGTCACGTGAGCACACTGGTGTGACCCAAAAAACACTGCAACGAAATCAAGAAAACATGGCAAGAAGTGGATAAAAAACCAAAAACATGGATGAGGATGAGAAACAGGAAAACAAAATGATGCGTGAATAGTCTGTTTCACCTGGTTATCACCTTTAAAGCTATGTCCAATATATAATTTACTGCTCCATACACAGCTACATATTTACAGCACTATTACTGAACCTTCCTAGTGTAAAAAGGGTTACGCCAGTTCTGGGATCGGAGCAGGTGACCTCTCAGTCAGCACAGTAAGAAGAGCTCGGTGACCAGAACCCCAGTTGCTTGCCTCTCTCTCACTCCCAAACTTGCAGCAGTCTCCATATCACGCTCTGTCAGGCCCTTGCATTCAAAGGCTTCCTGTGTACAGCCCCCCTCCCGTCACCATTTCCCAGTTTTGCGATCCTTTCTATGAAACACCCCAGGACTCCCTCTTCTTCTCGCCACCTCCTCACTGTATTTTCTCATTCCCTGTTTCCTTGACAAAAGCTTTTCATGGCACGCAACTGGCTAAACTGGCAAGTTTTGCACCCTTTTATGTACAGTGTGGCAGAGCACCAGCCGCTCCTGTGGTCTGCCTTTCTCCATTCTTCTTTAATTTGTTCCTCCACTGGGGGGACGGGCGCCTCACCAGAGATATGTCCGGCAGGTCCCTCGCAGTCCCATGCGATTCTTCGGTGTTGCTGCTCTCTATTGTGCTCTCGTTCTGGGGAGGGAGAAAAATTAAGTGTTGAGCATAAATAACAAAGCTATTTGTCCGCTGTAAGTGATCGGCATAAAGAAAGCGGCCATTCGCTTGATCAGTCCAGATAAAAGCTGTGACGGTTTCATTTCTCACCGAGTGATATTTCACGCCTACAAACAGCGAGGTTCGCTGCCTAAACAGTGCAAGGGTGATCCCTCTAGGCCATATGGAAGTGTTTGCAATCTACACCTGGCGACTGTACAGATACACAAGGGTAACAAACATCACTGAAAATTCTGACAACAATAACCAAATGAAGGCATAGACTTGTCTCATTAAGCCTTATTGAATCCAGAGGAAAAGATGCCCTATCAATTGAAAGCAATTGCTCATTTGCTAGCATCACGATAAGCACTTAAATGTAATTTATTAACTGAAACAGTTACTGTGGGTTAGGGGGTGTGTGTGTGGGGGGGGTGCCGACTCAGGCAATTAAACCCACGGAAAATTGCAACGCTGCGATCTGCAGAAAACAGCGCTGCTTTCCAGGTCATCGGATTACGCCGATGTTCAGCTTTCATTGCAACGTTGCGACAACAGGCGGGGAGCACGGAGCTGCTAATGGGCCGTCGACCGCACAAAGGTGCATAGTGACAATCGCCTGTCCTTCCCGTCCTCATTTCCAGGTGGCCTCCGATCAAAGCCGTGCCAAGGCTTTGCAAGTCTGCCGTCACTCTGGTGGCACCCCCAGCCTGGCAGAGTAGGACTGTGCAACAGCAGCGGACTCCAGTCCTGGTACAGCATCCCTGTTCCAGTGTGCTGCATGTTTCATCAATTGTTTGTGTAATCGCTCCTCTGACTGCAACTACTCGGTGTCAAAACAGCAGCGCAAGCAGAAGGGAGAGAAAGGGCCAGAGAAGGACAAACTCTGAGAACACGGTAGGATGCGTGCGCGTGCACACACACACACACACACACACACACACCCTGTACACAATGCCGCAATGCTGAATCCACAGAGAGAGAGTTTTCTTCATGTACACACTAATTCATGCAGCACATTTTGTTCACAGCAAATTCACTCAAACGGTGGCAGCTAGGTGTGTGGATGTCCTACCTCCATCATATCAATCAACCACAGCAGTCGCTCCTGGTATGTGCGGAAAGGGGGATACAGATGAGGTTGTAATACAGTGAGATTTTTGTCACTATTACTGTCTTCTCATCTTCCACGATGGCTTGACTGATTTCACATGACCAAAAGTCAGTTAAATGTCTCCTGTGACACTCAACAAGCTCCCACCAGGACCGTGTTACTCAATGTCCTCAAATGCTAATGAATTCATACTAAGACATCTATCTAGCCAGACAGGGTGGAGGGCAGAGGAAGTCAAGGGTGGAAGGGCAACATCCATTGAGACCGGTCATTAAATGAGAAGTGGACTAAATAACACTTAACGTGTTCAGGTACCCTCCTGCCAGACCTTTAGAATTACAGACCGGTTCAGATCTTATCACTGTTGTTATTTATTAATTTATCTGACCTCTTCCTTTAAAGTAGCTTGCAATACTAGGTTTTTACACTAAGCTGCTTATGATTATGCACCCATTTATACAGATGGGTAATTGTTACTGTACATTATTTTAGGGAGAACATTGTTGAAATCTACTACAGCAGCAGGTGGGAGCTGAATCTTTTCTACCACAAGGCTACGTCTCTAATTGTTACACTGCCTACTGCCCAGGTACAACTGCACAATTACCTCAGTGAAGAACACAACAGCAAGGACACTTTTTTGCAATGCTGCGATTTGAACAGGTGCCCCTGTAGCTCAATACAAAGGTATTCCTTGGACGTGCATTATATTGTACCAGGCAGATGGTCACCATGGCCACTACAGGCTCCATTAGAGGTTGACGTCAGCCCAGGGATCTGTTGTGGGATTCTTACCCGTGCTGAACTGAGTGTGGTGGAGGTCAGGTAGCTGGCAGAGGATGTCAGAGTATCAGGATAGGAGACCATGGAGAAAGAGTCTGGGTTGCCCGTCACTGCTGTGCTCTGCCTGGCCTTCAAGGCCTCAATCTCGCGCCGCAGCACCAGTCTGTCGAAGCACTCCAGGTCTTGGGGAGCAACCAGCCCCCGCACCTCGGACAGTAGGGAGAACTGCGGGTGGAGTCAGAGGAAGTTCAGGCAGTGAGAATTTTAGCAGAACGGTCAATCTTTAGACTCAGGGATGCAGCGCAGCGGCTCATTATCCAACACCCGGCTGAGCAAGACGGACAGAATGGCTCCTTCTCGGCGATAAACAGTTGTTTTATTTGTATTTATTTGTTTGGTGTACAAATCTTCAACTAGGATCCACACTAAAGAAGCTTTCTGAAATCCATGCATTGTAGTTCCTCTGGAGGGAAACTGTGCTGTCAAACAACAGTATACAGTGTGCCCCTTTTTCAGCTAAACAAACAGCATAGGAATTAACTGTCTGCATTTGCTCTGATAATCAGCGGGAATGGAAAACGCTACTAATCCTGCCTTGCAGTAAATAAGAAAAGGACTCAAATGCCCTGCTGGAAATATCCTGGGCAAATGTGGATGCAGAATGGTGGCCTGCATATATCCAGGCAAGAAAGTTTTGCGTGTAAAAGGTGAAGAGTAATGAAAGCTCTCCGTACACAAAATATGATTCTGTTTTGTAGAGGCGCACATCCATTAGCATTACCACTTGCAGTTCTGGCTATTTTACTTACATGCCCAAGACCTTAAACAGTATGTTGCCTGTGGCCTCCTTTCATACAGGGGGATGCGGTGGGGTGTATAAGGAGGCCTGCAGGCGCTGTCGACTCACCTTGGCGTGCGTGTTGAAGAGCTCAAAGAGAGCCATGACTAACTGCTCAACGCCCACGTGGCCATCCCGGTACTCCTCCAGGTAGTAGGACATGGTCTGCCGCTCGGGCTGTGTGAGGAGGTGTCGGGCCTGTTCCTCCAGCATGGCCCGCGACTGGTTCACCATGCTGCTCAGCGTCACTTGGGAGCCGGCCACACCCTTGTAAAACACCGGCTAGTGGAGAAGGTGGGCAGAAAATAAGTCAAAATGAGGGGGAAGGAAAAGGAAATGCTGACCTTACAAATGAATCACTGCTGCTTTTAAGAAATATTTCAAACCCATTTGTCACATGTGTACATTTGTTCACCAATTTCTCAGATCCAGCTACTTCCACCTGTTGTCATGAAACCCAACCATCTTTGCCTGGCACCTTACTGGAGCTGGCAATCAACTTTTGGGCACCGAACTTTTTTGTTTATGCGCTGTCCAGTTCACCCAGCTCATGGGTCCGTCTCATTACGTCTATGAGTGAACGCTGCGCAGAAGAGGCTCTTCTTCTCCTGGGGACCGGATGGTAGTTTAATGACCATTGGGAGGCTGTGCAGGACAGCATTTCAATCACACTCCAAGCCCCCTACTGTAATTCACAGTCTTGCGTTCTCATTCTTGTGCTGCTTGTGACATTAACCCCTGCATATTATCATCACAAATGTGTTGCAGACAACACAAAGCACATGTAGAAAGTATTCTTCCAAGGTACCACAGCGCTTTCTAGTGTGTACGAACGAGATGGGGGACAAGTGTGCCATCTGCTATCTGTGGAAATAGCGACACATCCTTGGGGACGACATGGAAAGGAACGGAAAGAAAAAAGTGATTAAAAGAAGTTCCTCCTCTGGGAATGGAAAACAAAACCACGGTGCCTAGATAGAGACAAGGAGGGAACAGAAAGTGAGGAGACCAAGACAGGGTTTAGTGGAATAAAGAAGGCAGTGGCTTGCAGCATAAACTCTAAGGTGAGGAACTGCCTGCAAAGGTCCAAAAACACAATTTCAGCACAGGAGGTACCAAAGAAAAGTTTTGCTTTTTTAGCTGGACTTCTGCTTTTGTAAGGTTGCTGTAGAAGAGCCAGTTTCTGCAGCCTGAAGCAAAGAGTGTTTTTACAATTTAATTGCTTGTTTAAGCCCCAGGTTCATTGTATGAACGGGCTGATAGACTTTGAGGCAGAGGAAGGGTGATCACAAACAAATCCAATTTCAGAATCTACTACCTCTTGGTCCTCTATTCAGCCTTTCTCCCAGATCACATTCTAGTCCAGTGCAAATGAACGCTGCATTTCAGTTCAACACTGTTGCGTCCAATCATCATTCTAGCTGGCTACACAGCATGATGTGGCATGTAACTATTGAGAAGATCATAGTCTTCAGATAAGTACTGCCCAGGATAGAGCTGGACAGGACAGGATTACTCACTGAGCTGGAAATCCAACACAAACTACTTGCTGCCAGTTTTTGTAAATGTTGTACAACAATCAAAGGGTCCTCCGATGAAGCTGAGGCATGAATGTAGTAGTTCATCATTAATAATGCTGCTAGCATTGGATGTCTGTAATAGCTCAGAATTAGCCAGTAGATTCAGCCTTAGAATGATATATTTCGTGTTTCAACTCTGTAGGGTCATGAAGAGCCAGGCGCAACCAAGGCATAAATCCATGGCCCCGGAATGGAGAACTATAGATGCAGAAAAGGTCGACTGCCATGTGGGCGCACTCTTATCAGGAAGGTTAGGTGACCCATTGATGAGCATCCCGGTTTCCGCACAGTTTCCGCTCACCCTGGATGTGCGGCTTTTCTAGGTCAGCATTGACAGGACGCCAGTGGCACAGGAGCACCCGCGCCACCCAGTTCCATTCACACGTGTAGAGCCGCCACAGGGGTGTGAAGCGTTCACGGTAAGAGGCTGTGAAGAAACTGTATGTGGAGCATACAGTAATGCAGCTAGGGGCTCACTGACATGCAAGTAGCCAACAGCCAGAGAAATGGCAGCATACTGTACCAGACAAAAGTGTGTACAGGTAAGCAACCTGTGCAACATTTGTATGGGACAGTCTGGATAAAAGTGTGAAAGCAAAGCTGCCAACCCAGGGTCCTGCATCTCTGTTGAAGAAGAGCAAGGAAAACATGGCGGCTTGTCTCCTGATCAAACTAGTTAACTGATGCTCATTCAAAATTTTCACTGGTGCTGTATATATTGTGGGTATGTGTTGCTGATCTATCATTTTTTTAAATTTAATCAGAAGAAATGCTAGATAAAACAGTTCTCATTTTAGCTATTAAAAAATAGCCAATATATTTACCAAGCCGAAGGAGCACGGTCTCTGCAGTGCAACAGCAAGGGCTTTTCGGGGCCATGAACTGGAAAACGATGCTTGTAACTGCTGTGCTTCCTGCCAGGCTAACGTGTGCAGCGGTGCGGTGGCTGAGGAGCAACTGCGACTACGGTCACACACGAAAAGTAATTGGGCCTGCATTATTAGGGGGTGAATGATGGCTTTGTGTGTGCAGATGTACTTGAGTACACAATGCCTCTGATTACATAAGGCTCTTAGCTCCATCTGTGACTGACCGTGGCGTTCTTTGCACTATAATTGGGGGGGGCAAAGGGCGGACAACAGAGGCCAGCTCTGTACAAACATGCCAGCATCCCAATTGAGCCTACGACTACATTTACAGATTATGAGCTGTTTCTAATGAGCTTATCCGTGAGATCTCGGTTGTGCCATCGCTTAAACGATACAGACTGCAGCTGACAGCAAAGTGACACAAAAATCCCTTTTTGACGGAGGTGATTCTGATAGATTCGTGTAACGCGATGCAGCCTAACTGCTGACTGACACAACCGTCGCGACCAACACAATGGCATCTTGTAATCATCACACCGTTTCACTCTGAGACTCCGTGTCGAGAATTCAGAATTTACTTAATGTGTCTGATGGACGGAGCTGTGGGGTGGGATGTGGGTTCAAACCCAATTCAGCTCAGTCTGTGTGGAGTTTACATGTCCTCTCCTTGATCTTTTGGGTTTCCTCCCACAGTCCAAAGACGTGCTTCTGGTAAATCTTTGACCGAGTAGCTCATACTGCTTGTCAGCGAACGAGTATGTGACTGCTCTTTGGTGGGTAGATAGGCATTCTGCTTTACATCCTATACTTCAGGATATGCTCTGGACCACTGCGAGCCTACAGTTATTAATAATGAAGAAGTATGTCTGAACTATCAACCCTTTCCGGGGAGGTGGGATGTCGATTACACAGAAACCTGAAAAGCCCATCGTAATGTCCAGAGTACACTTCAGGGGACACACCTGTGTGCTTTGCATCATCACGTCACTGTTTCTGTACTTTCTGTACTTTCTTTCTGGATCAGAAAGAAAGAGGCAGCCTAACTGAAATGTTACCATAATTACACTTAAGAAATACAGGCACTCACTCTTCTCGCGTCTTGCTGACAAACTCGCCGGCAGGTGAGTTCAGCTCTCGGCAGCTAATTGGCTATCTCAGCCCATTTCGGTTTGCTAAGTGTGTTCTAATGAATGGATCCCACGCACGTGCGCGAGTGCTTTGGTGCAATGGAATTTCACTTGGCTGCACGTGCATCTTCCTTCGGCGCGGTCAAACGCTTTGCTTACACAGCTTTGTGGGATGTTCGGGAGCTGAGGCAGAGCCTTGTAAAGCAGTTTACCGTGTCCAGCTGTTAGTGTGTGTTACTGCAGCATTGCAAAAAAACAGTTGCTGCACACCGAGTGCTGCCGGTCAAGGTGATTTGCTCCCACATAAACAACACAAAGGATTTGGGGAAAAAGAACAGCACTAAACAAATGTGCTTCACTATCATGTTTTTTTTTGTCATAAAGGAAGCATACGCAGGTTTTCTATTCATACCTGAAGCCACCTCCACTTCCTGTACACACCAGGCATACCCCCCCGTTTCCCCAAATTGTGCGTCATCTCTCCTGTCATGCCCAGAAATAGCAGCACTCAAACCTCCCTCCCCACCCTCAGAATCTCACGCACACGCTGAGAGGGTGAGGATAGCGCCCTCTCTCTCCTGACATTGCTGTGAGTCAGATTGTCGAGTAATGAAAAAATACATTCATTATGGTGTCTTTTTCAAACTGAGAGACACTACAGGAAATACAATGGCATGAGAAAAGGAGTCCATGGAAAGCGATGCACTAACAGTCCCACACGCAAACACTCCACAGTGTAACTCTCCTGCTCCGGCTGTGGTGTGATGTGGTTATATAATGTGCGAGACAATCTCATCCTCAGCCCCCTGCAGCCCTGGAGTCACCTGGAGCGCATTACCATGCTGCCAGTGAATTGTTTTTTACCAGCAGGCCCCTCTGACACACACTTCTCCTGTCTGAGTGTCAGACTCCTCCAAGGAGCCTGCCTTGCTTTTCTACATTTGTTCTTTCTCTGTTTTTCTCTCTCTCACACACACACACACACACACACACACACACGTGCGCGCCTGGGGTTTGTGTGCATGGAACGCTCCTTTTTTTTCCACAATAACTTATTTATTTAACTGCCATAGACAAGGAAAAGACGACACTAAATATACACCCTGCAAATATCCTGCCCCTGAGCCAAGTGGCGATTACACAAATGCAGATAGATACGGCGTGCAATGAAAAATTTAAACTCTTACAAGAAATTTCATTTCTATCAGTGGCGTACCTGGCTTCCTTTAGTGCATTGCATAACATTTCCTTTTCTTCAGTTTAAATATGGGTTCCTTACATAAGGCGGCGATCATTGGCATAGCTATTATTTACCTGGGAAATGTCTAAGATTAAAGCAACAAGACTTTTAGAGAAATACTGTCTTGTTTCTAATGTTTTCTGGGTGTTTTTTCTGCAGATTAAGTTTACTGTAGAGTGGTAATAAGAACCTCAAGTTTAGATAAAAGGCAAGGGTGGCAGAAAGAAACAGTAAAAGTTAAATGCAAAGTTTTCATGCACACGTGCCACCAACCACATAACTCCCAAGAGAATCTCATGCCTTCAAGGAAGAAGGTGATTTCCTCTATAGACGTTTCCTGGAATGAACAGCCTCGTTGCTGTCTGTCTGTTCCCATGAACCTGCAAATTCTGAGTGCAGAAGAGATGCTCATGACTGAAACTTTTACACTTTTCTACTAATTTAGTTTTGTCTGAGTCTTCTCAAGAATGCATAATGGCTGAATGTGTGGCCAGTATGGGAGTTTGAAAAACCAACATGTTGAGAGGGAAGTATGTTGCATTAAACCAATATCCTGTTGCCGTTCATGTACAAGCAAACTGTGGAAATGTTCCTAAATGCACAGTTTTCCACAAAATTTGCTGCCTTTCCAGCTTAACGCCTCTTTTGCCAGAAAGTCATAGTGTGTTCTTACTGCCAACTGATTGGTACCACCAGACAACAGCTGCTTGATCTTACCTTCTCTGATACTGAAGCACCTTGATCCACAGAGAGTCTGCAGAAGACAGAAGAAAAAGAACAGAAAGTTATGACCTCGGTGCACAACAGAATGTGCAATATGACATCAAATATACAATCGCACACACAGCAGATAGATTCTCTTGGCTTTCCTTGCAACGCAACCGAAAAGCGGTGTGAATCATCACCTAGAAAAAACAGGTGTGTGACTGGTGGTCTGGGGCAGCATTGTTCCCTCCTGGGCAAATTGTAAATAGACGGTCCACGTTGACAGGACAGGACTCCAGCTTTCTTGGTACCATCAGAACCACAGCTGGCACAGCCCACATTATAATTCCACAGACAGCTGGGAGGGGATCAGGTCTCAGATCCATGTTTGGACACCAACTAACATCAGATAGGAGAAATTTTAAAAGCAGTAAAATCCAATCCATGGCCAGTTAATGTCCTGAGAGTTCAGACAGCTGCCCCACCCACTCGTGGACATGTCAATAAATCCATGTGTGGAACCACCACTGCCAGGAACACTGAATCCCACTGGGTCCAGAACCCTGTCCACTTTACAAATCAGCTCAGATGGCAGCGAGATGCATTGGTTGTCTTGGAAAGGTATTTATGTGTGTCACTAAGCCGTTGACCTCGTGACATCACACATTCGCTTCCACATTCACACATCTACCCCCACCTCCTCTACCAGCTTCACACATCTGCCCACGCCTTGTCATCTGAGGATAAACACCACATGTGTCTCCATTTAACACAAGATTTACATAAGATGACATTAAATATTCACTGTGAACATCTGAAACATTAGCAAAAAATTCTGTGAAAACCGAGTGCAATGGTGTTTGACTGCTTCGTAGGATGTAAGGCTGGCATGCATCTTCACAACCTTCTCATATATTCCATCACTCAAACCACAGTTAACATCCATCTACTTCCATTTAGCCCAGGATTCAGCCATTGTAAGCACCACCAAAATCAAAACCGTTCAGCATGCACCCCCAGCCAGGCTCACCCCGTTATGCTGCTTCTTGGGGATCCATCAGCAATCTGCGAGCTGGCGATCCACTTGGTCTCTCCCACCACGGTGCGGGCATGCGGCAGACGGCCCACGTCCTTCACCGTCATCATCAGGTGGCGCGAGGACTTGAGCACGCGTACGGCATCGTCGTGTGGGATGCCCAGGAAGCTGCGCCCGTTCACTTCCAGGATCTGATCGCCCACCTGCACGGGGGGGAGGGCCGAGAAAGGACAGGGTGGGGGCACGGGCACAGAGAACACAGGCTGTTTTGAAGGGGCACACACAGAGGGTTTGAGTGGTGAAACAAGAGTGTTGTTAGAGCAGCACTCAACCTCGGGTGGGATGGACGCGGGGAGGTGAGGTGAACCGCAGGTCACACTTGTACATATCCCATAGTGAAAGCAAACCGAAGAGAGGGGACACAGAAGCGCCACGGAATTCGGTGAATCCAGAGTGCAAGGTCACTAGACCATAATAACTACTCAGCTAAACAAGCCTGTCAGTTTGAAACTTCAGCCCATGGATATCCTCGCCTTCCTGGACAACTCTGTATGTAACAACTCATCTTCATTCCTGCCTTCACACAAGACACCCCCCTCCGGGATCGATCCCCGCAGACCTCCGATGCTGCAAATCGAAAAGAAATGGCAGCGGTGTTGATTCTCGAAACAGGAGACCGAGTCGATGTTAGCGAGATAATCATCATCAGCCTGGGAGACGGGCGCCATCCACGGCAGTAATGACGGGACCGCTGTTCTGCTGCTTTCCGGCAATGTGTCGGTTTGGCTGCTGCCGTTTCATCTGGTGCTCCGTTCTCGTGCTGCCATCACCCCAAAGTTAAGTAAGCGCTCTGTGAGTAAACACTCAAACTCATTCTCATTTTAACCAGATGACAGGCGAGGAAAGTAAGAGACTGGGAAGGGGTATTAATACAATGGGGCTCCAGAGGGGACAAATAAAGAGTATTTGCAAATCAGTTTTTTTTTCTATTGAGAAGAAACTTGCCCCAAAGAAACAGGCGCCAGTTTTATAGTGCAGACTATAAACTTATTATAGTTTCAGTTTTAAGTGGCACCATTTATATTATGCAAAATAGTTTAGGGGTGGCAGACAGTGAAGAAGTGATCAAGACAGCGGACTGAAAATGAAGCGAATCCAACAAAATCAGAGTGTCGTAGATTTCATCAAACCAACTGTAACAGTCCTTGGAATTTGACTCTAAGGTTCAACAGCAGTGGATCTGGAACAGCCTCGATAATCTCACTCGGTTGTTCAAAAGCAACGGGAAACTAAGAACTGGAATGCCCTCAGGAAACCTTCTCAGTGGTTCAACAGTACTTGAAGGGAAACATCTAGCATTTTGTCTTAGCTCTGCCATGTCCTCCACCAGTTCCTCAAGGGAGAGGAAGGCAGGATAAATCAGACGTTGATTTCTTCCTTGGCACACAGCTACAGTTTTTTTTTGCTAATCCTGACCAGATAATCCAGCAGCCGTGTAGTCGACAGAAGAAAGGGAAACGCGTTTGTGACCTCACGTCCCCCTTTCTCCTCCGCCAGAGAGACGCCGTATTCTCGGTATCCCACTCTCCCCTTTCTGCTCTCCTATCTCGGAGGCACCCCCCCAACATGCCCCCGTGCCGAAACTCATTAATGGGCCCCTCGATGATAACAGCATTAATTATTCACACAGCTTGCTGGAGCTTTGGGTAAACAGTGTCGATCCCAATGGGGTGTGCAGCAATCGTCCATACGCTGGGGTGTGTATGCCGTGGGGGAGAGAGGGTGATAGGATGGTGTGTTTTTTGAGCTCCAGGAGACACTTGGCTGATTTCTTATTACCATCTCCAGCTGCTCTGGGAAAACACAGCAGCTGGGGATGTTGATTTAAAAAACAATAAAGAAAAACAAAGAATTCAATAAAACTAAATCATGACAGATGAAGTCTGAAAAAATTGTGCGGTTATAGCAGGGACACAGAAAGTTCACTTTTTGGATGTCCCTATGGACATCCGGTGGAAGCAGTCATATTTTTAAAGTACAAAACACCCTGAATCGAGTCTCTGTGTAGCTTCAGTTTTATAGACACTCCTCTCTACTTTCGTGACTGGAACCGGGATCGTTTTAATTCACAATTAGAGGAAAACATTATGTAATTCCTAAGCTGCATGAATTTGGCAAAAAATGTCCGAGATTCATAGATTCACGCTTTGAAGAACGTTGCTTGGAGCGGATGATGCAAAAAGTTGGCTTAAACTATTAATGCTTTAGAAGGAGATATTTGCATTTCCCGGTAAAAACTTGAAATGCTTAGAACAATCCAGAGTGCAGCAAAGGGCATGAAGGCAAGTGTTTTAGAGGAAAGTAAAGGGCAATTGTATAATGAGGCTAATGACTTCATGCGGGTACAGAGAGAATTTAGCAAAGAAATGAACAAAAGCATTCTGCAGGACTCTCTCTTGACAATCATTACGACCTTCTGGCAAACAAAATGGCTAAAAAAGGGTGTTTTTAAAAAGACTAAAACATGAAAATAGTAAAAATACTACCGTGAGACATATTTTAAGATGTTGTACGTTGCAAAGCGCAGCAAAAAATTGTAGCAAAATGAAAAATTATGACATGCAACTCGTACTACGTACGCTACTCTTCTGTCAGCTGACGCTCATAAATACAGCGCTTCTCGGAAATACATATAAAAAAAAAGTAATATGGCTGGCCTATTGTGTATTCATTTCCACTAATACTTTCCTCCAAAGCAGAATGAGATATAGCAAACATCAGCGCTTACAAAGGTTTACACATTTATACCGATGAGTCATATTTACTGCATCGGTTCCGGGTATGTCCCTTTCACAAGGTTACCGCTGCAAGAGGTGGGATTCACAGAGAAGTTTTTTCAGGTTGATAGCTCTAACTGCTAAGTCATCTGCTGCCGCTATTGTTGTACAACACAGTACAATCCTGTGCATAAATAAAATGCATCGGTTGACTGAAGTGTGTACAGAATTGTATTGTGTTGGGAAGACGCAGAACAGGGTCTACAAATGATACAGGGACATTTTTTCGTTTCTTCACGTGGAGAGGAGATGACACACTTTGGGTTACGTTCCCCTCCAGGTTGCACTACTGCGTCTAGCAGCCCCCTCTCCGTTTAGTGATAAGCAAAGTATTAAGGAATTGAATTAAGCCCCCTGGACATTAACAATGTTCTCTCTGCCTCAGCAACTAGGCATTGGCCCTCTATCAAACAATCTGCTGGCTCCGATGTTCTGCCGCCATTCGAAAGGAGTTGACGCTTTCTTCCCCATGTGTGACTGAGCCTACGTTCCCAAGGAGTCATTCTTGGACTCACGAAGGAAAGGAGATTTGGTTGAAGGTCCAAACTGTACAAATGATACTGCATGTACTCAGTCGAGTAGCTGTAGTTTATCTGTGCGGAGTTTAGAGATAGAACACTCGGTTTCCCAAAACACAAAACATAGCTCCTCATCTTTTCACTTCTATGGTCAAGCTACATTATCCCCTTTCTTACACGTCTTGTCTTATTTCTCATAATTTTTTTCCTTTTACGTTATCCTTCCGTGTTCTCTTCGTGCACTCTGCTTAGAAGAGTGAAAATTAAAATCACAAATTTCATTAAAATGTCTTGGCTACAACTATGCAGTCCTAAAATCTGTCCCTTAAACACCACTCTGGTTCACTTCCATCAAAGATCATTTTCCATTAAAATCTTCTGCAAATGAATCTTAAAATGATGTTTGTTAATGCAATTAACAGTTACTACCATGGATACAGTGAGCATGCCAAGCTAGCTATGGCGTGAACTTAATTCTTGGTCAGACTTTTGTAAGTGAGAATGGAAGTAGCAGCAAAGTAACAATGGGAAGTGTGTGTGTGTGTGTGTGTGTGTGTGTGTGTGTGTGTGTGTGTGTGTGTGTGTGTGTGGGGGTGGGGGGGTGGGGGGGAAGTGGACAGCCCCTTTACACCCCTACTGCTCCTGCTCTAATGACACAATCGCTCAAGGTGTCGCACAGGCTGGCTCTCAGGCTCATGTTCTTTCACCTGGAATAATAGCGAACCCGCTGCTTTCAGGAGAACGGCCAAATTATCTACATCCACTTAGGTCGGTGGTGTATTTTCGTATTTTTTGGCCCTACTGTCAAGCTCCACTCTGTCCCAGACAGAGCACCGCAATGTGTTTGTCACAAGGAGCCTGCTGGGCATCTGGATGCCTGCCTGGCCAACAGGTGGTCAGTACTGCCTCATCCATTTTACTGTCAAGAGAACAACAGTGGAATGCCGAGCAGGTAACCTCAACCTTTCCCTTGACTGCATACCGAGAATCTGGCCATCTCTACACCTATCCTAATAGACAGAACATAGAACTCAGGAGTTGGCAGAATGGAATAAAAAACAAAGTAAAACCCTGTAAACTTCACTCAGCCTGAGCTGGATTTGAGCCCACCTTCAAATACAGCCCAGGTGCTGTGAGGCACCAGCACTACCCACTGTGCCACTTTGCCACCTGCACATACACACAAATACAGCTCTCTGAAGGATCCAGAAGAAAAGGGGCATCCAATGTGCATGTGCTAGCTATGGCACGTGCAGAAGATGCTGGGTGGGCGTGAAAGGTCATGCAGACAGGTGGGTTCAGAGATCACGAGCCTTGCAAATGACCTTTGAATTCCCTTTCTGTCTTCTCCGACAGCTTACATTTGCTCGCAAAATGACAGGTCAATTAAAAGCGCCTGGTACCTCTACGTTCCTTTGCCAAAGACTCTTAACAAGCAAGAAGTGGGTGATTGATGATGGCACCATGGGCAATTAATCATCACTCCTGGACACCTGCAGGGATTTCTTCTGCTCGGTGAAGCCAGCAGGTGTCCAGCAACATGTCATCTGCCATTCGATAGCCTACCCCAACAACTAATGGGAAGAGAGGTGTTGAAATGGCTGCGCTGCCTGGAATTCCAGAGGTGCTGAGATAGTCATAAGGAGCGCAGGGTTCGCCAACCCACCTTAAGGCCCCCGAGCTCTGCTGCAGATCCTCGGTCAACACCAGTGATGTAGATACCCAGGTTGTATTCTGCCCCGCCCCGAATCATCAGGCCGAGGGAGCGACCGTTGTCCATGACCAGATTCACCTTAGGGGCAGAGAAGGCTTAGTCAGTGAACAAGGGAGGGAGAGAGAAAGAGAGAGCGTTTCCACTGGTGAGCAAAACATTTTTTTTAATAACAATACTTATCAGAAGCTATAATCCAAAGCCCCTGATGTAGCTTAAAATTTTACACATTCCCAGGGATTGATATTATTTAATGATACAGCTTAAGGTTAAGTCCCTCCTAGGTCGCAGCCGTGACGTGAGCTGAGCCATCGTTCCTGTACTATGAGAAACAGCATGCTGATGTTAACCGAGTGGTTACTCTTACTGAAGGCCGGATAGATAAGAATGTCAGGAGACGGGAAATTCTCTTAAGAGGTGACAGTCTATCTTGCTGTTTGTTGCTCTGGTGCTTCTCTTGGCAACCTTCACACTTAGCTGCTAGGGGCAGACTGCTTGACCTCCGTTCTCATGGACTAGGCAGAAGGGCAGCACCTCAGCTTGTCAAAGTCCCGTCTCTGGAGAGGAAGAGCCAGGTGTGGAGTAAAACCAGAACGGGTCCAGCAGCACTAAGCGGTTATTAAAACAACTGGGCTATTTTTCTCATTCACAAGGGTCACTGGAACACACCAAGCACGTGTTTGCCTGGTCGGTCGATTCCACAGCCAGCACCAAATCATATTCACTCACGATTGCTCTGTCCATCTCTTGAACCGATGACCCTAATGCACCAAATGTGTGCAAATCATGTGGGTTTGTGTCTCTCCTCGGCTGAGTGGCTCACTCGATCGCACGTGCCAACAAGTTCCATCCATCGCTCTTGTTGCCTCGCAGCAAGTACAAACACATTTTGAAATGGGAACAACACATTTGGCTCGGTCCATGTTGTTGTGCACCTCCAGTTTAACGCCCGCTGTGCGACACCGGGAACTGGACGTGCGGCAGATGTACTGCAGGAACAAATCGCAGGAACACAATTTTCGTGCATCTGAAAAGTGGAAAAATTACAGCTCTGCTTCTCGGCGACAGAGACCTTCGAATGAATCTCAGGTCTGCTGAACTTAGAAAAATAGGGCTGACACGGGAAAAATGGGAACGAGGGATGCCACAGGTGAAGGACAGGTAAGGAGAGGGCTATAGTCAAGGGAGACATGGGGGCAGAAGGGGAGGATTTACTAAGATGATGGGAGGAGGGTAACAAAAAGGGAGAGAAGTCATTGAGAAGGAGGATTATCAAGGAGCACCGTTAGCGCTCCCTTTCTTCAAGCATTCTCCATCCTTCCGCATCAGCAAAAACATATAATGCGCATCATTTGTTCTGCAAGTTTTTTTTTTTTTTGTTTTTCTCATCTAAGCGCATTTAATAGCTGGCCATATACCAAAACAGCAGTGCTGCGCCCGCGAAACTACTTTTCGTAGAGACGTATTTTCAGTGCCAGCAACTCCCAGTATAATAACTGATAATGAATTACTTCAATTCAGAAGTGCGATCGATCTTTCCAACATGGGAGAAGCAGTGACCCGGAAAAAGACGCGCGATCGTGAGGCTCACTACTCGGACGACCGCCACGAATGCGATGCCGCGGGGGCTCTCGATCAGGGCAGTCACACAGAGCGCTTCGTGGGAACCCCTCTCAGGGAAATAGATTTTGAGGATGGATTTCACTTTAGAAACAGACATCATTCATCAGTGCAAGGCACTTGTACCAGATAGTCCCCAGACTGATGTTTTAACTTTTGTTTAACTAGTAATTAGTTTTGCAGAATCAATCTGTTGTCTGCATGTTACACGCATTTCACACCTATAGGTCTAGGATGTTGTTAGAATCCAGGCCAGATGGGAGCTGACAGAAAAGGGATGAATGGTCCCACATCACTTTACGTCCTGTCTGCCAAAAAAAGATCTCTAGTTCTGGACAGTCAAATGGTCTCGGAGACATTAAGGAACTGAAACGAATCCTTAACATTATTATATAAAACTCTAAATTCATAATTTTGCTCATGATGTTCTGTCTTCCAGGTTGATGATATCATCAGAACAGCTTGGCTCTTAGGCACCACTTCATTATTCAGAAAAAAGGCTCTAATTGCATGCTGCTCCTGCACAGTGCGACCCCTAGCATCTGCACAGACGGGCAGTGAACTTTTGCGCAGCGACATGATGTGAGTCTATGGCACAGGACACCCACCTTCTTCTCGTCACCTTCCTGCAGCAGGTGCAGGTGGCTGCGGCGCTGGCCATTGGTGCGCCGTGCTGTGGAGCTGCGGTGTTCCGGAAGGTCGGGGGGTGGGGACACGCTACGACCCTGAGGGTCCACCCACGTGTACACGTGATTGGTGACATAGCCACCGGGAATCCGGCCCACAGAGCGCACAGACAGGGACAGCTTCTTGCTCCCCTTGAGCACCTGGGTAGAATTAAAGGAGGCCAGAAGGAAAGGTGGCGAGAAAGAGGAGGAAGGAGGGGTGCGGAGAAGAAAGAGATACTAATTAAAATGCCAAAATACACACACTCTTCTGAACACAAAAACTCTCACACACAAACATCCCAGTGTGAAAAGCAAGCCTGACAACCATGAAAACTCTCCCATGACAGCTCTCGTGCAAAATGGTGTGAAGTGGCGGAGGCACACAGGTGTGACATGACCCTGGTGCAAAGGACACTTGCGGCAGCACTGCCACATCACAGGTGAGCTACAATCGCACAAACCTCATGTTCTCCAGTCCCCTCTGAACCCACCTCGACGCCAGCTGCAAGATCAGCAGAGAATACCGGATAAAGAACCAGCATTTGCTGGTCCTTGTCCACAGACCATGTGACTTGTTTAATGATCTTTTCCTGATATTTCTCTGCAGCTGTTGGGCAGGGTGTTGAGAGGGTGACCCTATGAGCTGGCCAAGGACTCTGGTGAACAGTATTGTGAAAACTTACACAAGTTTGCCACTATTCACATGGAGAATGACAATCAGCAACCGTAGAGTTACCCATGTTGCCCTTCTGACCACATGACCGGGGGGGGGGGGGGATTGTGCCGATGACTGCTGTGACCACCTAGTGTTGGTGAGCGCAAGGCTGAATGTGCATGTACAGAAGGGAAAGGGGAGGAGAGAAAGGAAGTCTCTTGAACGTTAGCTGGCTGTCGCAACGAATGTAGGTCCTGGCAATAAAGATTTACGTTCCCCAAATTTTAGTGCACTGCACACTCCTTTCTAGAGAAGCGTATACCTTAGACAGACAAAAGTAGAAAATGCCGAATGAGAAGAGGGGAACCAGAGCCTTGACTACCACACAACCCACGAGTTTGTCAGCACTTAGCATGGTGCATGAGGGGTGGCAGTGAGCCATGCAAAAAGCAGCAGGGCACAAGATAGAGGTGCATGGTGTGAAAGTTTACAGTCTGTAGCACGTAAGACGTTTGTTCCAGTCTCTGCTTAAATCTCTTTGGGAAAACCTGTTGCAAAACTGAGCAGGACACTTAACCTGGACTGCTTTTGCCAAAACCCTGACTGCAAAACCTGTCAGCAACTGAGGAGCCCTTGGGTAAAAAGCATCTGCTGAGCAGATGAATAACAAAGTGATGCGCTGCGTTTTCTGCTTGAGGGAGGAATCACCAGGGAGGATTGTTACCTCCCTCCCAAAGCAGTGCCTTTACCATCTTCCGCCCAGCCCATCCTTCTTTTTGTACATCCCTTGCTCCAGGATGGCCAATTACCTGCCTGCCCCTCAATCAGGAGCCATTGTTCTTCCAGTGTTGCCGCAGCAATCGGCCCAAGGTGGCCCAGAATCCCCAGCCAGGGAATTATCTGGTTCACTTGATGCTGGCTGGGTTAGAGAGGGCGAACGTTGCAGGTAGCAAAGTGAAGGCATATTGGAGGTAATGGCATGTGGGTGTTGATGTGCATAACACATTCTGATGCAATTAGGAATGGCCAATTCATTGCAATTACAGGTGGACTGACCACTACCCGGTCATAGGTCAGATTCAAACATCTTCCCCAAGATACATACGTGTCTACTGGGACTGCTGGAGGGGTCCACCATGCCTCAGGTACAAGAATGCGAAGAAGAAGCATAAAATGATCATCAGTAATTCCCAGCAAAGCCCCGATATCTGTCCATTTAATTTCTAACTAGGTGGAGAACCAAAAAGCAAATAAACGCAGCATTTGAGACTCGCCATCCGTGGCGACGTCGACATTTCTTCACTTCGCCGTAATGAGAGGGGTGCGCTACAACAGCGTAATGAGATGTAATCCAGGTGGCTGCAGTCTCTGATCAGACCCTGGCTGCGATGCTACAAAGCAAACAATCCCCTGAGGTTCCGCTTCAGAACCAGGCATTTGCATTCCACTGAGTTTTTTTTGTTCGCAGACCCCCCTGCTTATGTAACACGTGTATGTGGTGTGTGCAGAGACAAACAGCACAAACAGCGTGCCCAATGTCAGGCAGGCGTGCAAAACGGTATCAAGACAATAAGGTGCTGCGTGTCACCACCGTGAGCGTCTGGGTTTTAGGTCAACGGGTCGCCGCTTCGCTGTGCGGGGCGGCAGGAGCACTGCAGCCGAATCTGAAAGCAGCGAATCTTGGCTTTACATTCCAGGTGAGTCTCTGCTGATGTACCCATGGGCAATACACTTCAATTTTGTCACAAATGCTTCAGTAAAAATGCAAAATACATACATTTGTAAGTTATGGAACATCACACTGGATAAGAGAAATAAATGATCTTGTCAGAAAAGTAGATTTTATCTGTGAGACTGATACTTCCAGCATTTGAAGATGAGTTTAAAGCAGCCGGGATTAGGGCACATAAATGGTAATGCAAGCCGATACGTCAATGTCACAGCACCCTCACGTCTACGGGTCAAAACCCATCTTGCCGCCATGTATATTTCATAAGCGGCAACTAGCTGATGGCAAGTGTCGTCTGATCTTATCAAAATGTGCATTCTGCACCACCTTGATGGTGGTCATCCTTTCTGGGTCAGGAGGCATTTCCTTTTCAGAAAAGACCCAGGTATAACTGGTCTGTTACTCCCTGCTCATGACGGAAGTGCGTCGCACATAACACTGTCTTCACGTTTCATTTCTCCAGAATGACTCACAATATTATGCTTCTTATGTCAGTTAAGCCCCTTAACACAGCGACAGCAATTTTAAGGTAAGCACCTTGCTCAGCGGTACTACAGAAGGAGTGGGGACTCAAACCTGGGTTCTCTGAGTGCAAGACAGCAGCACAAACCTCTACGCTACCTGCCCCACTCGACGTTTGTCTTCATTACTGACCGCTCTATCTCGTTCCCTGAGTTACGGACTGTGCTGAGTTGTGTGGCCAGATATTTATAATTCGCGACACACTTCATTCACGGATGAACAGAAAATATTTTGTCTAAACTTAATTACACAGTTGCACATTTTTTCCCCATCAGTATAAATTGTGCATTTTCTGTGATCTGCCATTCATTTTTAGGATTATTCTCGTCAGATTTCGGTACAATAACCCACGGACAGTGAAGTTCAATATAAACTTTTTTTGATGTAGTTGGGATATAACCTTTTTTTTAAACAGAATTAAAAGCATATTACAGTGTAACTGGTGGAATACATACATTACAATCTCTACTTAATCACATTAACCACAGCAGACTTCCATAGGATAACCTTAGATGCCAAACCTGAACAAACACACAATGTTTCAACTCGGTATCAACTTCATGTAATATCCATCTCTCTGTCCTGTCATCCTGCTGTAGTCATAACCACTTGTCCAGCCCTGGATCATGATGGACAGAACCTGTCCCAGAAACAGTATGAGGTAGGGGACACTGTGTAGGACACCAGTCAATCCCAGCCTTATATAACATAAAACATACAGTATTATCCATGATTCAAAGGCAACTGAGTCCTCCAAAGCCTCACAACTCATCTGCAGGATGACTCCCTTGGGGGTATTTTTGCCCTGGTTTGTCGTCTTGTCAAACTAATCGGTCACAGGAGACTGTTCAATTCATCCAGTGGCTGCCATCCGACTGCACTGTTGGACGGTCCTGTTTCCATTCTCGGTTCACTCGGCACCTCACACAACAAGCAGCGGTGAAAAAGGTTCAAATATGCCTTGAAAAAACAACAGTGTAACCGGCAATCCAAAATGCAGGACACTAGACTCTTACAGATTTTGTCGGGTAAAACAGCCAACTGCTCACACACAAATTCAAACAGACCACAGAAAAACAAAAAGGCAGTTGTTTTTGCACATAACCTTTCATTTCAGCCTACTCTCCTGTTTTCTAAACAGATATTCTATCTAATATTTACTGTGGTAGAGCCTTGCTGTGGATCAACTCATTTCAAACCAAATGGCCTTAAGGATTTCAATCTAATGGCAAATGCAACTGATAAATGGATAATGGTACTGGCCATTTGCCAGATCCTTCTTTCTGTTTTATAAGCAAACTACAGTTACACTGTTCTTAAATGTTGATTGATTTTCTTCTTACTTGAGAAAAAAAAAAAATCTTAGAATGCTGCCAGTTATAAACCCTTCTGTACATCAAATTAATGCTTGCCAGCTTCTTTTTAACACTTCTGTTTCCTATACTTTGGTATTTCCAAAGCCTTATTTGATAACTCTGCTTGGCATACTCTGTATCTTTTTTGCAGGTAAAGTGTCTGTTTTTCAAGGGAAGATTGTCTTTCAGCCCTCATATAACTAACTTGTCTGCTTTTTGCAGTAATGCTGAGAGCCCCGTTTTGGATTGCGTTTAAGGATGGAATTTAAATGCCAGGTTGCATTAAATACTTTAACTTAAAAGCAAATTTTTCCGTAAGCCGATTCATTCTAGTACAAATGTTGGGGCTCGGAAACGTTTAAAATAAATAAATAAATAAATAAATAAATCAGTTTCACTTTTAAGCTCTTCCTGTAAGATTAGCTAATCTGCTGCAGAGAGATAGAATTATTTTTGTTCAACTTTTCATTCCTTATTTATAAAATGCAAATATTTTAAACCATGGGGAAAACACACGAATAAACGGGGCCTTCCTCTGTACAATTTCAATGTCTTAAGTTTGTTTTTTTTTTTTTTTTTTACAATTCAGTATTTCTTTTTTCTTTCCAATTTTAAGCTGCTAAATTATTACTTTCACAAAACTGTTATGCCTATAAAATCAAGTTTTTTACCAGGCAAATAATATTCTTTTTGCACTAAAGTTATTTAGATATTTTTTTGTCAGCTCTCACACAGGGTGACAGAAACCCTTGAATGCCCCTTGTGTGTTGGAAGGTGTGCGTGACTCAGTCAAATTGGTTATGCCAGCAACCACAAAGTCCATACTGAGAATGGGCTTCGAGTTGCTCGCCGTTCTGCATACGGATGAATGGGCACCACACCGCAGATCCATCTGGGGAGAGCAATTCATCTTCCCAGGAGCCCCGATCCAAAAGAACTCTAGGGGATGTGTGGGAAATTAATTGAGTGCTTTTCTGATTACAGTGCAGTCCTGCCTCCTTGACGCTTCCCCCTCTTTCTGGGATCGATATGCTTTACTGGTGGAAGGTGGAAAGGAGGGGCTGCGCTATGGGCTCGTCCTACCCCTGCCTCCGCCCATTCAAGCTTCTTCTACAGAGCATGCATCTTGGGCAGCTGCTTCACAACAGAAGAAGCATGGTGCACACACAACTCATCTCCCCGTGTGCTTTAACACAGAGCAGTGAACATACGGTTCCAGACACAAGTCTGAGTACGCTTGTCGGTAATGGGGTTTTGTTCACAAGGCAATCGGTTAGATCAGCGAACGAGCCAAAATGTCTTCTCTGCTCTTCTGCCGTAATTCCCAGAGATGTTTGCCAGATTGCTCATGTGCATTCAAAATTTCTGATGGTACTGTAAAGTGGTGTTATGTCATTACATCTGAAAGCATAGTCAGTCCCAGTGCTATAGCTCAAAAGCTGGTTATGGGAATTGGGGTAGACAAAAATCTGAGCCTCGTGTCACTCGTTTGAAAGATTTGAAAAATCCAGAGCTTACCAATTTACTGCTAAATACAATACTATATATATATATATAATTTAAAAAAACTGTTAAAAAAGGTGGCATGGGGCACAGTTAGCACCACTGTCCAAAGGCATGTGTTTCCAGTTCATTGGTCACTCTGTGTGCATGTGTACACCCTTGTGGTGAACTAGGGTCCCATCCAGGCGTACTTTCATTGTCTTGTACCCAATAATTTCAGAAAGAGCTCTGGACAGCAGCAACCCTGACCAGGACAAATCAGCTCATGGTGATAGATGAATGCTGTAAAATAAACTTAATCAACCTAGACAGCTCAGCATGAGGAAAATGCAATTTACGTAAAGGACCTTCTACCTCAAGTCATTTTTGTCACTTAACCCTTTCAGTCCTGTGGATGCTATTTGCTGCTATGCATCAAAGTGTGTCCAAACCGGAGAAAATGGTTTTAACAATTCTGGAGTCGTGTCCCCAGTCGTCACAGGAAATAGTTTTAAGTTTGGCAAAAAAGTAAACGGTGATATCACTGCATCAAGGAGACGAGTTTAACATAAAAACAATTTTAGGAACGAAAGAGTTAATCACGCTCAGTCGATTTATGAATACATACATACTGATAAATTTGCTTTTGCCGGCACAGTGGCAGTGCATGGCAGAATTTTGAATAAATCATGGCAAGAAAGGGAAATGGGCCTGCAAACACACTGTGGGAATTTTGCACAGCAGTGAGAATCCGGGGCTCAACGTTAGATTCCTCACCTGCTGTACCCTATCACCTGTGCTGCTTTTTCCTAGGCATCGCCCTGGCCCCGCGCTTGAGTGCTTTACAAGATGGAAACTCATTTCCACTTTGCTCATTCAGCTCAGGAGTGTGCCATGGCTGTCATTTCAGGACAGGTACACGACGTATGAGCCACAACAAGGTGCGTCTCCACCAGCTTTTGCTTTTGCAAAGCTTTTTTTGGAAAATCGCAAGACAATGCATTCCTGCGGGTTCCTTCTCAGCTTCTACACACAGACAAGAAATATAAATCCCGATCACGTGCCTTTCCATGGATTTGTACCTCCAGAGTGCGCACCTGCAATGGCGCAAGCGTGTTAGCAAGCCAGAAAATCAGTTTGTCACAAGGTCACCCTTTGAGAAGCGCATGCTTCTCATGTTGTCCGTCACCATTATAAATGTGCCAGTTTTAACAGCTGTATTCTGAACTCTTCGTTCCCCATAGCATTTAAAGTGCTGTCAGATATACAGCTGCTGGCTCAGGCAATCTCTCTTTTAGGACTTTTTCGATTATTTTCCACACATTGCTCCTGTTACCAGGATTATAATTAAGCCTGTATGCCCAAGTTATACCCTTAAACCCATATTTCATGCTGAGTTATTTGTCTCTGGCCATAGCGCCAGATTCCTGCAACCCAAGAACAACATTTGTAAAAATGGTCTCTTGCTTTATCTTCAAGTCTGAAGACGAAAAAAAAAAATCATAATCTGGATTTCTGGCAGGGAAATGCAGAATGTTAAATAAGCGTCTGGCAAGTGCTCCGCACACCCCCGCTTTAGTCCACAGACCCAGAAACAGGTGGGACGGACAAGGAAGTAGTTCTGCTTCTTCTTCTTAAGCCAAAATCCAAAAGAGTATATTCACTAAAGTTAAACTGTAGCCTCTTTCATGTTAATTACACAAATTTTAAAATGGGAGTTATGAAACCAAAAACATACCAACACGGGATAATATTCCCTCTAAATAAGACCTTTGAGGTTGGACTATAAAGGTCTTGTTTGGATTTTGTTTTCCTGGCAGATTACCGCATTGAGAATTCAAAGTTCGGTGCATTTGCATGTATTTATCTAGCAAGTGCTTGTCTCCAAAGTGATGTACAATTTAAGGCGTACAGACGTCAAAGGGCTTTGTTCGTATTCACACGGAGTATTGCAGTGCTACACTATAATTTCTCAGCTGTGTTTTAGAGCTGCAAGATGCAGTTAAGGTTTGAAAACTAACACATTTCCTGCTTGAAAACACTGAGGCTTTGAGCGGGGATTTTCAGCTGTTTGTCACACCAGTGTTTTTTCTGCTTGATTCTCCTTGGAAAGCCAGTTGCGGTGCAGCGCCGCATGTCTGTCTTTTGAAAAGGACTGATCAACTGATTGAATTGTTGTCTCAAGGATGAAGCATTAATGTAAGATGAAACATGGGAAACTTGAGTCATCAAAAAGCCTGAAAAAACCAATGGGGAACATCGCCGATATTTGAATAAAAGCCAATTATGCGGAACCCAGACAAAGAAGCATCTTTTTCCTGTTTGATATAAAATGCCATCGATGGAGGCCATGCATGACAAGTAACTGCTCACCAAACCGTTCATTAGGTTCGATCACGGAGACGTGCGTCTGCTGAGATGGCCCTGTGCACTTCTAGGAGGCCAATTAAAAAAAGAAATGGTAAGAACTCCTGTTTGGGTGTTTACTTTCTGATGAGAAAACAAACAGGATGCTAATCGTGCCCTCTACTAAATGTTTGCTTAGCAATCTTTTGAACAGTTATAAACAGAAAACAGCTCCTAGTTGGAGGCTGTTGTGTGTGTGTGTGTGTGTGGGGGGGGGGTTAAGGATTAGCAGGGAATTGGCTCCCACAAGGATGGAGAGTTAATCAATGAGTTGAGCTTCTCTCCCTGTGCAAAATGCTGCCTTCTGCTCCCAGCTTCATCTCCTGCCTTCCGTTATCTGGAATCCTTCTTTCCTACAAAGCCTCTTGACTTTATGGCTGATTGTGGAGCTGGCTTTAAAAACCTTTGCCAGAACACACACACACACACACACACACACACACACACACACACACACACAAGCTGTCACATTCTGTTTTTCATCATTCTCCCACCTTTTGTCTCTGTAATGTCATGCTTCACTCCTTCATTGTAAAAGCCAAAGTTGTGTCTCATTACCAATGGCTGAGTACTGTTGAAAAGAGATGGCGGCATTTTTGAAATGCAGGTCCTTCAGTTGTCTAACATCAAGGTCAAAACAATACGCCAAAATAAATGGGCAATTCCAGCCTACAACCAGAAAAAATATCTTCTAAGCATTTACAGCATTACATCTGGAAGAGTGGTTGCAGACTGGACCAGTCTCCATAATGAGACAACTCTTCATGTAACAGGAAGTCAACCCAAGTTCAATTCGCACTTTCCGCTGCAATTCCCTTCATCAAAAATGTGTAAAACCAAATGTATTTTTGGAGCTATGAATCAGATTTTATCAACCATTTTCAATACTCAGTTGCTAAAAAGACTTTAAGAGCGAAGGCTAAATAAACAATGTGCATTGAGAGCTTTACTCACTTTCCTAATGATTACAGTCAAATACAGAAGCAGGAGGAAACCATTTTTCAGGAAAGCTACTGAAACACACAGGCTGTTCTGTGAAGAAGTGAAGTTTATGGAGAAAAAATAGCTGTGAAGATAAATCTCTCTCTCTGGGACAAATGGGATATCAATACAGCGGGGTAAATCAGGTTGGGCAGCTAGTGGTGCAGTGGTTAAAGCCATCGCATTGGACTTGAAGAATCTCAGTTCAAATTACCGTAAGCGCAGTACTTTTGTATAACGTGTCGTGCTTAGGTACATCTGGTTTGAGGTGCGATCGGGAGCAGGGTGGTAATGGCTGGACTTCCAGCAGTTTTTGTTATTTGGAGGTGACAAAACACAAAACCAATTAAATTAAACAAAAATACAAACTCAGCTGTTCCAGAACATCTCATTTGTGTATGTGTAACTTTACAGTAGCAGAGAACAGCTCCAATGTCTTTCTCCCTCAGCTGTCTCCATCTTCACACAAGGCTACATCTATACAGTTCACATGGTAAGTAGCTTTGGAGAAAAGCTTTGAATAAATGAATAAATATTAATAATAAAGTCTATGTTCCTCCTCAATGGAGGACACAGGCCAACGGAGTTACCAACTGTTCCTACATCAGAAAAGGACAAAAGAGCAACCGCTAAACCTTTTAGAAAAGTGAATCAATAGCTATTTAAAGACAATTTCTTTGTTTGGCAGACACGTTAGCTTTACTGTTGCCCGTGCCGTTTTTTCCTAACCCAGTTTTCATCCCCACTATGCCAGAATTTAAGTCTAGGCACAAAGGTCACAGAAACATGCAATACACAAGATGTAAATGTAGAGAAAACCAAAATATGTTGCACACAGAGCCGGCAGTCTTGAATGGCAGAGAGCAAGAGCTTCTTACAATATTATACCCCTTAATTAACGGATCGACTCGATCTCCTGGGTTAATTTGTACAAATGGCTGCGGCCCGGTGTTGTCACTGACGAATGGTTCTGGAAGTGCCACTAAAATCCATGACTCTCAACCCAATTTCCAACCCCCAAAACCCATAAGAAGCGACGCAACTGTGACAGCATGATTTACCGAAGCGGCAATAATGGCGATTTTTACCGCTGTCCGTTTTCTGTGCCGCGTTTCTTCACTGGGCAAACCTTCTGACCTTTAATCGCTGGGTGGCAGGGACAGCCATTATTAGTGCTTTATCACTGACACAGCAGTTGACCTGAAATAAGTTCTCCCTGCCCACTTTCAGATGGATGGCATTCTGTCACCCATACAAACCATGGTGCCAGAGAAATGAGAGAAAAAAGCTGTCACTAAATGGGATAAAAGTTACTGCAGTGGCAGCTGGAGGCCCAGGACAAACTGTCCTGAAGCACCCATGAGCAAATTATTACATATTTAGGTTGGCACCCTAAGCTACTTAGTACAATTAGTTAGCAATATTTACAGCAAGGTAAAATTTGGCATATCAGTTCAAGGTAAGTACTGAGATTAAGGGGTCGACAGCAGAAAGTGGGATCCAAACCCTGGCCCTATGACTGCAAGCTCACAACTTTAACCACAATACCATTGTACTCAATGCTGTAGGTTATCTTAAAATCAAATAATAAAATAGTTTCTTTTTGTACAAAAGCTCCGTCAAAGTAAGATGTGCCAGTACCTGGATTGCACATACCGGTGTGTTCTGGCTCGTGTGTTAGGACTGGCTGGCTTCCACAGCTTTTATCGGTGGGGTGGCACCACGCATCAGGAGCTTTAGGGGATCAATAGTATGGAGTGAGCTGTGTGTGATTACTGCCTCCCACCGAGGCATACTGAGCCTGCAGATGCACAGCTCTCTTCTCCTGGCTCAAAACGGGCAAATCATTATTTCGAGGGAGCCAGATGATGAGCTCTGGGATCGTTTAGACGCAATGGCATCCAAGAGCTGTTGTGCTGTAAATGTAACAGACAGCCTGCGCACTCTCAAGCCTACCGCCTGGCTGCTGGCCCCTCTGGTCATCGATGCACTCAGCAGTGGCATGGGCACTTGCCGCATTCCCGGTGGACCTGCCTGGGCCACGCAGATGGTGGAGGACCGCAGGGGTTGGGGATATTTTTAGGAGGAGATAGGAAGGTAATAGAAGTGGTGACGGACAGAGCAACAGTGACACCGAGGTGAGAGTTCTGTGGTGCATCTAGAAGTTTCTCAAAACCATCGGCTCCCTCTGGACCCTGGGGCAGAGCATGCAGCTGGAGGAACTCAGAGTTAACACCCTTGCACCTGCTGGACATCCGCTGTCAACAAAGACTTCATGATGCTAATACTGCCTCATCCTTCAGGCCAGGACATCATCCTTTTCAAACACCATGGATGCCAGAAACTAGAAAATCTATCTAAAAATAAACTGAGGTACAGCTATGTTATAACTATTCTATCAATTAAATAAGTAAAATTTAGCAAACTGAAAGTGGCCGGATGCTAAGTGTTGGACATTTTAAGTACGCTTAAGATTTATTTAAATGTTGTCCAGAGTTAATAAAAATAACAGATGTTCTCCAGTGGACTGGAATCCTATATTGGACTTATTGGAAGATTTTATTGAAACCTGAATAAATAAAAGTTTTACAGTAAATTTTAAATTCACCATATCTTTATCTAAGATTTAAAATGAATAAATAGAGGGATGTCTGCATTGTTAAGCTTTCTTGATATATACATACATACAGTGATAAATAGTCCCAATTGTATTTGTAGGCTGGGGACCCAGTAAATGTAAAATTTTTAGCCCTTTTATTCCTCATTTTTCATTTATTTAGCGGACACCTGTAGATGAAATTTGCGAAATCAAGAAATCTTATATTTTATATCATAACACACCTTTATCTAAAGTGACACACAATATTAGATTTATATACTACAAAGCTCTTTACAGTTATTTTACCCATTTATATTGTCCATTGTTGCAAGACAACAGCAGTAACCACTACTCCACCTACTGCTGGAATACATTCATTAATATTAAGTGGTCAGTTTAACATAATATCACTTTCAAACAACCTGTAGTGTCCCTTGGTGTTTTATAAGGCCTGGAGACCTTACCTATGTAATAAGAAGATCCTCCCTCCCTTTCCAGATGAGCAAGACGGAAAGCAAAGATTAGATGAATGAGCTCTTTCCTGGGTTCTGCCTAATCCTGCTTAATTATCTGACAGTTCTCGGTCACATCGTCACAGCAGGTGGAACAAAAGGTGACAGACTGTGTGTGTGTGTGTGTGTGTGTGTGTGTGTGTGTGTGTGTATGTGTGTGTGTGTGTGTGTGTGTCAGTCAAGTGGGTGGAGTTTGAAATGTTCATGCTGTAAACAAGCACAAATTACACTCAAGACTGCAGCAACTTTCAGTCCTACATTTCGGAACACAGCTTGAAACACATTGTAACACAGTGACGCAAAGTAGCACTCCCACAATGCCATGCAAACTGTCACCATTATCATTACTGCATTTCTAGCCGCAGACAGTATTATATTTACACTTTTTTGCCAATATTTATCAAATATCCATTTTACATACCGCTACGGTACTTTTCCCAAGGGTATAACACAAGGGCTTTCATGGGATTTATAAACACAATGTTACACTTCTGTTCAAACAGTTAACTATAAATATTGATTGGGGTCATTTTGAAATTCTTCTCAACTGAGATTCAGATCTTTTTCTGAGGGGGTGGCATTTATGAGTGGTATAAAGGGTACCCCATAATTTTGGGTTTTAATCCAGCTCAGTCTGTGAGGAGTTTGCATGTTTCCCCCATGTCTGCATGGGTTTGTTCTAGGTGCACTGGTTTTCTCCCATAGTTCAAAGCCAAGTGTGTCAGGTGAATTGCTGATACTAAATTGCCCATAGTCTATATATGAATAAGTGCGTGTCCGTGTGTGCGAGTGCACGCACGCGTGTGCTTGCCTCTGATGGACTGGTATTCCATCTAGGGTACAGTATATTCTGACTCCTACCCCCCTGCATTTGGGATGGCCAAAAAACCACAGTGACTTCGCATTAGAGAGGCAGCTATTTATAAAGGACAAACGGACTGATGCATCACTGTCAGGGCTGCCTGGAGAATTGACCAAAAGCAACTTTGCTTATCAGAAGAAAGCTCAAAAGTTGCTGGTAGCAAAAAAGACGTGGAATTGGCAGATCTGCGGGAGAAAATACAATGACGATGGACATAACTGCGAGTCCTCCGGCCTCCAGGCATCACGGAGTCTGTTTGTCAGTTCAAAATAGACGCGAAAGAGGCTTTCAAAATTGACTGTCATTGCCAATCTCCGATTCTCCCTTCCCCCTTCTTGTGCCCCTGTCCCCACCTTTCCCTCAGCCTTCTTTGCCATCAGCACCCTGTCACTCGCTTCTCCAGGCCTCCCCCTGCCCCCGCTACATGGGATCAGGGAGGGGGTTTCCTACATTCCCACTCTCCTATTAGCCTGCCTTCCTTGAGCCTTCTAAACCCCATGGCCTGGGGCTTGTAGGGGCTCAGCCCTGGTGAGGGGGGGATTTACAGCATGTGCGCTTTTGATCCATCACTCTAAAAATGCCAGGCACAGACACACTTTATAGGCTACTCTTTTTTCCATCGCCTGTGGACCGGAATTAGCGACCCTGGCACAACGTTACATCCACAGGACGGCAGACGGTTCCACCGAGACCTCCGTCTTGCGGCGTGGCTTCCTTTCCACCCCAGTTTGCATCCAATCAAGGAAATGCTCCACTCACACAACAGCCAGCTAATGGGCTACAGCTGGCCAGTCAATAAAAATGGTCTTAATACATTTTGATTGGGTCCATTGAGAACGGCGCTGAGACCAGCAGTGCTGGACAGCTGTTAATGCTGGCGTTCTTTGTCATTCCTACAAAATACCGATAATCAGAGTCTGATTGGCGCTGGGACCTGCCCCAGATTCCAAAGAGGTCCCTTTAATGCATTTACATCCCTTCATCCATGTTTTTGGCGGCGGGACTGTTAACTATTGAAATTCGTATCTAAAGAGATTTGAGGTCTGGAGTCTTGCTTAAGAGTACAACAGCAAAGCAGCAGGTGAAATTTTTTGACCTTCAGCCTTGAAGACTAAATACACAGAAGTCCATCACACTGCTTCTTGATCAATATCAAAACTTCTTGGTCAGTCTTGCTTCCCATAGATTTGTCCAAATGTCTGCCCAAATAGCTCCTAGGGGAGAGACCCCCATCGGGAATTACACTTTGCCCCCTTTGCAGAGAACATAACTGCATTGATTGACCCCTTAATGAGTACCAAACTGACTGTAAAGGAGGGAATCGGACCCCTTCACAAGCACATTCACTTGCACAGCAGACTGGTCAAGCTGCATTGAAAGGTGTCGATTTGCCGAGATGCCTTGCTTGCTCGCCTACGTCTTTTCTCCAACCTGGCCGTTGCCCCTCCAAGTCCACATGCTTATTAAAAACCGAATGCCAACAACCCCAAGGAAACGGCAGCAGCGAAGGCGCAAATATGTGGCCCAGGGGAATGTTGGCTGCTGAACTTTACCAAGCTGTCAGAAGAGAAGGGCAATTATTCCTCACCTGAGGAAAAGCTAAAGAGACAAACATCAAGATTGGTTGGGCCTGCTATATATAGGGGGAAAGCAGGGCAGGCTCATGTTTAACCTCACTTTGTCCTTTCAACATGATCATCCCACAGCTGTTTGGGACAGAAGGTGGTGCAGTAGTTACAGCTCTCCCGAAAATCCCAATCTTAACACCATTGTCTATAATTACCAGGTTTAAGCACTCCTAAAATAATATAATTGGATACAAACATCTGCTAGGGGCACCTGGGAGTGTAGATGTTGCCTTGCAATGCAAACACCTTTTGAAAGACTCAGATTGAAATCCCACTCCTGCTGTTGTATTCTTGCTCAAGGTACTTAAATACATATAGTAAATGTATATCTTAATATACACGTCTAAAATTTTAAGTTGTTTTGGAGAGACGCATCAGCTAAATGAATAATATTCATCAAAGACTGAAATAGCAAGGTGGTGTCAAACGTTCCCATATGAACGTCACATTAAACTAATGCTTACTCTTAGCCACAGCTCTGACAGAATTGCTCAGTTTCACGCACATCAACATTTTAATCCAGCTATCATCTGACACAAATGTCAGTACACAATGCAGGATCTGTTCAAAGTAGGCCAAGTTGGGCAAGCTGTCATTTCTATCAGGGTGCGGCTCTGGGTCGTTTCACCAAGGCACAGTGAGGGAACTGCCAAACGCGCCCGTTCTGTGTTATTGTGAGTCGGTGCTGTGGCACTGGAAAAGCCAGGTCTCCTCAATGTCAGCTCAATAATCACCCAGGATCCATGACTTATTTCCGCACCTCCGGTGGCATCTCACCCGTGTGACAGCTTGTGATCACACCCACATCTTCGTGCACCCACATCACCCCTGATGTAAATCTTCTGCAAAGTCCGTTTTATCGTTTTTTTCACCTCTCAGTTACTGCGCTCATGTTGTGCTCATCCTCTGTCACCACTGCAGCTCTTATTGCACCTAGTGTTGTACAAATAAAAACAACAACGTGCAGCGGGACTAGATGTGACAGTTCAGACCACAACAGGCTATTCCATTATGACAAAAGGAGAAAGTTCTTCTAACATTATTTTAGCTATAAATTCCTCCATTTAATTATTGCAACATGCCTATGACAAGTCAGGACCCACACTACCCTACACGGTGCTTTAATCTACATTCCACTGGGGCCGCATGTGACGAAGGTTACAGCTTTTGCCTTATAAATGCGAAGGTTCCCAGTGCAAATCCCCTTCCTGCTGTCATGTCCTTACCCTGAAATTCAACAGTACAAGTTATAAACTGATAATTCTAATAAGCTCAGTATACACGCCTCTACATGTGAGACAGCAGGGTTAGGAGCATTAGCTGCAACATCTAAGGCCTGTGAGATCACAATGAGTTTCCCCTTGGTGTTTTCTATTGACTCCTCAATGCTCTCATTATGGTGAACTCATGCACGGTCTGGAGGGCCTGGGACCATCACAGAAACAAGGTCTTGACCAAACATCTGCTCACTGCCCTAGACCCTTGACTATAACTTGATCACATTTGGTGCAGAGGGGCCTGACAACTAGTAGCAATCTGTAGGTCGAGTGAGGGCACTGTGAAATATGGATTGACCTGGAAAACAGCAGCAACCCACCAAACTGTTAACAGTTAATCAGGAACAGGAGAAGAGAGCTGGATTTAAACAACATGTCAGCCATTGATTACCTAATCCATAAGTACACAGTGATGTATTGTAAACATCGATATAAAAAAAAAAAAAAACACTTGAAGATTTGTAAGAAACACCACTTCTAGACGTAGCTAAAGACAACAAAGGAGCCTGAACTAAAAGCTGAAAGTATGTGCTTAGGAGGAAAATAATGAACTTATTTTGTTTCAGTGCATGTAATTGATTTCGCCTGAGTGGTCCAGCCTCTGGTCAGATTGAATCCAGTTATGAAGACAAGCCCAAGAGATCCCCGGTGGCTCATCCTCGCGTCACAAATATTAATGATCAGTGGGCCACACTGTGTTTACCACCAACCCCAACTGGCAAACACAGACTGTTGGGCCAGCTGCCATGTGATCCCGCTGGGCCAACAGATCCAATTAAAGAGGGGGCAGCAACCCATGCCACTGGGAGCAAACTGAGCTAAAGTGGATCAATGCTTTTCTGCAATGGAAATGAATGTCCTGAATGACTGTAGCACACAGTGGTGTGGTTCGCTTCCTCATCTGTCTCCACCTCCACCCGCTCGGCCTCCTCCTCCGGCTTGCGCCTCTCGACACTCTGCCTTTTGATCTGCATCGCGCTTTTTACATTCAGAAGGTTCTATGGCAAAGCGGAGAGGAGAGATGGGGTGAGACAGTGTCGACAAAGCGGGGGAGGGGCAATGCTAACAGCAAAGTAAAAAGTCAAGAGCTGGTCTCGGCAGAGGCGGGATCAACAATGAGACAAAGCAAATTTTTTTTTTTATGGCCTTCAGGCAAATTCTTGACTGGTAACAGCCCATCGAAGAAGCAGCAGAACCGCTGGATAGGTGATGCAGAAAGACCATACCGTGAATTTGGGGATGTCAACTGCTCTCAGAAAACTCAACATGTAGGGACTATATAGTATTTGCTTTGCTAAAGCGGATTTTACTTCACACATTCATTGGAGTTTTGTAAAAACACAATTCTGAGATAAAAGTAGTAGACCAGACCCCTTGGCAATAATGCTCAATGCTCATTGACCTTTGCAGTCCCTCATGTGCCATTTTCTGCAAACAAAACACCACCCCTGTTTTGTCAAAAACTATCCCAATAGAGGGGCTCAACCGCTTTACTCTGCAGCAGGTGTGAGCCCTCAAGGGGATTCAACTAAGATGGCTGTGCACAGCTGACCACATGCTCCAGACCACAGCCACATACACCAACAGGTAGTGTAGTAACAGTGAAAGATGCCTTCTCCAGAGCCCTGTTTCCACTGGTTACCTGAGGATTGTGAGCACTCTGCTTTTTAGTACACCTACTCTGGTGGTAATTTGTGCTGCTCAGTCACTACATTTTCTGGTCAAATTTTCCACTTCCTGTCCCACATTGCCTTCTCCACTTTGTCTTCTCTTATTGCAGCACTCGCTAGTATGAAATTATGTGTCCCCGAGCACACCTTGCTAGCTTTTGATGCAGCATAGTTGTCACCATTTCACCTACCCAGGGTCACACCGTCCGGCTCCATGTATGTGCCTTACGTCTCCTGGTTCCTCAGGCAAGTGGCAGGGTAAACAAAGACAAAGTCACACAGGTCCTACTACAGCATCTGCTCATTGATTCAAAACCCAATATTTTTTTGTCAAATGTTGCCATGTGGGTGGGGAGTGGGGCCCCGATGACTAATGCCTTTTAAGTGAACTTCACAAAAGATGTGTTTTCACAGCATCAACAGGTAATGCTTTCAGATATAGATACTGAAAGCATGAATAAATGAATCTGAATCCACACCCACTGGTAACATTGTTTCAGGAGGGGCTGTGCGCAAACCCAATGAGCTTCCTTACAATGGCCCTCAGTGTGTGTGTGTGTGTGTGTGTGTGTGTGTGTGTGTGTGTGTGTGTGTGTGTGTGTGAGTGTGAGTGAGTGAGTGAGAGAGATTGAATAAATGTGTTTGTGATGGACTAGCACCCCATCCAGGGTATACATGCCTCATATCCAGTGGTTCCAGAATAAGCTCCAGACCCCCACAGCCCTACACTGGACAAGGGGTTATTGATAATGGACAGATGCATCTGAATCTGAGGCTGCTTATTTGGAAAATTAACAAAATAAAATTCCCTAACAGTGGTTCATATAACACACACAGTGCTAAATACCAGGAGCTTGATTTATAAAGGGGATCCTAACACCTATCTAACCCGTCCTACCCCCCCGCACGCTTACCAACCGCTACTCACCAGCTAACTAGCGTCTACCAACCATAATGCCAACCATGGTGTGGCACAGCAATGGCGCGTCATCTCATCGGGGTTATCAAGTGGGCACCTTCCTTCGTCGGCGTTTTGTCGAGTTAGGCCCACGACACCTCCAGAAGGCTCAACCCCGCGCGGCTCAGGCGTCCCGGAGCTGCTCCCCTCCATTACCGCACGCACCACTACGTGCATTTAATATTTTTCAACCAAAAACATCAGTATATATACATGTAAGTCTGCTACACAATCAAATGCAGAAAAAAATAAAGCAAGTTCAATACCTAATTCCATAAAACAGCTGTGTATTAAATTAATACTGCACATATTACAAGATTACTGCAGCAGGTTGTTGGAATGATACACGCGCTGATGGCGGTCGTCTGTGAACAGATGGGCTCTGTTAATATGCCCTAGTTTAATATCCCAGACCACTTAGATAAACCCCTCTTAGGTAAGTACTATATCTGCACTCGCAAGAACATTACTGTGCAAGATGGTCTAAATCTACTGCTGCTTGTTGGCAACAAGTTCAAGGCTGCAGTAGTTTGTTTGTTTTTGGGTCACTAACTTTGGGGGTGGTACAGTATGTGTTTCACAGCCCTCCTGGAGTCAAAAGCCATGCATTTCAAGCAAATTGGTGACTGTACCCTTAGTGTGTGAGATTGTCCTGTGACGAACTGACGTCCCGTCCAGGGCGCACCCTGCCTCATGCCCTGTGCTTCCAGGAGAGACTTTGGACCACCATGACACTGCACAGTCAGTTATTGATAACAGATGAATGCAGAATCTTCACTGACAAAAACTTGACAAAAGCAGCTCTGTTTGAACCTCTGCAGAAGTTCATTCCCATCAGCACTTTCAACCACAAGTCCACAAATAAAAACATCAATCAGCATCTTGACAGAACCCAGAAAAAAAGCACACCAGCCAGTCATTTTGAGAGCGGGAGAGAGCAGCAGTGCACTCACCAAAGCAGCCAGCAAAGGATTTTCAATTAGCAAAAACCATCTCTTAGAAAGTGGGCAGGGGGCACTTGGAGCGGTTAACAGGCCAAGAAAAAGTGAACAGTAAGCAAAAGCATGTGTGTGTGTGTGTGCGCGCGCGTGTGTGTGTATAGGTGTCCAGCAGCACCTTGACAAACTGGCAAATGCAGTCTTTTAACAGGACAATAGAAGCAGCAGAGGCAGGCAGGAGGAAATGGATAAAGTATGGGGTTTGTGAGGAAGGTGTGGCTACTGACTCTCCTGCCTACCCTCTGAATTGCCTCTGAATGCAATAAAATCGAGTGAAAAAACACACTTGATGCAATTTCTCTTCCCATACCGCAGTGCCTAGTAAACATTTCTATTTTTAATCAGGCCGTAAAACTGGGAGACAAAGCCAGGGGAATTAGCCAGCTCGCACTTCGCCTCGCCTCGTCTCACACGCGGCCTGCTTAATAAAAACGTTTTATGAATAATTTAGCGGGTAATGAGGAAGGGCACAAGGAGCAGGGACATGGGAGAGGGGGTCCTCAGAGGGATTCGGTGCATTCTTTTCCGGGGGTCCCGAGTGCAAATCTTGTGGATCAAAGCCTTTTTGAAGAACATGAAACTACAGATTACTTACTTTTTAAATTTTATTTTAAGCTGTTACCTAAAGCCTTAGGTTTGTATCCATTATGAGTAATATCTAAAGTTGGATACAGCTTGGATGGGATGTCAGTCCATCACAGGGTATTCACTCTCTCACACACACACACACACACACACACACAATAAAAAAAGATTTAGAGGCATTAGTTCACCTGAAACACATGTCTTCGCACTGTGGGAGGAAACCAAATGCAAACACATTTGGGAGAACATTTCAACTCCACATCGACTGAGTCAGACCCAAACATACATTTGAACCTCCAGCTCAGGAACTGAAGTAACAGCGCTACTTCTTGTGCCACTGTGCAGAATGTTATTTCAATTCTTTCCTAATATTTACAGTAAAATATTGCACTTCAATAATTTAGGGTGACTCCGTCCTGGAGTCTCTTGGTCACAAATCTAGCTCCCTGTTACCTGCTGTCCGCTATTAAGCGGAAATCCCTCAATTAACCAGCAGAGATTGAACTCTGAACTCACTGTATTTTTGTATAGCGCCTTTCCTGATCAGGTGCCTCTGAGTGCTTATCAATGCATAACAGTCACTGCCCAGAGAAACATACAAGCTCTAAATAACAGCAATTTATCTACATTTAAAATAAAAAAGAGATTTCTGTGGTCACACCGTGGATTGTGTTCATCATCCATTTTCATGGAGTTTCCAGACTATCATTTTGCCCTCAATTTTATCTATGTCATTATAAGTAACTCTCCAAAATGACGTACAGCACAAAACGCAGACCTTAATGAGGATTTAACATCTTTTTGTAGGGCAAGGAGGGAAAAAACCTTTCAGTAGCTTAGGAACATCTTTTGAAAAACAAAGGAAAGCAGAGAGCATATTGTTCTTTTTATTAAACATTATTTGGATGATTCTTCTGTTAAAGGTGACTTACGATGTGACTGTACACTAATCTATTCACAATCATTTACCCATTAATATAACCGGGTAATTTTTATTGCTTCAATTCAGGGCAAGTACCTTCATGAAGGGTACAACATCAGAAGTATAAACTCAAAGCTGGCACCTTTGACTGCAGTGTGACAGCTCTAACTGTTACACCACCATGTGAGACATACGATCGGATGAAGCTTTGCTGCATTTCCCTCCCCAGGCTTTACATCACCCAACATGTCCTTTTTCAGCTCTGTTACACTTCGGGACACAAGGAAACGGTCGGAGCGTGAAGTCTCTGGGGTAGTATAGCCCCCGCTGGGGATGAACTCTTACAGGCTCTTGCTGCTCCAAGGGACTGCTCCCCCCATACTGCAGTTGGAATGTTCCAGTCCAACATTTCATGAGGCAGCTGTTCCTATATGCTAAAGAAAGGGGGATGAGAGGAAATCCCCCCCATATGCCTGTCCACTTCTGCACGCTCTTCACCTCACACCCCACATTTCTTTTGGCACCAATGGCACCCAGACACGAAGGCAATTATTTCCAGTCATGGGAGGAAAATTATTTACTTATTTATTTTGACACATTACCCCAAAGAAACGAACAACCTTAGTTTTGTACTCCAAGCACTGATCTACCTTTTTAAATAACTGGGTAATTTTTACTGTATAATTTAAGGGTAAGTGCCTCAGTCCTACGATTGCCATGCAATGGCTCCAACCAAAAGGCCCTCTGATGCTTCCATTATGACAGCATTGACCTCCATAAAAGTAAATAAAATACAAAATCATCATCACAGAGGTAAGTGCAGTTTAACCCCAAGGAGCTCTGGCCTTGGTTTAAATGTCAACTGAACAATCCCAGGATCATCACACCTTCAGCTGCATCACATACATGCAGGACTGTTCAACCTGCAGCTGCTGGCACAGAGGTTACACGACTCCTGCATGTCTTGCAGCAGTTCTCTCACATCACAGACCAAACAAAACAAGACAAAAAGTGCTAACACTATACAAGCAGCCTTTAAACACACCACGAGCAGTATCTAATCAAAACGTCAAGGCACCTACGCAGCGCAAGTCTGCGCCTGTTACACCACGGCTGTATTCCTTCGAAGGTGGTGTTCCACATAATACAACGTTTCAAGCTTCAAGTTGTGGATAATCACATCCCAGATCACAGAATTAGAGTAGGTAGGGTTAGCGGTTAAGGACCCAGGATTGCACATTCAAGTAAGTTCTATGTGGTACTCCTGCTGCTGTACTCTTAAAATAAATGGTGCAAATATCGATGTATTTTGTGTTGGAATGGTCACTTCTGTAAGCGGCTACTAGGGGGGTGTGAACCAGCAACATGGTGGTTTCATGCAAACTGCTGAACACAGAAGAAAGGGGTTAAAGACAGCATGCTACCATCAGTATCAACGCGATCAGAAAACCTGCCAAGACTTCAAAATTACATGGAAAGAAAGAGCAAGGTTCCTAATAAAAAAAGGTAGCCTCAAGAGAAAGATGAATATCTACCAGTCCCCATCAAAGTTTGATTTGCCTCCTTCTATATATCAGTTAAACAACAATCTGCAATCTGTCTTTAGGTTATAAAATGCAGACTGACTATTCTAACATTCGGGAAGACTCATGGACCTGCATATTATCTGCATTTATTTGGTATACCGCTTCTGTGATCCTGTAAATCAATAAAAATGTATACACGGTCTGTTCAAAAGTATTCGGATTCTTAACTTTGCCACTGGCTGATGCTGGGCTTTGGGATTGTGTTAGAAGTAGATGGCCAATAAACCTTTGCTGATTGTGTGTAACAAGGTCACAACCTTGTCGCATTTCACATTCAGTGAACACGGGTGGTACTTTGCAGTCATTTGTTGTTGTGCGCTGTGTTTGTGAAGAACTACAAATCAGAGCAACATGTTTGCATCGAGTTGTGTCAAAAACTAGGTCATTCGCCTTCTGCACCGTACCAGACGATTCAATACCTCCATACTTGCCCAATGCTGCCCCCTCCAATTTCCTTCTTTATCTAAAAATCAAAATGGTGCTGAAAGGCCAGTGATTTTTTGCATGGAACTGCTGCAGGGGGTCCAGATACTTTCTGACTAGACTTTGTATATAAATCAGAATATAAATATGAGTCTGTGGATTTATACACTGAATGCATCTTAAATATACCAACTCTCTTCTAAATTAAGAAGCACTGCTGTTTTGTTTTTGGACCATTCTACTCTCTGCTGCTAAAATAAAACTGCCGTTCTTGTGACAGCGTCCACCTGTGTCGCGTGGCCTAATTATTCGTCAGTCCCACAGGGCTGGATCACCACACCAGGGACAGGACAGCACAGAACGCTTTTACCTACTCGGTCGATTCATTCACCAGAATAACATTTATTTACTTCAGCATTCCAGCAATGCTATGCTCATACTAACCGCCTTCACCTTGTGTGTGTGTGTGCGCGTGTGTCTGCACCATGTTGTCACTTCTTGTTTAGGCATGCAGAGTATCCGATACCTGATGCCTGCCAGAACAGGACAGCAGCACTGCAGTGGACCGACACCGTGAGGCAAATGGCCATCTCTGTAGAGGGGAAAGGGAGGATAGCATTGGAGGATGGGGGCTGTGGGGGGGTTAGGTGTGCTAAGGAGTATGAAGCTTTACAATCGCAGTCCAATCCATGGCTGTTAAACAGCCAAGCTTTTGCCATGGAAAGTATCCCATGCAGCGGTGGTGAAAATCAGCTTTTATAAGGACTTTCATAGCTCTCCAAGTTTACGACTTTCAGGCGTTTCAGGCAAAATTTGCTCACTGTACAAACAATGTTGGACAACAGCAACAGCAGATTATTTGGGTTTTTTGGGTAACCACTTGTAGATTCTCTGTAACTTTTGAGTCAGGTTCCTGCACTGTACTAATGTAAATGTTCCGTACATAGAAGTAAAACACTGTCTGAATATGTCAGCCAAATATGGGCTCTCATTACAAATGCTGATGATTGTGGACAATGAGCAGCCAAGTGTTATCTTTCTAACAGGAAACATAATTATGTCGTACACTCAGTGGCCACTTTAGTAGGTACACAAGGCCATTTATACCCAGAGATTCTGCACATGGTTGTGAGCCATACATACACACAGAAACAAGGTGTACAGTAGAGGTCCACTGACTGAACGACCATTAGATGGACAAGACGCGCATGACAGTGAGTTTGTACGCAGCCTGGTCATTGGTGCTAGCCATCCTGGTTCCGGCATTTCAGAAACAGCCGACCTTGTGAGATACTTGCACACTACAGCTCTGCAAACATGTGAACAGCACTTTACTACAGCAGCCTGCACTGTTCCACCTCTCACACCTTAAAAAAAAAAAAAAAAACATCTTTGGGATGAGGTGGATTGTGATGTTAACGGAATAAACGTGCCATGAAAAAGCCAACAAACCACAATGGCCATAGATGCCTGTGGAAGTCCAGTGACTCGTTGCTGAACCCATGCTCTTGTGGAATCGAAATACTACTAAACAGTCACACCCAGAAAAGTGGCTTGTAGATATATTTACTATTATTTACTCATTAGGTTTTCACACAAAGCCACTTACAAACATTCACCCATTTATATAGCTGAGCAATTTTTATCCTATCAATACAGGATAAGTACCTTGTTTAAGTGTAGTACAGGAAGCAGGATTTAAACCTAGGACCTTTGATTGCAAGATGACGGCACTAACTATGACGCCTTCTGCTGTCCGTATAAATTTAGTGGGGAATGTCTGAGTATTTCAACTGTACACATTCACGGATGGACAGGATCATTTTCAAGATAAAATTTCTCTGCATCTCCTTGAGGCAAGCGGCAGAGAAAAACCCCAAGTCCCCAGCTGGAATATTTTGCCTCTGACATTAAAAAAAAATCATGATGGAAGAGGGTATTTTACATGTTCACCACAATTCCTCTGCTACAGTTTTTCTGATAATATTAAAATTGCTCATTCGCTGCAAGACTGTCTGCAAACATTTAGCTAAAATAAAAACACTGGTGAAGATATGAAAGGCGAATGATATTTTGAACAACTCCAAGCCCAGAATATGCCCCAGTAAAGTTATATTAAAAAACAGCTGCACTCAGAAGGGGCAGCAGACAGTGGAGCAGCACAAGGAAAGGCCAAAGTTGTTCTCCCAGATGGCAAGAAATTACACAAAAACATAATTACTGCTCATCATGAACTGACAGCGGGGGGCGCCGCATCGCGCACCAACTGTCCGTGCCCCGGAATAAACACAGGACTCAGCACTCGGGACACACAGCCAGTCTGAGGACTGGCCTCAACACAACCGGCTAGGCCAAGCAGTGGAGAATCTCAGCAGAACAATGATGGCGATGATGCTGAGAGGAGCTGCAGGAACAGCCAGGGACAATGAACAAACCCTCAGTTTGCACACCACGTATCTTTTAAGAGTCTATGGGCTGAAGACCCCTGAGAATTTTTACACACCTGTGGTGCCCCCTTATTTGTTTCTTTTTCTGAACTCACTTTGAAATAAATTTGCTCACATTTTTGTCTCGATTTACAACTTGGAAATACTGTCAGACTGGCTGGAACAGTTTGTGTTTTTGACTTAAAGGTTGCAGACTCACACATATTTCCTCTTTGAAAACAACACCTGGCACCCTGACACTGGCCAACCTCCATCCTCCCGTTATTAATAAGTGCCGGTCGGGTTCACGGTGGTGGTGATCAGGAGCCTGTCCTGGAAACCGTATGAGGGAGGGCACAACCTGGATGGAACAGCAGTCCACGCTAGGGTGATCACTTACGCCGACGTGCACGCTCATACGCACGAACTACAGGGAAGGTAACCATCAAAACACCTGATACGCATCTTTGGACTGTGGGAGGAAACCTGTGTGAAACTTGGAAAAACATCCAAAACACAACCCACATCTGAAGCACCAGCCCATCAGCTGTGAGGCACCAGAGCTCCCCGCTGTGCCAAGCTTCCTCAAATTCATGCCAGCGTGGGTGTAGGAGAGCAGATGAGCGGAGGAGCCGAGGGATGTTCTCCAGCACCGTGCATGCATGTGTGTATCTGCGAGTGCAGGATCCAGCGGGACAGAGGACATTGTGGGGTTGTGAGATGGTGACGAGCAGCTCCAGGCCAACAAATAGTCTCCTGTCGAGCAGTTCGCTTTCACAGTTGTCTCTTTTTTTGCTTTTGGTTCTTCACATAGATACTGCATGTGCGCGCACACGCACACACGCACACACACACACACACACACAGGGAGGACCGAGCAGCTCACCTTCACCGCCTCGGCGTGCGTGACCCTGTCAAACACCTTGTCGTTAACTTTGAGGATCTGGTCGCCCACCATGAGCCCCTCTTTCTCCGCCAGGGACCCCGGCTCCACGAGAGACACGTATATGCCGACCCCGTGCTCAGAGCCCCCACGGATGCTGAAGCCCAGACCCTCGTTGCTCTTGTTGCGCTTCAGCGTCACCTGTCGGACCTCCCCAGGCGGTTCGTGCGGGAAGGCCCTCCCGGGCGGCTGCGGCTGCGGCTGCGCAGCGGGAGCTGTCCCCTCGCTGCCGGTGCTGAAGCTGTCCGGGGAGCCTCGTGGGGCCGAGTGGGGCGGCGCAGCCGGCAACGAGGCGCTGTTGGCGTGCGCGGCGTCCGCGGCTGCCGCCGTCGCCGCACTCTCGGGGACGCCGTTGCTCGTCAGCAGGTCCGCCTTCAGGTAGAGGCCCTCGGACGTGTACTGGTCGAAGAGCAGCTGGTCCGAGCGGGGGATCACAAGGCGCAGCATGGGCAGCAGCTGCCGCTTGCTGGGCGCGTTCAGGATCACTTTGAGCGTCTGGACCAGGTCGTACACGTTGCGCTTCGAGTGGTACACGTTGAGGCAGTGGATGAACTGCTCGCGCTCCGCGTCGCTCAGCAGCACGTTGAGCGCGTGGTGCAGCTTGCGCACGTTGGCGGAGAGCGCGCGGCCGCCCGTGCCCGTGCCCGTCGACGCGGCCGAGGACGAGCGCAGCGACGCGCGCTCCAGGTCGGCGCTCATGCCGGGGAGGGCGCGCGTCTCACATCACCGCGAGCGGGGCCGAGCCGAGAGAGACTTTGCGCGAACAACCGTCACATATTTGTTGACCGTGAAAAAACAAAAAGTGCTGCGAAATTAGCCTGCGATAAAAAAAAAAAAAAAATAATAATTAAAAAAAAAAATTTAAAAAACTAGGTTCTGACAAGGAGATTAAAATGAACAAGAACGTGTCCTCGGACCGGGAGCGCCACGCGCGCGGCGGGGACACTTCGCCTCAGACGCGGTGCGAAGAGCGACCAACTTCGGCGGAAAAGACAAGAAGAAGAAAAAGGGAGACAGGAAAAAAAAGAAAAAAAAAAAAAGTCAAGAGTCCGTCGCACAGAGGAGGAGGAGTGCAGTCCTTCAGCGCGTCGCCCAACTCGGGAGTTGACCAGAATCGCCCAGGAAGAGAGCGCGCCGTCACAAGTGGAGTTGTCTCCGTCCTCACAGCAGCGAGCGAGAGATGAGACGTAGCCGAACCAAGGCACTAACTTGGCTAAATAAGTGAGCGGTGAAACGCCGCGTCGCCTTTCAAACTCCTCCAAGTGACGACTTCCCTCCGTCTCTCTCTTTATTTCGTTAAGCCGGGGTTTCGACCGTCTCTTTTCCCACAGCGACCGGCCCGCGCGGACAGACAAGCGGTACTGAGGGGTCTCGCTCGAGCGCTCTTCTTCACAGGAAGTGACGTGACGCAGAGAACGAGCACGTCGCCTGGCAACCGAAAACACAAGAGCGGGCGACGACGGCGGCGGCGGGGGGCTCGTCATTAGCCACGCGCATCGCGTTATTTTTAGTTTATTTTTTGATCAAATGCCAAACGGCTTGTTTCGTCCTCAGACAACCAGCAGACCGCGGGGTGAACAAAGTGCATATTCACTCCACCTTCATTACACACAGTTGGGCGGGGAGCTTCGACTGTTTGCAAAATTAAATTTTATTTTTAGACTCCCTTTAAAAAAACGAACACCAATTTCTTTCTTTCATTACTACGGGGTGAACACCATACCACTTATTATAGGTTCATAATCATCATTAACAAGACAAAGCATTTGATTTGTTTTTACGTATTGCATATTTTATACACACACACACACACACACACACACACACACACACACACACACACACACCCATGTGAAAAAGAAAGTGCACCCTCTTTCAATTGTAAGGTTTTATGTATCAGGGTATAATAATAAAAAAAATCATCTGGGTCCTTAGCAGGTCTTAAAATTAGGTAAATACAACCTCAGATGAACGACAACACATGACATATTACACTGTGTCATTATTTATTTTATTTATTTTATATTTATTATAAAAACTAAGCCAAAATGCAGAAGCAGTGTGTGAAAAATTAAGTACACCCTTACTTCTTCCATAGGAATTAAGAGGGTGAGCTAATCAAATGCACCTGATCAATTGATCATCAGCAAGTGTGACCACCAGCAGAAGTTTTAGCAGTTTGCCGGTCTGGAGCATTCAGATGCATGTTAACACAGTGCCAAAGAGGAAAGACATCAGCAATGATCATAGAGAAGTAATTGTTGCTGCCCATCAGTTTGGGAAGGGTTATAAGGCCATTTCCAAACAATATGAAGTCCATCGTTCTACAGTCAGAAAGATTATTCACAAGTGGAAAACATTCAAGACAGTTGTCAATCTTCCCAGGAGTGGACGTCCCAGCAAATTCACCCCAAGGTCAGACTGTGCGATGCTCAGAGAAATTGCAAAAAAACCCAAGAGCTGCATCTCAGACTCTACAGGCCTCAGTCAGCATGTTAAATGCTAAAGTTCATGGTAGTACCATTAGAAAAAGACTGAACAAGTATGGCTTGTTTGGAAGGGTTGCCAGGAGAAAGCTTCTTCTCTCTAAAAAGAACATGGCAGCATGGCTTAGGTTTGCAAAGTTGTATCTGAACAAACCACAAAACTTCCGGAACAATGTCCTTTGGACTCACAAGACCAAAGTGGAGATGTTTTGCCATAATGCACAGCACCACATTTGGTAAAAACCAAACACAGCATATCAGCACAAACACCTCAAACTAAGTGTCAAGCACGATGGTGGAGAGGTGATGACTTGGGCTTGTTTTGCAGCCACAGGACCTGGGCAGCTTGCAGTCAGTGAGTCGACCGTGAACTCCTCTGTATACCAAAGTATTCTAGAGCCAAATGTAAGGCCATTTGTCCGACAGCTAAAGCTCGGCCGAAATTGGGTCATGCAACAGGACAATGATCCCAAGCACACCAGCAAATCGACAACAGAACGACTGAAAAAGAAAAGAATCAAGGTGTTGCAATGGCCCGGTTAAAGTCCAGACCCTCAACCCGACTGAAATGCTGTGGCGGGACCTTAAGAGAGCTGTGCATAAATGAATGTCCCCAAACCTCAATGAACTGAAGCAATGATTTAAAGAAGAGCGGCCCAGAATTCCTACAGAACAATGTGAGAGACCAATACAGTCATGCAGAAAATGATTACTTCAAGTTATTGCTGCTAAAGGTGGTTCTACAAGCTATTAAATCATGGGGTATGCTTAGTTTTTCCACACATGGATTCTCCATTTTGGCTTCATTTTTGTTAAATAACGACACGGTGGAATCTGTTGTGTGTTGTTTTACACTTACACCTGAGATTAGATTTAAATAATTTTAGAATCTGGTAAGGACCAGATTTTTTTAATGTCCTGATACGTAAAACCATAGAACTGAAAGAGGGTGTACTTTATTTTTCACATGACTGTATATTCAAACATGTAAATGGTTTATAGTACATAAGATGCTATGTTCATTTTTACTGTTCATTTTCTGCAGTTCTTATAAATGTATCTTCATGTAATTTCTGGCTAGAAAAACTAAGCTTCCAAAATATCTTTCCTTTTTTAAATGCTCCTTTTAATTAACGTAATAGCAGTGACCAAAAACCGCTTACTCATGAAGAACAAACTGAAGAGCCAGCTCATACTCTGGTGAACAACATTTGCAGAGGTTTATGCATCTATGAAATATTTCTCCATAAATGGTGGCCTGAACAGATACGTGCTTTATACTGTATGCCAAAGCACAGAGCTCCAGTCCTAGCGGAAGAAAAACAGCAACAAAATTGCTCTATTTCACCAACACATGAGCTCACATTCTTTGCACTTCTCTCAAACTACTGAAGTGTTTTTAGGAGACAAATCTTTGGAGTGATTCATACCCCCACCACAAAATCATTAGTTTATCATTTATTCATTTCCCGTATCAGTTTGTCACTTCATAGAAAGCTGGACAGCTGTGTCCATTTCACTGAGGGTGAGGACAGGGCCGAATGACCCCGCTGGGAGACATCTTACCCGCACCTTTAAGTTGCGCAACCTGGTACCTTTACTTAAAAAAATGAAAAGAAAAAAACGTCACATTTGGCTGTTAAAAATATTACACCCACGCACATAATAAAAATTGCTTTGCTTCATCAGGAATATTGACTGACAGGTGACAATGACTGACATGTGCAATTAACTCTCCTCCAGGAGGACACCGGTTCAGCTCTGAGGCAGGATGCGAGCGCCTGTTATTCCTCTAAAACGTCATCAATCCACCCAAAAGGCAGGGATATGGCGGGTTACACGAAAACAAGTGCTTCAGACAGGCAGAGCGTTATCGTCAGTGTGAAGAGGCTCGCGTCGGTGTGACACGCCATCTATATGTTTTATGCTAATTCTCTCAATTTGGCGGTTATATAATATGTCCGAGTTGCATAACGTCCATAATATAAGTATATATATTCAGTGATATTCTGTCATCCGTGTGCCAGCGCTGGACTGAGGTCCTCTACCTGCAAGTCTTCTCGCTGTTGGCTAAATGAGGCTGTGCCAGGGAGATGATGCCATCGTGCGATATCCTTAAATTAACCTGACATCGATTAAGGGGGAGCGGTTATGTCAGCCTCACATCCGGCTCTGAAAGTGCGAAAATGGGACTGATGCACAGGCATATATCTAGGTGAGACACAACATTAACTGGTGGGAATGTGGCCAGCGCCCCATTTCCCCTTAGATACCGCAGATAGAATGAATACGGAGAACACAAGTTGTGCCTGGACGGTGGGAGTAAACCAGAGCACTGAAACAGCCCAGGCCCTCAATAGGTACAGGATATCTCATGTTAACTTTGCAGCACTTTTTTTTATAATCAAGATACGTAACATTTTCATTCAAATTCGTATTGAAATTATATTTTGAAAACATAATTACTCCATTTCTAGGCATTCTTCGCCTCTCTTCTCAGCAACACTTTTTATAATATCCTCAAACTCCATACGATGAGTAACACTACTGTCAGTGGAAAGAGGAGCCGGTTTGAAGCGCATCTTGTGGACCAATGTAATTTGACTGGTGTTACCGCGATTTTTGTACATTTCGGAGTGACAGTGCTTAAGTGACAGCGCCTGTGAGCACCAAAATCTGACACTGGACATGACAGCTGTGCTTCTGATACCCCAGACACAAGGACCTAAACTTGCAGCACCACCGTAAAATTGTTCTAAACCAGTAGAGGAAGTAAGAATACCTGATCGCTGTGGCATCGTCTCCCCATCCATCCATCATCAGCAACCACCTCTATAGTGCAGGATGACGGTGGTACAGTGTCCATCCAGGAAGCGCAGGGCATGAGGCAGAGTCCACCCTGGATGACATGCCAGAAAGCTTGGATGAGACTGTAAAAGAACTGTGACTAACTTTTTGCAGAGACTGTTAACACACAGGTGCAGCCAACATGCAGTAAAACAGAGAAACCCTGGTAACTACAGTACTTAGTTTTAATGCAGAGAACAGGCTGAACGGTGGATGAAAGTAATTAACACTGCAAATGAAAGATAAGCCCAAAAAAAAAAAACATAAAAAACAAGCACTAAATTATAAAACAAACTTAGCCAGATCAGGAATAAGCCGTATTCTAACATAAGCGTAGGGAAAAAATGGGGCAATTAACTTCCTTACCCCCCTCCAGCAGAAGCACTACTAATAGCTTTGGCCGTCGGCTGGATTTTCAATTTATGCTGCAGTGTGGAGCAGCTTTATTGCAGAAGGGACCACAGGCCAGCGACAGAGCGCAGATAGCGAGACAGGCTGAGCCCGTGCGGGAGCTCCGGCGGAACGGGAATCGCAAAAAACAGCAGACGGGGGCGCAGTCGCATTTCACCCACATCCTTTTGCTTCTTTTGTGCTTGGTTTTCCTAAAGAGATACTACAGGCATGGAGTAAAGGGAGAAGAGAAAAAGCACGTGTGTGTGTGTGTGTCTGTAATGTGCAAATTTTAGTCATTATACACGGTAGATACATGTATATTGTACTAGTATTGGTGCATCTCTTTTGGGTGCTTGCAACAACAGTGTGGCGCGCAAATGTAATGTCTTGAGACAGACATCAGCTCCACAAATGGAATAATCACCAACAATATGGAAGGAAGCAGAGAGAGCGAATTAAAGGCTTTAAGTGGAAAGAACCGGATTGACGTGGCTAAGGATCTGGGGGTGAGTCACCGCCACAGGCCACGCTCTCGGCCCATTACTATGGACACCATCTACGTACTTCCCCACACGGGGATGCTTCCAGCTGTAGGTTTCTGCGAGCAGTTTTGTCCAAACCCATCGGGGGGAAGGATGCTGGGACCAGAGGCGGTGGTGAGGTAAATAGGAAATAACCCCCTCCACACCACCTCCACTCTCTCTCTATCCGTGCAGATGCCCGAGTGTCGCTGGCTGAAATTGTGCCCTACAGCTCCTGTCAAACTGCGATGCGCTGTGTGTGACAAACAGGCATCGTGCACACTGCTCCTGAGGATGCAAATGCACAAGTAAATATTAATCCTTTCCAAAAATCGATTAAGGGGAAAAAATTTGGGGGGGCGATCAAACACGAAAGCATGAGTGCTGTTGGTAGCGAATGTGCTGCGGGTGCGGTGACATTAACACGGACCCACAGTTACAAAACCAAACATTACTGCTGTGATTTACTGACTGATATAGAAATGAAAAAGGAGAGCAGTGCCGATGGCAGCCTAATAATATAATTAATATTGCGAACAAAATGGTGTCGATGTTGCTGCGTTATTTACTGTGCAATGTGGAAATGAAAAGGAGGAATAGTGCAAATAACAGTCTCATATCATCGTGTATGAGGTGGCACAGCGGTTACCCTTGCCCTTGGTGTATCCGGGTTCGAATCCCACCTCCTGCTGTACCGCCCTCGATCGAGGTAGCGGACCCACCTAACGTTGCGAGTCACCTTGGATGAAAGTGACAAAGTAGTAAATATACAGTAACAAATCAAAGGCCACCGTTCGACGTCTCACAGTCCAGCCATCTCTCGAATTCTGTTTCTTCATTTCCTGATTGAACCATTATGGTCCGACCATCTGTGTGAAGTTTACGGATCTAATTTTGTTTTAGAGCTACATTTATTCATTTCATAGATGCACTTCTCTAAAGTGAAATACTGCTCACATCCTTGAGGTAGCTGCCTGTAGAAGTGGCATTCAAACAGCAAATAGAGACATAATCACAGCTGATGGTGTTGGACGCATGTCAGGAGATCAGGGGAGAATTGGATCTGAAAGAGATGGGTTAGAAATCCTTCTTGAATGGTGAGAGGGACTCAGCAGTACTGAGGGACAGGGAGAGCTCATTCCTCAATGACAGAGTCAGAATTAAGAATGAAAATGCATTTGATCTTGGCCACCCTGTGGGCTGCACAGCAGGCTGGGAATTTTGTGGTTTTCCCTGCAGGGATTAAAACAGCACCCATTCTATGTTATCCCATCCTGAACTCTCACTTGGATGTAGATCTGTGGTGTCTCACATACAAGCTGGATGCCCTGCTGATGCACTGTGTTTTGGTCTTTAATCCCAAATCCAACACACGACCTCCTGCTGAACAGTGTTTCCATCTGGTGGGCCACCATCTTCACAAACCTCGAATGTCCCGCAACTCCACCGTCGTCTTCCTGCCCAATTCCCACCATCAATCCATCTTCTCCAGAAAGTATTTGACTTACTTCCGCATCGTAGTTGTTTGCAAACGTTTGCTTACGTGGTCGCAGTGTTTTGTTCAAGTTGGACGACCCACAGCATTATTTATTTACCCCCTCAGCCCATCCTCCTCCAGCAGCAGAGAAAGGTGAACGGTATTTCCTTCTTCTTGGAGGGGCAGATCTCCCCCAGTGGTGCCTCACCTCTGACCCCTCTCACGATTTACCACTGCTCACTACGAGGGCACCCAAAAGGGAACAAACAGATATTTGCAGACAGGGCCTCTGCCAATGCCAAGCACGAAACACGAAGCCTGTGGCCAAAGCGAGAGAACATGAACCCCCAAACCAGCTGTGTCCCGCTCTCTGGCGACAGATCCTGAAAGTCACACATTTTGGCATTTTATTATCAATTTTAGCACCTTTTTTGTGAGCGGGCGTATGTGCACACTCCCGCGCGTTTCTACCTGGATTAGATTGCTGGTTGTTTACAAAGCCGGCGAGTTCCCACAAGGGGCACGGGGACGGGTTCTGTGGGAATCCGCAAACAAAATCAATCCTCCCGCCATAAATTGTTAAGTTCCTTCACCACGTGGCCACACACCTGCAGAAGGGAGGGAAAATCTATTGCTGGAGATTCATTTGACAAAGTGCATCCAATTTTCAAGGTGAACAGCTCCGCGGGGAGCGGCCCCGCCATATTACCGGGTTGTCTCGGCTCATATTTCCTGCTGCGGCAGCGCGCTGTGTTGCGAGGATGCGGTTAGCGCTCCCCTTCCTGATCGCACGCGCCGCAAATCAATTCGATGCAACGTACAGCGAGAGGCGGCACGTCCAGAAATAGCTGAACACAGAGGGAACGAGATGTGCGAGCGGGCAGGCCCGCCGGGAACCTTGTCTGGCGGCGAAATGAACGCCAGACTCCCGGATTTATGCGTCGCTTCGTTTCGCATGCACGATGACCTTGTGTTTTGGCCTGCGATGCGCAAACACTGAGTATCCAGCGTGCGGCACAGCCTCCAGCAGAACTGCGCTAAAGGATACGACGGGTACGTTTCCGAAGCGGCTCGTCGCGCTATGCCGCCCCGTCACGTCTGCCAAAGTGGCAAGGAGGAAACGACACGACTTCCTTGCCCCAGCTGATGTAGTCACCTTCTTAAAACAGTCAAAGAAATCATCTCTCGCCGCAGGCTTGGCGAGCAGGGAAAAGGTCTGCGCATATTCGCTGTATCGCGGCCGATGCCACCTCGCAGCGCCTGGAGTGTTCAGGCGTCGGTCCGAATCCGGCTCAGTTTGTGCTGAGGTTCGCCTGTTCCCCCTCTTGGCTTCCGTTCACAGTCCAAAGACTTGGGTCTCAGCCTGATTGGTCACTCTGAATTGCCCTTAGTGCGTGAATGTGTGTGCGCCCACCCTGCAATGCACTGGTATTCTGTGCAGGGTGTAGTTTTGGAGCGCTGATTCTGTGAGAGACTCCTGCCAGCAGTGAGCCCTACTCAGGATAAAGCAGTTAATGAAAACAGATGGATGGATGAGACACTGCCGCTGCCCTGAAGGATCTCCGCCATTTGGGTTCACAGCTGTCACGCGGCGAAGATGAAGATCAAGCCAAGCTGATCCATAAAGGTTATAATATTAATTAACTGCCGGAAAATTGGAAAATGAAACTCTTGTTTGTCCTATTCTAAGTATCCTGGATTCAGTAAAAGGTGGAATGGCACATAGTGCTGGTACCTCACAGCTCATGGACTGTGGGTTTGAATCCAGCTCACGCGTTTGTCGCGGTGTTCGCACGTTCTTCCCGTGACTGCGTGGGTTTCCTCTCACAGTCCAAAGACGTGTGTCTCAGCTGAATTGGTGACTGTGAATTACCCACGGTGTGTGGGATCAGACTGGCGTCCTATCCAGGCTGCTCCCTGCCGCACAGCCTACACTTCCAGGACAGACGCTGAACCACCGCAACCCTACACTGGATGAGCGGTTACTGACAACAGGTGGATGAGTAAATGTGCACTGGTGGTTGGAGGGCTGTGATGTATTGAGGACTGAATGGTTGTATTCATCTCCGTTTAGTCGTTTATTGATTTTTTTATCATAAATAATTTAACCTCCTACCAATTGAGAAGGGCAGAGCGAGGCCGTGAGAGCTAGAGACTACAGATAAAAATATGCGGGAGGGGGTAGACTAACATTAGACAAAAGCTGCCCGTAAAAGCGGAACATAAAGCTGATTTTAATGTCCATTAAGTTAAAAGAATGGCGTAAGAGAAGCAAAGTGACTCACACTCGCCTATTATTTCCACAAAATGGTGAGCTGGAGCAAAAGCCCTTTGTGCAGCGCGGCCACATGCCTGCACGGAGTCAAGGATCAGTCACATGGACCGCAACGCGGGCGGTGGGTAATGAGCCCCTGGAAAGCGGCGAGAAGCCGCGTCCCGTGAGATTACAGTAATAAAACAGGGCCGTCAAATTACCACATGGTAATTTTTGGTGCCTCTATCGTCGCATGGTGCACAATAACAAACAGCAGACCAGAAACAACATGGGTTTCAAATAAGAGATGGTGTGCGCTCGGGACGGCCGCCGGCGTGTAAACGGGCAGCGTGCCGCTGTGCTCCGGCCTACGAAATACCTACACGCCCAGCGATACGGAGACTCGAGTCGCTGTCTTGTTGCACGGGGGCTTTTTGCACAGGAAGAAGCTTTAGATCCAGGACTGCGGTGAGTGACGCTTTAAGTGCACTCTGTGATGCAAATAAAGCAGCGCTAATGCCCGCTGCAAAGTGCTCCGGGTCCGACCGAGCAAAGCGCCTGACATTTCCCAGTCTAATAACGGCGCTGCTACCCACGGTGAGTTGGCCGCCGGAAGGGCCAGGGTCACTGCTACCCACGCTTCGCTGAGGAGGCTATTTTTGTGGCAACTGAGCACATGGTACCTCGCAGTCCTACTAGGGAGAAAAGGGGGTCCAATTTCTCACAGGTGAGGATTACTGCACGGGTCCCATGCTGATGATGTGGCATCCACAGAACAGCACGTGTTTAACTTCTGGTCGGCTGCTTCATCCGTACGTTATTGTGAGCACAGCCTGCATTCGGTAATTAATGCCGCCTGTTATTACTCAATAAAGATTTGACTGTTTAAATCAATTTTAACTTGTAAATAGATAAACTCTCAGAATTTTCCTACTGGCAGGTCCATTATTATCGACGCTCCGCTTCCACAGGTATGAGCCGGGTGGCTATGTGCGGTCTTGCCGAACTAGGCCTCTGCAGGCCCTTGAATCACCGGCACACCGCCAGCAGTAGACCACCGGTGCCAGACTGGTGCCTGGTGGGACTTGTGCCAGTTGGGTTGGAGCCTGGACCTCAGTGTGTTGTTTGCTTAGATTTCTCTGTTCTGACAGCTCAGAACAAAGGGCTGAAATACCCTGCGTAAGCCAGGACCATAATGCAATAAGCCTTAAAATGTTTTCTTCACTGTCTCCGTGCCCATGGCATCTGTGATTTAACAATATAATACTATTAAATATTTTAGCCTAAACCCTATTTTTGGTACTAAAATATAACGTTACTCATTTAAATCCCCATGCAGTACTCCCCCAAATCTAATACCGCAAAATTACCCAGCTCAATACATGGGTAAATCATTGTAGGTCAGTGTGAGCAGGTAGGTAGCGCAGTGCCAGCTCTGCATCAAGAGGATACAGGTTTGAATCCCACCTCAGTCTGTAGTGAATTTAAGCAACTGTTCCAGTAAATACTACCTTGGTGTATAAATGGGTAAATTTTTCCTTTGGATAAATGTAAACACTGCAAGTTACCTTGGACAAGAGGTTCAGGCACACATTATAATAATATTATAATAGTAGCTGCTCACTAAGCAATATTATCTGCACCCTAGTCAACAACCCAACAAATTCTGGGACCTGAATCTGAACCATTTCCAGTGACACAATAGGTACCAGGAGACAGATGAGGGAGCCTTTCCACCCTGATGGCTAATTTCCCTCCCATCTCTCCATCTGGGAGACAGCACATCACACCTCTAAAGTGGTACTGAGTGCCCAGCAATCCTGCTCCCCCCCCAACCTGCTGTACTTGTGTCTCTGTCTCCCCTGTACCTCTTACACCATTGGGGTTGTTTCACACTGGAGCACAGAATCTCCATCAGAGCTGAGCTATGTTACTTCACTGCATTTACTCATTTAGCAGGTGTTTCTCTCCAAAGAGATGGACGGTTGTCATTAACTGGCTGACACCTTGACAAGTGGTGGATTTGGCTCACAAAAAAGTGCAAAAAAAAAAAAAAAAAAAGCACCACACCACAGCAAACTTCTGTCCTTCAACAGTCCATTTACACCTCATTGCTACACTTGACCCTCATCTGGTGCGGCCAAATTTCCCAGAGGTGGCCATGTCATAGTGTCTACAGTGGGTGATACACCCACACCCATACACACACACCAGGTAATTTAGAGCCACCAGTTCATCTGAAATCCATGTCTCTGAATTGTAGGAGGAATCCAGAGCGCATGGCGATAACCCCCATAAACACGGGGAGAACATGAACACTTCACACAGACTGCGCTGGATTCAAAGTCACATCGAAACCTGGAGCCCAGGAGCCGCAAGGCAGCAGCACAACCCACTGTGCGACTGTGCGATGTGACGTCTTTACAGTCACAAATGAATGAACAGATCTGTCCTGTTTGATTCGAGCTACAAAACCAGCTGTACATGAACAGTATGACTGCAGTGTTCTCACCAAAAGAGAATACGTCAAAGCTGTCGGGTCATAATGAGGCTTAACTGTAATTTAATCCCATCGTTCTGTTTTGTGCCAGAGATCTTCAGGGCACCAAATGATTCTCTAGCTCAGAATGTGTATCCTGGTAGGTATTTCAAATGGCGAAGCACCTCAGGAAACACACCAGCAGAAGGCAGTAAATATTTCAGTGAGTGCTGCCACCAGGGGGAGCTGGAGGGTGACACCACATCCGAGAAGGAGAGATGAGAAAGAAAAGAAAGACAGAAATAGAGATGAAGTGCATGTCTCCTCAGAGGCACAAGGGAAGCTGGAAACTGTGCTCCCAAGCAGATAGATGCATAAATCTCTCTCTCTCTCTCACACACACACAGCTGACTGATGATAATGTTGCAGCAGGGGGGCAACACTGCTGTTATGCTGGGTTCCAATGCTACTTCCTGCCTGATCAAGGTATTTATGCTAATCTGATGCTGGAAGTTACCCTTCTGCCCGACTAAGTGATATAGTGTACAAACATAACACTGAAAATGAAAGTGCCAGATAGGAGAATAAATACTGTAATGGTGACTGACAATACCTGGCATCTTACAGGCAGTGCTTGCAGGTGACTCCTGGTGGAGAGGTGAAGGGGCCGAGGTGAAAACAGGAGAAGCAGCCAACAAAAGGAAGCTGTAAGCGCCACCTGGAAACGGGACAACCTGTATCTGGATGCCGCCGTCTGCAAGACAGGGGAGATGCCTCTAGACGGAAGCAGGTGGACGGGGTGGCGGGAAAGTCGCAACAGCCCAGTGTGCCTGACTGAGTTGTAAAAGTCAAGCAAATCCAAAAAAAGGCAAGAAGCACTATATAACCTGCACTGTGAAACGGTTTTTTTTTTTTGCCAACTTATTTCTCCAAAGCAACTTAAACTGTGAGGTTTGTGCATTAAGCTACTTACACAAAGTTTTAACTTCTACTTTACACTAATTTATACTGTGTCAGTTACTGCTGTTATGCTCTTATGGCTAAAATCAGGTATAACTAAGACATGGGAATACACTGTTTACTATGGCTCAGAAGATAACGTAGTGGTTGGAGCTTGAATCCCACCTCCTGCTGTAGTACCCATGATAAAGGTACTTTCCCTCAACCGATACAGTAAAATTTACCCAGCTGTATAAAGCGGCTTTACACTGTTAAGTCTATTTGGTGAAGAGTCGGGCAAATAAATTATTTTTGCTAATGGAATCTGTTCATCCTGGCAGGTCAGTTGAAAACAAACGCTTGTTCTTTTCGAGGACAAGTATGATGAACGGCTTAGGGAGACGTAAGAGGACGTAGGCCGAAGCGGGAGGGCTGGGGCGCGCAAACAAGACAAACAGTCCCTGCAGCAACAGCGACCGCAGACGGATCAGAACTGGAGACGGAAATAATTAGCACTCAGGCTAAATCAGGTAAGAGGCTTAACCACGGTACAAAGAACAAGAAGGACGAGCGGTTCAGCCTCGAGGATTTGATGCGAGAACCGCGAGTGCCCAGTTCCCCCGGTTGCAGAAATAGCGGGGAAGCCCCAGTCACCGGCAGCTTCGGAAGGTGCAGAAAACTTGCGGAAGAGAAAGGAAGAAAATCAGAGCAGAGTTTCCTCACGTGTGCTTACAGAGGAAAATGTGTGTTAGACCGGCATCTGTTATGAACAGATGGGAAGCCCAAAAACTGACAGTCAGGTGGTGCAGAGAAGTGAAATGGAAAGCTGAGGGACTCAGACCGTGTGGCCTTCATTTCCAGGTCATCTGTAAGAAAAACTGACCGTTCACACTTTTGGTAAAGGAAGCTTCATTAGAAAGAGGAGGGCTTGTTAATAAGCCACAGAAAAACAGCAAAGATGGACTGGAGGCGATGAGAAAGATTCTGACGGCTGGAGCTTAAGCAGCAGCTGAACAGTTCCAGGTGACATCTGGTGTTTGTGGAGTTGGGGGCGGGAGTGATGTTTCAGATCTACAGGGATGGAAACGGCTGAATAGCAAGTGATTACCTTGGAGCGGCAGGTGGAATGACGTGCTGTATGGAGAACCGTGGAGAGCACACACAGGTGGAGCAGTCGGGTACTAACTAAACCAGCTGGAGAGGAAGAGGGCGGCATGGCGGCGGCACAGGCAGCACTGTTGCTGCTTCTGGGCTGCATGTTTAGACAGGCTTCCTCCCACAGGCCAAAGCAGTGCTGCCCTAAGGGGGGTGGGGTGGTTTGCCTTGGGTTACAGGCAGGAAGGAGGTGCCAGGGGTTGTAAAGAAATAACTGTTTGGAATTATAAAAAAGGTCTACAAGGTGATTTTTATTATCCATATCACCAATGGTGGCGCAGTGCACTGACCACTGCCATCAGTACAAATAAAGCGGAACCAGCACCAGTACGTGCCAAGTCTAGTAAGCACAATTTTTAAAAATTTATATTACGTATATATTATATATTACTTATACTTATTTACATACTAAATATTGAACAATATGTGCACCATGGCTGCAAATATAAATTTTGCCACACATTGTGTTGTGGAGGTGCAAAAAAAAATAAAAAAATAAAAGATCCTGAATAAGAGCTTAATACAAAGGGCAGGATCCGCTGCAAATCACTTCAATAAACCCCTGGTCAGTGTTTATTGAAGACAAGTGTTTCTAGTGAACTGGTTACTCTAAATTGCCCTATCTGTCTCTCTCTCTGTCTGTCTGTCTGTCTGTCTGTCTGTCTGTGTGTGTGTGTGTGTGTGTGTGTGTGTGTGTGTGTGTGTGTGTGTGTGTGTGTGTGTGTGTGTGTGTGTGAGAGAGAGAGAGAGAGAGAGAGAGATTGCTCTGTAAAAGACTCACACCCTGTGCTTCCAAGACCATAGTGACCCTGCACTAGACCAATAGTGACCAACAGTAGATGAACGGATGGATACGAGGGGATCTGCACGTGTGACCAGTTTCCTCCTGTAGGAGAACATTTTCATCAGGATATTCAGACACCGCAAAACAAGCTGTCATGTTTCCTGCACCACTTCATTGCATTTACTGATCTAATCAGTGTTTTTGATGGGCACCAAAAAAAAAAAAGTCTAGAAATTTCTGCTGAACACCAATGCTCAGGGGCTTCGCACAGCCACAATTGCGGCTACACACTTGGCCTCAACAGTGTGCAGAAATAAGTGCTGTTTCTTGAAAAGATACTAATAGGCTAATGGAACAGAAGGGAAAAATACACAAAATTAGGGACTTATTACCAAGGTATTTAAAAATTTACAGCCATATTTATGCCAGCGGTGCTCAATATTCTTAAGTTGTGCAGTTGTCATACTGGCAGTAGGAATACAATGAGGGACATGAAGAGAAAGATGTCTTACAGTCGGATACACAGCCTGGAGGCAGCAGTGGTTAAAGCTTGTCGCCTTCCATTTGTAGGTCCTGGGTTTGAGTCCGACGTCCTGGTGGTCACCCTTGACTTGTACAGTAAAAATTATTCAGTTGGGTAAACCATTATAAGTCTTTGGTTTGTGCTCTCACATGTACTTATATTTTACTACTTAGTACTTTCAATAATATAGCATGGTTATAGTTATGAACCCGCACAAAAAATTGCAGTGCATTGTATGAAAAGGAGACAGAAGCTGCAGTGCAGGGGACCTGTGTGTCTTATGCGCACTGGAGCCCTATGATTCATGTCTGTGTGGTAATGGAGTTCTGCCGCTTGTCTCCATTCATCTCATCCTCGCCTCCAAACAGCCGGGATTCCTTGCAACAAAAATAAGACGATTCGATTCCAAAAAGCACAAATCTAACTCTGTACGGTGAAAAGCATCAGCTAACATTGATAAATAATAAAAGGCCACGCCACCCTTGGTCTAACTCCGTTTGGGTCACAGGCGTCACGATTGACCCAGCTGGACACAACGGGTGGAAGTGAGATGCAGAAAGCTGGGTGACCGAGGAAATTAGGGAGTGGGCGATCTCACGTCATCCCAGCGCAGGCTGAACTCGCAACCTAGCGGCTGCACATCCGACGACAGGCGGCACTTTAGCGAAGAACTTGAGAGATTCATCACCCGCAGCGCTCGGAACTCAAGCTTTCACCTCTCTTCAGCAGCAAGGTGAAACCTCCCACTCATTAGCCAGTAAATCAAAGCGCAAGAGTGCCTGGCAGCCATGGTTCAGGGAACATTCACTTTTTCATTACTTTAATGCTTCCCTTCCCTTTCCCTCCGACTCCAAGACGGCCAGGAGGAATACAAATACAAATGTGCCCTGACACTTATTTTTTTAAGAAAAGCTCAATTACTGCGCTCGGTTTTCATTAACGGACGTCACTTTACAAGGTTGCATTTCAGTAGCACTTGCACGGTGAAACCAACAGGGCCAAACACTCAGAAATGGTGTATTGAACTAGGAAAGGTGCTAAACAAGTGAAAAGTGCGGTTATTCCTCCCTAAGCTACAAACCCGTTAACAATGAAACTACAGTTAGCAGTCAGTTCCCTTTATGTGACTTGCAAATACAACTAAATCAGATAGAAAAATAAAGAAATCAAGGCACATCTTTCGTCCAGCAAGAGGGGTCTCCACCCTAAGGCACGCGCAGGGGCCACAGGCCCGATTTTCCCTTTGATATTCAAGTGGCAGCGTGAAGGAAGCTCGGGCCGCTTTCAGAGGAACTCGATATGGAGAGTTTGTTCCTACAAGAAGCAAATTTCCTTTTTCAAACTCCCTTCGAACGCTCCACTCGAGTTGCTGTAGCCATGTGCAGCGCGATGCTGAAACGTGTAGGATGCAGGGCTGCTAACCACGCCAAGCACGCCAAGATAATTATGCACGGACCATTCTGGAATACACAAAGATGCATCTTCCACCCAGCACTTGCATTTTTTTGTTTAAACAATAAATCAAACTTGCACAATTTTCTCAACTGAGAAAGCATGCAATGTCACAAAACTCATGCGACTCACCTCCAGGGTCTAATTATTTTCAACCACCTTCTTTAAATTATTGCCTTTATAAAATGAGGGAAAAAAAAAAAAAAAAAACAAAAAACTACCCCAAGTCATGGTTTTGACATACATAGCCAGCTTTTGATTTTATTACCACTAAAAATGTGTATCACTCCAGGTTATCCACCCATTATCCTTTGAAATTTTTGAAATGCAAGTTAGAATTCGTAAAAAAATGTCACCTTTCCAGACAACACAAACTCATGGGAGGAACAAAGGGGAAGAAAAAGAAAACGACTCTCAGCAGCACACCACCGTGAATGGAAACATGTCATTATATCCAAATAGAAATTAATCTGCACCAGGCTTTAGACTAAATAATGTAATTTACTGTAAGATTGTGGCATTATTTTCCATGACATGTACCTCCTCACTCTTGTATGGCCCTGGGTTATTACCATACACGACCTCTCTGGGCCTGAAAAAGAGGCACCAATGGCAAAATCTGATAAACATCGTTTTTCATACTCAGTCTCTCATTCTCCCTATAGTCTTCTCGGCATATCTCAACAGACATTTGTTATGACCATCATTTCTCTCTCTCTCTCTCTCTCTCTCTCTCTCATACTCAAACACACACACACCAGCAGATAGTTCCAAGCTAATTTGTCAGTAGAAATACAAATGGAGCAGTTTGGCTGCAGAGATACAGCTGTGTATGTAACTAACAATACTTATCTACTAAATGGAACCAGTTAAATGGTAATGCGGTTTCATGATATAAAATTTTTCGGATCTTTTTACCGTTTAAATTTCTGACCTGGGAACTGCTGAGTACTGTTATAAAGCAGCAACACAATTTCCCACAATGTCTTACAACCTTGAGAAAACATTACGAAAAAACAAAGCTGTCAAAGTAAAAAGAAACCTGGACAGAGCACTTAGTATAAATGTAAAAACTTACAACTGAAGAAATTATTTAACATCCTTGTGGTATGTGTATGCATGTGTGTTGAGTGGGAATGTCACAACAGAAACTGACTGATTTTCAAAGGGTCCATTTTGTGAGGTTAACTGATTGCAAACTCATTCTTCCTGAAATAAACAGCTTCTTTCCTCACATCTCTGTTGACGTAAACACGGGCGCGGGACAACTGACCGTGCCGATCTGCAGCGACCACTTAACCGGTATGAAACTATGATGACATTCTTACATGGCTGCTGCAACATGAGGTGTTGATGGAACCGCTTGTTACATCCCTAGACAACCAGAGCAGAGAAAAATGTTCATTCTCAACCATCTTAAATGCATTATTCTGGCCAAACATCTTAATGCCATATAATGTTCCATAACGCAGACGCAGAGTCTAAAATGGTGTTCTATGATGCATAAAATAAGTTGCCATCGAAGTCTTCTGCTAACCGCAAATGGTAACCACAGGAGTCTCAACCTTGGTTGCGATTTACGGTCACAGTGCGAGTCCCAGTGTGTTTGCTATTATTCTGCAACACACAAGCAGAGAATGCCCGGAGCCACTGTAATCCCAGAGAGCCTTTGTACCTTTCTGCATGGACCGTACTGCTGTGCAGCCCAAGAAACTACATTCATAGTGCACCGCGGGACCAGAAGAGGCCTTCATTCAAAGGCCTTTCTAAACTGAGGTCAAGTAAGCCTTGTTGGACAGAAAAGTGCTTATTATAAGAGAAGCGAGAGGGACACACTCAGACCGCTGTTACCAGTGCAGACACAGCTGTACTCAGAACCAGGCAAGTCTGGGTTCACCTGGTCAACCTGTGCAATACCTGTAAGTGATAAATTGAACAGAAGGGTGAAGTCAAAGCAGTCCACATAGGTCCTATATCTCTGGGAACTGCTGCAAAAGTGCTGGGAAGACACGTCAGGTCATTTTCTCATCCAACTTGATGACCGAATTCCCATGTGAATGAAAACATTATTTTCCTGCCTCACACAAATGGACTCTAACTTTTCATAGGTCGTGCAGATTGTGCTGCCAAAATAGAGATAGCTGATTAACTGTCTGGCAAATCCATCTAAACTGCACCATCCATGAAAGCTGAGAGGAGAATATTAGTGGCCTGTGCTGTTCAACAGTCATAACCTCAGTCTCTCATCCACAACACCAACACAGCCACTCGTGATCCAATCCCACATTGGCTTATAAAAGTGTGCTTTGCTTTTCTCAGCAACGCTCAGAGAAAGGGTTCAGCGCAAAAATGCTTGCCCTGCTATGGTCAGTACTGCTAGCTGCTCCTGCTTTAAGCTCACCATGGAAACAATGTGGGAGTACAGAGGGTTTGCGGAACCAGGGTGCTGACAAACCTCCTTTCCACTGTCAGCTGCTTTAAACCAGCTCTCGACAGAACCGTACACCACGAGACGGATGTCTGTCAAAATAACTGCGAAATTCAAAGTCAACAGACATGTCTGGTTTGAGAGAAACTGCCCAGGTTGATGGTTTTGACAGTCGACAATACAAGCTTTTCCTTCTTGATGTTATGTTGCTGGCTTCAGCTCACAACTCATAAAATTTCTGTAGAAATTCCCCAGTTCCACCATCATCTCTGTGAAAAACAGTCAAGCAGGCAACATGGTCCTGAGCCCAAACGCACAAGAAGTTTAACCCCATTGAGGTGCTCAAAAAAAAAAAAAAAAAAAAAGACCGCCAATGTCTTTGTTTCTCATGGCAGTGATGATGGCCATCAGTTCCTCAGGCTGTAGCCCACACAAAACAAAGGGCTGCTTCTAAAGCAGGAGTTCTCCAGTATGTACTGTAGTACAGTAAGATCACAGAGAAACAAGTCTCATCTGCATGGGAGTCCTGAGTGCATATGCAGGGTTTCCTTTGGACCAGGGTCCAAAACCATCAACTGCTTCTTCTCATGGGTTAGTTGGCCAGATGGGCAGGGGGTGTGCCTCGGTGTTGAAGACATACTTGTCCAAGCTGATGAGGTCTTGGTTGTCGGAGAAGAGCAGATAGAAGTACTTAAGTGTCTCCCCCAGGAAGAAGCTCTCCATCTTGTCTCTGGGGCTGGGGTTCACAGGGTTCTGCACGTTGCTGATGGATGTGTAGCCTCCTGAAGGGACCTGTGGGCAACCAAAGATCAGGGTTATTGGTACAGTCATTGCTTAAAAGATGAGTTCCTATGAAACAAAATGCTGCAACACAACGGCTTATGGAAATTATACAATGTCTTTATACAACAGGCTTTTTTTATATAACGGAATTTTATTTATCATTTGTCTAGTTTGTCCTTCAGTGGTGTCAACGATGTTATTTTTTTGGCTAAATCTAGACCAATGACACTGACAATTAAATTAAAAACAATGACCCCCTGTCATAAAACACAGCTTTATTTTTGAAGTATGGAGAAAGATCATTTAGTGGCAAACATTTATCAGCAATACTACAAAGCACCACTAACAGCACAGCGCCTGTATTCTTTGTGAAGTTAAAGACAGTGATTATCTGAACTTTACTTTTTTATAGCATAAACAAACAATCTAAATGTGTCCTAAAAATGGTGACAAAAAGGTGAAGTAGGCATTGAGAACGGCTGCACATCAGTTAATGATAAATTGGTAGGAAACAATACTACATTGATAGATGAGTTAAAAATCATATTTATGTTGTCCGGCAACCAATGTTTTTCTTTTAAAAAAATAAAATAAAAAAATAAATAAAAATAATTCCATCCCTTCACAGTGGCAATTTGCCTAATTGACGGAAGGCATTAACCAGAAAATAGGAGTTTAACAGTTTTTAGTAAATCTTTTTTTATGCTTGTTGTTCATTTCACCAATTTATGCTTTTACTTTAAAAAAAAAAAAAAACTGAAGCACCTTCTCAAGGGTACAACGGTAAAATTTGGACTTGAACCAGAGCCCTTCTGGTAGCAAAATCCAACCACTATGCCATTCACTCACACCCCAAAGAAGATCCAACTGGAAGCCATTTTACTATTCTGTTACTGTTTTTGCAGTCTTTACCAAATGGAAATTTTACTCAAAGCCAAGGGAGCACCGAGGACATGCTGGGGCAACCACCTGCAGTGCATATAAACAAGGGTGAAATGTTGCACCTCTGCATTTTTGCATTTCTTCCTCATTTGCCTGTTTGTTTGGTTCAAAATCCAGTGGGGCTTTGGTCTCCACGCTGAAATTCTGACCATATTATCAAGAACTCCTGGACTTTGCAAGATGCCAAAACAGGAACTTCACAACAAATTAAACAAGTCTGCCTACAACTTGGTTGTTCACTAGGCTCACTCTTTATTTTACTTTGTTTTGTTCACTTCTTGTTTTCCCAAAAACTATAGCGTTTGCTGGTTCACAAAGGTTAAGGAAATAACATCACATATCAACAACAACATAAGCCATACACGCACATACAATGCACATTTGAAATTTGCTGGAAACAGTCATTTCCTTAAAATATTCAGTTAATAATTCTGATAAGGAAAAGAGAAGCCATGTTTTCCTTCTCTTTTGTCCAGTTTGTTCCATAAAAGTAGTGTCCAGGTTGCCTCCCTTGTGTTCAAAATTTTCACTTATACTCCAAGTCAACAATCATATGCCATTTAGGAGACTCACTGGATATCATTTGCTCGCTTTGTGCTTTGTACAACCAGAAACCACATATCTGTGATCAAAAAAAGCCACCCAAATCCTTGCTGGAGAAGATGGTTTGAAGCTACAATGAGCACCTGATTTTTGTAAATTATGTCAATCACTTTGTTCCCAGGGATCTGCCAGCGTCAGCTCATTCACCTGAACTCGTTTCTTTGAGCAGCAGATGAAACTAAAAGGTTGCACCTGTCAACAAGGATCCCCATTTCACTTTAATGTTTTCCTCTCTCTGCTTTGTGCCCACTCACCCTTGTGTGCTTGTTGAAGCTCTGGAAGATCTCCCAGCCCCAGTCACGGTACTTCTGGTTTCTTGTGAAACTGTACATGTAGAAGAGACTCTCCACCGTCTCTGGGCGAAGGAGGTTATGCCTGTCTCCTGACTGGAGGGGATGAGAATAAATTCGAAATGACTGCCATGCCCGCTCTCTGGATCCACTCACACACTCTGGTGAAAGACCAATTAATGTAAGTCAAGAGCTAATGCATTGTACTGTATGTATTATGTAAGCAGAGCCATAGGAAGGATAATGAGATTAACATTGTTACGGTTCTTGTTTTTTTTTCTGGTGGGGAACTGTCATTGTTCCTGTTCGAGTAGTCTCTCCATAGGGGCTCGGCGTTCAACAGGTCCGCTAGAGCCAGAATTGGACCGTCGGCGGATGACGTCACCCCTGCAAGCGCTTATCTGCGCGGACCACCATGGAGGCAGCGGCAACAGCTTTGTCTTGGTCGTGTTTTGTGGCATTCTATGCTTAGTGGGGGATTTTGCCGTTTGCCCTTCTTGTAAAGTGTTGGCACCGGGGAGCGTCCAACCCTCGGTGTACCTGGTGCTAACACTCAGCGATTTATTGTACTTTTACACACATTGAAACACCAGGCGAAGTGGCGGTCTCCCACCCTTGTATTGGTTTTGGCGGATTCTATAGTGGAGGTAGACAGGGCTTTAGTTTGTCTTCCGTTTTCTTTTCTTGGCCCAGGTTGGGATGTCCGCTTTGTTCGGTTTTGGACTTTGAGTTGGGAACCGCCTATATTATGTAAAACCGTTTGGTGCCTGGTTCTTTTGTTTGTTTGTGTATATATTCTGTATATAATTCCATCACTCCCCACTGTAAATAAATCGCACTTTGTCACTAGTAAAATTGCTTAACTGTGCCGGGGTTCTCTCCTACCACCTACATTTTCTTTCTTTTCCCTTAAAATGCTATGATCCTTACTGCTGGTCCCCTAGCCAAGGAGCCGGGTCGTAACAACATAAACACAATCGCTGGCACTCAATAAAATGCTGGAAACAAAATCCTAGAAAAAAAAGCATGTGCCTGACAACTCTGCCAGAGATGTCAAATTTGTAACCATGGTAACATTTTTAATGATGTCTTTTGTCAGTGCATTATATTCCCTTATGTTTTCAATGTAAAACAAATACAATAGGAAATGCAAAGACACAGTACAGGCGATGCAAATATGTGAAAAAACAAACCGCAGGAACATGACATCTAGTTCTCCAGCAGAGCATGGAAAGAGGAGATCCACCCACCTTGACGTCAACATCACGCTCATTGCGGGGCTGCAGATTGAAGTACGCGATCTCAGGGCTCAGGCCTGTCTCCATCTGCACATACATCTGGTAGCACGTCTCCATCAGTTGGGTAGCCAGCTCCATGTGATCAGTAGGCAGGCCGTTGTGGGTACCCAGCGCCAACGTGCCTGGCAAAAAGCACACCAGGTGGTCCTGGGAAAGTTTGCGGGAGATAGAAATGTATGAGGGGGTCTGAAAAGGGATACAGATCCAAGTCTTCAAACATTACAATGTTGACAGGTTTTTGCCCTACTTTAGCAATAAACAGCTGACCTGACTGGAAACAAAAATAAGAATATATAAATCTCCACTAGATCCAAAGGATGAGCACCCTGATACCTACAAGAGATCACCCCCTACACCTCAGCAAGAACGCTGTGCTCTTCCACCTCTAATTAGTTGTTGGTCCCACTGACAAAATCTAAAGTTTGCAGGTTTTCACTTTTAATCCTGGTCCCTCAGAACTACTGAATCCCTTCCAGCATACAGGAAGGTATGCCTTACGTCTCTTTCAGACCAGTTTCCCTAATGACTGTTTAACACAGCCATAATTTTGCATCTCATCATCTGCCAAAATCACCTTTGCATCTTTGACTCAATTCAACTGGAAAAGCTACTCAACCCAGCAGCACGGTGAGTGGTGTGAGACAAACAAGATGTTCTTACACAACTGTATGTCTGAAGAAATCCCATCTGTTGATAAACTCACTTTGTTTACTGTGTTTTATGTTGCCAAATGAAGAAATATCAATCTTTGGCATAGTCCAATAAGACATTTTAAGATCTGTAGAGACGTTTTGTGACATTTCCTCTGCAGTTCTCATTTCCATTCAAGTACCACTGTTTTGCCAGCGATTCTCAGAAAACAGGTATATTTCAGTAGAATACCTTTTACATTTCTTCATTACAAAAATGTGAGGAAACAAATCACTTTTCTTGATGTCCTACAGGGAAAGCATGGTCCACAGGTAAAAAAAATTGCCTTGTGTTACAAACCACTCGTGTTGTAGAGGTATTATAATTCCTTGGAGGGAACCACTGGAAGACAAATCTTGGCTGTGGGGCATCAATTTGGTTACACCATTACCATGGCAACATCAATTCCCAAGCTCCAAAAACTAAATGTTGCCAGAGTCGACGGCTATGTGCCTCTACTAAAACACTAGATCCACAATTAACTGAATGCCTTTTTTAACTACAGGATTTGACAGATCTAAAAATGTATACTAAAACATCACACTGCCAGCAGCTACTGATTCTCAGTGTTTAAGACTTCACCCTCCTGTGAAGCCTGAATCACAGGAGCTGTTAATCAGCAGAGAAGGCAGCCTGCACCATCCTCCACGCACACGGCACCCTTGAAATTATACTGGCACATGTTATTCTATTGGTCCTCGGTCGAATACTGAGCTTAAGCAGATGAATGTTGTTTTCACACCACCGACTTTCTGACAGTATAGAAAAACTGGACTGGGGTAGACAATGAGGACAGCCTGCATGGTACTGAAGCGGAGGACCCAGGCTGAGGTTAATGAGGATGTGCTCACCATCTTGGGGCTGAAACGGCCATGGGACAGTTCCCCGACGAAGGTGAGGCCGCGCGGGGACGTCTTCCGGAGCAGGTTCTTCTTCACACCCTCCACCGCCTGCAGGTAGTCTTCCAGCAGCCTGCGTGCGGGCAGACAAGTAGCCCAGGTTAACATGGAGACGGCACTTGAAGATGAGAGATGCAACACCATGGTGAGAACAAAATAACAAAACACCTTCCCTAGAGGACAGAGGCTGGCGGAAAAGCTCCATCTTTCACAGAGACAAAGGGACATCCACTGAATACATGGCCTTTTGCTTCTCCTCAAATGTCGCTCCTTGTTAGCTCTTCAGCTGTTCTTTGTGCAAAGCTGGCTCTGTTGAAAAGCTGATCGGTTATTCAGCATGATGCTTTTTAACATTGTCATGGAGCTACAATTGAATAAATATTGCTGAATGAAAATTTAAGTGCACAGCCCTTTATTCAGGCTTTCCTTGTTGGGTCCTGCTATTGTACAACAGTGTGACGGAGTCATGACATGCAGGTAACAGGTCCAGCGGGTAGCTTAGAAGTTAGAGCAGTCCCTAAACATTCACAGATCTTGGGTTTGAGCCCACAATCATCTTTTACTTCCCTTGATCAAGCTACTTATCCTAAATTTAATACAGTAAAAATAACACAGCTGTTAAAAAAAAGCAGCTTTCTAAGCAGCTTAGCGTACAAATGGTACAAACAGCGTAAGCTGCTTTAGAGAAAATCATCACCTCAAATAAATACATACATACATACATAAAATTTGGCAAACTTTACAATCCCACAGACTGTCCTCAGTATGCAGGCAGTGAGTTCTAAACAAGTCACACAATCTAACCATTAACCATGTGGATAGTCGGCTAGACAAGCAGAGCTTTGGCTCCTAATGTGGGCGGTAAACTCATTCCTGTCCTATCACACTTGGGATACGAGCGAGCGAAATGCACAAGGAGAGCTGGGACTTTTTCGAGGGTTACTCACTCATTCTCCTTCTTGCCACCCTGGATCCACTGCTTGAGCAGGTACTCGTAGTAGCTGTCGGCACGTGCGCCCAGCGTAAACACTCCGCGGTGGGTGAATTGCCCGCTGTTGGTGTTGATGAAGAGCGGCACCAGGCCATCATGTTTTCCATCAAGCTGGTGGACAATCTTCATCACCTCTTCTACAGCTGTCTGTGGAATGGAATTTGGCACCCATGACTGAAACAGTGTCAAGCATGAGAGAATGTCTAATAGAACACATACTGGTACCCGGAGACTGATAGCATGAACCCACCGCTTGGCTGCATCAACCACAAAGGCTACCAAACAGGTGCATCTGCTGAGCTTACCTGGTAGCGGGAGTCCTGTGTGAGGCGACTCAGCTCCCTGAACTCCAGCTGGATACTAGTCACTTCAGCCACGGTACTGTCCGAGGTCCAGCGAGGAGGATGAGCGAGACCCTTCCCAATGTTGACATCAGAGTACGGGACCTTGGAGGGGGTGCTGAAGGCAGGCATTAACCGGGATCCGATGTCTTTCTGTATTACACAAGGGAGAAAACCTACATACTCAGGAGTGCATTTTGGGAAACAAAGGAAAGCAGAGAGCACATTGGTTCTATTAAATATTATGTAGCTGACACCTTTTTCCACTGTGCCTTACAACATTAGGTTTGTACACTAAGCTACGTACTTACAATGGGTTACTCATGTACACAGCTGGATAATTTTTACTGCACTGACTTAAGAGTATTACAGAAGGAGCAGATTGGGTATGGAGGCCTATAACTGCTAGTCCACCTGGTGCAACTCTTGGTTGTGATTTCAGTATCAAGAACCTTCTACTGCAAGGCAATGGCTCTAAGCACCACACTCTCTGCTGCCATTTACAACAAATTTTCAACATTTTCAGTCACTGCTTCAGTTCACATCCAGAGCATAAACAGTCAAAACATTACTCTTACGATGAAACTTTGGACAAAACAAGAGCAGAAAAACAAAAAAAGGGGTTGAAACAAGTAAAAACAAGGCAGATGCTGAGTTCATCTCTTGCGTGTCTCACTCACAGCCTTTTCAAGGAACATGCCATCCCCGGTGAGGTGGTATGTGCTTAGCAGGCCTCCAAGGATCCGGATTGTGGTCTCAAACAGGTTCACATCCACGTTTCTGGAGAAGGACAGCTCTGTGGCCACCCACTTCCTGGCTTCCTCAAATTCTGCAGAATATGGCAAATGATTAACTACAATGCAGTAATAAGCAGTAGATTAAACTAATAACTTCAAGTTGTATTAAATGATACATATGCAACACTAAATTATGCTGGCTGAAATTCATTATAAATACAGTGTAGACTCCTTCTAGCATTACAGCAGCTCATAATGTTTTGTGTGTGCTTTCTGCTAATAATATAGGTTTTCCTTACAGTCGTAATTCTTTTTGTGGAATCACCCCATTTACTATTATTACACTGATTCCTCAAGCTTGATTTGTGATTTAAGGGTACCAGCAAGAGTGAAAGGGAAGGTCTACAAGATGGTAGTGAGACCAGCTATGCTTTACGGGTTGGAGACGGTGGCACTGACCAAAAGACAGGAGGCAGAGCTAGAGGTGGCAGAGTTAAAGATGTTAAGGTTTGCATTGGGTGTGACGAGGATGGACAGGATTAGAAATGAGTATATTAGAGGGGCAGCACAGGTTAGACGGTTTGGAGACAAAGTCAGAGAGGCGAGATTGTGTTGGTTTGGACATGTGCGGAGGAGAGATTCCGGATATATCGGGAGAAGGATGCTAGGGATGGACCTGCCAGGCAAGAGGAAGAGGGAAGGCCTAAGAGGAGATTTATGGATGTGGTGAAGGAGGACATGTAAGTGGTGGGTGTGACAGAGAAAGATGCAGAGAACAGGAAGAAGTGGAAACAATTGAGCCGCTGTGGTGACCCCTAACGGGAGCGGCCGAAAGAAGAACAACACAACACTGGTTCCTCAAGCTATGAACACATCCACGAACAACTTTGAACACTTAAAAGTCCATTCATAATTTCCTTGTATATTCAAAGTTACCTCTACTATTAATTCAGCAAAATTGGATTTAGCAATAAAAATAGCCAAAGGTTATAGGAGTCAAAGGGTGCCTATTTTCATACACCGATACATAAACTTTCTGTTATGTGGGACCTTGTTCTATAAGTGATGTGTGGATTACAGAAGTAACACAGAGGATGATGGCTGCTCACTGTCTGAATTGAGCTCTGCAAAGCATGGGTGGTCAGAACAGGCCATTGCTTCTCCTGTTCATAAACCGTCTACACAAAGTCTGTCAGGCTGGGGACATTGTTGACATCTGTCACATTTATGCAGCTCCAACTATTCCTACCATGTGAGAGACCTTCTTACCATCCAGAAGACATCCACCTTGTTTAGAAGTCTGGTTGCCTTTTGGTTAGATCCCGCAGGCTTGTTCATGTTTACTGGTCAGTAAAAATCCCAAGTCCGACAGCTCTTGCTGTGAACTGCTCTGTCGAGTAAGTTTCTTGACCCAGGTTATCTTCACCACACATCAACGGCAGTGTTTGAAGCCAGACAATACAGACTTGGGACTATCATCTGTCATCTTTTGAAAATCTGAATAATAAATGCATGAAAGGACTTCACCTACCCTCTTTCAAACCCATGATCCACATGGTATCCAGCGCATCAATCAGCGTGAGACCCAGCCCAAACCACTCCCCATAAGACTTGGAGATGGGCTTCAGCTCATCATGCCCCCAGGCAAACTCTTTGTATCCCTTCCATGCGTGTCTGAATGCCTCTTTCACCGCCTCAGGTCGGTCCACTGGTTGACCTGAAACTGATCACACAAATACAACTGCTTGAACTTCTGTATGTGTTGGCTGGAGGTTTGACCAGTAACTCAAGCACCAGGACCACTAAACAAGAGCTATAACACTGAAAAAGGTAGTTAATCTGGTGCCGCTGTCTACTCTGTTGATGTGCTCTTTGCTATAAATGCAGGGGAAATTTGCTCTGCCAAGAAAGACAAATTAAAGGAAAGGAAATTAAGCGTGTCTGTACTCTGACCTGGCTGTTGAGGGGCAGTGTCTTTGGGGTTCTGACCAGCGGAGGGTTGGGGCTCCATGGTCTGCTCTGTTTCAATCATGGCCCCCCGCCAACTGGAAAGAAAGACAGATGGACACACAAGCACGGGGACGCACGTGCCAGAGCATGGTGATTTAGAGGACAACAAAAGGACAGAAACATGACAGCCGTAAGGCCTGGAGGTTCTGTGGTTTAGACACTGAACAAAGCTAGCATTTTTGGCTTGCTTTCAACTCCATTAAGAAAGAAAAAAAGACTCCATTATTCTTCTAAGCAAAGCCAAAGCTTCTTACGATCAATTTGCATTCTTGGATGCTTGGAAGGCCTTCAATTGAACCAATTTACTAATCCATTCCCTTAATCATCTCGGTATCACGGGCCTGCTTTCTGCTTCCATAGTCCCCCATCATTTAAAAGCCATCAGAGTATTTCAGACACAGGCAGCTCCCCAAAGAAAACAAACATGGCACACGCTGTGCGTGCAGAAGGGAGGGGAAAAACATCTAAAGGGAAGCAAACACATAATGGTGAAAAACTGGGACTTGTAACCAGAAGGTGGCTGACTTAGGAAGGGCCCTGCTGTAGTCCCCTAGAGCAAGATGCTCAACCTGAACTACTATTTAAAAAAAAAAAAAAAAAAAACCCGATATACTACTACAACAACAACAACTACTAATATGGTAAGGATGGAAGAACTACCTGATGAGAGGTTTATTTCCATTCTCTCCCTTCTGGACACCCTTCTCTTCCTCCGTGAGCCGTTCTTCCTGCCTGTCCTGTTTCGTCCGGCCACCTGACACATTTCCTCTACTTTGCTGGTGCCCCTGAAGGACAGGGACACCCCGCATGTTGGGGCGTAGCTTCCGCTATGCACAGACACGTCACACAGACACAACAAAGAAAAGAAAACACCATAGTGTTCAGGAGTCAAAGGACACGCACAGGTGTGAACTGCAGATGTCTCTACGAATAGTCACCTGTGAGCCAACTACATTGCAGTTATCACTGGAGGCATCATAATGTCTCCTATAGTTTATACTGCAGAAATGTGGCATGTACCTGCTTAAAGTCAAGACAATCCAAAATGAAATCCAAACTCTTTGATCAAGGTAATTTCCCTGAACTCAACGTAGAAATTACTTGGCTATGTAAACAGATTAACAGCTTCAGATAAAACCCATCAGCTAAACGATTAAACAGTAAAAACAACCAGATAAGTTTGCATTAAGGCCTGCGCATGTTTAATGTTTAGTGCTTTTGGCTAGAAGTTGACTGTTAACTTGCCCTTCGTGCAGCACTATTATCTGCCAAGCTAGAATTAGAGCTCTTCAGAAAGTAACAAACGTGTAGCACAAGATCAGTGGTGAATCATTGTATAGAAAAAAACAGTGGGAAATGGTATGGGGGGGGGGGGATCCACCTCAGCTGGTGGTTCAGGTAGAACGTGGCCTTCGTTCTCCTTCTGTGGGGCAGCAATGACCCCAGGGATGACCCCGGGCATAACCCCTGGGATGGCTGGCTTCAGGCCATGGTCATGTCTTTCATCCCAGTCATCGTTCACTGCGCCAACAGGGATGTCTGTACACAAAGACAAACTGTCACCCGAAAACCGCAAACACAGGAAAGAGCAGATTTTTTTTGTGGTACAAAAATTTAAAGGCACAATTTCAGCAAGACCTCTTAAACGAAGAATAATGTGCACACTTTCGTTACAAAACCATTTTAAAAGATTGATCTGTGACCGTCATTTCATTTTCCTAAAAGAAATGTCTACATTGATCTAGTAAGGAGACAGTTCTAATGCATTTATCCAAAGCTGACCCTTACATTTATCCAAAGTGACTTACAATCGCTTACCCTTTAAAATGGCAGGGTATTTTAACTGGAGCAATTCAGGGTAAGTACCATGCTAAAGGGTGCTTGAGCAGTATGGGTGAAGGCAAGTAAGAGATTCCTTACATGCAATTAGTCACTGAAAAGTTTGGAAAAAAAAATTTTAAATAAAAATAATTTTGTGAATAGCATAGTAGCATGTACTGGTGTTCTCACCTCTCCAGGGCCGGGTCAGTCTTGGATAAGTCACAATCCCACAGATGAGCAGCATTGCAAGTAGGAACAGGAGGAGACTGCGCTGCAGCCTGGATAACTGCTTCCATTTCTGACAAAGACAGGAATAAAACAATGACCATAATTATTGAAGCTGCTATAATGCTACAGTGGGTGTGCTTGTTCTGTATTGAGTACCTTCATGTCTGAAATGTGTTATGGTCACATAGCATTAAAAACAGACTGTTGGGGAAGGGCCATCATCTCTCCATCCTTTAGGAGAGGAAGCTCAGCTCCAAACACCAAACTACAGCATCACACACTCAGAATGTCGGAGGCGAGGTGGGTGGACCAGCGTGAAGATTGTTCAAGACAGAATAGCAAGGGCTCTGCAAGTGGGGCTTTTTGGTGTGCTTAGCCTAGCCAAAACCAACCCCAAATACCTTTCTCTAGACCTGCACTATTACCACAAAACTCTTCTTCAGAACACGCAGCCTTGGTTGGGAAATGTCTAAAAGAGGATAACACGGTAAACAAAGTTTGTTTAACATCTCTTATTATATATTTCTCTTAATGGCTATACACTAGGTCCTCAAGTTAAGAGCAATCAAGCTATGAATGTTACAGACATTCTTCCAACTCATTTGAAAATAAATGACATTTTCTGCCTTCTATTTCTTTAAATTGCCCTGTGTTAACTCACCAATCCCAAAGATACTAGTACAGTGTGTCCCATCAGGAGCATTAACCCTAACCCACTTAATTCAATTCACCTCCACAGTGTTTACAACTCATGTTTGGTGTGCTTGAGTGACAGTGATTCTAGCAGCACCAGAACAAAGAGGCATGTTGTTACCATGGAGATCAAAGTGGAAATAAAGTTGGAAGTACTGAGAAGATGACACATTAACAGGATGTATTAGAGACATCTTTTTATTCTGTGATTTTATATTAGATGAAATGTATTCATTATAATCCATTTAAATGTAGTTAGAAGATGTAAACATAATAAAATCAGGGATGCACGATGATATAGGAATTATATCAATACCCCAACATGTTTAATTTGATTTTATTCCCGTCGGATCGAAGCTTATATTTGACCAATAATTCAAACTGATATTTGATGGCACAATCATGGTGTCCATACAGAGCAAAAATGTCTGCAGTGTGGGGGATTTTCAAAGGCAGACTGACATAAATTACACCATTTGTAACACTTAGGAAATTAATTCACAGTGCTGACAGGAAGACTTTAGCGCAGCTTCTAGTGGGGTCAATGAAAAGCGAAACAATTTCTTATGACAAAGCAGAGATGTGTTTCTTTATACAAAAAACATGGCCTGCATATTAAGGAGAAAATTTTAGTTAAGTGGTGTTATGTCTTTATCATTGTACTGTTTTACCCTTTTTTCACTATTGCAATTATTAGACTTTTTCCATTAAAAAGTGAAAAGTGCCACAGCCAGCAAAACCATCCATTCCCTAGCTAAGTAACAGGTAGCCAGCAGATGTCTATTTTAATGATTATATATGGCCTGCAGAACTGACACACAAATAAATGTTACAGTTGTAAGTATTAATCTCGAGAGATCTAGATCTTCATTTCTCCGTGTTTTATAATCTGTTTTGCTATCGGCTAACAGCGTACACAGAAATTAGGATCGGCACAGAATTATCATACCGTGCATTTCTAAATACAATATAAAACAATGAAGTCTTATGTAGCAGCTTCATTGTTAGCGGAATAGCTGAGGTTTTTAAGTAACATAACTGGCAAATAAAATGACAAGTGTCATACGTACTTTTAAGCCTTTGGTGATTGTCACTAAAGTGTCTTTAATGGACTTTAGAGTCATGGACAAAAAGTGTTATGAACACTCAGCCGAGTCCAACTACGATCGCAAGTTGAAAAGATGCTGCACGCTGTAGCTGCACTCTACCACCACGAGCACCCCATGGGCTGCTTCCAAATGGGATTACCCACGATGCAAACGCAGCCATCGTCCTGCATGGAGCACCATGACCAGCCAACAGGCAGGGAGGCGCTCCTGTTTACAGCTGCTGAACCACTTGTGCAAAACAAGCTGGAGTGCAGTCAACACTGACCCAGGCTGTTAACATCTCTGCATATTTTTAACCGAACAGCTTTCATTTAACCCAGAACAATTAATCAGTTAAAACAACGGTGACAGCTCATTTATGTGGGGGGGGGGGGTTGTCACCATCCGAGAAACCCATCCAGCCAAAGCAGCGTGAACAAAGTAAGTGCAGTGTATTATAACGATGTTTCAGCCAGACAGCACTTTTACTCATTTAGCAGACGATTTTCTGAACTCACAGCTCAGCAGCTGCAGGGAACCAACGGTACCCGCTGTGCCACCATGCCACAGCGTATTAAAAGGAAATTCAAGGGAGAGTGTGGGAGGCGTCGTGACACTCACCCTCCAGCATGACTGCCGGCGCCACTGCTTGCTATTGTTGTAACCAGCAGTGTCCTGATCTGTCAGGATCAGGGTGACAAAGTCCTTTTTGGGAGATGGGTACATGACTCCAGGTGGTCACAGGCACTGGGACGAGAGAACGGGAGTGTGGTCGAGGACACCGGGAGGATAAAGGTAGACCTAGAAAAAGAGAGAAAAGCCACAACAGACTCCCATATTTCTGCTGCATCATGGTTTCCTGTTTTGAGCAAGTACATAACAAGAGGGAGGGGCCGCATTTCCAGAAAGGAGATGCAACATTTAAACGTATACCGGATATGTTATAACAATGTTATAACCTATTCCAGAACTTAAGTTGTATTAAGGCAATAAGGAAGGTTATAGAGTGATATATTTGAATTAGTTAATCAAAAAACTAATTTAACTAAAAAATAAAGTGGTAATTCCAAATAATGCTGAGGTAAGACATTAAAAATTAAATTTCACACTTAAAGCTTATGGGACAGAGCATGATAACAGAGTGCAATAAAACAAAAAAATCTGCAAAATTCAACAAATCTCCATTAACCAAACTGTTTAACAATTTCCTTTAATTAAAACCTATAACTATACGCTTTTATTTGATGGCTGAAAATCCTTTCAAAAATGTAGCCCAAGTTTCTGGGAGCAAAACTACAAGCGCCGAATGTGCTGCAATTCATAAAAATAATCTGAAAGCTGGAGCCTAAATGTTTATGGGAAAAATAAAATACAGCAGAACAATAACTTGTCCCAGTCCCCACAAACATCATCCCGATCAAGCAAAACACACACGTTCAACTGTCAAAACATTTTAACAGTAAATAAAAAGATGAAATGAATAAAAGGTGCTAGAATGTGGTCCAAACCACAAGCGAGAGGGAAAAAGTACACGAGAGCGCAGGCCCGCAAGTTGTGTGCAGCGGCAGAGAAAGAATACATGAATAAGGGACATCTGGTGGCGCCCAAAAAAGCACCCATCCCATAAAGACACAATGCTAAATGAGGGCAATTTTAAGTAGGTCAGAATCTATTTGCTGGTGGTCAGTCATTCCCCCTTCATAAAAATCATCAAATCCTATTAAGCACACAAAAAACCAGGAACCTAAAAACCTGTCAGGTGATGTGTACATTAGCAGTAGCTGTGCTGAAAATAATCTCATTCACATCCGTGTGTATTACAAATGTTAAAAATAGCATGGCGACTGACCTTCGTCCGATGTGTTCGTCCTAGAAAAAAGACAAAAAAAAAAAAAAAAAAAACTTTTCAAAGCTTTGCCAAATGACGTCACTGACAGCGCGCGCGAGGCGCCTGGATCGCGCCTGTACGCGGGCACGACCCAACCGAGCCGAACCGGAACCGCTGTCACGGACTCACCCGCTCCGGCCAGGTGTCCAGCTTATATCCAGGTGCTCGTCCCTGCCGGAGGAGGGGTCCTCCAGGCACGGCTGGTCGGCTGCTCGGCTGGTGACACCGCCGAGGAAGCTCTCGCTGCAAAAGGCCTGTGTGCAGAAAAGCCAGCGTGCGAATCCTCAACACAACACACGCACACTCACGCACGCACACGCCTTTGTTTACGCCGTGAGAGCGGGCACGTGCTCGTCTCCGCACCCCACCTCCTGCGCTCCGACAGCTCAACTTCAACAATGGCTTTGACGTCTCGCCCCCCCCCGTCTCACCTTCTCTCTGCGCGGTCATCCGCCCCGTCGGGTCCGACTGCGGCCACTTGTCACCCCGCCGAGGTGCGAGCCCGGGCCCGCCGTCCTGGCTCAGGGCGAGCACGTGACTACTGCGTGGGGTTCCCGTTGCGTCACCGCTCCCGCGTTAACTCCCGCATGGCCAGGGCAGAATTCGGGGTTGACGTGCAAACGTGCGCTTGCTGAAAGAATGAATGAATGAATGAAAAGGGAAAAACATGTCAGTCATTTCAGCGTGCGAGTGAATCATCTTGCGCAGTTAAATGTCTAAATCTTGCACACAGTGCAAAAAAAAAAAAAAGACAATGTAACAGTCACTGAGGTTTGAAGGGACTGAAGATGATCCCCAGTTAAATGGGTTAATAAATCAATATACATAAGTTTTAAAATATATTAATGGTGTTAGATTCTGTAATACAGCAACTGCTGCGAACAAAAGCAGAATGAACTGCTGTCCTCAACAGTGATACCGCAGGTGGTTAAAGCACTGTCAGGCCAGGTGGACGGCAAGGAAGTGGACAAGAGGACTAACCTGGCATGTCTGTCACTTGACTGCGGTCTCTCCTGCAACCGGTGACACTCACACACTTCTAATACAGCATCATCACAGCAGCACACAATGTTTATGTGCTAATAAATAGACTTTACATTCTGCAAAGCTTCTGGCTGTTATCAATAAAAAAAGGCAGCATTTGGAAGTCAGCTGGAACCACACACCCTGTATTACACAAGTGTAATATTGTTTATTGGACAGACAGATTATCATGAAAGCAAAGACATGCCATTAATACATCCAGCATGAAAACAAGAGCAGAACCGCTAACTGCAAGAAAAAGGCACACAGGTGTATGAAGTAGCACCAAGTAGTTGTCTCAGCCAGCTAAGGCAACCATATTGTATTGCCCCCACGTTGGACTGTGTACTTTTTATCAGTTTACAGTGGGTCCATTCTGTGCAGCTTTTTATATACTGGGTGAAGAATCAAGACTCAACTATTTTCTCCCCCTCTGGTTGCTTGCTAAATAAAGAAGAGTACACATCCCACCTTTCTCATCAGGGAAACAGTGGCCAGCAGCGTTGAGGCATGTTGTGCGGTCGAAGCACATGTAGTCCAGCACATACCCGTTCCATACCAGCCTGGTCTGGATCATCAACACGGTGACACCTTGTTAGTAGAAGGCAATGGCCACAAGGCTAAAGATATAAGGGCAGACATTTAGCCATTCTCTGAAACACAAGAGTACTGCGCACGTTGAGCTAAAGGGGGCACTTGGTGATAACAAGAAATATAAAATGTGAAGCCATCCATTATCGGCCATTTTGGCTGTCAATGGAGAAATCCGCAACGTTCTATAAAATCACATGCATGAGTGCAATGCTATTTTCCGGTTTAACCTGAGATTTTTGACTTCCGCTCTACAAATACACGCTACGTGAATACATGAATGTACCAAATCATCACATGCCCCTTTGCAGGCCTGCAAGAGGTTAGGTTCCATATCTGCCTGTTGTCCTCTCTGGCGGACCCATGTTTTCAAGTGCATCTCCCAAGCTGTACATGCTACAGTGCTGTCCCGATGGACTTTATTAGGACAATAAATGATAGCACATGTTTGAAACACATCCAAAAATCTATTTTTGTCAGATCTTAGGAGGATATGATGAGCATCAGGTGTTCATTACACGGATTAAGCTTGCTTAGTATCCTAGGGTCCCTCTCCATGCAATACTGAGTTTAGGGAGCTCAGCATTCATGGAGAAAAAAAATCAAAGGTGGTGCTTATTAAAAGGACATCTAGAGTGCACTCCCCACAAAAGTAAAGAACGTTGATGACTGAGTGGGGGCCAAAAGAGGTGGGTTTACTGGCCAAATGTGACATGCGATATTAGCTGTGTCGTCTATCAGAACACATTGTTAGAGCACTGTGAGCAAAGTGTGCCCTGACATTACCCAGAGTCAATGTGCATAGAAAAAGAAAAAAAAAAAATTACAGAATATATACCATTGCTTCAAATACATGTAAAAGGTACCATTATATAAAAAAACAAGAAGAATGTATAAATTAGCAAATTTCAACATAAATGTCTCTGTAAACAATTTTAAAAACAATAGTCCTTCTACAGAACTTGTGCCAGGTGTTACTGGGGGGGGGGGGGGTCCATAAATATTGACCGAAAAGTCCTCTCCATGGCGACAGCCGGAGGTTTAAAAAATAAAAAAAAAAAGAGGAGAGATGCCCTTCGGCCATGTTTTCTCCAGTTTCACTGGTTCCTGACTGGTCGGCTGAGTCAGCAGTGTTTCCCCACAGGCCCCCATCCTCTTAGCTGAAGCACGCAGGTCCCACGGTGAAGCCGAATTCCTGCACAAGGCTGCGGTCACTCTGGCCAACAGCAGACACTGCCAAGTCCCTGATGGGGAGGAGGTCCAGGTCCTCGAACTCAAACACAGTCTCCCGTGGTCCCATGTCCTCCAATTCCGTGTGGGGCTGCAGCATCATTATAACCTCACATCAGCCACTGGGAATAGGCACTGCAGGAGTTCTACTGATGTTCATTGTCATGCTAAAAATAAACCAATCTTTCAACACATTCACTCAAATGTATTGAAAAAATTCCCAATTCACTTAACAGGTGATTTCATTTCTTGCATAACTGATACTTTTACATACTGACTGTTCTTACAGTTTTACATTCTGTTGTACTGAGGGCAACAGCTGGCGTAGCGGTTAGAGCTGTCACTTTGCAGTCAGAAATCCAGGGATTGAATCCCCGCTCTTGCAGTATCCCCCTCAGTACGTACCCTGCCTTGGTCTAGTAAAAAATGACCGTATTTACTATGTAAACAGATAAATCAGTTAAGTCCCACTTCCTATTATCTACACTAAAATCATCATCAAGCACAGCAGTGTTTGTGAAATATGGCAAAGAGTCATACCATACAGTCTCTGAGAGCACCCAGGAAGCTCTGCCTCCGTGTGTCTGCCAGGAATTTCACCTCCCTTTCCTGTGGGCTCTGCCTGTGTTCCCGCTGGCAAGAGAAGGTTATTTTCTGAACGGCCACCTTGCTGTTGAGCCGCAGGAACCTCATCTGCACAATGCTGGCCCCTGGGTACTCAAGCTGTGGGGGTCAATACAACAAAGGTGAGCACTTTAGCAGATTTCGGACGGTGCAGTACCACAGGCAAGATGAGCAGGTAACACTGGGTCTGTGGGCCCACCTGAAATCCCCCCTCCAGCGTGCTCAACCAGAGGAAAGAACTCTCCTTTCCAGAATCCTTCAGCCAGGCTTGGATAGGCATCTATGAACAAAAGAGAGGGAATTTCATGTCAGAGCACAGGTGGTGGTTTCTGGATTACCAGGTGACAATTTCAACAGCTGGCCTTGCAGGATTTCAAGTTCACTACATTGTGAAGAAAGATTTGTTTTACTTACATTCACTATGGCTACAGTCAAAAAAAACATTGTGAACCACTTCAAATTATCTGGATTTCAGCATGAATGGCTCTTAACATGAATTGTTCTTCATCAGAATAATAAATGGACAGTCTTAGCAAATACAGCATTTTAATTTGTTTTGCGTTTCCTTTCTTGCAAAGTATCCACCCAACTGTGGAATGATGGAGACCCTAGTTATTAGAAATCCCTTTGTAACCCTAGAGTCTCATGAGCTTCAAAGATTATTTTTCAGTAATGTGGAACTTCAGCAGAATTCTGTTACAAACATCAGCTAAATGAAATTGGATGTTTTTTATACACATGTGGCAGGGGAGCTCAAACACACACATGAATTTTTCCACACGCTCTTTTCAAGATGTCACTAATCTAGAGGTGGAAAGCACGAGTGGCATGGAAAAAGGAAAATTTTCTAATTTGTTTTGCAAACATTAAAGGTAAATGACCTGTGTTTCTGTGGGCAACAGACACGTCTGCCCCCCCTCAGTAGTGAAGTTACAGTAGACAAGCATTGCGTCCGCTGGGCTTCCCTGGTTTGGATCAATGTAATACATCCCTGTAAGAATAACAATGTTGTTTTTATTAGCTGGGTAGGAAAAACATGTTGACAGGAGTAACAACCAGAACATCAACAGTAATGTGAACAACATTTAAATCATTAGCAACAGCAGCAGCAATGGAAATAGCATTAAACACCAGGAAGAAGAAAAACAGCAAAAATAAAGAGCAATATTAACCACACTAGGAAGGAGAACGGCAGCAACCATGGAAAACAAGATCAGGAAAATCAGTGACAATGAGAACAACAAGTTGAGGGGAACAACACTGATGACACCAGAAAAGGTGAGACCAAGAAGAACTAAAAGTAGAGAACGAGAACAGTATTAACAAAAACAGCTCCCCGGTCATGACATTAGAATGCCCAGGAGGTGAGCAAGCACCGGTACCTCCTCCCCCTCTTTCCATTATCAAAGTTTGTTTTCTTCTCCTCAACTGCCACCTGATTTACTCTGTAGTTAAATGTAACTGGTCCTGTTCTGTCATGCTCTTGTAATGTTTGTTCAGTGCTCTGTGTCACTGGTGAGAAGAGTCCTCAATAAAAATGGACAGCTGCAATGGACCCAAATGATACAGCAGCAACATTGGGAAAAATGTCATTATCGGTAACAGTGAAAGCAGTAACAATGGGAGTACCAGCGAGAAAACAGCAAGAAGAGGAACAGCAGCAGTTCATGTCAAGTACTTGTAATAAGCATAAAACATCAGGACTCCCCCTGAGACTAAAACTGGCACTTTTGTATTCATGGATCCAGATGTATGTGACCATTAAGTTACTTGCAGCCTGCCTGTAACCAGCCACAGCGATGCTAAAGATAAAACTGGGATGGACAGTGGAGGTTCTGACCGCTGGTGTAGTTGGGCTGGCACAGCTGCAGCTCCAGGCAGGTGGTGGCAGGGTGCTCTTTGGTGCCATCAGGGGGGTCCAGGAACAGCCGCAGATCTTGTCGCAGTGACTCCAGCAGGCTCTGGATCAGTAGGTAGTTGGGCTTGTCGGCCACATACATGAGGTCCTGAAGCCCACAGCAAAAAGACAGACAGACAGAATTGTTTTGGCTACAGCAACAACTAGTGATAAACATCTACAAATTTGTGAAGTGTTTACCCACATTCCTATTTCCTATATTTTTACAGCTAAATGAAATGTCACACATACCCATTGCACTTATTATGATAAAGCTATTGAATAATTGTACATTAAAAATGAGCACTTAGAGGAGATGAAAACATGCCTTAATCTGTGCCAGAGTGAGATTCACCGACAGGCCAGGGGACCCTGGGGAACCAGGTGGCCCCTACAGTAAACAAAAAGAGCAAAAGAGTGAGCATATGATGCTGCGGTTCTTAGCAAGTGTCACAGCACAGGACATCAGTGTGTAGAGATGTCACACAGAGCTGCCATCTCCCAGCTCACTTTAGAATCTATTCAGGAGTGAGCTCATGAAATACTCACATCTGGACCTCTTTTCCCGGCTGGTCCAGGAGGTCCATCAAATCCTTTCAGCCCCTGAGAGCAGACATGCTCATTAATGTCCGTATTTCCCACCATCCACAGGATTCTTCTTCACTTAATGAAATGCGGTCACTTTAATATGCAAAAATTAAAGACTCATGCAGCTGGTTTGGTCCAATGCCACTGAAACTGATCGGAAAACATTAAGTGCTCTGGCACTGTTGAGGTCTAGGCCGTTTGGAGAAACTCCTGAGTGCTGCATGTGTGTGTAACCTTGCATGTGGTTTTGTGCTGAAATACAGGAAAGTCATTGTTCTACTTTGGATGCTTTTGTTATCTCAATCTGGCCCAAGTTTTAACACAATTTATTTTATCAGCATCTACATGCTGAAATTACATCCACTACAGTACAGCTACTGTGCGTCAACTTACCTTTTCTCCAAAAAATCCCTTTGGAAAGAAGAAAAACAGAAAAAAAATTACTTTGAAATGTATTTCAGCTGCAGATACAGTCACCCTGTGCAGTCATTTCCTGTTAAATGCTATACTTCTGCCAGCTCATTAACATTACAGCACCCACACCTCTATAGTAACCCCACTTTCCATCTCATTTCTCCTGATGCACAAAACCTTAACGGGATGAGATCCAATCCCTGTCTTGTTTTAGACAATGGAGGACTGTAGACTTAGGACAAAAGGCCCATGAGGGAACTCACAGGCAGTCCAGGCATGCCTGCTCTCCCTCTCGGTCCTGTGGGGCCAATGTCACCCTGAGAAAGGGACAAGGTCTATGTGAACATCTCCTATTTCGGCTTACTGTATGCTGCTTTGGCTAAACAGTCTGCATCACAAAGGGGGATTGTCAGCCAAACAACCCATTTACTGTACATTAGTGTAATCCATGTGCATTAAAAGTTTAAGTAAAATATCATTTTCCTCAGTGAACCATCTAATGGGAGGTTATCATTAGTTGAGCCCAGCTGCAGTGCGCTTTCAGTGTAAAAGATCTGTTCATTTATTTCATGTGATTATAGTCAGGAAGGTACTGCTGAGTGAATGACATCCTCATACAGCACCACAGAAAAAAAGCATATAATCTAAATTTGTCACTCAGATGGCTTGCATAATCTGCCAAAGGTGGAATTTTTCATTTCTGAGTGTTTTTATCACACTTTATCACATTTCCAGAAAAGAGATGTGTACAATGAATCAACTAATAAACAAACTAACCACATTGTTGTTAAGTTGTTCAGACAGGACATCATTAAAGCAGTGAAATGACCTCCCCCCCAAACCAGATTTTGTGGTGTTGCCATTTACCTGTTCTCCCTTTGGCCCTGTTGGTCCAGCTGGACCTGGGGGGCCTTGGATTCCCTGATGAGAACAAAGATTAGCTGAGCATCTCATTCAGGCACTCAGTGTATACAGATAAGAAATCTATAACAAGCCTCTAAGTCTATACCCATCGCAAGACCAAGGCCTAGCACTCAGACCCACACCATGACAAACATTTTGTTATAACAAGACCTCATGCCCTGAGATTTAAACCAAGGACCGATGCTCTGATATTCACAATAAATCTATTAAAAATCTCAGTAAAATTAATGTTTGTTCATTTAAGACCAAACCAAGACTAAAACCATGTGTTCTAAAACGGAGATATTGACTAAGACCACAAAATCAATATTCCATCTGAGATACACATGGCAGGCAGCACAGTGTAATTCTTTTTGTGGTACTAAAATTTATTATCTTATCAACCAATTGTGTGGGAATGATTTACATACAGCATAAGAAACTGAATTAATTAGGCGCTGTGATATAAATCCTGGTCTAGGCAGGTAGGTGTATGTTTAGATTTCTTGTGGCAGTCAGTAGTTCAACTATTCATGAGCTTCACTGACATAATTTAACATGAAAAGGGGACTCAAGCTGCACTAGAGATATGCTTTGGACAGTTAGAAAAGTCAGGTAGTACCTTTGGACCGTCTTCTCCAGGTGTGCCAGGAGGTCCCATTGTTCCTTTCTCACCCTGTGGAAGATGACCAGACTGTATTGCTTTCTCACAATAATCTGTGTGAGCAAATGATGAGGAACACAAAGGAAAACCTGCTTGTGATGTTAAAATAATGTGGAGTACAAAACTGTGCTATTGACATGCCTTTGCAACACAACAGTGAATGGCATCACTTTATCAGTTTCAACTGTCTTTCAGCACTTTACCTCCAACCCCTTTTCACCCTGGTCTCCAGTTTCCCCTCGAAGTCCTGGGATTCCCTAAAATGGTTTGCGATAGTTGTTTGTGGCAAAAAAGATGGAGAAAGAGAGGACAAATGGTTTACTTATTTTCTTATACAAAGGAAGAACATATTAACTTGAAGTTACTGGAAATTAACTGATATTCATCTGTATTTGCTTCCTAATGAGGCTTTGCAGCATTCAGTACTGCTGCTGCAGCAATAAAACCTGACATGCTGTGAAACAATTCAGATAATAAATGTAACTGCTTAATGGGTCAATGATTAATAAACGTCTGAAAGGGCATAAAAGTATGAAATAGGACTGGTTCTATAAAGACTTACTGTAGTCCCTGTTCTCCCTGGAGGTCCAGGCATCCCCACACTCCCACGTGCTCCCTGCAGAAACACCATAAAACCAAATTTAAAAGGCAAGTCAGGCAGCCACATGCAACTATCATTGCAGCCAAAAGAAATATCAAACTTCATGACTGACTATAATTGCTGCAGTGATCACGAATTACAATATGGGGGCTTCATGAACAACAAGTTAATGTGTCCAAACTGAGAAATGTTTTTCCATTGCCATTGACCCCTGACCTTTTCTCCTCTGGATCCTCTCGGACCCCTCATTCCAGCCTTTCCTCTTTTCCCCTGTAGGAAATTGGTGAGTTTTAAAACACCAACATTTACATGGTTTCACAGAGTACATATCATCCTGAGAAGTAAGATGCTCACCGGCCTTCCGACAACTCCTATCTTTCCTGGATCTCCATCTTTACCAAGTTCCCCCTGTAATGCAAAGCTGTGAGAATGAGCCCTGCAACCACTGGCCTCTCAAGATGGTGGGGTCTTCAAAAACAATTTTTTTTTGGTTTATTTACTTATTGTCTTAAACGCATTTTCTCCACAAGTATACCCCAAGATGTTTTTATTGCAGAAGATGCAGCGTGTGTTTACCTCCCTAATATTAATTCAAATTTATTCCTATTTACTGTAGCTTGCAAATAAATGGCCATCTGTGTTGTATTTTTATTGATTTATTGATATTGATCTTGGGATTAAAAGTGAGTGCTGGAGTTTTACACACAATCATTTGATCCTGGTTTTGTAAGGTGGATTTAAAAATGCTCAAAGTAAAGGCATAAAATGCACAGTAAATAATACTGTTATATGGTTACCTTTTCTCCTTTTGGTCCCTGATTCCCATCAGGCCCTGGGGTACCTATGGCACCCTGGGGGGGGGGAGGAAAAAAAGTTCAATAAGCAAAAATGCAGTCTTCCACCCAGGAAACACTCAGAGAAAATTAAAGAGTGATGTGAACTTCACCCTATTGTGACAGCTGTAACAATGCTTTAACATATGCAAATGATCATAAGCAGTTTTCAACTCCCCTGTATCACATGATTTTTTTGAACCTGAAGTTATTAAGTGATGCTTAATACTATTACTGGTTATTCACAACCATTAGTGATCTCTGCAGTACATTCAGTTGCCATGGCAACCAACCATCTAACCCCCCCCCCTCAATCCTCTCCCCTTCAAATACAACCTGAACCCTGATATCTTACCTGACTCCCTGGTAGTCCTGGTGTCCCCTGAGCACCTGCTTCCCCTGGTGCCCCCTAAGAATTGGTGGCATCCACAGGTAGAACAATATTAGATTTAAAATACAAGGGCAACCCATTGGCCATAAATATGTACACTCTTGTATAAACTATAGTTTATTCATTTTTAGTCAGTCAGGCTATGTGTTCTAAAATGTACAGGTACAAATCTACAGTAAATAAATGCTCTAATGTAACATTCTCATCCATAGTGAGCTCTTGAGGTATACGATGAAGCAGAAATTAAGCTATCAGGGTGAAAAATTTCACTGAGATCATTGTACCTCTATCCCGAGGAGTCCTGGTGGCCCCTTAATGCCTTCTAAGCCCTCTGGTCCCTGTGGAAGGACAACATTTAGTTCTATAAGGTGTTCCATCACAATAAATTGGGTAGTTTTCAGTTATTATGAGGAGCATCCAAATTCAGTCCTGATGACCTCACCTGCTGCCCTGCTTCTCCTTTAACCCCTGGTTGGCCTTTCTCCCCTTGAGGACCTGGAAGTCCCTGGAGGCCAGAATCCCCTTTGGGTCCAATTTTTCCTGGTGGGCCCTGTGACACATGAATGCACTCTTGACGCACACTAACATAAAGCACATACTGATGGTTTGTGTGTCATGATTTCCTGAGTGCCACTGGTGAGGGGTTGATACTCACCTGAATCCCCCATATCCCAATATCCCCTTTCATCCCTGATTTCCCAGGCAACCCCTATTGGTGAAAATTAACAACAGAGTTGCAGCAGTGGGCAAATTTATAAGTGAAAACCTTAAACAATTGGTGAACACTAGTTTGTTGACTAAATATACAAGATACAGTATTTACTTATTTTTTTGCTGATGCTTTTCTCTAAAGAGACTTACAGCACTGTTATTTACACTCATTTATTCATTTATACAGCTGGGTAATTTTTACTGCATTCATTGTATGTACCTTGACCAGAGCAGGATACAGATTACAAAGATTCAAATTACAAAATATTAGCTTTAGGCACTATGCCACCTGCAGCTCTGAGACCCAAGAATCTTAACATCTGAAGAGTTTACAGGGCACCTCTAACTGCACTAAATGTTTTTCTCCGCTGCCTTGTGTGGATTAAAAAAAAAATCCCACTCAGCACGGATATTGAAAGTAATGAAAACATAGCAGAACACATGATCTATAAATTCTACAGTCAATAAAAAAAAGCATATATTACACCATTCCTTCATAAACATGTTATGATTGTTGAGTTTACATGATGACACCACCTGTATTCTTTACACTCAGCAAGGGACAGTAGGTATAGACCAGTACCTCAGACCCTTGTGGCCCCGGCTCTGCAGTTACTCCACTGGGTCCAGTTTGCCCCTGAAAGACAGGTTAAGTGCTAGAGGCTCAGAAACACGACAGGAAGTGAGTAGCTGACACTTGAAAGCTCAATATGGTATTCATGGGTCACCTTCTTTCCCTTGGGTCCATCAGGTCCAAGTGATCCCATGGGGCCTGCAGGACCCTACAGGAAGACAATAATGACTGCGTGTCCTCCAACCTCAATGACTATTACACTTTCAAAGAACCAGAAAAAGACCCTGCACTGTACCCAGAATGCATCAAACTATATAACTATACTTACAGGCTGAAAATTTAACGGAAATAACATTCTTTTATATAGCACTGTTAACCTTTATATCAACTTAATAGCCATTCAGTAACTCAATCCCTTTCCTTAACTAAGAAGAAAAAAAAAAAAAAAAAGAAGATACTGAAGCAGTGAAAACCCCCCACCTGTAGCCCTGACAGTCCCATTGGTCCAGTTCCTCCCATGAGTCCAGCTTCACCCTGATAAAAACAAAAGGTTTATTAGAGGTTCCACACTGCTGAAGCACATCTTCACATCATAGGCACTCACCACATGCTTCAGTGATAAGAGTTATGGGCATATTGTAGATTGTTGGTAGCTTAGTATTTTTCCAATTATTTTATAAAGTCCTACATCTAGCCCTTCTTATGGATAATATTTGTGATTTAAAAGCAGAAAATAGAATAAAGGAATGTATTTTGTTCACAGAATAAAATGAGCAGTTAGGTTCAACATCACAGTATCATCAAGAAAGAAATATACTTAAGTCGTGTAGTAAAAATCTTTTGTTATATAGCAGTAGCCATGCCAACCAGGGGATGCTGTTCACACACCCACCGGCAGACCCATGTGGCCCTTCTCTCCTTTTTGCCCTCTCTTTCCGTTACCCCCAAGGGCTCCAGATGGTCCCTCTGGCCCCGAGAATCCCTGGGGCCCCACATCTCCCTGTGGACAACAGCTCTATTTAGTACAGACCGAATCATGTTTTGTGCCTGAGCTGTGGCTCCATTGTAATTGCATGTCACAAACCTGTACAGGTAACACCATTACAGAGGTGTGGTAAGAAAATAAACCTCCTGAGAAGCGCAGAATGAAAGAGTTTAACCATTTTATGTTCATGCTCCAAAATCATCCATATACTACTGATACAAGTCCATCTACCTGAGGGTCAAGGCACCAATATTTTAGAGATGGGTCCACTAGGACTTAAACATCTCCTAGCACATAGATCAGATAAAGGGTTACCCTGCAGTGCTAACCTAAACCTCTGAAGTTGACCTTGAGGCCATAGCTCACCTTCACTCTAAACTGTAATGTGGCTCACAAATGATCAATGAGCAAGTAAAAAAAGAAGAAAATTGAGATGAAGGCTGAACAACTCCTAGTCCTGAGGGCTTGGCCTCCGTATATTGATTTTAGAGTAAGTTTCATTGGTTCCTGAATTAAATCAGCATGCATATTGACTCATACAATAACTTCAGTTAAAAATGAAGAACAAAGCAGGGACACATTCACTATACCAATGCAATTCATACTGTATGTGTACAGTAACTATAGCACCATGACTTGTCCACCAGGATCCATTGTTTTTTGTTTTTTTAAACTACGTCTTATGACCTTTTCTCCCTTGGGGCCAGGGTCACCAGCATTGCCTGAAGGTCCAGGATCTCCCTGTGAATGAAAAGAACAAGGAATTCAAGATGTTTCCAGGATTCCTATCCTACTGGGACTAAGCAAAGACCCATGTTCAGAGTTCCAAGCGGAATCATATTAAATTCAGGAAAGAACAGAAAATATTATTTAAGAAAGAATAGATTAATTGACATGACGATCCAGAAAGCAGGAGTCCCAGGTTTTTCAGGATTCTTAGAGCACACTAGTGCAATATGGTATCAGATCCAGGAAGCTAAGCGCGAGAAAAGGGACTTGCATGTGGTATTTCTAGATCTAGCAAATGCCTTTGGCTCTGTACTGCATAGACTCGTCTGGAGGATGTTTGACTTTTTTTATTTATTTATTTTTTAAGAGTTCCAGGCCAGATAGCTATATTTTCAGGACATTAAGATGTGCTTCACCATGGCAGAGTACACAACAGCCTGGAAGAGGCTGGAAATGGGGATTATGGTGGGATGCACCATTTCCCCACTAGCTTTTACTGTGGCGATGGAGTTAGTGATTAGGGCGTCACGTTGGGTGGTGGAGGGGAGGCAGCCAGATGGGCTCCATCTCCCTCTAATCAGGGCCTTTATACATGACATGATGCTGGTGACCACGACAGCAGCTTGTGCAAGACGACTGTTAGGGAAGTTAGGTGAAAATTTAAAGTGGGCAAGCTTGAAGATTAAGCCAGCTAAATCCTGCAGCATCTCAGTGGTCAAAGGAAAGGTAAAGAAGGTTCATTTTTTGGTGGATGGTGAGGAGATCCCATCAATTTTGGAAAAGCCAGTAAAGAGTTTAGGGAGGTGGTATACTAGGGAGTTATCTGATGGGGAGCAGGGGCAGGAGCTTAGGAGAAGTATAGTGGATGGGTTAGGAAGAACAGAGAAATCAGGGCTGCCAAGAAAACTGAAGCTGTGGTGCTTACAGTTTGGCCTGTTCCCAAGGGTGATGTGGCCACTTATAATATACGAGACATCAGTCACGAAGGTGGAGAAAATGGAGAGGCTGATTAGCTCTTGTATTAGGAAGTGGCTGGGCTCTGTATGGGAAGGGAATTCTGCAGTTGCCACTGTCATGCTTGACAGAGAAATTTAAGTGCGCAAAGGTGCGGTTAGAATTGCAGCTGATAGGTAGTAGGGATGAGGTGGTAATAGGGTTGGGACCCAAAATAGTGACAGGTAGAAAGTGGGATGTGAGGCAGGCAGTACAAGAACCGAAGGCAGACTTGAGGCAGGTAGAGGTGGTTGGGAGGGTCCAACAAGGGAGAGGAGGTCTAGGATTGTGGGTAGGAGACCCCATGTGGAGTAAGGCAGGTCCTGTAGAGAGAAGGAGATTGGTTGTAGAGCAGGTGCGTTGGCGTGAAGAGGCGGAGAGGTATGTTAGGGCAGTGGGTGAATTGGGAAGGAGTGGAGAAGAGGAGACTGAGCTAGAAGGAGCTGTGGAGCATGGAGGCGAGTCAGTTAAGGCTCCTGCTGGGAGCAGTGTATGATGTGCTGCCATCACCACAGAATCTAAAACAGTGGATGGGTGAGGACCCAGCCTGTCCTCTATGCTTGGAGGTAGGGACAGTTAAGTATATACTAGCAGGTTGTAAGGTTAGCTTGGTGTTGGGAAGGTACAAGTGGAAGCATGATCAGGTGTTGAGATACCTGGTGGTGGTGATTGAGAGGTGGAAGGTACAGGTGAGGTTAGGACATGAGGTGGATAATTCAGGGGTTCTGTTTTTCGGGGGGGGGGGGGTGGGGGGTGGCTAGGGAATAAATAGGCAAAAAGGAGCAAGGTCTGTTAGGGGAGATTAGAGACTAGGAGATGCAGGTTGACCTGGGAGGAAAACTAGTTGTGTCCCAGGAGACAGTTAGCACAAGCTTGACACTGGATATGGTGCTATGGTGAGCAAGTTGGAGAGTAGCATATATCATAGAGCTTACGGTTCCATGGGAGGGGCTAGTGGATGACAGCTTAGGTATAGTGAGCTGGCGGCGGAAATGGAGGGGCAGAGCTGGAGCGCGAGAGTGAGGCCGGTGGAGGTGGGCTGTTGTGGCTTTATAGCCCGGTCGGTGTTAGCGCTGTTCCACGAACTTAGAATCCATGTGCAAAGTTTACGGCAGGCAGTGAAGGAGTTTTTGCAGGCTGCTGAGCAGGGAAGTCTTTGGATTTGGAGGAAAAGAAACTGTGTGGATGGAGGATGGGTGGCAAAGCCTTGAGCAGGTAGGTAAAGCAGAGCAGTTGCGGGCAGCAGTGTGTAGGTGGCAGCGTTGGGGTGTGTGTGTGTGTGTGTAACATAGTTTAGGCGGCGTTAAAAGAGTTTCTTCCTCGGGGGTAATGTATGTTAGAACAGGCGATGAGAACGTGGTTAGAGGGGGTGCTAAGGCAAGTAGCGTGTGTTGTGCTATATGGCTAGGTACCGTAGTGGTGCATGCAGTGGTGGAGGGGAGCAGCTCTGGGATGCCTGAGCTGCGGTTGAGCCTTCTGGAGGTATCATGGGCTTAACTCAACAAAACTTTGACAAAGGAAGGTGCCCAAATGATGAGATGCTGTAGCATCACTTCACTATACCATGCATGGTTTTGTAGGTTTCTAGCATTGGTGTTGGAGAGGTAAAACCGTTGCATAGTGGTTAGATAGGCTTGTGGATGGCTGACTGTGGGGTTGCCGTGGCGGAGGGTAGGGAAAGGAAAAGTGGGGCTTTGGGTGACGGTTAGGCAGGGATGGGGATCCTCTTTACAGTGCGAGTTCCTTTTAGTAGTGCTACGTGTTTGTTATAAAAAAAAAAAATTTTAAATCAGGGCCAGCAGGTACCATGGTGGTTAAAGCGGTTGCCTTCTAGGACCCAGATATGAATTGAATCAAACCATCCGTTGTAATTCCCTTCATGAAGGTGCTGAACTGATACAGTAAAACATTATCCAACTGTATAAATCTTGAATGTGTGTGGGGGTCAGAGGTCAAAGTTTGCAGCACTCACTTCTTTCCCCCTCAGTCCTGGCTCTCCTTGGAGACCTTTTAATCCTTGTAGCCCTGTATCTCCAGGGTGGCCCTGGGGGCCAGGTTTTCCACATGGACCTTGGTCTCCCTGTCATGGCAGAAAGAGAGAGGCCCAAACACATTTCCATGTATACACCCACCTACATCACCATCCAGAACACAAACAAGTTTATACACCTTTCAAAAAAACAACCACATATTAAACATGTCAGCATTAAAATGAAGCTTGAAGAGTAAGAAGAATGTGGGACAACACAGAATGGAAAACATTCATGCGCCAAACATGGAAATGCCTGTGATTTATAAACTATTAATGAAAGCACCATTGTCTGATTCTGAAGCACACTCATAACATAAAAATCAGGAACTGGCACAATTTTGAAAAATAAGTGAAAGATTTTATCAACCCTAATTATAATAATTGAAGAGACATTTTTAATTATGCAAATTAGCAGTCTGAACAATTAAATAAACTACAGTTTCTAACAAAAACAGGTTGCCCGTCTTCAATCACTCACTTGGTCAATCACTGTTGTTGTATTATTTGTATGCCATTAGTGAATATATTGGTTTTTTAAACAGTAAGGTGTTACATGGCAATAGCAAATGAATGACACCAGCCAAATTGAACTGCAGCAAATAAAATCATTGCATGTAAATAAACTATTTAATAGTTTGTGTACTATTTAAAATTATGGGACTGAAAGATTGAGAGAATAATGCTTCATTGGAGTGACAACAAGGAATTCCATGGTGCTTAGTAGTAATAACCCAGATATCCCCCTACATAAAAGAGTAATGCATTCCTAGAAACTGGCTTAGAAAATGAAGTTTTGTAAGGAGATGCAATTACTATTAATTTCACTGAGTACGTTTTTTTAAGTGCTGTTGGGTCCAAAAAGTCACCTTCTTTCACTCAACTACCTTTAAAACCCATCAAAATGAAGACACACTTCCTTTCATTAACAATATACAACAATGTAATGATCATAATATAGATGCACTTGAAAAACCGAGAAGAGGACACAAGATTGTACACGAGAAGCACAGAGCATTACTTGAAACAAAGGTGCAGAGAGAGTGATGGTGGACAACAGGTATGGTTGTTTGTTCTTGCTGGTTCCTCATAAGAAATATTTAAAAGGGCTCAGTCAGGCAGCACCTTTCCAAAACAACCTTTACTGAACTGCAAGCACCATTGTCATACTGTCGCTTATGCACAACAACCGACACACACACACAGACACAGACACACACACACAGACACACACACACACACACACTATCACAGTTGAGCACTCAGTTGTACATTACAGTGGTTCCTGGTGTGAACTTTGAAAATCCTCCCCCCATGTTCCACTCTTGTAAATACAGAAAATAAGTCTCATATTTGCTGCAGCTTGATAAAAGGTATTACATTATTTCTTGTCTCTACACAAAACCTTATACCTTGAGGGATGTTCATAATAATAAAAAATAATAAAAACAACAGCAATAACAAAAACAATACAGGACTGAAGAGGAGAATGTTTAAAAAAATCTGAATCAGAAACATACATTTAGTTGCACTACAAAAAAATTAATTACAATATTATATACAAACTGATTTATTTCTTCATTTTTATTTAATATATGTAGCATCTAAAGAGTTGCATAATTCATAGCCAGCTGTTGGGCGGCACACTGCTGCTACCTTGTTTTGTAATATTCATTAAACCAGTGTTTATTAACCTTACGGCGTGTTGTAAATTGACAACTTTCACAAACGTCACATTTAATGCAACTGATGCCAACTATGGGGTTGAGGGGTCTGAGGAGAAACAAAGAGGAATTTGTAGGTTCATCTTGGAGACCAAGGATGCTTTCCATTATAAACTTAATAGGCTGTAATCACGACTCATCAAAAACAGCAAAAAATAAAGACAACCAAAAGTATGTTTAAAAATTTAAGTAATTTAAGAGGCAAACCCCCCCCCCCCTTCCCCCCCACTTTCACTCACCTGCTCCCCTTTCTTTCCTGGTGGCCCTTCCTCGCCGTTGGGCCCTGAATTGCCCTGGAAGGACATTTGAAGGGTAATGTATTCATAACACATAACTTATTCATATTTTTTTTTATAGAGAACATAATAGACTTGATAAGCAACTTTGACCTGAGAGATCACAGTAAAACTGAGCTAAAGACATCAATTTGTGGCAGTTACTGTCATCACGTGTGCTTTATTTTCTCAATGTGTCGGCTGAGGTTATGTTTGCATCAGCTCCGCACACCTCAAGGTCAACAGAGGTACTGATTCTTATGGTAACCTCACGTCACACTGACAGCAGGGCATCTACAGAGGACGCAAACACAGACACACTGCATTCGGTATGTCGGGATGGTTAACACTCTGCTACAAAGTTGTCACCTTGCCTTTTTCGGCTCCAAAAGTGTCGCAAAACATTCATTAAACTCCACACCGGAGATGAGCCACACTAACCTGTGGTCCATCCAGCCCAGGTGGACCCATGTCCCCCTGAGGTCCCAGCATCCCCTACAAAGGTCACATATGAGAATAAGTTAGATATTTGCTTAACCTTCCATAACAAACAACAAAGTAGCAACTCATTTACATTTTTTTTTTTTTTTTTTTTTTTTTAAATAAAAGTATGTCATGATGTTCTCACACTGCTCCCCCAGGGAGCCATGCTGGCATTTTACAGTGTAGCGGCTCAAATCTGAAAGCGTAACCCTAATCCATGGGGTCCAGATAAGGAGATTAGACTCCTTCCACAGTCATCTAGCGCTCACCTTGTCTCCCTTTTTGCCGGATTGCCCTGGCATCCCGCTGTCACCCTCCTTTCCCTGAAGAGACCACAGTTCACATTTTAGTTTAAAGAAAAAAAAAAGAAAAAAAAAAAACAAACTCCATCCCGCTTCAAGTGCCATAACTCTCTTGTTTGTAATGGCACAATAATTGCAGACACACACAAATACCCATATTGCAATAAAGTAACCTAAAAAGGAAGAATCACCTGTCTCTCCACATATGTGGTCTATCTCTTGTTCTGCTTTTCTATTTTTAATTATACGGGGGGAAAAATTAAAAAGTTCTAAAACGGAAACAATATATAAACTCAAATTATGATGATTCCATTTAATATATCGTGTGCAGTATTTAATAACTACATACTGTATCCTAGTACTGGTTCCATATACTCTATGCATGTGTGTTTATGTTGCCCACGCACACACTGATGAAGACCTCCAGTTGAACCATGAATGTGTATTGCGCAAATTAAATTTATTTGCCTAGTTTGGTATTGTCGTTTTGCCATAGCGCTCGTTTCAGCCCTTTGAGTAATTCAACACAAAAACTTGTCACTTTCTTTTTAAATTTCAGAACATATTTTGAATTTTAGAATTTTGTGTTTGTTATTCATAAACTATTTTGTGTTTATTTGCTATTTTGGTATAACAGATTTATACTATATTATTTAAAGCGGACACAGTAAAAAAAGCTCCATTTATGTGATACACTGTATTGATGGCCTCAGTGGTCTCGCTGTTCCATTAAGCCCCCATTTCTCAAGAATATGTCTACAGTGTTCGAGGGCCTACTGAACTGTTTGAGATGACTCCAAGTGATGACAATACCACAGCCACACACCCTACTTTACCAGTACTGAAAACCAGTACCTATGGCCTCTGTTGGAAGAAACCAAGGAGAAAATTGTGACTTGGTTTAATTTTTTATTCTGATAAGTTATCACAGAGAAATGACAGCTTGTGCCATTCAGTGTAGTGTACACTCTGCATATTGAAGAGGTAACTGATCTGATGCATATTCATATTCCATCCTCAAGCAGGGCTGATATTTAATTTCAGACCATTTGAAGAAATCATATTATTTCTGAAGGATATCATAAATTATGGACATATATAAGGACCAAGAAATGTTAATTCTGGGTTATCAGGGGTTATCTTGGAAGGTGTTTGGTTCAGAACCAGAACTCCCCATGAGGTGCCATGGAAGCACTGAGCCAATGAAAGCGCCTCATGCCACCATGACAAAGTCTAGTGGAGCACCAGCTTTAAACAGATTTCAATGTCCTCAAACACAGTTTCAAAGGATTGCACTGAAATAGCTGGTAGAAAAGAAGTGTTCAAAAGGGAGAGCCTGGCAGGGAATAATGGAAGGACTTGAAAAGAAACGCCTGTAAAAAAGTACCCACTCACTGGAATTCCGACTTGGCCGTCCAGACCTGGCGGGCCTTGGGGCCCCGGACTTCCTAGAGGACCTGGTTTACCCACTGAACCATTTGGGCCTGGAGGACCTGGAGGTCCCTGGCGGAGGTGGTAGATAAAAGTTCTGAGGAATGATGTTATCTGCTAGTGAAAATTTTGACCAAAAAAAAAAGCATGGATACATACAAAGTAGCAACAAAGAGCCTATAGCTCTTGAGTCTTGAATTGATTTTTTTTTTGCTCTTTTTAAGCTGACCAGTGTTCACAAGATTTTCAAATGTTTAATTCAATATCATATAATTCAAACAGGGTCTTAAACTCATCTCTTTCAGACCATTGGCTGTGCTTCTTTATTTGCTGTTTAAAGTATCAATTGTATAGGCAGCCACCTGAGGGGATGCAGACCAGCAACACATTGGTATCAGACAAAAAAAGCTGTGTTTTGATCATTCTGTCTCTAAATCACTTTGATGTAGAAGCACTTTTGATTACTTTGAGCTGTACGTCACTTTGCCAATGCCAGTGTATTTTGAAGTAAATGTTACAGAGGTGTAGGCACTCACTGGTGCCCCCTGGAGTCCTTGAGGTCCTGGCTCCCCTATCCGGCCCTGAAAGGAGGCATAGTTCAAAGGAGATTGATAAACTTCATCACAGGAAACGTTTCACGATGTACTCGGCAATCTTATCATCTCATTCACCAAGCTGTCCATCAGTGTTAAAATGCTAAAGAGTTTATTTCTAAACCCAAAACTGGGGGCAGAAATTAGGCATACAATTTTCAGCAGTGATCTCCAGATTAGGAAAGTCTAACTCACCAGGGGGCCTGGGGATCCTTTCTCACCAGTAGGACCTGGCAGACCCTGTAATGCCATTAATATGAGCACATTATCATAAAAATTCGTTGCCAATAAGTTTATACAGAGACCTCCATAGAGTCCCCCCTGCACACACAGTTGGAAGAGTTTCTCATCTATCACCCAACAGTCCCAGCAATGAGTGGAATTGGAAAGAGAGATCGACACTGGCATTAGTGTTTTAGTCATGCCAAAAATGCTCAGCTATGGCAATAACAATCACGCCTCTGCTTGCCCATTAATCTTAACTGCTGAAAAGCAGCACCAAAAGTGGGCCGATAGGGTGGGATACACACTTACTGGACGGCCTCTCTTCCCTGGGGGTCCCGGAAGGCCTTGGACTCCAGGCTCCCCCTAAGGGCAGGGATGTGAACAGAACATGTGGGGCCCTTTTTAAGGGCTTGGATAGAGATGCAACATACGCACAATTGCCTGATAGACATTTTCCATTTTAAAAAAATTTAAAAAAAAAAAAACAAAAAAAAAAAAAAAAAAAAACGGAATCTTGCCATTTCCCCCCCTTTGTATTCTACTGCATCTACTATAAGGATGCTGTGTCGTGGCACAAGTCACTAGCAGCAAATATTCAAAACAGAGCAGAGATTATGAATTTAACCCATTGATGGCCTAACCCTTTCTCCTGGGTGACCTGGTCTTCCACGCATGCCAACCGCTCCTGGGAAACCCTGACAGAGACAGAGAGGCTTACATGAAGTAATAATAAGCATAAGGACTGAAATTAAACAGTTTCTAGTACAGAGACACAGTAAATAAACAATACAAAATATCAGCTATTACTAATTAAACCGTTAACAAGACTGAGATTAGTCAATTAATACCAACAGAAAACATAAAATTCTCTCCACTAAGCTCTATTTAAAAGCAACTTCAACCTAATTTGCAGACAACTACAGAGTTTTTCCCACTTTGGAAAATTTACATCACAGGCAAGAAAATGTGTCTGTTGCAAGAATCCGTACACCAACATTCATTCTTCATGTAATGGATGGATGGATGGATGGATGGACAGATGGCAAACAAGCATATCTGTCCCAAAAAGGTACTATTCAAGCCCCTCCCCCTGAGTACATCCTAGACAGGTATCACTGGACAGGTATCACTTACATACATGCCTACTGGCCCCTGAGGTCCTTCAAAGCCTTCCTTCCCTGCGAAGCCCTGGAGAGGAGAAACAGAGAACAAATGGATCTCCTCTGACATTCCCCGTCACAGCTGGTCTCTCTTGCACGCACGCAGTCAAGAAATGCCAAAATTATTATTTTTTTTTAAATAAGAAACTAATTCTTGCCAGGGCATGCATTCCCACCACAAAATTTGTACAACATCTGAACATCTTAACACAATGGCATCTGCAGCTATTATTTTTTTAATAAGTATAAAATTTAATTCACTGACTGATCAAATGCATACATTACCTAATGCCCCTTTTATTTGTATCAGACATACAGGTAAAAAAAAAATGCTTTGTATACTGGGTTTACAACTTACTGTCGTCAGTAAATACCTTGAGGAGTAATCTTAAACCGATTCAGGTAAAATAATCACCTGTGGTTTGCTCATCCACCCTCCTAGGGTCCCAGCAGCTACTCACCTTCTCACCCGGCATACCAGGGCTACCTTCTTGTCCTGGTCTTCCTGGGGGACCCTGTTGGAATCAGATGTGAAGGACAAAATTACAGCAATACCCCAGCAGAAACAGCATTAAATGGTGTAACTGTAATGCTATATGTTACTTGTACAGTTAAAATCACACAAGTAGCTGAGCGATAACAAAACAGCACTACACTGGGTATTACTGTATCATTACAGGGCCCAACATATGCTGTATTATGAGATTCATATTCCCAGTTTTGCATTGCTTACTTACACAGCTACTTAAGATTTGCTGAGGGCACCACATAGGATCATCCTGCTTCTGTTAGCACTATGCTAACTCAAGGCCTAAACAACATTACTGCCCATTAATTAGTTATTTGTCTGAGGCTTTTATTCTTTTTTTACAGAGCAATTCATTGTAAACAGATTGTTCTGCATCAGCAGTTTGAAGTGGGACTTGAACTTTCAAACCTCAGGTGACAATCAGTTTTAGGTGCTTAACTACTATGCTTTTCGCTGTTCCAAAGATTTGACATGAGGTGAAGGATCTGGCATGTTGTGGACTGGACATGGACCAAAATGCAGGGCAACTGTTTCGGACTGCAGGCAGTTAAACTGCTAAACTATGCTTGGCTAAGAGTCAAGAGAAGGAGGAGGAAAAGCCCAGGGAGTTCATGGCAGGCCTGCCAATCACCAAGGACTTATTAGTCACCGCTAAATATAAACACCGTTGTTTGCATTTATTCTGTCATTAGGAACCTATTAGAGGGATGCTGAGATAATAAATGACATAGAAAAGATGTCGAATTTCCTGCTGGGTTTTATACTGTGGTTCGATAGAGCCAAACAACTTTGTCACCATTAGCATGGGAACCTCCTGCAGTCACACTCCTCGGTTGGAGACGCTTCTGCATCAGCGGCCTTCACCCAAAAGCCATCATTAAAACACCACCTCAGACGCTCCCAGTGCATTTCTCTTCATCTAAACCCAGTTCAGGGCATGTTTACTCCACATCTTTGCTCAGTGGACCCCTTTATCCACATCAGTATGCACAGATAATTTTGGACAGTTTTGAAAATAAGCTCCTTTGCAGGATTTGTTCCAAGTAACCCTGTTCATATGGGAATCAAATGCTTTACAAATTCCTCAGATGGATATGGTGTTAACCTTGGAATAAAACAACAATTCCCAGTGCTAATTTTAATTTCCATTTAACCCATTAAACCAGCTGATTATTCATTATGAAGCCCAATAACAATTTTCGTTTTGTGATGGGGTACTTTGACCAAGCTGTGGCCACAACGGCGGTACCAAAAGGCAATGGGCAGGGTAGTGTCTTTAAGAGAAGGCACTGGTGGAGAGGAATGTAGCTAGGGTTGGACTTACAGGGGCTCCTGGGGGCCCCATCTGGCCTGGCTCTCCAGCTAAACCCTGGAATCCCTAGAGAGAGAGAGAATACACTGATTTTTCCTCACAGTGAAGTACAAATACATCAATTTAAAAACATACAAAAATTGAAGAAAAAATGTTGATCTTCAGTATATTAACAGGCCATGAAATGACCCTTTAATCATTAGGGCTTAAGAAAAAGATGATTGATAATTTAAAGGTTTGATTAAAAACTATCATATAAGCAACACACAGTAAATATATAATAGAGGTCTTCTAACATTATCCAATTCTCATATCAAATCTCACATTCTGATTCTTCTTTCAAATGTAATTACAATAATCTTCCAAATAACTTGGAAGCCAGTTATTTCTCTGCCACTGTACATCCCTTGTAGCATTCATACTGTAAATGATTAATTAGCCTCAGAAGTTTCTAAAATGTAAAAAAGAAAAATTAAAATGAGAACTTTATAAAGTAAAACCCTTTTTATTCTGAAGGAAATACAGCAGCTTCATTTAAATTTCCCTCAGTTATTGTCCCACTGACTGGCGCCTTAGTTTCCATGAGGTTATTCCTCATTTTCAAGTACCATTTTAACATCCTCATTAAAAACTGACTGAATATCACCCTTGTTCTCCATGATGCCCCCCCAACATGAACTGTACCATAACTGCCCACCCCACAACAAGTTTTTATAACCCTTCTTTAATGTGATTGCCCTGGACCATGTAAAATATGTCCCCTCCCACCACTGCCCATTTTACTGCCTTCACAACTCCATATCACAAGGCAGTACTTGGGGGATCTGCATAAACAATACACCATTTGCCTACCAGTTGAGCCAAGCAACATTTAACTTCTTAAACCAGTGTGGGATCCCAGTGTCTGAACCTCCTTACCATAATATGGTGAGTTTGCATTTACATTTATTAATCTAGCAGATGCTTTTCCTCCAAGTAAATTACAGTGTTAAGCTAATGGCAATGATTTACCCATTTATACAGGTGGGCAGCTTTTAAATGTTTAAATTCAAAGTACCTTGATCAATCATATAACGGCAGGTTGTGGGATTTACACCTGTTCCTGTGGGAAGATGGAAGCTCTAACCACTATGCCACCTACTACCTGGGTACAATACTCACTCTGGGGCCTCTCGTACCTGGGTTTCCTGCTGCCCCTAGTGGCCCCTGGTACAGAAGAGAAACAGTTACTGGAGTCCAAAAGGGACACAAGCAGATAAACCCACTCAAGGGTAAATCTGGACATCTGAAATAGAAAATAATTAAATGGTATGACAGCTAACTGTGCCATATTTTTATTAAATCTCCACCATAAAACACAATTGTTACACATAGATAATCTGGAAAGTGCTACTTGGTACTAAATGATGTAATAAACATTTTTTTTCGCAGTCTGGGTAGGGGACAGGGTGCTGGCAGCCAATGTTCTGCCCCAGGCTGGATCCTGCTGGACCTCAGCTAAGACCTCATAAACTAGCTATTTACTGAGTTGCGCCTCAATGTTCAGAACCTTTTTCATGGATGAGGGTGAAGAAACAATGCTGTCTGGGTTCCTGCTTAGCCAGCAGGCAGTGCTACATGATAAAAATCAGCACAGCTACCCCCCCTCTCTGTGCTTATTCATCCCTTGGATGTCAGAATCGACTCCCCCAACGGGTGGTGACTTTACCCCTTTAAGTGTAAACCTCTACAGCTCCAGTGACCTGACTACAGGCTGTGTGTGTGTGTGTGTGTGTGTGTGTGTGTGTGTGTGTGTGTGTGTGTGTGTGTGGGGTCGAGTAGGACGGTCATGTATTCAAGGGTATGAGAATTTGTAGAATGGGAACCTGTGTACCAGGCTTTCCTTCTTGTCCCTGGATCCCAGGCAAGCCCTGCAAACCCTGTAATTGGTGAAACACACAAACACAAACAAGCAAAAACAGACAAAGATCAATAAAAAAAAAAAAAAACAGCTAAATTTTATCAAAATATATCTCTAAGATTTTCAAAAATATGGCCTGAAATACAGCAAGAATGGTTTCATTTCCTTTTCACTGACAGTAAAGCAGGGTCATAGTGATCCAGAGTATATCCCTAAAGCATAGGCTATAAGGGAAAGTATGCCCTGGAAAGGATACCAGTCCATTACATAATAACAACAAAAATAATAATTAGAGAAACCGGTCAATTTTGTGTCTTGTGAAGAAAAAATTAGTTGTGTTAACTAAGAAAATGTACACAGATTTCCCCAGAAATATAGGGAAAAAATGTGTTTGATGAGTGAAAGCAAACTGCACCACAGGAAAGGAACATCTCAGTATCAGCGTTGTTTTTACTGAGGACCAAGTTCGACATAAGACTCGTGTCTTTTCTACAAAACCTCTAGATGTCACATAGCCATCTGGTGTGATGTATCTTTGCGCTGCTCATGGCCTGCAGTGACTGATGGCGTTTGCAGTGACCGTTTGATCCGAAATTGGCAGGACCACCAAAGCCACAGTGAACACAGCAGCAGTAACTGTGCCTGTAATTGCTCCTGTTTCATCACTAATGTACCATATCCACTAGCAACATCCCATAAACAAACATTTGTCCTGGGCCATCTCACACAGGTGCAGTTTGCTTTCACTCATCAAACACATTTTTTCCCTATATTTCTGGGGAAATCTGTGTACATTTTCTTAGTTAACACAACTAATTTTTTAGTTAACACAACTAATATATATCAGCACCGAAGACAATATATCAGTTGTCTTCGGTGAAATGAGCTGATGTCAAACACAACTGCTCTTCTTTAACAAGGAAACTCTTATTTGGACCTCAGCAAAGGAACATGCCATGAGAGCAGTGAGCCCTTGAAGCAAGGTTCACTCCCCTTACCGGCATTCCCGGTAACCCTGTGTGCCCCCGCTGTCCAGTGCGACCCTGGAGGGACAGGAAGAGGCCCATAAGCAAAAGAAAGAGTTACAGTTCCAGAGGAAACATCTGGAATGATCAGCAAAGCACTTGTAGACAATTGACAGGTGTTACACATTTTCTGGGTTTGGTATGAAGTACCATTCTACTCTTGGACTGCACCCCTCTACATCTGACTGCTTTGTGGTCCCACCCACAAGAAGTTTTGACTCTGATGTGTTAAAACACACTTCATCTGTCCTACGGAATCCCATCCAGCATTCATGAAGGGTCTCAAACCCATCAGAGCCATTTCTCTCCCAATCTGCTGACAGATACTGTACACAAGTCCAGCGCTATGTGCTCCGAGATATCTACGCAGTTCAATCTCTGAAAGCTCTTCACTTGTTGACGCACTTTTGTTTACTCTGACCTTTAATTAATCTCTTTGAATGAATTAAACGAGTAAATGTCAGTGTATATGTAAACGCTACCCGTGGTCCCTTGGCTCCTGGTCTGCCAGGGCGGCCGTCTGCTCCTCGAGCTCCCTGGAAGACGATGGAAAGGCACATTAATGGTGTTTGCTGCGGCCTTGCTGGGTGTGTGATATACACAGCTTCAATAAAAGAGACAAATTGTTCAAGTAAATGCAACACTGGCCTAGAAGCCATACTGCACTGTTTAAAACATTTCTATTTTTAGGACAAACTCAATTTTATTTTTATATGCCCTTTACTCCACCTAACAGCGCAGAATATATATCAGCACATAAAACTACAGCACAGAGAATGCGTTTTCCTAATGTTTTGTCTTGTTAGTATGCAAAGCCCCCGACTTTAGCTCTGTTGGAAAGACGGAATTTATGATGTGTAGAAGACGGCCGCTAACAGCAGGAAGACAACAAAAACAGCTTGGTTTGCTGTTCATTCGCCCTCCCTAGAGCACAACTTCCTTCCTATTTGCGCCGGCTAACCATAATATAGCTCTGACCTTTGGCCCTTCTTTCCCAATTTTTCCCTGGGGACCAGCTTCTCCATCTTCACCCTGGAGGAAAAATGGACAAATTTATCTTTGGGGTCATGGTTAAAGTACAACGTTATGTCCCCATCAATAAATAATGGCTGAAGCAGGTTTTACAGGTACCTGCATTCCTCTTGGACCCAGTTGACCTTTAACCCCAGGGAAGCCCGGATAGCCACTCGAACCTCTCTCTCCCTGAGGCCCCGCAATTCCTGAAGCACCCTGGTAACCCTGCATGAAACAAGAATGCGGTACATTTCCTCAAGGGTACAACAGCAGTCCTCAATGGCTTCTGGTCAGAGTTCCTTAACCACATCCACATTAGCCAATCAGAAATAGGAACACTCGTCATCACTCGTGAGATACTTGCCTGGTCTCCTTTTGGTCCTGGGTCCCCTGCGTCTCCATCAGGACCCATGTTTCCCTGTGGAGACAAAGGGGGTGTACAGGGAAGGACAGACGCAGGACCTGGTTGTTCATCCTAGCACTTATGACAATGGACCCATAGTGCAAAACAGAATGCGAACAGCTTTTGACTTACTCTGTTTCCTGGAGACCCCTGTGGCCCTTGAGCTCCCATTGGCCCCTTGAAGAGAAAGGAGGGGGGAGGGGTTTACAATAATGCAACTCCACTTGGCGACAGTTGCACAGAATCCTTTCAGAATTCCTTTCAGACTGTATCAATGCTAGATCTTCCTCCTGGGATGTGAACCTGTAAACATACACTCACACTGTCCAGTTCCTGGACAAATTCAGTAGTTGTTGACCAGCTCCCCGAGTCTCTTTCCGGGCAGGATTTTGCACAGCTGCCTTGGACCCAAAGGACTTGGGTTCCAATCCTTACTTCATTAAGGTACTAATGCTGCAGTAAAAATGACCCAAATGTATAAATGGACAAACCATGAGAAAGCACCCATAGAATAAATAAATGTAGCTGTTTGGAAACTGGATGCTTTCTGGTAATAAGTCCACTTCATTACCATGGGCCTTACTCTTCCAACCTGTTTTGGCTCACTATATACTCTGTGGCACTGGGTGGCTTAAAAGTCTGCAATGGGCTTGTGAAACCGAATGCCATGTAGTGCCAGATGGGTGTAGGAACAGCTGTGAAAGTAAGGCAGTCATACATCAGCCTCTTATTTATTCCACCATTTCCCGTAGCATCTTAAAGATTTTATATAGGAACATGGTTGATTATGCTTCTCTTACAACCAGTTGTACTGCTAGGTATTTGCTGAAATATTTTTGGTTAAGTGCCCAGTTGAACCCTTCTATTGCGTTCTTAAGTAAAGAGTGACAACCTTTTGATCACAGGTCCAGGTACTTAACCCCTATGGTGCCAGCAAGACTTTTTGTTTACAGCAAAGTTATTATCCCCTCCCTACAGGGTGCCCCCAGGGGACACTCCTCCCCCAAGGGCCGTGACCCGAGGACCTACCTGACCTCATCTTTAATGATGCAAGAAACGTCACAAGACACTCTTAACAAGTCCCTTCGCTATAAAAGACGATACGCTTGTAGGAGTCAAACAACAGCAATAAAATTTGACAAAAATACTGTCCAGCAAATTCTCAGATCAAAGCCAGAGTTCAGATCATATGCAAACCACATGAAGATCTTGGCAGCGGCCAGCAGCATGGCACATGCTCCCTTCACCCTCTGATCTCTCCAACTGGACTATTTAGAAGAACCTTTAGAGTTAAAATTCACAGGAAAAGCTGATCAACTGTTAATACTGAACTCTGTTTTTTGACAGTATCGCATAACAGGGGACCACCAACATCATCCCAATTTCTACAGATGTCAAATATAGTGTCAGTAATAGGTACCTTTGATCCGGAAATCAAAATTATCGTCAATAGCCAGAAATTAAATTTTTGCATGGCATCACCCACATTTAATATCATATCGCTGCTGACAAAGTGCTGCTTTCTCACACAGTCATAACTGGTCATTTATTTTCTTGCATTATTCATCTTTCTGTCCAACATGTTCAGACAAATTTTATTCAAACACCTTGTCATTTTGGGAATATAGAGCTGGCAAAGTAGAAAACCACATCCAGGTCTTCAACTGCAACAGCTCAGGTGATGCTAAACTTCTTCAACAGACTCAACTTCCAGATGGAACAAAACTCATATTTGGATGAATCTGTGTTGAGATCTGTTGGAGAGTATCTGTACAGGTGGAGACCCAGCTTCCATGTTGTTCTCCGAGAAGAGTGTCATGTTCGAGGTTATGCTGTAAGCTGAGGTACATCACAAGGAGAAGCCACCCTGTGCCCACGCCAGGTGGGGGTGAGGTCTATCAAACACTTACCGCCATCCCCATGAGTCCTGGTTCACCCCTGGCCCCTGTGGACCCAGCTGGTCCCTGGGTGAAGAAAGAACAGGGTAAATTGTCATTCTATTCAAATTCATTCTTTAAGGAGAAATCCCTCCCCAAAATAAGCTTATCGTGGTCATCTGTAGGGTGTCCCACAGTTCTGCAGGAAAGGTGACATCATGCCAGGGGACACCAAACATCTGAATGTCAATCTCATTACTTTAAAAATATTAACAAAATGAAAGAACCGTCTTGCAACATAGTGATGGAATTCGGTGTTAAATACGCAAAATGAAAATTCCCCATTTATCCATAAGATGTTTAGGCTGTGTTCAAAAATGCAGGTCACTGTTGCATATGAGCTTAGGGTCAACGTTTGGAACTCTGCACCAGTCCATAACAACCTTTTTTCTGCCCTCTCTAGAGAACACATATTTGTAATGTGCATCTCCAAAACTGTCTGTGTCCTCCTAATGCAGCCACACAGAGAACATTCAGTGGTTTTAAATGATAACACAAGCTTAGGGGTTAGACTTGAACAAATTTATAGATACAGAAATCCAACAGCCTTTCTGCTGCAGGATCTCCAGAGGATTCACCGCAGGGGATCATTAATGTCTAGGATGTCAGACTAATAGATTCATAATGATCAATTTCTTGTACTTTCATAGTTCAGTTAGTAAAATGAGACATGGCAGATTTGTGCAAAATCTGAGTACTTTAAGTATTATTAAAGTGGACAAAAGCATGGGAAAGTACACTTTGCTGCAGATTTAGGGATCCTGCACCTTTACAAATCACCACATCATTCATATTAGGCTCCAAAATATTCTCCTCTTCTATGTTAGTTTGGATCAGCATGGAGCTTTTTTTCATAAGAGGGTGAGGGTGAGTCTTGTGCTGTTCTGAATTCTCCCTTCCTCCCTGAGTCATGGCACCCTCAGCTGCTCTGTCTGCTATTGCTGTTTGGAGGAGTCCAAGAAATGGGAGGTCAAACTTACAGTGTTGCCTTTGGGTCCAGGAGAACCTTCCTTCCCAGGTTGGCCCTGCAGAAACATTATCAGCATCCAGAGTTGATTATCCAGTCATGTGCTCAGTTCCATTCAAGACAATTCACCAGATAGTAACTAATACCAGAAAAAAGTCTAATAAGTGATTAATAATAAATAAACTTATCCATCCATGAAGCCATCCATTCAATATGATTCACTGCTTTATCCTGGTCAGGGCTGTGGTGGTCTACACCTTGGATGGTCACCTATTATTAATAGGGGCATGGTGGCTCAGGAAGCAGTGCTGATGCTTCACAGTGCCTGGGTTGGTCATATCCGCTCATTCTGCATGGAATTCGCATGTTCTCAAGTTTGTGAGGGCTTCCTCTGGGTGCTCTGGTTTCCCTTCACAGTCCGAAGACTTGTGTTTCAAGTTGACTAGTCACTCTAAACTGCAGATAGTCTGTGGATGGGTGTGCGTGTAGTCACCATGTGATGAGATTATAGTAGCAGTATAGTTTAGCATTAACTGCTTTTAATTAAATTTTAGGCTTCTGTTTTTTAAAAATATACAACATGCAATAATGAAAATAAATGTACAATGCAAAATAGCATTAAAAATAGCAGCAAAATAATTCAGAGTGCAAATGATAAAAAGAATTATTAGCAAATGGATAAAAGGGGAACATACAAATGTATCGTCGCATTTAAATATGAACAGTTTCATAAGTATTAAAAACGTTGTTTCTTTACATGTATTTCTTTTCTAGTCTAAAGAACCATCTCACTCAGATTCCATTTTGTATGCACGGATGTTCGCGTGTGTGCGTGCTTGTGTGTGCCCAACAGCTGTAGACCCCCAAACATGTGGATGAGAGGAAGAGATTATACAAAATGGCCCATTAGAGAAGACACCAGCGTAATGAAGGTTCTCATTATGGCAAAGCAGGCTTCAGAGGCATGGGGGGCGGAATTGCTCTGTAATCACTTCCAGAAAGAATGGCAGTTAACAGAGGCCAATTCAGTACAAAACCCCCCCAAAATTTGTTGCCTTGTCCCTCAAATATTTCCATTTGCTCTCTTGTTGACTACTAAATTAGTTTTCCAGACATATTACAGGAAAAGAAGCCTAAACAGGCCATGAGAGGGAATCTGCAGCTTTTCTGAATCGTATCTTCCAACTCTAAGCTTTGGATCAACTTGTTACAGTCAACCTACATGGAATAGAGCTCAACTCTGAGTTCTGGGGCAGCTCACCTGAGGACCACGGGGTCCTCGAGGTCCTGTTGGTCCTTCCAGCCCATGTGGACCCTGGTTCAGGCAAACAAATAAAGGAATGAGTTCCTCAAAGGGCCATGTGGTAGTACTGTAATAAAGTGTGAGCAGAATATCCCTGCTGGAAAAAGTCAGCATGGACCTAGTGCCACATACCTGGGGTCCCCTGGGGCCAACAGCTCCAGGAGGTCCTAGATCTCCCTGTGAGGGCCAGACAAGAACAACAGATGGTTGGTGACCATGACGGACGGGCAATGTTCACGTTAACAACATGGTTGGTAACCAATGGGAACTGATGATGTTCTTCACCTGAGAGCCGTTCACTCCTTGCACTCCAACTGCACCTGTCAGACCCTGGGGTCCCTTGGGAGCAAACACACACACACACACACACACACACACACACACACACACACACACACACACACACACACACACACACACACACACGACTTAACAGTCATATACTACAAGACTCAGACATTGTAAAACACAAACAGTTTTGTGTCAAGGTAAAAAAGCCAATAAAACTCACCACTACCCCTGGTGGTCCAGAGGCACCATTGCGCCCATATTCCCCCTAGAAAACAAGACCCCATTGAACTGTAAAGGCGGCCTTGCGGGAAACATGTGCAACAAATCAATGGGCTACGTAGCTGAGATTCTCACACTTTCTGCAGTTGAGTGGTTCTCAACTTCAGTTCTCATGCACTGCTGTGTGTGTAAATTTTAGGCATAACTGAGCAATTCCGTCAGGTTGTTAGCATTAGCCTTCCCTCATGACCATGAAAACAACAAAGGTCCTCCAAAACAACACTGAAGGTCCATCATTGTGTTCATGACAGACAGGTGAAATGGGAGCCATGGAAATGTTCACCTGTGGCCCCGGGGCCCCTTCTGCTCCTGGAATCCCCCTGATACCCCGTAGGCCCTGGAGTCAAACCCAACAGGGAAACGGGTCAGTTCACAGAAACCCTTCACCAATAACACTGCTTTACTTCCCATATTTCCTGCCCCACAGCACTTGGCTGAAGGCAGAGTAAGTGTGAGCAGAGCACTGAGCCTTCCTGGATATGATGACTTTAAAGATGCTACGTTAGACCTATATGAAGCCAGGATCTCCTGAATTCTTTCTTTAACAAAATCACCTTTAGGGATCAAATCTGTGACGCACCAACCATGACTCACTTTCATAAAGCTGAAAAACGGTCACATCCCAGGTGGCAGTACTCACCGGTGGTCCGATGGGACCTTTCAAACCAGGTTGTCCTTTGGAACCCTGGATGGCAATAAGAACAACAGCAAAATATCTGCACTGAGCCATGAAACAAAGAAAATGTACTGTGATGATTAAAGTTTATAGAGCTGACAACATCATATCTGAACTCTGAACAAATGCTGAAGTTCAGTCAATAAGACTGGAGAAGAGATGATTGCTGTTGTACTGAAAAAAACTGCAGGAATATAAATATAACTGCACACATCATTCAACCCTCATCACTTGGAGGGCCACATAATGCAACACAGCTGAACCGTACACGTGTGTGCATACAGAAGTTGATACCACCATCCCAGGACTCCACACTGAAAATGTTTCACATGACAAATATACATACATTACCTTCTTGCCAAGTTCTCCTTTCTCTCCACAAGGACCTGCTTCTCCAGTCGGACCCTAGAAATTAATAAAAAGATAAAAATTTTGTAAGTCCACCGCAGTCAACCAAGCTACAGATCACATGAACATGCAAATTGCCACGTGTCTCATCTGTCAAAAAATGTGAGTCAGAACTCTTTGAGGGCTTCATGCGTCTGACATCAGGTCCTCTCTCATAGTGGCTTCAATGCTACTTTTGGGTATAAGAGAATGCCATATGGTGGCAAAGACTGCAGGGGTCTGCACATTGCCTTTTCCATTTTATTTTTTTCCCCATTTTTTCCTTTTCTCCATGTAATTCTTATTATGGATCTGATCTGGAACAAAATATCCAATTGCATAGTGCTTGCAGTATGGATAATGTGGAGTCCTGTGACATCTATGGTCTAAACATGCAGCATTCATTTAAAAAATCTATTACAGAATCCATTTTCACTTTGACAGAGAGTCTCTGACAGGTGGATGCACCTGCTGGGAAACAGAGGAGACCCCCATGCACTACAGGGCCAAATCTTGCATTTACATGTTTTTATTCATGTGCTTATTTGTGGCTCTACAGTAAAACAAAGAAAATCCCACAGCTCTCCCTATAATTAAAAAGTGATTTGAGGAAATAACTGAATATAATCCATTTTCAGCACATACTGAACAGAAATGGACAACTTTTCAAGAAGATCTGGATTTTACCTTAGAAAACTACCCTTAAATAATGGAGAAGATTACCCCCATGGCACAAAGGAAAGCAGTAAACCTGTTAACTAATAACAGGTAAAGTAGTCCCCTCTGCACAGTTGAACTACAAGCCACCTGTGAAGACTTCAGCACAGCATTGTTAACTGTAAATGAGCTCTGGTTTATCAGTACTTGGAGAAATACTGCCCTCCTGCTGCTCCCTAATGTGCTGCATACAGTCAAAAGTAGTCATGCCTTCCAGTAAACCCAAGTGGCTCTGCGCAGGGCAGGCAACCTCTAACCTCGTCTCCTTTCTCCCCTTTTGGAGCTGATTCTCCTTTGTAACCGCGAAGTCCCTGGTGAGCAAGCAGAGAGACAACACAGACACAGGTCACTGGAGTCATCGTGCAAACATGGACCCCCACACCTCCCCAAAACTGTAATTTTAAGGTTTGAATGCGAATTAACTGTTGAATTACAGTGTTTGTAAGTGTATCATTTATTTTCAGTTAGATTTTCTTCTTATATTCATTTAAAGTTTTCTACAGCTCAAAATTCATAAAAAGTTTTGACTGAAGCAAATATATTCTGAATATTTCAGAACTGCTTACATTGAGTCACCTCTTTTAATTATAACAATGCATTACCTGAAATCACTTAAGACATTGTTGAACATTTGTACTTCAATCCAAACATTTAGCAAAATTTATACTGTGGAAAAATGCATGTTAAAAAAATAACAAAAAGCAAAATATATATATTTTTTTTAAAAAATTGCAATATTTTAACATATCCCAAATTTCTATTCTGGGGCAGTGTGGAATTGCAAAAAAAAAAAAATCCCTTTCACTCCCACTTTGAACGTTGCTAATAATCGTTGAAAGGAAGCCAAGCTGAAAAGAGGAGCTGTGACCTTTCTCACCTGCAGCCCAGGTGGCCCTGGCGGGCCAGGCTGCCCATCCAGGCCACGTTCCCCATCTCTCCCACTGCGCCCTTTCTGCCCCAGCAGGCCACGTGGTCCCGGGTCGCCCTGCGCAGCCACACAAGATGACGTGACTCAGTTCGTCAGGTTTGATTCTACTCAGCCGTGACTGGCTCCATGACAGACATCTATTAATGTTCAACAGTGTGGAAGTGACACTCCGTCCATCTTTTAATGATGCTGTGCTGAAGCTCACACACACGTACACACATGCACAGTGGTGGACAGCACTGAATAGACTTGTCTTCCACAGCAAAGGGCCGGGTGAGAACTGGAACAGGCCATGTGAACCCTGTTGTGCTAAATCACCCACCCAGCTCTATGTTGCCACAGCTTAAAAACCCAAAAATGTCAGAGGAAACACCCAACCACCCCCATTCAAGCCAACCCCTCCCATGGCTCTGTGCCACCGTAACATTTCAGAGCTCCCAACCCACAGGGTCGTTACATGAGCTTTACATTTCAAATGGTGTTTAGCAAAAAGGATTCCTTTAATTACTTTCTAATCCCACAAGGGAGCAACAGATTAAAACCAGTTTTCAGGTCGGAAAATACAAACATAGAAGGAATACGTCTCATTAAAAGGGGGGAGGGGTGCTTTTATTTGAAAATGTTTTACTGTTTCCTCTATTCAGTGATGTTAGTGAGATAAATGGAGTAAATAAAAGGAAGGAAAAAAAAACTGGTGTGGGATTTGGGTATACAGTCCATCAGTAAAAACAGAGGGTAGCAGAAGGAAGATGAATGGAGGATGTATGTGGCTACCATGTCTCCCCTGCGTCCAGGGGGTCCTTGTTCTCCTGGTTCCCCAGGTGGACCCTGTGTAAAAACAGCAGTCAGGACAGAAGGACCAGGTAGGAAACTGCTGTTTAACTCTAGACTGAAGCTGCTTCACCCAACTCCTGAACTGAGTATGAATGGATAGAGGTGCACATGGAGCTGCCAAGCAGGATACGTAGTGTCTATGTGGTAGACAAAGAGCGGGTACAGATCTTACCGGTGGCCCTGGCCTCCCCGTCACCCCTGGTGGTCCAGGAGGCCCCTGTTCCTGCTGCAAGCTCACAAAAAGGAGAACACAATCAGTGACTGCTGGAGATACTGCCCCCCCACCGCTAATCATAACACGCCCTGCCCACAGGCATACGCAATATTACACCACTTATCAGTTAGAGCCCATCACCCACAGTGTCAATCATAGATGGCTACACTTCTTGTGTGCCCTAAACTTACAGGCCAGCCCATCTGCAGTAGCTGAAAGAAGGAGGTGTGCTGGAAGAAGAAGAAAACACGTGTTAACAGTTTGCAAATGCATAAAACAAAGATTCATAGACTCTAAAACACATGTATCAAAGGCAAATATAATAAATGGTGTGTTTATGACTTCCCTGGGTCGCAGCAGGTATAAACATCAGAGAGAACACATTTGTATTCTTTTTATTTTTCCTCTTTGTTGTTTTACTGTCCCAGAGTGACACTCCTCCTGTGACTGGAGAACCGTGCTCAGAGGGCCACTGTAAAGCAGTTCAGAAACTTTTGTTTATCACAGAATAAGAGATCAACGAATGGGAGTCTCCACAAGTCCTTGGTTTGAGGCTGCTTCCTCAAGGCACTATGGGAAAACTCCAAACAAATGGTAGCGCCATTGTCTTAACTGGTCAACCTGGTGCCCTGGAGTTGAGGTGAGTGCAGACAGGGGATGACAGGAGACTGGTTTCATGAAAGAACTGGCTAATAGCCTCAGGCGGGATGTGAGCCCAAAACTAAAAAGCTGCCTGTTAATTGAACCCCAGAGGGTCTGTTTACAGCACGGATCAAGCAAATAGGATAGCCTTTGGCTTGCGGTCCTGGGTACCTTGGGCCAGGCCTGACAGTGTGAACAGCATGAGGACTTCGGGGTCCACCTTAACAGCAGCGAGGGGTATCAGCGCAGTGGCTGCGTGGTTCCTTAGTTACTACTGTGATTCTCTCCCCAGGGTGCACAATACCCTGCAAGATAAAGGTTTTATTGTGGTGAGAGGCTGCAGCTCACTGGAGCATCCCAGATAAAGCAGGGAGAGATCTGGACTCGTGCTAATGTTCTTCAGCTGAGCCTCTGTCAGGGTGGGGCACCTGCCTCAGGTTGCTGTATGGTAGGTAACTGGGGGAGTTGGGGGGCATTGAAGCAAATCACCCCAGTCATTTGTGTCCAAAGATCACCCTGCGAACAGTGGGGCCTGGTTCGGATTCAGAAGCCGCCCCAGTGCACTTCGTTGAGGACTGGTTGGTAAGAGTCCAAGATGGTTGGACATCACAGTGTTTACTCTGGAATGTATTTTTGGAGTGGTGTCAGGAATAGGACTGAGAATCAGAAAAGTGGGAAATACAGGACTTAGGCATCTGAGGACCTGGAGCCACTGAGGTTGCATGCTGCAGAGGAGCCACCCAGAGGAGTCTAGGCCAGCTGTACTGTACACACCTCTAAGCTGTGAGACCACCACCTTAACCTGCTGTGCCAGTGCATCCCTTCAGTCCAGGCACTTACCTTCAATTGATAGGTGTATAAATGGGTAAATCATGGTAAGCAGTGAGATGTCCAAATCTAACATTGCAAGCCACACAGAGGTGTCAGCAAAATGAATAAATAATACTGTGCTCCTCAGGTCTTTGACGTGCAGACACAAAAAGCAACCCCGGTCACTGGATGCTGAAGCGGTGCTCCTTTAAAGGACCAACTGAGAAACTGATGGTTACAAAAGGATGACCCCATTCCTCACTCCAGAGAAACAGGTACATATTTTCAGCTTCATGATCCTAGATTAATACTGTATGCATAAAAGTACCAAATTTGGCAACACAAACCTTTAAATTTAATCTGAACTGTACATTAAACCTAACTATTGTAATTTGATTTGACACGGATACATCCTCGTTCAATTCACAAAGAACAATTTTCTGTTCTCTGTCTTTTCTGGGTAAAGCCTCATCTTCAAAGGTACAGTATATACAGTGTTCTATACCCTGTCCTGTTGTTTAAAGAGGCTTCACTAGAAACATTTTTCAGTCCCACCTGTGAGCACAGACACAGCTGTGTGAGGAAGGAGGATGGGGTCACGTCCCTGACATTTCTATGGCCCATCTCGAGCCATTTAGAGTCTGACCCAACAGGACAGTGGAATCTAAAAAGATGCACAGCTGGCCAAGGGCCAGCAGAGACCGTGCACTGCATTGTCATAGAAACAGAAGCGATAGTCTTCAACACACTCACCAAGTCTCATTGGAAAAGTGTGCATGTGAAGGTTAGGACATGAAATTAAATTTCTGCTTAGCCCAGCATCAAGTGCCCCCCAAAGTCAATAGCTGACCAGTGAACAGGCTGTGTCCATTTTGCCCACACTGTTCAGGTACTCACCCTAAATGCAGCCCAGTCTTCCACAGAATTCCTCCATAGGTATAGGTAGGGCAGTCCTGGGGGTCCAGGGGGGCCTGGCTCACCCCTCCAGCCATCACGTCCCACCGGTCCACGCGCCCCCTTACAAACAAGTATAGATTTAAAGTCATGAGAGCTACTCAACAGTCCACAACAGCAGTGCAATGCTATGAAGGTCGCACACTTCTAAAATTAACCATGAATGGGTGACAAAGCATAAAATGTTAGTAAATTCTGTTCCTGTATCAGTGCAGGATAATGAGACTCAGCCAGGGCTGAAATAAAGTGAAAGACTTGTGCCAATTTTAGGAACGGCTTGAGGATGAGTCTGCCTCACCTTGTCACCTTTAAATCCAGGGTGGCCTCTCTTGCCAGGGCACCCCTATGGAGAGGGTGATGTGAATGAGGAACAAGAAAACCAAGGCCAGCAGTGTAATATATATATAGAATAATTTACATGCACCTGCCTGTGCAGCTAAAATACAGCACACATAACAGCGACATTCTGTCCTAGTAAATACAATCATTAATGTTATATGTTTAGGGGCTTCAATCAGCAGCTATGTTTAGATTTTTATTGGTCATCATGTTTACCTGAGTTTAGACATGTTAACAAGTTACATCAGCTCCTGTCTGAATAAAATGTTCACTAAACACCTGTGCAATTTCTTGTTTTGTTCTTGAAGGGCTATTACTGTACACAGATACACACAGGTCTCTCTTCTGTTCAGTGCTCAGACAAAACAGCTTCCATGTGTCAGAAAAAATGCTATCGCCACTGTCCACCCTTTTACCTTGAGCAGCAACACAGGGAGGTGTTGGAAAACCTTAGCCTACATCAGATTGCTAGCGTGGCATCAGAGGCCACTGTTGGTTGTGAGGAGTACCTTAAAGCGGTAGAACTGCACAGGTGGTGATACATTCTATACATGGCAAGGGTGCCTTTTCAGGGGAAATGGCATGATGGAAAATGTGTTTTTCCACAGCGTGTGGTGAGATACAAAGTTAGCAACCTTTCATAGGATGAGGAGCCAGTGTATATTAAGAGGTGTGGAACAATTTTCTTCAGAAAATTCCAGCAAAAACACTAGGGAATCCACAGCAACTATGCTGAGACACACTCAGCAGGTCCTTACATGGGGAAGGAACATGGGAAGGGTTTTCCTTAGAATTTAGCCATGCTGGAGTTCATCTCAAAAGCCTAATTTCCAGCTACTATAACAGCAAAGGGTCCTAACGGCTTCAACAACCAGCGAAAAGCAGCTTGAAGAATCATGTTTGACCTTAAGAAAGAACAGCGTAACCCAGACCATTTAGCAACGCTTTCTTCTGGTTGGGACCTCATAAATCTTTCAGTTTTTAAAAAATGTTTTTGGGCCTGTAATTTTGTATGCTACATAAATCTTTCCTTTGCCAGTTCTGCTGCCTGGTCAAATGAAACTGCTCTGTGTGAAACATGTCGTCAAAACCAGAATTCCACTGACTGTCCCTGACCCGTTTAATACATAACATTTCTACATGAAAGTAACTAACATATTTGCAGACTGAATGCATTTGTGTTTCCACATTAAAATTCCACCAAACTGTCTGCATTATTGAAAGGAAGGAGAATTACAATAATCGTGAACAAAAGCAACAATCCCATATGTCATTATCCGTTTAGTATGACAGCAGTCCTTAACCAACTCCTCAGCGACACCCCCTGGCCTTGTCACCTACACAGGGGCTGATGATAGAGAGGCTCTAAATCACAGCAAAATTGCATTCAGAAAAGGAATTCCACAAATTCATGCTAAGGGCAAACTGCTATTGCAAAAGAACAGTTAAGCCAGGCCCCTACCTGGTAAAAAAAAGGGGGAGTTAAGGGAAGATTGATGATGGAATCCATCTCTTAGGCACCACCTGGCCACCATGGTATTCCAGCCAAGGGGGGACACTTTAAATGTACCTCATGTGAGATACTTTACAGGGTTCTGCTGTGTATACGTACCCTGGTCCCCAGAGATACATCACAAGGGTACAGGCCAGGAAGCGTGTTTTTTCTGGGCTCCTGCAGCAGGTTCGTACCATATTTTATGGACTCTAAGGTGTGCCTTTTTCTCACCTCGCAGGGTGGCGTGATCTATAGTTCAATGCACTGTGCTGTATAACGTGTTGCCAGCTCTGCTAGTTTTTACAGTTGATTACAGAAGAGCTACAGAAACATCTGAGAAAGATATGGAGGATGATGCTGATTTGCAGGAAGCCCAAATGCCCCTCCTGCCAGAAATGGCTGATCTGTTTAACAAAACACTAAAGACAAAGACTAATGGTTTCAGTGATTTTGGGAAGGTGCACCGTTTTCATAATTTGATACGGCTCGTTTCATAGCATACACCTTATACTGATATTTAAATGTTTACTCTTGGGTGGCTCTTCATGTTTACATTTATCTACTAGTAATGTCAAAGCCTCTAAGCTACTGTTATTTTAACCACCGAAATGCAAGTGATCTATTTTTAATAAAAATAAACTATTGCTCGGTGAAGTTACACATTCTGAATACAAGCTACAAGATCCGTTTTAGTTGGTCTTCAGGGAGGGGTCATGAATACACGTGTGGCCTGTAGAACCTTTTGGGTTAATTGCTGTCCTACCATATTACCTGGTATGTGAAATAAAATTTTGATTTTTTTTGGCAACTATATGCATTTTTAGAACATGTAGTAACTTTTACTCTGGAGCCAGTTAGTTTGGAAAATATGATACATTTATCTTTCATTTTATTCTTATAGAGTATTTCAATGCCACTAGAGGGAACTGAAGCTTTTCCTGCAGAGAAATCAGGCTGGGCAGTGGTAGCTGGGCTAGGGGTTAGAATTTTGGTTCAAACCTGGCTCTGACAGTCCTTTGTGTGTTCACTGGGTTATCCTCCCACAATCCAAAGATATACACAGAGGGCGGCAGTGGTAAACTACTTCTGTACCCTCTTATACCCTGAAAACCACATAAGTTGGGAATATGAGTTGACTGACACAATGGCACTTACCTTTCCACCCTCTTACCCCTTGTTCTGGTTAAAGAAATAGACTTCTGTCCAAAGTTACAGATTACATTACTGAAATGTACTCATGTACAACTGAGTGTCATGCCTAATCTGTATAGCTTCAGTAATAACATACAGCAATGTAAATTGGGGTTTTTGGTGTACAGCTACCAGAAGAATGAGTGAATGTTGGTCATTGTTATGTGAGCAGCAAACAGGAAATGTGCAGAAACTCACTCTCCTTCCCAGAGGCCCCACTGGCCCAGGGAGGCCTCTCAGGAGCCGGTACATCCTGCCGTCAGTCCCTCGTACCAGGTCCTTATCACAGCCTGGAATCTGGCTACTCCCTGTATCTACATGGCCTTGCTGTTTGAGAGTTGTGGGATCAGGAGGTCCTGGCTCTGTACTGGTCTCCAGGAACTGGTTGGCGCTTGGGGTAGGCGATAGCATTGTAGGGAGCAGAAGCTCATTCTGTTTTACAAGGTTCTCAGTTAATTTGGGCATTTCCTTTCCGGAGACACCCACCAAGGGTTTCTTTTGGGGGCCCAATGGGGAAGTGGAGTCAAGGTCGATAATGTCATCTGAGGGTTTCCCTCGAAACGTTTCACGGCTCCGCTCTCCACTGTCCACCCTGATCTTGTCCGTGGTGATGTTCTCATCCAGGTCTTTGGAGGCAGGGTCAGGCTTGCTTGCCATATGCTTAGTGGGTGCCGGGGTGCTGTGTCTAGATGGGAGATCAGGATTCGCAAGGTCTGTGTCCTCCTCCACCATGAAGACATCTCCCCGAGTCACAGATCCTGGACGTCTGGGGCCCAGCGGCGCTGTACCATCACCACGATGACTGCCACTTTGGAGAAAAACAGAGTCCTGTACCGAGACAAACAATCGGGCCATTTTTTTCTGCAGCTCTCTAGGTTTCTTAACACTCATGCTTTAAATTGAATTAGGCAAGCAACCTTGAGTGCATTAGAGAAACAAACATGAAAAAAGGAAAATCATCAACAGTGGCTACTGAGAATGTAGATTAAAGATATGCCTTAGTGCACAGGGATCCATTACTTTAAGAGAAAAATGACTAATTCTGTGGTTTGGTATGTGGGGATGTAAGCTTCTAACTATTATCCTTTGCAAATGGCTCCATTATAAAATTTTGAAGTTCTAAAAGCTGCAGAAGAATCTCTTTGGTTCCTCACAAACTCCCTGCACAAATAAACACTTCAAGCATATACCTTGTGTATGTAGTATATGTAGTCACTGTGTGATAGGGTGAGGATCTCAGTGACAAGGCCACCTGATTTTGAATCCCCTGGGTGCCTTCCTAGAGAGGAGAGGGATTCCAGGCACATCTCAGTGGGAGGAAACTCCAGGGCAGATGCAGGACATGCTGGAGAGATTCTATCTCCAAGCTGGTGGGGATGGAAATCTTCATTGTGGGAAAGGAAGTAGAATTTGTTCTACTTAGCTTGTTGCCAGTGTGACCCTCACCAAGATAAGTGGTGTGAAAATGGATGTCTATATGGATGATCAAGTAAGGGCAGGAGCTCTACAGCAGCACACAAGTTCTCCACCTGAAAACTTGTAGGACTGAGCGGTTGTGAATTTAAAAAGTAAACCACTGTTTATTTCTAGTAGACAACTCTGGTCCGCCACTCTGTCAGTCTAGCCCCCCGAGCTATGCATCAGAACCTAGTCACATTCAGTCAGCTTTGCAGGGACTATTTGTTGTGTGCAGAGACAACTGGTAATTTTTCTGTTGTTCTTTGAACTGACATCAGTGGGCGTGATCTTCTCCATCTGGTATGATAATAACAGCACACATGGGGAACTGCCAAAAACTCAGGCCTTTTCTGTTATTGCCCACCAATGGGAGACAGTGCCATGCTCATAGGGGTGCTTTTCAAGAGGGATGGGGGTCAGGGTATGTGGAGCTCTTTCAGTCAAAGAATAGACCAGAATCTGTCCTCTGGTACCCAGATGGTCAAGTAACAACCTGGATGAACAAACAGCAGCTGTCTGAGTGGTGATGAAGAGAAACCTCAACGCAAACAAGTTCACAAACAGTCCTCCACAGGGCCGTATCAAAACACTGCAGATGTTCTGGTTTCTTCCTTCTGCTTCTTGCGAGTTGGTCAGTCCCTTCTTAAGCCATTCTTTCACCTTTACCTCAGCCATTTCCACTGTTGACCTGAATCAACCCCCAGGGGTCTAGAAGGCAACCACACGAGCCAAATAAACATCATGGAGAAAAGGGATTCCTTAGACCATGATGAGCAGTGGACTTACACCATGGGAGTCTACAAAACATATCTGCGGTCAGCTAGCCTGTGATTATGGCCTGTGGTGTTGTATGGGTAACGTGTAGAACAAACAGAGTGGTTAGCACAGTGCATCTGGACTGAGCCTGGTCTGGCTGTGTCATAAAACTGGGGGATGATGACAACTGAAATGATGAAGAGATGGATGCAGAGACTAAGAACCAACTGAGTGACATCCACTTGTTTTGCCTGAGGTGGATGAAGATCAGGGAGGTCTGATCTTAAAGGAGATCAGCAAATATACATATAAATCGGCAGATGTCTGTGCAACAGAATTTCAGTACCATTCCAGCCTTCTGTCAGGGATGGTTTGATTTGGGGTGGAGCCAGTCAGGGTGCCTGGGGGAAGGGGTATTGGATGTGCTGTCAGAAGTCTGGTTGATGGGTTCTACTTCATGGGCTGAATGGACAGACATGTACGAGCTGTGGCAGCAAGCTGCCTTGAAAGCCCAGAAGCCCCCCCTGAGAGGCAGAGATCAACCAGCCCTGGGACAGCCTGACTTGTGAAAAGCAGCAAGGTGTGCTGCAAGAAGTCTGATGTTATGCAATGGTAGCTCTAGTATGGTTACAACTGTCAGCTTTTTTGAGGCTTAGCAAAGTCATACAGCAAATGAAAGTGGGCAGAGGCACAGGAAAAGCAGAGAAGTGGAGGAGAGAGGTAGGGAGAGCAGGAGGGGAAGATAAATTAGTGGAGGAATGATCGCGGAGACAGAGTAGGTATGTAGGAGGACCTGAGAGGAGGCACTCAGCAGTAGATGGCCCAGTGGTGAGTAGCTGTAGCCAATGAGCTGTGCTAGCATACAGCAGGTGACAAAACAGACTGTCACCCCCCCCCCTCAAGGTGTGAAGAGTTTCATCAAAGAGGCTGAAAATCAGGTATTACATACAGGAAATTTACCACTCGCCTCACACAGGGAAACACATCAGGGATGTTCAGATTACTCCATCACAGACACTTGCTCTGACTATAACCTATTCCCTCCATATTTTCTCTATGGGATATTCTCTCCATTGGCAGCACGAGAGCATTTTCTCGGTTCATGCTGCCTTGGTCAAAAAGGTGTAGCAGCAAGAAGTTAAAAAGCAGTCAAAAGCTACTGGCATCTCCTCCAGGGTGTACCATACCTCACACCCCAACACTTCCAGGATGGGCTCTAGACCACCATAACCTTGCATAGGACAAAAAGGTATTAATGATGGATGGATATTGCAAAACTAACTGTTAAGTCACGTTTAGCGGTATAATAGGATCCTCTCCTGGGTTGTGCATCAACTACATTCTGAAACCAAGTAAAGTTCATAAACTAACAAGAGTTCTGATCAGGTCCTTTTATTTCATTTTTACTCTCAGCAGGTAAGAAAGGTTACAGAAAGGTCTGATATGACTTAGACAGCACGATTAAACAGCAGAAAGTCTCAGAGAGGATGCTCTGGTCTCCATGAAAGGACTCCTAGCATCAGTTTACCAGGATGCATGAGTGAAGGACAAGATGGCCATACAGTACCAAGTAACATTCCATCACTCCACTTTGGTGCACAGCACCGCTAATCGGCACCTGCCATGGCCGTGAAAGCCCACTGAACAACTTACAGATGTTCAACCCCCCAAGTACAAGACTGCGTGGAAATGCTGCATATCTGGCGCGAAGACAACCAGCCACATTTATCTGAATGAAGGAGTAGTTGGCAGATGAAAATGTCAGACTGAGGAGCTGGTTTGTTAGCAGAATGACAATTCTCCATGGATGCAAAACCAAACAGCAGAGGGAGCAGACCTACAATTAAGCTGGAAAGAATAGCATTATTACAGGTATTGTGGAAGCTCTGCTTCACAGTTCACCAACGTCAAAGCTAAGTTGCAAAAAAATGCAAAGTGCAATACACGAAAGGGTGTCCAGTGAGGTCATGAGATGGAAACGCCTCTGACTCCATTTTTGACTTCCGTGAGGATGGGAAGCTTTCATGTAGATTTATGTGAAGTGGAGGCCTGGCTATTTGCTCAAAGAGAAGAGGATCACACACTTGGAAAACCGCTGGATAGTTGTCATGAGGAGAACCACCACAATGTCTCAAGCACATGGCAGGAGGGTGTTTAGAGGAACTCAGTGTGGGCTCACTGGAAATATGTGAAAATTAGAGAACGACAGGCCTGGCGCAGAGGAGATGACTTCACACGTCTATGCTGGTGAGGAGTCGGCATGGCAAGAGCCTGTGGCTCACTGAGCCCAGACTCCTCCCCCCGACGTCGGGAAGGGACCACTCCAGCCAGAGCAAGAGTGTGGCAGAGTCATTTGAACATCCCTAATGTCTTCCAGAAGCATCGCTTCCCCAAAGAAGCTTGAATACCTACATCTTACCCCATTGTAGGGGCAGTGAGACATCAAGTGTGTTTCCCATTAAATTCTTGTTTTTAAGGGAAAAAGGGATGGAGTGGAAGGATCAATGGGGGTTCGGCAGAAGGGTAAAGAGGTTATTTCACAGATTGAGCTGCTTCCAACCCCCACCTGTCCTCAAACATGTCCTTACCCCTTCCTACATGTGCAGTCTCTCCTTAAAAATGCACTTACTATATCTGATTTATACTTAAACGACTGATCTGGAGTTACCATGTTGGCTGGAGTAAATTACACTGAGGGTTTAGAATTATTGAGGTAATTACAGGCTAAGAGGCTATTGAAGCAAAGGCTCGGCAGATAGGCATGGATCGGTAGGGGTCCTGAGGCATCCGACAAGGATGTGCACCCAGAATGTGATTATGCTGCTTCAGAGGGAAAGGAGGCGGCACCACGCAAAACTGCGGTTGCCTGACGGGAAGACAGCTCTGCTGTCCCCAAGCTTCAACGCAGTCACTGTGACACACTGATGTGCTTTGTGATAAATCCTAAGGGGGAGAAGAACCCTTCTGTCCTCTGTGAAGGGTGCGGTGGCAGTTGTGGGTTTGGGGGGAGGTGTTGTCTCCATAGGCATTGCTTTGGCGGGGAGGGGGTTGTGTGTACTGTGGGTTCTGGCATCAGCTGCACCGTTGACAGTCAGTTTTATATAAAACTCCCCTTTTCTGAGTACTGTTTAGATCAAACGAAATCCAGATGGGAAGTCGTTTTTATGTGCAGGCCTGAAAATGCAAGAGTGAAGGATTTACACCTTCGAACTCTTCATGACTGAGGCACTTCTCTCAGGTCGAGTCTTTGAGGGGTGGGTTTTGCCCCGACTTGTCTTTGCTGCACAGCAGTCTACAGGTTGGCATTGGCGCCGATCGGTCTTCTGAAAAGGAAACCCCAGCCAAAAAAACCCAACAGCGTTTAGTCAGTGGTCGCTTGACAACATTATTTCTCCGTGAATCACAAAAACTTTGCGTGTACTGATTATGTGGGTTTTGAGGATGTGCATGCCAACAGATGGGTCCAAGTGTGTGCTGATGTGTGTATTTTGTCTTTGTAAGTTGTGTCTGTGCAGCAGCACCCCACTGGGATATGGGGGGGGTCAGCCAACCATAGTCCTATCATCACACTCATGACTCTTCCATGCATTACTGACAAAAATCCACTACTTTCTGTCCAGCAGTGACACCTACTTAATCACCCCATCAGAGAACCAAGGACCAGAGAGCATAAACGTCTCTTGGAATGTAGCTGGATCTATCATATATTTGCAGTGTGTTTGGATGGGTTAGTGACTGCAAGAACTTCTGCCAGCCTTAGAATATACAGCACTGGAAGCAACAGATACCCTTCAGATTTCAGACCCATCTTCTCTTCCGTCTCACTGCAGTTTTCCACCAGAATTGTGGTAAGCTTTTGGGTTAAGAGATGGTCAGGTCTCTAACTCACCTCTTCTCATTCACCACTTTCCTGTCCTCTCGCAAACTTCGTATCAAAATCAACTATAACAACTTATTATATCCCTCAGTTCAAAAATGGAAGTAATCATCTCTCACAGTCTGAGCTCTGCATATAAACATGCATACTAACATATGGCAGGTGAGCATCTAGAAGACTCTGTACAAAATCCATTGAGCCCCAACCAGATGTTTACAGTTCCAAGCCCATGGCCCCTTTCCGGTTGCCAAAATCTTTTGTCCTCCCTGCTGCATTGCTGTGATATACAACACACTAAAAAACACATTTTTGAAGTGGCTCATGGAAAAGTTTAAAGAGACCACTGAAAGGAACTGTTTTTGTGTTTCGAATCTGTTGCCAGTCCACTGGACTCAGCAGTGAAAAGCTTACACCAGCTGAAAGTCACTTCCGAAATCCTCACCTGAACCACTTTCTACCCTCTGATTGATAGTCTTCATCAGCATAAATTAAGCAGTTAATGTTTAAGCCTCCATGAGATGCACATGAGGATGAGCTGGAAAAATACTGCAAACACTAAGGCTACAAGAAATAGACAGTACAAAAAAAAAAATAAAAAATCCTAAAATAAATCGGGGCCAAACCACTTTCCAAATCATGCTGTCAAGAACCGCAAGCGTGCATGTAATCACTGAAAACGGTTGAATGAACACTGCTTTTTTTGGACAGAGGAGCAGAGGAAATGACACAGAATTTGAAGAGGATAGCTGCTTAAAAATAAACCTGCATATACAATGGTCACAGAAAATAAGCCACCTTACAGAGTGAAAAAGAAATAAAAACGCTGCGGTGGCCCATTTCACTTTCTCTCCATTATATTCCCAACCGAGGCCTGCATCCACTGTACATCTCCAGGAGCCAGATGTGGCCCAAATTGCTAGTCATATTTATATTCTGAAACAATTGTTTAACTCTTACCCTGTTCTGGACCGATGGCAGGGTGGCCCGTATAAACACAAATAAATCACAAACCATATTTTGGGATTGGATGATGAAGAAGGTAGACTATGGGGTTCGTGCACACAATGAGAAAGGACCCCCCCCCCCAGTTTCCATGCAAGGGTAACACAGTTATAAAAATGCAGCTGTGTTGTTAAACAGTGGTCGCCAGGACTATGGCGCCCGCAGGTCCAGGCGTCACCCAATTGCTGGCCTCAGACAAAGCTCTATTGGTGGCGAACGCCCTCCACAAAGACTCTATAGTTGCTAGGTGGGCAGTAGTGTTTGGGGGGAAGTGCACTGCGAAATGGTTTTACCGTTGTAACTGTCAAGCAGACTATTGTTTAAGTTCGCTATGCCTTTGCAATTGCGTATGTACCTGAGGCATGTGACTCCACCTGGAGTGCTTTAAACAACCCATGGGAAGGATGGAAAGTGTGCGATTAGCCTGACTGGGGGCATTCATCAGATCAAGGCCCACTAGACCACCTGTAGGTGCACATGCTGCTACCCATGGAGGAACCATAACAAACCTATAGTCAGAGGTCTGATTCACAGTGACAAGAAACAGAGGAAATGGAGAGCAGGGGGAGATATTTTCAATAACTGAACTGCATTTCCCAGTTGACCTGGCTACTCAGACGGTCAGAGAATGATAGACGCTCACCTCTGCCCAGCAACAGTGCTGCCCTTCCAGGACAAAGCAGTCTGAGCGAGCATTTGGAAGGAGAAATCTCTACTTGTGTGCCATATCCTGCATGTTTAATTTATTTAATAAGTAACTTGGATGGTTACTGGGAAGGAAATGTATGTTTTCTTTGCTAAATACATTTGAGCAAATTGAGGATGAATGACAATTAAAAGAAGTGAGCAGTTTGGGATACATTGTTTTTATTGGGCTCATTTCTCCTGCCTAAACGGATGGTGCAAGACATGTGTCTGAGCAATGGTTTTGAAGGACCAGGCTCCAGAGTCTGGTAGGCCTCTTGGGTCTCATTCATCCATGCAAAGTCGTAAACTTCTCTCCATGAATGAGCAAAAGTGGCTGGGGGTTGGGACAAGGGGACAAGCTCAACTTGCCTCAGCCCTGAAGGAGGAGCAAAAAGGATGCCCTTAGCATTGATATTGATTTTGACCAGCAATGATAGCCTCACACAGTCTTTATCACAAGAACAGTGAGATCCCACAGCAAATGGACCGAATTGCAAGACAACCACTGGCTCCAATCCAGACCATTGCGCTGCAAACGTTATCATGTGCAGTAGAAGATTAGGTTCTCTGGAGTCTGCAACAAATGAGCCAACATAAACAACCCTTTTTGATCTGATGGCCCTCGGTCATCTTGGCGATTTCAAAGTGCCCTTGGTCATTCCCCCATTACAACATTAAAAAAAAAAAAAAAAAAAAAAAAAAAAAACAAGAGATGGGCCTAGAAGTGAAGCGATTCTGTGAACATCTGACTTGATGCCAAAGACAAAATGGTTCAGATTTGCTTTGACTGGCATCACCAGTACCTTTTTCTTCAGTTCTTAAATTTTTTCCCATAATTTAACCTATAGCCAAAATCTGAAAAATCCAACCTTAATTTGCACAACCACATCTACCTGCTGCTTCACTGGGAACAGATCCATTATTAGCAATAATCCCAGCCACCAATACCCCTATTGCCCTGATGTTGTGCTACAGAACCAGTACTACAACTGGGTCCCTCACTTTTGCGGTCATGTTACACACATCAGTACAACTACAGTCAAAGCAACTGGTCCAGTTGAAATTCAGTGCCAAAGCTCCACCTTTCCTGTATTCAGCTACTGCTGTATACATCTGTGTCTCCACAGGAACATCTGTCTCACCGCAAGAACATCTGGAGAGCCTCCCCCAGGCCTGGTGACCTCACACCTGCAGTATTCTGCACATGTGATCAATTTGGGGACAAAGAAAGCATGTCTACATCTGGGCTTCCTTCAATCAACAAGCTGGACATGTGAAGGGCATTTCAAAATGAACGGCTGCTGATACAGTTTTTTTTTTTTTTTTTTTTTTACTGGTCCAAGTTCAAGATTCTTTAAAAGAACAAACATTCATTTCTCAGCAGACAAGCTCCTGGATGGATGGTGAATGTGATTTTGAGTGTGAAGGTAGACTTGCCATTGCCATGCTGTTGTATATATAAACCCTTTCACAGAGAGACATGGAGCATTATACTCACTGTCAGGTGAGTCTCAACACTGGGGAGGCTGTCGGAACTTTCCAGCAAGTCTTCCAGGTCATTTGAGGAGAGTATATGTTCCTGGATAAGGTACATAACAGAAAATGGATAAGTAAACATCTTTGGGAACATCTTGTAAACCATCAAGAAGCTCAATGTATTTTTGCTGGATGGAAATAAACTTGATGTTCAAGTTGTGCAATGGGACATCGTATCCACAAGTTATACACCTGAATATGATGCTACAAACAAGCAGCTGATATCAGGGGTAAGTAGTCTAGCTTGGTCTGATCAATGAAGTATGTTTTAACAAAGGGGGGCAAATTTGTAGCCACCTCGTAAAAAGCGATGGAATAAATAGGAAACTCGTACGCTGTGGGAGGTCTTCGGGAATCGGGGTGGCTTCAGAGCAGCCAGACTGCACACAGGCTGGTGAAGGGTGCAGTGGTCTGCTGCCGCTTCCGCATCACCCATCAGGAACATGACTTGTCTCAGGTCGCCCTTTCAGGAAGGAAACAGATGAGACAGTCTAAATGCAACACTCCAACCATTCTTCTGCATGACCACACAAGGGTGACCCCAGTGTTGGGCGTGGTCACTTCAACAAGTTCCAGAGCCCCAGCACTGTTCCCTCTAAGAGCCTTGTTCTCCTGAAAGGGGAATTTTGCAGATCATCCATCTTGGTTTGGCACTGAAGTGTAACACAAATTTTCCTGCCCATCCCCACCCAAATTTTTGCCTTCCACTCAACTCCCTCTCTCATTACCACATACACTCACCATCCAAGTCAAGATGTTCCATAACTAACATCTCTAGAGGAGAGCAAATGAAGGAAGTTCTTTAGCATCCATTCCATTCTGGAGAATGGTAGTGATGGTCCTCAAATGGTGTCACAGATAGATCAGAGAATTCCGTTATTATCTCTGCCTCAGTCTTCAGAAGAAAAATAGGTTGAAAACACTACATAGATGACCCCTACCTACAACAATCTAAGGTAATTTTTGCTTTTTAGTGGGAGAAAAATTAACACTGCCAAAGTCTAGAGTTTTATGTTACTCAAAAATGTGAGGCGCTGCTCTCTAATCCCTTTGAACTAGTACTGTTGGAGATCAACACAAGGTAGACATAAGACCGTAAGACCAAACTGGAAAAGTGAACCATTTCTCACACTGTAACTTTCAGGGACCTGGCTCTGCTTTAGCCAACTGAAATGGAACACAGACAAACTCCAACACACTCCCACACACCTTGAATGGCACCTCAAAGTCCTCCACAGTGCCTCCAACCATGACCACACCTTCAGCGTCACTGTCCAGGCTGGGGGAAGTCCAGTTCACGTTCTCCACCAGTAGGCAGTCCACGTACAGGTCCAATCGCTGCAAGGAAACCCCTACTGCGATGCGGTGCCACTGCCCGTCAGAAAGCCCCTCAACTGGGAACCTTGGAGAGTCATGTGCAGGGGTCACGCATGGGTGTGTGTGTGTGGGGTCAACTGTTCTCACACAAAATCACTGATGCCGTGCAGCAAAATGAGCTTGAATCAAGCTCAGTCTGTGGAGTCTGCAAGCGATTGCTTCGTTTGCCTGTGTTTCCTTCCAAACTCCAAATCATGTCTTTCAGCAGGACTGGCGACTAAATTGCCATTGTGTGCGTCATATGCCTCTGCTGTATAAATAAGCGAATGGTTATCGGAAGACTGGTGTCATGTCTTTGGCACTGTATATATAACAACAATAAATAAATATATAATAGTACAATATAAAATATTGCATGTGTAAAGTATTTAGGTACATAATTCACAACACATATATAGCATACAGTGATGCACTATATATATCAAAAAGATAAGTTGAAAAAAAAAGACAGTAGGATCAAATGTTTTAACTTAACAGCTTTAGCAGGGCATGAAGAAGGTATTGATGGGCTAAATGTCACTTCCTTCACAGTACTGTGCTGCTCAAGACTCACTCGTAGAGGCGTTGCTGCATGGTGACCAGGGTGAAGGCGTGGGGTCCGAGGCGCAGCTGAAGCAGGATCTGACTGTGGGGGCTCAGCAGGGTTAGCAGGCTGCGGTCCTCTGATTGCGCGCTGCGCAGCTCCAGCAGCACACTGAACTCATCCGTGAACCTGCATAAAGGGAAAATATAATGGGCAATACAGTTACGAACACACAGACACAGATTGTCAGTCAAGTGTACCATGCCTTCACCTGGCTCCAAAGGCCCACCGGAGGGGCAGGTGCAGAGTGGCATACTGCCCAATTTGCAGGATGGGACAAGCTTCGCCCATTCTGGACACTGAGATGTTCTGGTTGTCCTCCACCAGCCCTGACAGCTGCTCCAGCAGGTCCACCACCTCTGAGAAAAGAGGGCGACATGGGGAATAACAGTTACAGAAATTCTGCAGGTTCAAATTAATGCAGTGGGACTGCTGTTGTACCTTTGACCTGCTTCAGCACAGAACATCTAGCTATAAATACGGCAAGAAAACAACAGCCGTGAGCCACTGATGCTTTGGTAACAGTTCTCAACACATGACAGCAGCTAATATCACAGAGCTGCTCTTATGACCCGGACCAGGATTTCTTTGGTCTGTTCTCGGCTTCTTTGCGATTCCTGGTCACCTCTTTTAATCACAGCTTCAGGCTTGCTGCACCACATCTACTTCAGACTGCGGTTTGATGGATTGCTCCACTTTCTCGCTTTCTGTCCTAAGAGGCATTTTCCTCGCAGCGGTACTGTGGAGAGTGGCGTTTACTAGGAAAAAGGTGGGTAAGGGGTTTGTCTTTTCTTTGGCCTTTGATGTGATGGAGTATTTTCACATCTGTGGCCACTAGGATGTTACAGGTGTACTGGTGAAAAAATTAAAAATTTTATTCACTCTCTCACACACACACAAACACAGTACATATAAAAACAAGTGGAGGCTAATAGGACACATCAGTCACATGGTTTGTTTTTTTTAAATGACGTCCAAATTTGTAAGGGCTGTTGGATATTTTAATTAATAATTAGTATTGTGCACCTTATGCCAACATATGAGCTCTTAAAAAAACCCAGGACACTGGATGGTCACCTTCACAGTGGTTCATTTGCACAGTGGACTTGAAGACTGACAAAATCGTCACTGTACCTTTATGTAAATGAAGCAGACCGTCAGGAAGCAGCATTTATTTTTAAAACGTATGTACTCTGTCCTATGATGTCCTTTAAAACACCAAGTTCTCTTATTTTCCCATTTATTCTAGACATCAGGACAGAAGGATATTTATTTATGGAGAAAATGCCTAGTTGATTGCAGTCATCAATTATCTTGAGTGCTATATCCGGTGTGTTTGTATGAGAGAGTGCACGCGCACAAGGGCTTTATGACTTACAAGATATGCAGGACGGCAGAAAAACGAAAGGGTGATAAGCTGTGTCAGGGTTACTGTATTTTACAGTGTCTTCTTCTTTCGGCTGCTCCCGTTAGGGGTCGCCACAGCGGATCAGTTGTTTCCACTTCTTCCTGTCCTCTGCATCTTTCTCCGTCACACCCACCACCTGCATGTCCTCCTTCACCACATCCATATATCTCCTCTTAGGTCTTCCTCTCTTCCTCTTGCCTGGCAGCTCCATCCCTAGCATCCTTCTCCCAATATATCCAGCATCTCTCCTCTGCACACGTCCAAACCAACGTAATCTTGCCTCTCTGACTTTGTCTCCAAACCGTCTAACCTGGGCTGACCCTCTAATATACTCATTTTTAATCCTGTCCATTCTCGTCACACCCAATGCAAATCTTAACATCTTTAACTTTGCCACCTCTAGCTCTGCCTCCTGTCTTTTGGTCAGTGCCACAGTCTCCAACCCGTAAAGCATAGCTGGTCTCACTACCATACTGTATTTTACAGTGTACAGTGAGATAATGGTGCAGTGGAACACATGGCAGGTATGAAGAGTGTGAGATCTGAACTGCTGGACACCCCCGGAGAAAATTCCTTCTGAAGTCCTCAAGGGAAAGGAGAGCTTCAGCAAGCCCACTTTCCAAACTCCTGTTTAAGCAAAGATCATTTTCAGCCCTGTACAGTACAACTCAACCCTCAGACATCAGAAAGAACTTTAAAAAAGTATGTGTGCATAAAAACAAGGTGGAAATTTTACAACTAGAAGCTCATTTTTAAACACACTTTTTCAAACATTTACTCTATTATTGAAGGCAAGTTTGGCCAAATGGTGCCACACAGATTATACACCACTTTGGTTTCTGAATTACAGGTGTAGATGTGAGTCACTATAAAAATACAAGGCAGTCAGTTCTTCAGGAGCTGCTTTAACAGCTGCTGCAATGAAAGCGCTCTTACATGTAACGGCGGATGGGCCACAACAAGGCTGACTTATTCCAGCAGGCCCCCAGCAAGAGTCCCTCCAGAATAAACTCTATATTATAATGAGGCACCTAAGCAGAACTTTAAAGCAGCCATGAGGGAAATAAAGTATTTTAAGTGCCCTGGTAACAGCATGCAGATGTGTTCCAGTCCATCATTCCAGCACTCGGAATGTCAGGCTGCATGAGGATTTAACCGGGAGGACCACGATCAACGAAGGACTCATATACAATGTAAAATGGCCAGAAACAAATTTACCGGGTGTTTTTTCTTGTATTGAAGGATTTCCAGTTGATTTCTTTTTTTCTTAATGTGGAAGTAGTGAAAAAGTAGGCTCTCTGCAGGGCTCTAAAAATGTTTTGCAGTAGACTAAGAATCATGGCTTGCAGATTAATACTGAAGCTGGATTAACTGAGGACCAACTCACCAGTGAGAAGCAAAGACTAGTCTGTAGCTCCAATGATATGCAGCAGCAACAACAGCAGCACCAAGACTGGGGCACCAACAATGGCACCAATCGTGTACTAATGATGGCCAATAAATTGTTGGTGCACCAGCAATAGCCAGCAAGGACTGTTTTGGTGCATCAGTGATTGTTGTGCTGTGTCTGTGGCACCAAAGGTAGAACAATGACGCCCAGTGTAGTGCACCAGTAGCAGACAACTAGGCTGACACACCAGAGACAGATGAGGACTTTTTAACACACCAATGACATTCAATAGTAGACCAGCAGCAGTGGTGTAGAATACACTACTGTCACACACAGCACTCATCCTACACAGCAATGACGACTGCATGTGTACTGTTGCCTATATTCTTCAGGCTGAACTCCTCAACCCAAAGACTCAGAGAGTCCAAATTTTAGGCTGGCAACAATGTGTAGGAGTTGGGTGGGGGGGGGGCATAGTTTTAGCTGTGCGATGAATCCACTGTCACTCCTTGCTCCTCTATAAGACTGATTGAGGCCCGTGTTTCTCAAGCATGTCTTTCTGCAGGCAGTCCCACCCAAAAGCTGACATTCTCATTCTTGGTAGACTTATGGAATTCAGCTTAAACTGCAGCCATCAGTCTTCTGCTTCACTTACTGCAGCAGCACAAATGTTCCATGTTGTAGGTGACCTGGATTCTTGGCCAGAGAATTACTGACCAACAGCCTGCACCACCACAGAAAGTGCATGTCTTCTTTCTTATAGATGGTTATGTAAGAAACCCAAATTAATATCAGTGTTTACTCATTTAGCTTCCTCCAAGGCAGCTTTTAATGCAAGGTTTTTATAGGGAATTCAGAGTGATTTTCACTGTCAATACAGGGTAACAACCTTGCTCAAGGGCATCGGAGTAGGATAAACCCAGGGATGTCGATTCCAAGGTGATGACCAAAACTATTAATTGACCCCTTTTGAACTGATGGGTATTTACTGCTTTTTTTCTGGACTGGAGTAAGTTACAAAAATTCAAGAACAACAGTTCCCCCCCAGACACTAGAACTAACCACCTTTACGGTCCAAGTCCACATCTTTCATCACTGTTACTCCTTGGAGGTGAGCTAAGACACAAACTGACAGATGCTCTGCTAAGACAAGCTGCCACTAGCTAAGCCGCAGGAAACATGCAGCTGTTCAGGTGAAAATTCCGCAGATTCACTCACATAGCTGTGAGCACATCCTCTGAAACTAGGGGTCAATATGAGCGCAAGGAGCTGTTTTGTGTCTTTTCTGGACCCTTACAGATGTCACAGTCTGGCCCAGGGGGCTCCATCAAACTGCTGCACTTCATATGGACAATTTTCAGATGAGACACAGGCAAAGAATACTATCCCGAGCGTGTGGACGTGGGCTGGAGAATGAAATGTACAGAAAAGCTGTTAAGTTGACCAGGTCATGCCATGGAAGTCATTGCTTTTGCGGTATCACATCTGACAGCCATACCTGCAGTTACACAGCAAGATGTGTTCATTATATGCTTATCAAGAATGACAAAGATTAGGGTACAGGTTGAGAAGTTTTAAAAAAAAAAAAAAAAAAAAAAAAAAATTACTTTCATTAGCTCACATGCTTGCTACAGAGTGGCCTGCAGACAAGAGGGTTCACTCATGGTATTCCTACCCATTTACTGTATATAAACAGTTCATCTAGCAGAAATTTTTTTGCAAAACATACAATCACTACTCACCAGTATTCAGCTAACACCATTATCCAAGATTATGCAAGATAAACCACGCTAAACTCCCAACAATCATTCTGTTATACACAGAAATGGCATAAAGCAGAAAATGCAGACAAAAATGTAACATACAGTATCTACACTATAGGGGCAGTATGCAGACACATGCACATCACACCCATCTGTGCTTGTTCAACATCCTATGCCAAATCCATTAATATGGAGTTCTTCCCCTCTTTGCTGTTACAACATACTCCACTTTTCTGGGAAAGCTATCCACCAGATTTTGGGAATTTGTGCCCATTCAGCCACAAGAGCATCAGTGAGGTCGGGCACCGATGTTGCGCGAGAAAGCCTGGCTCGTGGTCAGCGTCCCAGGTTCATCCCACAGGTGTTCAGTAGGCTTGAGGTCAGGGCTCTGTGCAGGCAGCTCAAATTTTTCCACACCAACCTGAGCGAACCATGTGTTTATGGAGTTCGCTTTATGGATGGGACACAGTCATTGGGTAGCAGGAAAGGAGCTTCCCCAAACTCTGACCATGAAGCTGGAAGCATAGCATTGCCTAGAATGCATTTGTATGCTGTATGGGTGCAGCTGGCACAGCTCAACTTGGTAATTAGAAGGGGGGGGGGGTACACATACTTCTGGCCATATTGCATAAGGATACAAAGTAAGGGAAATTGAGTCATTTAAAGAACTGTGACAGAAACCAGAGCACCTGAAGGAAACCCATGGAACAACTTATAAAGACTGAGCAGGGATCAATCCACATCTACTTTCAGAAAGTTGCGAGACACCAGCACTACCCAGAGGAGAAATCTTCAAATTAAAAGCAAAGAGAAACTGAAAGGGGGAAAAAAAAAAAAAAAAAAAAAAAAAAAAGCAGCTACACAGAGGGGTCAGAACCAGCTGCTCTCACAGACTCATCTTGGTTGTGTGTGTGCGCACATGCACACAAAACAAGCTGCGCTGCAAACAATGCTCCTTCTAGTAGGGGAACACATTTGCCATGTAGTCCATCCACAACCTCTGAAGGAATCATCTGTCATTGAGCTGGAGAGAAGCCATCTGGTAAGTGTGAGCCACATCATCTTACATTATCTCACTACTGATAGCAAGATTACATTGAGAGAGACATGACTGCCAAGTGAAACTTGCAGAAACATGGCCCATGGCAGAACTATGACAATAAGTGATCAACCTGTAGGATGACAGTCACTCATGAAATGGCAGCAGTGGGCTTACCGTGGATTTAACACCTTAATATTCTTAGTCTTTACCAGGAACAAATGACAAGTTTGGGTTTATGAGCCCCTTTGAGGTTCTGAAATTCTTGTGTTGAGTAATTCCAAACAGTTGCCAGAAATGCTGAACGCATGCAGTTTGATCAGCTGGCAGCTTTGTCCTTAGTGCACCCCCCCCAAAACACAGTTCCCCAGGGCATTATCTACCATCTACTACTATAGCGCAACTCCTGGACCCCTCAAAAGAATGCGACAGGAAGGAAGAGGCTAGCAAGTAAGAAAATTTGTGACAGATGTTTGGGCCCTCCAGAAATGTCTCTCCATGTCCTTGTCTCATAGCAGATGGAAGGCCGGGGGGGGTTGACCTGTACTGCAGCATCTCACCTTTCGGCTGAAGAAAGCATTGACGGCTTTCGTGTCTGTGTGTGATTTACAAAACAAGCCCAGACAGAAGTAGTGTGTACTGCTTCTGTGTTTAAAGTTTCAACAGCTGTGGACATGAGGGATGTTCCTTTCCCCTCTGTTCATGTCTAGGGCTTCAAACTCCAGTCAGTCCTTACCTGTCTTCTGGAAAACTCAGACACGGATGCAAGAAGTAGAAATGGACTCACGATGTGAAACAAAGAGAGGAATTTTTTCATTTCTTAAAGAAAACCAGTGGATGTAAATTTTAGAGACTTATATGTCACTCAAACAATTTTGTCAGAGAAGACGCGGCTCATTGCTATGCTGTGCTGAGGACAACCGGGTGGTTATTTCTGTCCCTGTTTGTGATGGAAGAGGAGGGCTATTCAGTTGAGTCATCACGCGTATGAACAGATGTTGCATGCAAAGCATGGGGTGGCGAAGATCTCGGTGCATTTCCTTCTCATGCCAGGCTGTAGCGCTTCACATCGCTGGGACCGGAGGAGAAGGTGGTTGGTGATTGGTTCTGTGCTCATGCTGCTATAATTGTCTCTGGGTCTGGATGGGTGAACGCTGATGCCAAGGGCAGGCTTCAACGAGAGGGTCAGGCAACAGTGGAAATGCATTGAGATGTGTAGGGGTATGTGGTGGTATGAGGACGTACGTGGAGGTGCAAGCAAAATCAGAGTGAGATACTCCAGCCTCTCTGCTGTGCAAAATCTCCAGACACCCAACTGGCCCTCGGATGTGAGGGGCCCGTAATACCATGCCGCAGGCACTGCAGATAGCTTCGTATGAAGTCAGTTTGGGAGGCGGAAAGGGGGATATGACGGGGAACAGACGTAGACCAGAAGAATTGTGAACCGTGGGCTGGGCAGCAGAAAGGGGCTGCCCTGGAGAGACTGGAGATACAGCCCATGTGGCAAGGAAGAATCAGATCACACGAGACCTTCAGTGTGCAAGACACACTCTAGGCTACATTGCCAGTCATACAAAAGCAGCAGTTCTATAGCGTAACATTAGTTTTAGCTCCACTATCGTAACTGCTGACATTTTCAATAAGAAAAACCTACAAAGTTCCATTCAGGAATGCAGCACTCATCCACACGTCGAGGGAACTACCAACACGGATATAAACAAGAAGGAGCTCACTATAGGCTGAAGGAGAGAGTGTAGTGCGAGGGTTCCCGAGACAAAAGGCTTACCTACTGCTGCCCTGGAGGAAAGCTCCTTAACCCTGTGACCATTCCTCTCCTGTGCCTGAGTGCAGCACCTAAGGAGCTTAAAGGCTTGGTGCTGACCAGTGTAAAGTAACCAAGCTCGAGTCCATGTCGAACCAGCAAGTCTGAGCCTTCGGCAGGACCAACAAACTTCCTGACAGTTCGCCTGCCCTAGCTGCTCCCAGTGTGGTCTGAGAAAGATGAAGAACAGAACACCAACTGACACAGACTCAGCAGGACAAAAAGAAAACAGCCACAGAGGACATCTAGTGTCTGGGCAGAAAACACTGGTGGGATCAATGGTAGGGGAGAATGGCCACTTAGGGGGGGGCCCCAAATGATCCTCCTCCAAAAATGTGCCTCACGAGACTCCTCCACCATGATCACTTGAGTTAGAAAGCAACATATATAAGCTGAGTACGAGCATTAGTATAGGAGGTTATCAAATATTGAGAATATTGTTTGCTGATTATGGGGGCACTGAGGACTACAAAACAAGGAAAACTTCATGAGGCCATGATATGACTACCAAGGGTATAAATGAAAAGGACTGCACTTTAGTAGCAGAGTGTACGTGGCTATAGTGGCTTTATAATGCAACTGCACATATACCTGCAGATAGAGCAGGAGGGGGGGGGAGGAAAGAAAGAAAGAAAAAAGTATTCTGGTGCCAGAATGGAAGATAAGTGCAGACGTGGTCAGGGTTACTTGGAAAAGCAAATACACCCGCACATCCTACTGCAGCAGATGAAGAGGACAGTCATTTTATCTCAGTGCCAATATTTTTTGATAATGTGCCAGGCCATCCTTGAGAGTTCAAATCAACACCTTAAAAATGTCTCAATCCAGAGGTGATACAGGACAAATTTCCCAGCTGTATAAATAGGTAAATCACTGTAAGCATAATTTCCCCAAGGACTTGCATCTTAAATAGTGTAACAGATTTTCCCCACATTTTTGTAAATTTGAGTTTTACAAACAGTCAAAATTGTACAAAAAAAAAAAAAAAACCATACAAGTCAGTGGTTAAGATAATTCACCTTATATTCATCCATCAGAGGGCAGCAGAACAAGAAACAGGAGTACAATTAACCAACCAGTGGCGCATACTGAGTCTCTGGCTGGGTTTTTACCATGAACAAGGTACTCATTACCTCACTGCTTGTTTCAGATCCTGCCTGGCCCAGGACTGAGGCCTGCTCTCCTTCAGAACACAGAGGCCACTTCCATACTTAATAGATGGCACCATCAAGCCCTGTGTTGTGGTGAATGGCAGTGGCAGTGAGGTTTGGACCTCCTCCAGCCATAAATCGGTGGGAAAAGCAGCACTGGGATCTCATTACTGTAATGGGCCACCATGGGACAGTGGATACTGCAGTTACTGTATTACCAAATTGACCCAGGCTGCATGTACAGGAGGCTCAGACTACTTGAGGAAGGGGGGGAGGGGTGTCAGCAGTTTCAAAATAGTGAGTGTAACTTCCATTTGGAACTAAAAGTGGAAGTAGGGTACTAGAGTCCATGCTACAGCCACTCTCAGGCATTAGGCAATCTCCATGGGATTAATCATTACCACAATCCTTGAGCTCAACCAGAAATGGAGGGGGTCAATGACAACAAACCATTCTTCTTCCCCCAGTGTGGTACGTAAGAGACTGCTGCTGATTGTTCCAGCAGATACAGAACAAGTTCCTCTCTGGAGAGGAACTGTTTCCGCCAAGCACTGGAGAGTCTGCTGGGTTTGAGCCATAGACATCTCTCAGGGTGGGCTGTAAAATGCAGCTAATTGTAAAACACCCCTAATAAACATCCCAGGATCACCACCCACACCACCCCAATACCAAAGAAACCCACTGGCTAAGGACAGCTGTTTTTCAGATGGATAGATGGTGGCTTGACACACACATCCTTCACCTGAGATCACAAGTCAACAACTCAACATCCTCTGTGCCTCAGGGCTTCAAAAGCAGAAGACACTGAACACTGCAAGTTATACTGTTGGTATCTTTAGATCATACTACTGTGTTGTGCTTGGAAGACTTTCCTAGAATGTTAGCAAAGACAGATACTGTGTATAATTATACTGATGGCCATTTCTAAAGCAGATGCCAAAGCTGTTGAGCTTTTGCCCTCAACTACAGTGTTTGTTGTGAACCACACACCCATTTGCCATGCTCTCCTAGTCAGAGCTCTTAAATCCAGGAAGTTCCATGAAAGTCTGCCAGATCAGTTTATCAGTCAATGAGCAGGACTTCATTTAGCATCCAAGCAGCACAGTTAAATTAATGAGGTCTGCAATTCCTACAACTGCAAACACAGATGCTGTCAACACTCCCAACAATATCATTTTTGCAGAAACATGCACACAAGGCAGATAGCAAACCTTGTGAGAGAGAGCAAGGAAGAAAGCCCAGGCAGAGTAGGGAAAGAGCAGCAACAACTAACCTGGGTTTCTATACAGCAGGTTGCTTCTCATGGAAAATCAGATGTGAGCTCATCCTGAAAAGCTGCATCCAACAACCTTCTCAGCTAAGACATGAAGAACACAACTCCATAACACACTACTTCTGACTATCACTCAAGTGGCACAGAACAGACCAATTTACTTCTGTTATTGTTTGAAAACCTTTCCTTTTCCCCTCTTGGTTTGACAGCCTCTTGGGTTTATCCACTTGAAGAAACCTGACAAGACAAATGACTCTAAGTTTCCCTTTGTTTCTCTCTGGAAACTTTTGAGTGACTGTGACTGACCTTCTTCTAACCTGAGGGACAGTTCCATTAGGGTTGAGCCTGAGTTTAACAGGAGTGAATGGCAGTTCTGGCTCTTAAGAGTTTATCCAGGTATCGTAGGCTTTCTTTCTTTCTTTTTTTTTTTTTTTTACAGCCCAAGGCAAAGGGCTGGCAGTGTTAGATGGGGAAGGATGCTGAGTGTGTGTATGCAGTTCAGTCTGAAACAGAGAGAGAGGAGACAGATTAATTGTGACCCTGTCTCTCCGTTGTGTTATCACGTTCAGCAGACAAACCCCTCATTGTCCCAGCAGGCTAACACACTGGAGCCAGAAAGGCTGGTGTAATCATTGCAAAGCCTCTGCTACAGCAATGCCTCAGTCTACCCATCCAGTCACGCAACAGATGCAATTTAATTGTGGTCTGTCCAGGCAACTGACACGTGGAGCGCTTAGAAGTGGTTCTACTTCCAGTTCATTTTGGATCATAGACAAATTGGAAAGGTGTAGAAACCATCCTCTGTTGAGAATGTGTAATGCAGCCTATGCCAATATGACCATTAGGGTTGAATGGCCCTCTGACAGAGTTAATCAGATCTGATGGTTGACAAGGAGTCCTTACTAGCAGAGAACTGGGGGAGGGGTATTTAAATTTAAAAAAAAAAAAAAAAACTTCAGATCTCACAGCATTAAGAATGAGGTGATGTCATGATGCATTACTTGGTTTAGTGATCACCCAGAAAAACCATCACGCGGATGTTTGAATGTGTTTTTTCGAGGGAGCAAGGAACGATTTTGCATGTTAACACAGCTGTGATTTCTTCATCTTTCATGTCCTTGTCAGAACCGCTTCACTGCAGGGGACCACGTAACGTCATTAAGGCACCCGCAGCAACAGGACTTACCCAGTTGCCCTGGAGACAACTCTCAAAGCCTTGGCAGCTAATTGATCATCCTTTTTTAAAGTGATAAACCTGATAGTTTGTTAATCACTCTGTCCTGATGGAGGTGCTGTGCCTGAGGGTTTAGCTACTGGGCATGCGTGCATCACATTAGGAGGACTGAAGAATGAGTAAGACGAAATGCAGAGTGACGGAATGGCTTTGCCACTTCTAGGCTACAACACAACGGTGGGCTGCTTTTGTGGCTAAGGGTGACACCTAAATCAGACAAACCAATACTTACTGCATCCACACATTCAATTTTTAGAAATAAATATTCTTTGTAACAAACTGAAAATATGAGGGCCCATCTTCAGCCAAAACAGAGCTACAGTACATCTAGGGCAGAAGAAAAAGTATCTAAATCCTACTGGCATTTGGCCTAAGCTGTCCTGGCAGGTTTCTTTTTTGGTGATATTTTGCTGTTCTTATGAAAGAGAAGTCAATGGATCTTTTCAGATTTGTAGGTCATTTTAATGTCGGTGTAAAACAGGACTGAACAGCTCCTTTAACAATTGTTTAGCTGCACAAGCTCTTTTGATTACATTCTCAGTATTTTCTCCCCCGCTAAAACCTCCTTTTCATTTCCCCTTCATGAAAAGAATAATATTTGATCATGACAGGGTGACCCATGGCAGTGGAAATCCAAGACTTTACTACTTTTTTGTTCACCCGTTATTTTTACAAAAGACTTCTCAATTTTTGGAGAATGGTTGCACTAAAATTCAATATAAACATTTCAGTGTGTGCAGTCAATGGGGCATCACAAAGGGCTTCCTACAGAGCTTTGGGCTGAAGGTGAATGAGTTGATGTCACCCTAAACTCAGGCTTGACTGATAAATTACTTATGGATTTAAAAATGAGGGGAGACGCCTGTTAATCTGGCCCACCTTAAGTCATTAGTCTATACATGCATGTCTTCAGCAAGAAGTAATTTACCTCATTTTAAATGATGCCAAATTTTACCATTACCCTTTTCCATAAATACTGTATCTGCAAACACATACTTCTAGTATGACAAGGATTTGAGGGTTTATTTTGCATAACTGAAGGAGTGCATACCATCAGTAAGAGAACAGTTGAAAAACAGTAGATGACTGAGGGTTGAGAACTCTAGGCTTTAGTAATCCAAAGTTGAAGTAACCAATGGAAACAGGCCACCACAACCTCCAAGTTTAGTGAACATCAGTGATGCATGTCAGGAGATTTCAGGGACAGCCAAAATGATCCAGCAGACAAGCAAAGAAAAGTTTCTTTCTTCTGGTTCTCACAGTGCTCAGGGTTAAGATAAAATGGACAGTTTGAGAAAGCCACACTGTTGGGATCTCGGTACCTGGCAACAGAAACCAAGCATACTAGACAAGGCTGCTTGGGAGGTGAATGTGATGCAGCTGCTTCTAGAAGGGTTTGGGGGGGGGGGGGGTGAGAAGAGTTTTGTCCTTTGACATCACTCAACCTATAAGCTTTGGGTCACCAGTTTGCCAGAGGAAGGCTAATAGAGTTAATGGATGTGTGACCTACTGTGTGACCAGATATTCTGTTTCTTGGCCGTGTCTTTCAACTGACACTTCTACAGCCAGTTGTATCGACAACCAGTATTTCCAGGAGAAAGCGTACCTTAAGAAGGGTCCTTACAAGACAAATGGAAACAATATTTACATGATTGCATGGCCAGTTTTTTTTTTTTTTTTTTTTTTGGTAAAGGCAGTGCAAAGTCCAAAGCTGGACATTCAGTGCTTTAACTAGCAAGATTACAGCAGAGGTTGTTATTCACCCAGCTTTCTGGGGTGAACCTCATGTGTGTAGCTGAAGAATTGAACCATTGGCTGGGGTTAAAAATGTAAGAACTTTCTGTCCAATTGCAACTGCTGTATGTAGACTCAAATGTGTGTGACTGTGTCAGACCAGATGTATGTGTGTTGCGTGTGCGTGTAGGATGTCAAACAGCACCTCTCAAGAATGGGTGGGAAAACCACTGAGCAATTCAGCATGACCGACCACTCAGGCTGCTTGTTTTGGCTAGCGATTGTCTGCCAATGTCAGCTCAGGAATTGTTACCTGAACAGCTGTCAAATTTGTGGACTGTTTCTATTAAAAAACACAAGGCGGCTCAAGAAAAACCCTGGGTGCTGTACACATACATCCTATCATCTGTGATTAAGTCAGAGCAACGAAACTCCAAAAAGGCACCATGGGTGGAAGTCTCTCAGCATGAGGCCACTTTTGGATATCTGGAAGATCTTCTTAAACATTTGTGGAGGAATTCCTGATAGCCATCGCCATCTGTGGGAACGGTGAAGGTACGAAAGAAAAGGTCTATATTATCGGTATGAAAAGCACTCATCTCAAAAAAGGTTAAACGGATTTCAATTTATGCAGAAGACACTGGCCTTGGATGTCCAGCTTTTGGTTGTTTTTGGTGAAGGCAGTGCTTTAACAGTAACTTAAGTGACAGTTGTTGATCCACTTAAGTAGCCGGTTCTGGCTTGGCTCATTGTCCGGTGTGTTTCCAAGCCCTGAGCAAATGACTGGCATTTAATGATCCAGCAACGGCGCAGTAAAACCTGGTGTAGGCAGTAAAACCTCAACAGCTGGAGATGACTGACCAAGTACACATACGTCAGTCCCTAAGAATTAGCAGAATGTTATTAATGGGCTGCCATACTTTAGCGAGTTAAATCAGAGCCTTGGGAAAAAGAGAAAAAAAATAAATAAATAAAAATAAAAAATTAATTCTTTGCGCCCGGAAGAGGAGCGTGTGACACTAAAGCATCCAGCAGATGTTAGCCAATTTGGACAAATAACTGTCCATCTCCTGATGGTGAATATGATAATGAAGTTCATCTGGGTCTTCAGATGAACGATTTGTGATTGGCAACGGAGGTGTTCCAGTACAGCCTGTAAAAATCAAGTTGAAGATCATTGAAGTGACCCATGACGTTTCTAATTATGTACCATAGAAAGCCCATAAAAATACAAATACAAAAAGCCTGGTTTGTATTACATAATAAATTAGCCAATTTCTACACCAAACAGCTGTGAGGTTTGAAGCAGAGGAAAGCAGAGAGGGCCAAAGACAATGTGTTGCAAGATGAACAGCTGGTGCTCAGGTAGTTTTTCTGATTTCGATTTGTTGCTGCCGGGAGCAGGTGGGATATGGAAGGCAGCCGTCTGGAACCCAGTCACTGCATGCTGGACTGTTAACACCAAAAGCAGGAACATATTGCAGCCTGTGTATTCGAGTTCCTGTAAACCTGCAGGTAGGAATGTGCAGAAACCCCAAGCATAAAAGCTTGGACTAGAGGGTTTGGGGTCTAGACGAGTGTGGAGATCCCCCCATCCTCAGACACCTGCCTGTTTTTCTATCTGTACAGTGCACACATTTGTCTGGCAAATGGCATAGATCCCAGTACAATTCGTATAGTTCTGCTTTCCTAGTTTCCTGCTTCGCCTCAGTAGGTGCTTTACACCATCTAATCTGTGTCACATTCATTTCTTAAATATTTACTATATTGATTCAGGGGAAGTACCTGGGAATATTCAAACCCAGGTTCTTTAGCTCTCCCTTCAGATTCTCTCACTACTAAGCTGGTCATCATGTGTCTGAACTACAAGAGGAGCATCATGACTTCTGTCCTGTTCATGTTGAATAGCTCCCTGTGTGTGCATGTGTGTGTGTTACATGAGGTGATGGAAGTATGTCATCACAGTGTAATCAGGGACACACTGACACCAGCAGCCATGTAGTCTGACAACCTGACTGTGCGCCACCCGTTGCCATAGAAACCTACCTTTGCACTTCATTCACCCTCAGAGCTACACTCACCTGCTGCAATGAAATCTTGCCCTTCAGAGATGTTCAGATACGACAGCAATTAACTGCTCACATGGTTTTTGGCTGTGTGTAAAATGGGGGATTGTATTCTGGCATCAGACAGGGAGGGCCTATCCTTTGCATATCTTCCTGAAAAATCTCTGATGCCACTGGATTTTATTCAAGGACATTATTCCGACAACTGACAAAACCCGCAAAGCCACCGGGAACCCTAGGTAACCTCCATACATCTGTGGCCTTGTCACCTTTTCTTGTACTGGGGAGCATTTACGCCAGTCAGCAACAGGGCATTTGGAGGTTTCTTAAACAACTTCAAACTCTTTACAATACCGACATGCTATGCCAGTGGCCCCACCATGTCAACCTCCCTTCAAGCACAGTCCCATTTCACTGTTATTCTTTGACTAGGATGGGGGGGGGGGGGGGGTACATCTCTTTGGCATGTGGAGGCCACCAACCTGGTGCAAAAACAGAGCCGAATAACAGCCCATCTCCTTGTGCCAAGCTTCTCATATGACTGCTCAGTAAAATTCACTGCCCCCCACCCCTTCTAATGAATAATAACATCCACATGACTTGATATCATCTGCACAAATGCAAAATCAACACCCACTGCCACACATCAAGGGGAATTACCTCACTGCAGAATCAAGCAGATACAAGTCTATGTTCACCAAGACGACGATCCAAGTGGCATTGCAAACACCAGTGAGAGTCAAATGTATTGCAGATAGTGTAGGTCCACACTGGCCTTTGAAATCCATTTCAACATTTCAGGACATTTTTGAAAATCTGAGAAGCCTTGGATTCACAGCCTGCTCCACACTGTCAGTTAGCAAAGACCTGTTGACTATAATCCCACCTCTTTGGGCACCACTAGACCCAACTGTGACGTCAAGGTGGGCCATCTGTAGTTCTGGGCCCCATGAGAGCATCTCATTAAGTATCATTTTGCAGAGACAAAAATTTTAGTGGAGACCATTACCTAGTTTCAGGACATCATGCGACTACAACGTTTAAACGTACATTAGCTCAGAAAACCCATTCCGGTTGACCTTTCGTTTAATTTCAAGACATTTGAAAATATGAGGTGACGTCTTGTTTACAGGATCTTTACGGTGAGTTTAACAAACCTTCATTAACTGTTCCAACAGTTCTGACAGTCTACTGCTCTGCAACACATCCATGCCCAAAATGGCCAAATTGTGAAAAGAATTACATCATAACTGCAAGGTGCTTGACACGAGGACTCAAGAACAGACTAAAAGAGCTTAGCCACCACAAAAATTGGGCATGGGTGACCACAGACCTTCACTCTAGACCGGATTCTAGATGCAAGTCAAAGAAACCTACTTGGATCCAAATGGAAGTGAACCAGGTCCTAAGGAACTTCAATGGGAAGCATCCAAACATCTTCACCAGGAGGAGGTGGGTGGATTACTTCTCTCACCATCTGCATATGGCATAGCAGCATTCACTAACATTGTCCATCTCAGAGAAGTTACACTGAGAAAACCCCTAAACCATACCCATCTGCCAAATCAGGGTCAACCAATCAACCCAAAGCACCATCAAACAAAGTACCGTTAGAACCACACATGCTTCCAGAACGTAAGGATCAGATTTTCTGGGATGCACAGAAGGGGTCAGGAGGACTGCAGGGTAAGGGGGTGCTATAGCAGTTCTCTCCAAACCGCCCCAGGGCCACAAGCCATCGCTCTGCCAACTTCAACCACCACTTCACAAACCATGCAGATCATTAAAGCATACAAATCTGACATTTTATACAAATCAGTCAAGAAAAGCAAACACAGCAGTCTTTCTCATGCCCTGACAGAGGCACATGCGGAAAGAATTTTAATCTAAGGACTCATTTATCAACCAACACTATAAAGGGCACCTTAATGTGCACAAAAACATATTTTTTAACACATTTCCATGTGAACTGTTTCACCTGAGCAAACAGCTAATCAACACAACAGAGGGTATGGATGATATGAGCAGCTGGTAAGAAATTAATTACAAATAAAGTGTGCGTGCGACTGTAGGACTGAAACTTGACACAGGATATAGAACTGACGGAAGCGTCCTTTATGCACACAGCAGGTTCTTTAAGACCCCTTTAAGGTGACAGCTGAACAACAGTGCCTTTGGTCTCAGTAACGCAGGTCAGAGTACGGAGTGCGCTGCCACTACGCATCACACCCTTGATGTGATGGAGGTCTCATCACCACAGCAACCGGTTCCCCTGAAGTCATGCTCAAAAGGCAAGGCCGCACTTGGGCAAACAGGAACTGTGAACGGGGGCCCTTGGGCGTTTATTTTCTCAACCGACCCAGAAAGGTGATGTCATCAGGGAGACAGGTCAATGCCTGCAGTGTGTAGAAGGAGGTGTTGTTGGACTGTGTCTGGGAGGGGACGGTGCAAGTCACACCCGTGTGAGGTCAGAGGCCAGTGCAAATAGCAACATGGTCACGAGCACCTCAGCTGTTTTATCTGAAGTCAGATGTCTGGCTGCATGTCCTCATGATGGACTGCAGTACTGTGACGGATCTTTACAGTTTCACGGAAACGCCACAGACGGAGCCAAGAGAATGCATCAACAGCAGAGGCAGACTGTCACCATCATTATTGCTATTGTTACATTTTCATCTAAAACATGCCTGCTTCCTCCCCAAGGTCTAAGCACTGGACTGCTCTGGCAACAGTTTTTTCAGGGCTCTGGACAACACGGCAATGGCATGGAGAACAAACTGGTGTCTGAGGCCAATGCGGGGGAGACCAGATTGAGGACAGGGAGACAGAAAGACGGGTTGGTAGCAAGAGGGGCAGTGGATCACAGTGCACACAGCTCATTTGTGTTCCCGAACTGTAAGGACAACAGCTGGCCTGATGCGTTCAATGAACTGGACAGGACAGAAAAGGCTGCATGTTCACACCCAAGGAGGATACCTGTCATACCTTTGAGAAACATTCTTCGCCTGACTGAATGACACTTCCTCACCAGTGAGACACTGTGTCTAGGGTCGATGCTCGGTTCAACCGGCACGGTCTGCGTTTCAAACCAAGGTCTGTGAGCAATCACTCGAGGTGTGGCCAGCAACGGAGCACCACGTTTACTTCGCACATCTGCTTTTCCCGAGAAGTGGAAACCACGCGGTAAAAACAGGTCTGTTTTCACTCTCAGTGCCACTGCCGAACCACAATTCATACTGCCTGGTGGCAACGGATAACCGGCCTTTCTCAGGCAGGACCAGGAACTGTATTGACCAGCTTCCAGCATTGGCGACACCCCATACAGAAGACCCAACTTTCAAGGATGGCATCTGCATGGTGATCTGCACCATTAGCAAAGAGAGACGGAATTTTGCAGGGCACAGGGTTGCAGTTATAAATACAGGTCGTAACAGAACTTCCTAGGAACCCAGACGGGTGATCCCTGATCGGGCTGCCGTGACATGCAGATATTTCGGATTGCGTTACGTACCTCCTAGAAAACAGGTCTTTGGCAGCCTGACAGACAGCTTCAGGGAACATTCCCTAAACTGAACACAGTGGTCACTGAATGAAAGTCATTAAATGGTTAGTCCCAAAGGACTGGAAAGAACAGTCATTTTGCCACATTTGTATGTTTGACCCAACATACATGACTCACATTTCAACCAGACTGAGAGGCAAAATAAAATTAATGGATATTTAAGACTACAAAGGCAAAGTTATTGAACCTGTCAACTTATACCTTCACCCTGAGTTTACATTGGCTGGTCTCACTCAACAGGGACAAGAAAATTATAATGTTAGATGTAAAAGCTTCAAAAGCATTCAAATTACAAATCCTGCTCTGGGCCAAAAAATAAGAATGGGTGTGTAAATGGAGACTTTACGGAGGCTCAGCATGTGAACACTTTGAATTGACCAAACAGAAACACAGATGTGAAGCAGCTGACTGCGCTCAGTAAACAGATCTTCTAACAGAACGTGGATGGAAGACACCCACACCCAACTGGGGTTATAATGAAACCGAGATCTCCAGAGACAGGAGAACGCTGAGGAGCTAATGGTCACCAGCCTGCACTTCAAGTGCTGCAATTCACGGGAGCGTTAACGTCCGACAGCCCCCGCCCACATGCGCAGCCTCCTGAATTGTGGACACGTTCAGCAAACAGTGGGAAAGGTCAGCCAAGTCATTAGCAAGTGCTGTTGTAATTGAGCAAATTACAGGAAACATCCATCTAAGGAAGGCAAACCAGGTCCTCCTGAGATCGACCAGCATCTACAGTGTTTCTATCCTCCTGCACACTTCCCAGTGTTGACTGCTGTGTCCTCCACTGCAGCACATTTTCCTCTTCCAGACAGCAACAACAGACTACATGGTACTAACTTGCTTCAGAGGTGGGTGAAAACCTGGTCTGCCCTGTACTCCTACCAAAAGGTTCTGGCATTCTCTGCCAATCTCATCTGCTGCCCCACACCTCACCACCCAAGGACTGGCAAGGGCCAGATTAGCCTCCAAGCCAAAGCCACACAATAAAACATTCAAGCAACTGATTTAAAACCCGCTTGGCACAGAGAAATGTGGAATTCATCAGCTGAAATGCACCATAACGTTGCTGATGCTTGCCGACAGCACATGCAGATACTCCTCCATGGACGACAAGGAAATTCCTTCACAGAGGCTGCGGGAGTTGGCCGGCCACCTGTTTACCTCCATACACAGGATCAACAGTCAAAACGCTAGTTTGGAAGGGAAGCAGGAAAATGATTAGGTTGGTTAAAGTGTAAACTACTTTGTGTTTAACCGCTCATGTTTTGTCAAAGGCTGCAATAACAGCCATGGCGCAGAATAAACTCGCATCAGGTCCCAACATCATCTACTGCTCAACACCGCCTTGTATCTTCACTAAGGCCAACTGCGTTTGAAAAACATAAACATGGGTTTTTATACGACATTATGGAAGCTAAGGTGAGTGTGAACTTCTTTGCTGCAGTTCGTTTGTCGGAAAAACACAGATGGTTTCACCGTACAGCTGCCCAGATTAACATCGTCTTTACACCACGCATCTATGTCCACACAGAGCAAGGAGAAGGCAGCCTGGAAGGCAGCCAAACCAACACCTGTCGATAAGAATGCCAACAATTCCTCAATGTGCCATCTTCTGCGAGATGAAGGAACGCGGGCAAACCGTCACACTTATTCCTACTTCAGCTCAACCCCGCATGACCTCCGAGGCTGTAAAAGGAGCCGGAAAGGCAGCGAGTGGAAATTGGCTCCTCTTCTGAAGAAGCCTGCTGCCAGATTCTGCTAGCCTTCAGCTTCACACGGTGGCTGTTCTGATGGCGCTATTGTTCTCCACTGAGAGGAACGCAGTCGCTGGTTTGTTGTTGCAAGAAATCAGAATCAGAAGTTGTCTGCAAATGTTTCCGGTCACTTACTAGGAAGGAAAGAAGCAGGAAGAGAAGTATAATCCTTAGGAGGAAAGTTTGCCCTGTCTAACAAGAGTTGCGAGAACTGCGTGGGGCAGTCAAGTTGTTTATTGACATCGAACATGACAGAACCCTGGTTGAGGCCTGGGTTGTATCGCCAAGGGGGTTTGGGTCCTCGCTCTTTCTGGATTGGCTCGAATGGGGTAAGAGGGAATGATGATCTGGCTTTAAAGTGAGAAAACATCGAAACAAAGAAACACGCAAGCAAGCAGCAAATAAGCAGTGGGATGCATGTTTCTACCACACTGCTTTGAATAAGAGGCGCGTGATGAGGTGTTGTGGATCATTCACCAAACCATAGATGTGGAACACACAAGTGGTCATTTGGGGGAGGGGGGGGGGGGTCAGTTTTATAGTTTGTGTGACGCACTTTTAATATTCCAGAAATTACAACTTACACTTTCCCCTTTTTCACCTGGTGAGAACATACAAGAGTCAATACCAAACCTGTCACTGAAACCTCAAAAGTGAAGACGACTAACTTCATTGCACCGGAAAGTACAATTAGCACGATTAAATTTTAAAAATATATAAATTCAAATGAACCCCCCCGCCCTCACTCCACACTCCGGCTGACACTGCAAGAACGTGCCGAGCTTTCGAGGGGTTAACTTACCTGTGAGCGCGGATCCAGACCCCGGCTCTGCGGTGCCACCAGTTGCTTCGGTTTCCTCAGCATCACCTACAACCTCGTCAGCCAGAAGATGCCCAGCAGCATCACCCCGAAGGCGAGCGAGCTCGGTCTGGAGAAGCAGCAGGACGAGAAGCTCCGCGCACCTGAACGCCATCGTCACCTCCTCGCCACTCACATCAAACCTGAACGCAGCAGAGCTCCTCTGTTCACCAGAGATGCTAGCGCCTCCATAGAAATAACACCTGATCAAAGTTTTTTTTTTTTTTTCTTCCCCTGTCGATATTGTGAGGTAAAGTTCTGTCAGTTTCTCTCGAAACCCTGAAACTATGTAAAATAAACTATTTGCGCTCTGCCGGCGTCAACCCTCCGCCTGAGATAAATCGATTTCCGTCGCCTTCTCCTCGTTTTTTTCCGCCCAAACCCCGCCCCCTCGCCCGCTCTCAGCCAATGGGAAGCGCGCGTTGCCGGCGGCGCGGGGAAAGCCGATCCTCACCTGCGCCGCAATCCCGACAAAGCGTCAAAGTCCGCCGAGCAACGCATTTACGCCAAAACGCCGGAGCCATCGTTCGGAAATATCATATCTATTTAAATAATTTATATTTTGCTCCGGACCACCGAGACTAACAGTCATAGTGGACGGACAGTTTAATAAATAACGCGAATATTTGCTGTTTTTTCCCCACATTTTAAGTCCTCCTTCCCCTTCCGCCACAGATAACCCGTAATGTTTAAATAGTACCGTAAATATAACTATGGCTGGTGCCTTTGTGTGCAGGACAAAACAGTATAAAGTATTTTCTTTAGTGGAAACATTGCTACAGTCTCAGGGTTTGTTTTTTCCCCATTATGATCAGCGCTGAACCTGGATGTCTGCATAACTTTTCAACGTGCTCTCAGCATTCTGTGACCCAAAGTAGTGAAATGGCCACCAGCAACGGTGAGAAATGGACAAACTGGCGATAAACACACAATGCTGAACGTTACGGCTGTCGCGGGACCCAGCGGGCGCCGACCTGGAGCGTGACCGACAACTACGGAGAACTTTCAGGCCGAGGAGAAGGGAGAAACCAGGCCGTGTTGTCTTACACCACCGTTTCCCCCTTTACCTTTCGCAGAATGCATGCGGACAACAAAAACACGGTTTACTATAGTAAGTGCGTCATGGGGGATGATGGCCATCATTGTCCGGACAGCGAAATCTACAGAAATCTAAAATGTGACCCAGGCTGCAGCTGAGCCGTTTCTGCCATTTGAGTTCCTTGGCGGCCATGTGCGTAACATTAATTCGATCCCGTGCGGTCATAAATACCATATATTCGTAAAGATTATAGGAAAACTTTCACGTTTTTGTCGAAACTGTTCAGTGAATATGTGGCACACAGCTGGACTTTAATGCACTTTAGGAACAACGATCAAATCTGATAAAATACTTGTTTCAGGGCCTCCCAAAAGTGCAGGGCCTTCAAACAATCTTGCTTCCTCTGTTTGAAAACAGCCCATAATTTAACATCAAATTTCCTTTCGGTAGCCGTTACTCTCTGAAGCACGTCCGTCCCCGTGTCTTTTTCACACATGTACGCGAGCGAAAATAATGATTTTGGAAGCGTCGTCTTGTATTTATTTATTTAATTGACATTTTTCTCACGGGTTGCTTACAACGATTTATGCAGTCGTAGCAGAGAACATTTTTACTGCATCGATTCAGGGTAAATACCTTGCTCTTGAGTACCAAAAGTGGAGGTTCCTTTTCAACTTGGGTCCTTTGAGTGCAGGGCGACCGCTTGAATCACTACGCCACCTGCTGGCCCACCTTAACATACGTGTTGAGTGTTAGGAAAACCGTGGCAGCAGTTGTCCATTTTTTCGGGTAAAATTCAGAAAAAAAAAAAACCCTTAAAATCTACACGGAGCAGCCATGAAACATGAAAGGCCTAGAATTATACACGAGGAGTGTGGTTTATCTTGCCAGGGGTCTGATCAGTCCACGTGAAGTTCAATGACATCTGAACAACATCCAAACCCTCAAGTGTCTTCGGAGCCAGACAGACATGCGCTCATCTTCGAGCCAAAAACGAGGCATACGGCAGCGCACGTGGGGCAGAAAAGAGGTGCCTGTTATCTGCAGGTATTAAACCACAGTGGGCAAACATAAAGCTACCAGTGGATGAAAATGAGCTGAACAAAAGGTCTGGCTTTGGTTCAGTAAAATTCTACAACGCAGCTGGGATGTAACGTCCGTTCAAACAAAACACAGTGAACATCTGAGTTCAGCTGACTGTAAAATTAGCTAAAAAGCCCCAAGTAGAAACACGAAACGGACAAGACAGCCGATTCCTCTTAAACTATCCCTCGCAGTGGTAAAGTACAAATGAGAAACAGGACCAGAAGAACGTTCCAGAGAGGATGAGGTCACCAAGAGTAAGTTTTTTTTTTCTCTCTCAAAGTTTTATTTTCTTAAGTCTTAGTTTTAGCTAAAGGACGTGACTTCATACAAAATATGACGGTAAAAATAACTGCAGAATTCAGAGAGTCGGGCCAGTTGACAGCGAGCAGCTCAGCTTCAGCACGAGAGGCCGATCGGGCTCCGGGCTCCGAAAGGCCCGATCGGTAATCAATACTGTCTCAGGAATATAAAGCTCTAGTTTGTATTTTCACAGCAGCTTATATCAAAGATCATCAAAAGCCCATAATTGGTGAAGACATAAAAAAATTTGAGGATCATTTCTCACATGCACACGTGAACTCCCTGCATGCTCACATTAGTTACTCAAACATCACAGACACAATAACGTGAAAACAGGTATTTTGAGAAGGAAAAAAAGGTTTTCATTCAATATTAATAATAATTCCATGAATATATTTCCAGACCTTTTCTGCAAGCGCAGATGGACGACTGTCCTTCGTCTTCGAACAGCCTCTTGCGGTGAGACACCTTTTACCCGTTACTGAAAACAGCGGTCAGTTTGAGATGAGCGGCCCAGGTGTTGCTTTAATGCACCATGCAGCGCCGGTATCTTCTGGTCAGGTGTAATTTGAAGTTCTTCTTCCCGTTACTCACGCTACTCCCCTCAGAGCTGCTCCATGTATGTGACATTACAGAAAGAATGAGTGTTTGATAAATGTTCGGCTTCTGCTTGAACAGCCCCGCGAGGAACTTCCGCGTTGCCGGGATCATTTAAACCGTGACCGCGGTCACCGAGAACCCGACCCTCCTCACCGGACACAGCGTCCTGGGTTTCGCTCCATTTCCGGCAACAAGGGACCGGCATCCCCACCCCAGTGAGACTCGAGGACAGGAAAACGTTTGCACACTTTGTTTTTCAAAGCCACATTTATACATAACATTGAACCCTATGGGGAGGCCCCTACAACCTCTGATCTTCGGGGTTCGCCGTCCTGTTTGGGGACAAACTCCTCAGAGACACTCGCACAGACAATACAAACACGTATAATACACAACCTCCGACCTCACGACCTCTAAGCTTGCCTACTGAAACACTGAGATGCGGCCGAGTGGCTCCACATACAGTCCAGTGTGGGTCATTTCCCTTATATTAATGAAATAATATGATATTCACCTTGAACTGGCAATCTCGTCTCTTTTGTAGTAAAATAAAATAGGAAACAACAAATAAAAAATTGCTAGCCCTCATGTTTCATCTATGTGTACAGTGTAAATGCCAGACAGCAGTAAGGGTGCAGCTCTCGGGCTCCAGCTTACAGGTTGTCACGTCTAACCTGGTCGATAATCGATGTCCTGCAAACGTCCCCCACGCCGGACGCCAGTGCAGTGCGACTGCGAGACGGCCGTAAGGTTAGGCACTTAGAACTCGACCACCGCAGCGAGAATAATAACCCATCCTGTCAACGTGACTGTTACGTAACCGCACGCAGTTTACAGAAAAACAAAGCCGTTTACAATCGGTGAAAATGCATGGTTATGAGATAAAAGACGTGCTGTAGCCCAGCTTGATATAAAAAGAGACTTTTTTGGGATCCTCGCCCTTTTTTCTCAAAGTTTGTTCACAATCCCTATAAAGTGGTCAAACAGCAGCTGTTGAGCACATCTACGGTCATAACCATGGTAAATACTGTACTCTCCTTTCTGTGTGTGTGTGTGTGTGTGTGTGTGTGTGAGAGAGAGAGAGTTAGGACCACCAGACGCTTGTGTACAGAATACTGAGGAAGTGAAGCAGCAGCCATCACTGTCCATCGTCTTCTGTGTTGACCTCCTCCTGCTCTTCTCCACGATTCTAGAAGCTTCCTCAGCGATGTGTGCGTACGAACCGAGAGCGTTGACCCTTCTCCAGGTTTGACGTCGTGTCCTTCACGTCTCTACTCCACTTCCTGGTCGTTTCTGTCCCCTGCGTCGGATCCTGTTTGCCGCGTCTAGTGTGTCTCAGCAAAGCTCTTCCCCAAACACGGGGCCGCAGATAAAGCACAGCGCCGCGCACTGTACCCATGTTGGTCTTTTGTGCTCTCACGACATTAAAGCATTTTTTTCTAGTGCAAACAAAACAAACAAAAAATAACATCATATACAGACACGTTTCAGCGTATTCCTTCAAAATGACTTGATGGAAATTTTGGATGATTTCTGTCATTTGGGTCTTTTTTCCTCTGGTTTTTGACATCGGACCTCTCCAGCATCCATTGCTTCAAAACAAGCACGTGCGCGCGCGCACACACACACACACGCGCTGACATACATACACGCACGATTGTAAACTACTCCTTTTGCAAAGATGATAAAACTCATCAAGTTCTTTTTCCAAATCCATTTGCAAGGTTTGCATTGTTTTGTTGCTGTCTGTTTGTTTGTTTTGTTTGTTGAATCCATGCTAGCACCAGTCGTCCTCCTTCTCCTCGTGGTATCCGGGACCCCTGGCTGTGAGACCAGGCCCTGCGGTGACACCCAGAGCAAAATGGTATCCGTTGGGCACAACCCCATGACCCTGTTGGCCGAACAGAGGGGGGGCGGGTCCCTGGGGGCAAGGAGTCCTGGGGGAGCGTCTGGCTTGGGAAGTCAGCGCATCCTGAAAGACATCTGGCTCCTCAGGGAGGCCACGGCAGAGGTGGGAGCATGGGGGTCCGCGGTGGCCCTGGGGAAGGTCAGAACCCGCAGAGGATTCACGGTCGCCCTGTCCATCCCGCTCTGAGGGTGCGCAGCTCGACCGCAGAAAGCCGGCCACGGGTGGTCCAGCCCTGGTAGCCCCCAGCAGCACGGGCGACGAGTTGGCGGTCTTATAGGCTACACTGGGGCGGGGCGTGAGCGGCGTCTGGGGCAGCTGCCTGCGACTGCGACACGGTGTGGATGTCCCGGAGGCCAGAGTCACCAGACTGCCCCTAGCGGAACCGCTGCCCTACGTGTGAATGGGAACAAAGCAACGGTGCGAATGAGCGAGGAGCCCATGGTGGTAGGGAGAGAGTGGGGGTGGGTGGGTCAAACATGGTGCCACACGGATGCGAGACGTGCACACACACAAAAAAAAAAAAAAAAAAAAAAAAAAAAAAAAAAAACAGAGTGGGGAAGACAGTGGTGAGCAGTTGCACCGCTGCTGGGGGAGGAGCCTGACTTCCGGATCATTCTCCCATCATTATTATGTCTAAATGACATAATCGCCAACGATTTTCCACTGCCCCTCACAGTAATTTCCTCATTTATACAACAGGGTCATTTTTATTTTTATTAGTTCATGGTGGTCACGGGAGGAGGGAGCACGAGCAGCGATTTGATCCCAGGTCTTTTGGTTGCAGGGCAGTCACTTTAATCGCTGCGCCCCCTGCTGGCCCACAGCTTCAATGTTTGACTGTGTCACAGTCTTTTCATTTACATCTGCCCATGTTTTACTACATATCTTCCCTCTCCTGGGCTGCTACCTCTGCCCCCTCTCCCTTTCTGTTGACCTCCAGCTTAACCCACATGCCTCCACCAAACTTATGCTCTCTCCCCATGACCTTTGCCCCACAAATCACTGATCATGACACCACCACCCCCCCCCCTGCTGACACCCCCGCATACATCCTGCTAACACACTGCCCCCCAGTCCCACCTGCATGTGGAGGCTGGGCTCCAGGGTGCCGCTGGGAGAGGCCGAGCGGCTGGCGGCAGACACGGGATGGCCGGGTTCGCGCCCGCTGTAGCGGTCACAGGAGTAGTACCGCTGCTTCTTCTCCGCAGTTGTCGAGGGCTGGGGCTTCCTCTCGTGCGAGCGGCCGCGGTCCAGAGCATGGTCCCGGGTGGACGGTCCCCCTTCCGGGTCCCCCGGCGTAACTTTAAACCATGACAGCAAGCAAGAGAAAAGGCCATGAGCGCAGATCCAGCTCACAGAGGAGGAAGAGGAGGTGAGAAGAGACAGTCTTCCACCCCTGGGGGCCCGAACCAGCGCCAACATCACACTCATTACATCACCGTTAATTGGATGTTGGTGTGAACGATGAAGATGAGGCCCTGATCCAATCGGACAGGTATTTGGCCGGCTGTCCTAACAAATCTCGCCCTTTAAAGGACGTTCATGTCTTCTCTACCCATTTAACTGTATTCAGCAGCAGGTTGGAGCTAAGTACAGACAGAGTTTTCAAAGTGCAGAGCGGAGAAAACTAAGCATTTGTGCGTAAAACCACCACGCATGTCAGGGTTATTATTATAAACTTATATTTAACTGCCATCTTTGTCCAAGGTGAGATATTTTGAACTCTCTACATTTATTTAACCATTTGTATAATGCAAGCACGGGGGAGCATACACACACACGCACGCACGCACGCACGCACAAAATAGAGTTTAGGGTGACCTGACACACATCTTCGCATGTTCTCCCTATGTTCATGCAGGTTTCCTCCCACAATTCAAACTCCACTCAGATGAGCCAGATTCACATTCCCACCCCAGGAGCTGCGAGGCACCAGCACTACCTGCTGTGCCACTGTGCCACGCGTGTGATTTACAGCCGCTATTTCAGCAGGTCGGCCACCTGGAATGCATCTTTCCACCCTCTCGACACACAGGAACGAGAAGAGCGGCGCTTAACTTGTATTTTTTTTGTTTCCTACAGTCCAACCAAGTTGCGCCCATAAATTATCTATTCGGATGCCTGGATGCCCTTCCGCCCCTTTTCATCTCTATAATCAACCCCATCTGCAGGCCTGCTGCCCCGAGCCTCTGCCTGCTGTGACCTGGTCACCATGGATACACACGTCAACATATCCATCAGGCCCTCATTGGTTTTCGCATGGCCTCCTCCAGGTTGAGCATCTTTTATTTTTACGCTATGCTTCTATTTTTGCGACACTTTAGGCTAAAGAGATTTACGGTGTGAGGTTTGCAAGCTGGTGACAGCAATTTGCCCAGCTTGGTGATTTTTACTGGATCGATACAGGGTAAGAACCTTGATCAAGAGTACTGCTGCACAACCACGGGTCCCAGCTGTGAACACTATGCCTCCTGCTGTCCTGACTTTAGAGTTCAGCTTTCACAACCAGCAGCAGAAGGGTTACTTCTTTTGGACAATTGAACCTTTTGATAGATCTATGACATTTTCATCAAAGGTATTGCCATTTATTTATACAAAAACACAAACGGATTCAAATCTGATTTTGCCAGAGCAGCCTGGTGCTTTTCCTCCAGTTAACAAGAAACCTCCTGAGTTGTTTTAACCTCATTCAGTCACCGCTGCAGCTAATGCCTATTAAGGGAAATTTCATTAAAACCTTTGCAGAAGAGTGAGCCCTCGTGATGATGGAAGTGGCAGGGCTCGGCGTCTTTCGTGCGGGGTACTCAGTGGGCATGGAGTGCGGGAAAGTGGCACTGTCCACAAACAAGCTGATTTCTCGCGGCACACCTTCGCCATGTTGTTTCAAAAGCGCCTGGCACACAGCTCCACGGCAATCCGTTTGGATGGCGGCAGCCTGCCGGTGGCCATGCCAGCTTAATCCAGCCAGGAATTTCTTCTCATTTGAACGGGTGTGGAAAAGAAAGAAAGAGTTTTCAAAGGAGGACTTGAAGATAAGAGTCGAGATGGAGGTGATGACACACAGCAGGACTGGGTTTCCCAGCTTTCATCCCGTGAGACCCGGTGTTCTCCTTCATGGCTGAGGCAGGGGACCGCAGATGGGCACCTGGCCATGGGGTCACACTATTCCACCTCCCTCAGTTCTCAGCTCACGGTTGAGAAAAGGCCTGCGCATCTGCACTGATACGCTGAGACACTGTCCTCTGGTGGTCGGCGTGGGAATTACCTGGTCTCCAAACCTGTGGTTTAGGTGGTCAAAGCTCATTTCGCTAATATTCACACCCACACACACACCTGTGCCACTAGGGGGCTGCACGCCGGCCGCCTTGTCCAGCGACCTCTGCTTCCTCTCTCGCTCGCGGTCCCGTTCCCTCCGCCGGTGACATCGATGGTGGTGGTGATGATGGTGATGGTGATGCGGTCTGTCCTGGGCTGAACGCTCCAGGGCGTAGTCACGTAGGCTGACTTCTGGGGGCCGCTGGGGAGCAAGCGTGGACACGGAGCGCTTCATGGGGCTGGCGGTGGGGAGCAGCTGGGTGGGACAGGAGAGGGGAAACAAACAGACATGAAGATAGAAACACTACATGCAAACATGTAAAGCAAACGGGAGTATTGTGCAACTGTGGTGTCCAAAAAGGATTTGCCTGTTTTTATACATAATCTCTTTATAATGAGGTTGTCAAGGCTAATGTTTATCTTCATTTATCAATATTCCTAACACTTGTACAACTCTAACCAATTCAAGGTCCTGATACGATGATATTTATCAATGTCTGGCTCGGTATCCAAATCGAGAAGTCCTAGCATAATGAGGGGTCTCTGACTGAAGCTGAACCAAATCAGAGAAATACTGAAAACTGGCAGGAGTACAAAAGTAACGGTAGGTGGTTTCACCGAGCCCAGCATCTTCGTTGTCGAGTGGCCTGGGTTCAAACACAGTTTGCGCTCCATTTAGTTCACTTCTGTTCAGCGGGTCAGTCCCTCGGTAAAACTTCATATGGTAACAGACCATTACTGTAGCTACATTTTATTGCTTTCTCTACTGCTTTCATTTAATGTTAAATATTTATTGCAACTGATAATTACAATAATAAAGGACACAGAGTGTACAATACTCAATAAAAAGTAACTGCAGATAAACAAATCCATATTACCTTAGTAACTGTTTAGTAATCGGATAACTGGTGTTTAAAGTGTTTATCATGCTGAAATAGGTCTTTCAGAGTATTAGAGAAACAGTATGTTGGGGAAATTAAATGGGGTTTGTCAAATGAACCCAGAACAAATAATTTTCCTCATATTGGAAATAACTTGATGTTCAAGTCACTTCTGTCGCCATCTGGTGGTTAAGTCAGGCACAGAATGCTGCCCGCCACATTCTCCTGTACAGTATGTTACACAGTGCACAAGGGAGAGTTTCGAACCCAAGATGCTAAGGTCGAGTGTCCATCCCTGTGCTGCTCTTCCCAGGTCTCACCTGACTCTGAGCATTGAGCCGGGGCATGGATGCTGCTCGTCCCTGGCTCTCCAAGGCGATGTGGTTTCCTCCACCAACAAGGCTGAGTTCCATCTCATTCACACCGAGAGATACCTGTGGCAGATACATGAATGTGTGTGTGTGTGTGTGAGAGAGAGAGAGAGAGAGAGAGAGAGTTTCCTGGGACAGATACATAATTCTGCTTTGTAACAGACTACGTTAGGTCATCTTTCTTCTCCTATTCTCCTATACCTGAGTGTCGGTTAGGTAGGAGATGTCTTCTGATAGGTCCCCCTGGAAGGTCCGTCGGCCCCTAAAAAGTTGCTCCTCCTGCGGCTTTTCCCTCACTCTGGGTGGGGAATCCTTACCGGTACCACCCTGGTCTTGACTGGGGTTCCATACATGCAGAGAAAACAAAAACAGCTGACTTATTTTTAAAGACAAAAGGAAGAGGACAGGCCTAGGAGAAAAGATGTTTGAGGCCCAGAGAAAAGCAGGAGCCACCGTGGCAAAACTCACACGGCAGTCCCATTATTCAGGAAGGGGGGAGCAGAGTATGTCTCAGGCTGGGCCTCCAGCGGCAGCTGCGGTGCTGCCTTCACACTGATCGCAGGAGGTTCCTGTTCCTGAATGTGTGGCAGTGGAATGACAGGCTTGAAGAGGGCGCCCACACCCATTTTTCCCTGCAGAGGAGAGTGGATCCAGGTCACAAGATCAGATGCCTCATCCTCAGTACTGCAACGCTTTCGTCTTGCCAGTTGGACCACAAGTGAGTCCTGTTAACTAACGGACCATCCTTTCTTTTGGATTATTTAAGCAATCATTTTCACCCATACCCTGTTATTCAAGCTGCTGGTCTCCGAATTCTCAAAAGAACAGACCAGATCAATCTGTATCCAAGTCGAAAAGTCCTGCCATGACGAATGCTGTCCAAGGGCAGCTGAACCACATCAGATAAATATTCGATATCTGTCTTTTCTGTTCAGTCTGTAACTCCATCAGTAACAGATCATTAAGTTTCTTCCTGATATTCGAAGTTATGGTATTCAAGCCATTTCTAAGGCCCGATTACGTTTCGATACCGGGGTACAGGTATATTTCAAATTGCAGGTAAAATATGTAACAAGAACATAAATAAAAACAATTTGCAGCAAGAACAACCAAAAAAACCCTTAAAACCAGCCTGATAACAAATACAGAAACTTCCACTGGGCCCAATACCTCCTATCCATACGATGTCCTCGGACGATCGGTGAGATTGCAGAAGAGCTGGACATTACCTGGTTGACACCACCTGGCTGCTGCTGCTGTAGCCTCTTGGCACGGTTCTGCTTGTAGTAGTCGAAGATCATCAGGGCGGCGTACACCTTTCCTACTGTGAGCTCATTGTCTGGAGGGGGAAGAACACGGTTGAGGAGGAGGGGACTGAAACGGTGTCGTCTCCTTGTGTTTCCAAGCCTAGTGATGATGTTGGAAGTGGTACAGGGAGGGCGTCAGGTTGGCTGGTCTCCCGGGGGCTGTGTGCGGTGTCACAGCTGCTGTCTCTGTGCCCTCTCAGGCCAGGTCTGCTTTAATTGGCACCCGTTGCTGGGACCCGCTGCTGTCTCGCCAAGCAGAAGCTGCCATTTATCACACATGGTTAACCGAGCTGAAATGTTTAATCTGTTCTTCTCATGACGGGCCATGAAGATGCTTTTAATCATTTCTGCAGTACCATCAAACACCTGCCATAATCGTATCAGCCCATTAAAAGGACAGTGGTCTCCACCACAGCCCCAGAGGCCTCTAGAGCAAATCTGGGTCCTCATCCAGTCACTAGATGTCACCAGAGGTGCAGGGGTTCTTGAGCAGCTAGAACGAGGCAGGGGAGGAGGGAAAGAGAGCAGGAGACCTGCCTGAACATCTGAAAACCAGCCTGGTCGCTGGAGAGGAAAAGAGAGGTCAGGCTCTGACACTTTCTGGCAGATTTCAGCTGCTGGTTAAAGCTTCCAGCAGGGACACCGCAGTTGCACCGCTGAAGGTGGTAGTCGGCATGAACTTTGTTACAAACATCCACCGGAGTACACGATGCTGCTTCTACACAGATCCATGACTTGAACATAAAAATGATGAATTTCTCCAAAGTAAAACTTAGTTTGTAGAAGGTTAGCAGACCCACGGACATGCTGGCAACCCTTGACCCAACAGTAGGTGACTTACGTTTATGGGGTGTCACCAGCAGGTCTAAGGTTTTCTGAGGGAGGTTGGGCCAGACGGTGGAGAGCTCCTTCTTCAGGTTGGCATCGCAGATGCGCTGGGCCAGGACACCTGAGAGGAGGTGATATGGTCACAGCTGGAGACAACCCCCCTGAGACTTTAGTCATTCTTCCTTATAGTTTGAACCCTGTTCCATGAGGCAGCTGGGTAATGAATGAGACTGGCTGCCTCCCTGCAGGTTCATTGTGGGGAGGGGTCCTTTGACAAAGGTCTTTCACCTGATGTATATGCTGAGCAATAAAGTACAACAGATACCCCGTTTAAAACTTAACTGGGACCAAGAATTACTTTAGTCTAACAGTTTATTAGTCAAACATGGCACAGAGCAGGTCAGGACTCATCGTTGGTTGTATATGCATCTCTCCCATCATAATGCAACTGTTCTGTGCAAGTAACACAGGGCAGATGGTGTCCAGGTCAGGAATGACGGTCAGCGGAAATAAACAACTAGGAGCAGAGGCAGCAAACAAGGGAAAGCCAGAAGACAAAGTGCGAGAAGAAGGATGCAGGGTGCAGGGTTTAGGGGATGGGCAATAGGGCAATGAAGGTAGGGTATAGGGCACAGGGTAAAGGATGCATGGCTCAGAGAAGAGAGCACACCTACAGCAGCAGCGTTACCTGATGCCAACTTGATCTCCAGAGCTGTGCGGATGAGGGCCATGAGCGTGGAGGTGAAGTGGACCGTGTTGTCCTCCGCGATGGGCATGTTCATCTTTACCAGCCGCTGAAGAAAGCGATGGACAAGCAAACCACATACCGGTTACAATACTCCAGCACAGCTTGAATGGCACGAACCTCTTTTCAAGCAATCCTTTGTGTCTTGCTAACAATCATGGTCTTTCTAAAAGGCTCTTTTTTATTTTCAGTCAATGCAAAGTGAGAAACAAACTTGTTTGCAAATAAATGTGGGATTTGTAGCTTTTCCTAACATCATATCGGTCCCACCGGAACACAAAATACTTGTTGCTGTGAGGTTGATATTTGTTGGAGATGAAAGAGTCACCGTGAATGTTGCGAACGCACAACTCGAAAACTGTGCATCGAAATTCACGGTGGACGCACACACAAGGGAAGAGAACATTCACTACACCGTGCAGTGGACCATCTGGATGAATGCTAACCAACTGGATCTCTTGGGCCAAAAGGAATCTCTAGGATCAGCTCTGACATGCTGAAGGCTGCTGGTTAAAGTCCCAGTGCAGGTTGTACTTTTTTTTGTCCTTTCAGCAAGTTCTTAACATTATTAAACTGTAAGATGTACATGAGTAATGTTGACAAGAGATACAGCAAAAAAAAGGGAAAATTGACAATATTTCTACGAACATCAGGATTATGGAATCTCCAGTTGATATTTCAGGTAATACTTCTGTATTATGTAGCATGTAGCTCCCCCAACACACACGTGATCCACTGCACCAGTGTTCACTGATGCAAAGGCTAACTATGGACGTGGGGAGTCAAAATCCCTTTGGCATAGCAGGCGATCATCAGCATGACAGCAGGAGAAGCACACAAAGAAGGGTAAAGAAAAGGGTGGGGTGCTACACGCAGCGTCCTACCGGCAACATGCGCTAGACAACAGTGAAGCTCAACACAGAATCCACGTCCAAACGGGTGGTGGAACCAAGAGGGAAAGGGCGGAACCATGAGACGAGAGCTTGCAGACACCAGGAGAATCCTCTTTCCCACAGCAGACATGCATACTATCATACGACGCTGCCAGTCCACATTCGAAATGGCTGAGTGACAAATGTTATGTTTTATTTATTTATATTTATAGCTATTTATATTTATTTATTTATGGATATTTATATATTTATATTATTATTGCAATTTCTTCACCGGTCTCTTTCGGTTCATAATGAAAGAAACACAACCTGCATTTACCCACCCAGTCAACAGATGGCAGTAAAAAATCAGCAGGACAGAAATACGGGTTTGGTTTAATCCAGCCCTCTTCCACAGTGTCTACAGCTGTTATTTGGTGTTCCTGAGTACCGATGCTCAGTAATATGATGGCAGTCTATTTATGAGATGACTTGTTCAACATTCGGCACTGAGCAGCAGTTTGCAGAGAAGGTGTATTTTCATTTAAATGACATTTAATGATATTGTAGCTCGACTGAAAACATTAAAGCAAAAAGTCTGGGTTTTTCAATTAATTATGGCTATAGCCAAGGTTTTTCAGGACCAAATGATGGGCGTCTATATTAGTCTTTCACCGATAGTGATTTAGTGTTTAAACTAACTTTGGAGCGATAAGCAAAACAAATTGGGGAAAAGATTTCCGATCCCGGTTGAGCAGTCAAAAATTTTAACTAAAACTTGGCCGAGAGATAAACAAAATGGACCAAGTCCTAACAGTTCCAAGAGTGAATTCTAAATATCTGGAGGCGACTACTAGACAGTGCCAGAAAATATCTGAACACATTAGAAAATCTCATGGATACATGAACGGATATGTTTTAAAACTGACAGTTATGTGAGTTCCTGTTGAAGAAATTGAGAACGGTGTCTGAAAAGCAGAGTGAATATCGAACAATAAATAAAGACTTCATTCGGCACGTATTTGTCAGAACAGTGTTATTCGAGCAATGTGCATACATTTCATTACTGTATACACTACTGTATTACAAGCCATGTGTAGCAGTGCATTTGGACAGAGAAAATGAGAGACGTACGCGGCAAAAATAAAGGAAAACCAACAGCAACCACCCAAACTAAAATGGAAAAAGAATACCGCCACTGAGTAGCACACAGCTAAATCAATGGGAGGAAAAGGTAGACGGAAAGGGGGCGGAACTACCTTGTAGGCGATTCTTGGTGGACATTTCTTTCCCAAACCTAAGGGAGGTGACATGTGGCGCAGCATCTCGTACATATCAAGGTAGGTGATGCGGCCGCTTCACGGAAGGACGAGGTTCGAGATCACGTGGACGGCGAGCAGGGAGTGGGGGAGGGGTCAGAAGTGGACGAGGACAGAAGACAAAAGTGGACAAGGACAAAAACAGAAATCTGGGTTACTGAGATTTCCCGGAGAGGCCTTGGGGTGAGGATAGCGTTCCCTTCCTGTGCTGGACAGGAAGGGATCCCGGGAGGGAACCGGGGGGGAGGTCGACGCTCCCGATGATCCCGGGCACACAGGGTTCAAATGGCAAAAAAGGAGCTCGCAGGGGTGGCAGCCACGTGGCTCTGGGGATGTCTGCTCCAGCATGCTGAGAGACATCCGCAGGTGTCCAGTAGGCACTTGGAAACAAAGCTTTCTGTTCCCACCCGTTTCCTCAGCGTGGGTTACGTTTACTCTGGCATAGTGACCGAGGGCTCAGATTTGGGACCAAAATAGGGTAGTGTTAACATACCTTAAATTCTGCGTGCGTAATTGGTAAAAGTTACTTTATTTGACAAAAATGTACTTGATTCGAGAAAAACGATAACATTACAGTCATTTCTACTATTTCCATTATGTGATTTGGACATATGAATTGAAGAATGGAGTTTATTTGATGGAAACTTCTGTGAGTTTGATCTGGGAATTAATTTTGACAACTGAAATGTATGCTTTGCATTTCCTGCATTTAGCGTTCAGTCTTGATCATTTAACGGTACAGCCCACGTTTCTTTTTGAAGAAACAAAAGAGCAAAATGTCACAAACTGCACGTTCCTCTACTTTTCCGCAATCCATCGCTTATTTGCAACAGAACTTTTTGTTGGTTTTGCAACCAAATTCAATCCTTTTTTGCAGCTACCGACCACCGCATTCGACGTGTTCCGCCCTTGACCTCATTTTCCAGATCGAAACTATTATTTTTATTATCCGAATTAGCATAATAAGTTTCCTGCTAATAGAACTGCGGAACTCACTATAAATCACTTTACGGTTTAAAATGGCAAAGTCAACATTAAGATGATGGAACGCTGCTTTGCTAGAGCAACGAAAGCTTTGTTTCAATTCGGTCGGAACGAAGATGGGGGTAGGGGTTAACCCATCGTGTTTGAGCTTTATGGCCCCCTGCGGTGGAGGTTTTGCGAACCTTGTATGCCACCCTGTTGGGGCACTTCTTGCCTAAGCCAAGGGGGGGTGAAATGACACGCAGGAGGCTGTACATGTCCATGTAGCGAATCCGTCCGCTGAAAAAAAAAAACAGCGGTTAAGTCTCGAACCTTCAAAGCAATGCCAGGTGAGGCGAAGTTAAGAAAAGGCAGGTGGCGGGACTCTGGGCCCGATGGCGGCGATCGGATTTACTGTACACGCTAAACCACCGTGTCAAAAAATACGGATTCTGTGAAGCGCCTGGATTCCGTCGCGTTTTTTGCAGGAGGTTGTACAGAGGACGATAGTGAGACCAGGGACCGTTCGCGCTGCCTGGCGGAAGAAGTGAGATTAGATACCCGGTAATTAGGAAGGACGCGTGGACTTCTTCTGAAGCCCAGATACACAACAGAGGAAGCTGGAACCACAGCACGGTTCCACCCTTCCTGCGTGATATGAGCAAAGATACCATCAGAACGGGAGCGTTTTTATTCTGATCACAGCCACAAGAAGTGTGGGAGGTTGGGCGCAAAAGTAGCTTTGCATCCAGTCTACTTCTGGACTCCACTAGCTGCACATGGGCCATAAGATCTTATATTTGATATGAAATATCAAAATCGGTGTGTACCGGTGTATTCATGCAAACAACCGATCCCTCCCTGTTTGTCCAGCGCGCCGTCAGTTCGCCGTTACTACACCTCTTATCGGTTTGTACCGCACTTGATGCCGGCCACGGCCGCACCTGCCACAGAGCTTACGCTTAGTTTCCTCCGGTGTCTGAAAGCCAATCCCAGAAGATATGACCACGGCGCACACTATGAGATAAACGCCACGCTTTCTTCTTTTTATATGACTAACGGAAGTTGTGCTGCTGGCTGAATGCTGCCAAGCTTTGGGCCTGGCTCTTATCAGAACTGCAGTGTGTTCAAATATATAAAATGTAAATACAAGAGGCCCTGCAATTCACTTCCCTGCAGAGGACAATAATGTGTGCTCATATCTGAATGCTCTGCTCTGTTTCCCAGGTGTACAACACATATAGGTCTGTACACAGTGGAGCTAAGCAGAAAACCTTCCAAACTGTAATAATTTTGACTAGAATTACTCTTCTTGCAGTGATCCGAACCGGAACGGTCTAGATTTAGGGTGAACGGGAAAGTGGGAATTTTAGCCATAAGGGAAGGTGACAATCGTGTATGAAACCTACGGAGGCCCGGTCATTCGGTTTTGCCCGCTAGAGAATCGTGTCTCAGTGGGACCCGGAGTGCTACGGTGCTAAGGTTCTGGGTTTGAGTACCTGCTTCTGATGTGGTACCCTTTGTCAGGCAGAATACCCTGGTGTATAAAAGGGTAAACCACTGTGAAGTTGATAATATACAGATATCCCTCAAAATATGAGCCTTTGACTTGCGAGTTTTTGCATTTTTGTATCAACACCCTTTTAGCGAGTTATGACCGATTTGAGCGTTAAGTATTTTTCCATTCCTCATCTGAATAGCACACCCAAAACGGCAGACACACGCTTCTCTAGAATGCACTCATTTTAAATAATGCCCCACTCTCTTGAAGCAATACTTGCGCGTTGCATCTCGGATTTACGAGATTTCGCCTCGCGAGTCGATTTCCAGGAACACATCAGACTCAAGTGGGGTGATGCCTGAAATATCTTTAGTGTCAGCTTTATAACTTTATAACAACCACGGTTCTGGGCTCAGCACCTTTGCTGATGTGGCTCCGTACTGCATTTTTTTTTCCCCAACATGCACTTTTGAAAAGAGTGTTGTCATGGCCAGTGATGCCACCACCACCGGTATACGCTGTCACTGAGCCTTTCTCCTGGGGCTGGAAAGCACGGCAGCACTTGACATCCTTCTCAGTAACATGCTGAAACGGCAGCTTTAGTTTTAGTTTATTCTGACTTCTGAGACCTTTCAATGACTCTTTGAGACATAGGAAGCTTTTGATTAACAAAGAAGGATGGAAGCGACGCCAACGTAACTCCCCTCCCCGACCGTGACCACGAAAGCGGGAAGAGTGCCGGTCTGACACGGCAATGAGCAGGGGCATTTACACAAATCAGTCAAACGGCGCGGCACGTCTCCGCTTGATCTCGGCTTGGCAGCCTGGCGTTAAGACGGGATTTCTGACTTCCAGAGTCGGAGTGACAAAAATCACAGGCTTGGTCCCCTGCTGCCAAAATACACCCGGCTGTCAAATGTCAGGACTCTTTTTTTATGCCATCTCTGTCTTGCCAGAAATGTGGAAGAGGGACACTCACCAGGCAGCAGGGTCATACTCTGCCCAGACGCGGATGAATTCATCCAGGTGATGTGGCCCCAGGATGGATGAATCACGGGTCAGGTATTCAAAGTTATCCATGATGACGGCCACAAACAGATTCAGCATCTGAGAAATGGGCGCGGGATAAAAGGAGGCCGTATACATAACTCCTCTCGACTTACATTTCTTAGTCCGACCCCATAGTTATTGCTCTTCGACTTCAATTAAATGACCTGAAGTATGACCTCATTATTTATAATAATAATAATAATAATAATAATAATAACAGCCTACATGAAAATAATGTTGTTTTCATTCATATTATTACACATTTAGAATATGTTACTGGCCACTGTGTTCAGTCTATTGTTACTTTGAAATATGTGACAGACAGACAGACAGAAATTTCATCATGAAAGAAATTGCAGAACGTTTTCAACGCCAAATGTTTTCAAAATATGAGGAAATAGTGTTGCTACCAATTACTGTCAATACTACGAATGAGGGCTATAAAGATGGGTGGCACTGACTAGGAAGGAGCAGAGGAAGATGAAGGAGACGAAGTAGAAGTAGGCGAAGTCGCTGCCACACTCCAAGCCACTGTAGCCGGACAGCTCATCACAAGGCCGATGGCTCAGACACGACAACATGATCTCGTGCCAGGCCTCCCCGGTGGCGCTCCTGAGGGGCCGGGACACACACGCTCCATCACACGGACGCAGAAAAAACTAAGAAAACAGCTTCCAGCAATCGAGCACGACAAATGAAAGTTGCAGGGTGTCCTGCGGAACAATAATATGCTAAACAGCACTCTTCCTGATTTCCAAAGCAAGAACATACAAGCAATGGTGCAGAAGATGGGAAAAATGGCAAAGAAAACATGGCAAACAGATTATAGTGTTTTTGCTTGAGGTGTAAAATTTGCCATCTGGAACGTTTCTCCAAACAAATAAATTTTTTGCCCAATGCTGGGTGAGATGGGAGAACGTATACGGAATATCTCCTGGAGGGGTGCGGTGGGTAGAGCTGGTCTGCTGGAGTTGCCACCAGCAGAACACGAGTCTCTTAGATTTATACAAAACACTTTAGGATAACATTTCTGACAAAGAGAGCGAGTGAAGTATGAAGTGGTGGGAAAAACAGGTCTGCGGAAGCCAAAGCAGCGGTCCGACGGATGCTCCAAAAGAAAGGACCGTCATTACCTGAAGAGCAGCATGAGGGCTTGGAAGAAGGTGCGGAAATTGTTGTGGTTTTTGATTTCTGTGTTTTCATTCAGCTTGATGTTCCCAAATACCTGTAACAGAAGGGTCTCATTTATGGGTGCGCAGACCCCAAGACGCAGTGAAAGTTGTCTAAAACAAACTTTAGCTGAGTGCAGGGATGCTTCTCGCCTGGGGATGACCGAGGAGATGAGGACCTCTAATATTCAAAGATGCCCTGGAGCGAATCAGCCTCCTGGCTAAGGTGCTAAGTTGGGAACGATCTCACCTCCAATCTGTGGGTTGTTTTCATCACATCCTGAGGTTGGACTCGTGCCTTCACAAGTTCAGCATATGGTCACAGTTTGAAGCCACTAAGGCTCTGAGAGCCTAATTTTAATGGGAACTTTCACAGAGGGACTGGAGTGTTGCAGCAACACCAGTAAACATTTACAGTCCAGCTGGAATTCAGCCTGCTGGTTTTACAGCACTCTTATGCAAAGGTCTTCAGCTATTAAAGGAATTGTCACACTTTTACAATCATCTTTCTCCAGATTGCTAACTTTATATGGCTTACCTGGTTTTAATGGGCCCGCATCCAGATGCACCTGCTTACAGGAAGCAGACGGGAGTTTCCCTGCACCCCTTGCCCTCATGTGAGTGGTACCTACTTTGCAAAGTGCAGGCCTTCCGGTGAAGCATCCTACTACGGCTAGCGTGTGTTCGGCTTCGCGCTCAGTTCTCATACTCAGTTCACAACTGGAAGCCAGGCAGAACGGGTGCAAGGGTATTTCTTTAAGGGTCCACTTACAGGACAGGCACATAATACCGCAGGCGGGACTCACCTGCATCCCGATGATGGCATAGATGAAGAACAACATAGCGATCAGAAGGCACACGTACGGCAGCGCCTGGAGACGGAACACACCACTTTCAGGCATTTCTTTTGCAGAAACCGAGGCGTTCTACCCCCGTGCAAAGCCAGCAAAGCAACTGAAGCTGTTTGCGGAGTTTCCCACCGCCCTTGTACTCTTAAATCAGTCCCATTTCACGTTGCTTAAACCATCACGCACTGTACAACGGCAAACTAGATAGAGCTGTTGTCTATCCACTCTAACTCACCCTTGGATAAAGGGATCTGGCAGATGAAGCTAACTGACCCGTGGCACCAACTATCTAATCTTATTATCATGCATTAATGAAGCGTATCAGGAAAATATCCACTCCAACTGGCACCATTTAAACATATTCTGTCGCTCAGTCCATCGTGTATTAAAGTCGAACAGCTTGGCAATCGAACTCCCATCATTTGCAACATCATTTAAGGAGATCCGGTCCCAGGATCAAGAGAAGGTCAGCTGCTAATTGGCTGTGCTGGGGTTTTACAGCGTAAGCAATGCTGATGCTGTGGGACTGGATGCTGCGCCGAGGTTTGGCTGCATCGGTGGGAGGATAATCTAGTAATGTAGCCCGGAATATATTATGTTGGGCGGACCTGGGTAGAGCAAACGTAATGGGTGCGATTAATGGGTGCGATTTGCAGGACTAGGCTCTTCTGCACATATTTGGGTGGGGTAGGATGTGGAGGGGAAATCTGAAGATGATGGGCGTGGTCCAGTGAGCTGGGAGATACGCCGCGGTATGGGTTGGGTCCAGTTGTTTTGATGGCCTACCTTGAAGGACTGTACGAAAGTCCAGAGAAGGATGCGGATGGTGTAGCCCTGGCGAAGGAGCTTGATGAGCCGTGCTGCCCGGAAAAGCCTCAGAACGCTCAGGTTGATCTGCTTGTCCTGTAGGGACAGCGGTGCACATTTCCAGCCTCACTGAAATCCAATGACCTTGACATCTCGACACCGTGGCGTTACATGGCTCCAGACGAGAACTTTCAGGGCCATGAGATAGAAACCTAGCAAGATCTATAGTGAAAATGAACCTAGCATAGCATCCTTACATAAGACAAAAAAAAGATTCTTGTGAGGCCACATTTTTGAGGAGAAAATACTTCTACCAAATATAGCGACTCTTGACAGGAAGAGGTAGAAGAGAAAAAAAAAACAGCGGAGGAAGAAAGTGACTTACTGTCGTCTAAAGCAGCCGTTCAGTGAAGGAGGAGGACAGGCCCCAGCCAAGATTGAGCGTTGACATTGAGCAAGGGGGGGGGACAGTGGAAGAGAAGCAGGAAAGAGGAAGCACAGGTGGAAGAGAAGAACAGCAATGACACCAAGCAACAAAATCTCAAAGCAGAGAAGCAGAAGCACACTTTACACCTTGGACATTTCAGACACACATAAGGAAACAGATAAATGCTGAGGTAAAGAGAAGAAGCAAACGGACAAATTAAGACATTTTGCTTAACCGTATATCAAAATGCTGAGGTGGATGATCTATGAACAGAAGTTTCCTCTCTATCCTTTTCCATCCTTTCTATTCTTTGTGTCACTCAGATGGCCACGCCACCTTCAGCAAGGCTCCACCCAATGCATGGATCACGTGACTAACTAAATCCCATCTTGTCCGGTTTACCCTAAAAGAACTGCTGAACGTCGCCCGTGGCGGCTTGGGAGCCATCGAGACTCTGCTCCTCCTTAGAACCCTGAAACGCTTTCCGGCTCCGCTTTTTTGAAGAGCTGTTGAGTGGAAACCATACGAGTTCCATTCCCCGAAACCCACGTGTAGCTGCACTCACTGTAAAATCACTGACTTCATGTTAGGCTTTGTTCCTTTTAGGAAAACGGACCTTGGACTCCTCTGATTCCGGCAGCTTAAATTCTACTTTTCTGATCTCCTGTCGCTTCCTTAATCTCCCCTGGCCCCCTCTGCCCCTTACTCATCCCCCATGTCAGGCTTACTTTTATCTCTGTGACCAAGATGTCTGTGATGCTCCCCAAGACGGTCACAAAATCAAAGATGTTCCAGGGGTCCTTCAGGTAGTTCTGTAACACAAAGGAGCAGACCCATCAAAGACGGTCCCAGTGTGCAGGTGGTCCTCAAACCCTTTGACACATCTACAGTGTTAAGGACACGCCTACAGTACATATTACCTTTGATGTCACTTAATTTATAGGTCAATATAAGTTTACCTTGTCAATATTAAAAAATGAGGCAGCAGGTAGCACACTGAGACTCAAAGGACCCAGGTCCAAGTTCTACTCCCTACTGTAATACACTTGAGCGAGGTACTTAACTTGAACTGCTCGAGGAAAAATTGCCCAGCTGTATAAATGGGTAAATCACCACAAGCAGTTTAACATTGTCAGCCTTTCTGGAGAAAAGTGTCAGCTACAAAAGTGAGTAAAAAATACACCTGCTTCTGTCAACATCGTGTTATACAAAGCCGTAATTTATGATTTAAAAACATCTGCTAAGCAAAAAAAACCAAAAAAAAAACAGGCTTTTTGTAAATATTCTGAAGGATGCAGGCTAGGCTATACCTTCTCCTAAACCGACGGTTCTAACCGCACAACCTTCTGAGAGCCACCGTGCAGAGAAGGCCCACGGCTCTCAAAATCACTGACATCCCTCACGCCTTGTAGCAACTGCACAACACCATCCCCGAGTACCAGGAAATCTGTGTCATTCGAACACCCGATGCTGGGGGTGCCGGTTGTGTGGAGCGGAGCGGACGAGTCGTGAGTTAAAAGGTTAAGAATTCCACTCGAGTAGAAAAATAAACAAGCATAGAAAATCTGATTATTTTTTTCTGCAATAAAAGATCGTCCTGCAGATTTGACCGGTTTTATCACACATCTGTTTAGTTATTTATTATATTTGTTTGTTGTTATTGTTAAGTGCTGTTGATGCAATGTCAACTCCTGGCAACTGTATAAATGGAGTGCATCTAGAATGTTCTGTCCTCCAACGTGTCCTTAGTGTTTTTTAAGGGGGGTATCCCATCGACACCGCTTCTTCATATTTTTCCTCCAACCTTTCCAGTAACAATTGTCTTTCCGAGAGAATCCAATGTTCTCATAATGCATCTGGATTACGACAACCTCATTCTTATCATTTGTGCTTTCAATGACATTTCTGGTTTGATTTGAGCCACTACCCATCTGGTTGTTCTCCTGGCTGCCGCCGGTATCCTTAAAAGTCTCCTTCCGTTCAAAGCAGTCCGTGCATCATGAAATCCGCAGAGCCGATTTGATATTTGTTTAGTGGACAACGTTATCCTGGGAAAGACGTGACTTTTTGCAGCTCCGACTGCATTTATTCACATTTACCAGTTTACAAAGCAGATTATTTACTTCCGCAGCTGAAAGCTTGTACCTTCTGGCTACGAATTCCCATTTTTCACAGTCATGGGGGTTTCCATCGTGGCGCTCATACTGACAAACCTCTTATGCTTTTGTTTGTCCTGTTGCTCCCAGTGAAACCTGCAGGAGCTGTGGCGACAGAACACTGAAGGTGGTAGACGCTAATATTTTTTCCGCTCCTCTCTAAATTTCTCGCGCGTACGACCTCAGGGAGACAACTATAAATGAGTTATGAGCCTTCTATGCATTTTCCTGTGTTGGAAAATTCCTATAATCATCACCAGCACCTTCCCCGGGAGGACCGCTTGTCAATGACAGAGCGTATTGCCTGGAACCAGGAAGAGAGACACCTGGCGTGTAAATGACAATGCCGAGTTTGGTATTTGAAATGCGGTTTGGTACTCACGAGCGGGCCGAAGGCGATGATCTTGAGGATGCATTCCAGTGAGAAGAGCGCAGTGAAGACAATGTTTAGGTACTTCAGCATGGCCTCATAGAAGTCAGGAGCACCGTGGAACTAAGGAGAAGGAGGAGGTTGTAGAAGCTGAGTGCACACGGGTCAACAGACACCCGCCCTGCTTTCTAACTCACATAACTGTTTTATGATCCAACCCAGTCTAGCCTGATAATCTTTACAATTCCAGACACAAAACATATTTTCAGTGACTCCACACCATAAGGCTGCATATTCGGTGCTTTCCTGCTCGCGTGTGGAGCTTTCACCGGCAGCTGGACAAGATAAAGCTTCTACTTACCTTCATCATGAGTACCACGGTATTGAGGGCAATCATGGTCAGGATGGAGTACTCGAAGGGCGTGGAGACAACAAACTTCCACATCTTGTACTGGAAGGATTGCTTGTTTTGAGGCATGTAGCGTGTAAGGGGCTTGGCGTTGATGGCAAAGTCAATGCAGGCCCTCTGCAGAAAAGCAAAATGTGATGTCGATTGATGCGTCGTTCATGCCCCTCCAAGCCAAAAGGCCCTATATATGAGGCAAGCACCCTTGCTCGCAGGAAGTAGCCCTCGGCATACCTCATTCTTCTCAAGGCTGCACTCCGACATGGCCTTGTCCCCTTGCTCCTGGAAGGTAATGATGATTAAAGCCACAAAGATGTTGACGAAGAAAAACGGGAAGACCACGAAGTATACCACGTAGAAGATGGACGTCTCCATTCGGAAGCCAGGACTGGGGCCCTGGTCTTCGAAGGTGGCATCCACTGAGTGTTTGAGGACTCTGCAGGTGATGTGTTGAGGGGTAGAGAAAGGGAAGAGAAGGAAATTAGTCCGGATCTGGTGCTGAATTCGGAACTGACTTTCTAAAGAACACCGGCAGAAAAAAACCGAAGCTGATAAACATATTTACGTAACAGCGATTTAGCATGTTTATGCAAACATTTAGAAAAAAATGCCGCGCTTCTGATCCAAATCCTCTTGGCTGTTAGAAAAGCATATCGAGAGGGCGGCAAAAAAAAAGCATCAGAACAACCAGTTGCGCCGAAGCGATAGCCCGTGTTGTTCGCGTTGAACTTCACTACATCGACTGCTGTTTAACCAGTTCCGATGTAAAGTGCTTCAATACAGCTGGCCTAGCAGCGATGCTCAGTTCGCTGTTTTCCTGGCATTTCAATAAGGCCAGTCAGTTACGTTTCATCAGGTTACATAAGTGAGGCCGTTGTCGATGGATACAGCGCGTCTACCTGGTAACTAATGGCTGCAATGGGCGCTTTGCATACAAATGCATTCAGAAACAGACCGGAGTGCCTCTCGCACGTAGTAGTTCGCACGAGGCGCTCGCACCGCAACAGGTTTCGTCGCCAGCTGCCTAGGTGCTCGGTCTGCGCGCCGCGGATCGCATCCGCTGAGAAATTGGTTCCATTGCAGATGCTCTCCGCTATGGTGACTATTAAATACGTTTGTGCAGAAGGGGACAAGGAGCGGCCCGTGTAAATAATGGAAAAGATTCTATAATCGACTCGTGAGCCTCTAGAAGACGTGATAGTGCTAGTTTCTGAATTCAGCTGCAATGACAGGAGATTTAAGGGACAGCAGGAGAGGGTCCTAGAGAGCTCTCACACACACACACACACACACACACACACACACACACACACACACACAGCTTCTTGTGGAACCAGCAGGGATTGCAACTGCAAGGGTCACTTGTTTGTTTGCAGCACACTGGCTGCTCAAAACGTGAACACAACTGGGACAGCAAGTCTGTTAATTCTTTGTTTTATACTGTATTTCAATAATTTTCACCGCTGTGTCACATTCAATGAACGTTCACAATGCCGGTGCCTTTTCATTTATTTGTGATCATGTTCGTAAAATCCAGAGACGTACAGTAACACTGGAATCACATCGTAATGGCAGGTATTTGTCTAGTTTAATTTTATTGGAATAAGACCAATGCTCAGAGTTTACCAATAATACTTGGCTTATTCATTGTGTTCCAGATTAGCAGAACAACAATGAGCTATGGCACAAAAATATCTGGGCTGTGTTTGTCCAGTGAACAAAACATAAAGAAGCAAAATATGCCATTTGTCACGCTTACAAAGTAAATTAACTATTTAGTTAGCGTTAATTCATTTTGACAGCGAGGGATTGTTCGGTACGGCTTCTAACACGGTCAACGAAAAGAATTTCCTGCGCCAAGGCAGAGAACAGGTGGTTTGTTAATAAAAGCTTCCCCTAAAAAATAGAATTATACACTTCCAGTAAAAAAAATATTAAGTGGTATTTTTTTTTCCTCTGTTATTTTATTGTTTTTACCCTTTTTCCGATTTGTATTATGTCATCTGCTCTTAGATTTGTTTTCCCTCATAAAAAAGGAAGAGAAAAGCGTTGGATTTAAGGCTACAGCCTGCAAAATCATTCCCTTTTTAAGACTCGGGTAGGCAAAAGTTGTTCAGCAGACACCCTTTATGTTAATAATTGGTCCGTAAAACTGAAATATTGCACAAATAAATGTTAGAATTTTTTCTAAATCTTATTAAGGTACATCTAGCCCCATTTTTCCTAGGATTTTTTATAAATCTGTGTATCGGTATTGGCAGCGGCAAGATCTTCAGTATCAGGGTGTCCCTAATAAAAACTTTAAAAATTGATAAAATAAACTTAAAAATATAAAGTATTTTAGTATTATAGAAACTGTGATAGCAAATGGCTGAACTGAACAAGTAAGCCAACTGGCAGCTGAGGAGAGGAAAAAAACAAACAAACAAAAACTCCCAGTCATGACAAAGGGGAGAAACTTATCTTTAAGACAGATTAAAATTGAAACTAATATAAAATAAATGAACATAAAAATATAATCTCAACAAAATCAGTTCAGCACAGATTGTAGTCTGATTCATCTCACAAATATGCAATAAAAGTCATACAAAACCCAATATTTTACAAAACAGATCGGTTCTTCAACAGGATATCCAACTTTGTAAAATGTGGTGAAATTGTCTGCGGGCCAGCTTGATCGTTTAACAGGACGTCGCGTGAATGTGCAACTCACATCGGCCAGCCTTCACCGGTGGAGACTGTGAAGAGGGTGAGAAAGGCCCACAGCACGTTGTCATAATGGAAGTCATGCTTTTTCCACTCGCGTGGCTGTGCAGTCACATCCTGTTGGTCATAATCCAGGAACTGACCCCTGGCCAGATGGAGGTGGCGGAGGAGGGAAAGAGGATGGAGAACAGATACAATTTTTTTTCCCCCCCAAAAAGTGACAGTATGTTTTCACAGTCATTGACTTGCTCACACTGAATAGATAATAAACAACAGTTATTCAACAGGGGGTTGAAGTCGCCTGTCACTTTTGCTGACTTTCATTTTAGATGTTTTTGATGGGTTGTGCTGCATCAGCGGAGGCCATGTGTGCAAAAAGACATACACAGCTGTGCAGAAGAACCCCTACTGTCAGGCTGCGCTGCAGAGTCCATGCTGAGCTGCAAACAGAAAACCACACTGCTGGCAGCATAATCCTGCAGAAGTCAGAACTTAAAATCTGCACAGCTCAAATTCTAAACCTATGCGGCTATACCGGTAAATCTGTGCTGTCAGGATGGCAGATGCGAGGCTTGGATTGTAAACCTGCGCACCCATGACTACGAATTAGTGAGGAGAGGACCAAAAATCCGCAAGGGTGGGACCGTGTACCTGCGCAGCCAGTGCGTGTACACCTGCGTACCTGCAGTCCTTCTCCAGCGTTTTGGACTCATCTGTGCAGTAGAAGAACTTGCCCTTGAACAGCTGCACAGCGATGACGGCAAAGATGAACATGAAGAGGATGTAGACGATGAGGATGTTGAGCACGTTCTTCAGGGAGTTCACTACGCAGTCGAAGACGGCCTGTGGGAACGCGCAGTCGCGCGGCGGGATTAGACACACGCGGACGGACCCCTTATTCGCGCACACTAACAAGCGCAAAGCGTCTCCTTCGTGCCACGCAAACACAGAACACATGTCGTGAGGGGCACAGAGAACCAAATCCTGTCAAGCATTTCATCCACCCACTCCTTATTTCTTTAATTGCTATGCACAAATAGACATACATGTCTAAAAAAATTCACCGTACCCTCTTGTACCGTGGGATGTTTACTCAGCTAATTCAATTGTTTCTCAACGGAACAGCATCGATGCAATTTTTCCTAAGGGGTGTAAATACATGTGTTACAGTTTCACACAGTGGCGAACTGTAGAGGCTGGAAGTCACAGCAAAGAGAACAAAAATAATAATAATTATGAAAAACTTTGAATGAATGTAGGCGTGTAGATAGTTGGCGTGCTGAGGTCAGACTTATGTAATAAAGCAAAAGCCTTCCCCTGATCTGTGCAAATGTGTCCTTTTTTGAAGTGAAATACAAGGGAACGTCATTTGTTTCACATTTGTAAAGCAGGTGAGAGGGTAGCGTGATGATACATCATAGCCCTGGCGTGCCACAGTGCCCGGGCTGTGCCACTGGATGTGGGTTCAAGCCTGTGTGAAGTTTGCATATCTTTCCTGTGTTCACACAGGCTCCCTGTATGTGGTCGGGGTTTTCTCCCACAGTCCAAAGGCAGGTGTTTCACGTGAATCAGCGACTCTGAATTGCTCACAGCGTGAATGATCTGTGTATGAGTTACAGGGTTCTAGTGAAGAGATGTTTCAATGATTGTAGAGACTTCATAGTAGTGTATCCAGAAGTCCAAGTATCTTCAATAAGGTTGTCAGGTAAATGCAACACAATCGCTTTGGAGAAAAAGTGTGTATTAAACGAATAAATGGAAATATGGAAGGGAGGTGTTTGTGATACCTTAAGTTTTGGCAAACGTTTGATCGTCTTCAGAGGTCGCAGGACTCGCAGCACCCTGAGAGACTTGATGGTGTTGATATCCTTCCCTTTTGTCCCCCTAAGAAGAACATACCAACAGTTGGTCTCACACACACACACACACACACACACACATACACACATACAAAGAAAGCACCCTTCTGAGGGCATGCCAATTTGCAGAGGTCATGTAATGTTGAATTACATGGGCCAGCCGGGCATCATTATTCCATGGGCCAGCTGGGTGTCATTTTGCAGTCTGGGCATGCAAGTGGGTCAAGGAGTTACTTTACAGAAACAAACCTCCTAGCTGGAAGCCAACAGGTCAACAGGTATTGGGATTTTCTGTGGAATAACATACGGGAGCAGGCAGTGATGCAGAGAACCTATCTAGCCGGAGTAACCGCTGCTGGCTTAGCATCTATAAGAAGGCACAGAGCTGGGCTACTCATAAAAGAACAGAAAGTGAACTGAAAATCGGCAATGATGCAATTTAATGGCAACTGGAAAAATACAACAGGAAACTCATGATATAAAGTCAAAGTCTTTCAGAAACGTTCCTTTGAATCAGAACAGTTCTTCACAAAGGCTGCCTATGGTCCACGTATCTGTCCTTGGAACATCTACAGGCACATAAACACTGCCTGAACTGAATTTAGCATGAGCGCTAAACCATACATCTTGCCCATATGTCCAATGACAGTCGAGAGATGCCAACCCTAGATCCAAAAAAATCGGGGCGACAAAAACGCCATTTCGACTTTATAGACTTATAAGAGGTGTCAAACCAGATACAAAATCACACAGAGAGTGGCACAGCTTTGTTGGGAGGAAAAAGAAAGATGGCTGTGATAAAAAAGGAACTAGTCCCTTGGCAGTCCCTCTGAAGACAGTGGGTGCTTTTTAAAAACCTGGGGAGTCCATTCGTCCTCGAGCAAGAGCAGTCGACATTAGCATGTATGGTCTCGTGGCTGCGAAACAGAACTGTGACTCAAACAAACCACAGTGAGCTCCCTAACTACAGCAGTGAAACATTCAGATTGCTGTGCCAACTCTGACCCTGTCGTGCCCACACCAACAAGAACTCCCTTCGTCCATGCGGCCCTTGAACAGAGTTCACTAACCCCTCCAGGTGCGGTCCCTCACTGTCCTCAGGGATCAGACCTAGCTAGTGGTTATTGTGGTCACTCTCTTCCCCATCTAGGGTCTCACTCCATCGCACTGACATGCAACAACCATGCTTCCATGTAATGTTAGTCTCGGCATGCTGGCACAGTGAGTGGAAAAGGTCAGAAAATGTGCACCCGTCAGAAGGGAAGAAATAAGCATCCGACTTTCTGATAGCTTTCAACAGCTGTGTTTTTCAGAGCAGGGGAACGAGGGATCGCAGGGCGAGGGCTTCAGAGAGCAGGGCTTTGTGTTGATCACAGCCACAGTGGATGAAGTCTCCTCCTTATCTTTATTGTAGGACCAGCTGTACACATCAAAATTGTCCGGGCGGCACCTGTTCTCCATGTGTTTGCATTTATATGAGTCGCTCTCTCTCTGTCTCTGTGTGTGTGTGTGTGTGTGTGTGTGTGTGTGTTTGCATGCGCACGCATGTGTGTTTTGTGAGATGTGAGAGGACCCCAAGGCTTCCACAACCCCAGCTAGGGGAGAAGTGTGCACCGATAGGTTCGTGACCCAAGGGGAGAACCGACCCGAGTATATGCACTGAATTCCCAAACCACGGAGAGTTTCATTCACTTCTTTCTGTAACTTTCTGTTCCAAAATGGCTGAACTACATTTTTTGTGCTCTTAACGCAAGGACAATTCTTAACCCGATTATTTACAGTTGGCAAGCTTGACATAAACAGGGAATGGTACAGCACACTCTGACACTGCAGTCTGTGTTTAACGTTTAAAATATTTAAATTCCTCTCCCTTCTTCCTGTCTCACCGAAACCTTCATATTTCCAAAACTATAAACGCTGCAGGCACCAGTGAGAACTTTATAAATAAAACACCTGGGACACTAAATCAGACATATACAGTAAATATTACAACATTCATCCTTGTGGACAGGGAATCCTTTGATAGCATGAAAAAGTAAAAAGCTCAAACTGATATTTACACCATTGTCTTGGGATGAAGTGAGATCGAAACTATATGATGGCTTCTTTATTTCTTTTGACACATCTTGACTAAATTAACTGTTTTTATCGACACTCCATACAGAGGCCTATTGAAATACTGTGAAGTGGACAGGAGTGTTGGACAACCACAGGTAAAAGCAACCTAGAAGTGTATTTTTCTCCCCCTATCTCTGGTTTGGAGCTTTTTGTTTTCCCTTCCTCAGTGGTCAGTTTCCTAAATATTTATTGCAAACCGCTGTCTTTGTCTGTCTCGTGTTTTTCTTTTATTTCTACATGTACCGAGCTGTTCTGTGTCACACTTCAGAAGAAAACACATTCAATGAAATCAAGTTTTAAGTTATTTTTGCAGCAAGTACATCCCTAGTGTGTTAAATAAAAATAAAATAAAATAAAATTTCAGGCCAATATTTGGGATTAAATAACATCGTTCGATAGCTACTGACATACTAATTTCTCTCATTACCGCCGTATTTCGGTTTGTTTGCAGTTAAATTCAGGTTCTGAGTCACGTGTGCCCTCCCTGAGTTTAGAACCATCGTACAGGACTCTCCTGGCACCTAGGCAGGTGAGGGAAGAACGAAGGATTTAAACCTCAGTTGCAGGTGGCAGATAAGCCTAATAAGGAGAGGGATTTTTCTGCCAAAAACAAGAAGCCGACCCTCAAGGGGACCCGTTCCATTAAAAGCCCTCAACTACCAAATGTTAGTTTTTATAGTGCCAACAAATCCAAGGGTTTCCATCGTTTCTGACAGCTCTTTTGTCTTATACCGCAGGACTGCAATTCATTGCGGTGCGGTCCAGGGACCCCAGGGAGTCCTTTGAAAGCTATCGGGGTGACATTTTGGGGGTTCTGACTTCTGACAAGGAGATGTCATTGCACTGGACAGGGCACTAGGGAATTATCCTAGGCATGAGGGGACAGAGGTGTAAGAGTGTTCAGTCGGGAGCATAGGGGGTCAAAGAATAAAGGGGAGAGCCCCACCTGGTCACACTTTGTTGAGATCTAATGAAGGAAAGTAATGTTGACAGCAAAAAAAGTACATAAACAGTTACGACCAATTCTTCATCAAATGAAACACTTAGCAAATTGTGAGAAACATTCAAAGAAAGCAACAGACCATCTACTAAAGACTGTAAAACAAGTGTTAAAATGTTATAAGCACAGCACGGAAATGGCGACAATGATGGAAATGATCTCACGATGCGGAAGCTTGCCGGTGTTCGGTCAAAAAGAAAGAGAAACGTGGACCGAAAGATGCACTTGGTTAGAGAGATTCTGAACCTGGTGTGTGCTACTGTGAAAATGATGACAACATCCAAACCTCACAACCAAATGGCTCTAACCAAAGAGTTGCACACTGTTCATAATGGCCAAGGCAACAAGCTATCAAGATGCGACCAAAGGATGAGAAGTTCCAAAACAAACAGATGACAGTTGTAACCGACAAGTGACATGAAGGACAAATTTAAAAAAAGAACGAGAAAAGGAAGGCGAGTTGATGAGACAAGATGTACACTGGTGGCTGTCTCACACACTTACACACAGAGCAATGGTGAAAGATAGGAAATAAAGTAGACACTATGAAGCATTACCCCATGAAGCTCCTGAAAGGCATCCCAGACACAGGAAAACAAAGGAAGAGTCAGAGTCAGCAAAACACAAGAACTCAGCAAACAAAGACATTAGTTAAGAAGGACACCGAAAGAGAGAGAGTGAAAGAGAGGGAGACAGAGAGAAGACCAACAGAGACGGGCATGGTCCTTAATTCACTACAGTCTCTTGGAGGATGTCCTTCTCACACCAACCAGCAACACCGTATAGGCTGTCAAAATGAGGGAACCAAAGAGGCGTGTGTTTGAATCTGCCAAACCCCTCTGTGCCAAAAGCATGCAGTACATGGCGTTACGCACACGGTGAAATTCACATCAATGGCAGCTTCCTCCTCCCAGCCCCCCATTGGTGAACAGCGACACGAGAACCACGTCAACCAAATCGCATCATCCGACACTATAGACACTGGTGTCAGTAGCCGCTCGGTGACGCGCTGCTAAAGTGGGGTGCCAGCAAGGTCGCGTACGGCTCATTTCTACAGCTGTGACTTCAGTATAATCTGTAGAGGAGTGAGAAGTATTGAAAGACATACATCAGTGTACGGTGGGAGAGGCCAAGCAGGATGAAGACTAGATTTTATTGTGTGGGTTATATCGTATATTAATGGATCTCATTAAGGAACTCATAAAACTGTCAGACTGACAAGGGCGGGGGGGTCTAGCATTAGGTAAATATGAGAGATTGCATACTTCAGCTGATAGGATGGGGTTTTAAACATTTCAATGTAATAGCAAGACAATAATTGCATTCCTAATGCTGCAGGCATTGCAGTTGTGGGAAACTGTTGGCATATTAGTAGTTAGCACCTCACACCCATTTTTCATCTCACTCCATGGACAACTAGAGACTTGAAGTCTTCGGGGATAGAACTGGCACCGAGAAGGCCTTGTAACCACCTTCGGGTCCAGCTGTGGAGGACTTGGTCCACATTCACTTACGAGCAGGCGAAGGCCACCAGGGCGCCGCTGACCACGATGAAGTCCAGAATGTTCCACAGGTCGCGGAAATAAGAGCCAGGATGGAGCAGCAAGCCCAAATCGATCATCTTAAAGAGAAGACGAAAGACCATTTGGGTTACGGCTAGCGACGGAGCGTAGGCATCAGCAGCGTAGGTCATTCACGCCTGTTACGGGTTCAGGAGATGCTTCCACGCAGGGCAAATTTAACTACAACAATTAGGGTTAAGCATCTCGATCATCTGCTCAACAGCACGGTTCTTCCGGAAACTCAAAATCTGGCAACTCGATCTGCTCCAACAGAACTTATTTCCATTATGTCATTCTAACAGAAAAGTGTAGATAAGTACCAAACACCCCACTTGCTTTGGTATACAAGGTTATTATGATTAATACTCTGGAGGTCTGTTCATCTCGATGTCCTGGGCTGGAGGTCACTGGTCCAGAATTGGAGAAATGAAAAATGGAGAGCATATGGCACAGTGGTTACGGCTTTTGCTTTACAATCAGAAAGACCACAAACCGAATCTCTGCTCTTGCCGTAATAAACATGCTCAAGGTATTTACACTCAACTAAGAGAGTAAAAATTACAGCGGTGTTCATATTGGCGGATCATAAGTAGCTTAGAGCACATACATTATCGGTTTCTTGGGAAAAACGTGGCAGATAAATAAAAACATGCCTTTCACTCCTGCCTCGCCTGTTTACCTTGACTGAACAGAAATTAAAGCCAAAAATCTTTCCTAAAACCCGATGTAGGTGAGAGACAGGTAATTTTGGCACAGGTCTAAGGCACCGGCTTGTCCGCAGCATTCATTCTCCAGCTCGGGAAGCGTTAAGAGAAGTATCGACTTGAGCAACATGACAGGAGCGGAAGTGACTCAGGGTGGTAGGTGAAAAAAATGGAACGAAAAGAAGCCAAAGTCCCTCTGCGCTGTGAATCGTGCCGCACCGATGGGGACAGTGGGAAAAATGTCTGATTTCATCACGGCTCGGGGAGCCGGCGACCTGCGCGGGGAGAAACGCAAGCCCTCCAGCGCGCCGGCCCATTGTAGGGGAAACGTTTTAAAAACAGACTGCGATACAGCTCATCCTTCAGCTGTGCCCTCAGCAAACGGAGCACGCAGGACACTTCCGAAAACAGACAAGCAAAACGGCCTCGTGCATTTTTATACGGCCAAAAAAAATAAATAAATAAATAAAACTAAAACACAGTCCACAGGCAGATTTCCCACGCGCATGGCAACAGCGAGAAAGGGAAGCGTTCCTGCACGCCGCACAATTTAATGCCGTTTTGCAGCCATGTGATTTATTACCCAGATTGACTTGCGTCAGTCTGAAGAACCACCTAATGGCTCTTACTGGAGATGAAACGGACAAAAGGAAAGTGGAACAGGAAAGGGAATGGCTGTCGCACCAGTAAACCGAACCGCTCCTGTAAATATACATCCAGCAAGAAAAGCTACACCTAAATGTGTCTGAAGAGAAATATCTGCTTTGGACAAAGGCATAACAGTGTTTGAACGCGTGGAAATTGACAAAAACTTGTCGATGGTGTGTCGCTTTGAAGAAAAGCAGCTTCTAAAGAGATGTTTAAACATTGGGGCCCTGGGCGAGTTGCTATCCTTACCTTGATCACCATCTCAAAGGTGAACACGCCTGTGAACACGTAGTCTAAGTACTTGAGAACCTGAGAGGGAGAAAAGTATTTATTTTGAAAGAATTATTATTTCAAACACAAGATGCGTTGTCCCTTGGTGGTGAGCACTGGTTTGTTTCTCTTTTTAACCTCATATTATTATTTTTCTTGTACTTCTATTTTTTCTGAACTGAAATTCTCCCAATTGTATGCTCTCATTCATGTACATTTTGCTCTCTTGGAAAAACCAAGCGCCAACAACCAAACAAGAAAAACCAAAAGAGTTTTAGACGGATCGGATAAGTGTCTCGGGAAGAGACGGGACTCACGTTGTTGCGGGGGGCGGTGGCCTGAACGGGATCCTCAGCGGCCAGAGCGATGCTGCTCATCGTGATGACTATCAGGATGCACATCTCAAAGTAGCGTAGGGTCACAATGTAGTGGCACAGACGGCGCACCCTGGGGGTCGCAGTGAGCGGAGCCTCATTACCAAATCTGCTCATTTGCACCGTTTTCTCCCACTTCTCCAAACATTTATTTGTTTGTGCACAGCACGACTTTGATTTGTAAGCAGGTGGTCTTTTCAACCGAGACGAACGGCCCTAAAGGTGAGTCTGTAACCTTAATGTGAACGTCGACCTGTAAAAACCCGATCGTTTTTGACGGCACACTCACGGGTTGTTCGGACCAAAGATGAACATGGAGCTGTAGGGCAGGACCTGTCGGGGGCTGTTCTTGATCTCGTCCTCCAGGATCTTCTTCTCCTCATTTGCTGGGAGGGCGTCACTCTCAATGTTGTTCACTGAAGGGGAAACGGCAGACGAAGAGGCAACAGGGAGGGTACATGGGGGCCGGTCGTGCTCTCAAAAGTTGAATCTAACGGTCTTCATGGTAACGGCGGGTTATCGAATTGGTTTAACGTATCTGTAGGCTGTGGGAGGAAACCTATGGGGAGAAAATGCTAACCAGACCCGATCCCATGTCTACACCCAGAATCAAAATGAATTTTTTTTTGTTCATTTAGACACGTACGATTCCTACCCTTTGTTTCTCATTGTTTATATGCAATTTAAAATCAACCACGTGTACTTGTTCATATCACAGACACGCATTAGTTATCGAAGTCACTATACGTTGACTTAATAAAGCTTTGAGCGTGATTCCAACGCACGAGCTCCCATGAGATTCACATCTCGGCAACAACGATGCAGCCAAGCGATGCGGCCACTTCAGCAGTTTCCAGATTTAGCTCCTATAGAACATGATTGAGTTCCATTATGAAGAAACAACAGCAAGCGCTCGCCCTGCCTGTGTGGGTTTTCTCTGGCTGTTCCGCTTTCCTCCCACGGGCCAAAGTCTGTTCTGGTGACTTGACCACTCTAAATCACCAAAGCCTGTCACTGTTTCCTGCAGTGTGTCTGATCTGTTCGCAACATTTAAATACATTTAAAGGAATATAAAGACTACGTGGCTGAATTAAAAGAAACATCATTGTCGTCATCATCATCATCATCATGGTGTGGAAGGCAATTGTTTCTGAACGCAGTGGTATGGGTCACGTGGTCACTGGCTGGTACTGACTGGGTATGATGATGGTGTCCCCTGGAGGCGCTGTGACAGTGACAGGGATGTGAACCGTGGTCTGGCCAGTCCGCATGATGTTCTTCTGGTTGTCCGCATCCTCCTGTTTCTCGCCGTGGATGACGTGCGAGCTGGTCAGTGCTGTCTCTGCCTCTTTGTCCACATGTCTCTCCCTGCAGTGTCAAAAGTGACAGAGATAATCATACCTTCTACGCAGGGGACATGTCACCTGAATCCTATCCACCTGTGGCCCTGAGTTGTGACAGTTGTGACCCCATCCTCAGGAGAGCACAAAGCAAGCGAGACAGATTATGTGTTCTTTTATTATCCTCCGAGCTGAATCGGTTTGTGCCATGAGGCCCATGACAACTAGCATTCTCTGCAGGGAAAGACAGCTAAGTAACCGCATGGAGAAATGCAAGAGTCACCTATGATCACCAGTAACCAGTAGAACCCGCTAGCACACCCCTGTCGATTATTCTCCCCTTACTTACACTCCAGCTTTTACTTCGTCCCGGTACCGGTCCTACCTGTGCCGATAGGCCCTGTTCTCGCCCTCCCTGCACTCCTCTGTGTCCATGGTAGACTGGGCCTTGCTGCGGGCTCGGTGCCTCCTCCGCTCCCGCTCTGCGTCGCCCTCCTCGTAGAGCTCCCTGCCCTCTCCCTTTGCCCCATTGCTAAGAACACCATTGCCCTCCTTTGGATGGTGATGGGCATGATGCCGGCGGTGCTCCCTCTCTGCAGTCCCGCCCCGGTCCCTGCTGCGGCTGTGGTGGGTATGACAGCGACCATCCCTGCCATCGCCCACTTCCCCACCCACTACAGCTTCATCGGTGAGCCGCTCGTGCCGCCGGTGGTGTTTGCGCGGGTTGGGCGGCGGCTCCCCTGGACTTCCCCACTCCGTGTCCCCCTTGGGTCCTTCCCCATTGCTGCCAGTGCTGCTCCCACCCCCGCCATCATGTGCGTCCACCACCAGGGGCCGCTCTAGGTGGGTTTTCATGTTGGGCTGAATGTGAAGAGTGGAGGACACGCGCAGGCGCTCCTCGGGGTCGAGCTCGCTGTACAACGCCTCACTGCTGGCTCGCAGGTTGTGTCTACGCAGTTGCGTCGTCCGCTGCTCCCACACGGACATCGTCCTCAGCGACTTCTGCTGCTCCTTGCTGGAGGAGGTACGGAGCAGGGGTCACACGGGCAAGCAGCTTCATGCACATACTTTATACAAGTCACAGCAAATGGGATGGAAGACACTGTTTACATCCATATTATGACCACCTTCTACTGTTAGCCTTTTCGCTCACTCGATTCGACCTGAAAAAATTAAACAGGACATAAATTTCACATTATTAATAATGCATTGCTCAACTTTTAAATAATTCAGAATGTTTCTCTTTCAATCGAGAAGTCTCTTTTGTATCAGAAGTTCGTATCGGGAGGCACGAGAAAAGATGGTCTCTATGGATGTGCGCATGCAGGAGGTCACCATGGCAACCCTGCAGCTCAGCATGACGGTCCCTAACATGGCCTTTCTTTCGCCGAAACGGCGCTAGATCAGACTAGGTCCTGCAACCTCAGAGCTACATCACGTATGGGAGTGTTTTGGCCACGGCGGCCCACGGTGCGAAGCTCTCCAAGGGGCCGGGATGAGTCAGAAAAGATGATGTGACGTATCCCCGCGATCCCTGGTCCAGCCTTCTGTCAGAATGGGGGGGGGGGGGGCAGAGCCAAACAGGATGCAAGGGCAGCGGTTGCTTGGAGAGGCCCTCCCTCACCCAGCCCTGGGTAAGTTGTTCGGGCCAACCATCCACCAAACAGGAGGAACTTTAATAGAGGACTATGGTAGGATTGAGGGAAGGTGCTCAGTGGACTGGGGACACTGAAAGGCGTCCTTGCTCAGGGTCAGCTTGTCACTTTCATTACAATTCCCCTGCGGTGTTGCCAATCCATGTACAGATGGGAGTGGCTACGGCAACGCCACCGTGGGTCTCCTTGTTAGACACGCGAGGACGGTTCTAATCGAAAAGTCGCAGTCGCTGGCGGCAGCAGTTGGTAGTTAAAGGCAGCACGGATCTGCTTTCTGACACCTCGAGTCTGCCGCGTCTGCATCGCCGGAGGCTACCGACTCTCCGACGGTGCGATGCCGTTCGAAGAGCAACGCTTCTACATTCTGGACACAAGCGTCTGCTGTCAAGCCACGCCCAAAGGCGGAGACACGGTTGGCAGGCAGCAGACAGCCGAGACCAGGGGGCGCATCCAAAGCGGCATTAAACAGCCTTCAACCCTCTACAAAATATCAAAACACTAACATATCGCCCTGCACCGTGTTTACAATCTTAGACTATTTATTATTGCTCTCCGTACAGCATTGCGGTCAATAGATATGGAAATGACTCCTGAGACCCACGCATGAGCTGCAGGAGGAAATTAATTCAGATGAGAATAAAAAGTGCAATGGTGGCAGAACAGCAAGGCCTTCCCAACCCCTTTTTTTTATCCTTTTCTTCTGCTTTTCCATGTTTCGTAAGGCTTTTCGATCATTGCACTCGCCGATCGAGCCGTCTCCCCCCCTCGGCAGCTTGTACGCAAGTCGGGGGTAGGGGGCACGTGGGAGCCGAGTCAGGGTTGAGCCGCGGGTCACTCGCCCTCAACAACCGCACGTCCCCGACGGCTTTGCTCCATCCACATCGGGCAGCGACGGAAAAATTGCGCCTTCCTCCCCAGCGAGATGGTGCAGGGGCAAGAAGAACGCCCTGGAGCCACATGTCTGCCATCTTTGTCCATTGCTCAAGCACGGTGACAAACAAAAAGAGCCAAGAGCTGTTAATTAACCCACAGGGCCATTTTTAGCCCATGACTTCAGTCTGGCACCGCTCACCTCCCGCTGCCCATCTCAAACACCTAAAAATGAACTGGAGTCATGGGCTGTCATGGCTGTGTCAAGAAAGACGCTGTACTGGGGGGCGGTGAAGGCAAGCAATTTCCTTTCAGTGCGAATGAAGGGGATGAAAGAAGAAGAACGGTATTTAAGGGGGGAAGCTAATCTTTATGTTCGCCCATCAGTCTACCGCACGTTGGTAGACTGGCACGTACGGCGACGTGCACGAGCGTGTGCATGAGCGTGAAGTGTGCCGATGGCACGGACCCGTTTTTGCGCCAACACCACGCTGCGAATCGAAGCAGTACCTCAACACGCAAAAAGCAGGGGTGTGCACAAAACTCCTAAAACTGCAAAAAGACACGCAGGGGTGGAGGGTAACAGAAGACAGCAAAGACTGAAACATTGACTGCGGTCACGCTTTACAGAATAGTACACAATGAGGGGAAAAGAATGGAGCTGAGATGAGGGGGAGCCTGGAAGCGTTGCTGAGATAACGTAGGGGGAGGGCGAGGAGGCAGCCGAGCTACAAAATGATGCGACAGCGGAGAAAAACAGGACGCGGAGGGGAATGTCGAGAACACACCCACATGCTGATCCCGCACGATACGCCTTGGATGTCCATTGCCCCTTCCTGCATAGGCAGGCAAAAAAAACCAATAGGTGGCCCCCGCAAAGATAAACCCGGCAAAAATTCAGCCAAGAAAAGCCCAACCTATAAATCACTGATTTTTATCAAAGCAAAGTGCGAACCTGTCTGTGGGCGACAGTTTGTAAGCAGGATTGTTACCTGTTATCTTCTCTCCTCTTCAGCTACACAAATGACTGTCAGCTGGTCAGGTCACACTTTGCTTCTGTACCTGATGACAAACACACTGTCCCTGCTGTGAAAGTGCCAATGTACTGTATGGTGTTTCATTGTTTTCTTTAAGGGAATAGCAGCACCAATAAAAATTATCTAACCCCTGGTACATTGTGCTGAGTTGCAGACTATTTCGGTCAGTTTCAAGAAAATAGCGCATGTGCCCAGTTTTCTTCTGTGGCATTCTACACAGTACATCCATCCATCATCGACCACTTGTCCCAAAGCAGGGACAGGGTGGTGCCACAAGCATAGGGTACGTGGCAGGGTAAACCTGGGACAGGACACCAGTCCACCACAGGGCCGTCACACAGCATTTACTCCCACATACCCACAGCAAAGGAAATTTAGAGTCACCGATCCACCTGACCACCTGTCTTTGAGCCGGGAGAGGAAACCAGAGCAGAAAGCATCTCTGACAAAAGCACGGCTGCTTTATTTTCAGAACATGATTGTACGCTGCAGTTTCGGGACGCGCGGTTTTCTCAGAAAAGACACAATCTCATTAATCACTCAAAAGCCGAACATGAAATGTACGCAGCGAAGCTGCAACAACCTCCCACTTTTTCCTGCGAAGACCCCTGCGTCCTGGCTTTAGCAGACAAAATGTAAGCGGATGGTGCCGCAACCGAAGTCCGGCTTCTGGGGAAGGCTTGCGACAAGGCACTTCGCCGGAATCGCCCGACACTTCCCGGCGATTCAGAGGAGCCCTCGCGGTTCCAAGCGACGTCAATGAGCGACAGAGTGAGTCTAAAGCGGCAATGTGATCCTGAGAGAGGAGAAACATCTTTGACTTTGCTTTCGCGCTTCTACGGATTACCCTTTACCTACATTACGCAGATGAAAACGTTCCGCTTAGCAGTGCAAATCTGTGTGTTGCACTTGGTTGGGAACCGAGTCTATGGAACCAACTGAGTGACAAACACCGCGGTGTACAGCTGACGCACTTTTGGAATTTTGTTGGACGGAGTTGGGTCAGAGCCATTGCGTCCCGAGACCCAGCAACAAAGAACTTTGGATGCATCTGTAGGAAGTTGTCCAAAATCCGGCAACGAAAGAAAAACTGGCATTATTTAAAAGCACCTTTTGTCACCTGTTAGATGCATTAGGAGCGCGAATTTTAGCACGTACAGTTGGGGAGCCATAAATGACACGGGGACGTGTTGGGAATTGTAATCGATGATCTATCCATGTATTTAGTTGTTTCTGACTTGTGAATTTTAGCCAAAGAGTAACACCTCGAGAGCGAACAAAAGGCTGTGTTGTAGGCGGATAGAAGACCCGTTGTTTTATCGGATGCGGCCAAACCGATGTCCGTCCTGCGAGCCGGTGACTTTAAGCTAAAAGGAGCACGCAGGGTCAAAGTCTCAGAACCATAGGCGGTCCGTCGATCTTAACCAGTGGCATTAAGCCATCGTGGGTGACAGGTAAGGTAAGAGGAGAATGGAAGGTTACCTTTTTGGGACACAAGAACCAGATTGCCAGTTGGTCCATCAATCCCTCGCATTGACACAAAGATCACAGCAACGAGATGTGGTAGATGCTATGTACAGTGAATCTCTCATTGGGAACAAAAGACCGTTTGCAGCATCCAGGTTTGGGTCAGCATTACGCAATGAGCATGCAGAACTCCCACTTGCACTCGTGTTTGCCTTCCATTTGCAGAAGGCAAACAGAGACTGCAGTTAAGGGTCACAATGACGTGCGCAATAACAGAGCATTCAGAAGGGAGCTAAGCAGCGAGTGGAGAAAAAAGGAAGAGGGGGGTGCGGTGGGTGGGAATATCGTAAAAGTAAAAAACTCACGGTGAATTAACGCTGGAGACGGAGGAGCTGCGAGACAGCGCGCCTCGATTTTGCTTTACAAAACTGCACATGCAAAAAAATAAAACACAAACAACAAACAGAAAATGAGACAAAACAAAAGCCAAAATGTGCACTCTGGAGGTCGGAGATCAGTCAGGAGGACCTCGGTGTAGACTTGCCTGCGTCCGCCTGACTGCTCCTCCCCTCCGCTTGATAACCTGGGAGTCAAAGAAACGAAACTCAAAGCGGTCAGAGGCAACAACAGGACATGCTGACCGAAAGAACATGGCAGAACCGAAAAAGATCGGCAAATAAACTACGGACCGTTCAGCCGTTGCACCTTGGAGACACAAAAAGAGATAAGTGACCGGTGACCCGAAATGAACAGTGCAGAATTTCACCTACAGTACCAGTGAAAAGCCCGGTGCTTTTTACGAGACATCTGGTAAACATGATTCGGCAGGAAATGAGGGGAAATGTTCTCCCGGCTCCTGCGGGAGTTCCCAGAGACGCAGGACACGGACGTGCCGTTTTCCTTTGACTTCTGCCTAGTTTGTCCCATTCCAGTATTGTTCGCATTACCCTGCTTTTTGTGCTTAGACTTTTCACTGGAACTGTATACATTGCAACAACTGCGGGTTTACTTTTTTAATCATTTATACCAATGACTACCATTTTATAGCTTAAAAACAGCTTCTTTTCCCCATCAAATTCTATTACAAGTTCTATCAAAGCCACAACACTGAAGAAAGAAAATGTTACTCATCTGATGAAATGGTGCTTTGTGTAAAGGTTATACATCGCATCGGTGATGTATAATATCGCAGGCCATTACAATTACAGATCTTGTTTCTTTTGGTGAAGATGCTCCTTATAACAAAGGTTTGATCGCAAGCCCTGCTGTCAAGTTAGATGTAAATCAAAATTGTTTCAGCTCTCCCACTGCTTATGGAAGACAACTGTGTCCAGGAACAAATGGAAAGCACCGTTTCACCAGGGGCCGAGGATGGTCATTGGTGAAACGCACCCCGCGTCGGCCGCAGCGAGGGGACAGGTCCTCATCTCACCGGGACCTGGCAAAATCCCATGTCACTGCATCTCCTTCAGGGAGACACTTTAGTTACCAACATGTGTCTAAAGTGGACAGGGATGGGTCCTTGCTTCTCATTAAACATTTTCCAAAATCTGTACGTAACTCCGCTGAGTGCTAGCATTAACATTTGTGTGCCTCCGACACATGAGAAGTGGTTATGCCTTACGAGAATGGGGCGTTTCACTTTAAAACAATGACCATTTATTCCTCTGTATGGTACTGACCACCATCCACTCTCTCTCTCACGCGCACACACGCCTTAGCAGAAGGAATAACGTTCATCCGGGACTGTTATGAGGAATTAAAGGGTGGCGAAATTTCCACTAGTAGGTGGAAATCGCACAATATGGTTTGACCAGTGGAAGCAGCGGGTCGATGCTTTCCATGTCTGTCTTCCCTGCCTGAAAAGCAACCGTGATCTGGCGCCTCCTGCAACTCACACGGAGGTCCGTGCCACTGGATGCACGGTACAAGTTGGTGCCGGAGCCAAAACAGCGAAGAAAAAACCGTCGGTGCTGCGTGCGAATCCACCTTCAAGCGACAGCCCATGCTCGGTAGGACAGGCTTAATCTTCCGCCATGATCCGAGCCAGAAAAGGACCCAAAGTGAAACCGGCTATCAGCAGTACCATAGCTCCCGCTTTCCGCAAACTCGCCAAAGCAAGCAGAACAAGCGAATGACACCGTGACCTAACTTGGGAAAAGATAAGCGTGTCCTGTGTCGGCCTGGTTAAGCTTTTAGCGCACTAATGAACCGCGTGAGAGCCAGGACTCCGCAGATGGGGCCGCTGGCAGGGAGCAGGACACGCGTTGCTGGAGCTCATCTTTTTTCATACAATTTGCCTTTCTTTGGCATCTCAATGACAAGGCGAAACAGAGCTCAAAATGGTTTTGACTGTTTTCCTGCAGAATTTCACCACCAGTTATCCCTCGCAGACGAACCCCAGCATCGGCGAAGGACGTACACCTGCGCCGGTGTTAATATGATGCTAACCTGTGTCTTGTGTGTGTCCCGCGTGCGCACCCGAACGCCTCTGCCTCTGTCTTTTTATTCAGTCTCCAACTAACTTATCTGCTTACATTCAACAGCAGACCTTGTTGGCTCATATCCTGTTTGCATGGAAAACTACCAAGTTACAGAAGTGCTTGTGCTCTAGAACTTGCCATGTGATGGATATTTCACAGTAAGCGTAAAAATGAAAAGTGTACAAAGAGCTAAAAAGAAATACTAAGAGTAAACAACAAAGTCAAATAATAAACAAAACACTTTTCCGTCAGCGATAAATGACTTCAAGACGGGTGTTGCGTCTGCACCACGGACCCTGTCTGACATCGATACTCTCTTCATTTTGACATTTCGTCGCACCAGCACCCTGAACGCAACCCGAATAACTGTCCTGTCTGGTTTTTCCACTGCTGAATACAGCATGTGGTAGGTTGTTTTCTGCTGAAATTTTGTGGCACATGCTGTAAGCTGGAATTTAGTCCTCCAGCAGGTCTTTTTCTGCCAGTAGATTGACACCTCGAGGGCTGCCCCAGGGGTAAAACCTGCACTGTACCACCGAGGTGGAGTGCATGTCAAAAAGAAATAGCTGTGTTTGCACATCCTGTCCTCCAAAGTACAATTCGGAGATCCTCTCTACGCTCAATTTCACACCACTCTCTCATTGCCACTGAGAAAAGCATCCACCACTGGGGCTCTTCCGGTCTGGGAAAAGGGAGAGGCCAGAGAGAGGGGTGTGGACTGAAAAATGTCAATGGAGGAGCACCGAGAAACAGATGATGCTGGGAGACAGGAAAACACAGAGACTCATACAAATATACACAAATACCTTCATAAACAAACAGAATCAATTGATGCAAAAGATGAATGAGAACACCAAACATTTATTGCACAAGCAAAAACTGACCTACAGGACTGGAAAAGGAGGACAACATGGACACACAGGACAAAAACATACAATTTTCTACTTGTTATCATGGACAAAGGAGAATGAAATGAGGGGGACGTCATGGTTGGGTTAGGATTGGGGGTGTTATAGGGCAAACTGAGGAGTTGGATGGGTCTCGACTTACGCTGCAATTGAAATGTTTGCTGCCGACATGGGGCTGACCTCCTTTACTTCCATGGCCTTCTGGAGGGCAAGCTTTTTATTGGCTGCTTCCTCTTGCTCTTCTTCATCCTGACAAATCAGAACAAAACAAAATCACAAAATCTAGCTTTTTGTTGGCTGCTTCCCCCTCTTGCGCTTCATACTGAACAACAGGAACAGCCAGCTGCTGAAAGAACAGGTTCAAAGAAAGGGCATTGAAAGTTAGTAATGATCAAACTGCAATGAGCAACTTAAGATGCTTAGTAACTTCAGATATAAGAGAAACACAAGTCGCCAGGGGCCTGTGAACATAAGCAGAACTACACTGCCCAGCCAAAAAAAAGTCACATACTCTAATATTTTGTTGGACTGCCTTTAGCTTTGACTACGGCACGCATTCGCCGTGGCATCGTTTCGATAAGCTTATGCAATGTCACAACATTTATTTCCGTCCGGAGTTGCATCAATTTTTCGCCAAGATCTCGTATCGATGGCGGGAGAGTTGGACCGCCACGTAAAGTCTTCTCCAGCACAAAATCCCAAAGATTCTCAATGGGGTTAAGGTCTGGACTCTCTGGTGGCCAGTCCATGTGTGGAAATGATTTCTCTCTCATGCTCCCTGAAGCACTATTTTACAATTTGAGCCCCATGAATCCTGGCATTGTCATCTTGGAATATGAAGAAAAAATCCATTGACGGAAAAACCCGGTCCTTCAGTATATTCAGGTAGTCCGCTCACCTCATTTTTTGGGCACATAATGTTGCTGAACGTAGACTTGACCAACTGAAGCAACCCCACATCATAACACTAAGTTAAATCCAGGTGGTGACTTTTTTTTGGCCGGGCAGTGTATAAGGCATCACTGTGCTGCAGAAAAAGCCACACAAATGGAAGAAAGACTATGGCATCCTTTTTCAGAGTGAATGTTCCCGAGGCACAGACTGACACAGAGACCTTTGAACAGGAGGCTTTGTGCAGTATCACCACTGCGGCAAAAAAAACATCCCTGCACTGTTAAGATTACACGCTCTGAGCCTTGGCTCCACTGTTGGACCAGACATCTGAGGTCACATCTGGGACTGGGGAGGGGAGAGGAGAGGTGGGTCAGTGAATCATGGCTCACCTTGGTGAGTTCCTGTGCGTTGGCGAGGTTGTCAACAGCAATGGCCAGGAACACATTGAGGAGAGTATCTGATTGGGCATAAGCTCAGAAAATCGTCACTTCCGGCTTCAGGATGCTTTTTGGGAAGTTCATCTCCAGCTCAGTACAGGCCATATTCAAGCGCTTTCTCAAAACAGCACTCAAAGGCGCAATGCATGCAAACACACTTCCCCTTACCCTAAGCGGCAGACTAGTCCTACTATACATTCAGCGTGACTCTTGAGGGCAACATCATTCTGCAGAACACGCCAAGAATGTTTCCACAATTTCAATGGAAAGCATTACACCACAAAACCACATGATGCAATGTTATGAATCTTTGATCTGTCCTGGATCTTGTGATATGCGTAATATTAATTAAAATACAGATTTCAGATTACAATGAAAGCTGTAGCAACTGGGTAAGTAGCACCGAAAGCTTAGTTCAGGTTCACAGAGCACTCAAAGAGGATACAGTTACCGAAAAGTGTGAGGACAATGAAGTAAACAGAGGAGAACATTCCCCTTCTAACACCTCCTTGGGACTCAATACCGTGGTACATCACTGCATTCCAGTCTTCTCCGGTTAGAATCTGGTAGGGTGTCGCAAAGCCAAGAGAGGATTCAAAATGGGAGAAAAAAATTAAACCAATAAGCATAGAAAATTGAAACACAGTCCAAAACTACTGTTCCCCATACTATATTACACACAATAACTTAATGCTTACCAAGTTATCATATAACACTGATAAACAGATAAATCAATAAAAAAAGGTATAAAAATTACTAAAAGGATAGGGTACAAATATCGGCATTTAAATAGCTTTCACAAACCTGAAAAACGGTGAGAATGGCAGCAGGAAAGGTATCAAAGTTTGTCGTTGGGGTCTCTTCTTCAAAGTTAAACCTTGGGGAAAGAAGCAACAGGGTTACCTTAGTTAATGTGGTGCATGAATGATATAAAACCCAGCGCATGTATGACAGCACCTTGGCAGTCTTCTGTGTGGAATTACAAAAGTGATATTTAAAAAGAATTTGGATTTGACAAGCAACACTTCTGTTGTATACAACAAAAAACATTTAAAAATCTAAATGTCATACATAGAAATTTCCTCTCACATGCAGTTCTGACAAAATATTTAGTGCAACCAGTCTCACCTAAATTCCCCACAGGGAACAGAGACAAACATGGGAAACAGTGGTTCGTCCTTATCTCTGAAAGTTGACCTGGATCTGCCAAACTTTTCCCATCACGCACCTGAGCAAAGCTTCGTTGATACCATGAATGCGTTCCTTTCTGCCTTCTGCCAATTTTGACCACCCTTTAAAAAACTAGGGGGTGCTGGGCCTGCAGCTGAGGTCCCAGATCCCATAAAATTTCTTCAGATGTCACCGTGCTCAGGCATGACTGCTTTTCCATGTGAATAAAGACACAGGTGGCCCATTCAAAGCGCATGGAGGTGATGTTTTGTGCAAGAAATTATCGCACCAAGAAGCCATGGTTGCAAGGTGCTCAAGGTGGGAGAGTAGCAGCCCAGAAGGGAGCACCTGACACAGAAGTTCTTCTGCTTGTTACTAACACGAGGACTGCATGAATGATGCAAGAACCTCATTACCTTGATCACATCATATCCATCAGCGAGCTTTGTGCTTTCGGGTAGAAACCAGCAAATGAGCTCACACTGGCATCAAGGGAGAGCTGTTTCCTGTGTTCCTTCACAGGTCCTTCAAGATCACCTGCGCTACAACAGACGCGTTTGCTTACTCTCCACGGATAAAACATACACTTTTCTTGGATGAAAAGTGTGATACAGAGCGAAGAGCATGGCAGCAAAAGTGTTTCGCTTTGTATAAATCTGCTATCTTTAAACGTGCACAAGCACTGACATCTTTGATAAGAATGTTATAGGATGATGAAAATAGGCAAATCTTCACATTTGAAAGCACAACTCCTTAATTCTATTTTAGACAAGCCTCCTTGTCAATGATGAATGAGTAGTATGGTTTGTATGTACAGCCAAAACCTGGAGGAGGGGCTGGTTTAGCGATGGGACTGAGTCTTGGTAAGGAGCTAGGTCTAAGGGACACTGTAAACAAGGGGAAGCGGTTGGGTTTAAGGGAGGGGCTATGTCTGATGGCAGAAGTACTGGTGGAACATTTTAGTCAGGGTTTGGAGAGGAACTTCCTGATGGACTTATTCTGGAAGAGAAACCAAGAGAAGCAACCCAGGACTACATGAAAGAAAGGTAGAGAGCGAGAAACAGGTACTCACTGCCCCCCGAAGAGCTGCATTCCCAGCAGAGCGAACACGACGATGAAGAGGAAGAGGAGGAAGAGCAGGCTGATGATGGACTTCATGGAGTTGAGCAGGGAGACCACCAGGTTTCTCAGGGAGTTCCAGTACCTGTGCAGGCAGAGAGATGGAGAGGGCTGATGGACTATTGTGGCACATTTTTTTGTTTGCATGACAACAACCTGAGCAGAGGAACTCACTTGGTGACTTTGAAGATGCGGAGCAAGCGGAGGGCCCTCAGTACACTGATGCCGAATGAGGCCCCGGGTTTCACAATCGACCACACCACCTCGAAAATGCTTCCTACGATCACCTGGCAGGGCGAAAAATAAAACACTTGCCCACTAACTACTCAGGGACTGAGATCAAGGCTCTTAAACAAGGAAATCCACTGAAATTCTCAAAGATAAAACAACATGTTTACAAATAAGTGAAGTGCAAACTGGGTGCTGTCCACACAGATACAACTATCTTCTAACCAGCTGTGCTGTACATTTTACACAGATGTTCTTTTGAATAACTCAGATGTGCACAGTTGCGGAGGGGAGCGGTTCTGGGATGCTAGAACCGTGGTTGAGCTTTCCCCAGGTGTCGTGGCCCCAACAAGACAAAACACCCTCTGACCCGCTGGGCCCTTTATTAGCACTTTGTGTTTTTAGGAATCTGAATTTGAAGGACAAAATATGGAATAAATGAATGAAATTACAGAAACAGAAAAGATGAAAGACGTAAACCTCACCCCAAAGTCGAAGCAGTTGAAAGAAGAGTGGAAGTAGTTCCTGGGCCCCAGGCCATACATCTTTAGGGTCATCTCCGTCAGAAAGAGGCCCAGGAACACAAACTCGGCCAAATCTGGAAAAGGGGGTATGAGGTTTGACGGAAATTAGTGCCACTGTTGTGATGTCCCAGACTGATTCGCTATTAGGAAAATCTATATTGACAACTTACCAGTATGTTACATGAACTATTTCCCCCAAAACGTTCAATGAATCTTAAAAAAAAAACTCCAAACACACACAGTTCATACATTTTCATTACAGCACTCGAACAAACAACATACAACAAGCACACAGTCACATGTTCCTACCCCCTTCAGACAGAGCTGCTAATATTAACTGGATTTTTAACCCTGCAGGGTTTTCATACATAATTCATAAACATGGTGGCCTTGGTGCTGAGAAAACACACACATCAGAGGGCCCAGAGGACTAGAGGAGATTAAACTTTATAATCTATAAAGTATTGAGCATGTCATGCTTTGCGGGACAGTTATAACAAGCAAACATCATTAGTGTAACTATACTTAAGTGTCTGGATATTTATAGCTATAATGACTTCCATTAACATGTAATGCAGTGAGTCAGCTCTGACTTTGGCAAACTTTACTAGAAGCCAGAGTTTTAGCCACATAAACCCAGGAAAGGCTTATTTGTGAAGTGGGGGTTACAAATTCACATTTGTACTGACATTTACTGTAGTTGCCTTTATTTATTTTAATAATTCCTCATCAGTTCATATTATAATGGAGCAACGTTACTGGTGCCAAGTTTCGATTTTTCACGTTTCTGTCTGCAGGAGGCAGAGAGAGAGGAAGACGACTGCAAAACTGAGACTGGTGTGTAAAGGGCAGCCTCCATTCTGTTTTTTCTACTTGCAGGAAACTCCAGAACAGATAAGATCAGCGTCGCCTGGTTCTTTCTGGAGATCCGACACAAATAAAGTCAAACCTTTGCAACTGAAAGGGCCACTGCTTATCCTAACATATTTGAATGGGAATCATCACAAATTAAAATGCTGTGTTTAGCTTTACTATGGTATCTTGTACTTCTAGGTCTTCATGTATTCCCATTTCCCAGTTCAGAGACAGTAGACCCTCAGCTCTGAAATGCGATCTCCAGAAAAATTCTTCAATGACACGAACTCCTAGCAGGATTAAAAATGCGGTTGAGTCCTTGGGAACGGGGCTTACAGAGGGCCTTGGTGAGCCAGTTGGGTTGGTCATAGTGCACGATGGCCACACAGAGCGTGTTGAGCCCCACCAGGCACAGGACGATCCAATAGAAGCTCTGAGCCTTGACCATGCGGCGGATGAAGAAACGCAGCCGCTTCTCCTTGCGGCGAAAGTAGGTGGAACTGTCGTTCTTGTTTCCCTTCAGGCTGGCCCGACCGAAGGGTGACCCTGGGAGTGGAGATCGGGAAGAGGTGGATGTCAAAGTCAAAGGACTGTGTAGTTACCTCTTGTAGCACTTTCTGCTAAAGGTGAACAGAAATGAATTTCAGTGAGTCGGTGGGCCTTGGATGCATCTCTTACCAATGGATAAATCCATAAAAAAGCATCGTAACCTTAATTTGATGCTACATGTATACTGTATGTGGATCCCCTGCATGGATTCTACAGGGTGTAACATCAGGCACAGTGGGTGGTGGGGGCCTTTCATCTCCCTGTGTGGTTCAGTGCCAGACCCCCAGCCTGTGCCTATATCAGCCCCGACGCCACTTCCCTGGAGCTAACACATCACACGGGACCTGATGGGTGACATTTCCCCCTTTAAAGGGAACATGCCCCTGGAGAGACCGACTCAAAGAGAGGGTAGTGGCCTGGAGCTTATGTGTGAATGTCAGCTGCGGAGAAGCGCTTAATGGGAAAAGGGCCCCAGCGAAGCTCTCTGCATACTCTTTATACCTCATGTAGGCAGGAACCAGTACGATGTTTTACACCTACAACTCAGAGTAAACAAAAAAGCATCATCCATATTTAAACAGCGAATACATTGATCATCGTAGCAGATGGTGTTGGACTCATTCATATAGCTGTCTGGAGATCAGGAGAGAAATGGGTCTTGAAAGAAATGAGACCTAGTTTTGTGGGAGGCATTCAGGTTCTCTGAGGAACAGAAGAGCTGAGAACCACTGGACCCTTTTGGACCCTTCTGGACCCCTTTTTGGGAGGACCACCAAGTGGCCAGAGGTGGAGGAGCAGCACTTCTGCTGGGGTATAGGGAGTGATCAGGCCCTGTAGGACATGTACAAGTAGTACCTCATACTTACTGAAAGAACTTCTGTGTAGCACCTTTCCTGAGATACTGTGCTGGCTGCCATGATAATAGTCAAAGGTAAAAAAGCGGCAAACAGAGGATCAATGCAGAAGTATATAAGAGCAAAACCTTCGACATCGTTCTGTAGCTCATCCATTATTTCAGTTACAACTTGTATAAAGTCTACCTGTAGTTAAGGACCGCAGTATTTTAGCAAAGTGCAAACAGTGGAAAACTTCAACTTTGCTTTGAAAAAGAAAAGAAAAAAAAAAATTCATTTTATGGCATATTTAAAAGCAGGATTAAAGTTCAGCAAATCTTCCCAGCAAGTATAAAATGAGACACTGTCAAACTTGCCCTCCCCCCATTCTTTCTCAACCGCAGTATTTTTCCCTCACCTTCTCTCTCTCTTAGGCAGCCCAGTCGGGCTCCCTCATTAAGACTCCTTGATGCAGGTATAATGGCCAAGTGTGGAATCACTCAGGTGGTGCTTGTCAGGGTTCAAAGTGACAGCGAACAGCGGGGGTCGCGTGGGGACACTCGAGCTCCGCCGTGTCGCCGCTTTCGCCGCACGGCGGCATCGGGAAAGCTCTCGCCGATGCAGTTTAGCGCGCGGCACTCGTTGGGGTTAAACACGCACTTAAACTTGTCTGTAACACTGCGGTTTGATCTCTCTCAGCAAGGCCTCAAGCCATCTGAGATACGGCAACGCCGTTCCGCGCGGCTCCACGGGGCTACGACTAACTGGATCATTTAACTAATGGGATATAGACATACAGAATATAAGATAAGGTAAAAATTATCCAGCCGTATAAATGGGTAAATGATTGCTTATGGAACAAAACATTATAAGTTGCTGTGAACAAATGGCTCTATTAAATAGTAATGAATATTAATCTCCTCTCACTTCAACAAGAGTCTTCCTGCCCCTCCTGGGGGGCTCGTGTCCCTTTAATAAATGCTCACTGTCCTTAAGTGTTTACAGTAACACATCCATTAAATGTGTTCTTCAAGAACTGAGCTCTTAACAAATGAGTGCCATAAGACACCATTAATACAGTATATTGAGCTAGTGGAGCTCAAGAAGCTGCATACGTGCACCATAATGCAAAACAGATTTGTTTAATAGCGAATGAACACAGATAACAGTCTGTTTAATGGGATACGTATATGTAAAATTGCAAAACAAACTGTAGGATTTTTACACTTAAAATATTATCAATATAAATTGCTCAAAGGTCCAAAAATAAAAGCGCGTGAACCAGAGCTACAGCTGGTATTGGGATATTTTAGTGAGAGGAAGTTGGTGCAACTTCCCTTCCGGTTTGGGGTGAGGCAGAGGCCCAGAGGACCGCTGGAGACAGGAGATGTGCCAGCCTTACCTACGGAGATGTCGGTGAAGTGGTCCTCACTCTCCTCGGCACTGATGAGGTCACTCTTCTTGGTTTTTGTCCTTTTCAGCACTGGACACAGAGAGAAGATGGGAGTCAGGACGCTTCCTGTCATGTGACCAAAGTAGGACGTCAGTTTACCTTCACCGGCGGGTCTCACTGTGCGCTGGCACACAGCCTAGGGGCAAAGGTGAGCCAGTTTGTGAAACAGTAATCTTGTACTACCAGCGAAAAGTTTGAGCACACTTGGTGGAAATCAGTGCTTTTTCAACCCTCCAAGAGTTGCAAACCAAATAAAACTTGCAGCCACTCAAGATGTGCCACCCATTTCAAGCGGTGACAGGTCCACGACACACACTGTCATCGTCGGAAGTCCTCATTATCCGAAAGATCGCAGTGTCGGAAAAGCCGAAATTTCATACAGGTCACTCATGCATGTGGAAATGAGCACGAACGTGCGGAAGACGATGCTCAGCTTTTATTGCTACAGTCATCACGATAGAGAAACCTGCAGCTAAGTCATACTCTGGAGCCAGAGAGCAGAGTTATGCCTTCGTCCTGATCATCATCCCTGCAAATCAGCTTCCTTTGCAGATGCTACTGAGTGTGGAAGGTGTTTGCTGCCTTCTCCTCAAAGCTGGAGTTATTTTGCCGAAACAAAGTGGATTGAAAAGCAAGACCAGGTTTAGGAGAAGTTGGAATTTTATGCTTTTATTGTATGTAGGTAATGAGGGGAGGAGGTTATCTTGGGGAACTTCCTTACTGGCTGTAGTTCCCTCCCAGTACATCTTGCCATCCTACCTCTAGCCCCTCCAAACCCTTCTCTGGGGATTCTGGGGCCACACCATGGATTTGAATACAGGTCGAATTAGATCCTTTCCTTCCGGCTGCTTTCTCACCTGGGTTGTTCTGCTTCTTCTTGTACCAGGCCTCATCCAAAGGGGACTTCTCCTCGGCATTCCTGTCCTCTTCGGCCAGCAGCACCTCCTCTGTAAGTAGAAAACTGAACTTCGAAAGGTGGCTCAGTGGAAAAAACACGTAGAGATACTAAAATAGGCTCTTCGGCAGCAAGGGGGGTTCCGGCGGTGAGGGGGCAGGGAGCTCTGACGTGACAGCCAGTCTCACCTGCTCTGCAGATCCATTCCAGGTATCCGGTAAGCTCGCGCTCAATCTGCTGCTGCCTGCGGAGTTTCAGGAACTCCTGCCTCTTCTCCACCCGCTCGCGCTCTTTCGCAAATTCCCTGTGAATACGCAGTGATGCGCACAAGGTCACACGAGTGTCACGCCGTACCAGGCTGCTCGGACCGCAGCTCAAACACTGCGGTCGCGGAGGTGCGTTCGTATGGACGCCCTGCACAGTTGCCCTCAGCTACACACGCACAGACTTACCTGTAGCGCGGTGAAGGCACCCTGCGAAGACGACGCTTACAACAGCAGCGAGGCGCTGGCTCTGAGAGCGTGCGTGTCTCCTCATGGAGGCCTGTGGGGGACGTGACACATGCCCGCCTGTTCTCCTCTCCCTCCCACCCACTGTCTTCCTCTCACACACGGAAACATCTTTTTCGCAGCAGAGGTGCACACTGGCAAACCTTTATTCTGTTCAAGTTTACTGGCTCCTTATCCTCTCACTCACATCCTGTTTACCGTTATGTGTCGAGATCAATTTCCTGCTGTGGGTTGTCTGAACTGATAAAGAGCATTGTGAAAACGTAACATGTAAACACTATATTATCATTATTATTATTTTTTTATTATTCTTAATCACATGTGCAATGCAGAGTCCAAAGGCTAGCCTGAAAGTATAGGGTGTGAGACAGCGTACATCTTGGATAGATAAGCACTCCATCACAGGGCAGTTGCCTGCGGAGTCACACACAATTTAGACTGATCAGTTTAGCTGAAACACACGTCTTTGGACTGTGGGAGAATACTCACACAGCCATAGAGGGAAACAGGCATTCAGGCTGAGCTGGATTCAAGCCCAAGTCCAAACAGATATGAGGCACCAGCACTACCTGCTGCGTCGCAGACCAACTGATAAATGGAGACGCAGAGCCTAATTTCAAAAACAGCAGGTGCAACAACTCCTGACAGTACGGTCCAACTGCAGAGATATGAACACGCACACTCTCTCTCTCTCTGACACAGACGCTCACGAGGGAGCTGTCATCTTCTGCCTATGACTCAACTCATCATTAAAATGGATATATACTGTACTATCATAAATTTATTATGTACATATTATCATAATAAGGTGGAACTGATGCAACCTGACATATGTAGGGGATGGCTTGTTGAATTTGTCAGTGGCAAATACCCAAACAGTAAATATACAACCTATAAGAATAATAAGCCCAGAAATGCGGCTAGCCATGCGAGTGACTGAAAGCGAGGTCACCTTGCAAGTGCGAACACATGGAAAGGACACGTGTGAACCTTCACACACAGACACACTCTAGAAACTCTTGAAAGTTGAAGTGGAACAGCGAAGTGATCGTTCTTGCTCTGGACGGCGGATTTAGGGGATGGTAAAGGGGCGCGGACGAGCCGCCTTTGAGGAAACAGCACAGGGTGGCGTTCAGAAACGCTGTGGCGGTGAGCCGATGAGCTGGGAGCTGGTAGTAGGGAAGGAGGTGTGTGTGTGTGTGTGTGTGTGTGTGTGTGTGTGTGTGTGTGTGTGTGTGTGTGTGTGTGTGTGTGTGTGTGTTTGAAATTCAATCCTCAATGTTTTCTTCAGGATGCAGACACGAACCTAACTATACTCAGGTGAGCCACACTTAGTGAGCAGCGCCATCATTCAGTCCAATCATTTAGCCGGACTGACTGCATTTGAGGCCCTTGGCCAATACGTGGGTAGGAATCGCTGGATGCTGAAAGATTTAAATTCGAATTTAGTCCGCTTTGAATTTGCTCATTTTTAACAGTCCCTTCAAAAGACTCCAGAGTTTGCTCTCCAAAACCCGAAAGTAATAGAGTCCCTCAGTGGCGAGAAGGAAGCATGATCAATTGAGCAGAAGTTGGAGGAGCTGGGAGGCAGAGTTGCTTGAGGGGAGGGGAGGTAGTGATGGGAATGCAGCCTCCAACAGCAGTAATATTATATACTACAGAGTACAGCTTTATACTTGGCCAGTTGAATGTGTACAAGAATGTGCTCCTGTGTGTGTGTGTGTGTGTGTGTGTGTGTGTGTGTGTGTGTATGTACAGTCTCACACACACAATGGGGACAGAACATATGTCTGCCTCTTGGCTACATCACAACGCGATTAACAAAAATTACATTCCAAATGCTATGATGCTCGGCAGGCACAACGCTGCGTGAGACAAGCGAGGTTTCCTTTTGTGAGAACAGATTAGCACAGTGGGGGTGGGGGTGCTATGGGCTACCGGGAAGGTCTTCGCTATGTTAGACATTTATGACGTCCCTGAAACAACAGGAATCAACTGCCCCCGTGTTCACTACATTTTCACTTGAATTACGAGAGAACGAGCCCGCACGGAGGCGGACAAAGCAAAATACCCCAGGTACACCCATAAAGGTGGAGGAGTCACACCAAAAATGGCTCTAAAACTTCTGAATGATGGATGGAGTTGCACTGAATGTGAAACGGAAGATAGAAATTAGTGTTTTGAGTCCCAGTGAATGCAAACTAGCGCCTTGATCTGGTGAGGTCAGCAGGGCCTAAGATGTGTCCAAAAAAAGAGCAGCAGTAGTTTGTGTGGACAGCTGTGTAAACTGGGCTTTGTTCCAGGGGACCAAAAGAAAGCCCCTGCGGTGAGGGTCTCCACTTGCCGGACTTACCCTGACAAGACCCCCAGGACCAGGTTGAGCATGAAGAAGGAGCCGATGATGATGAGGGGGATGAAGTAGAGCCAGTTCCAGGTGTTTCCGACAGCATCGTTGGTCTGTGGACACAGATGGAGATAGAATAAGTAAGACGTCCCTCATTTATGAAATGAGATAAAGCACAGAGGTAAACCTGCTGACCGACATGTCCAGTCCAGTCCAGTCGACTCTGACGTTTTCCCGCGATCGCAGTGACAAAAGGCCGAATTAATTCTCACACTGCGGAAAGCCACGTGCGCAGGTTTTCTTTTCAAAGTCCTCCATCACCATTCACGTAAATGGCTTTAGAGGAAACCACACACACTGTCCATCCAGGTTAAGGAGCAAGGAACAGAGATGAGAGTGGGGAAGAGGACATGTGGGGCAGTTGAAGGGCCCACAGGAGTAACACCATCCAAACAGAGGTGCGGATCCAGGACCATGTTTGCTTTTCCATGCCCAGCTTGAGACACCATGCTTCAACTTGTCAGTGCCTAAATCCCCACCGCCAGAGATCCAGATCTCGCACTCACACGTTTGGTCACCTTTGCAAAGCAGCTCGACCAGCGATCAGGTATCGGTTTATCGGCATCCATCCCAACAGCGTTGGTGATGTTGAGAATCGTGGTTTTGGGGCTGCGTGGATTTAAATTAAATTCCAGATACATTCGAATGGAAGCAAGCATAACAAAGAAAAGCGACGTAAAATCTAAGGCAGGTATTCAATCCCTCAATTGCATGGTCAGTGGATTTATTCTATTAATTGAGAATTAGACCCCATGCAGAGGTAAGTGAAGAGGCATTTGGAGGGCAACGCGACTGAGCACGGGGCCTGCGGAGAGAGCGTCCACCGAGGGCCACTCAGAGGGAATACGGTGCTACGTGGAGCTCTGCTCTTGTGCCGCGTTGTCAGGGTGAGGCAGTTCCCATGGCGACAGGAGCAACGGCCTCAGCATGTGGCAATAATGGTGGGTAGGATGAAAACAAAAGGGGGAGAGCACCTGGTAAAGGTTTAGCACACTTCCATTCAGGTAATCCAGCTTGTATGACTGTGGCTGATAAGGAAATAATGTTTTTCAGGGGATGAAGGTAAGGAGTCTGGACAGATACCAGCAAGGTGGAATTACTGGCCTGGTCAGAGCACGTAGCATTAAGGAACACGGGATGACGTCTTTATCAGTGTTGCACCATTCCCAAGGCAAGGTTGTCTCTGTGGGATCGAACTTGCTGTGGTAATAAGCCCAACTGTGTCGACTTCAGGGATTTCAATAACAAGTGGAACAGTTTCCTCTGAACAAAGCAGGGATACATTCACACACCTGTGTGGACATTACAGAAATTCAGAGCAACTGGAGAATCATACTGCAAGTAGGGGCAGCGGGTGGCGCAGCGGTTATAGCCTGTACCATGACATCTCAATGTTGTGGGTTTGCATCCCTGCTGCTAGTTCGCTCTGCCAAGGTACTTTTACCGTAAACTGATCTGATAAAAATGACTCCGCTGCACGAATGCGTAAAATCGTAAACAGCTTTGTGTGCGGACCTCGCATTGGTCACTTTTGCAGAAAGGGGAACAAATAAGCCGTATTCTCGAGGAAGCCTGTGAAAGCTATAGCTTTGTACTTCAAGGATACGAGCAAGTTTTTATCTGGAACTCCTCAAGTGTTGAGTCTCTTTACATGTCAAGCAAGTAACTGATGGCTGCAATATCAAAGGTAATTGTTAGTTTAATAAAATGAAATTTTAAAAGAAGCATGTTCTTGTTCTTAAAGCCAGTAATGTAATAAATTAAAAACGATCCATTCAGAACATAGATTTATTGGCCCACTGTGTAAAGATGCGGTCGTTTAAGGTGGAGATGCAAAGTGCTGGAATTTTTCAACATTGCCAGCGGAAGCCGGCGGGCATAATCCACCTTAAATGAGTGCACTGGATGTTTGGAACAAGGCAGCCAGTTTTTCCCCTGGAGAACAGCCTACGTCCTGTGGTCTCTGAATACACACACACACACACACACACACACACACACACACACACACACACACACACCACGGAAGCTTTAAATGTGAGCTTCTCGATTTTTCTGTGCATCACACCGATTTATTACCGAGGCCTGGAGGCGCTGATTCAGCAACCGCCAGCGTATTTAAATGGCCCAACCCCCACTCTGCCACCATGCTGCTGTGACTGGCCTCACTGTGCTCATGACTCCTGCCCCCCAGTGTGACTCCAGCAACCATTGGGGGATAGCTCAATCTTGGATTCTCCCCCCTGTTCTGTAACTGCCTGTAGGGGAGCTGTGGGGGGCGCAGCTCAAGCGCAGGGAATCGCAGGGAAACGAAGAGAAATGCAGCCTCGCGTGGCGTTGACTCGAGGCTCCCGCCAGCGCCGCGCCCTGCTGTGCTCTCAGCCAAATGTGGAGACTCCACATGTCGAAATGTCTCATCTGGTTAGAGCTCCTCAGTTCTCTCTTCTCCCCATCCTGGATGGGCTGTGATCAGAGCCCTCCCTAAAGACGGACCCAAAACACTTGTGCACTAAAAAAAGTTCTTTATAGGGAGGTGTGTGTGTGTGTGTGTGTGTGTGTGTGTGTGTGTGTGTGTGTGTGTGTAAGTGCTTAGTGCAGCAGGATGCATTGTTCAGAAGGACCACCAGGACATCCCCCGCAGCAGAGGGGTGACAGGATCAATAAACTTGCTAGTGGAAGACCCAGGGGTGGGCGGACAGTGTGTTTCATCCCAAAACTGCTTAGCTGGGATTTCAAGTTCCAACAGACCAACAACAGAACAATAGAAATAGGCACACTGCCAGAAGCTGGGGATTGGCCTCTACAGGGAAGTGGGACCAAGTGGTCATTAGATCTAATCCTGAGCTAGACGCATCAAAACATCCATAAAAGGTGTTCATCGCTCTCTGGCCACAGCTGGAGAGCAGTTCACTGTTACTCTGGGCCATAAACTACGGTCTGGAGGTGTGATGAGTATTCAGTGAAAAAATTCCACACCAAAAACATTTGAGCTGGAAGAACTTCTCTGGAACTGACACAAGAGACTGACATCTCCTGAAGCAAAGAAGACCGTTTGAAACGTGGGTACAGTATTGATAGCACCTCTCTTGACAATTAATCCTTTTTTTTGAATCCCAAGAGCAATATTTGGTTCGTGGAGGATAAGACTCGAAGATATAAAGCAATTTCCGGACAGAACAGCACTGCACCTCCAGCCGAGGCTTAACTGCGTACGGTCGTGTTGCGAGAGAATGAAGGAAAGCGTTGTTGGAAAATCAATGTCAACATCACACATGTACAGATTTAAGAAAAAAATAACCCTGGGAACTGAGACAAGTCAGTTCCATCAAAATAAAGAGATTTGTTTATGAATTTAACCAAAAATTAACATCAAACCATTACAAAAAGAGCAGCTCTCCTCTGTTAACATTAGTGGAGACAAACTGTTGGTCAGATCTACAAAGAATATCTGATCACATCTCACGTATCCTAGAGACGGTGGCTTGCCATCAGAGGACATGGGTTTGAAGCTCTGCTGAGGAAAGGCAAACATTCCTGCTTGATCTATGGCTGCATTCTCTGGAAAAAGGGACCACACGTGGGAAGTGACAAAAGGAGCTGCTGCAGACAAACTCTTTGGGGACTGAAAGGTGTAGATGGAAGAGGAATAAATAAAAAACTAATAAATAAATAAATCTGTTGAAAGATGTTTCAAGGAGACCTATTTCAGAGATTTTAATAGATTATAAAGTAACTAAATAGCCATACTCCATTGGCGCTGCTTCCGAAAATAAGGTGCCACACTCCAAGAAAGTCGCCAGGAAATAAGCTGCGAAAATGCCGCTGCAAACACACCCACCTGCTGTCATCTGTGGACCCAGCCTGAGCTAAGAGCACACCTTCCGTTCGACACCAAACAGCGAGAAGCCCAACAGCCGGGACCCGCGTTGTAATATCTGATCGTGACAGTTGGCTTCCGAGTGCTCGAGGCTCATGTTAGTAGAAGCCTCTAGACTTTTTCATTCTGCAGTCGATTGATTCTGTCTATCATTCAAAGCCCGGCCTCTGAAGCCATATTCCACTGATGCTAATTTCATCGCTTGCACAACTGAGGTTGACAACCATTATTCCACCCCCGCTCCACTGGGCCGTCTTCGGTTTTCCGTCTTGAATTAAGGCACCTCCACCCATGGAGAGGCAAGCGGTCCTTCTATGAAGCATGTGTGGCGGGTGAGGGGCAAAGGAGTGCACGAAATACATGGTGGATGGACACACACACACACACACACACACAAGCTGTCTCCATTAGACAGGCTGGGACTGAGGAGCGGCCAGTTGCCATAATTCCTGTTCCACTCTGTCATAATGAATGCAGAGAGCCTGAGGCCTCGGGAGGGACGAGCCTACCCGGTCCGAGTGTGTCAGTCCACATCAGCAGAACACATTGAAGGCTGTCTAACACATCACAATAAGTGTTCGATCATCCCAAGAGCCTTTGTGTAATTGGTAAACGTGTCTGTCCTCAGTCCAAAAAGCAGATAAACAGAGTGATCGCAAATCTGGCCTCCTGGCAGAGCAGCCCTCTCTCTAAATAATAAAACAGTCCAGAACGCAAAGGCGGTCACATCAAGTATACATCACATGCACCCCGCGCTGCTCTAACGGACACAGCGCTGAACTTCAGAAGGCGAGGAGGTTTTACAGCAGCACCACGCTTGACTGGAGTCTGAGAAGCATGCAGAGATAGAAATGTGCTTTGCTGAATGTCGATCATCTAGAAGCGCTGGAGTTGTAAAGGAAAAGTTCTCTGCCCATCCTTGCGGACAAACCATGTGATGATTTTTTTTTTTTTTTTTTTTTTTTGTTAAATTTAGCTCACATCTTTGTCCAAGGTGCCTCACAATGTTATGTTTGTATATTAATTTTACAGTTATTTATTCAGCTGTAAAGCATTATATTCTTACAGCGCCGGTTTCACGTAAGCGCGGTGATCAGTGGTACAACAGCAGGGAGTGGGATGTGAACCGCTTTCCCATCCAATTATAAGGCAACAGCTATGCTGGATTTTGAAAAGTGTTGGACGATGAGTCCGTCTCTGATCTGACCAAATTCCATCATGTGCAGAACTGCATTAGACAGCAACACCAGGGTCAGACCTGCTGGTCGACTGCGCCTCGTGTCGCACGTACCACAAGCTCCTCGATGCTGACTGACAGGTGAAAATGGACGAGCGCTTTAGCAGGGGTAATAAATAGCTCCAGCGGGTCAGCTTTTCACACCCCCCCTGCCCCAGCAGTCCTCTGCTCTGCCCCGCAACCACCACTCCGGACACAGGTTTGCAATTACAGATGAGGAATGTACGCTGGAGACAATTCCCTGGTGGGCTTCGGTGGAGACTGTGGCCCAGAGAGAACCAGGAGCCTCCGGCGTGGGCGATTACACCTTCTGGGTGAGTGATCGAGGAGACCGAGCATGGTATCCGGCAAAAAAAAAGAAAAAGGAAACACCGTTCTGCTTGTGTGATGATAAAGCCTGGTTGATAGTGTAGCATAAAGGTTACACAAGTCACTTGAATTTTCATGATACGCGACCTGGTCTGATCTATGGTGCTGGAGGAGATTTAAGGACATCATGGGCAGCCAAGAAAACAAACAGATGGGTCATGTACCAAATGAAGCCAGAACGCTCATTATAAGCCCAAATGATAAGACTGAGAATGTATTTTGGACACATCCTTTCCAGACTAGATACCGTCAGAAAGATAGTAATGACTGGAAAAGTTGGATGAAAAATAAGAAATGGATAGCCAGCATCTATATGGATTGTTAGATATTTTATCCTAAGATTAATAAATAAATAAATAAATAAATAAATACAATATCAGTTGTGAGCTTCATGTAGTCAGACATTTTGCGCAGTTATGGTAGAAAAACAAACCTTCACATTAAATGGGGACCAACCAAGTTAGCAGAATGTCTGCAGCCATTGGTGGCTGAGATGGAAAATCGCAGGTGCCTCGCAACTGCCAAGCCAAGGGTTCAAATATGGGTCCAAATCCAGCTTAGCTTCTGTGGATTTCCTCCCTGGTCCAAAGATATACACCCCAATGAGACAATTGGCTTTTTTGTGTATGTTGCTTTGTTGTGTGAATGGGCAGTAAGATTTAAATGTGTGTGTATGTGACATTCTAAGCCATCTCAGGCAAAGGCATCGATTAAAACTGAATGACACACATATGCATGTAAATGGAATAATAAGTAAATGTGAACAACTGGTAAACCGGTGCATTCAGAACCACGGACAGCAGTACGGCCGGCGCTCCGATTCTCCAGGTCTGCACACAGCTGTCCATCCTGCACCGCTAACAGAGGCCTCATAAAAGAGAAGGAAGTGCTTTGAAATCGATGGACCCACTGGGAACTCCGTCCCAATGAAACCCGCAACACCAGAATGCAGAAAAGCCTGGAAAACTGCAAATGCAAGAAGGTTTTTTTTAAACCCCTGGGAGACCTCAACCTGCCATCACGCTAAATAATAAACTGCACAATGGCGTCTCCAAGTGCCGCTAAACTGTGACCCTGCGCTCAGAGGCGCCCGGCGCAAGACGCAGGTAGCAGAGACAATGGAGAAGAACAGGTGACTTCAAAGGTCCACAACTTTTCTTTCTGCTCGGGTGCTTTTCCTGCATAGATACTCAATTAAACCATATTAAAGTGAAAGTTGATAACAGGTTAACCGGTTTTGGAAACTAAAGTACAGCCTGTTAGGTTTCTATTGCCTCCGTGATGGTTCTTTTAGACGCACGTCAACCTTCCGGAAGCATTAAGTGGATGAGTGACTCCGTTTGGTACGACTGCTATCTCTCAGCAGAAATAAATAAGGATGGAAAAGGCAGTTGTGACCACAAACAGCAGGAACAACAAGTAACAGGGACAGAAATCACGGACCATCATCATCCACCGCGATCTCAACCACTGGCTGGAATGAAATTGTGTACAATGACAGATGGACGCTAACCATAGAAGGTGAGAGACACTGGAGACAGTGACAGAAAGCAACAGAAGCCACTGAGAGCGACTCAAAGACCATGAGCTGTCAGTGACCACAACAGCAACCATGGTCAGTGACTGTGGACAGAGGCGACGTTCATACACAAAGCGACGGTGGCCGCAAACCACAGGGTGCTGCCCCGATCCACCCTTTTTCCCTGCCTGCCTGTTTAATGAGTGCAGTTTTCGGTGTAGCGGTGTCACGCGGGGTCAAAGAGCATCACCCAGACTCCAGCTCAGCAGTTTTTAATGAGACACCAGCCAGACCTCTGCCGAGGGGCACCAGCGCCAGTCTCCTGCAACGGCACATCAAGCCTGTTTCAGGGAAACTCAGCTGAGATCAGAAATGGATCGTTCAGACCGGCTCCCTTCGACAGACCGGCCCAGGTTCCAGCAGAGGAACTGCGGGAGCTCCGAATTAGCCCGACACGGAGCGCGCGGCGGAGCTGGGACGGAGCCCGAGCGCTGTGGATTAAGCTCAACAACTCCTAATGAAGCAACCGGGAGCTGCTAGAGAGCTGAGGAGGGAGCACGACCACGGTGGAGCCGAGAGGAGACGTTCGCCAAAGATCCACGTGCTTCGGTGAACCATTTACACTGCACTACATTTGTACACTTACCAAACGCTGTTCTGAGCTCTGGGTGAACGCCACACTTGGGATTATCAAAGTGTAGTTCGCTCGTGACGCCACCACGTTGCTAGTTCACGTCTCTCACGAAGCCGCCTGCGCGGTTGCCTTTTGAATGCATAATCACAGCTGATGGCACGGGGAGCTCATTCCACCACGACTGGGTCAAAACTGAGATATGACAGACTTTCGATTTCGGGTCTCCCGAGTTAAATTTCCGCACAGTTTTACTTTCCGTTTACAGGAGAGTTAATCCCTCAGCTCCTTTTGGGTGCCGTTCATGTTTAATCACTGATAAAAAGTGACCGCCGTTCTAGTTTTGGGCTTCAAACCGCTGACAACCTGCCTCTTCGATCACGTGCTGTGTTACACGTCACATAGGCAGAGGATTTAAAAGACTGTAATCGTCTGTGACGGAACGTAGATGATCTCGCTTCCCCGTTTCCTCTGGATTTACATTCCAAAGATACACGAAATCGGCACAAACATCACAACACCCTGCAGACTTCAAATGGTCGTGAAATACCAGAGTATTTGCAAGAGATTTTGCTCTTGAAGGAAATCATAAATTGCAGAATACGTTCCACCTAAGCGTCAGTCACGTCGCTCTCTGCGTAAAAGCTCTGGAACCACATCACCTTCCCCCACCCCAAACCACCACTTCCAGAACCCTCTTGCAAACTCTAAGCCCAGATGCACCAAGTGCACCAAGTACAAACATGCACGTTTCAGATGCTTTAAACTCCTGCATTCGTCTTTCGCAAAAAAAAAAAAGAATAAATATTTACCTGACGCTTTTGTCCAAAGAGATTTAAGATAATAGGTTCGTATAATGGGTTGAGGATAAGTACCTTGATAGAAGGACATACAGCAGGAGCCGAGATTTGCACCCAAGACCCTCAAAATGCACGATGATGGTGCTAACCGCTACACCATCTGCGGTCCCCAGGGCCTCAGCTCCTGCTTGAGCTGAAAAGCTACAAACCACAGCACACAGGATGCAGAGAAAACCCCGTGACAGACCCTTCGTAAAGCACCTGAGCAGCATATCATGGGAGCAGTCCTTTTCCAGTGGTCAGCACGGTCCTGACAAAGAAAAGTCGGCAGAGGTCCAAAGGAGCAGCAGGCGCTGGGCAGTAAGGCGGGGTTGGTGCTGGTTCACCAGGTGGTGACAGACACTGACAGGTACAACGTTGGTCTCGGTGCAAACGCGCCCTCCTCACCGGCCTGCATCCAACTCAAACGTACACTGACGGGAATGGTCTGGGACTGTGGTCGAGGCGCTTGACCGGGTTCTGTCAGTCGTCTCACATCGGTGCCCCGCTATCACCCTCTGTCCCGCCCATAGTGTGTCAGGTGACGTTAAAGAAGAATGGCTTGGCTGGGGAGTCTAGGGTTGTTGTCATCGTCCTGCCAGTCTTTGGTGGAGCCCGGCAGAAGTATCCCACCGCTTTTAGCTCGACACCCTGCTTATTTCACATCACATCACTCACTCACACACACAAACACACACAGTAGGCATTTCATACAATCCCATCTACAATAACGCAGTAACTGCCCTCTGTCAATCTCTACACCATGTGGACATGACAGGTGATCTGTCTGGAGAGACAGTGATGTGTGTGTGTGTGTTTGAGAGAGAAGGAGAGAGCTGCTCCACTTGCTAGCGGTTCTGGAGGCCCATGACCAAAACTTGAGGGCCTCCAAGCCCGATTCCACTTCTAAATCAACGCCGATACTCGTGACAGACGAAAACATTGCTACAAGTAGTGGTTCAACCTCAAACCATTTGCATGCTTGTGTGTATGACAATGAGGGTTGGGCTCATATGTGCAAAGCAACTTATGACTATACCCCCAGCTTTGCCTTTACCCACCTCGCTGCTGTTCCTCCTCTCAGCCCTCATTGTCAGCAGTGCCGACCCCCTGGTGACACCAGCTTTTTCAGCAGCCCTCGCATTGTCATCTCACTGGGACAAACAAAGGTACCTCCTCCTCGTGCACCAGGAGGTTTCCATCCCCTCCCATCAACTGCGGTGGAAACTACGGCACCCCATCCCACCCCCAGCGCGGCCTTGAGTGTCGTCGTCAAGGCGATAGCAGAACACCCCTCTCGCAGCACCGAGACACAGCGAGAGAGACCAGAAGAGACGTGACGGTAGACTTTGCGCACTACACCACCACCAAGGACCTGGCTGCTCGAGTTTCACCTCACAAAGAGCGTCCTCTCCATTCTCCCTGGCTGCATGATGTCACGGCGCAACTCAGAACCTGTACTTACAGGAAGTTGTGTTGCATGACTTGCAGTGTTCACAGATCACTAGTGGAGTGGAGTTGTGTGAACAAAGCAATGAAAGCTAGACTCCCTGTTCTGGGTGCAGCGCAGCTTCTTTTGGTCCCGAAACTGAGCCTCTTATAGAACAGCCACACCATATGAGTCTGGTCACTCACAGATGAAGGTGGGCCAGTGTAACAGACGGCATGTGCAGAATAACAGATAAATATCATATCTACAGTAAGTACAATTGTGTGTGTGTGTGTGTGTGTGTGTGTGTGACAGTACAGTGCAATGCCACTGAAGTGGAACAAATCTGTTCTCCGCGAAGAAGCAGCAGATATCTCATAGTGCTGCTCAGCTGCGACACTTTTCCGTCGGAAGGATGAAGATGGCACGAGCCACTGACACAGGAAGATTTTAGCCCACAGTTTGTACTGTGGGTCAGCGTAAAGCCAGAGCGCTGCAGGATGCATGCTGGTTGTCATCTGGTGCTGCAGCAGCCACAACATGACATCGACCCATGGTGGGCATCTCGTCTTGGGTTTAAATTTCAATGAACAGCCTGGGCGAGGGCAGGTACCTCAATAGAAATTGAGCAAAATCTGCTTGCAGGTGGATGGAACTGATTTATTAGAAAACAAATGACCAAAAGCTGTAAGAAACTGCTGTGAAGCTTCCTGACTTGCACTGAACGAACACACAACAGCAGGAGAAGAGCCCTTCTGAAGCTTAGGCCTGTGTGTGTGTGTGTGTGTGTGTGTGTGTGTGTGCGTGCGCGTAGTCAGGAGCTTTAGTACATTAAAACTGCATAATGTAAACCAACATGAGGTAACCCTGGCAACTGAACATCATACTACATAAAATACTTTGCTCTATTTCCACACTTACAATTACAGTGTGGACATGTTTTGCAGGTTAATATACACGGTACAAGCAGAAGTGCTGAGAGAAGCCCCCTGTTCTACAGCGTAATGACAACCCAAACCTGCGACGCTGCTACAAAAGCCCAGTGTTTCCACGGTGCACAAAAGAGCCGAAACTTTTTACAAAAATCCTTTTCATCTACAAAAAAAAAAAAAACTACAGCGCGGCTATAGTACACGCAGGCAGTGCTGTCAGAAGGCAGGCAGTGGACCAGAAAAACAGCTATTTCCCCAAAAGTTGTGGGGATAAACAAAGATGCTAATTCCATTTCTCCAAAACAGACCAAACACCCTGTGCCTACAGCAAGTGCAAATTCCCCTTGAAAAAAAAAATTTACACATATCTTCCAGGAACAAAGGCGCATCATAAATCTTTCTCAAGGTTGCAGGACGGATTTCTTAATATTTCACAGCTCAGAAGAGGAAAAAAAACTTCTTCTGAAGCTTCATGAAACGTGGTCACGGCGCCGTCTCGCTCCTGAAACAAGCGGCGCGCAGCTCCCCCCCACCGTGTGCGACGGGGCAGAAAAAGGAACCCGAGCTCAAAGACAGCTGGGATGCCAGCTCAGGAATACCAAGCGCAGTCTCATTTGCCAGCCCGCCTCCCGTATTAATCCCTTAATCCCGTTTCTTTTCCTAAATTGAGCAATTTCTGGGCCCCGGAGTCCACGGTCAAGATAGATTAGGAATACATGCTGGTTTGCACACACCTGTGTGTTGGGGCCTCAGTAGAAGAGCCATCCACAGCTCTGTCCCCAATTCCGAAATTAATCCATGAACATTAGACTTTTCTGAAACTGTCTAAAGCTCAAATTATTTAATTTGGAATGAACCTGGATTAAGGCCTCTTAGTGGCCTTTCAGAGTGGTGGGGAAATTCATTCCCCTGCCTTATTCCTTCCATTTGTTTCGTCAACTTATCTGTACTTTTAGGGATCATCCTCCACCTGGAAAAAGGTCTTGCATTCTTTTCCAGCTGCTTTGGTGGACCATGGTCATCGATTCAAGCGGTGGGAAACTGACCGTCAGGCCACAGGTTTATTCACCCCCAAGTCACATGACTCACCCAAACTGCCCTACTGGTGGTCCCCATTCAGCTTGTTAAATAACTTTTGACGATAACAAGGACAAAGACCACAGCTCATGTAGTTTTCACAGTATAAAGGGGGTGAATATTATTATTAATATAATTTTTTATTAGGATTTAATTCAAAAGTGATTTGCAGAAACTTGTTTATTTTGACATTAGAGTATTTTTCTGTCAATGAGCGTCTAAAAAGCCAAATTGGGATAAGAGGAGGACTTTACCGATGCCCTCGGGGAAATTCATCATGCAGCAGATAACCCAAGACACTCATAAGACAAGAAACAACAAGTAAAAGATAGTAGAATGAAATAAATAAGTTACCAGTAAATACCGGCAATGGAAAGAAAAACACGGTACAATTAATTTCATTGTGATTCAATGCTGTAAAACAATGAAATATGAAAAACTCTAAGGGGGATGGGAATACATTTTCTGTGTACTGTATATTCAGACCAACCGGTACAATTCACCTTCAAACCCTGGCTTTGGGTCCAAATGTCATGGACGTCGCTATCTGGAGGAAGCAGGGAGCCGAAGGGCATGGGAGCAGCGGTTCACTCACGTTGTAGAGGATGTCCACCCAGCCTTCCATGGTGATGCACTGGAAGACGGTGAGGACGGCGAAGAGGATGTTGTCAAAGTTGGTGATGCCGAAGTTGGGCCCGATCCAGTACTCGCGGCACTCGGTGTCGTTGGAGCAGGTCCGTGCCGGAGCCTCCGTCCCACACGGGAAGTTTTCGACCTGCTCCCCTGTGATGAGACGCGCGCACACAATACCATGAGGACACACACGCCACCGCCCCAGCACAGCATCTCCAGAAGAAGAGCGCTTCACATCGTGCCTCATTAACTGGGTCCTGACGGATAGACGGGTGGTCCTGTTCTCTCCAGGCCGGGCAGGATGTTCCAGCAGATGCTCCAGAACCGCACTGCACTCCGACAGCAGAGCCCTTAAGGATGAAGTGCTAAGTACCTTTGGGCTATTTAGATTTAAATAAGAAGCGATAATCCCTGTTTAAAGCCGCTCATTTAATAAAGATCGTCCGTGCTTTCGTTGCTTAGCTCACCCGTAGCATTTCACCCATTTGCAAAGCTTTTCGACTATTTACTGCTCCAGTTCGGTGTAAACGTCTTGCACCTCCTGGGGTCTGAACCAACAACCTTTAGGTTGCAACCCCAGCTGTCCCACTCCGGGTGCGAGCGCCCTTCGCCGCACGACTCGTTTTAATGGCTCTGCTGCCAGGTGTTTGAACTCGTGGCGGCGGCCGGTCTGAAGTGCACGACGGAGACCGACGGTCGCGCTGTTATTCGTTTATCCATCGGGTCTGCATTAATAGCGCAAACCCATGCACGGGCCTTTAAATTAAAGTCTCGTATTTTATTCTAATATTCAATTCTTTATTATTAGCTGTTACTTAGCTGATGGCTGTGCACCTGTCAGCTCTACCATGTCAGACTTGTGCACTAATGTACCGGCAATTATTTACCCATTTATACAGCTGGGTAGTTTTTACTGGAACAGTTGAGGCATTTTTGAAAAGATGGGCAAAGCAACAGCAACAACAGGTTATGAGCCTTACGCTAAAAGAGCTGCCTTACATTGTTTTACACCAGTAATCCTATGCACTTAAATGAGGTTTACCGCGATAATGCAGTCAGGTTAGCATGAGTTTTGGCACCCCGGGCTACTTCATAATTTATCCCATGTAAATGAATTGTAATACGAAAAGTACGCACATTCGGATTTCAGGGCTCGTGTCAGTTTTAATGCTGCACTTATTCCCATCATAAATTGATTTTATTAGATCCTGGACTACTACCCCACAGCACTTCCAGCACCTTTGGAGAATAATTCATGCATCCGAGACGCGAGAAAAGGCAAAACCTTGTTTAAGTTTTGTTGTCTGTGTTTGTCAGGTGTACAAATTGGTCAGAAGCACTATAACCTGGTAAAAAAGCGGCTGGAACTGATAATATTGCAAAGCATCTTTCCCACATTACAGTTCATTCGCAAAAATTACTCAAAAACTGGGTTTATTGGTCTAATCGGATTAAACGGTTCAACGGTTACTGGTGGTCAGTCCCCGGCCCGCCCTAATTCCAACAACCCCACATCCTGCGGGGAAGAACTGCTCCTGAGCCTGGGGTGGCGTCGGCCCACAAGCCGCAGTAGCGTCTTCCAGAAAGCGACGGTGAAAAAGGATGGCAGCGAGGGAGAGGGCGTCTTCGGAGACGACATAAGCTTCCCGTCACACCGCTTGCTGTAGGTGCTCTGGATGACGGTAAGCGAAATCCCGCTGCATGGTTTGACAATGAGCTCTTCCTCCAAGCTGATCTTAAGATGGCTTCTCTTCATTTTCCATACGGCTTTAAGAACGCGAGAGGCAATACCACACGCAGGAATCGTCGCATTCAGTTTCACGCAGGATGCTTTGAATTCGCTGTTAATAAAACGATCGGCTCCCCATCAACCTTCAAGTTACCCAACATCCGTCCTGCGGCTCTACCGGGTTTGCTTTGAGTAATTCCACACGAGAGGGTGATAGAAACAAACCTATCGAGCTTGCTCTTTCTGTGGCCTGGCGCTACAAGATCCTCATCTGAACAGAGCAAGATGGAGGCAGGGATGTGTCAGAACAGTCAGGTTAGAAACCGGCACCTTAAACCTCAGACCTCCAGCTGAGTCCGTATTTAGAAGGTAAAAATTAAATGGCTAATAACACAATAATTTGCTAAGACAGCATCATGCTAGGAGGGGAGGCTCAGGCACAGCTTGTTTTTTATCTTTATTCCTTGAGTTTTTCCCCTTTTCTGCTGAACCCTCTGGTTTCCTAAATTAATTCCCCTTGTATGTTACAATGCTGGCACGGGGTTAGGGTTAGGGTTGGGGTTAGGGTTAGGGTCTGCTCTGCTCATGTCACGAAACGTATAGAAGCACGTTTTACTTTACACAGCTCACTGTTGACTAGTGAAGCTTTAACTTTAACAAAGGCACAATAAGGTAAAAACGTATTGATTCTTAAAACTGGCTCATATTAGGCACAGCAAATCATCCACGCACACACATACGCACGCACACAGAAGCATTTGCCACTTGTCAGTTTGGCTACCGCTTTAAGCCAGTATGGGAAAAAATATCTCAGAAACCAGAGGCAGCAGGTTTTACCAAAACCCTCCAAAGCGTGATGAAAGCGTAGACGTGGGCCACTGCCTCACCTGTATCCTTCCTGAAGCAGGTTTGGTGGAATTTGCCCATGTAGAACTCGACGCCGATGATGGCGAACATGACGATGGCAAAGAAGAGCAGCAGGCCGATCTGCAGCAGAGGCACCATGGCCTTCATGATGGACTTCAGGACCACCTGCAGACCTGGGTGAATAAGGGGAACACAGACGCATCCCAAATCAGGCCCCGCCGCCGCTTACGTACGGGTGGCATAGCATGAAACACTTGTGGCTCGTGGGCCCTGGGCTGGGGGTCGAGTTTGCATGTTTTCCCTGCAGTTTTGACTTACGGACATGGGCTATGTTTCCACTGTTTCTTTTTACATGGGAAAGCAGAGATGCGGTTCTTGTTTGAAGCACGGTTCGTGTCATCGGTAACAAAATCTGCGTTCCGCCTTCTCCGCACCAGCAGTAAAAATCTTAAAGCGGAAAATTAACCGGTCGGCCCCTGGACCCGGCAGGAGGCGAAAACCCGATTAATCCAGCAGGTTCCTGGAAATGAGCGTCAGTCACAGGCACCCTGGAAGGATGGACTCCTCAGCCCGAAGGGCCCTGACAGGATGAGGCGGACCTTTCGCGCGGCTGCCGTACCCTGTCCGTAAAGCTGAGGCAGGGGGTCCGATCCCTCAAGCTATGACTTCCACTTTATGGAGCAGACAAAATTAAACCCGCTTAGCGTTTCACCAATTTAAATCACTTTTATATTCTCATCCAGCAGCTCGGCGTTCCACAGTTTCAAGATGCCGGTTAATGTAAGTTAAACAAAGGTTTTGTCCGCAGAGAATGCACAGTATTTAAAATTCACATAATTGAAATGTAGGTTTTTCCTTTTTGGCGATAGAAGGCAGCAGGTGGTGTAGTTAGGGCTGTGGCCTTGCACACCAAGGACATGTGTTTGAATCCCAGCTCCTCGATCAAGTGGTTTTCTTTTTTGGGTGAAAATCAGAACGAGACCCCTCAAGGATCGGCAACGGTCGCTGGTTTCACTTACTGGGAATCCCCGACACCAGTTTGAGAGGCCGCAGCACACGGACCGCCCTCAAGGTCCGCAGATCAAAATCCGACCCCACGGTAGCCAGGATCCTGCAGAAACACAAAGAGGGACGGGTCAGTGCGCACAAATTCCACCGTGCAACGCTTTTATCATCGTCTTCATCACCATTATAGAGTCACCGTGTTTAGGAGGCGATCGACACCTGGGCCACGTCGTAAGAAGGACGTGGCACATGAAGGGTGCAACTTCAAAAATGTTCAGCGGACTCTGAAAGGGACTAGACACATGACGGTAAGGCTGTGTTTAAATTCCCAGAATTCTCCAGTTCTGCCAACTCTCCAGAGTGTGACATTCTAGGGAATTAAAGTGACTTTGGGCAAAATCCGCGGCGAACAACGGAAGTGCAGCGGAGCAACAGCATGCGGTTTCCCATCGCTGGCCTTGAGGTTCTGTAAATCCAGCATCATTCTGACACATCTCGTCTCTCCAGCTCGGTGGGGAATGTGAAGCAGACCGTATCACTTTGGAACACGTCGTCTTAGTTTCCCTCTTCTGCGTTTATGCCATGCGGGTGTCAAGGGCGGCAGGATCTAACGTCTGCACCAGGGGTTTTTAACATATGTGGTGGTGGGGGGGGGGATGGAGAAAAAAGGAAAAGCGGGAGGATGATGATCTAATCCCACGCTGCAACCCTGAAAGGTCAGGGTGATCAGTGTGGAGAGCCGGATCGAGGGGAATGGGGGGTTGCTCCCTATCTTGGTGCTGCCTGACTCTGAGTTCAGTATATTTGCTATAAACCCTATTCTGCATAACTTATTGGAGTCTTTTTATGTCCATCCATCCATCCTTTACCTTTAACCACTTATCCTGGTCACTGGAAGCTAAGCTTGGTACTAGGATCATATGCCCAACTAATGCAGTGGCCACACACACACACTACAAGCATTTCGTAGTGGCCAATTCACCTGAAACACCTGTCTACTCTGGCCCAGGGCATCTGAAATGTTTGCATTGTTTCGTATTTGATATGAAATTTTTTATATTTATTTACTTTTACCTGCATTTACTTCATACTTCATATTTTATATTTAATATGGCCTTAAGGTGTCTTTTATTAATGAACAGTCTGCACACGATACATATTTTTCTACTTAACTGATTCTGACATGACGTGTAATTGGTTTTATGTAACAATTTCAACTGTGATGTGTTTTACTTTGGAACTCATGTGGAACTTGGAAAGTGCTGGAAAGTGAACTGAGGGTTTATTTTATCATAAAAGCTGCATATTAATTATGTTTTTAACATGTGGGTTATAATGTAAAACAGTCCTGCCGCTGCCCAAAATGGAACACTTTTGGCCAGAAGAGATGTGACGTAACCACACCTGCCTCTCGGGGATGGAAAGAGGAGTGGAGGGCAAAATGGGCTCTCAGAGTGAACCTCCCTTTCCCTCCTTCCACACTGTCCGAGATGCTCTGGCTACATCTCGCATCCCCACCGGGACGATCTTGAACTTCTGCCCCCAGCGTTGTTCTCGCAAAATGTGGTGGCCCGAGTTCGGGGTGCCTGAGCATCTGAGCCGTTGGCCTTCGCATAGACGGGAGGGCAGGGCAAAGCCTGCTGGCGCGGCATATTGCCATGTCATGTTGTTGCCCTCAGCCAGGGAGAGCCACAGCTGGCAGCTCGTGTTAGCAACAGCACATGGAAGGGGGAGAGGCTGAAGTGGAGTCCTCATGCAAACACACACACACACACACACGCACACACACACACACCCCTCCTGCTGTTTCTGCCCATAGCTGCTCGCTGTCAGACTTGTTAATGTTTGTTATAAAATTCTCAAGGAACATAATCTACTGAGATGTGCACATCCTAGGTGACAGAAAACAACCAAAAAAAACAATTTTTGGTCAACAGACTTTGCAGAAATAGGACCAACATTTCAAAAATGTCAGGTTTCTGGCAGAACTTGGTGAAAAAAATTTTTTTTTTTTTTAAAAGCATAGTCCATAGTATGGTGTCACAGTGCCTGGGCTATGGGTTTGAATATAATTTTAATCCGTATTCAGTCTGCATGGAGACTGCACGTTCTCCCCTCATTTGCATGGTTGTCCTCCCAGAGTCCATTTGTTTCAGGAGAACTTTCGGCCTCAAATTTGCCTGCAATGTGTGACTGTGTGTGACTGTACCTTGTTGGACTGGTGTCCTGTCCAGGGTGGACCTTACCTCACACCTAGCTTCCAGGATAGACTCCAGACCACCCAACATTAATATCAGAAGAATGGAAGGTGGAAACACTCAATATTATAGACGCCAGAAGAAACATAACATCAACATCCCAATAGAACGCATAAGAAAATGGGGACCAGGATGAAAAACTGCTCTCGTGAGGTAGTGAGTGTGGGACGCCTGTCCTAATAAGACCAAGGACACCTTGTCTATGCCAAGCTGAATTTTCTACTCTAACACCTGCAACGCTCTCCAGAGCATCATCAGCCACGGCTTAAATCGAAAGCGAATCTGTGTCGGTCTTAGCGACTCGTGCGTTGCATCTGGTGGCACAAAAGAGAGGATGTCCAGCCGGCGAGGAACATTTGACTCAGAACCCGAGATCGAAAGCGTGACCGCGGCTCTCGGTGACAAAAACACAGTCGATTTGTATCGACGGCACCCATATGTCCAGTAGACGTCATGCCAGAATGCCTGCCTCGCTTTTACTTTGGGTGGCTGGAAGCACTGGGCCCGTAATAAAATTACATACATAAAACACGAGGCACGAGTGAGGGTGCTAGGAAACAAAATGCCAGCCGTGAATATCCAAAGAGTTCTCTGCAGACAATTTATCTGCCCTACGATTCAGTAATTTAATTGTAAAAGCATGTAAAATCCTCCAAGATCCATCCATCCATTATCCTTAACCGCTCATCCGTCCAGCTATGGTCTGTACGTGTCAGTTTCAATATAATTGGAAAAAACGGGACAAAAAGAAACGCAAGAACACATAAGTTTACTGTACAGAAGCGACGCCCGCCGAATACACACAGAGCAACACAAACGGATGGTTCGACACACGAGTTACACGCAAGATCCCCGAGAAACACCCAGAAGGTGACAGGGAGACGCACACGGCGCAGAGCAGGTCCCAGAGAGACACGCGGGAAGCACCGTTTTTTCCTCCCTGCTTCGGGCCACATGTTTCCCTCGCTGCCACTGTCACCCTCGCTTTGCTCTTTTGCCCCTTCACCGAGCAGACAGCGCAAAGCGGACGGCCTCCGGAATCATCTCGTCCGCCAAACGCCCGCTCTTCCCCTCCCGCTTTCACGGGGCACCGCTTAAACTACGGCTCCATTAACCGCTTTCTCGCAGCGGTTCCGCAGCGCGGCGAGCGTTTTATTAACCTCCCCGCCAGCTACGTTTCGCCCCTTGATCTCATCTCGTGTCCTCGTCTCCTTCTCTCGATTCCGTTTCAAACGTAAAAAGAAGAATATGCATGAGAAAGAAAATGAAAATCAGAAATAATGAAAAGACGTGTAAATGCATTCAAAGCCTAAGAAGTATCCGTATTTGAGGAAGTGCTTTAAATTAGACTCCTCCTACCCTCAGTTCCGCATTAGTGCAGAGTGTAATGACACATTTTATTGAATAAAGATTTAAAAATCCGATTAAATCCTCCTATGCGATGGCTTCGAAAGTTGTGAAAAGAAGTTTCCTAATAAACTGCGCAGACGTGCACAGGATACTCGTAGGAGTGAGTGAGAGCACATAAGACGAGGGCGAGCCGCAAAACGCGTGTTTCCGTATTGGATCTCCGGACCTTCCGTTCTGCCGCGACGGGGGCAGCTCCAGCTAAGCCGAGGTCTGGTCACCGCTCTCGGATGTTGAAGCAGGTGACCTCCTCCCTTCGGGAAAAGACTGCGTGGTCTCAGCCAACTTGCCAGGATAACTCCATTAATGCCTCTCCCCTACCACCACAGTACACTCTCGCTCTCGCTCTCTCATCCTCCACCTTATCTTCACAAGGGGACACCACCATAGCAACCCAGGAGTTACTAACATCCTCGGTGGGGCTCGAAGCCCTTTAAAATGCAGTGGCTACAATAGGTCACTCAAAAGCATGGATACCTTAGTGATTCTGTCAGGGTAGATACGGCGGTATTGAAAAGACAGCGGAAAAAGAGGACTGGTGTACAAGTGTTGGGGGGGGGGGGGTACCAGGCCGTGTGTGTGCACATCCGTGTGTGTGTGCAAATACAATCAACCCTAGACTGTTGGTGCTCCCCACAATACACTCTGCAGCTGTTCAACAGGGCAAAGCATTGGAAATCAATTTTGTCTTCATTTCAACCCCCAAAACATAAAAAAAAGTATTTCTTTATTTATTCGTTTAGCTGGCCCCTTGTTCAGGACGGCTCGCAGCATTTACCATTTACACAGCTGAGTAATTTTTACAGGAGCAGTTTAGGGTAGGTATCTTGAGCAAGGGTACTAAAGCAGGAACAGAGATTCAAACTTGGGAGCTTCAACTGCAAACAGTCACCAGTTCATTTACTGTCACAGAAGGTTATGCTGTAAGATACCTGGGGTACGTTTGATGCTATTGTTTGCTCTCGGTGGCCTTCATGTTCCTCAGTGGACACTCAAGAGGCGTCACACCACCCGTTCCCCTGGCCTTCACACCACCCATTCCTCTGGCCTCCATACCACCCGTTCCCCTGGCCTTCACACCACCCATTCCTCTGGCCTCCATACCACCCGTTCCCCTGGCCTTCACACCACCCATTCCCCTGGCCTTCACACCACCCATTCCCCTGGCCTTCACACCACCCATTCCCCTGGCCTTCACACCACCCATTCCTCTGGCCTTCACACAACCCATGCCTCTGGCCTTCACACCATGCTTGAAGATCTGCTCTTTCTGTGATGGAACGGTGCGCTTTGATTATGACTGTACACAGTTTGGGGGGCAGACAGAGGCCATACAAATCATCTTGCCTCATTCCTTGACCTCTTTCACCCCATAGTTCAGTGCCTAAGTGGCTGAAGGGAAATTTCCACTGTACTGCTAGGCACCACGTTCCAGCAGCAGGCCCCAGAGGTGTTTCCACTGGATACAGGGGGGTGAGGGGAAGCCTGCATCTCTGTAGGGTGGGCACGAATGAATCGTGGTAAACATGGGGTCACCCCAAAGATTGTGAGTCTGCTGCGCACAGGTCAGCGCAAAAGCAAACAGCCAAAGATTCCCGTAAGCCATTCAGGACAAGAGACTGAGCAGGAACACCGCTTTTAACTGAGATCCACGCTGACACATTGACAAAGGGTTGTACGATTTTAATGAATTTGCTTTTACGTGGCATCGAGTCAATGCCAATTCTTGTTGTCCACATAAAGAGCGCCTGCGCTGTCCCCCGCTAGTGTCCGTAGGGCTCAAATGGTTTGTGTCCATTGTCACTATGATTGAGTTCATCCATCTGGTTGCTGCTCACCCTTTGTCTTTCTTTAGCATTCCCAAATATGACACTCATTCAGAGTCGATCCAACGTTCCCGTGATGTTTCAACGTTCACGTGATTATTTGCTCTTGAGAAACTCGCCATTCCCTCCCAAGCAAGTCCCTCCGACTGACTTCCGACGATTCGGGTTACATGCAAGTCAGTCTATCTGAACCAAGCTCCCGCTGGCCTAATAACCCTGACATCACAAAGCAGGTTCTAGCAGCACAGCCCAGGGCCACACCAGAAGAGTCAGGTGTTCTGCAAATCATACAGCCATTCGATGGACACAAGAGTAGTATAACATGGCATCACTCGCTTTTCTTTCCAATCTCAGACAATGGCCTGGTTTCCTAGGGTTCCACCACAGTAGACTCCATGTATCTGTGTCATAGGTGATTGAAGGATCAAGATGCAATGGCAGCAGTTGAGTGTTTTTCAAAAAATAAAGCTTCAAACTCAATTCTTATATCTTATCTCAAAAATGAGTCAGCATATCATCAAATGGTCATAGATTTCAGCTCTTTTGTTAATACAACAGTTAGTTTCCCACATCTTTTGTTCATTAAATCTCTATCATACATCTTACATCCTAAAGCTGTCACAATGAAATCAGGAAGCAGGATGTACATGATTTCCCAGTGCACCGCAGCAATTCCCACTCCCATTTAAAATAAAGTGCAACTGCTTCTCAGTTTCCAATAATTTACTTGGTTGCCCATTCATTTAGTGCGATCACAGTTGGTCACAAGATCCATCCATCCACACACTGTTAGAAACCAGTGGTCCGGTGCAGCTGTTCTGGTGGACTGAGCACAGGATGTGAGGCAGGGTGGACCCAGGATGGGATGGCAGTCCAGGGAAATCGCACGCACTCATTCACTAATACACTGCGTGGACAAGAAAAAAGTCTCCACCTGGATTTAACTTATGTGTAATGATGTGGGGTTGCTTCAGTCGCTCAGGTCTGGGTTCAGCAACATAATGTGCCCGAAAAATGAGGTGAGCTCACTACCTGAAAATACTGGATGAGCAGCTTTTTCCATCAGTGGATTTTTTCTTCATATTCCAAGGTGACAATGACAGGATTCATGGGGCTCAAATTGTGAAAGAGTGCTTCAGGGAGCATGAGAGAGACATCATTTTCACACATGGATCGGCCACCGCAGACTCCAGACCTTAACCCCATTGAGAATCTTTGGGATGGGCCGGAGAAGACTTTACGCGGCGCTCCGACTCTCCCGCCATCGATACGAGATCTTGGCGAAAAATGAATGCAACTCTGGATGTAAATAAATGTTATGACATCGCATGAGCTTATCGAAGCGATGCCACAGCAAATCAAAGCTAAAGGCGGTCCAGCGAAATATCAGAGTGAGTGAATTTTTTTTGGCCGGGCAGTATACGTTCATGCATTAAGGGCAATTTACAGTCACCGATTTATGAGAAACCCGTGTGTTTGGACTGTGGGAGGAAACAGGAGCACTCGGATAAAAACCCACGTCAACACGGGGACGACAGGCAAACTCTACGCAGACTAAGCAAAGATTCAAACTTGCACCCAGAACCACAGCGGTTGAGCTATAAGGCACCCAAGCTATCAGCCATATCAGAGCAGTTGTTCTCAGAGACTGTAAATTACCAACCACCCACACCCCCCAGACACACTCCCACCCAGAAGACAAAAGCATCCCAATGGCAGCACACAACATAATGTTCAGCCTCACACAGATGGAAGCCAGCTGCCATGGCCATGATGCCCATGAAGCGTGCTTGAACAAACTGCCTGTCAGTCACCATTTAGATCAAACACACCCTGCCTTTGTTTTAGCCTCTACAAACATGCGAAACAAGCAAAAACGTCCCAGTACAAAACCAAATAAAGTCCTCAAACAGGAGATGAACAAAGCTGAGCATGAACACAACTCTCAGACAATACTCATGACTTATACGTTTTTTTTTTAAAAATTTTTTTAATAAATAATTCTTGTATAGGATGTAACAATTGAAACTTAAAATAGTTGGCCATTTTTAAGTAAATTTGCCAGATCTGCATTTCTGCACATGCTTCTCTGCTGGCTCCAGGCCCAAGTGAGCAGGCTGAGATTCAGCCATGATGCCATATGTTACGAACACAGAATATTTCCCAGACATCAGGTGGGCTGAAAAAGGGCTCCTACGGCCAATTCCCTCATGAGCTCGAGCTCGGGGACGAACGGGCTCGGACAGCCCGCCTCCCGGCGCTCCCCCCAACCTCCCTCCCCTTTTCCCCACCAATGTTCATTAACGCAGAGCTGCTAATGCGTCCCTCGCCGGTGCGACGCTACTTGTGGGCAGAGAAAGAAAGAGCTGAGTCACCCCCCGCGGCTCCTATTCCCACCATCGCACACCGCTGTTCCACACACTGGGGCATACACGGCACGACAACAGACTGGAGCAAAACCAGCCAATAGATATTGGACTTCAGGCACTACCAAATAGGTGCCAAACTTCTTAAGTAGTCCATCATCCCATCCATCATCCTCATAACCTTGTTGACAGTCTGAATATTAATGAACGGAGGGAGAATATATAGGGCAGCTTACATGTTATAATACATGTGCATAATATTTGTATTTCACCTTTTTGCTGGTATAAACAGAAGACTTAATATGGGTACAGGGCTGATTTAAAAAATAGCAATTGAACATAATATTCGGCTAAATAAAACGTACAGGAGCTTAATAAACAAGCCAGACAGCTGCTTGAAGCAGCTGTATTTTTTTGGTTTAATCTCACAGTTTTTAACTCCAGCTCACACCTCCATTAAGTACTTTATGGTTCTGTGTGTGTGTGTGTTTATTCTTTAGTGCCGTATGTCGGCTAACAGGTCCTGGCCTAAATCATCCTCTATTTTCCTGTTGTTGAATTTCCAATCACACAGACTATAAAAAGAAGTGAAACAAGCATATAATTTTGAACAATCTTAGTGATTTTGCAGCTGATGTGAATTGCTCTTGAAGCCACTGCTCTGTGCCACGGTTGCAAGTGGGCCGGACACTTGTGGACCATCTGCTGCAGGGTCTCAGCTCGGTTACCTGACGGAGGAAATGGGACACTTCTGCACACTACCAGATATCTCTTCCACGTAAAGGTTTGCATCCCACCTCTGCCACCACTGTAGCAACAAGCTGCGAATCAAAGCCTCAAAACTGCTCCGAAACAGGTGGTGTAAACGTCACTGCCGCTGACCAGGATGCAGAGCTTTTGTTCCCAATGCTGTCATGCCCTCAAACACTCCAGAAAATAAACCATTTGTGAATACAAACACTCGGGCATTGACTGGTATTCCATCCAGGGTTGTTTCATAGCTTAGTACCCAACAATTCTGGGATAGGCTCCAGGCCACCACACCCCTGCTCAGGATGCAGTGGTTACTGATAATGGATAGAAGGATGGATGGATTGCATAATATGTAAAGTACTTGGCACCGGTGGTGTATTAAGTGAGGGACAGGAGGGCAGTCTACCTTGGGTGCCGAGCAGAAAGGGGATGTCGGGGCTGTAAAAAAAATCATTCTTCATGGAGAATTTTAAAAAGTCTAAAAGTGGGTTTTATTTTGTGCAGAAATTTCAGGAGAAGTCGCACCATATAGCGACTGTTTCTTTTTCACCCATTATTAATATTCTTTACATTAGATAGCATTAGTATATATCGTTCCCACTATAAATAATTTTGGAGCATAGGGAATTGGGGGTTTGCCAAACAGAATCCACCCCGAGTGCCAAACACCATAGACGTGTCCCTGTTCGGCACCAAAAATTACCCTTTGAATACAAATTCGAGGAGAGTACGTTTTCGACATTAACCGAATCGTAACACGCTTGTCGGTTCCACGAGAACGTAAGTTCGCGGAGGGTTTGCTTTTAGTTGACTGCACGGACGTGGACAAACGGAGTTATGTTCTGCGAGACGACGTGCCTCGTAATCCAGAGATGCCACGGCCGCGTTCTCAGCATTCGCCGATGTGGGATCTCACTTTCCACCCGACTTTTTCGGCTTTTCTATCACTACCAATCACAGACCGTCCCTTCGACACGCCCAGCAATCGCATTGACTGATATGGAAAATGAAACCATAGCCATGGGCCAAAATTACTGGGATTTTAGGTGCACAATGGCCACAATCAAACTGTGAGTACTGGGATTCTGGGCACACAATAGGCACAATCATTTTGCCATTACAGCGATTTTAGGCACAGATAAAAGACTTTGATCACCGTTCACGAAACAAATGATGCACCCAAGTCATTGTTAGAGGAGAAAGGTTAAGTTTACTGTACAAAACTGGTTGAAAATTTACTTCAGCATTGTGCAACGTTAAGCCAGATGTTTTAAGATATTTTCTCACTTTGTTGGCAATGTGACTGATCTGAGTTAGCATAGACGCAAGGAATGACAGCAATTTTAAGTTTTTCTAACACTGGTAATGTCTCTCTGGAAACTCCACTGTAAAGCATCGCCGTGCTTGTGAAAGGAACAGGATTACATACAGTCTGACTGTGTAACTGACTGACTGACTGACTGCCAGACCCTCTTAGCAGCCCAGAAGAGGATTTCCTCTGTAAAAGCGAGACAGACTTCCCCTCTGACACCCCCACTCCTGCTCCAACCCCCGGAGATGAAGACAGCACACGGGCTTATAGATTTCTTGAAATGACATGCGTGCAACAGAATGACCTTCTGCCCTGCTCCGGTCCATAATCATCTACCCAACAGACAAAAGGCTCCTTCTGGAGTCCCCTCGCCCCCCGCACACTGCTTCCCAGGATATCCAAAAGCAATTAGAGCAAAAAACACGTCTGCACCCTTTTGCCTTGTGGGTATTTTGCTTTTATTTTAAGTAAAGACAGACCAAGAGACACAGATGTATTCCTCCTCCAAGACATCCCCTGAGAGCCATGCTTAAGTGCAATTGAGATGGGTCCACTCACGCACCTGTAACCCAAACTTGGTCTCCTGGACAATTCTGGCAACGCAAATACCGATCGTCTCGAGATTTGGGCTGTTAGGTCTTTGCACAGAGGTTCGGAGGAAAAAATCCATCTACGATTACGGCGATCCCTCGGTATCCACACTTTCCGTATCCTAATTTTCACTATGACGCGTGTCGAGGATAATACCTATATTCCGGTATCAGAATGGAAAGTTTTGTTATAATGAATTTTTATCCGAAGCTTATCCATAATGGAAAAAAAAATAAAAACGTGAACAAAAATTAAAATTGAATAAATCAACAGATAAATATCGCACAGTGTACCGTAATTTAAAATAATATTTATGTATTGTGACAAACTTTTTTACCTGCAACCTTTTTTACCTTTCATGCATACAAAGCAAAAGTTGTCGAAACGGGCACACGGGGGCTATCGGCTCTTTCTGCTTCTTTCACTTTGTCTAAAAGCGTTGCGCGGCCACATTTATTTCACGTTTAATTTTCTTAAAGCAACCTGTTTGCTTCAAAGCCGGTTGTTGCGTCAAAGAAACGGATGCGCTGGGTTACTTTGTCGCGTCTTCCCTTTATTCAACATCTCGTAACCCTAAACTCCCGGTCCAAACCCCCCGTACATACTGTATTGTGTGTTACAAACATGCAAATTGATGACAACATTCCTTTCCAATGAAGTTACTGATGTTAGTGTTTTTCCACGCTGAAGTTACGCGTTGGTAGGTATACGGATGTTTTTGGGTGCCCCGGAAGTGCATTTTTTATTTTTCTACACATCTGCAATAATTTGGTGCCTGGTGGTTTTCGGGGATGACTATGGATTCTGAGAGATCACTGTTCTTCCGTTTGAATACGGTATTTCACACAGTATTTCCGGATTCGTAGCTTTGTCTTGGCCCGGGAGTCGTATGAAGGACAACATGCGACCCAGGTGGCTGCAACCAGCACTGAACCTAATACTTGTCAGAATTACACCAATGTACCAAAGCTCGCGTGCTTTTCCGAGCACAAGGAAAGCAAAAACATATGAATTAAGAAAACAGAAAACTGTTTCATGCCGTGAGAAAAAGCCCTGACTCAGGCCAATAGCAAAAGACCATCCCAACCAAGAAAGAGCATGGCAACTGTCAAATGAAGGCATTATGGAGCACTGCCCCCCTCCACCAGTGCGTCCCCATCGACGGAGACCATCGATTAATAAATGAAATGCTTTAGGGAGGAACTAAAATGAAAGTATAGCGACCGGGCTGTATTCCGCAACACGTCTACAACTTAGCGTGTCTTAGGAGCCCAAGTTTCTCATCATGCCAACCATACCTTCGAAAGCCAATAAATATCATATTCCAGGAGTCCTACATGTAAATGGGCAACTGGGAAGGTTATAAGCGCAATGCGTTTCACTCCTCTGCCTTATTTTGTGTAATTGTAGGGTGAAAGATAATGTAATAAATCCATTTTGGTGCAGCATCTGATGCCCTCTGGCAATCTCTTCCTTAATGGGAAATAAAAGACCATCATTAACTCTGGGGGAAAAAAATTGCAGGCTCTCCACAGTTATTTAGTTTTATTCCTCAAAATGCTGTGACTCCATTTAATTCTCACACCTACAGTAAGAAAAAAATGTTTAAAAAATCAGTCTCGCTGCGCACGGACACATCCAGACGGTGACGCCCAAACCACGAGCGAGCTTTCGAAAGAGCCAAATCAGGACACCAGACTTCCGAGCGGTCGCAAGGGGACCAGAGCATGAACGACAGCTGCGCTTTTTATTTTCCAGATCCTTCGCTTTGCGTCACCAGATGAGCCAAGCGGCAAGCCGGTCGACGGGAGGGTTTGTTTTGTCGTGGGTTAAGGAACCGGTCTCAAAATTGAAAAATTAAAGGTGTTTGCCTCCCGAGAGGTGCTTTTGCAAATATACAAGCATCCACAGGGAAAAATGAAACACATATGTACGGCGGGCATCTTTTTTAAAATGAACGAGGCAACCGCGGCCTCTGTGCTGTCTCCCTTTGTGGGAAGAGCACAAAGCACTTCTTTAAGGATGAGTTGAGCAGAAGATGGTGGGAAAGAATCATAAATCATGGGCCGCGAACTAATAACTTAACAACCCTTACGGTAACAAGGGGAACTTCATCTGGTTTTCATTTATGAGCTTGGTCTCTTAGAGACGAACTTTAAAGGTATTGCAGGTTCATTTATTACAGTGCACTCTACCTAGAAGACGAATTAGGGGGCTGAATCGTATTGGGACCAAGCCATGGAAATGCATGCAAGATCATCCTCAGGGTTGGGTCTACCAAGCCAAAGTGCGTGTGTACAAATGTGATTTCCATACGGGGGTGTTTAGCACACATGAAAGTCGGCGTGCACAATCCATTAGGAAGGGAACGAAAGAATCCCTTTATATCCCAGCAGCTTTGTTTTCTCAACGGTGTTTGTTATTTGCACAGCTAAGACGGAGCGGAGCGCTCCTCGTGACAGGAACGTGGGGTGTCACCGAGAATAACCCACACAAAAACAAATTTCCCGCACAAAGCCGCTTTTTCGTCGCGGTCCGCGAAACCCGGGGGCGGCTACGCTTGTCAGCGGCAGCTTTTTCCTCGGGTTCGGAGATGGAAGGGAGATCATCTCAGAGCAGCAGCTGCATCCAACCGATGAGCGTTCAAGCGGATACGGTGAATCTAAACGCAGGTCTTGAAGAATCACGCATCGCGAAGGATCCGAAAACCCTCAAAGCCACTTTGTCCCTCCTGTAATCTAGCCATGCCGTCCTACCTTTCCGTAAACGCACATCGGCGACATCGATTCACCGCATAAATAGCCCAGCAAGAGCAGGTGTCTGGCCAGAACAAGAAGACCTTCTGTCCCTTCCGCGTGAAATACAGCCCTTCTCCTTCGGAAATATTCATGCAAGCGCATGGCGGACCGCAATTATTTGCGCTCCTTCCGAGCGGGACTGACAAACTAAATCAAAGTTGCACCGCCCTGGTTGTTTCCACAGACCTTTAAATCAACCTCTAGACTTACAGCCTCAACCTCAAACAGTGGGCCCGCCAGGACCGGAGGGCAACTCACGCGTGGCCCGTGGAAGACGACCCATGCTCTGCTTCCGACCCCAAGGATGGAAGAAACAGCCTCCGGGAGGCTGAAAAATGCTTCGTTTTCACAAGGGCTTGAGTCTCATGGGTCCAGAGAGTCCCCAAGGAGTGAAGCACACAGGAAGAAAGAGCTGCAGTAAATTAAAGGGGGAAGGGAATCCTGTTACCGCTGTCGTAGGTCAAAAGGTTAAATCCACGATGTACTCAGAACCTCGGGGAGAGAAATCACCGAACCAACTACCAACAAATTTGGAAGCCAGCCGACGAAAAAACACCTTTTTCAAATACCAAGTACCTGTTTCCAGCCCAACCAAACACACCTTCACGTCAGCCCGGATGAAACAGCCCAACGGCACTTGGGTTGCTGTTAATGCGCATGGTTATAACGCATGGTACAGTACGTACAGTACAGGACTTTTTGCATGTTTTAATAGAAAAGCTAACTTTAAACTTTGTACGGAAAATTCATTTACTCCACCGACAATTTTAACAAGCAAAGCTAACAACGATTAGCGGGCGCTCACCGAATGAAGCGAAGAAGAGCGGCTCGGGAGGTTTCCTGTGGGATTTGGGTTAAATCCGGGTTAAATCGCGGTAAATGTGGCGACGCTGCGCAAAAACGCGTTCGAACAAAGCAAGTCCCCGGGACTCGGAAGGAAGCCGCCAGGTAAGCGGAGACACCAACGTGAGCAAACTATCACTACAGGACAGTTTATTACAATACTTACTTTTTTTTATTATATCGCGTGGTACTTTACAGTATTTACTCCTTATAGCAAAGTGTTCATACAGACTGTTATAGAAAAATTCCGATATGGGATACCGAGGGACTGCTCTAGTCAGCCATAAACATGCAGTCAGCAGTCAAAGCATCCAGGCGAAAGCTGTGACCTTACAGCTGAAGGCCATGGATTCAAATCCCCTTGATCAAGATACTCAGCCAGAAATCCTCAAGTAAAAATGTTCGCGCTACCGTATATAAACGGGGAAAGCAGACACGTGTACAAACCTTGCCAAAAGGTTAGACGGAACACAAAAATAAGAGGATAATTTTTCAGCTAAGTTCAGAAATACGGAAGGTTCGGGTTCACGGTTCGAGACCTCGCCGGTATCTGAGGTGTTAATGCCCTGCCGCAGCAATTTTTGCCGTTACAGCTCACAGGAATGCAGAAGCAGGTAGCAGCACTACACCCTGCTGATTCGGTCGCTTTAGATTTCCTCTGCTCGCACCTGCTGCAATTCTTCCGTAACAGCTGCGTAAGTGGCTCTGGATGAGCGGCTGCCATAAGAGAGCATTTAAATGAGAACGACTGCTGTGGAACCCGAGCTAGATAAGCTCTCTCGTTGCCACAGGATGGTTCGAGCCCTTCGTAGCACAAAGACACAAAGGAGAGCTGCGAACGGCACGGCCAGAGCGAAATAAAGAGGGCGGCAGGTAGCGTAGTGGTTAATGGCATGCACTTCAAACTGAAGGTTGCTAGCTCATATCCCAAAAGGAACCCATGGCGCGGAAGAAAATGCGCGTTTAATGAGGCCAAGATGCCAAAGATGCACCGCAAGCACATGACTGAAAAGACATTCTCTATCTCCAAACTCGGGGACTTGCTCAAGCGAACTTCTGCTGGGGCTGGAATATATGACCATCTGGCGTCCAGTCTACGATCTAGACCCGCTGAAAAGGTACCCAATTGCGTAAGATCGGACGAGCCGCTGATGCTCTCGTCGCTCTGATTTAAATCGAGTTTAAAACGGGGGAACGAGAAAATACGGAGCCTTTGCGAGGGATAATGGATCAGGACAATAAGCACGGCCGTGTTTTCTCACGTTCTTCTTTTAAATCCTCATTTCCTATTTCTTCAAAAGGATTTTCCACTGAATACCACACGCACCCCCCACCCCAAATATGAGAAGGCAGGGGAAAAGGCCGCTCTCCGAGGAGCAACAAGTGGAAAGCGCGAAGGAAGCACGAGCGACTGAAGCAACGCCGTCGACGGCAAGAAGAGCAGCTCGACGCGCGACGCCTCCGCAGGCTGGCGGCCCGAAAGCTCCCCTGACAAACCGCCGCCGAGCCCGCGTCCCCGACAAAGGCGGCGCGGAAACGAAACGGTCACGCGAACGTGCCTGGAGACTCAGCAGCTCTCGGCGCCGGGCGAGGAGATTACAAAAAAAAAAAAACCCCAGAAACGATGAATTGGCAAAAAAAAGAAGTACAAAACATACACGGGGGGAGAACAAAGAGGAGAAACTTAAAACAGCATCCGTTCATATGAAAATTGGTGCTTTTGTGATATCCAAGTGCTGAGTGCAGGCAGAGTTGTAGATCAATGTAATGTTGGCTTGATTAAAGGTTCTTATTGGGTTCAGAAGCAGGCAAATGGAGGCCCGTAATGAGGACGAAGATCAATGGAAGATGGACTGACCGGTCTCATTTAGGCGTGCGTAATGGCATATAATGTGCCGTGCGAGACGACAGACTTCGTAGTCGTAATAAACATGGACCGGCAAACAGCAGCTCTGCATAGGAACCCGTTTGGGTAAACACTAGCGGGCCTGCTTTGCCCCAGCCTTGGATTCGCACGCCCCATCGATTAAGTATCGATTCTTGCCAATATATCCAACGAAAGGCCCAATATCAGCTGCTGCGATTCTTGACGTCCAGGGTACGCGAAATCTCACTGGGCGCGGGCGCACACACGCAGGTCTCACATGCTATGAATTATTCCTCAGAATCAGCATCCAGACACTCCTTCATTATTGAATACTACGGTAAAACTTACACCCTGAAGGCAAATCCTTTCGCTGTGAAATTACTGATCCGCGTAAAAAAAAAAATCGGTTATTAACAATATCAATTTTTTTTGCCATTTTCGTGTTCAATCATTGTTACGTACTTTACCGATTTTATTTCGATAAGAAACCTAACACATTTAATTGGAAACTACTAGCGTGGTTATTGCTAATTTATTACAAAACCGTCTATTAAAGACAAAGGTTATGAGATGACCCCGCTAAATATTTAAAGAAAAACACTAACAAATACGGTAACAAAATGTGCAAATAGTTCATATGTAAGCAAATAGTTCGTGTGTGCATACGTAAGTTTTACCCATAGTTTACCAAGTTTCCCCAGACCGCTTGGCTCTGAAAACAAAAATGTAAAGTGTGTGTGAGCGGGAGGACGAGTGAGGCTGAATTTAGAGCTGCTCTGAAACACTCGAGCGTGCGCGCAGCAGAGTTGGCGTGAAACCGCGCGTGGACGACCGGCAGGGGGACGGGCCGGGCAGGGTGTCGCCGTGGATCGAGTCGGTTCCGTGCGTTAAAATGCCTGCGGCTTCTGAGGACAAACGCGTACGATAACAAGTCGTGTAAATAACGGTTAAGAACCCACGGTCAGACAGCCACGGGTCTCCAGTGTGCCGCTCTCCGGCTCACACACCTTTCAGACAGACACACCTGTAAATCCACTCCCCTTCAGCTAATTCACACTTTGTTTGAAAAACTCTTTCCAAATGTCAAACGTGGAGGTGTAAGAGAAGCCAGGGTGGGGGAAGTGTGGGAGCTGGATGGGGGCAACAGCGGTTCATTACCACGGCCTCGGGGCTGCGTCACACTCCATGACACCCCAGACAGCCATTTGGCTGCATGGCCACAGGTCCGCCACCCAGCTGTGATTCGGTGCAGGTTTGCAGCTCCCTCAGTTACAGGAATGCCACCCCAGAAACCAGTTAGAGCATCACCCACCCTCTTTCCTCTCAATGGCCATTAATGGCCCACAGTAGTTTGGTGTTAAGGGCGAGGACCATCTTTGTAGGTGTCATCCCAATGAAGATGAGGACATGTTGTTGCTGGTGATGGTGAATGTGTTACCAGCAGTGCTGGTCTTAAGATTCTGGTCTGCTGACATTATGGTGGAGGTGAAGGTGTTCAGCAAACCCAATGTACGCTGACAGTGAGGGCAACTTGGCGGGCAGGTTGTCCGGTGATGACACGATGTCTTCTGTTCCATCCGTCTCTCTTTTGCGTTCTGCATCCTTCTGGTTGCTTCTCAGGAGCCGCTCCAGCAAAGCGGAACCTGCTTCGGCATTGAGAAGCTTCTTTGTATGCGTTTCCACTCTCGAGACTACTGATCCTGGGATCTGTTTTAGCCACGTGATCTTTGAGATCCTCCAAAGGCAGCTCAGGTGGAAGTGATTGAGTTTCCTCGCTTGCTGCTGGTAAACTTTCCAGTTTACAGCACCGTACGGTGATGGAGTGAGCAGGAGAGCAGTGCAGGTCTACAGCTTTGAGGAGAGGTAGATCCTACAGTATTTCCATACTGAGGACTGTAACTCCCCAAAGGCCGGGGTAGCTTTGGAGATCCACTTCATCGTCGGTGTTTAATGCCCTGCGCGCGCACGCGCACACACACATGCACACATACACACACGCGGAAAGCTAATCCCACGGCACCGTTCAGCGTCTCTCGTCTCTCTCCCACATCGTCCGTCTCCGGCTTTCCAGTCCTGAAAACACCGATGGAAAACTGTGACGAATCCGGGTTGAGAGGTGCGAGACCGGCAACACGGGACACTTCTTACGCGACCGTCTTCCTTCTTTTGTTTGCTACTGTTTCCAAGGAGAAACATCTGTAAAGACCTCATCTCCGTCTGCTGGGGCCGATAGGGTCCCGGAGATCAGCGTGTTAACAAACCCGCCATCATCGATCGCCATTCACGTTCCAGGCCGTGCTGCCACAAGAGGCGGATCCGACCATCACGGATTGGAATATTCCAGAAACCTATTGCCTTGAGTAGAGACTGGACGTCAGAAGGTGTTACTTGCGAGTTTCCCTGGGAGGTTTAATAAAGTTATATCATAAATATCGAGGGCACCACAGCAGAGGGTACAGAACCTGGGGTCTTCCAACCACTTCATGACCCGCTGGACCGTGGAAATATAACACAGAGTAAAGCACGTGCAGGCATTCTGCCTCACACACACACACACACACACACACACACAGTTCGCCCAGTAGGAAAACCAAGAGTAAGTAGCCAGTGTGAAATAGTATCTATAGATACCCAGAAGAGGCAGGGGTTGGGTTGGGGCCACATTCGAACTCATAACCCTCAAGCTGGACTGTACGCTCCAAGGCCCTGAGTCACACTCAAAAATAGCAGAGAAAAGCAAAATGCACAGAAGAAGAAATTAAGTTAGTACAAGACAGCCCCTGTAGGACATGCAGTTTAATTCAAATTTTTTTTATAGAAATCGATAAAACAAAGCGATTCGTGCAGCCTTCAGCGGTGACCCATGAAAAACCCCGAAAATGTGGCCTCGTGAAACCCACACCGACGACGGAGACATCAAAGGTTTAAATGATGGCAGGGAGATGAGGCGTCCCCTGGCCGAGGGTCCGAAGAAGCCGCGATGACGCCGCTCGCTTTAAGAACATTTTCATTTCACAAATGGTGGTCCTTGTTTTCTTTCATCTACGAATGACTGAACGCGAGGATCCCTAAAAGGGGCTCCGAAAGGCCTGATGCGCAAATGGACCCGAGCGCGCGCGCACATGGAAAAAATTACGCACGTTCGTCCAAAAAAGAAATACAGAAAGAAACACATACGCAGAGATAGAGAGACACGTTCAGAGACGGTCACGTGGAGTGACTCGCACGTATGAATACACCCAAAGGCACAGACTAACACGCACAAGGACACAGACACCTGCATACACAGTCAGACACACCTCAGTCAGGGCACACGGACAAAAGGATCACGCTGGAAACGGCTTAAAAAAGTGACAAAATGGGTTTATTGAACTGGTCGACCGCATGTAGAAACGTGTGAGAACAAAGCCGTCGGTCCCAGTTGTACCCACACGATGTTTGCAGCACACGGATTAACTAGCATGTGTCAGCAACATGACTGAACCGCTGCAGATCCCTGCCTTTTCAGATGAAGAAGAAGATGGCGAGGCGGCTGAGGAACACCTCGCAGCAACTCTGTTGGCCGAACGTATTAACTCAGATTAAGGATCTTATAGCAAGAGGCGGATCTGAACCGGGAACCCTCACGTCGCACCCCTAGAGCGCCGCTTATCTTCTAGCATAAGGTGCAACACACAAAAGCACCGACCCGGTTACTGTACGTCTGTGCAAATACAAAAAAGGATCGAATGTCAATCGACTCACTTTGCAGGCAAACAAAATAACACCTGCCGAATTCTAAAAACACCGCGGTGGTGGATGGGCACAGCAGGGGGGTGGGGCTGCGGGATTCCTCTCGGAGGGGCCGCAGGACTCTACGCTCGGCGGGATTGAACCGTTGCCATGGGAAACGATGCGAGTGCGTCGCGAGGGAGCAACGGCGGACAGGTCTCTAGGGGTCCGTGTCGCACACCTGCTCGCCGCTCGGGGAACAGCTACGCCGTATAGCATGAAACCAACGTTTGGCAGCTGATTTCACAGGAGCAGTAGTTAAGGAATGATAAATGGATGCGGTGCGACAGTCCAGCGTGCTCTTGTCTTCTTGTGCGGGTGCCTGCCAGGCAGGGCTTTACTGTAGGCCACAGGAGGCGGAGCTCGATCCTTGGGGTCGCACGCGTCCAAAACGGCGTTAAACAGGAGAGGAAGTAACAGGTGGAATCCAACCCGATCGACCAAAAAAAGAAGCACCGGGTCCTGCTCGGAACTGTCACTCGGCCACATGCCGATGGCTCCGAGCAAAACCTCGCGCTCATAACTCGGATCGGTCCCGATACTCTGGACGAATGAGTAAAATTTTATCCCTCTCTCGATGAAAGCGCTGGCCGAGAAACAAAGGAATAATGAAAACAGCGCGCGAGCCCCTTCAGCGACGAGATCAATTCTTTATAAATGCACCGCAAGGCCGATGAATATTTCAGGTCTTTCATCCGACTGCCTCGGCCTCGGCGACTCCGCTGTCCGCTGTCACCGTGACAGGAAAACACACCTTTGTGGTAAAAGCGGCTGTTGATAGGCTCTTTTCTCACTACGCAGCCAGCCTTCCCGGTGCTTCACGTGTGTGCTGGCTTCAGTGTGTGTGTGTGTGTGTGCGTGCGCCCGCATGTGTATGGAAACAGAGAAGCCACCTTCCCCAGAGCTCTCCTACTGCATCGCCATAGTAACAGGGAAGCGACACACAGATGACTTCACCGTGCTCAATGGGACATGACGGAAGAGGGAGCGCGGCACCGAGAGAGATGCGCCGCGGCGGAGGAGCGTAGCTCATCGCTGCGATCGCTGCTCGGTGAAAAACTGTTTGGTTTACAGCTTGGGGATGACGAGACGCAAGTGACAGGAGTTTGTGCGGATCAACTCTTTAAAAAGAGATGCTCGGCTCCGGTTTTCCATACAGGATTTAAATATCCTGCTGCAGAAACGGACCTTCTTAACCATTAAGTAAAATGATGGGCAGAGCAACACCTAGAGGACCCGATCGCTGCCCACACCCCAGCAAAGCTACTCCGCTTCTGCTCACTTCACGGCTTCACTCACAACAAGTACAAATTCTCAAGACCATCAGTTCTCGGTCCTCAGCCTTGGCTCTAACATGGTGGATTGAGCTCCCTGTTTCCTCAAAGCTGCTGAATCCCTGCCAGCATTGAAGACAGACCTCAAACCTCTTTCAGATCCATTTCTCTCCTCATCTCCAGACAGCTACATAAATGAGTCCAACACCATCTGCTGCGATTATTTATGTATTTGTTGTCTACGCGTCACTTCTATAGGCAGCTACTTGAGGGACGTGAACCAGCAACAGGATGGCGTCGGAGAAGTGAGCTGTGCTTTGATCGTCCTGCGACTTAACCGCTTTGGAGCTTTTTTCTTTACTTCGCTTCGGAGAGAAGCATCTGTTAACCGAACAAAAGTTACGGTAAACCCGGTACAAAGCCGCACGCTTTGAAATTAGGAAAAAAGTGTGAGAAGAAGCAAGGACGGAAGTGCGAGGTGTGCAATAACTGAGCCCAGTGAGAGCACCTTTGACAGAAACCAGTCGCTCAGACACAACAGCGCAGTTACATAACACGGTAACACGCCGCGGGCGCAGTCGGATCGTCTGCCGACATTAATACCCCAAAGCTGGAAGTGACGGGCGAGCGCGGCGACATGAAACGCACGCGGTTAAAGCATTAGAACGGGGCCGGGGAGGCGCTCGGCCGATCTACGCACCGGCGCCGCTTCGCTCGAACTCTTGCGCTTTCATTTGTTTAATTCCGCGGCGCTTTCCGCTTCAGATGCGCGCGCTTGTCGGCGAGGTGAGAGGAATGATGGAGAGCGACGGGTGAGAGGGCGAGAGGAGTGAGAGACAAAAGACAGGAGGAGGCGAGGATAAGGGGGCAGGAGAGGTGGAGCGTGGCATCTCGGGGCATTTTGTTCAGGTCTGACGCAAAGATGATGTTTAAAGGCCAGGCGGTTGTTTGCCTTCTTGGTGTGAAGCAGGGTCAGGCGGGGAAGACCGGTGCCAACGCTCAGCATCACTGCGTGGGGAGCGTGCCATCGTCGAAGGAGGCAAAAAAATTCGGATTCATTGGCCTCATCGCCTTAATGGATACTTAGCCCGTACCATACTTATGATGATGCTTATTTTGATCTTTTTTTGACTTTATGGGGCCAGCCCGTAGGGCAGCAGTTGCCGCCTCTGCCGCACCCCCTTCGGAACGCAGGATCGTGTGTGCCCATCGGTACATTTTTGCGTTCATTTATTATTTACATGCGCCGCACATGTCTTTCACATAAATAGATTTTTATCTTTAACCTGTTTCTATTGTCTTTTTATTATGCATTCTCTATATTTTCCCTCCCCCTCCTCTGTGGACCTGAGGATCTTCATTTTGCGATACCCCTCGTGTACCCGTTGCAGGAGGCTGCTCGACAGCAAATGACTGTTGACAATAAATGATTCTTAAATCACTGTAAGTAGCTTTGAATACAGACTTGACGGTGTGAATCGATTTAGGGGAAAGCATTGTCCCAAAAAAAAAAAAAAAAAAAATCAATAAGAAGACGAAAACAAAACTTGTTTTGATCCAGAACTGACAAGAAGGCCTCGCTGGACGGATGGGTTCCCTTGCATTTCTGTTTCCATCGGGTTCTGTTGTTCTTTTTTCTTTTTTTTTTTGCATATTTCTGCTATGCCTCAGGATACTGTCAGGGAGGTCAGAGGTGACACTCGGTGGGGCAGAATGGTCTCCGTGAAGGTTGATCTTTTGTTCAGATGTGCCTGGTCCAGCACACAGATTTTATTAACCAGTACCTTGCTCAGGGGTACTGCAGCAGGAGGTGGGTTTTCGACGCAGGCCCTTCGACGGCAAGGCGGCGGCACTAACCACCCTGCCGCTGAGATGTTGGTTTAAACAGGGTAGGTTGATCATCCCCAGCGGTCCTGATGTGGGAAGCAGCAGCATTTGTTTCCAAGACAGAACCGTCCCCGCGATTCAGTGCAGTCTCTCCCCTCCTTCCCCTCTCCCTGTATGGCAGGCAGAGGCACAGTAAATTAATTTCCATGGCGACTAAAACCCTTTCGCTTTCCTGCTGCTCCCTAAAGATTCCCATGTCGCGGAGAGCGCGGCGCGGATTCGTGGTTGAGGTCCATTAAACGGACGAGCCGCGCGTGCCACGACCTCTCTTCCGCCGCACGCATTTCGCCGAAGCTGCCAAAACAACAACGCAAATGCACTAAACACACGATGCGTGCGTGAAGATCTCATACGGCCTAAAGCGCGTTGACACCACGCATCTTAATAAAACCTCAGTACTGTCGCAGGTCAGGCGGCTTCGCTTTGGCCCCGACGGGTGTTCAATTTCCACCCCCTGAATGTGAGAAACTCACCTTCGCTAGGAGTGACCCTTGCGTGATGGTGCTTTGTTCCCCCAGGTGTTGAGTCACAACCTACCTCACCGCTTCGAGCCGAAATGTTTGCCGGAAAAGGTTCGAAAGCTCCGCTGCTTACGATGGCTTAAACGTGAGGGCAATTTTTACCGGACCAATTCAGTACCTGGATCAAGGCTTACAGCAAGAGTGGGGTTTGAAACCCTTTTAACAGCTTTGAAGCGACTCAGTGCCACCTGCTGCCCCTCAGAAAGCTGAAGGCCGCAGCTTCGCTCTCCTCCAACGTGGATGCTACAGAAGTCACAGCTGTTGCTCGTGAAGGGAATTTATTTGGCCGCTTTTATTTGCTCCGGATCGGAGAGTTTCACAAAGCGATTTAAGCGCAGTCGCGATGAAAGGAAACGCGACATTTTGCTCCGCTACTGCCAGCTATTCCCCTCCTTCTTTACATACACAAACACACAGACACACACACCCAGGGCTGCCAAAAGCAAACACCCACAGCCCTTCGGAGACTCTGGCTCAGGCGAATATTACACGTTTCGTAGGGACAAAGACGTGCAAACAGCCTCGATTTTTATCTGAGGGAACCGGAGGATCTCTTGATGCGTCTCCTGGTCTCCACCACTGCAGGACTGAAGCGAGAGAGAGAGCACGTGTCCCAAAAACGAATCCCGTGGAGGTCGGCCCGGGGGTTCCGACACCTACCTGGGTTCGACCGACCTATACCTGCGGGCTTTGAAGGTGCCGCGGTTAATTCTGCCCGGAATCGCAAACAGAGAAGCGCAAAAATGGCCAGCTGCAGCGAGTCGGGGACACGCGGGGGACTCAGCTGGTCTCCCTGCAGATGAGCCGCGTCGCTGCAGGGAGAGACAGAGCTCTCAGGACGACCGTATCGCCGAATGCCCCATCGCGAACGAAGTCGCAGAAACGCAGGAAAAGAACGCGCCAAAAGCACTGCTTCTCGAGCCGTGCGACGGGTCCCCCCCAGGGCCATTCCACCGGGGCTGGGCCTGGCGTATGCCGGCGCGCATGTGGACGCGATGAATTATTTGTGAGAGAGCTTGACGTTTGCCGGCCACTCGGGATGCGCTGCGGAGACGGCAACGGGGGTAGCCGGGGTCCGGCGACGGGCGCGGCTCAAAGCCCAGCTGCCGCCCCTTACGTCCGGCGACCTGTTGCCGGACCGCGATCCCAAACCCGCGACAGTCGCCGTTATCGCAGCTGCACCAAAATAGTTCTCGCTCAAAGCGACCTGTCGCTCTCCAGGTGTTCTGCATGCAACTGGTGCGTCATGAAAAATTTGGCACCCGCACCTGTTCCCCATTGTGACAACATATGTGACATTACACGCCGGCGCTGGCTCACACTGGATTACTGTCAGTGTTATTGTGCTGCTGCTGTATTGTTATTCGGAGTTTTTGTATCCAGTCGCGACAGCAAGTCAGCCTGGATGAAAGCGGCAGCGAGGTAAATGTAAGGTGAATAGGATGCGGACACGGTAGGACGTGGCCCCCCAGGGGCCACCTAGTGAGCCGGGGACTTGAACACAGGTCCGCTTTGGAAGCTGAGCCTTCACTTCCTCGCAGCTCACAAAAAAGGTTCGCGCCGAGCACAAACCTGAGCTGAAAAATGATTCCCTCCGATAATCATGCAAGTTCCATCAATAAAATCTTTAGAGGACAGCGTCGAGAGGCTGATAAACCTGCACGGGTGTGTTCCCACCCCCTCGTATCATCATGTTAAAACATAAAACTTGTTTTTACACAGCCCGATTCGCCTGGACCGCTTCGGATCATTAACCGCCGCGCCCCCTGCTGTTCGACGTTCAGGGCTGTTTTCCAGCATCGCTCTACGCGCCGAGGCTGGAAGGATGGCTCGGCGTCGCACGTGAAAACGCAGGGGTGCTTTCCAGCTGCGTTTCGGAAGAAAAAAGAACGTCACCGGCACGCTGGACAAAGGCTCTAATAAATTACATCCCGTTCCCTTCCCAATCTATTTAACAGGCATAATGCATTGTGACTTACTGGCTCTCGAGACATGTCTTATAAACGGGTCCTGCCTCACTTCCTGGCAAAGGCTGCTGTCGATCTGGGCTCGGCGACAGGGTGCCGGCGGCCGCGTGACGTCAGGCCAAAGGAGTGTCAGACTCCCCCACCCCCCCCACGCCAGCGACTGACTTATTGGCTTTTAGCTCCTTTCCACATCGTGGGGCCATCACTCCCACCTTAATAAGGCATCCGCTGACACCTGCCCACTGGAGTGCCAGAGTAAAGCCGTTCGATCACGCCTATATGCACACGGGTGCCTGCGCATACAATAGAGAAATGTTTACTCGCTTGCGCTCGACCAAACACTGCAAGCAAATGAGTTGGAGACAGAAGACCGCGTTCACGCGCTCTTTGGAGCGAACGTGGGGAGAGCACGCAAACTCCACGCAAGCTCACTTGGACTCAAACCCACATCCTAACCCACAGTCCAGAAGCTATGAGGCACCGGCGTAACCTACTGCCCCAAACAAACGTGGGAGGGGTGCCTTAAAGACACCCTGACCCTCCCTTAAGGGTAAGAAACTAAAGGTAACGGTTTTAAAAAAAGGCCGCGAACTTCTCGAATCGTAGCCATGACACAAGACCGATCGCCGATTCCTTCCGTCCTTCGGAAATCCTAGAAACGCAGCCGCGCCGACACTAACAAGCCTTCGGTGATGACTTGGAGAAAGGTCGGTGCTAGGATCCGATTTGGGCATCGGCACGTTGCCGCGTCCGATCCCCCCATCCTCAAGAACCGCAGCGTGCATGGGAAACCTCGCGAGAAGGCCGCTCGGCTTGTTCGCCTAACCGTGGTCCAGACTTCCCGCGTAAGGAAGTTCTCCATCACCTGGACTTCACGTGGCAAAGCCTCAGTCTCAGCAGACTCACACGGGCTCAGCAAGCTCCGCTTCACAAGGGGAGACGCTAACCCGGTTAGACTGAGGTCGCAGCCCATTTCGTGTCCCCCTGCCCCACCACACGCTGCCAACACTCATCTCCAGAGCTCCTGCTCACCATTCTGACACCTTCTGCCACCCACCCTGCTCCAGCCCTTGCATTTCAGGGCAGAAATAGCAGCACACCTACCATCTCCCGCGGCTGACGGGGACGAGAACATGAGTCATCTGCGCTCTCGTGTCCGCTGTCACTCTTTTTTATCTTCATCACCTTCATCAAACAAATATGTTTGCAAATCCTTGCATTACTTCTGCGCTGCTCATCATTCCGTTCGCTCGACAGAACCCATCGACAGTGACTCGCCAACTTCTTTCGGCCAGGGCAGGCAGTCCAAAAATTGTACTCAAAAGGATCTTTTTGGCTTGAAGGCAGAAAGCGACAAGAGATTAAAAAGGCAACCAAGCAAACTAGAAAGCAAAAGGAAGTCAAATACAGCTTTGTTTATTACACCAGCTGGCTGACACCTATTTTTGCCTCAAGAATAACACGAATTCAGAAACAAGATGGTGGCCGCGCTCCACGGGGGCCTTGGTCTATGCCGGTTTGACGGCTTCGCGCGGCCTCCATAGACTTTTTCTGCTTCTCGTTCGCCGCGCTAACATCTTATTCCAGCCCGGTGCAGAGCTGCACTACTGGCCCGAGAAGCGGGAACTGCGCCGCGTTTCGGGAACGTCCATAAATGATGTTTGCTTTGCACCATTTCCCACTACCCTGCTGGAAGTATCGATCAGTCGGTGCTAAAAAAGCTGATGAATTAGGTTTTTTATTTGAAACCAAACTCTGACCGCATTATCAGCACGTCTCGGCAGAAATTATTTACACCAGCCGACATCTTGTTTGCTCTCATTTCTGACAACCACATGCCCCGCTGTCGCCTCGCCTTCTCGTTCTTGGTATACGGAAGCGGGCTTCTGCTGCCGTAACCCATCCACTTCGGGGTTCAACAACTTGTGTTAGAGATGCAGTTCTGCACTGTTGGCTTTAAAGAATGCAAGCCATCATTAACCGAGCATTTTTAACCTGGGAAACGTCGCCGAGTGGTAGTTTTCTTCTGCGCTACGCAACCGTCTACACACTTTACACGGTGTAGTGCCTACAGCTCTGAGGAGTAAGGCTGTTCGTGAGATACTGCTACCAACATTCGAAACTGTTAAGATCTCATGCCTTGTCTGTCCTAACATTCATTTCAACAGTAACTGTACCTCTTAACCCGGCTTGCCTGCTTCGTATCCTTGAGTCACAACCAAACACCTGTGTAAACCTCTTGGTGTACCTAATAAAGTGGCCGGTAACTGTATTTACGTTTGCGTGAAAGGCACGCCTGAGTTTGCGTCACCCGAATATGCTTCCAAGGTAACTCGGTGAAGAAAAAACCAAGGAAACACACAAAAATATAAATAGTCTGTTATCCCGCTTGCTTTTCAACTGTGAGCTGAATGTTACAACCAGCAAATACCTAAAAAATGATCGCGAAAGGCGTATAAAAGTGCACGAAATGAGCTGAACGTAGCATTGTTTTAACGTAGAAACCGTTTCGTTTGCTTAACTGGAAATGTTCAAACAACTGGCGGGAACGCGTTGAACAAATATCGGACCACACGGCGCTGAAAACGGCGTGCTTTCGTGTTGAGGCAAATCGAATCGGGGAGAAACTCCTCCGGTTCGGACGGATTCATCCGTATTCGGTTGCGTCGGCCCGCTGCTAGACTGGGAGTCAAAAAGAAGGCAACCCAAAAAAAAGCGAGAGAAACAAAATCGCGGCGCTCCGACGTGCGTGGCCCTCGGACAAGGCTGAACTCCTTTCTCGAGTTGCCTTGGCTCGTGTCCTTCGTAGCCGACGTTTCATTATACGTCTCCAAAGCCAATATCGGGTGCGAGAGGTGGCGGTTTCGCTCTCGAGCCGTGCAACGGGGGTGAAAAGGAGAACCCTGTCGGGACTTGTCCACAAGCACAGGACAAAAAGGAAATTGCATTTGCACGCGCAAGATGTGCATATCCAATAGTGCTCCAAACCACTTGCATCCTTACAAAACTTTGCAGCGACAGTGAAAATCTCCTCTCGTATTTGTAGTTGGCCGATCTGGAGGGTGGATTCTGATCCAGTTTCCTGGCTATTTTGATGCTGGAAGTCAAGCAAGTGTGTGGCACCCATGGGCGACGTCAGTGCAGGAGCCATCTGCAGGGTGGCACCAGGCTGGACAGTGGAACAAAGCTTGCCTCAAAGGGCACACACTCTGGGACCAACTGGTCCTGAGGGCAGTTTTTTTTTTTTGGGGGGGGGGGGGTTCTACACAGGGTGGGATGCTGCTGCTACCAGCTACCACAGATTCATCACCTCCGACAGAGTACACTTCCTGGGCCAGCGGTGAAGGAAGGAGGAAGGATGGCCGAAGCATTACTGACCAGATGAATAACGTAGGCACCTCTCAGAATTACATTTGGCCAGAGGATGTGCCAATGTGTGGTTGGACTCGAAGCTTAAGGAGAGTAAAAGCCTTTACGTCTGTGAAAAATGTTTCGGTAAAACTCACGAAATGAGTGGCAGCTCCTGGCAATGACGTCTTTGCTCCTTATGAACACGCGAATGTCTAGTTGAGCACCCATGTCTGCGAGCTGTTCGGTGCAAAATTTCATCCTGTTCTGATGGAACTGGATCCAGCGAGGTGATCCTGAGTTCGGCGCATCTGCTACTTAGACTTGACTCTGACCAACGCCCCAAGTAACCAGCATTAGCCGGTCATGCGCAAACCTCACTTGTCAAACAAGCAGTTGGCTCTGCTCACCGTCGTCGAGGAAGAAACCCCACCTCCAGCGACCGCACCGTGCCAGAGATGGCTTGCCTTTCACTGCCATGTACGCGCACACGCAGTCGGAGCCACAAACAGGGGCCGTGGGGGTGCGGCAGGCTATGTTGTGGCTACAACTACCATCGCTCATTCTAAGGATATAGGATCCCACGTCTTGCTATCATACCTTTGAAGAAAGTATTAGCTGAACACCGAAAGCCACTTTGGACAAAGTCAGCTGGATAAATAAATATAAATACTCAACTAAGAGTTGTAAGAAAAATTCACACTGTGACTGCAGCACAGAAGCTCTGAAGGGTCCTCAAAGGCCAATGACATCTCAACATGACCATTATCTAAAGGTACTTCTAAATGGCTGTGAAACCGCACCAGGACCCTTTTTGGTTCCTGGAAGCCTCTTTCACCTGGAAGCCTGTGCCGTCATCAAGGCGGCACGGGTCTGTGCGGCAAGTTTCTGACAAAAGTAGCTGCTTACAAACAGGATGGACTTCAAGTTCCACACAGCAATGGAAACATGGACAGCAACTCACACACTGAAGAAAACACACGGGCTGTTTGACGGTTTGGTCCGAAGCTCTTGGGAGGCAGTTGGCTCCAGCAGATAAAACGACAGCAAGCTGTTCGGTTCAGTAAGCATCAACTTAACAAACCAAAACTAATTCGTACTTCTCCAGAGGAGAAGCCACAAGTCAAATGTGCTTATTTTTAAACCGCCACCTTATTCAAACTAATCCAGATTTGTCATTCCAATAATGTCTCTTAACAGGCGTGCGACTCACGTGTTCCAGATAAGAGAAAGAGTACAGTTTGCGGAGGCGGTGGGTCTTTCGCAACGGAGGACACAAGCTCCCGCCACTAAGCCCATAACACCCGGCCTGGTGTGAAGCTGGGGACGCAAGGCATCAACAGTTTGAATCGAGGAACCATGAGAACACAGTCATATTCGACTGTACAACAAGGGACAACATGCAAGCGCTACGCAGACTGTGCTGGATTCAACCCAACATCCAATCCCCCTGCACCACCATGCCACCCATTGCTTAGAGCACAGCTCCAGAACTGGTTTAAACTTGGCTTCTCGCTTTCCGAGACCACCGACACAGTAAGGAGGAGGAACAGACAGGAAACTGGCTAAAGGTCTGAATTACAGCCACTGACTTGCCATTTCAAGCAGCCCAGGTCTTGTTCAACTTTTACATCCTTGCATACATAAGCAGGAACACATAAGCAGCACATAAGCAGGAACACATCGGTAAAATAGTTCAGACGGTATAACAAAGCACCAAAGTATACATGGACTCATGCACGCAATTTCTAAGCATCACAACACCGATCCAAAGTTTCCACGCGTTACTGTTTGTCACCATTGTGACAAACTCGGGGCGTTTGGGGATGGTTTTCCAGACACTGGACGCATTTCTCCTAATCTGCCAACGGGACATGATCTGCAGTGCCTGACACTCAAACTGCTGACACACAGAGAGGAAACTTTTGCGAAATGCGTTCCTGCAGCACTGCTCCACACCTTCAGCGGTTCCCGAACGAAACAGTCGAACGGCGCTCCTGAGGGAGCGAGGAAGCCCCGTGGGGCCGCGTGCCACTGTAAACAAGGCTTGCGTGACATCATCTGGACCAGAGCTCCCGGCAGGCGAAGCCACTTCGCGCTCTCCGGTGAAGACGAGAGGAAGAGATGGCGAAGGAGACGAGAAGGAAACCGAGGACCGGAGCGGAACCCGTTCCGCATCGGACAGCTTGTGAAAGAAATCGCCTGAGCTCCTCTAACCCTGCACGGAGGCAGCTGGGGCCCTGTAGCGTAATGTTTATAATGGCTGAAAAATGCCCAGCTATCATTCCCTTTACAAAGGTGTTTAACCCTCAGTTTCTCCAGCAAAATATCCGGCTGCTGAGTAATGACGCCGTTTGCGGCAAAGCTGGTAGGTGTAGCAGAAGGCGACGGATAAAAGTCTGGAAATGCAACGAAAACACTGCAAATAAGTGACAGAAGGAAATAAATACACAGATTAGGATGAAATGGCCCACAATTCAAAATCAAAGTCCTTCGGCTCTTTGTTTTGGCTCTGACATACAGGAACAAATTCCCTCCGTCCCTCAAAACTGCTGGATCCCTTCCAGCTCTAAAATCCATCTTTTTCTCAGCCATTTGTCCCCCGTTCCCCGACAGCTTCACAAGTTCGGCACCATCTGCTACGATTATGCACGTATTTTCTATTTGAAAGTCGCTCGTACGGGCAGCCACTCGAGCGACGCGAACCCGCAACACGGTGGTCTCGGGTTAAGCTCTTTTTCTATCGCGAAGCGCACTTTGTTAACCCTGAGCCGTGCATCGCTTTGAGAGAAACGCGCCTGCTAAATAAATAAAAGCGAATTTAAAGGCCAAGCAAATAACTGGAATGACACACAAAAAGGAAGGTGTCGGACCAAAGGCGGGGTCGACGTTACGTAACGCCGCCGATGACCCCGTCCGAGAGTGGCGTTTGAATGCCGGCGTAGCGGACGGTTCGATAAACTATCGATCGGGCCGCGAGAGCAGAACGGGCGGATTCCCTCCCTTTTTAGCGGTGGGTAATGTCTGACTGGAAAAGATTAAAAGGTCTGCCATTGCCTTGGGGGACAAAATAATTCAGGCTCTTTCCACTTTCATTAAGACGAGGCAGGGTTCGAATGGCTGGGCCGGAGACGGATGCCAATGAAGGGGGAGAGAGGGAGCGACAAAGAGCGAGAGAAGTGACCGAGCGGAGCGAAGCCACAACTTGAACCCCGAGCGCCAACGTCCGCTGCGGTAAAAACCGGAGCGGGGCTACCTGCGGATAGGCCGCGGCGCCGGGGCTTCAACCGGGTCGGTTTAATTCGAAAGGTCAATCTGATTTAAAGCGCCTATTAGAGCTCTAATGCGACGTGCGGCGTCCTTCTCCTCGGCCGCGCTAGTAGACGGCGTCAAGGCAATTTTGGCGACGCGAGAACAAAACTAAACAGAAAACAAACATCGGGCGCGTAAATGCGTCGAGAAAATTCAACAAGAACAACGCGGCTGAGAAACGGTGCCCGAACCGCGTGGCAGCGCGAGCCATGTCATCCGCGGCGTCGTTTCTTTTATGCGGTTGTTTAAATGTCGCGTAACGGTTGAGAGGGAGGAGCGGGCCGGTTTCGGCCGCCAAGGCAGAACTCCGGTGGCAGGGGAGGGGAACTGAGCTTGCCGTGCGCAACCTCGCTCCGGGGGAGGCGTGTTGATCGATCCCTTGCCGCCGCGCCACGCTGACAATACTCCCCCGTTGCGCGGCATCGGGAGCTTCTCTTACGGCCATCGAGACTTGAGGTTGCGCCGGCTCGATTCGCAGAGCCCGTCGCGTGTCAACAAAAGGACCGTAAAGAACAGACAGAGACCGACCGTCACCTGTTGAGACTTGCCTCTGTATTTCCTCGCTGAATAGATGCTGATCCGACGCTTTTCAAACCTCTGCTGCGCTACATAACACTTCTCCTACTTCTTACCTGCCGGTCCTCCACCTGTGGAGGAACCGTTACCGAGTCGCTAACTTGAAGTGGCAGAGAATAGAGTGGTGTTTGGAAGGACCCGGATTCAAACCCCACTTCTCCCGTAGTACCCTTGAGCAAGGTACTTACCCTGAACCGATGCAGTAGGAAATATCCAGCTGCAAAAACGGGTAAATCGCCGCAAGTGGCTTAATAGCGTTGTCAGTCACCCTGGGCAAAGGTGCCGGCTACGTAACTGTTTTTTAAAAAGCATTACGTCACGTATGCCCGAGATCTGTCGGCAAGTCTGAGAAAAAGAATCGGAAGGCTTATAGGGTGTCGACATTTTGGACCGAGGGACGAAATTCGTGCCGGGAGAGCCACGGCAGCGTCCATGGGAGCAACGTGCCCTTGACTTGTCAAAGGGATGGATTAGAGGAACCTGTGCATTTGAAAGATAATCCACAGGCAAAGTGCTAACACAACCTGAAAGGAAACAGGCCGTTTTACCTTCGCCGCTCCGCCGCATCTCATCCACTTTAACGTCCGCCCGACTCCTCGGTCGTCCTGCAGCAGGATGGGCCTCCCGTCTCCGAGCTTCGCTGGAAAGCCGTACTGGGTTTTTTTTTTTTTAAGCTGCGTTTGTTTGTGATTTAATGTTCGATTTAATTTGCAGTCCATCAGCGGCTCGGTGTTTTGCGGTCCTGCTGTTTTTTTGTGGGTCAGGGTTAGACACATAGTGTAAATGATAGTTATTCCAGAAAAGTCAATAAACGGGAGGTGTGAAAATAACAGGGTCGCCGTGAGGGAGGCTGGCAGACGAACATCAGGCCGGGAGAAGGAGTCCGGCTTTTCGCCGTCATTTGCCGACCCATCTTCGCGCCGCGTTTCGTACGTGTTCCACCGACGTCCGTGTCCGTCCTACGGGATCTGGACTCGGATCGCGCCCGATTCCCACTGCCGTCGCTCCTGACTCCTCTCCAGTTTTAGGGCAAGGTGATATCTTTTAACTGCAATGGAGCCGCTCTCAAATTTCCTTTAGATTACGATTAATGTGGCACCGTCATCCAAGAAAAAACCTGGCACCAACACAAGCCCGAGTGCCTTGCTGCATTTTAATAATATTCACAAGGAGCCCAGAGGGAACGGCGTGAACGGACGCCACACGGGGCCCGGGCAGACAAACAACGCACGCCGCTCGACCTATACATTGTACGCATGCATTGTTACCCCGGTGCGTTCTGGGTCAGACTCCATAATGTACGAGGCTGCCAGAGGGTGGCGATCGTATGAATAGAGAGAGGGAAAACAACACATTACCGTGGTGAAATTACATCTGTGTAGTTGGAAAATGGGCCTCCCCTCCATTTTGTGTGTTTTCGTGCCCATCTCACGGACAACAGAACCAGCCAGAGCCCCCCCACCACCACCACCACTTTCAGCTACGGCAACACTCACCCGGTAAGAACGACCACAAAGTCCATTACATTCCAGCCGTTGCGGAGGTAGGAGCCTTTGTGGAAGGCAAAGCCCAGGGCGATGATCTTAATGCCAGCTTCGAAACAAAATATTCCGATGAAGTAGGGTTCGGTGTCATCCTGCCGGGGGAAACAGACAGGAAAAGGGTTTCATTAGAAGGAAGAAGAAGAGAGCAACAGAGCCTCAAGGAGATGGTGAGAAGAATGGATAGTGAGAATGTGGGTCAGTTTTGTGGTGCTGGGCTTTCACCTCTTCCCCAGTGACTCTGTACAGGGCAGGACGTAGTAGGGACTGGGGGGTGACTGAAGGAAGACGCAGGGTGTGTGTCGCTTATAACTTAACCCATGCAAAGCAGCGTTCAGGCCTTGGGGTCAGAAAATAGCTGATAGTAGAGCAGAAAAGAAAAGTTTGTCTCGGTGAAGGATCTAACGCAGGAGCCGCGGATCATGGTGCCATCAGAAACGGAGCGGAAGATAGAGACTGATGAGAGGAAGGCAATGTGGACAAAACTGAGTTCGGACAAACAGGGTCTGAGAAGGGGACACGAGGACAGCCCGAATGGATGCAAAGCTTGGAGATGGCAGATCTTTTCCCGCACCGACAGGGGGGGGAACTTTTATGCTCCACAGAGACTGGGCGGAGACAGATTTCAGACCCAGAACCCTAGGGGGGTGCGAAGCAACAGCAGCATCCACTGGGTCCCCTCCATACACACACACACACACACACACACACACACACAAAGCACGAGGACTCACCAGACGCTCAGACATGGGGGTCTTGTCACTGGCAGGTAGATGCTGCTCCAACGCCAAGACAATGCAGTTGGCGATGATGGTTGCCAGGATCATGTATTCGAATGGAGTGGGCGAGTCAAGGAAGCCTCAACGTTGTGCTGGAAAGGTACCGTGCTCGACAAAGTTCTCGATCGCCAGTGCTACAAGACGACTACAAACATCTGTCTCAGACTACCTAAATTTACTTGAATCTAGAATCAAACTGTGGCAGAAACAAGGGAGAGGAAAATGGGTACCGCAACGCCATTCCCCATGCAAAGGTCCGAACGGGAACGCAGGAGAAGTCCCAAGGTGTCTATCAGAGGACACTTTGGCATCCGGCACAGGAGGTACAGCATCTGTGGGTTTAACAGCGGTTATGGTTTTGCTCATCTAGAGCCAGAGAGTGTGAGAACGCGGATGCACCCTCTCGCTCTCGCAATGAATGTCCTGTTAACGCAGCCAAGAACGCTGCGCAGTTCGACCAAACAGTCGGGTCCAGATCATCTTCTCGCTATACGAATCGTAGCAACTGGCTGAATTAAATGAAAACATTAACTCGGCATGCAGGAACAGAGAGCCAGATGTCCCCGGCATTTCATTAATCCATAGACTCTCGACTTCGAACAACACGAAAACGTCCACGTTTCACTGCCTCGCTTTGACCGTTCTCCTCTGCGCGCAAAGGGCCCTTGGAAACTGGAGCGGTTAAGGAGCCGACCGTGGCCGTGCCGCACCGTGCGGGCAAGCGCAGAACAAAATATGGCCGCACAATGGCGGCCCGCTGTTGGGCAGGTAATACACGAAGCGAGGGGTCGTGTTTGTTTAACGTTTTCCTTCTCTGACGCAAAGCACCTTCCGGAAATAACGCCTCGTGTCCATCCAAGGACATCTGCGAGAAGAACCAAACGGAACCGATAAAACGGCCGCGTACTCTTATAAATTTAAAGCGAAAAGATTAATCGAAAGCAGGGTTTTGCTTTCCATCTGATAGAGCCTTGACTTCAACGGTCCACAGCGATGGAGGTTTTATGTGGTCCGAGCGCAGGACCCCGAATTTTTGTGCCATTAGTTCCACCCGGCAAGACCGCGATGGCCGATAATTTAGGAAAAGAGCAGAAACCCTTCCCCAGAACCCTACGCATCTTACCGCTCCTGCGGGCAAAGGGTCCTGCATTTCCCTGCGCTGCCACCTGCCTGACTTTGAAACACAACAGAGAAACATTTGTTAGCAGAACTTTGCTGTTCGGCAGTTTATTTCACACGAGGAATGCAGGTTACATAATAATAGTATGCAAGGCTCATGGGTGTTGCAGAAGAGTCTCGTCTGGGACTTGACCCTGCGATGTTCAGGTCCTTCAATAGGAGTCAGTAGGTCTGTTCTGCTGCCCAACATCTCCAGCGAAGGAGAAGCAGAACCTAATCTGGCAGGATGGGAATGCCCGCGAGAGCAGTGTTTGGAGCGCCTCGGCTCTAATTCACGGGCCATTTTGATCAAGTCCATCTTCCGGGACTATCCAACACCTTAGGCTAGTCCAGTGTATTCGGCGGGCCTGTGGGTCTCCGGGCCCCCTCTCCTGCTTTAGACCTCATTCTGTCTATGAATGCTTTCTCGTGAGCCGGGACCAAACAAAGCCCTGTTTTAAGGGTCGCATCCTTGACTTTTCACAGTGACATTTACCTATTAGCAGATCAAAAGGGGGATGAATCCCGACATCGCACGGTCACGTTCGGCGATCCCTTCCGCCTGGTTCTTCGACGCTTTTACAAACGTGTTTTCCGGGGAAGGACAGCCGCCGGCCCTGCCTACGTCGACCGCTTTAAGTAAACCTAGACCTAAACGTGTCACGCCAAATGTTCACGTGTGGCGAAAGAATTGTGCTTCCGAACAAGCAACTGCAGATGAAGTGAAAACCCCCGCCTACCGTTTACCCGCTGGGGTCTGCATTGCTCGTTCATTCACTCATTCATCCATCCGTTGAAAACGAAACCCGCAGCTCCTACAGAACCTCGGCCCGTCACCTCTCCCCTGGCCCTACAGCCTTTGCGGGGAAAGCATCTCCCCTCTCATCTCATTCACCGTTTTTTGTTGCCGTCACGCCAACTCCGAGCCACAAAAAAAAAAAAAAAAAAAAAAAAAACAGGCGTGAAATCTTTTCATTTCGGATGCCTTACTTTCAGGGCTGCGGAGAAGTCATTCCAAAAGCCAATAATTTGTCTCTGGCTCGAATCCCACGCCTGCCACGGTACGCTTGGACCGTAAAAGATGACAGTAAAAGTTACCCGGCCGTACTAACGGGTAAAACGCTCCCGAGCTGAACACGTAAGTCGCGCCGCAAGGTGTCGGTGAAGTAGGGTCGCCGCTACAAACTTGTCCCGATCGTGACACGGTCACCTGTGACGGCACTTCAAAGGATATGGCCACTCGGTGATTCTTTTGGCGTATTTCCGTATCACGTTGTCCTCGCTGAAGATGAAGAGGGACCGGTTGACGGTGAAGCAGTTCTGCTTGACCGGGATGGGGTTGTATATGGCCATCGTCCGGGCTCTCTGGGCCATCGACTGCTTGTACATCCTCTGGCCGCCTGCAGGACCTCCCTGCCGGGCAGCTCCTCTGCCGGAGCCCCCCGGACCACCGCCGCCTCCGTATCGGCCGGGATGATCGTCTCCGAAGCGAGCCATTCTAGACAGGTGCAGATCCGAAAGGGGAGAGCCGAAAGCACGTCAGGTATGAGAGAGGGACGAAGAAGAAGCATCACACCGAAGGCAGCGCTCCTGGGTCACGGTCCTACGCCGACGTTCGCCTGCCCTTCTCTTCCACAAAAGCAGCAACACATTTCATGAGGAAACCTCAGAGGGAGTGAACCGGCAGCCGTTCTCCCCAAGAAAATGTCCTTTCGCTCCGTGCAGCCTTTTCCATCCTCCGAGAGCAGGGGGGGGGGGGAGAAGAAAAAACGACGAGAAGACGGGAGAAAGTTTATGGCGAGACGCCTCCGGATCACCGCGACGTGCGACCAACGCACCAACTGCGGGCGCAGTTTCGGGGTTTTCGTCCTGGGCGTAAAGCTGCCCGAAACACCTCGTTTCCTTACTCGGAATTCACGCGGCGCCACCAAAAAGAAGCGACTGGGCGGATGCGAGTATTTTGGAGCAAGAAAGCGTGAGGCTGCCACAAAAAGAAGAGGCATCCGATTCCCAAGGCGGGCGCGCAGCGTCGAGCAGCAACCCTCTCCTCCCGTCCCTCCTCCTCTCCTCGCATCCCCAAGACTGGGGCTCTGCGTTCACTCCCACCTGTTCCGACTTGGCCCCACGCAAAGCAAGTTTTCCGGGGGAAGGAGACGAACGGGAGCGAACGCCGCTCTTCCCCGCGCACCGACGCACGTCGAGCAGCCGCCGCCGCCGCCGCCGCTCTTTATGGAGCCGAGCGCGGAGCGCGATGACAGCGCGGCGCCAGAGACTCCACCTGTACCGTAATGCGCGGCGCTAAGCGACGGAGGAAACGCGGCCGCCTGCGCACACGCACACTCCCTGCTGGCGGCCCCTATTTTTGTTCTCGCTGTTATGACCGGCACCGCCGTCGATCTAAAGCCATAGTTTGGCGTAGTTGCCCTTGGCTTTTATCGGCGGACCGCCGTCCAGAGAAGAGCAGCTGCCCGGCCTCTGTGTCGCATCGCGGAAACACCTGTCTTTGGACTGTGGGAGCAGTCCAACGGCAACGAGAGCAACGTTTATCCACACAGCGCATTTTCGCACGACGGTGCAGCTCAAAGTGGCAAGAAAAGCACTTGAGGTTAGGCAATAACATTAAAGAATAAGAGCACAGGTAAGCTCTACAAAGTATGAATGAGCATTTATTTGTTTAACTTTCTATCCATCTGTCCGTTTCTTGAGCTTTTATCGATATTTATTACTTATTTTTCTCATGCGTATTTTTCGTATGTGCCGAGGATGTCGGGAAGCGACACGTTTCCTGGTCATAGCACTGCTACGCTGCCGTTGTTGCACGCATGACAATAAACCTTGAAGCGTGAAACCAAAGACTAAGCTGGATTCGAACCCACGCCCCAACGGCCGCTTTGTTACCGGAACCCGATTCAGACAGAGTGAATGTTCGAGCAAGGCTGCGCAAATGTGGTTTCCTGGACTTCCTGGACAGGGGGATTCGGAGCGGCCGTCGGACGCGGCATCTGCCGGGGGAAAAGCCCGCGTGAGTCGGGCGCGGAGTGACTCGACGTCCCCAACGGAGACTATAAGCAGCGCCCATTCGGAAGCTTCAGTTCCCCAAGTGAGGTCGCCGGGGTGTCTCTTCAATGCGATTCAAGGGAATGACTGGAAAAACATGCTGCGACGCAGAGGCGTGCGATGAGGAGATCTCGGCCGTCCTTGGAGCCGCTGCACCTCAATGGATGCCAACCCACTTCTCTTTGTTCGGAATAACTCCCGATAACGGCCAGATTTTCCTCCAAACCGCCGGCACCGGCGAGAACCCTTTAGTATGTTGGCTGCCCCGTGGCAGGCCGAAGGTCAAACGTGTTCTGTTTGTCACGTGAAGGACAAGGAAGAAGGGCGGAAATGAGGGGCATGACCGCCCGCTGACGGACACCTGACACCGCCATCACGCCAATCCCAGGCCCGCGAGTCGCTCCGGGCAGGAGGCCGCCATCTCCCGGTCAAACCCATTTGCACGCCACCTTTATGCGAGTCGCCCTCCGGCTTCACTTCCGGCTACGGCGAGTCTCGCGGAAGGAGGGAGACGGACGAACGAACAGGCCGCCGCGGAGCAGGGAGGCCATTGAATCGTGCCGACAGATGAACGCGGTTTAATGTGGGCTAGGTCCGCGTTGGAGCAGAACGTCGGCACCTCCGCGAGCCCCGAAGAACGCGGCGCACCTGCGCTCTTCGCTTTCGCCGCAGCAGGTTCTCGATGAGCCGGCTTCTGGCTACGTGCCCCGCAGCTATTTGTTCTCGCTGCGGACGACACCGACCGATTTAGCTAATTCGCTCACCTCTTGAACCACAGCAGATGGTGTTCCGCCTGACTAGATGGAATACCTGCAAGTATCAAAGACTGAGGGCCCCTACTATGGCGCCATGCTTAACACGATGCCAGAACAAACACTGTACTATTACAGCTCTTCTGTGCTTGTGTACAATAGTTAATATTTTCCTCAATGGCCTGTTAATTTTTTATCTTATTATGTTCAGCTCACTGAAACACCTGTAGAAGGACCGCCAAAGAGTGATTTGGGGTTTTGAACCCGAGACACTCCAGGTACCTCGGAAGTACCACAATAAAAACTGCTCAACTCTAAAGGGGCAAATACAGGTATCCGTCACTACCCAGCCTCTCACAAAGCGAGCGCCAGTGAAAACTAAAACGAAAATAAATTTCGAGTGCAGGCATAAGGATGTGCAGGGTCAGGAAAGTTATTTTTCTGAGACACTGGGGAATTATAGGACGCAAATCCGATTGCAGAGTAGTGTCTGCCGGCCATTTCGGGCGTCTTACTTAACTGCATAAATACGCGGCAGTGGAGCATTTGGGGGTAAAAACTGCGCCGATGGTTTTTCTGACATATGTATGGATTTCGCAGAACGTGTACAGTTATAATGTCGTTCTCGGTGATTTCTGCTTCCGCCCTGGGATTTCCAACCGCAGTCAGAAGCACCGGAACAGTGGCAAAAGTCCGCTTAAGTCAAATCTCAGTACACAAACCCAGCTTTACAGAAAAAAGTGTCAGAAATGAATAAATCGTCTTCTGCCAGTTTTCCGTCTATTGCTTCTAGCGATTAAAACACTTTGCAAAGCTTTAAGATGAAAGAACACTGAGGTGGGATTCTTCATCTACCGGAAACATCACAGATGGCATTTCGGAGGGCAGACCACTCTCCCAGGCTGCCACCATCCAGCTGTACCCCCGCAGCCCACCAGCTCACTACCACGGCTGAGTTTTGCCCATTAGCTTTTGTAAGGATGCAGGATTCTTAGATGAATTTATTTGGGAAACGGTTTTAAAGACTTTTTTTAATGCTTCAAAATTTAGAACGGACCATCATCTATCTGCCGCTGGCTGACTGGTAAGTTTATTACAGAGGCAAGAGTTTTTTTTTTTTTTAATGGAAGGAAAAAAAAACTACACTTCAAACGTAGGAATTTACCATTTCGCACATCACAGAGAAACCCTCCCTGGTAAATACAGTTAAACAGACAGACAGTTCTGTAGAAACGGCATCCTAGGTATTCGCAGCCTCCTTGACAAAATGGTTTCTTACCCGCTGTGCTTTGGGTATGAGACCCTTGTACAACTCATTTTAGGCAGTACAGTTCATGCAAGTTCTGGCGGTGCCCTGTGGTTTGATCTGCTGTGGCGAATCGAAAAGTGCGGATGCCATCGCTGCACAGCGTCTTGTTTTACTTGGCTGGATATGGAAATAACAGCCTTGCTTTCGCAAGGGTTGGCATGCAGCTCATTCCATTATTATTACTATTAGTCTATAACGTGGCATGTTAACATTTCCATTGTGCGACGTTTTATTGAAACTCATTTAACCGAAAGGTGCACCTGCCACTCCACTTGTAGCTGTGTTCTAGATTCTCACCTGCTGCCGCACCTGCTACCCGCACGGGATCCGATATTTGCTTAGCAGCCGATGTCATGGCTCCCACCCCCAGGTAACAGCAGTGTCCCCGCAACCCAAATCCCCTCACTCTTCTTTCTGCGGGACCTTTCAGCAAAAGTTAACATCTGCAGAGCTACATTGAAATATCTTTAAACCCTCCCGATTGTAAAATTATTAACATTTTGCTGCTTGACCAGTTAACATCAAAGCAAATCTGCATTAAAGTGTTTTGTTTTACATGGTTGACTGTGGGTACGTTTATGATAAATTGAGTAATAACCCCAGCATGGACGGGCTGTTACAATCGAATGTGCTTTTACTCCCCCCGAAGGCTGCGAGGGGGTGTTGCAGCTTTGTGAGGACCCCCCTCCTCAACAAAAAAGAGGAAAGTGACGAAAGAAAATGTACAGTTTTAAGAATACAAGCACAAACGTGGAGTTTCCTGCAAGCGTTTGCGCGTGTCGAGTTGAACGCAGCTAAGGTCGGTTTCCTGAGAGAAAGGAAAGCAGAAGGCTTTCAGAAAATCGTGCCGTTTGGACTCGATAATGTTTCGCTGCTGTGAAAGGAGGGCAAGGGGAGGGGGGCAGCTTTAGGAGTTGTTTTTCAAGGGTTTGAGCACATTTCCTAATGTCTCAATTCAATTTTTTTTAAAATATGCCCAGTGGCTTCATCTGCTTCTCGATTTCTCTCGATCGTTGATGATTCTGAGTCGCACGTCACTTTGCAGAAAAGAAACAGCTTAATACGCAAACAAATATATTTGAACAAATATTTATCGCTGGAAAAGTTAGAAGAATTTAGATTTGAGGGGCGCCTCACCTGCTGGTCCAGGGCAGCGTGGCGCCGGAGAGGGCCTCCGCATGCGCTTCGTGCGCCTTCACGAGCTCGCACACGCCGCCTGGGTTTCCGTCCTCCCGGCTTTGAATCGGGCGGGAAAGTCGTTCGCCTTCACGCGCGGCCACGTTTGGCTCCGTGAAGCGGTGGAGTTTGATTATGGCGCCGTAGAAGTGCGGCTTCTCGCCCTCCTCCTCCTCCTCCTCCTCCTGCGCTGGGAGGCCATCGGTGTTGCAGCCATTTCCTGCTGCAAAGCGACGGGGTCGCTCCCTGTCCTGCGTCCCAGAACTATAGGACCAGGAGTTGTATTCGGCGCCCAGCGTCAGCATCTTCCAGCTGGAGAACGTGGCCGAGCGGACGGCTGTCGGATTTCAGAAAGATCAACACACTTTTCATTTCTCTTCAGTGTTTCCTGCCAAAGTAGGCCACCATTTCAGCAGTCAACAGGCACCTAAACACTTCAACTGTTTAGGATCCCCTGACATAAGAAGAGGGTACCGTCCTTGTGCAGACAGACATTTAAATCGTTGCTTTAAACCTCAGAGAAAAGCGGGGACTGAGATGAGAGAACTACACCAGCACTACTTTTGGAAGCCCAAAATGGTATCAGGGGAAATGTGTCAAGTTGGCCAATCCCCAAATACCACAGCCGCTGCCAACGATGCTAAATTCAATTCTCAGAAATTTGAGGTCTTAATTCATAATACTAAATTTGGAGGATAAAAATATGTCGTGCAACTCTGGCAAAGTCCGCTCATAACAAATACCAGCAGGCCATAAGCTGCAGTGCACGCGCAGGTTTATATTACGCATCGCGTGTTAATAAAACACTTGCGTTTCGCAAAGGACGATGGAGGGGATAGAGTTAAGTCATCGCTCACGGGTGTAAAAAAATTGCATTTACGAAGCAACTAAAACAAAACGCCTTTTCGACAGCAGCAACGCTCTTTGGATCTGAAGTCGGTAGGTGAGTCCACTTGGATTCCGATCACTTTTTACTGTTGGGAATCCAATACTTGACAAAAACAAAAACAGCGCATTCAAAACATATTAGCGAGCCTGGATGCTGAGGTTTTAAATCTTACCGTATACCAGAGTAGATCGTCTTTCCGCCCATTTTGAATATTGCTGCACCGTTCTGCTCATCCTGGACTACAGGAGGTGACCGAAAGAACTTGACCGCATGCGACATGTAACCACTACCGCCAAACTGCCTAGACTGCAGCACGCGGGGTGACCATAAGCAGTGCTGGGCCTATGAGGACCGGGCACACGGAATGCGGAAAGGCCGTTTCCTGTTAGCTTTTTAAAAACCTTTTATCTCCTCGAAGGTTGTCGGATCCATCAACCCCTTCTGAACCACTCCGCCCTGCAAGAATGTTTTCTCTCATTCGGCTGCAAGCTCCGCCTGCAGGAGTCAGGAAGGGGACAATCATAGCGCAATTTAGAAGACCCAAAAGCTGCCGAGATACAATCAGCGGCCTTGCTTTGCTTCATTTCCGTAAGAAAAATTGTACCGAGCCTTTACGTGCGAAAAACGTTCTTATTTTTAAACCAGCGTCCTCTTTCAATGCGTTTCAGCAGGGGACATGGGGGCTCGGCACAGTCAGAGCAGTTGTCGGTGGGGTCAAAGCGTTTAGCAAAAACGAGTTAATGGGGTCGTCTTATTTGGCGGAATATACTGACGGCGGCACAGGCGGCAAGGACAGAGGATCGCCTCTTACCGGTCCTGTAGGTGTTTCCCAGCAGACCTTCACGCAAACAAGTGTTTCCGTCTAGTTCAGTTTTTATGGACCCCAGGGTCACCCCTGCATGTGAAAAATTCTCTACTGGATGGATAAAAGGCTGCAAATCAAAGCTGAGATGTTGGAGCTCCTTGGCCCACACGATCGGGTCCTGAGATTCGCGTCGCAAAGCGGATAAGCAACAGATTTGTGTTCTTTCGTAGGTGGAAATAATTTATTCCGACCAAAGACGCGCTTTTATTGTCCAGTATCGTTTGTTTCCGGCGTCATTTGTCCTTTGCATTTTACGAACCGGTTTTTTGAGTAAAAACATTTTGTTGCGCCAGTCGGAAGTCCGACTCACAACGGATCCTAAACTAACGGGCTGTCGATCCTCGGTTGCGGCCCTCTGTCCCTCGGTGTTGCCGAATCCCTCCCGGCCTTGAAGATGGGTCTCAACCCCATCGCTTTCGGATCCATTTCTCTCCTCATCTCGACAGCCGCACAAGAGAGTCCAACACCACCTGCCGTGATTCTCTTTGTTGCTTGAATGCCACTTCTAGAGAGACACCTGAAGGAAGTGAACCCTGAATTGTACACTGTTGTGTAGAAAAGCATCTGATGAATGAAGGTGGAATGAAAAAAAAAAAATCAAACAACTTTATTATTAGTAAATTTATTGAAAAAGAAAGTACAGCTAGTTAGACCGAGCATCGTATTTCACCGTCAAGAAATATGCAACAGAAAAGTAAAGATCTTTTTCCTTTGTTGAACCGGTTGGGAATTTGCACAAAATTCTACTTTACACTACTATACTAACCACATTTAAAAAGACGGGAATAATGTGAAGATTTACCATCAACATAGAATTATAGAAATTAACTGAAAGACTAACTACAGTTACTACGGTATGAAAACAGGAGGTAAATTAAAACGTAAAAAAGTTGTATTTTACAACTTGTATTCACTTGGTGAGAAATACAAAATAAACACCTTTTGTTCAGCACCATTTTCTGTTTCCCCAGCAAGGTCTGAGCCCATTTGAGCCATTTTTAACCCCACGACCCCTGCAGAAATTAAACTGTGATGTCACTGTACATTTGTGTTGATTGAAAGAGTGAGCCGCGTGCCTCGCAAAGCATGCTGTCCTGAACCTGTCCCTTGTCAAAAGCGCGCTGTCAGGTTTGATTTGCGCAGGCACACCGTCGCAGAAAAAATAGGCAGGCCTTAACTCGGTCGGACCGCTCCAGCCTGTGACGCACGTGAAGCCGGCGCCGGTCCGTCTTTTTTTTTTTAAACCCTCCAGCAGGAAGAGGTTCGTCTTGTGCGCGCGCTTCCTGTTCCAGTGAAAGAGGTCTTCCGCGGTGTACCAGCCCTCCCCTGGAGGTTACACAGTGTCCCTAGGCCATAGTCACCTGCGAGGGATTAAAGCGCTGCTGCGCGCTGCGTGTTTGCGCCCCGTGGGCGATCCTGTGTCTTCGGCTCCCCCGCACGCTGACGTTAGCCTGGTATCGCAGGTCCGTTCTGTTTAGCACCAGCTCTGCCACTCACCACAAAGCATAATCCCAGAACTTAACCGCTGAAGAGCTCCGTTAGGATGTTTTAAAAAAGTGAATGTGAAAAATAAGTTTAAAAACTAGAGTGCAAATCAGTTTTAAAAATTACTGCTGTGTGATGTTTATTTTCCATATGTCAGCGGTCTCAAACACCAGCAAGGCTGCATGAATGCACAAACACTCATTACTTTTCATAATTACCCAACAAACCCACTGAAGCAAAATATTTCTGAAGCTCGATATCCTACAATTATTAAATAATTTAACTAGTGTTTTGGGAGCAAATTCTCATACGGTAACTGTCTAGTATCTGGTCCAATTAAGCCATAGGAATGAGCTGGAAAGAAGAGCAGCATCATCTAAGTCACGAAGGATTCGGGACTTCCATTTTACCCCATCCTCCAGAATTGTCCTCAAGCAAATGCTCGTGGAGGAAGAAAATCCAAGAGTATGAAATCTTCCTTTAAGGTGATGAGGTCGTTGAGAACCAAACGGCAAAATGACCCACAAATATGCTACAAATTCATGCTAGGCCATTTCCAATCCTTGTGTTTACTTGTAAATGTGTAGTCGATATACTTTGTACAATCCTCATTTCATAAATGGCTTACAGACTCGACTCTGGAGCGTCACCCAAGGCAATGCGTCGAGTACAAACCCTTGTGAAGCTACCATGTTTAAGCAGATTGTACAGAAGCTAAACAAACGTTTCAACAGGCTTCTCGCGCGACCGACTTTTGTCCAGAAGAGCAGCGCTGTGGACCTGGAGGTTACGTACCCCAGCAATGTTCTGAAGAGCTCAGTCAAAATGTCAACTGGTGGTGGGAGCTGGAATCTGGGAGGATTTCTGTGCTGGTGTGGGTGGTGCTCAGGTGAATAGGAGGAGGGGTTCAGAGCAGGGCTCACGAGGGACTGGAGGGGGTAGTGCACGAGCTGGTGTCTGGCAGGGCGCTGGGCTGACGCCCCTCGGGCGTGCTGTCTGCCTGCCTCTGGGCCAGGGCGGCCGCCGAGTGTCGGCACTTGGGCGAGCAGCACTGGCAGCTGAAGAACTTGCCCTTGATGTCCCAGAAGTGGTCGCCATAGTCGAACCTGTGCGTATCCATTAAAGGAGAAACATCAGGTCGTTGATGTCTGTCTGCGACTGTCTGTTTATGCAGCGTGTGTGTGCGCAAGCGCGCTTTGTGCTTACCCGAGTTCCTCTCCAGTGCTGATGTTCTTCCCCGCAAAAAAAGCGATGTGGGGGAAGCGGAGGTCCTGGTGTGTCGTGAAAACGCGCACTGGGAACAGGTTGGGTTCGCACAGGTGGTTGATGAAGCGGCTTATGTTCCCGTAGAAACGGGCGTCTATGCAGTACACGTCGCCCACCTGCGCACGCCAATACACACCAGGGAGACACAAAGGAATATCCATCTCTTAGTTGATCAATATCAGAGCAAACAAACAAAGCAAAACACAGGGCCGAACGGTCCTTCAAAGATGTGTCCACACTGTGCGGCACAGCAGCTCAGCGTGTTTAGTATCCTACTCGGTCTGTGTTTCTGGGCTGGGCAATGCACAAACCTGACCCTGTGTTGGACAAGCGGGTACCGAAGAAGTAATAATGTCCTTTCAACATGTTTCTGTGCCAAGGAGACAAGATTAACGAAGGTAGATGTCCAGGATTAGACTGGAGCCACGGGATAAATAAGCAGCGTCGACTCATGCATCATTTCACACGGTGAAGTCCAATCCTCCAAAGGGTCAACATGCATGCAGGCTGCCAGTTTGAGTTCTAGGCCCCAGTAGATTTGTGGACAACAGCAATAAAGAAGAGCTGTCCTCTCCCTCTGTATCACTGCCTCCATCTCATCCCCCACGTCACCCAAAAGAATTTCAGGAGGTCTCCCAGGAAAAAGCTATGACAACACGCTCATCACCATGACGATCAGCAACAGCACGGCTATTTATAGGCTGAGCGGCAGAGACTCGGAGATGCGTAGATTGGGGTAGCGACCAAACCCAGAGGCAATAACCGAAGGCAAGTCGAGTGTTTCCGCTTCCACTGAACGCTGGTGGAAACACTGCCTTGGCTGCGCACTACAAAAAACACGTGGGATTTGATCCACAGCTCCACAGCTGCTGACCTTCGCTGCAGCTGGGCCTTCCCTAAATTTCCGCGGCGGTGGGCTACCCCAGCACATGTAGCTTCGGCAGAGCTGGTGAGGGACCCAAACAGGCAGGAATCACTACCCAGCGCCCTTATTTGAGCTACAAAAGCGTATCCCCATGTGGTGCTCCTCAAGCTCGGGGTTGCGGCTCTTTGGGGTGAGACAGAGCTCTGTATTAATTTAATGTTGTGACTCACTGGCCAACTAATAAGCGCAGTGCCCGCGAAGCGGAGCACCCGGCAGCTGTCCGCTCCTCTAGATGCAATGTTTTTCCATTTCCCGCAACCGCCACGCGGCAAGAGTTATCTCCCCTCCCATCTGCTGTTCGCCGTGGGCTGCCGTCTCCTGCCGCCGGCCTCGCTGTCTAATCAGATCGATAAATCTAAGACGATCTAACGAACGGACCATCGCCCAGCTGGCTTCTCCCCGTGGAAAAAAAAACAGGTCCCCTGAGGTCGTCTACACAACGCGCCCCACCACGCGGTTGCTTCTGCGCTTATTTGATCAAGCCGGACCACTCGCTTAAAAGCTGCTTGGTGCCCTCCTCACCCCTTCATCCTGCTGGTATTACACGTACTTCCTATGTAAATGCAGACCCAGAGGGCAACAGCCTGCAAGCCTCAAAGAGGCAACCTTACAACAAGACCTTATTAAAGAAAATAAGTCAAAATTAACTTTCAAACAGCCACTCAGTTTCGCTTCCTTATACAGCGACAGCATGAAGGAAGAGATGACCTCCTCTGTGAACAACAGACTTCAAGCTAACATTCAGGAACCTGCATGAAATTTAGGAAAAAGGTAACCTTGGTTGTCTCATGTCCCCATCTATTCTTACAAAAATGCCAAATATAAACATGCACTCAGTGGCTGAGACCAGGCTGGATGTCTCTGGCTACCACAGCACACGACAGTCACCAAGGGCAGCGTGGTAAACAGTCTCTCTGCCAGCTATTCTACCGCAAACGCACTGCGCAGATGCTGTTAGCACAGTAAAACCCCACAATAAGAAACTTAGACATCAGGCCGCTAGCGATTGGCTCCCGTCCTCCGGCTCCTTTCAAATAACCGACATCGAATGATGATGCTGATGTTTTACTCGGAGCTGTGTGCTGATTTGGAGAACAACATATGTAAATGTAATGTCAAATCCGCTTTACCGAACCACAACCACTACCTTGTTGTCCAGGTTGAAAAGGTAAGAGTCGTTTTCCCTGACATCAGCTTCTGCATCAGTGATGATCTCACCCACATACCTGTGAGAAACAGGACAGTAAATGACAGCAACAGCACACGTGCTGAGAAACATAACTTCCTAAATTTGATCAGATTCCTTCTGGTTTTCCGTTCCGCTGCAGTCCGTGATACGACGTTCTTCAGGAGTCTGGACCACGGCGCAGAAACGCTTGCCGAAAATCAAACGTCTCTTTTCTCATCCAAGCCATTTTCTTAAAGATCATCAAATGATTAAGGACGTGAAAGGGGCTGACTGAGAGGAAGGAATGTGGGGACTCACTCGCACACAAAGGTCCCCTGGGGAATGTCCTGCAGAGCCCGCACGCCCCAGCCCATCTTTTGAGTGCGGAACAGCTGCAGCCGGACCCTGCAACGACAGCACCGGGTTGCCACATAAAACGGACATCGTGTTTTGGGGTTCTGGGAACTCATTTTGCTCCAGCTGAGAGCGGCGGCTTTTCTTAGAGGCAGCATTTTACCCAGAAGCCCTCAGACAAGTGGCATAAAACCCATTACTCATTTGCCACTACATCGACTCCTCAGCTTACACACAACTGGGCCTGAAGAACGCTCCTAATTTGTCTTGTTTACCAATTCACAGTCATAACAAAAAACTTCACGGTACAAACATGACTGAATTTATTTTACAGGTGGTGCAAAATTTTTCAAGTTGGATAAATAAAAAGAGCATAATTTTATTTTAATTACACCGCACTACTCGGCACTACACCCCATTCCACTCTGCTGCACTTCTTTGACACCTATTGGCAGCTAAACACATTCCCACATTTTCCGAATCTTCAAAAAAATGTGGAATTTAACAGTATCCACTGACCCAGCATCCTCAAGGAAAGGCTTGGTTTATGTACGTGTGCATTCGTATCCTTAGTGGCTCGCACCTTCACCTGTGTTTTCACGTGTAATGTTGACAAATATTCCTGCAGCGCTGGAAACAAGGAGCAGCCCAATCCATGCCCAGAAACCGCAACCTTTTCATTAGCTAATGAGATCTTGGGCAGAGGTTTGGCGAGAGGGGATCCCATCAGGCTCACAAGCCATGTCGCTTGCTTGCAAGCATGAAGCATGATGAATTAAGCACAATTTTGCAGTGCATTCTGGGAATCCCAGGGTGCCTAGCATGCACTGCAGAGTACATCCATCAAATCGGTGAAAAAATTACACCGTTTATCTCTCTGAAGACAACCAAACCAGCTTTAACCATTGAGAGACTAAAGATTTCCCATCTCCTCGTCAATACCTGTGGAAGACTGGGTGTACGTGAAAGCTTTTCAGATCATTCCAGTCAGGTGATTTTTACATTTTCCTTTCAAACTACATTGGAGAACGTGCGCAATAAATTTGGTGTCCGGGGCTAGGCCTTAGCTTTAGACTACTCGGCACCTAGAGTACGCAAAAGAACAACTGATGCTTATCCTTTAGTCTGGGGTGACTGCAGGGCAAACATGAAGCTCAAACTTTCGTTCACAGCTCACGATTTTACCCACTACGCTACCTCAGGCCATTCTGCACCACGCGGTTCTTGCAGGTCCTCCAGCAGGAGCAGGCATGGTTGCACTCGAAAACGAGGGGCGGTTCTTCATGGCAGAACTCTGGAAGTAGGCGTCCTTCCTGGCCAGACACAAAGACCAACAGAAACAAGGCTATAACATTTTCAAGGAAAATTTTGCTGTGCAACAGGGAAAGAAAAAGGTCTGTACATTACATTAATTTTTTAAAAAAAATTAAACCAGAATTTCTACTGACATCTGATCTGATAACAGGTTCTGGGAGTTACCTTGTCATACCAGCATCGCAAGCTGAGCTGACCACACATGCAGTTGGTGGAAGAGCAGTCGTCTTTACACACACAGTACTGTCAACCCAAGGAAAAAGGTGTCAAACTTGTGAAGACAGAAGCCCCAAGGAGTTCAAACAGATGAAATCCAGCATCTGACACAACATTTCTAAACAGTTCGTGGGGATGGAGAGAGATGGTCAAAGCAGGTTTACCTGCAAGTGTGTGATGTTCTTGTCGATGTTCATAGGAGAGGTGACGCAGTTGACTGGGAGATATTTGTAGTTGTCAGGGTACGGCTCATCGTCCACGCCATTCACACAGGGGACGGGGACTTTCTCGTAACCCCTGGCAATGTCCCTGGTTTATGTCAGCGGTGCATCAACATTGAGAGAAAGGCCAGAGTTTATAAGGTGCTTACTTAACTAAAGGAACTTAGAGAGTAGCCACAGACTCTGTAAGGCCGGCAAAGTGCCCTTACTCATTAAGGTCACTAATAGCTGAGTTACTTGGTGTAACATTGATCAGAAATGTATAAATCTATAAAACTTTACTTTTTTTTATACTATTTCCCTTACAACCATGTTGTGTGTGATGTACAATTTCTTATTTTGTACATTTTCACTTTGTGTTTTTCCCTGTCTGCAGTTTGGCTCTTTACTCAAAGGACCGTTTTTGCCAAACTGGTCAATCTGAATGAGACGGTTACGCGCTTCCGCAAAGCGCACCAGGTCAAGCTGAGTTAGAGCTACTTCACTCTGAATTGTCAACCCTACTCACAGATTGTGAGAAAAGTGGTGGAAGGTCATTACTGAAGGTAATGTGAAGGTCACATCCACAATACCTCAGCAGGGAATACGAAATGAAGCAGCCGCCGTACCTGTTGAGAATTTTTTCCGTCCGGCTACTTTGGGTCCCTGCCGTTTCCCTGAGCTTCCGGTTGGCCTGAAGGGCGCTCCACACTTTGGAACCTTGGCTGCAGCACTCCAAAGGTGTCTCCCCTTCTCGATTCTTCAGGTTCACATCTGCACCACGGGTCAGGAAAAGCCTGGTAGAGGGTGTGGATGGCAGTGGAAAAAAGAGGACACGGAGATCTTTAAAGTCAAATTTTAAGGAGTGCCATTTGACCTCCCAGAGACAGTTGCACAGTAAACCAAATTGGTCTCAAAAACATGCTTATCTGTGTTTTGAAAATCACCCCAGTCCCTGTATTACCCTTCCGTTTTAGTCCGCTACCACTAGCCCAGACTCACGTCACACAATCTAGACGGTTTTCCCGTGCAGCAATGTGCAGGGGCGAGTCGCCATGGACGTTGACAGCATGGAGGTCACACCGGGAGCCCATTAAGATCTCTGCAATGTCCACGCAGCCAGAGAAGGCTGCCCAGTGGAGGCAAATGTTTTCTTCCTGGAGGCAGCCACAGGGGCAATGACTGAGACAGTGTAGCCATTAAGGAACTGAAGGGTAGCGAAAAGATGATGTTTCATCAACAAGAACTTCAGCAAGGATGGAAGAGGACACCCAAACGCTTACTTTGTCTCTGATGTTTATGTCAGCCCCTCTGGAAAGTAACAGTTTGACTTGGTCTACATGCTTGTACTCTGTCGCCCAGATGATAGCTGTCCAGCCGCCATCGTCCTGAAATGTTGATGGGGGGAAGAAAAAAAGAACACTGCTGACTGCTGCAAGTTGGTGCTTCAAATTGTAATTTGCTGTGAATGAGCAAGAGCACAACATATTGTTTAGTTTCCACAGAGAAAAACATGGCTGCTTAGGACATTTATCCTCAAAAGTGCTTTTACAAAAGTGCATTTCACAACCAAGAGTCTGAGGTATAGACACACACAGCCCAACCTGTCTGTCTGTTGACCAACCCATGGTACCCATCACTCATTTAGCTGCCCTGCAAAAGTGATGTTCACAGCAGATATGATGCAAATGTATGCAGCTGTTATGAAATCAGGAGAGAAAAGGTCCAAAGAGATGAGTGTAAGACTCTTTTCCAGAAGGGACAGAGGGTTCCATCATTCTCTGAGCCCATGTGCGCGACCAGAGTTTGTATGGACAAATAAAGGCAGAGTTAACTGGGAAACCACCCACCTGGCAGTTAATATCTATTGATTCGGTGTCTAACAGGTACTTCACTATGTCGTAATGCCCTATTTTAGCAGCCAGGTGAAGACAGGTGGAGCCCTCCACATCCTGCAAAAAAAGGAACAGTCACTTTCGCCAGTTACCTTCATCTGCCAGCAGTCTGTTGTTAGATGCGGATTCTGCCTTTCCATTTGGAACCAACCTTGTGATTGACAATGGCCCCAGCCCTCAGCAGGTAGCGGACTGTCTCGAGGTGGTTGTTCTCGCACGCATCCATTAAAGGAGTCCTTTGATCCTTGTCACACATATCCAAGTTGGCGCCAGCCTGAGGTCCAAAGAGTGAAGGTCAGCCGCACTCACTTGTCTTTAACAGAAGGATGGCGAGTTAAGTCGCGTACTCTTCACCCCGTGTATCACGTGCGACAAAGTCCCAAAACACCCACAGTGTAGAACTGTTTGGTCACCACTTCTCTATTTGTCTTTACCAAACACTCAGACAGTTAAAATGGCTCCACCTGTACAAGCATGTGACAAACTTCCTGATGCCCCGCTTCAGCCGCCACATGCAGTGGTGTGCGCTTGCTCTGGCTCTCCATCTTGAAATTGGGATCTATGCCATCCACTGAAGAGAAGAACATGTCTTATATTAGCATCAATAAGGAAATAACTGTTTCAGCACAAAACTCTTAAGGCAGAGGCCTTCGTCCAAAGAGATTAGAAACAGAAAGATTATTTAACAATGACGCTGAACCTTTTCGTATAAAGCAAACAACTCAGTATAAATATTACTTTACCCAACATCAGCAGGACTTTCTGGAGCTCTCCTTGTTTGGCTGAAATGTATAGCTGCTTTGGGTGGAACCTGAGCTTCTTGGGCCTAAAATCAGGCAAGCAATGAAAGAGCCAATTATGGTTCCTAAACACTCCTGCTTTCTTAATGTTTCACGTCTATGCTTGTGTAAAAAAAAATGATGAAAAAAATTCCTGACTGTAAAAGGACTACTGCTGTTCTTTGAAGCAACACCAAACCATGGACCATATTCTTGAGTACTTCTATGGAATTTGATGTGCATTAATATAAACCATTTTTTAAAAACATTGCAGCACATTTCATACCCAAACCAACAACATTGTAGCACTGTGCAAAGTAAAGGTCCCAAGCCACAGCCGTACTTCTCTGCATCCAGGGCCAGGAGAATGCTTTCTAAGGTCTCTTTAGCTGGACCTAGGGCTGGGCCAACCGTGAGACTCGCCCCTGCAGCCAACTTGGATCCAGTCGGGGACAGAGAGTTATCAGATGACTCTGGGGGTTTGGGCAGGGAGCTGTCTGCTCTGTCTTCAGCGAACGGCGGTACACAAGCCGGACTGTGACAAAGGACATGCAAACCCATTAAAAAAGCATCCTAAAAGGCAGTCCACACAATCCTGGGTGTATGGGGCACCAAGTAGCATAATTATGGAACTTGGGATTTCTGAAGTATCTATTGATCTGTACATTCATCTATCCATCTATTTGCCATCATTTTGGATTAAGAAGTCTGCTTTTTAACTATGTAACTGAACTTGTAGAGTTGACCAAATATAATTTACAGACTTCTGCCCTCTGTTAATGTCCTGGGCCTGGTCGCCATTTGGACAACAGCTACTTTGGAGGTTCCAACCTGCAACCAGTGCATACCGACATCACTGAAATGCATAGTGCTGTAAGGTGCCGCTATCACAAAGCACTGCAATTAAGTGTTTTATGCGCATGGCTGCAAATGGTCTGAACACAAAACGGTCAGAAGTCAAAGCATGAGATATGAACCAGATGTTCATTTTCATGGTGAAAATAATTTAACACAAATAATTGTGCTTATTGCTTAATTTTCTATGTGCACTGAAGCAATGGCACAAACTTACCCTCCCGTGGTCGTGTCAGCCTTGCCCTCAGATGTAGCATTCATAGTTAGACCAGGAGCAAGAGGCACCATGGATGTGGTGTCAGCCTTGGCGATGGTGACCTCCTTGGCTTTGCTGGCATCCTCCCCGCAGTGTGGGCAGAAGGTCTGGCCCTTAAGCACAGAAGCACATGCTCGGTGGAAGCGATGCGAGATGTTGCTGTCTGGTTGGCACTCCATGAATGTCCCCTTTAATGGAAAAACCAATTGAGAACAAGAAGAACGAGTCAAAGACAACTCCTTCCATATTTTGATCTATTTATGTGTGGAACATCTACTTCGGACAGCCATGCACTCACCGCCCGGCAGAAGAAGCCACAGCCCGGGCAGCACTGATGCTTGACCATACCAGCTCGGTGGTCCTCACACAACACTAGGAGCTGGACAGTGTTGGAGGGTCTCATCATCTCATGCTTCATCACACCACTTTGGCACTTACTCAGCTGCACACAAACAAAGATAGGATACACAAACCTCTCACATCCCACTCTTTAAAATTTTGCAAGTCAGCAGTTTCAGAAAAGAGCAATCAAAATAATTTAGTGTCCATGCAACTGAACATTGCTGAAAAGTAACAATTTTCATCTTTGCCATAAAATTAAACCAAATGAATGAGTTACATGTGTACATTTGTAAGACAAGTTGGTTCTTGAAAATGGGGATCAGGCAAAGGCAGATGGAGGGAACCCTACCTGCCCATCCATGCTCTCGGTGGCCATGCACTTCCTGTTGGCCAGTGTGAGGATCTCCCGGCTTTTGGGCGTCTCCATACGGCAGCTACATAGAGGCAGTTCTTGCACCGGGTCTGTCTCCATTCCTTCTGCTCCCCCAGACAAACCTGATCACAATAATATTTTGAAGGAACCAATCAAGCCTGTGGTAAAGAGCAATTCTTCAAGAATACTGTCATAAAGTACTGTGCAGCTTAATGTCTGAAGGATGGTCAAAAACAAGATGCACCTGTTAGGGAAATTACTGCCTTGACCTCTTCCAAGAAATGAGATAAAGATTTGAAAACGTGTGCATTCAAATCCTAAATTTAATATTACATACATGAAAATATATGTGAAAGTGTGCTGAACTGAACAAGTGCTTATATTATACATAATACAGTCAATGTAAATGGAAAAATGATTAAAGTGTTATAGGCACTTTAGTATATCAGTTTTTATATTTCTGACACTACATTAAAGGAATTTTAAACGGGCTGTCATCACTCAGCCACACACCAGGCCATGCAATTTTCTTAATCGTATTGTCTAAAACGCACCACAAAATTCTCGGGGATGACTGGCTGCACGTTACCACCAGGGGGCGCTCAACCGCATACGGACGCTTCACAGGCCTTGAAGAACAGCACAGTTCTGAAAGACTCTCATACCGAGTCCTACACAGGTGGTGAATGCCTCACCTGTGTGCTGGGCTGCCAGCAATTCCTCTTGAGGTTTGAGGTTGAGGGAGTCCAAGGACACCTCTGTGTATTCCTTACTGGCACTGGTTTGGGGCTGGGCTTCTGCCTCGTTGGCTGTGTCAAACAAAGGTTACAGGACGTAGAAATTTCAGTACCGTGGACCATGGAAATCCTCAGCAAACCCTCACTGGCATAAGATAGAACAACTGTTCTGGAAGAAAACATTCACTGACACATTTGTGATATTTTCCCATTCATGGTAGAACCCAAATTGAAAAATGAATATAATAATAATGAATAATGAATATTTAAAGCATCAGCAGATACGCTCCTCCTAAAGCTGCACTTAAAGGTCTAAGTATCCGTGGGTGCTGAGCAGCTGTCCAGCTGCTTTACAGTACCACTTTTAAAATGCAGCACCCGTGAAAAGCTTGAGCGCACTAAGCTAATGCCTGTATAGGATGAACCGGACAAAAGAGTGAATGCACAAGTGTCCTGCACATCCGGAAATGGCTGCAGAAGCACTGCGAAACACGGTGGCTCATTTGTCATCAAATTTGTTGAAGAAAATGCCTAGCATAAAGACCAGTTTCCAGCAAGTGTGCTCACAGTTCTTACTGGCACTGTAATCTTAAGATCTCAAAAGACAACTGGGGATTGCCCTTTGGCTAAAAATTTTCACTTGAACAAAACATCAGTACCTGAGAGACTCTCTGTTTTTAATGGTATCTTCTTTTTTCGTTTCTTGGATGTCCGGGGCCATGGACTGTCAAGCTTTCCTTTCTTTTTTAACCGTTTTTTTAGGCTGGACTCAGAACTCTGAAGAACACAATCAGGGAGCTATGAGTATTAGAAAAAATTAATCTCAAAAAATGACAATCAACAGCCCTTCAATGGCTGCTTCCAGCCATCGTGAGACCGTTAATGATAGAACTTTGGGTAAATAATGACGGTTTATGATCAATTTCCACAAAGGACTTGTGCTTACTAACATGTCAGATGACAAATCCTTTACGGCATAATTTCATAACTTGCCATTTTTGGCTGAAGTGACACATTCATAATTGGCACCACTGGTCTTCTTTAGTGATGAAGCCATCCAAGGCCATGAAGATCTTACCAGGTCTGAATCATTTTCTTCTTCTCCTTCGTCTTCACCAGAATCCTCAGATTCCTGTTCCTCTACCAGCTCCGCCTAAGCACAGTTATGATCCTGTATTAGCACAGTCATCTCCATCATGATCCAGAATGCTCAGAACAAGCACCCCATCTTGCCTGTGCATCAGTTCACCATGCGGAAACATGCTCATCCAGTTAGCACACTGGCCCTATTGAACCAAGTCAGCGTGAACCACAGTGCTCAAGTTAAATCTCAGATATTTCCAAGGTTTAAAAAAAACAAAGGGAATCTATCATTTTTAGGCCATCTAGTTAATACTGTGAATGAGAAGGGCTATCACTTTCCAAGTGGAACAATAGCTGAACCCCAGCCAAAGCAGAACTGAAATCACACATGCAGTTTCCAAAGTACCGGCACGCTGCTGACCTGAAGTATAATGTCTGAAGCCTGCGCTCCTTCTCTGGCAGTGCCACAGCCTTCCTCACCCATCTGCTCCTCATCTTCTTCAGAGTCATCTGCATCGTCAGACTCCTCGTCATCAGAGTCGTTTTCCAAACTTTCGCCATTCACCCGCAGGCTCTCTTTCTGTTGGAGGCCGTTGAGCCAAAGCACAATTCCCGCTGAGTTATGTCCCTCAACTCATTCTTTCACTATCCTGACAAATTGATTTTCTATGTCAAATACACCAGTTCCTCACTTCCTAAACATAACTGGGACCAGAAGTCTTTTCGGAACACTTTAACCACCATGTTGCAATCAGTAAAATGGACACCCATTAATCTACTTTGATAGGCTCTGCAAAAACGTGATACAACTACAAAAATGTTTTACAAGTTTGTAGCACCTATTAACATTTTATTAACTTGAAACCTCATTAAAATTCCTATTCAGTGCAGACTGTGGACCAATCCATCCTATAAACGTGTGCCACATTCACCAATGCCAAGTATAAATGCTGTTAATAAATACTGTAAACACGTAAGCATTTGGGCGCGTTTTACTGGCTGGGCAACATTTTAGTACATAAGAAAATGGAATGAATTTGTAGACGGTAGTGTCTACAAAGAAGTATGAAATAGTGTGTAAATGTGACCATTCCATGCGAACGTGAGTGCTGACCTGAGCTCTTGCTCGAGACAGGTCCTTGAACAACTCAAGCACAGATCGCTGCTTCATTACTTTGGTTTTTTTCTTGGGAACGAGGCTGTACGTCCCCATCTTCCTCTTCTTTTTGCGTGACACTGAAGCTGCTGAGATGGGGCAGGAGTGGGTCAACAGTTGAGTTGAGCAGATCACTTGTTTTCACCAGCTACAAGCGAAACTCTGAAATGGTCTGAAGCAGAACGGTGGGTCCACTCCCCATGCGCACAATACACGGTGGCTCAAGCATATGCGTGCAATCAAAACACTTTATGGAACCTGTAGCAATGATCATGAAAGCAGTATAAGCACACGAGGATGTGAAATGCAAAGACAGCAGTTTAAAACTATTGTTGGTCCTCTATAAACCTCAATACACATTGTCTAACCCTTTGGACCCACACATTCCTGGACACGAACTGGACGTCTGATGTTGTACATTCCCAGCACACCTATGGTTCCTAAAATTTATCTTGTGTACATCATGATGTACTTAACATGAATAGTTAGCATTTGGTTTGCAGTGGCCAGCTAGGCCAATAACAGCAAGAGCAACACTCTTCCTAGATGGCAACCCAGGCAGGGCTCAAGGGGCACAGGCGGGCCCCAGAGGGGTCTGACCAGTCTGAGGCTTGCTTGCAGCTGTTGGCGTGTCGTTTTGGCTCTGAGGTAGCTGGTTTTGGGACGGCAAGGGCACCGGTGGCTTCACCACTTCAGGTGCGCTCCGAGTCTCGTCTTTCGCACCGTTCGGTTCTTTTAGTTCCCTGTTTAGAAGCTAGAGGGAAAAACAAATGTTTTTTTATGAACCGCATCCTGTAAGACTGATTCTAGGCTTCACTGGAAGGAATAAGACAGCAAATCTTCAATAAAAAAAAATAAAGCAAAGATAGCGTACATTTCACCAAGTATGGAAAATTGTTTGGAACAACATTCTTCCACTTTGCTTATAGGTCATCAAATACCCAGAGCCAGTATGTCCTGTGGCTGGACTTGTCATGTTAAGCACAACACAGACTGCATGAAATGATGACTTCATCACCTACAGACTGTTACCTTCAGTGTTGCCTGGCTGGAAGCAGGTCTGGCCATGGTTTTCCGTGCCCGGTGTATTGTAACGACTGGTGGGGGGTCCTGTGTTGTGCCATTTTTAGTCTCTGTCTCTACAAGGCCCTCCCGTACCATGCCTGTCCCAATACTGGCATTAGTCTTTCCAATAGGTGGATTTCGCACCCGTGCCACAGGCGATGGCAGGACTGACGGCAGCGTTTTGGTGGCGTGCCCCACTAGTGTGATGCTTGCAGGTGACCCACTAGTCCTGTGTGTGGCAGTGCCACTCTCTGGCTGCTGCTTGCTGAGGACAAGTCCGTTGCTGCCTGTCATGGTGCCGTGGGGTGGGTTGCTCTCCGGTAGCCCATTTTCGCTGACATGTGACCGGCTGGCAGGGTCTGTCTGACATTCCACCATGCCGTCCTGGGGCTCCCGGTGGGAGGAGCTCTGGTGGCCTTTCACCGACTCTGACCTTTCACAGGTCCCATTCAGCTCCCCCTCAATTCGAGGAACACCTCCTTGCCTGTCCAAAGGCTCCTCATCTTTGCCTGAAATCCATCACAAAAGACAATTTGTTGCCTGGGCTATCGTAATGTATACCTAAAAAATAAAATTAATACAATTTAAATGTACACCTGGCGAGGTCTATGGAACCAACATATAACTCACCCCCTTCTCTAGTGTCTGGTTGTTCTTTCATGACCTCACTCTTGGTAGACTCTGCCCTCCCCACGACACTCGTGGCCAAACCTGAGGGCTGAGAAAAGCACAACATACCATCAGAGACTGAATAACTACATCTTTGGGATTTCAGTCGAATGATAAAGTGCAAAAATAAAATGAACTGCTTCAAACGACATGCAGCAGGGCTCTGGAAGCCACACTGGATGAAAAGCATTCCGTTTTACCCTCTGCTTTTCCAGTGTATTTAGCTAAAATCTTTTTTTTTTGTGGGAAACGATGCCTGTCTTTATGTCCTTACTGACTAAATATGGAAAAATGTAGATACTGTGCTCTGCTCGACCCATTCATGTTCTGTACTGCATATCTTCCAGCTTTCTGTACAGCTTGGGGTTACAACATCTATCAACTGAATTGGCTTTAAATCTTATCTGGGGTTTCAAGACTCTTGCCTCATCACCTGCCACTCCACTGAGAGACAGTGAGGAGAGTACAGTGGGGACAATGAGTTTGAAATGCCAATCTTAAGCCTTTAAGTCATCCTTCGCGTGATCTACTACAGTAAGGTGTCTCGTAAAGAAAGACAGAAAACAATGGGAATAATGCCAACGCACACCGTGCAGGCATGGGAGACGGATCTCAGAGCTTTGGTAAACGATACCAGAAAGAGGAGGCTCACCTAACTGATTGGATTTATGAACCTTTCCTCACGTGTTCAATGAGCCAAAGAAACGTCACCTTTCCCGGAGCACATCTGTCCCTATAGTCACTGGAGTCCCCCTCCCCAAATGGGAACAAAAGAAAACTAAGTCAGAAAGCTGTAAATGAATTTACAAGAAAGGCCAAGGGCTGAAACCCCATAAAAAGGAAGAAATGTTCTTTTTCAGGGAAAGAAACACAAGAGTTCTGCACAGTTTGATAATTGTCTTAGAAAAGAAAGAGTGACTAGACAAATGATAAACTAAAATGACTAATAAAATACCAAAAACAGGCCCACAGTAAGGCACAATATAAAATGGTTAACAGGAGGACAACAATGCTGTACTTGTGAGTCTTGACCCTAAATGATCCACTCGGTCGTGTTCTGCCTTATGTTTGTGGAATTCTGGTTTGGCTGTCAGCCCAGTTTTGAAACGAACTTCGCACTTCATCGTGGTGCGGAAAAACTCCTCAGGGGCTGTTCTAGCCTTACTGTATTGTGGGACATTACTGCAGTGCCACGTCTCAGGGCTCATAAACCTCCAAGGGACTCAGAGGGTTGTAGGGTTCATTTGTCCTACAGCTCAAGAGTTAACTGGACTCAAAGACTGAACCATCTCTTACCCACACAATGTCAGCCAGCAAAATGAACAAACTGCACAGGAACTCTGTGCAAACTGTACACGGTGACTGCAGAAGAGCCGGGAGGACAAGGCGGTCCGAACCTGCACCCAAACTCCTTACTGGTACTGCACATGTCAATTATCAACAACTATGATTATGCTGATTTGCTCTTATTTTTGCTCTTAATATATACGTGGAAAGAAATAGTAGGTTTACATCTCCAGCAGAGATACAGGGTGGAGTATAAACAGAAAGATAGATCTATGAGTAACAAGAAGAAAAAAAACCCACAATTATTCTGTAATTTCAACACAGAGAGCATTACAGAAGCATGGCATCTCCAGTTCAGAGTGCCATCTATGCATCTCCTTAGAAACAGCTCCAAAAGCAATGTTGCTAACTGGGAGGTCCCTTCACAATAAAAGCTACCCTGTGTTCCAGGGGTTCTGTAAGCACTCTGTAGCTCCTCCTACAATCCACACAACTCTAAATCTCTGGTCTTGGCAGCTACCAATACCCAAGCAGACCTCTTGGCCCTCCAGGATCACACCAAGGTCAAGATTGCGCATGCCCCTTTGTGTTTCTACGCCACAGAAAAGAAATCTGAGCTCACAGAGCGTTTGCAAAAAAAGCCATCCCACCCCTGAAATGAAATTACGCTCATTTACCGCTTTGTTTCTGGGAAGTATAAGATTTCAATGTTCCACGTTTCCTTGACAACTTAACTCCAAGAAGCTGCCACGCTCACCCATGTCGCCTATGCAAATCAGACACATCGCTTCATGGATTCAGTGACTTACATGGAGCCTCACTCCAAACCGTAGGATCAACAGTATGTCATCAGGCAGGAAAGCGAAGCCCAACTGCCATCTGCACCCCACCCACCCACCCATTCAGTCCCCTAACACCCCAGGAGTAACATATTGGTATTCACCCTTGTCTCCGCTTTTCATCTGGTGCAGTTGGCTGGAAAGTGACACTTTGCCAGAGCTCCTCTTATTTTCACCAAGGCCACTTATTTATAAATGTAAGATCAAGTGAATGGTTACATAACCCCCACTAACCTCAAAGGAGCAAGACAGTTCACAACACTGACAACAGTGGCTGGGGGTTATAGAAATGCTAAATTCATTGTGGATTTCCTGGTTCTTACCTTGATATTCCAGTGCGGCTACACCGTGCAACAACTGAACAAATATAAACAAGCCATGAAGCCGCAAACCCAGCCAGTCCCACCTGAGTAGTCCAGGACACTTTCACACATGTAAAAGGCTCATATCCACTCAAAGTGGATGTCCTGAAGGGTATATGCAGTGGAGAAAAGTGTGCTACAGTCATTCCTGGTAGGATAATGCATTCAGGATCTCAAACAGTGGAGTGGAATAAGGGAAAGTGCAGCCGCATTAAAGCTGACCACTTGCGTGGTTTTCAGCGAGGGAGGGAGCAGAAGTGGTTTACCACTGCCTTCTTCTGGGCATGTCTTTGGACAGTGAAATGAAACCCATGCAAACATAAGGACAACACGTACATTTTCTAAAGACTGAGTCACATTCGAGCCCATCTTCAAACACCCAGCCCAAGAGGGGCAAGACACTGGTGCCACCCTGTGCCCACCATACTGCTGTAAAGATCCTGACCCTTTAAACTGCATGAAGATACTTGAGGAGATGAGCCTGCTGCACCTCATTCTCAGCAACCTGCAGTGGAAACATGTAGCGTAACTGTCCAGTGACCATTCACCCTGACAACTACCTTTTTCTCCAAAGGTCCAGCAGAAGGAGCGCTGGGTGCACTTGAATAGTTGACGCTATGAAAATCAAGAGTGGCTTGCCAAGAATTTGCAACAGGGCCGGTATCACTCCCATCAAAGTTTGCATGCACAAGTAGCGCCTCAACTGTCTGAAGCGCTTTTATTTTTCTCCATGTGAATCAGGAGAGAAAGACGCAGTGTTTCGATTTGGTCTAAGGACAGCGCAAAACCTCAGTGTTAATCACCCCCTTCCCTGTCCAATGGAGAACTCATGTTTCCGTCACACATATGGCCATTGAGAAATGATTGTGTTGACGTTTCCCATGACAACAGCTCAAAACTGTATGGCGACCCTGGAAATGTAAGGTCTTCTTGCCACAAACCGAAGGGAGTGGACAGCCGAGAGGAGTCGGACTACAAAGGGAAAGAGGGAGGAAAGAAGGGAGCTCTGTCTTGGGAACGTGAATGTAAACATGCAGTCTGAGCTCGCAGGCCCTCCCTCTACAGGCGAACTGGGGAGCATGCTCAATACAGACAGAGGGAGACAGTACTGCAGATGACAGCCATTTTGTAACCTGGCTATTTACTCACACGATGCTGGGCTTGACTTGGGGGTAGGAATAAGCAGCGGACATGGTGGAGGCCCAAAGGCAGTTTCAGTCAATGGCCCAAGCAAGGTACAAGAAGAAGCAACAACGCGTCATTTTAGAAATATTAGCTGGTTTTAAACATTACTACCACTATCAGACAAAGCACACATAAACTTTAGCGTGTTCACTTATAAAGCAACTAATAGACAGTAAAGGTTCCTCTCCAAATGAATTGTACACTCCATCAGTAGTCATGGCTGCCTTCCACGGGGTCAGTGCAGCAGCCACACACGACATGCAACGTGCAGAAAATCCGTCACTGCCGGCTATTTCTGTGCCTCAGGGTGACGTATTAAGCTTTTAAAGCCACTGTCCACATCTGTACTGTTAGCACAGCAGCTCATTTGGATATAAATGAACTGGCTTCCACCAGCAAAGATGGAAACAGAAGTGCTGATGCAGCTTGTATGAGGACTGGCTATGGTGCCATGAAACATGGTTTAAACAATAACACCTTACTCTTATTTAATATTTATTTAACTGACAGTGGTAGCTAAAGATATAAGAATTGTACATTAAGCTACGTAAAAAGGATTTTCCTATTTTTACAGTATCAGTTCAAGGTGTTTATTTTGAGCAACCATTGAACAGCAGGAGTGAAATTAAATCCTTCTACCTTTCAACTGGAAGGTAACAACTCCACCCACTATAGCACCTACTGGCCCCCTGATGCGTTTCACAGAAGTGCTGGATTACAGCAAAGAGGGAAGAAATAAACAGATAAATAAAATGCTCCGTGATGTCAATAATCATGTTTTGTAACAAAAACCATCAACATCAGGGAGCCTGCATGAACGTGAGTGTTTGCGAGCCCAAAACCAGAAGCACGCTGTGAAAGACCTGAGTGGGATCTGATCTACAGTCACTGCAGAGAGAACCAAAGCTCAGCATTGACCAGGTTCACCCAGAAAGCAGGTCTTCAACCCTTCTCATTCAGAAGAACAGTCCTGCAGACTGGTCTGGACATTCCACACCGTTCACAAAGCCTTAAACTCTGTGGCCTACAAGACATTTTCAAACTGCATCAGTTTGATTTTAGTTTATTTACTTGTGGCACTTGGACTACAGGCATTGAACTTATGATTATCAGTTGGAAGGTGGAGAGGATTGAACAAAGTTTCATTTTAACTCACTTAAGTACCTCAAAGTGATTTCAAAATAATATGGCAGAAAAACCTGAATGCTTAGAATTTCCCAAATGATTAAGTAAAAATTGATATGCATTCAAATAAAATGCCCAGTGATTCTGAGATGAGAACTCGATTCTAGCATTCTAGCGCAAGAAAGGCGTCAGCCAACCGCACACATGTAGAAGTAAAAATCGAAACACAAAAATGTTTAAATACAGTCGTAACACCCTAAGCTGTTTTTGCACTGTTGCACCATTTCCATAACACACTTCTACATTATCCAGCACTTGCCTCATATTTCGTGGAATCTTCCATCCTAGGGAAATGGAAAAAAACTGTATTTTTGGACAAACTAGAACAACAAAGGGAGTTTTGAGCCTGTTGTTCCGGAACGTGCCATTTCTTCCGGCTTGTCACCAGTTTAGTATGGTTTGGTACAACAATTACCTGTGACAGGGCCTGGTGACTTGTGCCGTTCACATGCCAAGCACAGGATCATCAATCTGGTTGAAGAACCGAGCATCACCTCACCCTACAGTAACATTCACTGACCCGGTGAAAAATTACCCCTTCTTTACCTAGTTGAGTCAGGACACAACACTCTTTTTCTAGAGAAACAGGATCCTGCTCCAGGCCCTGTTGCAGATTTTATGGATAATGAAAAACAATGCCACTCTTCACAGGCTGGAAAGGAGACTTCCGAGAAACAGAGAAAGCAGCCAGCAAGCTTGTGGCCAAGGCTCCAGAGACAAGTCCTCTGCTGCCGTTGCTCTTTGCTTTGACAAACTGCGAGCACCTCTCAAGAGCAGCTGGCTCACCACACATCACCAAAATATCCAAAGGAGAATCATTTCACGAAAGCGAAACCTCCAGACACATCTGGGCTACAACCGTGTACCAAACTACTCCTCTCATCATTTCTGGCGTGCAAAACAGGTGGGCAAAAACTTTGGTGCCTGTGAGGTGCAAATGATGTGAAAAGGTTCTTTGGGTTTAGGATTGGCCTTGCTCTTCTGGCAAACATGGGGACGTCATCCTGGCCCAAGGTCTTCTTTAGTCCACACTTCAGTACATATCCAGTCTATTTCTGAGGAGCTTGAGCTATTTCTGTCGCAGTTTCTTACTGGCCTTCAAGGCACCGATGACTTTGCATACTTGGTCCAAGCTGTGGCAAACAAAAGAGAGAGGCATTGCAGGGGTCTACCCTCCATTCAGAAAGAGGTTCAGAGTGCCTGTGTGCTCCATTTCCCTCAAGCCCACAGTCACCAATGAGGGAGACATGCACTCCCAGAGCTTCTGCAAAAGCCAGGCTGGAGTCCCAAAGGTCTCGGCCTGTGTGGCATCACAATGACATTAGTTCTCATTGTCGTCCGCGCTCTCATTTTCATCCACGATCTAGGCTAAAGATTAAGGTGAAATTTTCCTGCACAAGGCAACATCAGTTGGTGCCGGGTCCCCATGAAAGCCATGAGAAGCCTTTCTGTGGCCCTTCCTACCATCCTCACCTAAGACACACACTTTAGGTAGACCGTGGACCTCTAGATCACGTGACAAAAGTTGCTTTTGGCAACTAGCTGGAAGATAACCAGAATCTCAGCCTGGCCTGACCTACCCAACCTACCCTCCTCATTTCTGAGCCAACAGGTCTTGATTACAAGTGTCCGTTCACTCATATCCCCTAACCTCTGGTCCGTGATGCCGAATCACAATAAAAACCTTATTCGCACAATACAAGAAAAATGCCCTTTCGCAGATTAAATCTGAAAAGTCAAAATAAGAGATTATAAAAGAGGGAAAAAAAAGTCAATTTGTCTCAAAAGAAGAACAGTTAGACTCTTCGAGAAGGCAAACCAGGCCTCCTGTCCTGACTAAAACCGGTGTACTAGGGAGCGTCGTACCTTTCCCTTGATGGCCTCCATTGAAGAGAAAGGAGAGAAAGAGTCTCGAACAGATTGTTCCTCTTCCCTTCTCCTCCCCACACGCATTCACCCAGCTCTGGTCATGTGACCCACCGGCTCCCTCTGTTGGTTGATTTTGCACAGTTCAGACGGAGCATGCTCAGTGAGCTCGAATTTCAGTGTTTTTTCCCCACCCCTCCCCCTCCTCCTGCTGCTGCTCAGCGCTGGTGAATGCGAGCAGCCATTTCAGGAAGACGGAGGCATGAAGGAGGCCCAGAAAAACGTGGCGGGCCTACAGTAGGCCCAAGCCTCATTCCATCGGATTCAGGGCCTGGCCGGCAAGGCCGATGGAGAAATAAAATCCCACCCCCTCCCCTGCTTCCTCCCCCCAGTCATGTTCCTAGAAGCTCTTATCCTACTTGAGCTCCAGGCTAGGGTGGGACGAGTCCACGGTAACCAAGCCATGAGCTCTGCCAAGCCAAGCACAACAAACACCTTTGACACAAAACACAACACATGGAAACACATGGGCTTCAGCAGAGGGTTTCACAGCTCATGGAGGTGCTACTGCATTTACACTCAAAAACAAGTTTCATTTATCCTCATACGGCAAACACGAAGGCCAGAGTTTAGCAAATTAATGAACAGTTAATACTACTACAACAAACATATATGAGCAGTGACTCACCATTATATTGGCTATATCATTAACAAAGACATTGTTTCATTCCAACACTGCTGCTGCGCCATGATCGATCAGCCGCTGATTTTCAATTGATTCAAAGCGCTAAGACAGAAACAGCATCGTCTTCTGAACACACTGACAGCACACAGGTAATAATAACCTGAGTGGCAGAATGAATGAGAAGCTCTTCTCACCACCAGGGGGCAAAGTGGAGAAGAAAATGTGCCACTGCGCACAAAACCATTGGCTGCAAGACACAATGAAACCAGACTGAAGAGCACGACGTCCTCTCTCCTTTTAAAACAGGAGCAGCTCTTGAGTTTTTCCTTAAAAAAAATATCCCTGAATGGATTATAGCAATGTTGCAGCTTTATCTCCATCATGTGCTGAAGGAGAGAAAGAGGAGATTGACTCCTGGTACTGTAACACCACCAACATGAGCTGGTCACAACCAGACTGACACACTCCTTTATTTTGCCATAATTTCACTTTTGTAATTAGTGGTCAGAAAAGTAAAACAGCTCATGAAAGTTTCTGTCTGTGCTGAAGCAGGTGCGTCATTGTACGCGTCTGGTTTCACTTTTTCTGGTTTTAGGTCATTGTATGCGTCCGTCTACACGCTCATGCTCTCCCAACACATTTTTCCTCCAAATTATTCTGTTCTTTTCTGACAGCCTGCAAAGAGGTGACAGTCATCCCGCTTGGTCTTTCACATGCCTCACGTGCAGGACGTGTTGGTCCATTTTTGTGTCTGGACAAAACACTGCAAATGGTTTCTGGTGTCGCTGTATACAACTTGCACACAGCACACTAACAAAGAACAAAGATAAAGATCTTGGAGCTCTTAAGATCGAGAAAAATCCTTGCTGTTGTAACCCTAAGAAAAAGCCCTGACACACTGGAGGGAAACATCACCTTGTGTCAGTGAGCTGGAAAAAGCAAAGCTCTACAAATGACTGTGGATAATAAATAATACGAAGAAGGCCATTTGCAAGCTGGACCCCCACCCCCACAATCCAACTCACTGCAGCTGGATTGTTTACGACTTCTTGTTGTCCTGAGACCAACTCTCTCCATGGCACATTTCCCAACAGACTGGGTGTGACGTGCAGCAAGACAACTTGATATATAGGTTCTGGCTCCATAGCTGCTATCCGTTTAAAGCCACAGAGATGAAGAGGTGCACATCAGAAACCATCACCTAAACTATTGTAATCTTTATTGACTGTCTCCCATGTTTGAGGTGCTAGTGCTGCAGTTTTCACATGATGATGAAACAAGTAGGCTTCAAATTGCTCTTGAAATACTGCAGCTGAAGCAGCCAGAATTTCTGGGTCGAGCTATTGTTACAGAACCTCCCTACTAACAACTAACAGCAATATCTTGTCCCTCTTTCCTGTATTCGCCATCCACCGACAACTGCTGGAGACTCCCATCTGAATACGCACTTCTGAACGCAGAAAATTATTTCACTGCCGGCACGTATCTGAGAAAACTAAACATCAATCCCTAAATCTGTTATACTGACCCACAGCAGCTCAGCACGCTAATCACCTATGGGTATGGTTATGGGCTGGGTAGAAATGAGCTCAACTTCACACCCTACAACTCTGAAAAAAAAAAAGAAAAAAGAAGAAGAAAAAAAATAAACAGGCGTGGGCCCTTTAAGGAATAATGGCCTGAATACATGTTAGGAGCATGCTCAGTAGGAATGCTTTCGGCCATTTTCTAGGAGCACATTGTCTGACAGGATTACTACAAAACACAAGTACTTTAGACTTTTGGTTAAAAGCCTGCTTTGTTCTACTAGACATGTTGACTCGCAACCCCTTTCACGTCAATCATTACATCTCCCTGCTTTCCAGCCAAAAAAAAAGTACAACCTTTACAGTTTCCCAACTGGACAGCAGTCAAGGATTTTTTTCACTGCAGCACAGCACACATGAGCATGTTTCCCTCGATTGACTGGATCTTGTTAACACGGGCCTACTGACCAACCGCTTGTGGTCAGGCCTTCTGAGGAAAAGCCCTTGTATGATTGCTCCTCCATCACCCCCAGGAAACCAGCGTGGTTCTTGGCAACAAGCTCGGCTGCACCAATGTAAGTCCCCTGCCTTTCACCCTGGCCCACCCGCCTACTTGGGTCCTCGTCTGCCTTTCTGAGAAGGTGCACTTTGAAAAGTGAAACCAGATGTTCCCCAACCTGTAAAAATATTAAAGAAAAAAAATTTTCCTTAGAGAATGAGACCCCTGTGAGCACCCGGGTGTGGTTTCCAGTGCTCCAGCTTCTGTTTCCCCATTCAGTACCAAGCACAGCAAAGACACAATGGAGCTTGAATATACACCAAGTTGTAAACAGCAGTAAAAAACAGAAGCGGTAGAACATGGCTGAAACCACTCTAATGACAAAAGGTTAGTACTGGTGTTAATCTCATCGAACCACGTAACCAAAGGAACACCACAAATAGCCATCCATCCATCCATTACAGTACCATGGAAGGGACACCAGTTCATCGTAGACCACAAACAACCTTAAAGCGAAAGTACCCACTTAACTGCTACTGCGACCGCCGTCACAAAAATTTTGATGACCGGACTGCAGTGTTCTGTATCATATTATAGTCTCTGATCTCCTCTCAGCAGACATTTCACTAGACTTCTCTTATAAGAACTGACCCCATCCACCCATCCATTGGTTACAGAGATCTGATTGTTGTCTTTCAAGATCATGGTAATCCGGAGCCTATCCCAGGATACATAGGGTATGAGATAGGGAGCAGTTTGAGCAGGACACCGGTTTATCCCAGGGCAATATCACATGTTTTGAGTAATTCAGAGTCAGCAGTCCACCTGAAACACACGTCTTTGGACTGTGGGAGGAAAGATAAGTACCCAGGACACCCAAATAAATACAAGGAGAACGCTCAGACCCCACACTGATGGAATCGGATTCAACATCGTGCCCAAACCCATAGCCCAGGAGCTGTGAGTCTCTAGCAGCATCTGCTGTCCCATCATGCCACCCGTGACAAAAAAAAAAAAACAACATTAAATATTTCTGCTCAATGAGTCTTTTAACATGTTCAGTCGGCAGGAGATGGGATGCACATTCTCAAACACCTATAATGGAATCCTCTCATTTGAAATGCCCTGGGACCCTGCATTGGACAAGCAGTTACTGACAATGGATGGATGGATGTAGCCCTTTCCTTGCATCGACAATTGCAGGATAAGTGAAGGCAGTCCAAGATTTCTGCTATCCATAAGGTACAGACTGGGCACAGGAAGTAAGAGGATGTGATCTGGCTGGCAGTATTGCCACTGGAGTTCTCCGTCAGCCTGCAAGTCAACACAAGTCTCACCACAGCCCACCGAGGAATAGCTGGAGAAACAGGCAATACCTCAGTGAGTCGAGCAATCGATCTAATCGACTGTCCCTGCCCCGCCCCCCCCATAACATCACAAGCTCATTAACATGTATAAATGAAGATTTACATTGACACAACCACAGCCCAAACCCCAACATAGAGAAACCCAGGAGAACATCGACTTCTGAGAAGCAGGCCGCTAATTCTGGTCAAGCACTGCAAAAGAGAAAACAAGAGGCATATAAACAGTCCTTGTTTCTTTAAGTTATGCCTTCCAGCATCATGGCAATACCTGGATTATTCCGTGGGTTTCCATGGATGGGGATGAGAAGAGAGAATGTGTAGAGCTCCACACTTAAATCTAGCTTCCAACACATGCACAGTCCCCGTCAGGTCACATGACCAATCTCTTAGTCGAATCTCTGACATGGCCCTCACTGGGCATGCTCAGTAGTTGCCCTGCTGTTCTCGGTCGAGAAGACAGAGGGGGGAAAAGACTGCAGCCATTTCATGGAAACAGATTCTCATCTCAACAATTGGAACAGTTATGAAAGCTGCCCAGCTTCTCCACCACTGTTTTAGATGATAAGTATTTGTCTGTTTTAAATAAAGTAAATCTCTGACACCAGACAGGCAAAATTCATGGCTTCTCCTCTATTTTTATAGCAGCTGAAGGCACAGACCCTTTTACCTTTAGAAATGTGATCCAACTGTTTTTCTTTATTGTCTAACCGCCCAACTCTAATGCCATGAAAGCAGAAGGGAAAAAGCTGAATATAAACAGCGAAAGACCATCAAATTTTTCACATTGTTTCATTACTGATAACGTCATTATGATGAGGGCATTCCTAATATATTGGGTCATTTATGTTCAGAACATCGGTATTTGAGTGTTTTGATGATAAAATAGAAGAACAGTGAGTAAGAACAACCTCACTGCTGTTCAGTCAGAGACTGGTTCCTCTTCTGAATGAGAAGCGGACACAGAAATGAACAGATTTGGCATAATGACTCAGATGAGAGTGAAGAAGAAAGAGAATCCAGCAGACAGGAATGAAACCGTGGGCTGTTCCATCAGGACCGTAAGTGAGTGTTACACCACAAGGGAGGACGGATCCCACACCGACCACTGCTGTTTAACGGTAATGCAACTGCGCCCGATGATAAACTTGTCTTCAAAAAACCTCTTCAACAAAATGAAGGAATACTGTAATGAAACAATCAAAGGTCACATCAAAATGCTGATCCTCATCATTTAAGACAACAGTAGCAGGCTGAGAACAAAGGTGACTATATGCAAAAACGTGTATTAGCCTTACCCAGTAACTGGAAAGCCATTAAATAAAATAGACGCTTTACAGCATGTGAATATGAGATATTTCCCTGGTTTGGCCTTGAAAGCAGGAAGAGGCACATTAGTCAGAGCTGCACCCTGCAGGGCTAGCAAGCAGACTTGACAATGTTTGTGTGCGTGTGTGTGTGTTCATAAACACTGCTACACTTCCTCTTTTGTTCACTAGTCTTCCATCTCAACCAGCACAGGTCTTTTTACCAGCCAACAAGACCACCACTTCTGACATACAGGAGGATCTCAGGGTGTTCAAAACCCTAACCCTAACCTTTTAACAACAAATAAAGCAGCAATTGTGTTTTACAGACTTCCACCATAAAACCTGGAGAATGTGTCATTTATACACCAAAATTCCAATTAAACTATCATGTTACAAGAATACAAAAAAAATGCTTTACGAGAGCAGTAATTTCTATTAAAAAAAAGTGACGTTGACGACCACATCATATGAGCAGTCCAGCATGTGGGGTATAGCCTCTCCTGTACAACTGTTTTGTAGCCATGTACTCACCAGCATCTCTTAAAAACCTTGTGACTGTTCATCCCCTATAACTTAAATTAAGGCAAAAAGTTTTAAATTGCTAAAGATTAAAAGACAAAGGAAAGGCCTATCTATAATTTTAAAATATCAAGTTATAAAATGCACAGAATTCACTTGAAATGCAAATATTACAAATGGCTTTTTTTTATTGCAAGCGGTACTTTGCAACAGTATAGCAGAGAGGATTTCCAAGAATTCTGGAAAGCGAATTAGTATCTTACAGCTGATTAAAACATGCATACATGAACATCTTGTACAAGATGGTACTTGTATGGTACATGTAACCATAGTGTCTGCCAACAGTTGTACATAGACATATACAGTACTACAACATGACGGCTTACAGCTTATACTGTACATGGAAAATGTTATGAAAATGCATAAAAACAATGTAAATTGCCATTTCTGCACACAGAACCAGTTATTTCATGACGCGGATGTGTTATGAGAGGATATGCTGCATTATGGCGAGGGACTGCATGAAGTTTTCATGTAAGTACCGTTCTGTGAGATGTACAATAAAGCAAAGATACGCCGAATTAACTTGCCGAGTTTGTGTCTTTGTGTGATATGACACCCATGTACCTGCATAATATGCCTGTGTGATATTGTAGCTTAATGACTGCAAAAGGTGAATACCGTATGAGACTGTGTTTTGGCACAACGAAAGTGCCCACGCACAGGTAGAAACAATCTTCTTGTGTCTCACATATAGCTAGTTGTTCTCATGAGCTGTCAACACCTTCCCAAAACCATAGCTGTATCCCTTCTAGCACCACCTCCACACCAGGTGCACCATTGACCAATGACCAACCATCAACAAGCTCAGCCAGCTTACTGACAGAACAGCCTCAAGAGATCATGTCGCTTGCACTTCCTAAGTTTGTTATCCTATGGAAGACAACACCAAAGTATTTTAAAAGGTTTTAAAAACATACTATACTTAAAAAAAAGCAAAAATCATAAGTGAATTATTTAATAATAGTATTTATAATATACTATACCGTGGTCAGAAATAAAGAAAAAAATGTTGACAAATGTTTGAAAGGAAGCTACCGTATGGACTACCCACTACACACTCACGAATACGTACTAACATACAACTGATCTTATAGTGCTTTATGACCTGGCCATCTGTATCTAACATGGTCATAAGTTGAAGATAGTCTGTACTGTTGTTTTTGTTATTAATACTTGTCGTGAGGGTTTTTTTCATGTCCACAATAATTCTGATATTTGAAACTTGATTATGAATTACTCTGTCCAATTTAAATGTTTTCTCAAAGAATATGTAAACCTTTTATAGATCATGAACGCATTTTCACCCATTTAAATTCATTGCATTTAAGAGCAGGGTTTACAAGAATTTATATTACAAGCAGGAACAAATTATGTTCCTTATGTGAGGGAAATCAGTATTTGGAATTTACTCAAATGGATTGTGCTAAAAAAAAAAAAAAATAGCCAGTAATATGTTAAGGAAAGAGAAACAAAATGGGACTGATGTGTTGACTCCTGGTTAACAAAAAACAAGACACAAAACAAACACACCCATTATCTCAAAGATCTCCACAGCTTTTGTTTAAAATTAAACTTGAAAGGCACGGCAACTTGCACATTACGAAATAAAAACACTACTTTGCTCACAGGGGAAAAAAAAGGATCCCATGAGATTTTCGGAAAGCTGGTCAAAGCAAAGCCAAGAGATGTCAGAAATTATTCAGGGGTTTTGTGAACTGGTATTTTGTATTGTCCTGCAGGGTTACTCCCCTTCTAAAAACCTGTGCTTTTCCTCCTGGCACGGTAGACATTCGAGAGAGCAAAACTACCTTCACAACAGGGGGCACCAGGTCCCACACCACGGTGTAACTCCGTAGGTAAGTGATCGCCACTCGAAATCTCATTTTAGTTTCTTCCATCAGCGACAAGAAAACTCATTTCAGTAAGCACCTTGCATAGACCGTGCAGTCCAGTTGGTGATAAATAACCTTCCTAAGTGCATACAGTCTGATAACAAATGGTCATTAAACTGAATGGCAATTTATCACTGTTTATTTTAATTTAGACAATTATTACTGGGTCTTCTACCTTCATTTTTACACAATAATATTACGGGTACACTGGCAGCTGGGATCAGTGTTACAAATGAATGCAGTTAACTCAAAACTCAAATTACTTGAAATGTTAACAATTTATTCTTTCAAAATCACTGTCACTAATCCAAATAAGTATCAGGTGCTCAGCACTACGACTGCCAATACCAGTTATCTGAATATTCTACTCATCGTTCTGATGAAAAAAGAAAAATATGTTCTCTATTTAATGTTTCGCCTTTTATGGCGTTTGGAGCTGAACGAGTCTCTTAAAATGTACAATTATCATTCCGATTAAGTAGGACATTCAAAGGGGAAAAAATGCAAAGTGTAAATTGAGTTTAGGCATTAAGAGCAATATTAATTTGAGTTTCAAATACATCATATTTAATGAAATCCAATAAATAGCCAAAAATATATTTAAAATTATTTCCCAGGTTAACCCAAAAACTAAGGCAAAGGAAATCTACTGAAAATTTTTACCCAAAATTCACTAACCAAATCAAAAACCTAAATCTGCATCTAAAAAATATTTTTAGTACCAGTCCAGGTGAGAGGACGTGGAGAGTGAGGCATTATGGGAAGTGAATGTAATTCCAGTAAAATGTGTGTTGGCCATTTTGGATGTTACTTAAATAAATGGGAGGCAGAAGAGCAACTAGCAACACAAATGGTTTTTCTGATATATGTGTGCATTAAACAGAAACTGCACAGTTATAAAGTTGTTCAAAATAAACACAGCGTTTTGAGTGGACTCCTGCTTTGGTTCATTTCTGATTTAATTAAAAACAGGAACTATGTTGGAGCAGTAGCTCTAGCTCTGGAGTAGTCACCACAAAACATGCCTGGGATTTCTGCAGCCAGGAAAGGTAACAAGAATGTGCTGCAGTCATATCTCAGCTGTTCTCTGGATAGGATCATGTTGTTCATGTTGTTTAAACATGTTGTACATTGTCACCATAATACACCCCACACTATTAAGTGAAAATGCCTTTTAAGAAAATGGAAAAGCTTGTCAAAATCCTTCGTGAACTATTACATATGTGTTTAAAAGTGTTTTAGTGATTTTTGGGAGATTGGCTGGTGGACTCAAGATGAGCTGGGAACACATTTGAGTTGTCAATTTGGCTCAAAATTTGAATTTACATTTTAAATTTTAAAACCAACTATATTCTAATTTGAAATATTTTTCATTGAAAAGCATAATAAATAAATGCAGCATAAAACTGGTGTAATGTGCATTTCTTGCACATGAGGGTGCTAATCTTCAATCGCGTTACAGTTTAAGCATACAACAGTAAAGTAATGAAAGCTATTTCTTTTAAATAAATATGCATGGTTGCAACATTTTAATAAAAAAACAATAAGTTATAAAGCATCTCATGAGCTAATTACAAAATTAAAACAAACTGAACAACTTCATACATGGTTAGTAAAACTACTAACAGAGCAATGCTTTATATCTTACTAGCAAAACAAACAATATGTTTCCATAACTGAACAAATCTCAACTGAACACTTTACATATTAATGGCCAATAAGACAACACAAATACACACTGTCACAAGTGCCAGGTATTGTTAAATATTTCCTAACTAACTAGCGTGGCTATGGCCCACATCCACCATATTCGCAGGTCTGTGTTAACTGGTAGCGATGCCATTTAGACGCCATTTTATACAGCAGGATGCTGGCACTCAGCTCATCTCCACTGACCTTGCTGTATAGGTCACCCATTGTAGTTCTCTTTTCTCTGGACTGTACACCTACATTCGGTTTCTTACTCTCACTCATTCGAAATTCATTTTCTAAAATTAGGACTTTGGTCTTACATTTGGACGTCCATTTTGAGCATCTGAATACCCAGATCTTATCCACATTTAAACAAGACTGGCGTTTCAAATATCCATTAACAGTACTACAATGCTTTATTATTTTTATCATAAAAAATAACGGAATATAGGTTTCTGTCATCTGAAAATATCACTATTAAACATTTTCAGGAACGGATTACATTCGGTTAATGAAGGATAGCTGTAAATCAACATTGTTTTGCATATTTTATTTCTCCAAGCTCTACTTATAGTTGTAAGCAATCCAAATTAGTTTTCAGAACTACAAGTTATAAAGTAAAGGTCAAGTATCATGCACAGGTCATGATGTTTCAGTAAAGTACATTTTTGGAATGTTTTTTGGCAATGGCTAAAATGATTACAAACTTTCCATTCAAGCGCTGTAGCATTGCAAGTTCCTTTTTACAGTGTTCAATTGTACCACATTTTCTTTCTGTTCAAGCTTACAATGATCCCAAAATTTAGACATTTGCTGTTTTTAGCACATTCCACCACTTTTCACTCAGTTTGTCTGCCTTCCTCCATCTCTCAACCCACACGGTCGTATCACATGTCAACAGCATCAGCTCTTTGTGCAATAGGAATTATCATCAGAGGACTCCACTGCTTGCTGTTCCACTATGACATACATAGTGATAATGAAAGATATATATTGAATTGAACAGAATATACTTTCCTGGGGTTACAGTAAAGTACAAGACTGAAATGATACAAGGCACATAGTGACACAAGCACAGAAGTGTGTAAATCAATTGCAGAGCTACAAAAAAAATAAATAAACCCAGTACTAAAAGTTCAACTGGACCAGCTAACCACAGAAAAGAGTCCCGGACAGAAAAGTGGTGCTCCATGGAGGTCTTGAGAGACATCACAGCGGCTCCTTAGATCAGACCAATGACAGGGACACAGTCAGCACAATTTCCAGGCTGTAGGTCCATTCCCCCATGCGACATGTCCACCATATCGCCACATACTGTGGAAATACACCAAGTTCCGATCTTTCATCTACTGCCAATCTGGAGCCCTGAGCTACTGTGCAGCCTCCTTAGAGCTGTAGGTAAAACTTGAGTTTCAAAGCACAGTGTGGGGAAAAAGCAAGTAAAAACAGAACCATAAGCACTACCACTCATGTTCATTACAACTTGGGTCCAGTAGACAGAGCACTGTACATAGTAAAGAACACTCCCAGTAAAACAGAACACCGCCGCAGAAGCCTCCTGAAAATAAATGCAGAGACACATACATACATATATATATATATATATATATATATATATATATATATATATATATAGAACGAGTGCAAAACAGAACATTTTAATTGAGGATTCCAATTAATTTTGTTACTTTGAGGAATCATTCCAGAATTATGCTACACCCTTAAACACCTGGCATTACACCTTGCATTAACCTTTTCAAGTCTTCAAATAAATATAAAATTAAATTGTGAAAAGCTAATACACTATTCATTTTCATTAACCGGTGTTCAATAACAAAAGCAGCTGATGGCCAAGATTTATTAGATTTTTATTCCAATTAACTGCCTAAACATGAAATATGATGCTTCTAAGAGGTCCTTACTAAACAGACTTAAAAATTAAGAGCACAGATTTTAGATACACCTGGTTGCAGCTACTTGTTTAAGTGGCCGCTGTATGTCCCTGCTAATTCACTACCACTACACGGCCCCACTGGGAGAAGGTTTCTAGTCTCATAGCAAAGATCATTGTCATGTAAAATTACTGCTGAAGTCTGAAAACCTCTTCCTTACGACAGGCCTTTTCATGTTTTCATCAACCATTATCAATGGGACAATCTCTCTCTCTCTCTCTCGCACACACACACACACACACACACACACACACACACAGCAACTTAGCCACCAATTCACCTAGAGGAAATGAGCACAAACACATGGAGGAAATGCAAACTCCAAGTAGACTGAGCCAGATCCCACTACCACAGCCAAAGCTCTGACCTTATGGCCACCAGTACTTTGCTGCTTTAGTGATACTCGTGAGAAAAATCCATGCACACCTAACTCTTCAAAGCTGCCACTGTGGGAACTGTAGGAGTGTACTGTCTTGGTTTCAACAAACACCCCTAACAAGGATTGCATTGAAACACAGCTGCTGGAGGTGGATGTTTGATGCAGATCACACGGTTAACAAAAAAGAAAAGCACACAGCAGACAGGTTGATAGCTGATTACATTAAATTTAATAACACTGCTTTAATATTGCTAAAAGGGACCCTTAATATGAGTGCTTCAGACAGGATGCATAATGTTCCATGTGAACTGTCCATGAAGAGTTTTACAGAAGGTGCTCCAAAACATCCCTTCCCAAGGTTTCAAGAGGGAGAAACGTTGTGGGTACAGTAGGAAATCAGGGTGAAAACAGAGCTGGTCTGGCAGTCAAACAGGGTAGCTCTGCACTGCCAACCACCTGGCAGTCAAACAGGGGTTAGGGAAGAAATCGGAGGCAAGGGAGTAAAGGGAAGTACTGACATATCCCACAGAAACCACAGAGGTTTCACGAAAGCATAGAAAATAGCAGACCCATCATCATCATCATCATGAATGCCCCATGTTTGAATTGTCTGCTACCTCCAGCCTGGAGCTGGAGAAGCATGAGCCATCCTGAGCACCCTCGGTGAAAACCAGTGCTCAGCGGAGAGCGAGAGTCAACACATCATGACAGCTGCCAGCTGTGCTTCTCTCTGGGGAGCACACCGATATCCGCCTGAATAAAGCCTGTATTCTTCAACACATCTCCAGTCCTACGTCCTCTACTCCATCTCTTTTCGGGTATCTTTAAATAAAGGAGCTTTTCTGAACTCCATTTACTCCGCTTTCTCTCCCCGCCCCATTAAGTGTCAAGGACCTACAAGCTGATTCGCTAGCACGCTCCTCAGATCAGCGACATGACGGGGAAAATGAGATGGAAAAGCAGCAAGTAATGGCGGCCCCCTTTCTCTAATTTACACAAAAGTCATTGCGACTGCCCTCTCAAACTGCTGGAATAAATCGTTCAAACAAAAACAGCAACCCATCCTGCTTGCTTAAGTTACAGTGAAGCGATGAAACACAATATGGGATGTATCGCCCCTGAAGCTGCAAACATGACCATACTCAGATCTTTGTAACAGCATTTGTACTACTTGGCAAGGTTAACACTCTAGCATAAGGCACTTTTTCACAAGTAGCCAGCACGTTATAGCACAGATGCTGAACTTGTTGCCAAAATACAGTAAAAATACACAACACACCGCACAATAAGATGAATTTGGACATAACTGGTTCACATACCCCTGCTCCCATTTGCCACCAACATCTTCTGACAGAAAAGAATGTACAGGATTTACTGAAAACGTACATCTGGGTGTGTTACTATTATTAATACTTGACAGCAAAGAATGTACAGGATTTACTGCAAACATACATCTGGGTGTGTTACTATTATTAATACTGTAGCAGCGGTAGGGGAAATGGTGGATTTCCCATAATACACTGAATATTTGTAAATATGTGTGTCCAACTATTGCTGTTGAACCTCTCTGTCCAGTATGTTTGAGAGCTTTGGGCTGGCCATGTCGTTGCACTCTGTGAGTGCCAGTGTTTAAACCTGCCAGCGAATCAAAGCACGTCTTCCCACAATCTAATCTCCCGAGAAATTATTTCACAACACTAATAAAATTTTCATTAATATGACTGACAGCACAGTTAAAATGGCATGTTACAGTATTATAATTCGATTAGTGCATATTGTTTTACCTGCACATTTTTTCTACGATAACCAATTTCCTACATCTGGCAAATAAAAACAAATAAATGAACCCCCACCACACACACACACACACACACACACTAACTGGAAGGCCAACTGAAAAATATTTTCCTTAACCTCCCAGTAAGGCAACCCTGCATTTTATGTGATTAACCTTTCTGGACTCTCAAGCTATGTTATGGTTGGGTTTCACTGGACCATAAATGTTCTACTCAGTGCGCCTTTGAAAACAAGTTAGAACCCAAGACAATCCATACTGCAGCACCAAGAAAGCCATTCCTGCTGGTACAACCAAACTGCTAGCAATCTGACACGGGAGTATTCCTTTCAGATAAAAACAGCTTCAACAACTGGAAACTGAAACCTGTCACAAGCAAAAGTCTTTAATTTATGCTCACTGAACATGTTGAACATTTGTGAAGGTTGCTATTTACGAGTCAGACTACCTAAAACACAGGCAACTACTGAGACAAATGATATGGCAAAAATCGGTGAACTGTAAAATGTCAGAAAGAGGCCCAGAGCACAGCCATTCAGATGCACAAACATTTCAAAGAGAGAATGAAACCAACCAAATTCCAGTTTCACAATCACAAACAGAAGTTCGTCCCAAAGTGTATTTTGTTCATTGTGAACTCTGGACAGGTTTTTGGTACTCTGAGGGAACCGCAGCAGAAAGGCAGGTCAAAATTTCAACCTAAAACTGTTCGATGACTCTCGAGCGACCCCTGTCGGTGACAAAACTGGATTTTGAATAATTATTCCAAACGGCTTCCATAGAGCATCAATGTGTAACAACAAAAATACGGACAGAAGGAAGAAAACAGTCAGAATTAAAGGGCAGCAGAAAAAAAAGCTGACATTTTTGTAAGGGATGCTCTCTCGAAGTGCACCACTGAGCCATCAATACACCAGTTTACTGTAAGGCAAACAGAAATTACAAAAAATTGGGTGTGCATTTCACATGGACGCAGTCAAAGTAAAATTCACTCAGTCTCAGGATGCTGACATTAAAAATTCCCCTGGCTGTTGAGGCCATTTCTAACAGTGGCTGTTTACAACATGTCACATGTTTGTGTTCACCTATTACTGGACCTAGTGTGGATGTATCAGCCAGCATCTCTGCAGCCACAATAATAATGAATCATTGGAATTAAGTGTAGATTCTGTGCCGTTTATTTCTGATGTCAAAACACTTCAGCAAGTTTCCCATGCACGGAATGTAATGGCTTAAATTGGAAATAAGACGCCGTCATGCAATGAGCAAGAGTTGTCCTCAGTTCCAGCAGAGAACACGATGGGCTTCGCTTCAGAAGTGTCAGAAAATGTTTTATCGATGCAACAAAATATAATAATCGTATATCGTGCGGCGCATTTTAATATTGACGTCCAGACAGCAGTTATCTGCGCATCAGTGAGGATCACAAGGCTCCTTCTGTGTCCACCTACAATATCAACATTTTGTCACAGTTTTCAGCAACCGTATTGCTCAAGACAGCATATTCGGGTTGTTCAAAACATAAAACAGAGACGGAAACTCATAATATAAACGTAATTTATTAAGAAAATTCTACTCTCTGGGAGCTCGCGTTTCTGAAGTCGCTTGTTGGATCGCATCCCATGTCTGAAGTTACAGTCCCTTCTCATCATTTATCATAAAATCTCGGACTACATGAGGCTGACATCGCGTCGGTAGCTGAAAATGTTTTATTTTGCGCTGTGTATGTGCAAAATATGCCTCGTTCTGACATGCTAGCTAGTACAGCACAATTGCTGGTGATTAGCTAGCCATCCACAAACAAAGGAAGCTACAGCACGGCCTGCTTACTCCGAGGGAAAAGAAAGCAGCTAATTCCGAAACGAGGAATAAAAAGCATGCGGACATTCAACACCTGACAGAAATAAATACATTTTTGTCAGTTTAGCAGCCCTTTTTGGAACGACAAAACTGGTATTGTACAGAGGAACGGTAACGAGGGGCGCCCCGGAACGAGCATGGCTGAAAAAGCCTCCATGCACAACATAGGAAATTTGACGACATACAGATTCCGGCGTGCCGCAATCCTAAGAGCAGGAGAGGCCACCCCCATTACACCCCCCCCCACCGGTTCGCTAGCATGCACGCGCACTCCCGTCGCGCGATCCGGCGGAAAGAGCCAGGCGGGCAGTTTGAAAATTAAGGCGCAAACGGAGGTCACATAAACGCCCGTATCGCTTCCCCGGTGGCCGCACGCCGGTCCCCGGCGCCCGCCCTGAGCCTCGGTACCGTCGCCCGGCGGCGAGGAAGCAGCAAGGCCGCGATAAGGAAGTTAGAAGACAGAGGCGCCTCTCTCTTACCTCAGCGCTCACTGAAGCCATAGCTCCTCCGGCTCGAGCCGAGGCCCCGCCCACGCCGTGACGTCAGCGCACCCGTTGGCGGCGGCGACGGCGGCGGCGCGCGCCCGCGCGCGCTTGGGCCTCCGCCGCGGCCTTTGTGCTTCGTCGTGGTGCGGACGCGCCGTTGCCGCGCTGTGTCTTTGGCGTGGGGCAAGTGATGGTTTTACGGACCCCTCGCATCATTTTAGTGTTATTAATATCGGTCGTAAGCTGTTGCTCCAGTGCCCTGAGTCCACGGACAAACCCTTTGCTATGGAGGATCAGGCATGCATTTGTCGGTGCTGGATGAGAATAAGGTTTTTTTTCTTATGGAGCATAATGGAGAAATAGAGTGGTGCCATAATGGCTTGTGAACGCAGCAGTAGGAGGAAATGAGCCCTTCTGTGCACCGCACTGTACCTCATTTTACAGTCTGGTCTTGTCTCCCTTCCAGTACAGAATATGGCACATTTCCAACACCTGGCTCTCTGCTCTTTTACACCTTTCTTACATTCTTCTCCAGGCACTTTTGCTCAGCTTCCTTCTCCACGATATCGCGCGGTGCTTCCAGTGACAGCAACTTCATCCTTTCCCCTCCATTTCCCAAGGCAGGTAACCCCAAAATCGTGGGACCTGAGGCCTGCATCCTGGCACCACGCAGCACAGCTGATGGATCTGGACCCAGTTTCCATAGCAACAGCTGAGGACCACTGCGGCAGGAGATAGCCCAGGGTGCGGCGTGTGCCCCCGCCTCACCCCATGCCCTGCCGTGGCCTTTTAAAGGGTCTTCTGCAGCAACAACCACCCAGATAGTGACCTGCATTATTAGTCAAAGAAATGCCACCATGACCCCTGGCGATCAGCGCCACAGGGCCACATTGAACAGTGTCTCTGCCAGCTTGCGCCTGGTGGAGCCATTAAACGTTTCCAACAATCGTTTTTATCTTTAACCTCAACATCTTCTGAGGACACCTTTGGTCATCGTGACTTACAATTATTCCACATTTCCAGCTGCACGCCAGGAGATGGGTTCATGGGGGGGGTTTGCTCTAATTGGGAATAGTGGTCCTCTAAATTACCTCATGTGGAACACGATGAACAAAAATGGGGGTTTATGTCTCAAAAGAGAAATTAAAATAATAAGGTGTACCAAAGAGTTTAAAAAATACAATAGTTCAATGTAACAAAGTTATGATACACATTATAAAATAAATGTCATCAAAGGTGTAAACTGGAGACTCCCTATTTTCCCTTGAATAAGGTGCTCCTAGGTTTGTGCGCCTAAACCTGGCTTCTGGTAAAGTTTACTTAAACTGCAGCTAACTTACTCTATAACCCCTAAGACTACAAATGGTCCATTACTAACATGATGCTAGTTGCGCCCGTGTTTTTCTACAAGCGTGTGGTTTCGTTCAGCCTGTGTTGCAAAATTGTCTCTCAAAGAGCCGTTCTAAAATACACCCTCGGTGCAGCAGAGCTGAGCTGTTGCTTGCCAGTTGTGTTTTGGGGAGACAGGGATCTCTCAGGAAGGTTGCAGAGAGACTGCATCTTCTTTTGGAGAACTGGTATTGTGGCTCAAAAGTATCCTCAAGGTGCTTTGATGGGGGTCATGAGCACTCTCAGGAGTAAGAGAGGGAGTGCTGGCAATCCACAAGAGAGGACAGCCTGTGGTACCAAGAAGCCCACTGGTGATAACCAGTTACGAAATCCACCACTAACGTTACATAAAAATGTGCACAGCATCTCTCACAAATCCATTTCAAATGTTTAACAAATAGGAACTGAATATTATTTTTGTCCTAATCCAGGAGCACCAGGGGACGTACATAAAGAATCATCCCAGCAACCCTGATATCGTCACAAATTTAAATCTGTGCACACTCTACATAGAGAGTATTTAGGTTTATTAATTTAGTCTTACAATGTTTAACCCATTTATACAACAGGTTCATTTTTACTGTACCGGTTCAGGGTAAACATTTTATTCAGGGGTTATACAGCAGAAGATGGGATTCAGATCTGGGTCCTCCGAGTCCACAGGTGGCGGCACTAACCACTATGCCACTCAGCACTCATCTGTTTGCTTATTTATCCTGCTTCAGCAAAAAAAAAAAAAAAAGATGGTCAGAAATGTATGAAGACACTTGATCCCTCATCTCTTTGTCTCATTTACTGATCATCCTCATACATATCACGTTATTTTTTTATGAATGTGGATTTAATAAATTGTGAAGCATATACATTTTCGATCCAAAGTTTGTATGATGTTCTACACTTTCCGCAATTTTTTTATGCCTAACATTCAAGAACACTTCAATAAGGAAAAGTAACAGCTGATAAATAACCCACAGGTTTGTATGATACATCTAAAACAATTTTATTAATACCATGTACAGTATTGATCTGAAACAATCCTCTGCTGAAATTTAACATTGATTCCTTAAGGTGCTTTTGACAAAATCAGCAAATACAAGAGGAAAAATATTTTACAGGTCAGATATGCAGAGGACAGCTATTACAATTAGAAAAATACAAAACCACTGTCCACATAAAAGGGGTAACAGAAAGAGATGGTAAAATGCATAAAGCTATAAAACCTTTCAAGATGGCAAATGAAACGGTGAACGTGGTCAAGAAAGGCATCTGTATGCTGAAATCAAGAATCCGTGCTCACGAGAAGACCTGGAGAGTGGAACTGCACATCAGAGACCACTCGTAGATACAAGTCTGAAATGATTCACATCAATAACAGCTCCCATTAGTCAAAAGACGGCACCTCCCGGGGTCTTGGACGCAGTCTCAAGCCAAGCGGCGACAGGGGGGTTTTAAGGCATAAGTTCACAAAACCTGATGTGGGAAGAATCTCAGGTTTCTGTTGCGCGTGAGATGAAGGAACGGCAACGACAGCCCATCCAGAAGGTGCATGCTAGCATCACGCGGTGGCCAGTTTACTCACTGTAGCGAGGATCTGCATGTGCAGTGCATTCAGCTGAGTACATAATTTTTTTATGTTGCAAAGGTCCACCTAGCTATTTGAGCAAGGATGGTCCACTGCCTGCCGGTATCACTCGAACACATTTCAGTATGCTGGCTCCTTCTCCCTAGTGCTCAACACAGGAATAGTACAAAAAGTAGAATCCGATGGAGGTGTGCGTACATTTGTTGTACAGTCGAGTCCACTTTAGTGGATACCCTTGCGACCTGGACCACAGTATTCAGTTATGTGGAGTAATCACTTATCTGTTATTATGTGCATGCTAGAATTTATGAGCCAAAACACAGAACAACCTATATACATGCAGTCATGTGAAGGTGAAACATATTATTAATGTACAATACTGTATTTATGTACATGTACTAGGTCCTCAAAAGAATTTAAAGTTTGCCACTTCCATCAGCGGTTGTTCTTTACACAGCGCTGCTCAGCATTTTTACATACGAGTTCGATAGTTTGTGGTCAACGTTCTTGCCACTCTGGGATGTGGTTTGTGCAGCAGCTATGCAGCAGCTAATGCTACCAATACAACTGCCCACCTATTGACTGAAGAGTGACAGATTTGGTGGTGCACTAGTTTAACCGAGTTCTGGTCACCAACTAAACAAATAGTGCGTATATACTTAACCAATGTCATTAACACAGGAATATGGCTAAAAGATGGGAAAATTTTATTCAATAAAGTGAATTATCCACTTACCAGGTATCCACTTATCAGCACTTGTGTTCCTTTGAAGTGAACAGTACCAAAACAGGACCAGGGAGACAGTGAATTATCCACTTAAATTATCCACATAAGCAGCATCCACTTAAGTGGACTCGACTGTAAATTTGAAGTATATAACGCATTTGTTGATGCACATATGAATAGAAAAACAAATTTCCTTTTGTCACACGAGAGCGAGCACCACTTGATGGTGGACTGTACACTTGCACCTGAGCCTCTGAGGCGTAACGAATCCCCACAGATACCGGAAAAACCCAGAAAGCACAGGTGGAAGAACCTCAGTATCTGGCTTGGCTTTAAATTATACCCAACACTGAAGATTACTGCATATCATGAAGATTAGAGTAACAAAACAACACTGGTGGTGTGTGGTTGGGACAGGTCAGGACGGTGGCGATCCGTGGTGATGGGACACACACCAGCTGAACCAAACCACAAACACACCCATTTTGAGCAGTGGGTCACACACCTGTTTAACATGGTCAACACGTCCAGCAGCCACGGGCATGCAACCATGTTCACGTTCGCTCCCCTTTATATTAAGTTCGAGTGCTCAAGTGTGTCTGTCCATTTCAGCAGGTTCACCTTTTTGATCTCTTTATTCAAATTGAAAAATGAAGGGGAGGGGAGAAAAATGCTTTCGGGAGAGAAACGCAGACGGTGCAAATATAAGGCATCATGGCCAATGTGGGGAATGGAGCCCCCCCCAGCCCTGCTCACATGGTGACGGTCTGCTCTGTCTCCTGCTGACAATGTGCAATCATGTGCTGTGGCACCAGTAAGGTGAGGATCTTGACAAGGCAGGGGAGGCATCAGCTGGATGCAGGAAGGCCCCTGGAGGTGTCCCATGGGGAGGTACAGACATCAGGTTTGTGTTGGGGTGGTCCTTTACATTCTATGGGGGGACCTGGGATGTTTTTGTGCATTTTCCTCAGAAGCAACTGTCCCACAAAGCCAACACACAGTTTAAGCTGCTGCCAACCAACGGCTCAAAATGCAGGGACTCTAGTGAGCCCAGAATCTTTGCTAGCTGTTCCATTGTCTTCTGCAGTCACACTCACCAAACAGGTTTCTCCACCTCTTACCCACCTTAGGTAAGCTCTCTTTTTGTGAGCCAGGAAGTTTTGGTGTTGACCCACAATCAGGGACACGTTCAACACGAGTTTCAATGACTGATGCAGAAGGCCGGCTTTGGTTGCCATGGAAGTGACACGGGAAAGACAAAAAAAAAAAAAAAAAAAAATACATACACAGGTCTGTTTCTGATTTAAGGCATCATAGATGCTAGTATCCAAGCTACATCTTCTTGCTGCCTGCATGAGGCTTCACAGGACAAATGGGAGAAAAGGTAAAAGAAAAGGAGAAAATGAGCCACAATCCCTTTTCCGAGAATTAAAAATGTAAAAAATGTCTCATCTGTCCAGTAGGGGGCAGAAGGGCTCCTTCAGAGAAACTCACAGCAGGAGTGTCTCACACCCTGCCTCGCAGTCTACCTCCTGCTGAAGCTGGAGTTTTCACTGCTACAGCTCTCCTCGTAGCTGGGTGGGGGCTCTGAAAGAGAGATGCAGCGTCACACTGGGATCTCACACAACATAGACACACAGCTGCCCTGAACAGAGGTGCCAGTTGGAGCCAAGCAGCATCTTCTTGTGTGCAGTCTGAACAGGCCTCCTCATTGGGGGGTCTGCTGATGCCGAGGTACACGCTATAGTCAAATAAAACATTACTGGTTCATGCTATATAGATACTGATATTATGTGGAAACCTGGGTTGCATGGGAGTCCACAGTCCAAGGGTATGTGTTCTAAGGGATTTGATGACTAAATAATAGTTTGTATACGGCATGTGTGAGTGAACTGATATGTCATGGACTAGGTCCTGTCTAGGGTTTACCCTGCCTCACGACTTGCACTTCCAGGATAGACTCTGGACCACACCATCCCCCCAATGGAAAAGTGGCTAATAACAAATGGATGAATGAATAATACATTTTTGAAAACATTGTTGTTGTAAAATGAAACATTTATGTTTAAATGCCTCCACTATATTCCATCGTAAAGGTACTACTGCCCAGTTAAATACCCCGGGGCTCCTCACCATGCGGGTAGCCAGAGCTGCTGTACTCTGGCGGTAAAATGAGAGGACAGGAAGTGGGTACAGGGTTAGCATTGCCTTCCACAAAGAACGGGATGGTGGCCCCCGTGGAAACGCAGAAGAGAGGCCCCGAGGTGTTGGTCTCATCTGAACGGCGCTGATTCTGCGAGAAGGTGAGGCCAGGGGCGTAGCTGAATGCGCTGGGGGACACAGAGGGCTGGCGGCCAGTGGCATCCTGTTGGGAGTGGCTCTTGGTGGGGATCTCCTCACTGACCAGGCCCCCGGCTCCCATCTCCTCCTCAATTTCATCCTCTACCGGAGGGGCGCTGGGCATTACATTTCCAGGGCTCGAAGTGGGACCTAGCTGAGAGACAGGGCGTGGGGGCAGGCGGGGAGCTGGGGTCGGAGGCATTGGACGCGAAGGGGTCACATTGACGGCAATATTTCCGATGTAGATTGGCAGAGTCACGACGACATCAGGGGACTTCAGTGAGACCTGCAGGGCAGCATGCGGCACAGTGGTTAGAGGTGCCGCCTTGAACTGACAAGATCCAAATTTAAACCCCACCTCCTGCTGTAGTATGTCAACCAAGATACTTACACTGAATTGACACAGCAAAAAACTACCCAGCTGTATAAATTGCTAAATCAGTGAAAGTATCTTAAGGCTATAAGTAGCTTTGGAGAAAAACGTTTAAGCTGCATGGACAAAATACAAGCAAGCCTGAATAAGAAAATGCTTTGCCCTTTGCGTTCAGTGACAGATTAAATCCGTACTGGCGTCACAAGTCAACTTTGAATGCGGGCACAAGTAAAACTGTAACACAAGTTTCTGGGCTGACCCCGTCCCCGTACTGTAAACAAAGCAGGCGGCCGACACACCTGGATGAAGTAGTCGATCTCAATGAGGCTGCACCCGGCGAGGGCCGACTGGGGCAGCGGGGGCACAATAATTTGCTCCTTCCACTCAGCGTGCTTGCCAGCCTTCACGCCTGCCCCCTCCACTTCGGCAATCGTCCGCAGGTCATAGATGGCCCGCTTGGTCTTGTAGGTGACCTTCTGCTCGTGGGGGGCGAGGAGGTGAGATGATTAGTGATGCTGCTCAAAGTACAGCTGACACAATCCTGTTACCACAGCGTGACCGTGTACGATCCAGGGTTAATTACCAACCCCGTGTTGTGTGATAGTGAAAGAGAACTGCAAGATTACATATAAACCTCTCAGAAGAAACCCTGCTATTGTACCATTTATACCATTTAGAAAGGAAGGTGGCTGCAGTGGATTATCCAGGTGTCCCTGTGAGTGAACTGCCAAATTAAATAGGCCACACAGGGCAGCAGGTGGCGTAGCAGTTGCAGTTCTGGCCTTGGAGCTGAAGGACTCGGATTTAAATCCCACCTCTCACTGTTGTACCCTTGATCGAACAACTTACCCTAAACTGATACAGTAGAAATGACCCAGTTGTATAAATGGGTAACGTAGCTCAGTGTATTCACTGGACCTGGGTGCTTGCGCTCTTCCTATCAGCAGTGATAAACCAACACTACAGCATTATGGAGGGGAAAAAAGACTGCATTGTAGGAAGATTGCTGAGTGCTGTTAGGGCTGAGTGCTCTGAAGTCAGGCCTGGAAGAAGGTCCCTCAAACCCCTCCCACATAATGATAAATGCTCCTTTCACTGGAGAAACTGCACACTCGCCACCCTGGCAGCTGCGGGGTGCCTCCCTCTGTCGTGAGTCCATGCTACAGGAATGTACGCCAGTGCTCATTTGTCCGCATTATTTTTATCTACTTATTAACAACACAAAGCCTGACCTCAGGGCCTTGGAGTGGCCCATTGTGTGTGTGGCTAGGTGTCACAGTCTGTTTGTAAACAGGTGTCATTGTCACAAGGCCCTGCCTTTGGCTTCCTCCACCTAGGAGCTCTGGTTTCCATTCTTCTCCCCCTGTTGGTAACCCCGTTCTAGTCAATATCATGGCAATACTTCCTCTTTAACTGCAAACCTAATAGTCAGGCCATATTGAATGTCCTGGTATTTAGTTGTTCTTCATAACTTTGGAGAGATGCGCTACCTGGATGAGACTGGCCAGGACGCAGCCGGTGTCCTTGCCAGATTTGTTGTGAATCTCTGTGGCCAGTTTGATGACCTGACCAGGGGTGTAGCCCCGCAGGTCGCTCCTGGCCTTCAGCATAAGCGTCCCCGACTTCACCAGGTGGTAGCTGAACTTCTTTGTGGTCACGGCCGAGCTGGGTTTCTAGATCAGGACAAAACAACGAAGCAAAATAAAACCCTTGTTTTGTCGTTTATACACCGAGCTGCAACATTCCTGCGCAACTCATCTAGCATCTTGTCAAATCCCTGCCCAGATGTCTTTACACCATTCTAAAGGCCAAAGAAGGCAGAACATGGTACTAGATCAGTGGACAGAAAAGACTCAGTTTATGTGCATCATGAGTTTTCCTAAAACCAATAAAGTATTAAGTTTATAATAAATTTAACATTATAACTAATTATAATGGCACCCTCATACCCTTTATCCTGCTGAAAGTATGAATTTATGATTTAGCTACAGCAATGCAGCAACCACTTCTGTGCTTTGTGTGTGTGTGTGAGAGAGAGAGAGAGAGAGAGCGAGCAAGACAAATCACACAGCATTACAGGCACCAAAAGACCGGGAGCTGCGTGCTGTCACCTGCGCTTCAAACACACATAACAGTTTAAAGGCCCCACTTCCACAAAAATAGCTACTGTTCTGCAAAAAAACAAGTGAGAGGAGCAAAAACATCGGAGGGACTGGGTCTTTCTTCTTAAAAACCTTTGTGCACCAGACTCTTTCATGTTAAATTTATGCACAGAGCTCTTCTGAGTGATGACACAAGGGACACATTTCGGTTTAGCACCGCAGCATTGGGGATGGAGGTTCTAGACTGAAGACGGGAGAGAAGCAGCTCCATTTAGTGCCGACTGTCTGAAGGTGGGATTCTGACAACAAGAGTGGGGGCTCGTACCTCAATATCAGGCACTTCATTGAGATTCAGCAGGTTGAGCAGATAGAAGTTCTTCTGAGCCTTGTGGTCCTTGGCAAAACGGGGTGTGTCTATGACGGCTCGAATCCGGTACTCGATCTTCCCGAATGGTCCTTCAAAGGATGTCGGGGCAGCAGCTGCATTGGGAAGAGGTGCCAACTAGTCAACATGAGTTTTGGTCCTGGTTCTTGTCAACCTTCACCGCAGTTGCCAATCAACAAATCAATCGATGCATTAACTAATCCAGACATGCATCAATCATTCTTTAGTTCATCCATCCATCCATTTAGTCATCAATAACACTTGTCAATAGGCAACATGCAACAGAAAAAAAAGCTGTAACTTTTAAATGCAAATGGGGAATTGTTTATTTTTGAAGATATGCAACAGGTTTCTTGGCTGTAGAGGTCTAATTCCTTTCATTGAAGGGGAGATGATCTGTAAAGGGATAAATTATTATTACTTCAGACAAACCCATAATGAATCATTTAACTGAATAAAATTCTGCTAACCACAAATAATAAAAGGTGCACAAGGACTAACCTCGACAGAAGAACAGATGATTCAAACTGAACCCATGCACTACATCAGAAACTGGATGATGCCGTGTGAACCTGGGCATTACATCACTGAGTGAACTTGTCAAACTCTGTAAAGTTTTTTTTTTTTTTTTGAACCACCAAATATGAACAAAGTAATTCCTTGATAGTTTCCATAATGTTTGTAAAGAGCTTAAACCGTGCTGTAACAGCTCGACAAGAAAAGCCTGGCACCTTTATTTCGGCTATAAGGTTTAAAATCAGGACGGGAGTCTGGCCCCATGTATGAGACAAGCTTTATCAAGGAAAGGGGAGCAGAGTACTGCTGGACAGAAGTTAAATACAAGAGACAAGCAAAGAAGTGTTGGACTGAAAGTGTGGATGGTACATGTTACTCATTAACTGTATAGTAGTATACTGTATAGTAGGCCTGCATGTATGCAGAATGTGAAACATTACCTTGGAAACTAAAGCCAATGAAAAGTTTAATGCTCATGCTAGTTTTCGGCATCCCAATATCCATTTATTGAAACTAATTTAACCAAGATACATGGAATTTGTCAAAATTTGAAGACCAAATAGTCATCTGGACCCTAGGCCATTCCAGATATATAGAACATAAGATAGGGAATACCGAGAATTAGACACTGTCACCCCTAAGGGCAACCTCTCTCTCTCTCACACACACACACACACACACACACACACACACACACACAGGGCTCACCAGAAATAGACATAGTTGTCAAATGTCAACACTTAGATGTTGAGATGGAAACATGTCTCTGCCAGAGGGGGGAGCTGCACAAGGGTTGTGGCGATGGAGATCAAAGTGAGGGAGGACCTACTAGTTTCCTAACCCACATTATATCCTTATGACGCACAGTGTTGTAAACATAACAACATCACTAACAAACACTTCCAGGAGGTCAAACAATTCTCCAACATGGGTGCAGTTCCAGAAAGGGCAGCACTACAGTTAAAACACATCCAGCGTAACAGGAAAATATTTACATTTACTTTTACTTATTTAGCTGACATTTTTCCATACGGTGTTAAGCTACTAACACTTGTTTTTCCCCATTTATGCAGCTGGGCAATTTTTACTGTACCAATTCAGGGTGGGTACCTTGATCAAGGGCACTACAGCAGGAGGGAGGATTTATTTGAATTTAAAACATATAGTACAAGGACACAGGAGGAAACAGGCACATGGACAGACATCGTTTCTCTCCATTAGCTGGGTGTAGGGTTCGAGATGCCGCAATCGCTTATGTCACTTTTAGGGATCTGTCAGAGTGTTATGGCTCGCAGGTCAAAGGAGCACGAGGAATGGTGATAGCAGGGGATACAAACCAATCAGGTTAGTGACAGCTGGCGTATTGCCAACATTTACAGTCAGCCAACAGTCAGGATGCTTCATGGCTACCCTTGTAGAATAAATCGGATGACAGTATCGGTTGGCCCCCTTGTGTGTTGTGTGTGGGAATTAATGAGAGAGGACAGCTACACTGTAGGTGCACGATATAGGTCACTTTTCACGTGACCACACCTGTGACACTCCAGAGTGACATCAGCAGATGGCTAACGGCTGATATTTTAAGAAGAAATACCGTGCGAGGGATTCCAGGTAAATCAAAACAACTGTCCTACCTGGAATGAGGAACTGGAAGGGAAAGTTGTGGGTGCCCTGGGTTAACGTTCCTGAAAGAGAGAAAGACAGATAGGTGGACGGTGAACACAAGAGCCTTTGAACCATTTTACAGATCATATGTGACGTGGGTCAGCAGGTGGCGTAGTGATTAAGGACCTTGTGAATTAAGTTCCAAAAGGGAGGCGTGCTTTTGACACACAAACATAACTACAGCAAGACATTATTTAAATTTGTAAAATTAAAAACACACAAGCAGATGTGTTTCAGAATTTTTTTTTGCAATATTACACAAAAAATTTTATGAAAAAATACAAATGTGTCTGATAAAATGCATAGAAAGAATGTACAGTATAAATGGCTTTATTTAACTGTTATACTGTTTGGTCAGTGTAAAAAATCCCATTACATTAATCTATCTAATAACTGATTAGCGTACGAGTCTTTCAATTTTCATCCATTTTGAAGAAAAATGACAAACAGATGAGTAAAAAGATAAAGTTTGAGGAGTTAAAGGCCTGGGTTAATAAATTCAATTGAATTAAAAGCCTGTGCGAAAATGCTAAGAAGCTAGCAGTTAGCTGGCTTTGAGAGTGGAGGTTACAGCAGGACAATGATCACACCTGGCTCCAGGGTTCGACTGCATTCCTTTCCGCCCTGCCCAAACATTGAAGCTAAACAATGACATCACGCACTCTATACCGGTGCCTTTGATGGGAAACACCGGGACATGAAGACACACCCAACAACACCCGCACCTGCATGGCAGCTATAAACACACAGGTAGCTTTCGCAAAGCTCAGCTCCACAAGGAAGTTCTCAGCTGATACACAATTAGCGTCAGCTGAAAACACACGTGAGGGTCACCTTTCCCAGAATGCTCCGGGGTCCAAACAACTTGACAGTCTGTCAGTTCATTGGCAGCTAAACTGTTAGCCCAATATAATAATCCCATTTATGCTGGGCAAGAACAGCAACTGTGTGCAATGACTGGGAAAACACAAAAGGTGTGTGTGTGTGTATATGTGGGGCCTCTTTATCTCATTTGCAGGGCAAAGATCAAGAGTGAAATATGACGTTTCTGTTGTTAGGGCCTCTTCCTGTAGCAACATAAGCCCACCTTATCACACCTGTGCTAATAGTGGCTTTTGTTCCGACATCCTACTGTGAGTCAAGTTTTCCATGACATGTTGTATAGGAACTTATGAGCTGCACTGGACTGCGGTGACACACTGCTTGCGTGTGGGAGTTTGTGTTCCCTATCTGTGCTGCCTTATGGAGAGTGAGATTTGAGCTTAATTCATATGGACTGGTCCTTCGGTAGGGAATCATAATCCCGAAGACACAGGATGACTATAAGCAATAGTCACAATCTTCAAACCAAGCAGAGGAACTTCAAAGGGGGCAAGACTGCTAGAAAGACAGCTTAACCAGAAGGACTTAGTTCAATCAAAGCACTTCACAGAATCCTGTTGTAAGGTGGGTTGCGACCCTGTTTACAGAGGAATGGCAAGAGATACACCTTGAGAGATCCTTTACGACACCTGTGAGGGATTTCAGGAGCTGTGGCTCTCATCTCTCAAACATAGAGTGTGAACAGCACATAAACTGGTGGTTAATGACACAAATTTAGTTCAAGTCCCATGATGAATCTTTTTATAATAGTAACATACAGTAGTTTAAATAATCGCGAACTGCAAATCACTTCAGATAAAAACATCAGGAGTAAAACTAAAATCTAAGGAAGGGGGGGTGTTAAGTGGTGAGTAAATACACTGCACAGGCAGGTTGTTATAAAGATACACATGGCATCATCTCACAGAACAGCTTGTAAATCCCTGAATTATGGAGTCTCAGTGCAGATACAAGCCTAGTAATGACCACGATTCGCTTTGCGTCAGCATCCACGTGTCCCTGAGAAATCCGTTTCGTTGGCATCTGAAGCTGAAGAGAAACCGCAATAACATGAGCTCAGTTATCCTTCACCCACATGGACTCGGTCCCAGTGCCACAATGTCTGTGACACAGACCCCACAACCTCCCACCCGGTGATATCACATCCTCAAAGTGAACAGAAGGGAACAGAAATTCACTGGGTAGGTTAGCTGTAGTGCTTTAGCAATTCAGTTCTGAGTGAGTGAGTGAGTGAGTGCGTGCGTGCGTGCATGTGTGTGTATAAAGGAAACTGTTGAGTGGGCCTTTGTCTGTGGAGTTCCATTTAATTATAGCTGTGTATGTGTGGCTGGAGGTTGACAGACCACCTCTTCTTCCCATTTTCTCTCATTCTTTACCAATCACCACATGTCCAAAGCAGACAGTTGACTGCCATGAAGGACAAAATATTTTACCAAACATGATAAAAAATTGAATTGTTTCCTATCAATATTCAATAAATGTGTACTTGAACTCCCTTGGCCAACACAAGCAATGACTTAAATATTTAGATATTATGTAAATGTTTGGTCCTAGAGATTCATATTGAATCTAAATATTAATTTTTGACTGCCTAGAACCAGACTTCCAGCAGGAATAGAATTCAAACCTGGGTCCTTTAAGTCCAGGGCAACAGATCTGGTGATTACGCTATCAGTGTGGGTTATAAACTGAATCATGAATGCAGCAACCAGTAGGCTGTTGGTCTGAACACTTTTGTGCCACTCCTAACATTTTTTTAGTTTTTTTAAAAAAAAAGGCAAACATGGATTTAATACGTCAACACAATATTTTAAAGATGCCTTTTTTGGTGGCCTGTTAAGCTAAAATTAGATATTTCTCCAACCGGATTTCCTTATGACCGGTTTGACAGTGTTTCTGTGTTTCAGAAACGAGAGATCAGTGAGATCAATGCCCGCCAGATGATGTCACCTGCTTTGTGGCTGCCAAATTCTCTTTCCGCCACCTTTCCGAGTCACCCTCCCACCTTGTTTCTCTCCTTACCCTTTGGCCAACCAGGAAGATGAGCGAGAAAAACTGGTTCTAAATTGCTGAACCAGTGGTGCCATAAACACACTTCACAAAGGGAAGTGCGATTTGGCAACAAAGCACTGCAGCGTGTTCATCTCCAGCTGTGCAGAGACCTGAATTCACACAGAAACCAAGCCCGTCAATCAGAAAACCAGCCGCTATAGCCCACAGCACCAAATAAATGAGCTAAACAGACACATCGGACCAGATTAGGTTCCACACTGATTTGGGATGTTAACCTGAAGACTGGTTACAGTCGCAGGAGGAGCAGCTTTGTATGTGGGCAGAGCAGAAATCAGTGCTGGCTCCTTAACTTGCAGACATAATTTGGATGGAAGTTCATCCATAACTCGATTTGTTTGTATATCCAACCACCACCACCAGGTCACAATCGATAACACAGATGTCCTTCAGATGATTCATGGGACAGGCTCTGTAACAGCATCACATAAGAGTACAATGAATTAAATATTTGCTCTAACATTATATTTATTTTGTTGACTTCTCGTCCTTATGCAGGACTGCTGTGTTACAGAGCTTGGTCGAGAAACACAGGCCTTGAGGCGAGGAACACTATCGACGGACAGCCAGTCAATCACAGGACTTTTATTTTATTATCTTTCATTAACTTGAAAAACACATGCAGCATTTGTTAGCATCTGGCCACTTTCAGTTTGCTAAATCGATCCATTTTCAGTAACTGGTCGGTTGCAACAAACAGATCAATCCAATGCACAATAGACAGCCACACACACATACATACACACACGTGCACAAGCTACAGGCAATTTATAATCCCCAATTAACCTGAAAAACATGTCTTTGGACTGCAGGACGAAACCAGAACAGCAGGTGGAAACCTATACAGACAGAGGGAGAGGATGCAAATCCACAGAGACTGACCAGGCCAGAGTGACTTACGCGCAAGAAGCCCAGGCACTGGGATGTGACAATGCTGCCCGCTGCACAATTATGCCATCTGTATCTAAATCATCAATAAAAATATATTAAGCAACAAATTGTATGTCAGTTTATTTACTATCGCCTGTAAATGTCTTAGATGTAGGAGTAATAAGAAAAATACTAAGTTGTAAGACATGTATTTTATTTGGAGCTACGTTAAAACTAAATTGAAGAAAGCAAAAAATTTAAATACAAATGTTGCCTTCATACACTCCTGTTCAGAGCCAAGTGTTGATCGATTTATCTTATAAAGGTGGGCACCGGTAGTGTCCGTGATCAACATTATTGATCACGGACACTAACAAAACAGGCAGGAGCTGTAAACACAGCGGAAAGGAGTTGACTGAAGATAGTTCCATAGTCCAATTCAGTTGGATTGCCAAATGAAGGCTGAAACAGAATGAATAATAACCCTTGTGATGACAAGTGATACCAGTTCTGCAGAAGTAGAGGATGGAGGTACTACGTAGAGCTGGTTTTGTGGTTAGACTACAGGACAAAGAGCTGGCAGCTCACTTCCTGAAAAAGCAAAGTGGTGAATCACTCAAACTGTTTCCGTATGCATGAAAGTAGCAGGATGGGGCATTTGAGATCAGCAGAGAACATGACTGAAGCACTGGCAGCAAAGAGAAAAAAAAAAAAAAAAAAAACTTCAGTAGAAGTGCCCCCCGCACACGCGCACACGCACACGCACACACACACACACAAAGTGCCCAAGGCCTTAAACGGCAGCTTTCTCCCTGGAGGGTGGAGGACGAGCCACAGCAGGCTGAGGGACATTGAGATGACACAACTGATTTGGGTCACCTGCTGCCCCAAAGCCCCCTCACCATAGCAACAGCAGGCCTCCGCGTCCGACGCAACAAGCTCCACCCATGGCTGAGATCAGGAAGGTCCTGGAAGCTGGCAAACCTGCTCCCTGCTGAGGGCATGAGGAGGAAAGCACTCACAGAGAGCTTGGAGGAGTTAAGTGCTCCAGCGTCTCCCCTTCAGCACCTCAGGCGCAGGGGGAGGAGCTAAGGGCAACAAAGCATTAACTTGCGCTCCTTGGTCAGGTTACAGGGTCCTGAGAGGGAACCCATTAACCGGAGAGTCAGGAAGGGCCTCAGTGTCTACAGTGAATCCTGTGGTCACAGCCACTCTGGCAAAGGGGTAAGGGGTTAACCCACTCGAACCGATGCTTTACCAGGTCACGCAGGGTAAATCCTGGTACTCCACAGTCCACCCTCCCACTCTGAACAGCAACTGAGATCACAAACCCACACATCACAGTCTGCAGAAAAAGATCTCTGCATTCAGCAGCCGTGGAAACAAAAACCCAGCAAAGTTACTGAAGTGGCTGAGCTGCTGGCTTCTGTGTAGAGGAGCCAAATCCCAACTTGATCACAGTGCTGAAACAGTATAATTTTACTCAGCTGTATAAATTAGTAAATCATTGCAAACATCTTAGCAGCTAAGCAGGAGAAAGCTGACAAATACAGTAAAAAAACAAATGTAGATGTGAAGTTTTCCACCCAGAGCAAATCAAAGGAACATTTTGGAATATTTCCAGCATCAATGTGTGTGTGTGTACATGGGAGCCCACCTTTGTCTGCCACAGACAATGTGCTGCTAAAGTACTGCTCTTCCATGGCCCAGGAAGTGTCGTTCATCTTGTTGGACACTCCACAGGAACCCAGGCAGTTCACCTTGACGCCTGTGGGGAAACAGGTAACTTTTACCACACAGTATAGTGAAGTCCACTGGTCAGTATGGTAATGTCCACTAAGCTCTCATTCAACACAGAATGATGACATATCCCTACAGTTCTTTGACACACCTTATATACCTTTCACAGCACAAAAAGTAGGTTCATAAATTTGCCTTTTCCACTCACTAGCTCCTAATTGAATTTCAAAACCGCCTCTCACCAATTTCTATTTTTAAATTCATGATTTAATAGTGGGTAAATAAATACACAGTCCAGGCTGTTGGTGACTAGAAGATCCTGGGCTGCCGCAGGGACCCTACTGTTAGAACTGTAGTTTTGACAGCTGTTGGTTTGAATCCCATTCCCAATTCCGTTACTGATCCTGAACTGATGCAGTAAAAATTACCAAGCTGTACAAGTGGGTCAATATTTGTTAAGGTGGTTATAAATTGTCCCAGCCATTGGTGTCAGATTATTAATAATAAAAACTACAAACAAATGTTAAATGAGGGTCAACCTTGGACCAGCAGGAGAAAACATTCCCGCAATGAGCAGGGTCCGCGGGACAACCGTGGTAAATATTTCAGGATCCCCTCCGCTTCCTCTGCCCAAATTCATTTCTGATGGGGGGGGGGGGAATAAATAAATAAAAGTCTGAAGTCCAAGTCCGAGTCCCCGAGTGGCAGGCCTTTGACCCAAACTCAGAGTCCCACCTGCAGCTCTGCCAAGGCCCCATGTGGTCTTCAATATTAGGCTTTTCACTCAGCCACTCATTTACCCCTTTATACAGCAGGGTAATTTTTTACTTAAATAGCACGATTAAGGGCACAGCCGCAGGGATTCCAACCCAGATTCTCTTTCACTACAGCAAGAGTGCGGTTTTAAACCCATGTTTCACGGCTTCAGCCACTATGGCACCTGTTGTCCAAGGGTAGGTAACACCAAGATGGCCAACAAAGAGATGGATGCCACAGATGAGGAAATCAGGAAGAAAAAAATCCTAAACTATTCAGGACCATTCACGGAGGCTCTTAGCAGAGGGGAAGCAAAAATACTTATCCACCCAAAATAAACTATGTAGTAAAACACCAATAGGGTACACAGAGTCACATGTCCCTAAAAGGGTCAGCAATCCCCCATAACACCCCACAAGGGTTACAAATACCTGGACAGTACAGATATACAGCAGCAATGCATTATGGGAGAGGCATTACTTCTACTACTTATAAAAGATTATATATATATTTTTTTTAACCTGCATTCAAGTTTCTCAGAAAAAATACAACTGGGACCTTTTTTGCTGAGAACTTTAATATAAAGACAGTACAGCTCATAATCTGGTGTCCTTTAGTAACCCCTAAAGTGGATTTTTTAACTGCAGTTTGTGTTACATCGCATGATGGTGAAATAAAGCACACGTCCCTCCTCTCCTGGGTGGTCAAACTAAAACTCCCAGCCAAATCTCTCACTCACACACACACACACACACACACACACACACACACACACACACACACACACACACACACACACACACACACACACACACACACTTCTGCAACACTGCTGGTTCCTGAACACGTCTGTGAGTTTTTACCGTGGTGGACCTAATGGAAACCAGCCACAACCACCACCTGTGACCAGCTTCTGTCCTCACAGCGAGACGCAATAACAATATGTTCATCTAGTGTCATGCATTACAAGTAAACAAATGCTTCCTCCAAGGACCACCTCCATGCAAAGAAATGTCCCGGGTTCAAATTCCTGCTGCAGAACCTATGATCGCAGTAAAAATGACCTAGCTGTACAAATGGGTAAACAAGTTAAAGTCCCTTGATGTATAAACCCAACACTGAAAGCTACCTTAGACAAAGGCGTAAGATAAATAAACAACAACAACCTCATGCTGTTTTGTTCACAAGAATTGAGGTGGCTAAATGCACAAACACTACACTGTAAGTGACCCTGGAGAAAACTTTAACAGTAAAAATAAACAAGAGAAAATTCTTCTACACAGCTCACATCTCCACAAACACCAACAGTGGGCTGGGGTTAATGCCATTAAACTCCACCAACTGGAAGTGCTTCTCGCTACAGACAACATGCAGACCCTGCAACATCTGGGAGGATTTTTTTTTTAGCTGCCAAATTAAACCGGCACAGCAGACGCCGGCGGTAACAGACAAGAGTCATGGCTGACCTCAGCAGAGGACCTCAAAAATCCAAATCCCTGCTGATTGCATGTTCACCGGGTCCAGGCTTTCAGGCTCCCAGCATGCTCTGCTCCTGCTTAACCTGCTGAGGATGCAGGGGTCAGGGTTCGAACGTGGTAGTGCAGGGGAGGGGGGCAGTCATTGTGAGGCTTTGGATAACAAGGTCACGTAAGCAAACAAACAAGGATGAGAGAGGTGATGATGATGACGACCCAGGGCTTCTGCTGCGTTTGTTTCCTTCTTCCTTAAGCGGTCGATATTCTGCCGCCTGGGCTGGAAAGCGGGGGAGCAAGTCCAAGTCCTGAGCAGGGCGGAGCCTCATCCATCAGCCTAATGGGGACCCAGTGGAGTGTCGCGGGTGCAGCACTTTGCGCCAAGGCTCGCGTTTTCCTCCATCTACACAATTTCCTCCTGCGGCACTGATTCGGGTTTTACCGAAACCTCAGAGCTGCTGTGGTACAACAGAAGTTCCCCAGTATGAAATTGTACTCAGTTTCTTAACTGCCACAATCCTTTCCTTCTGAAAAAGACTCCTGTACCATTTTAACACACAGGGCCATTTGCTTACATTCATTCGTGCATTCATCTGACACCTTTTTCCAGAGCAACTTATAATGAGAGACTTGTTTACAGTGATCTATTCATTTATACAGTAGGGTAATTTTTACTGCATTAATTCAGGGTAAGTACCATAATTGAGGCAACTACACCAGGAGGTGGGGTCAAGTCTCAGGTCCTTGGTCTACCTAAGTGCTACCCTACCTGCTGCCCCTAATAGGTGGCACTGTGACTGGTAAGTTGCTCAAATCGCTCAGCGTGTGACAAAATTTTCCAGAACTCACTCAGCTCTCACAAAGCTGCATCTCAGCACCCAGCAGCCATAAGCCAACACGCTTCGGAAGGAGATGCAATAAGTACTTAAACAATACAAACTTTTAATTGTAGCTCTTACAATTCTTTGCTAAAATTAATGAGCAACGCTTGAGCAGACACAGAAGAGGAATCGAGGAAGTCGAGGTGTTCAGACATGGCTGACGAGAGGCTGGAGGCCCTGGCAGAGCGGCGGAGCGCCACACACGGTGATGGACGGCAGCCAGCGAGCGTACAGCCCTCCTGCCGGCACCATTTGAAAGCAGGCGGAAGAGAGAGAACGAGAAGAGCCCTGCGTCTCGGCGGGGGTGAGGCGGAGTGCCAGCGTGGGTTCAGAGCGAGTTGCGTGTGGCGGCTGCTGCCCAGACGGGCACAGGCAGCAGATGGGCCCGTTTCACCGCCAACAAGGGCCGGCATGTGTCTGCACACGGGGAGGGGGTGGGGTGTGGGGTAGGCTGCTTCCACTGGAGTGAGACCAGGCTGGCTGCTTTTACAGGACCCGCATCACGTTCACAGAGCCATGTGGCACCACCAAGGAGGGGACCTGGTGGCACCAGAACCTGCTGGACGCCTTTAGTGTGCTGAGACATCCAACGCAGAGAACAAACAGCGAACTGTGCTTTTGCTGTGTGTAAACGCACAACAATACCGTAGGTCGCTTTGAAGAGAGCAGCCAGCTAAACTAAGAATAATTACATTTGAATCCATTCGTTTCCTCTTTTCTCCAAAACATACAACTTGGGGTGTCAGCAGAAGATTCAGACACAATCACAGAATGATCAAAGCACAGCTTGTTTGTCTGATACCAATATGTTGCTGGTTCACATCCCTCAAGTAGATGCCTGTAGCAGCGACATTCTTACCAGTTAATCAGAGCTGTCATGAGATCGGGAGAGAAACCTGTCTGAAAGAGATGGGTTTGACAGTCTTTCTGAATGCTGGGAAGGATTAAGCAGCTCTGAGGGACAGAAGGAGCTCATTCAACTGCAACAAAGGGAGGAAAGGCTTATTCTTAGGACTAAAAAAAAAAAAAAAAAAAAAAAAAAAAAAAAAAGTCAACCTTTTACAGGAGGGACAGTTGTCCTTGTGGGGAGGTGGGAGGGTTTGGCTATGGCTGCTATCGAGGTGAACAAACATTCGGCGACTGAACCATTTTGATTTTGTTTAAGTGTTTCCATAATCCGTATTTCAGAATAGATTAAAAACACAACCAAATTGTTTATAGCACATACATGTACAGGAAGAGTAAAGCGTTCAAGATTACAGCACACAGCAAAAAAGCTAGCTGACTTCTGGAATGTTCTTTACCCCAGTGACCAAATAAAGTACAATAAGACACAAACAAGTCATGCACTTCAGTTCAGACTTACTGGGGACACTTTGGTAATTAGCTTACTGCTCCTGCCAGGGATGAGAGCCCAGCACTAACTGGGTTAACCACAGCTCGACAGTCACTGGGCCTGTGAGTCAACATTCTCATTCAGGAGAAGTAGGGAACACGGAGGGTGGGGGTACAGCAGCCTCACGAAGAGTCCGCTGTGCGGCACCATCATCATCATCATCATCATCATCATCATGAGATGCAAGAAATGCAGTGAGGGAGAGAGAACAGCACTGGCAGGACTGCTCAGCAGAGGCATGCGGTGAAAGCCAGATACAGAAACCTCACCAAGATTCTTCTTGGGGCAGCGGCTCATGGCGCAGAGTCAGACCCACCCTGAGGAACACTGCTGGCCCATACAGATACAAAATACCAACCCAACAATGAACAGAATCTTTAGTTATTTAGCTGATGTTTTTCTTGAGTCACTGACTTACAGGAATGTATACAGCTGGGTAATATTTACTGTATCTATATCTGTATTCGGGGAAGCACCTTACTACAGAGCGAGTAGGATCGGAACATGTGTCCTTTTGGTTCCAGGCATCACCTCTAACCACCACACCACCTGCTGCCCCACAAGAGAAACTCAATACCGGCAGTGGGACACCTGAAGGACAGATCTGTCTTCAGGTACAGACGCGGGTTAATCCACAAAGCGCCGTACACGGACTGATACGTCCCCCGTAAGCTCTACATCTTCATTGGGGTCAGGTGCATTAAGCTGGCAAGATAATGAGCCTCTGTGTAGAAAGTTTACCGCAGTACTGGCTGGGTTGCACCGTTTAATCTCTGCAGTCGTGCTTTGCTGAAAGCAGGGCGTGTGACGGTCCTGTTGTTCCCTTCAGCAATGAAAGGAATGCAGTTCTCGTTCTACGGTTCTTGAGGCTGCGCCGTCTGTGGGCCGGAGACGCCTGGAAACCGCAGTGCAGTCCCTTGGGGGCAGCACAACACACCAGCCGTCGCCTTACAGCCACGGTTCTCCAACTGTTTCCGAACCTTTTCGCTAAACTCAGATTTTTCTTATGTTCCAAAAACATTTCTCCAAATATAAAAAAAAAAAAAAAAAAATCAACACCAGTCTCAAGAATTCTGAACACCACTGCACATGACAGAAAATGTCAACATAAATTCCAACACTTCAATTACAATAATAATCACACACACATCCTAGTTATACTCTATTAATAGTATTAATATTACTGCCGATAAAATTACTATTAACAAAGCAGAAGACCATCTATAAACCCAATACGTAAGTACTTCCGTTATCGCTACCTCTTAAAGAGCCATTTCACAAGTGTTTTTATTTTATCTCTTAGAATAATTTGTCATAAAAATATAATGTATTTTTAATAACTTATAAAAATATTTTTAAACACACAGTATTGCCTCCATCAAACCGCACATGTCTAAAATATACAGGTAAATATTAAGGGAACTACGGCAGCAGGTGGGATTCAAACCAAGGTTCTTCACGTGCACGGTAGTGGCTCCAACCGCAACATCACCCAGTGATCAAGCTGCCAAATCATCAGAACATGATGGTAACTTAAATGTCATTCTGATACATATTTCATACTTTGCTTAAACTTAACTGACAAACATGAAAATTCTACACTCATATGGATAACTGATTAAAAAGACCTCATTCACTGCTAGAAAAATGCAAACTCCACCCAGTGCCAAGACACCTGGAGCCTCATGGCGGATTTTAAAACCACCAGGTTAGTGTTGACACTCTAATGGCGGTGTGAGTTCAAGTTAATGCGAATATCTTTGGGGTTAACAAAAAAAAAAAAAAAAAAAAAAAAAAATCTCCATGGCAACAGGGACTCCCACTTCCAGGCCGTCCAGCCAATCAGGGACGGGCGTCAGCAATTCCGGGGGAATCTGACCCCTGTGACATCACAGTGCGGTAACAATGAGTCGGTGCACCACGGCGTGAAGGAACAGGACGAAAACGCAGTCCTGCCCCTAAACTTAATTCCTCCACGAGATGGGAAGAGCAGGGTTTCAGCGGGAGCCAAGGAAAGAAGTAGCCCCTTTATCCCCAAACAAGGACCGACTGAATTATTCAGAAAGATCAACTGTTTTCCTCCCAGAACTGAAATTTAGACTGGGTCAGCAGCGTTAGCATAGGGACTGAGGACCATCCCCATGTCCTACCAACAGAGAGATAGAGAGAGAGAGAAATGCACCTCTTTACTGGATGGCTGAAAATCAGGAGCATGTTTCCAGTTCCGGCAGGTTCCCAACATCTCGAGCGTTAAGGGAAGTTATGGACAGTTCCCATAAATCCGCAGTGCTCCGCTGTTTATTATCCCGCATTAAGAGTTACGCCACTCAGCAAACCTTCTCCGCCTGCAGAGCTTCTGCTCCGTTTGCCTGCAGCACAGAGTGCAGTTAACGCATTTGTGGGTCGCGCCCCTGACTCAGGTGCTAGCTGTGCAGTCGTTCGGAGGAGATGTATTGCCGGCTGGAGGGCACCCCCACCGTCAAATGCCAACGGCTCAAAACCCTTTAAATCTCTTCCCCAAAGCGCCACAGTCTGACAGGTTACAAATGTGTAAATTATTACTTTGTTTTACACCAGGAGTTCTTAATCTGGGGGCTGCGGGCACCTTGGGGGTCCAGTATGCGCAGGCTTGTTTTCAAAATACACAGGCTCAATAAATAAAAGTTTAAAATAAAAGGACCGTACTTACAATCTGTTACATAATTCTACAAGAAGGTAGTTCAGTCTTGGTGCTTTAATGTGAGTGCAATATTTTCTCAAAATGTATTTAGGGACATTTTTCCAGGCAGAGTTCTTAGCTTTTCACCAGTGGCCTAGAGAAGGTTAAGATCCTTTGCTCTAACACTTTTCCTGAGACCACCATAGGGGTCACAACCCATTTTAGCAGCACAAGGTGTGGTGGTTTGAGTTCCTGCCGTGCACTCTAAGGGGCCAGGTCCAAATGCCACCTCCCACCAAGTTTGATCAAGATATTTACAGAAGCAAGAAAGGGACCCCCAGCACCAGCCCCGGTGTCACAGGCAAAACAAGAACTGCATGTTTGCTCACACATGGGTGCTGTCTGCAGAGTAAGCCAGACCACAACTGCCCCCAGCAGCAAGATTCCTCAGACACCAGTTAAAAGCTCAGCACCAAAGGGGAGTTGAGATGTTCACTCAATTTGTAGAGCAGCACAGTGCCGGGTGTTGGGTCTTCGCAACAAGAGCAAAGCCATCAGGATGGATGCCTGTGCTAAGCCAGAAGAACACATTATGTAACACAGCTGCTCTGTATTCATACATTAGCGACCGAGGGGGGTCACGAACCCACTAACCCCCACCCTTTCTCCATTGTGAGGCTGAAAAATCATTGCCGCTGGCCAACAGCGCTTTGTTCGGGGACCGCAGGTGGCAATGTGGGAAAAAAATGTTGGACTTATGATGAAGATTGTAAGTTCAAGCCACAGATGGGTGTCAAAGCTGCCATAACTCACATTAAGGTATCTCAACCTTCAACTCATGTGTACAGCAAGCCAGTCTAGTAGAGGCATGTAAACTGTTGCTGGTTGCCATGGATACGAGCAGGCAAGCAAAGCAGTAATAACAAACCAACAAGCGGCTGAGGATTGGCCTTCAGTGTGTCCTGAACACGTTGCACGACCCTTGGTGTGCCACTGGAGACCGGGTCACCGCGGACAGCCGGTGGGGGTGTATAAGGGATGAAAAAAATTCCATCAACTCAATTGTGTCACAGAGGAGAGAAGAAGCAACAGCAGAGATTAAATCCTAAAGATCAAGAACCCCACAAGACCCGCTGTAGAGATGAGTTGGCCTCACCCACACATTCTCGCCGGACACATGCCTACGTGTGACATTTAGCAGTGTGGGTTCCTCTACGCTTCCAAGGACAGCAGTTATTTACCAGCCCGGGTGCTGTCAACGGAATAATACCACCAGTGTCCTGCAGATGGGGGAGCAGTTAAATAACTCGTGACTCAAACATTTGCTGCTCGAAACCCAAGGTGGAGAAGTACAGCCAAGGGAGGTAACCCCTAATCACTGCAGCAAAGTCTTGTTCAACGGTCCGGTGCGCAGTAGCAGACGTGGCTCCCATAGCCGTGTGGCTAATCCCTGCCTGCGGAGCCTAATAATTAATTCACATAAAACGATTATCACATCTGCTCGAGTGCTGGCTGCCTGTCAAGGTTAGGAGGGAAGAAGCGGTGCCGAGCGCCTGCGGATTTGCCCGGCAGCATGTGCTCCGGATGTGCCCTGGCGGATGCTCCGCAGTCACGTGTACGGTGCTCGCGGTGGCCTTCGGGTCTCGACCCATGAGGATTGTTGCACCTTAAAGCAAATCGTCTCCATTTCTGAAACACTGGCTGAGCCAATTTTGCATATAAACACCAATTTTTAAATTTAAAAAAAAAATGTAACAACAGCAAGCGTGGCGAAAATTCTTTGGTGCCATTAAGGTCTCCATATCTTATTAGGTAAGGATTTCACCCTATGAATCAAAGCAGACCGACTGTTTTATAAATGGTTAACCTACAATCTTTTTAAGATACAAACATTTTGTGCTTTCTCCATTTTTCATTCACCCATTTCCTAAAATTTCTGTCTATAGCAGAGTAACAGCACCCTGTATTCATGGCAGCAAAAGGGAATAAGGAATGAGACTGTGATCATTCAACTCACTTCCACGGTGTTTACGCAGCTGCTGTTTCAGTGTGGGTGATCAATAAGTGAAACTGGACCACCACCTTGCAGGTGAGTACTGAACACCTTCCTCAGTCACAACAGTGGTGGGAGGGGCTCACACTCAACAAGGGTATCTCACTCCGATGGGATAGTCATCGGTTCTGTTTGCTAATGGACTCTGTGTAGACAAAACTCCACCCCGGTAAAACAGCATTAGCTATTATTGGCCACACATTGAACAACTGTCAATAAAACACAGCAAACACTATGAAAAGCCCTAACACAACAAAATCACTCCTGCTTTGGACTCCTCCATCTCCGATCTGTATTCATCTGGGCATCTGAGACTTAAACATGGAAAAAAATCCCCCCACAGGATGGAGCCTCAAACCCATTACCAGTCCAGTACACACACTGCTCCATATGAGAAAGAAACTTCCTCAGGGGCCTTCAATCCCAACAGGAAGATGAGCTGGAGCTTCACATAGGGACCTGGCTGTCTTTTACCAACACGCATCTTCCCCCGGTATCAAATGTGCAACGTTATACACACAAAAATGAAAATAAACATAACCCTGCCAACTGAACGAATAATTGTCCTGTAAAATATCCATTATTGTAAAAATGCGAAAATGCAAGTCACTTCCTGTTAATAAGAGTAGCGGGAGAAACTTAAAACAGGGCCAAGCTCAATTCCCAGGGCCCAAATTCACAGCATCAGCATCTTGAACGCTTGCTTGTTCATAACCGACGTAATTTACGGCACTGAAGAGCTGGGTTCCCCCCCCCCCAAACTGTCTGCATCATCTCCGACCTGGACTCCTGCACTTCAAGCGAGTACCTTTTTCCAAGTGGAAGCAGGAGACTGCCAGGGCGGACGGGGCTGGCGTTTACTTCCCATCGCTGTTTAGAAACCTGCACTAATTCTAAGTGACACGATAGATGCGATACCCCCACAGAGTGTTAGCTGCTATATGCTATACACTCGGGCTGTCGACAAGCACACGCCTGTCGTTTGAACCACCTCACGGAACATTAAATGCACCCGATTCATCCTCTGCTACAACAGATCAGTGTCTAACTGCAGGTAACTGCCACTATGAAGAGAATAAAGAAAAGGATCCATCCATCATCAGTAACCACTGTGGGTTGTGGCCCAGAGCTATATCCTAGAAGCACAGGCCATGAGGCAGGGTACACACTCAGCAGGATACAAACCCATCATGGCCAGTCACACACAAGGACACGCACCCTCAAACTTACGCCTGAAACCTCAATGCCACCCAACACCCAGCTGCTGTGTCACTGAATCTACCATTTTTCTTCCGATTTAAGAATCCCAAATGTGTGATATTAACTGTGGTGGAGAGTTGAAGACAGGTGGCTCAGGAAATCATCTGTTCCTATGGCCACCAAAGCCACCCCAGAAGAGCTCCCCCACTCACTCACTTTTCTTTGTGATAAATTCCTGCTCTCAACAGTCTCTGTGTTCTCCGGACTCGGAGCAGGAGCCCTCAGGTGAAGGAAGAGAGGAGGCGGAGGACAGAAAAGGTCATCTTTTCAGGAATGCTGACTCTCCCGGCACCCGAAGGCTGTTCCTTCACAAGTCTCCGCACCTTCCATGCGGCTCCCAACTCCACTGGCTCACAGTGCAAGGCTCCGAGGTACTGGGCGTTGGCTGAACTGCAACCGCAATGAACCATGCAAGGAACAGACCACAAAGCAGCTACAAAGCTAGTAGCCTGTTTGTCTCATCTTACTAAACGGGGAGAAAAAAAATCTAAAAAGAGAATAAGACAAACTCAGTTTTCCAGACACTTCCAGGGCCCGCCTTTAAAACTCCTCTTCAGAAACCGTGTCCAAATGGGGGCTTTTCAGCTACAAGCATCCTTTTGTGCAGAAAAGCAGCTTAGCTTTGCAAAGAGCACTTTCTGAAAGCAACACTGGCCTTTTTTCAGCCTTGGACAAGGCCATTAGCACCAATCTAGAATGTCACCGATGGGCATAGAGTTCAAACGGGGCTTCGGTGGAGTCGGTAATACCTGGGACAAGAATGCCGGTGACCTCCGGGATCTGGTGGCTCATTGTTGGGCCAACAGTAAATCCAGTTGCTGGAAATGTAGCCAAATGACTCTGGCAGAGCAAACAAATGAGCCGAGAGGGAAACGCGGTAAACTCGAGCCGCTGATGCTTACTCACTCTTCAGCCTCCCCTCTTCTTGACTCCACAAGCCCATCCTCGGCCGTGACTCAGTCGGCGCTCGCTTTGCGGCTGACAGGGAGCGAGCAGAGAACAACCTCTCGAGTCATCGCAGGTTCTAGACGACTGCTTTTGGGGAAGGAAGAAACTCAAACTCCATCTGGGTATAAACCAGACCGACTGTCAAGGCCCTGGTCTGCTACGGTCAAGCAAAGTCACAGACTCCCAAGAAAATAAGTTCACGTCATGATAAATTCTTGCAAAACATATTCATATCTCCAATTTAACAAGTTGGACTACATTTGAGATGAACTACCCGCTGATAAGGGGAGGTGGAAGCTGTCATTTAAATTACTTGATTTGAATATAAGCTGAAGTTCTGTCATTTCCTCAGCAAGTGGCATTGGTGCATCACACTTCTTGACCTATGAGTTCAGATCTGGGTTCAAATGTAGCTCTGTTTTGTGCGAAGTTTCCACATTCTCCCACAGTCCAAACACACACTTGAAAGAAGGCAACGGTTAACCTCTTCTGCACCCTCCTTCCTTCTCGTCAAAAGCACACAAGCGGTTATTAAGCATCAACTTTGACCTCCCCTTACCCTTCCCCAACCAGCTACGGTCTCTCCAGCAAAAGTATGCAGCATGACATATTTTCAAATCCCACTACCCTTTTCATCTGAGCAGATATGACACACCGGCAGACAATGACAAAATGTTGTCTCCTACATTTGGGAACTCAGCTGATGCTCCTCCGGAGGGCAAAAGCAGCAGAAGTGACGAACGTCAAGGGAAGGGAAACCAGCACAAACACTAACACGGCCAGACACGAGAGCACATCCTCGACCGGTTGCACAGCACCTCCAGGGGTCATTGCAGATTGGCCGATCCAAGAAGAGAAGAGAAGTCTCAACTCAAGTCAACGCTGGTGCTGGCTTGTTGAAGTTCAACATCTACACCGTCGGATGATGGACACCAAGGTCAACGCATCTGAGAGGGAACCATCTTTGGTCCATTACTTAATAATGCGGCTGTTACACAACCCTGATAGGTTCCAATCCCAAAGAAAACTGTGGCTTCCGCATGCATTAACATCTCCACAACAACCAGGCTACAGGCTGTAGCTGACAGATCATTACCTCGGTAAATTATTAACTAAACAAATGGCTTCAGCAAAAAGAACTGAATCTCCAGCTTATCACTCTACTCATTTAAACAGCTGGATATTGACAGAAGCTATTCGCGCTCAGCGCGCATCTCAGGAGGACACAGTCAATTCTTTTATTTCTGGATATTTTAGGTTGAGCGGCGCAAAAAAAAGGCAATAAGTATTTTTTGTTGATGTCTTGGTTAAAAATAGTCCAGAAACTCAAGTCGCTTCCAAAAATAGGCGCAAATGTTCCACATTAACGCGAGGCGAGAACTGATAACCGTTGGCTTTCCGCGTGTCCAGCGCGCTCGATTTCTCCCCGCTGACCATGGAGGTCAAGTCTCGAGTCCGTGTCACTTTTCGTACCAGCCCGTATCACTCACCCTGAACACCGCTAACGCAAACGCAGTTCCGGTGTAGGTTTTAGCCCCCCGAAAGGCATCGGGGGTTCACGTAACAGTAGAAGAATTCGTGATCAATCCGCTTGTCAGTTCTCACCCTCGGAAGCAAGCGGCCGTTACTCCCTGGAGAAAAGTGCTACTTTGATCACAGCAAAACCTTGCATCACACAACGAATGTTTAGCGAAGAGGCTCGGCATCGTTTCAAATTACAAACATGAGGTTGTCGGTTCAAACACCGGGGAACGAAACCGCTGTTTTTTCCTTTTGGAAAGGTGCTTATTTGGGCACAATGAGGGAGTAGACAGGGGCTGATTAGGAAGGCGCCAGTGTGAAATTTGGAAGAAGCAGAGGGCTTAATTCCCATCCTGGTGGGCTCTGCTGTCTTACTGACGGATGAGCAATTCATCAGTCCAACGGGAGGCCGTCTGAAACAGCGAGATCTCCAGCTTTAGCACGGGAGTCTGGTGGGAAACAAGCTTAAAAGAGGTGTCAGACCACCTCACAAGAGCACCTATCAAAGCAGGCTTTCCTTGAAGTGCTGTTCATGATCAACCCTTCGATGAAGCACTGAGCTTAGGTCTCACGTGAGAAGCTTTCATCCCATCACCTACCCTAACTACGCCTGTGATGCACCAAACTGTCTTCTTATCCTAAGAGTGAAACATCGAAATTACCAACAACTGGCAAAATAAATATCATCCTACGTTCAAACGTCTTCAGCAAAGCGGTCTGAACCAACGCTTTGTGCTTGAGGGACCTGCGTTGGAGTCCCTTGTAGAACTCAGGTTCCTAGCCCTGAACTGATACATTAACAATTACCAAGCTGCTGTATATAAATGGGAAGCATAGAATAAAAACCTGAAGGTCATTGAGGAGAGGTGACACTTCAGAAATCCGCAAATTAATAACTGCAGATAATCGATGCCAGCAATATGCTCGACGGGCTGGAATGCTGGCTTGCGGCAGGTCCTGTGCAGCCTGAAGGTGCGGCAGCTACTGCGGTTCCTGTCCTGGCAGAACCTGAAAGGCGATGATGATCAGCCGGCCAGGCAAAAAATAAATACCTCCATCCTGTTTTTATCTCCCTGTAATGTAGAATGGCTGCCTGCCTGGCGGCGTGGAGAGGCCCGGCTTTCAGAGCGACCGTCTCAGCCGCTTTCGAAACGCAAAAAAAAAAAAAAAACGCCGGGAATTAGCATTAGTTTTCTGCCTACTTGTGCTTATTATTGTTTTTTTTAAACAGACAGAGGGTAACCCCACATCAAAAAGGTCAGAGGTAGAATAAATATTTAAAAAATAAAAAAAAAATAAAAAAAATTTTAACAGCCGGTACTGGAAAAAGTACAGCCGGTGAGATTTGTCAGAAAGTGGGCTCTGGCATTGATCCGAAAGCAGGGTTATAAGGATCGATAATCCCGAAAAAGCACTCAAGCGCAGGCGACTCGGCAGGGCGGCGGCCAGAGCGTAGCGGCTCACGCACCCAACCCTGTCAGACAAAGATCTGAAGAAGCGGCGCAACGCAGTCAGCCACAGCAGCCGAGCCACTCCTCATTTCTTGGTGTCACCTCATCACCAGGTTGTCACGTCCATCTCTGGGCAGAGGGGCAAACGCATGACCACATCTTCACACTCCCGTGACTCCCCTGCCACTACAACAGGGTGTGGGAAGATGGGGAAAAGCATCCTGTGGATTGCGTCTCAGCCTCGGTTTACACAGCTGGGTAATGCTGAGAGGATAGGAAATGAAGTGCGTGTGTGTCGGGCCAGCAAGTTTTGGCTGCTGGAAAGTGGACAAACACACTGAAAAGGTGAGCAGCAGTAGTGAACATCAACCTGAGACAGGGGACAGCCTGGACAGGACACCAGTCCCCCACTGTCAGATACTACAAACTTGTCAAACAGTAAAATGTATTTTATTAGAAGACCTCAGATTGAGGAGGTGCTGGTGGGTGAGGTGAGAAGGGGAGAAAATAAACACAGGACATCCTGCCTTCAGTTTCACCACAACTGTGTGAAACTGAAGGCAAGGTGGTAAATGGTGCTGTGTGACACCTGAGAACCTCAACGTGACCCTCCTATCCCCGGGGACTGCGTATTTCGGGGACGGTAAACGTCACGCACAACGTGCTGGACAAAGCAGAAAAGTTGGTCGTGCTTTGTTATATGCATTTAAAGTAAGGCTCCCCCCCACGTGAATACCGCACACACAATGGCTCCTTTGTAAGGAGGAACTGCGTGCTAGTCACCTGTTCAGCACTCAGCTCCAGGGCCGAACCTCCAACTCGTCCGTTTCGTTCCCACCTCAGGAGCGTCTCCATTACACACACGGCACTGCACACAATCGTGATGCAATTATAGCAAAGATTTATTAAATATTTGGGGGGTTTTTTTTCCTTTTCGCTTGACTGTGGCGTTCGCCTATCTGACAGCACCAACACTTACGTGCTAAACCCAACCACTTTTGCGGCGAAACAGTTCAGCAATCACATTACGAGGTACTACGCTCTACCTTTACTCTGCTACACCTTCTCGGTGTGCAGCTCAGCCCACATTTCCCAGGTAATAAAGTACTTCTTCATGAGGGCAGCATCTCCTCACTGGCATAACGTAACCCGCCATCAGCTCACCGTATCTCCTCAGACTGCGGTGCGGCCTCATTCTTCCGACGTTCCCTCATTATTTCAGCACTTCTCCGCATTGCTTTGACACATCCCCGGTTAGCACGGCGCCTCCTTGTTACGCCAACACGTCCCATCTTTGTTTCCTTATTAATCCAGCACCTCTTCATTATTCCCCCGGATCTCCTCATTATTTCGACAAATCCCCATTATTTCCACAGATTCCCATTATTATTTCAACGTCTCACATCATTAATATAGAATCTCATTATTTCAACGCGTCCGCTCACTCCACGGCTCACTTTGTTTCTCGCTGACCTTTTGCGGGGGCCTCCCGAACAAAGCTTTGCTCCCAGTTATTGATACACCGGTATTAGCGTAAATACCACGGTAACTTCAGCCAGTTGGCAACACCTGGCCTGGGGAAGAAGAAGCGAGCGCCAGCAACGTGTTGATGAAGAGCAGCGCAAACAAGATCGCTCGGAAACACCAAATATGAGCAGCAGAGCCACAGGTAAATGGGGGGGGGTCCATAGGTCACAACCATCTCACCTGTAATATCCAGGTGACACACGCAGCTCTGAGATCCTGGTAAACACATACACAGGCATTCCTCTCAACCCCAGGTAACACACACACACACACACAGACAGAGCTCAAATCCTGGTAAGACACACAGTCACCCCCTTTGACACCCAAACCCCGCACGTCCAACGAAGCGTGCGTGACAGGAATAAAAGCAGCAATAATAAAATGGACATTACAGTAGCAGTTGTCCGGCTCCGCCCGCATTCGTGTCACACGAACTGCGGCGCAACTTGCCGGCGTCTGACGAGGCGGCTCGGCGAAGATGGAAGCGGGGACGACGGAGCGGGGTTGAGCCGCGCTCCCGCACTCACCTTTGCACTGCAGCGGGTTCGCCGTCGTGATCTTCACGGTCCCCGCAATGAACTCCCCGGGGCTGTACACCACCTTGTTGTTGGCGAAGGACACCTCGAATTCCTGCAGCTTGCCCATGTCTTGCCCGTGTGCGGTGCGGTGCGTGCGTGTGCGGGAGCGGGAAGCCGAGCGAGCGAGCGAGCGCGCGCGCGCGCACCCTCCACCTGCTCGTCGCGAGCCGCGGCGCGGGCGCTGACGTCACAGTCGCACCCGCCACGCCCCTCTCGCCGAATCCAATGCGTCCAAAAATGCTTGCAACGCGATTTTGGACGGCGTTCCGTACCGCTCTTTTTAAAATAGGGTTAACCTGCTTTATGTGGCGTCGGAGTCGCGGCCTGGCCACCCCCCCCCCCCCACCCAGTATGCTGTATGTACAGTATTAATGCTTACAGGTGTCAGTTGCCATTGTAAGTGACCGCCGATGGAAAGGGGTGTCGGGTGATGATCACGATGGTCCTACAGTAGCTTTGGGAAAAGAACTGTGGACCCATCTAGTTGTGGAAGAGAAACCAGTACCAGTTTGGGTGTAGAGAGAATTACAATTCATTGACCATTGAGCAAGTAGGCACTGGTATGGGAGAGCCCCTTCGAAAAGAGAGGCTTCCCGAACAAAGCAGTGGTTGTAAGGGACGCGCGCCTCTCGGTAGCTTTCCGCTTCGGTTCTTCCATCCCAGCTTACTTACCTTCCCCCCGAGGTCTGACCTGGACCCGAACTGGCCATTTGGTTGACCGTTTGGTTTTGTCTCAGTGGTCTACCAAACCCCCCACCCACTCCAAGGTTTGATCATTTTCATTCTTTAAGGCACTCTCGTAAATACCTTAAGATCACGATGCTTTGTAGTAGCAAACAGAATATGCTGGATAGTTAAATACATAAAAAAAAACATTCAGTCCACTATTTATAAATACCTTTAACATAGTACAAACATTCATTTAAAGCTTAACTTAAAGGTTTCTCTCACATAGTGCACAAAAAACTAAACAGCGCTGACACTTCCATGCAGGGAAGCTCGAAATGTTAAAAGGTTTGTACCCGGACCTACGGTAGCTGCAGTGGTTTGCCCGTTTATACGGGGTAATTTTTACCGTGTCAGTTCGAAGTACCTTTCCATCGGCGGGATCTGAGCAGATTGTAAAATGACACTAAACACTATGCCACCCGCTGGCCACCGTGACAATGGACCCAGCCAAATGTTGCCCTTCCATCCAAGTGACGGTCCTAACAGCAGGCCATGGCTTCACAGCAAGGCTTAGAACCCCTCAGCAGCGGATGAGGTGGACGAATTGGGCCATTGAGGGAGGTCATTTGTTCGGTCAAGTTCTATACAAAAAAGAAAAGTTGCGCCGTGATGCACACTGAGGACCCCTGCACCCTTAATCGCTTTCCCTTAACCTCAAGTGTGCATCTGTTCGTAGACAGGACAAGTGGACGTGCACGGCCAGGGCACTTTTACTGCATCTTCACTTGCTCAAGGGAATGGCAGCAGGTGAGAGAGGTGGGATTTGAGCCTGGTTTTTAGCTGCACGTTGAGACCTTTAACCATTCCACCACCTGCTGCTCATCACTGTTAGCTTTGTGCGTTAGCTACATAATCTGCCGTTTATTTTAAGATGAACAGATTTCAGTTAAGGGCTTTTTAAAGAAACAGCAGGAGGAACCGACATCTTTTGACATCTTTGAACCAGCAACCTGTTAGTCAAAAGTCTTTCACTTCATCCACAGTAGTACCCGCTGCCTATATTGACTTGTTTTAGTGTTCACACTACGGCCACCCGATCCTGAGTCAGGAAGCACCGATTTGCTGCGGCCCAGACGACGTGATCAATGAAGGTGATCGAAAACACAAGAGCGCAGATCAAATAGAATAAATTGTGCAGTTTTCTGTCACCAGCCCACGCTCTGCTTTCTCTCTCTTCGCCCGCATCCGAGGTGAGCCGAGGCGTGGCGCGAGATGCATCCCGTTTCCACGACAACAGACACAGCAGTTGCCTGACGACTGTGAAATCACAGCAACGGCACAATGAAGTTAAGGGACGAGAGTCGAAGCCCCGGCACTCCAGCCTCCACCTCCAATTTCAGGGCTGTTTGTGACTCAGATTAACCGCGCGCTCCAAAAGGCCTGCAGTCTGGAAAATAGTAAACCACGTCGGCGTTACGCGTTTCAGCCTTCGGATTTCCTGGGGTATCAAGTCTACACGAGGAGGGACTTTATTAGGCTTTGGTTAATAAATCAAAACACATTTTGTTTTTGGCAGGGCGGGCCGCTGCTGCATATTTTGTGAACAGATTATGTCAGAGACCTCTGACCCGCATCACTACAGTTTATTATGCCCAAATTTACACATTACATGAAGATCTTCCACATTTGCGGCACGTTTCGTAAGCAAGCTAGACTTTCTGAGCTTCGGTGCTCTGCTAGAGGGATGTGTAAAAAGCACAGTAAGGGTGGACAAAATAGAAAAGGTAAAACGCATGACATTTCCATGGATACCAATTGCTAGCTGTTCATTAGCAGCCAACTACATGCAGCCAAAGTGTGTGCCGCCATCTAGCGGTGAGCTGAGCTCAGTGTCAGGTGGAGCCTCGGGTGGGTTCTGAAGCTTCTGCTGATGCCTTCTTCCCCACTTCTTTCCATTTTCCTGTTAGGCTGGAGACTTAATTCCACTCTGATTAAAATTCCTCCTTTTTTAACACCAACCTGAACAGCTCATGGTGATGTAAATGGCCTGCGGTAGCAAAGCTGGTGGTCGGCAAATGATGGAAATCGAAGAGGATCTTCAAACAGATTTCTGGAATTCTACTGGGGCGTAAGACTCAGTTCTGGAGCTCACTTGTCTTAAGAATAATTTTTATTTATTAATTACCAGTCATTAAGCCACCTGAACTATTAATATAAGGAAACCGTTTGCGCTGTCTGAATACACAAGTGCCTAGAAGCTTCCAATATACACTGCCCTGCCTAAAAAAAAAAAAAAAACACCACCTGGATTGAACTTAGTGTTATGATGTGGGGTCGCTTCAGTCGGTCAGGTCTAGGTTCAGCAACGTTATGTTCCCAAAAAATGAGCTCAGTCGACTACCTGAATATACCGAATGAGCAGCTTTTTCCATCAATGGATTTTTTCTTCATATTCCAAGATGATAATGCCAGGTTTCATCGGACTCAAATTGTGAAAGAGCATGAGAGAGACATCATTTCCACACATGGATTGGCCATCAGAGTGTCCAGACCTTAACCCCACTGAGAATCTTTGGGACTTTGTGCTGGAGAAGACTTTACGTAGCGGTCTGATTCTCCCATCATCGATACCAGATCTTGGTGAAAAATTGATGCAACTCTGGATGGAAATAAAAGTTGTGACATCGCATAAGCTTATCGAAACAATGCCACAGCGAATGCATGCCGTAGTCAAAGCTAAAGGCAGTCCAACAAAATATTAGAGTGTGTGACTTTTTTTTGGCCAGGCAGTGTACCTAAGTATGAGGGGTGATCAAAGAATGCTACAAATTTTATGAGCTCCCTGAAAAGGAAGTAAAATTCTTGATCAACCCTTGTGTGTCAACTAAGGATCTAATAAGCAACTTAAGGCAGGTAGGCAGCTCCATGCGTGCACACACACACACAAACATACACAGGGATGCACACTGCCTGCGTACTGAATGACCCCTCCTCCCCTCTCTCAGGCGCTCTCCTCATCCTCGGCGTCACCCAGGAAGCAGGTGCGTGCGATGGCCTCGGTCACAGCGTAGGGGTCGCAGTTGGCTGCTGGGCGACGGTCCTCAAAGTAGCCCCGTCCCTCCTGGCTGACACGTCGTGGGATGCGCACGCTGACACCCCGGTGGGCCACAGCAGAGGTGAAACTGTGGATGCTGGAGGTCTCGTGGAGGCCTGTGAGACGGCGCACGTTGTCCTGGCCCCTGTGTGGGTCGTAGACGCTAATGTGCTGGGCGTGGCGTCTCCTCAGCTTCTCCACAGCTTCCTCAATGTGCCTTTCACCACACAAGGAAGGTAAGAAGTGGTTTAAATCTAATAGCAGTGTGCATTTCATTCATCTATGTTGATGCTAGCATGTTCTTATCCTTCACTTTCTGTCTTCAGGTAGCTGGTACAGACAAGTGAGAAGTGCGCTTTGAGTTGGTATCCTCCTGAAGAATGAAGGATTGGTTATAACCTGGATGGAGTAGCATGCCTCTGAAGTGTGCTGCAGTAGCCATGCTGGTAGAGATGACCACAGCATTGATAAAGATCAGCAGCTCTATGACAGCAGAGAAACTCCACACTATGATGCTGCCACCTCCGTGCTAGACAGTGGATACCAGACAACTTGAGCAACACCCTCTCTGCATCTTAAAATCTCTAACCAACTGGATGCAAACTAGTCACAAATTCCAACCCTTTGGTTCATGAGACCAAGTTTCACTCCTCAAAGGCCCAGATTCTGTGCTTTTTGTCCAGAAAAGTCTGGTTTCAACCAGATGCACTGTGCACTGCTACCACGTGAGTTTAAAAGTGTGTGTGTGTGTCGTGTTTCCGTGATTACTGCTATAAACACATGCACTTTTTTTTTTTTGTTTATGCATCCGTGCCCTCGTGGACATCCGCTATGCTCACCGTAACCCCCCCTCGGCCCGGCTGGCCTCAGAGCTCACGTTGGTGTGGCAGCCCGTCCCATTCCAGTCCCCTGCCATGGGCTTCGGGTCCAGGGTGGCCAGCACCCCAAAGTCCTCGCACACGCGGTGGAGAATGAAGCGGGCCATCCACAGCTGGTCGGCCACCTCGAGACCCTCGCACGGCCCCACCTGGAACTCCCACTGGGTGAGAAGCATTCGCTGTGTCTACTTACATGCAATATGCATGTACGGTATAAAATCTCCTTTTAAAGATGCTCTAAGACACAGGTGTAACAGTAGGATGGCAAGGTGGCATAGTGGTTACAAATTCTGACTTGGAAAAATCATTTTTGCCATCTAATGCCAGGGAAATACACCATGAAGTAACCTGAAGAGGACACACATGTACCTGGGACGGCATGACCTCCGCGTTGGTGCCCGCGACCTTGATCCCGGCATACAGGCAGGCCCAGTAGTGGCAGTCTGCGACGTCTCTGCCGAAGGCCCTGTCTGCCCCTATGCTGCAGTAGTATGGACCTAATGGTGTAGAAGCCAGGGCACTTCTCATTTGAAGGGTGTAGGTTCAAACCCCCCTTCTGTGTTAGCACCCTAAATCGGTGTACTTACCCTGAACTGGTAGAGTAATGCATTTATGTCAGTGGATAGGTCATATTAGGTACAGTAGTCAAGGGTACAACACCAGGGTTCCTGTTTCAGTTTAAATCCACTCAAGGTCAAAGCACGAGCGGGATGGGGATGGAAGAAAAAACCTGACTCTCAGATCTGGAATGGGTCTTCGGCGGTGCCCCTCACCCTGCGGTCGTGGGAATCCGTTCTGCGGCCAGCCGTAGGGATGCCTGTCGAGCCTCAGCAGCGTGTACTCCTGCTCCAGCCCAAACCAGAGCTTCAGGTGCTGTAAATCGTCCATGACCGTGCGGCAGGAGGCCCGCAGGTTGCTCTCTGCATGGGGAACAGCAGATGGTCTGAAACTCATTTATGCAGCTGTCTGTGGATCGGGAGAGAAATGGATCCAAAAGGCAAGTTTACATCCCATCTTGAATGCCGGCACGGATTCGGCCGCTCTGAGTGACAGAGGGAGGTCGTTCCACAACACTGAAGCCAAACCTTTGAAATATTTCACATATTTGCAACCACTTCTAGAGGATAAATACTTCTGTTTATTATTTGGACAAGAACAATGCACAGCGGCCACGCATGCTAAAGGGCTTTAAGTGGATCTGACACAGTAATGGACTGGGCCTCACCATCCCAATTTACTTCCTCTAAAAGCTTTGCTGGCTCATTCGACCGCATCGATCCGTTGGGTTTCGTCCCCGCTGCCGAGCTGGGGGTGGAAGCTGCCAGTGCAGGACCCAAGCGCTCCCTGGGTAATTTTTTTTACCATGTGGCTAATAGCAAGTACTGTATATAAGGGGCATAATGGTCAAGGTCACAGATGTGTCCTCTGAATATTGGTTTGAGTCCTTGAAAAGAGCTTGCTGCTGCTTCCTTATACACTGTAGATCTCTTTAAATAACTGGGAAACAAGTTGCTTGTATCAACAAACACCAAGATTTTTGTACGGTATGGTCCAGGGGAAAGGAAATCATCTTCTTCTTTCGGCCGCTCCCGTTAGGGGTCGCCACAGCAGATCAAAAGCTTCCGCTTCCTCCTGTCCTCTGCATCTTTCTCCATCACCCCCACCACTTGCATGTCCTCCTTCACCACATCCATAAATCTCCTCTTAGGCCTTCCTCTCTTCCTCTTGCCTGGCAGCTCCATCCCTAGCATCCTTCTCCCGATATATCCAGGATCTCTCCTCTGCACATGTCCAAACCAACGCAATCTCGCCTCTCTGACTTTGTCTCCAAACCGTCTAACCTGTGCTGCCCCTCTAATATACTCATTTCTAATCCTGTCCATCCTCGTCACACCCAATGCAAACCTTAACATCTTTAACTCTGCCACCTCTAGCTCTGCCTCCTGTCTTTTGGTTAGTGCCACCGTCTCCAACCTATGTAGCATAGCTGGTCTCACTACCATCTTGTAGACCTTCCCTTTCACTCTTGCTGGTACTCTTCTGTCACAAATCACTCCTGACACTCTTCTCCACCCATTCCACCCTGCCTGCACTCTCTTCTTCACCTCTCTTCCACACTCCCCATTACTCTGGACTGTTGATCCTAAGTATTTAAATTCCCCCACCTTCACCAACTCTATTCCCTGCATCCTCACCATTCCTCTGTCCTCCCTCTCATTTATGCACATGTATTCTGTCTTAGTCCTACTGACCTTCATTCCTCTTCTCTCTAGAGCATATCGCCACCTCTCCAGGGTCTCTTCAACCTGCTCCCTACTCTCACTACAGATCACAATGTCATCTGCAAACATTATAGTCCACGGCGCCTCCTGTCTGATCTCATCTGTCAACCTGTCCATTACCATTGCAAGAAAGGACTCAAAGCTGATCCTTGATGTAATCCTACCCCCACCCTGAAAGCATCCGTCACTCCTACTGCAGACCTCACCACTGTCACACTGTCCTTGTATATATCCTGTACCACTCTTACATACTTTTCTGGCACCCCCGACTTCCTCATACAATACCACAGCTCCTCTCTAGGTACCCTGTCATATGCTTTCTCTAAGTCCACGAAGACACAATGCAACTCCTTCTTACCTTCTCGGTACTTCTCCATCAACACCCTCAGAGCAAACATCGCATCTGTGGTACTCCTTCTTGGCATGAAGCCATACTGCTGCTCACTAATCGTCACCTCCTTTCTTAACCTAGCTTCCACTACTCTTTCCCATAACTTCATGCTATGGCTGATCAGTTTTATCCCTCTGTAGTTACTACAGCTCTGCATATCACCTTTATTCTTAAAAATAGGTACCAGTACACTTCTTCTCCACTCCTCAGGCATCATCTCACTTTCCAAGATTCCATTAAACAATCTGGTTAAAAACTCCACTGCCATCTCTCCTAAACACTTCCATGCTTCCACAGGTATGTCATCTGGGCCAACAGCCTTTCCGTTCTTCATCCTCTTCATAGCTGTCCTAACTTCCTCCTTGCTAATCCATTGCACTCCCCTATTCATAGTCCCTACATCATCCAGTCTTCTCTCTCTCTCATTCTCTTCATTCATCAACCCCTCAAAGTACTCTTTCCATCTGCTCAACACACTCTCCTCGCTTGTGAGTACGTTTCCATTGCTATCCTTTATCACCCTAACCTGCTGCACATCTTTCCCAGCTCGGTCCCTCTGCCTAGCCAATCGGTACAGGTCCTTTTCTCCCTCCTTAGTGTCCAACCTCTCATACAATTCACCATAAGCCTTTTCTTTAGCCTTTGCCACCTCTCTCTTCGCCCTACGCCTCATCTCCTTGTACTCCTGTCTACATTCTTCATCTCTCTGTCTATCCCACTTCTTCTTCGCCAGCCTCTTCCTCTGTATACTCTCCTGTACTTCTTCATTCCACCACCAGGTTTCCTTGTCCTCCTTCCTCTGTCCCGATGCCACACCAAGCACCTTTCTAGCCGTCTCCCTTACTGCTTCTGCTGTAGATGTCCAGCTCACTGGTAACTTTTCACTGCCACCCAGTGCCTGCCTTAATTCCTCCCTGAACTCCACCTTATAGTTTTCCTTTTTCAGCTTCCACCATTTGATCCTTGGTTCTGCCCTCACTCTCCTTTTCTTTTTCATCTCCAATGTCATCCTACATACCACCATCCTATGCTGCCTAACTACGCTTTCCCCTGCCACCACTTTGCAGTCTACAATCTCCTTCAGCCTGGCCCTCCTGCATAAGATATAATTCACCTGTGTGCATCTTCCTCCACTCTTGTACGTCACCCTGTGTTCCTCCCTCGTCATAAAACATGTGTTTACCACAGCCATGTCCATCCTTTTTGCATAATCCACTATCATCTGACCTTCTGCGTTCCTCTCCTTGACACCATATCTAGCCATCACCTCCTCTGTTTCCTTCCCCAACATGTCCATTGAAATCCGCTCCAATCACCACTCTCTCTCCCTCAGGTACACTCCTCGCCACTTCATCCATATCACTCCAGAATTCTTCTTTCTCATCCATCTCACACCCAACTTGTGGGGCATATGCACTAACAAAAATCATCACACCATCAATTTCCAGTTTCATAACCATCACTCTGTCAGATACTCTCTTTACCTCCAAGACACTCTTTACATACTGTTCCTTCAGGATAATCCCTACCCCGTTTCTCCTCCCATCCACACCATGGTAAAACAGTTTAAACCCCCCTCCGATGCACCTAGCCTTACTCCCCTCCCATTTGGTCTCTTCCACACACAATATATCAACCTTCCTTCTCTCCATCATATCAGCAAGCTCTCTCCCTTTACCAGTCATACTACCAACATTCAAAGTTCCTATCCTCACGTCCACTCTCTTAACCTTCCTCCTCTCCTCCTTCCTCCGGACATGCCTTCCTCCTCTCTTCCTCCTTCTTTGGCCAGCAGTAGCCCAATTTCCGCCAGCACCCTGTCGGCTAGCAGTGCTGGTGGCGGTCGTTGTTAACCCGGGCCTCGACCAAGCCGGTTTGGAAATTTCTATTTTTGTCCGCATATTTAGTTTGGCAAAAATTTTTACGCCGGATGCCCTTCCTGACGCAACCCTCTCCATTTCCGGGCTTGGGACCGGCACAAAGACATGCACTAGTTTGTGCATCCCCTTGCGGCTGGATTCCCAGGGGAAAGGAAATAAAGGGGGAAAAAAAGGAGGATGAGTTGTTTATTAAATCTCAAGTTGATCCAGGTTCTAAGTTATTATTGATGGCAAACAGATCGGGACAGAAATGCTACGAGACACTTTCGAACCTGCGGGTTTGTGGTTGTAGTGGAGCACCTCACACAGCACCAGCTTGTTGGGGTCGCGGGTGAAGGGGTCACGGAACATGCGCACGGGGAGCAGACACATGTCGCTGTCGCAGCCCTCCGCCTGGAATGTGCTGGAGCCGTCAAAGTTCCACTCTGGGATGTCTGTCGAGCAGGGAGGTGAATAAAGCAATTTATGGTCAGCTCATGAGAATGAAATCCCGAACATCAAGGGCACATGGGCCTGGCTGTGTGATGAGCTGGTTGTGGGTTCAAGTCCTAGTCGAGGCTTCTCCTTGGAGAAGGTGCACAGGAAAGTGACTAAGGCTGATTTAATTGAAAATGTAATGAATGGGATAAAAATAACACAGGGAAGGGGCTAGCAGATATGGAAGTAGTTTTGCTCCTAGAAGGTAGTAGGTTCAAATCCAGCATATCTGAAAAAAATACACCATCGATACCGTCATTACAAGCATGAGTAGGAGTTGACAATGGGATTTGTCACCGCAGCCAGCTTTGGTGAAGTATGTCTGTATGTAGATGTTTGACTCTTTTGACCCTACCCCACCCCCTACCACAAACCCATTACCCGCCACATCCTTCGGCTCCTGCTCCAGCGTCCGAGTCTTGCAACGCAGCGACTCCCCGGTGCCGTCGATCCACACATACGTGACCTGGACAGAGTCGCCCTGGGGTAGAGACAGGTAGCGCTGCCTCCGCCTGACCGACAAGGAGGACATGACAGTATGGCTGCGCAGAGACGAAATCAAAAATTTACAAAAGCTGCCCTCTTATTTCATTAAATCTCTCAAAATGCATCTCTTTTGCACCCGCAAATGTAAACCTTCAGTGACCAGAACTACAAGCAAAAGCAGTCACGAAAACTTACCGGAATTTAACAAGTGGACCGAGGGCCTTCCTTCAAGGCCGAGCTTCTGCTCCTCGCTGGTCTGATGGTTTTAAATGCTTGCCGGCAGGTGATGCGACCCGGCAGGGCTGTCCCCTGGAGGGATGACAGCGAGAAACGCTTGAACGGGTGAACAATCGTCCAGCTCAGATCTGCAAGGGGAGCAAAACGGGGCAATTAAAACGCAGCCGCAGCGCAGCGGCGGTAAACACATCTCACCTTTACCACCTTTTTGCACGGAAAGACCGAACACAGTCCGCTCATGAACAGCAGGCAGATTTATAGTCCGCCCCATCATCGCAGAAGGTTGTTGGCCCAAAACCCCCTTGTCTGTGATCGAGACACTTGCCTTGAAGTGAATACGTGCTGCGGTATTAATGAGCCCCAGGGTAATATTGTAAGCTGCTTTGGCTAAGGATGTTCATTTAATAAATGTGTTTATTTGGCTTTTCTCTCACAGTCCAAAGATATGTTTCAGGTGAACTGGTGACTCAGGTGCCTACCACTGTATCATTACCACTGTCACTACAGGCCGCTGTCTTTGGACTGACAGTCTTATCTTTTTATCTATCTATTTGTCTACAGTGCCTTAGAAAAGTATTCAGTCCCTACAATTATTTTCACATTAGATTGGACTCTTTGACTCAGTTCATCTACTTTTTGGGGTTGGGGAGAACTTCTACCATTCTGTTCCCCCTCCTCAGAGAGAGGGAGTATTTATCTTTATACAATAATTGAGAACATGTGATCCATCCATTTCCTACACGGGTGCAGGCCATCAACACATTGGCTGAGTGAGCAAGGTAAAACGGTGCACCTGGGTAAAGTTAGCTGTATATTTACAAACGGTATGAATACTTTTACGTTTTCATTTTTACTTTTTGGTAAACTGCCCAAAGGTTTTCAATTTGTTTATACAGTTTTGTAGATTAGCTGGTAAATAATTCCTCCCTTATTGGTGAAAGCTAAGAATACGAGACAATAAAATTTGAAGATAGTTTTAGGGGATGAATACTTTTTCGAGGCACTGTATATATATTTGTTTACCTATGTATCTATATTGCACCTCAAATAAATGTGAACGCTGCTTATTGTCGAGAAGGTTTCTGCTGATGAATAAACGTGGACGCTTGTCCTTGGGAGGGAAATAAAGAGACGATTCAGCAAACGCGTGCTGAGTCGGCCTGTACGTTTCCCAGGGGAAATGAGCTGCTGCACGAGAGACACGATTTCGGGTTGAAGAGGAGCGCGTATGTCAGCCAGGCTGGTGATCCTGGTGTTATGCTTCGCTTGAACAGAACACACAGACACACACACACAGGAACTCATGATTAAAAACTGGCATCTCCTGTTCCACCTGGTGGAGCAGAAGCTGCCTACATGTGCAGAAGAAGCTGTGGGGAGGCAATATGTCAGCCCGGGATGGGCGCCAGGGGCAAGCGAGGCACGAAATCCCCCCAGGAGCGATGCGATGTGGACGAGACCCAAAGGACGGACGCAGGATGGGAAAGAGAACAGTGTGCTTGTTTACTGCTGTTTACCACAACTCAGCTCCACGCCCCTCCCCTCCTCCAAGTTCCTCAGCTTCCTTTACATAATGGAGCATCACACTTATTCCCTCCATCCCCTTTCTGCCACCGCTTAACAGCCTTGGGCTGCAGTGACCTGGAGCCAGAAAATGGGAAGCGGAGAGCCTGCTGTGACCCCACAGGCACAGCGGTCACACACTGAGACCTGCGGTGAAGCGGATGACACACACGTGTTGACGACACGCAAACGGCGCACAGAAAAAAGCTGGATCTGACTTCCAACCCGCAGCCGTGGAGCTGGGAAGCGACAGGCCTACCTACCAAGAAGGCTTTTACAGATTTATTGCGCCCCAGTCAGCAACCTCAGAATGACTTCACTGTAAGCAGCAGCTGAGGTTTGGACTGAGACTCATAAGTGACTGTTGTGAGTGCAATCGGTCGCACTGACATTTTCCAATGAGCACATTTTTCCAAGCAGATACGGTAATAAATACAGACCGATGTGGAAGAAAAGGACCCACAAATGTCTTGCTGCCTGCAGAAGGAGCCACTGATGGGTGGACTGGCTGGCATCCCAGGTCGCTGATTGGTCAGCTGAAGATGAGTGGACATTCTGTGCACCCGATTGGTCCTCTGGGAACAAGCTCGATTCCCTGGTAACTGATTGGTCCGTTCAGCCTACGAATGGATTCTGTCCCTTTTGACTGGTCCATTCAATCATCCTTCTCTCACCGATTAGCCCATTCAAGAGGAGAAAAGGCTGTGCATCTGATGGAACGGCCATGACTGCTTGAATGACGACAAAACACCTGAGCGGTGGATTCCTCCCCAGTTTACAAGAAACCGTTACCGTGCAGTTGGGCTGTTTTCTAAAACCACTGTAGGGGATGATAAACTGTTCAACCACCAAGCACTCCTTCTCTCTCTCTCTCTCTCTCTCTCACACACACACACACACACACACACACACACACACACACACACACACACACACACACACTGAGTGATGCACCAGAACATTTTGGTTCTAGATTCGGGGAGGAAGGAGAGCATCTACATCTTCTGACTGATTTATCTGAGGAAAGACAGCATCAAACCTGCTCCCTCTGACTGCCATCTGGACTCTCAAATACATCAAAACAGGCACAAATATTCATAAAAATAAACATGTCTGAACATTTAATACACTGCCCAGCCAAAAAAAAGTGACACTAATATTTCATTGGAACACCTTTAGCTTCGATTACGGCATGCATTTGCCGTGGCATCATTTCGATAAGCTTATGCGATGTCACAACATTTATTTCCATCTAGAGTTGCATTCATTTTTCACCCAGATCTTGTACTGATGATGGGAGAGTTGGACCGATGCGTAAAGTCTTCTCCGGCACAAAATCCCAAAGATTCTCAGTGGGGTTAAGGTCTGGACTCTGTGGTGGCCAATCCATGTGTGAAAATTATGTCTCTCTCACGCTCCCTGAAGCACTCTTTCACAATTTGAACCCCATGAATCCTGGCATTGTCATCTTGGAATATGAAGAAAAGATCCATTGATGGAGAAACCTGGTAAAAATTCATGTATATTCAGGTAGTCAGCTGAGCTCATGTTTTGGGCACATGATGTTGCTGAACCTAGACCTGACCAACTGAAGCAACCCCACATCATAACGCCAAGTTAAATCCAGGTGGGGACTTTTTTTGCCGTGCAGTGTAGTTCCACACACAACAAGTCTGTAAAACTACACTTCTGAATAAAAAATACACAGAACACGAGGTCTAATCGAGTATAAATAACGCATGCGAAGTTTCCTTAGTGCCAGCAGAATGCCGTCCGTCCGTGTCTTTACAAGCCGTGTAGCTGCTGCTGTAAAAGCGTCTCTTCACCATCGTTCATCTCAAATTGCTTTATTGTTACAAAAACAAAAAAAAAAACAGCATTGTCAGCAGGTGTCGCCATACAAATAAAACAACCGGGTCAGTGACAGAAGTAACGGAATAACACAAAAAAGACAAAGAGGATGAAAGGTAAACAGCCGCAGGTTTCAAAAGGCCCCGTTCAGGCTCACAGTTGGAAAAGTACACATCAGAGCTGTTGTGCGAAACAGAAAAACAGTTTGCTGCAAACAAGGCTGAAACGTCAGTAATTCCCAGCGCGTCTGTCGGTCTCTTTGTGTCAGGCTTTCCGGACGATTCTACCCCTCTTCCTCCAGTCTCGCCTCCTCTCACTCCTCACAGGTTGGAAGGTGACCCTTGAGGACCTTTGGCTGGACTGCATGCTGCTGGGACAGGAAAAGGGTCAGAAGTGGAGGACACCACACACCCAAATGGCAAAGAAGTGTGCATTTCGTTCATTGCTTATTATTATTCTATTTTTTATTTTAACACCGTTCTCCAAATTGATGTGCGGGGTTTGAGGTGCAAGCAATAAAAACTGTTTCGTTATGTAGTTTTTAATTCATAAAAACACATCTTCATAAATGAATCTTTTCAATAAACAAAGTCTGGTGTATGAACAAAATTTTATTACCATTTAGGCAAATCAATAAGCCTGAAAGGAGTTATTAAACATTTTTTGACACCATTTTTTGTGAGTTTGACAGGGTTAGCTTTTATGCTATGCTACTTAACAAGCTTTACCTATGCAGTTTGGGTGACTGAATAATAGACCTCAATTATTATTTACTCATATAGCTGAGAAATTTCATTTTTCTGCCTGTTTATGCAGCAGAGTCATTTTTAGCGGATTAATTCAGGGTAAGCACCTTGAACAAAGTTATTATAGGAGGAAATGGAACTCGAACCACTGCATCCCCTCTGCACTCTTCTTTATATGTACAGTGCATTACATTATACAGGACAACATTATATATACTTAATTCATACATATGTTAAAGAGTATATATATATATTATTTTGCATGAATGAAATACAGTGCCCAGCCAAAAAAAAGTCACACACTAATATTTAGTTGGAGCGCCTTTAGCTTCGATTACGGCACGCATTCACCGTGGCATCGTTTCCATAAGCTTTTGCGATGTCACAACATTTATTTTCATCCAGAGTTGCATAAATTTTTTGCCAAGATCTCGTATCAAATGGCGGGAGAGTCGGAGCGCTGCGTAAAGTCTTCTCCGGCCCATCCCAAAGATTCTCAATGGGGTTAAGGTCTGGACTCTGTGGTGGCCGATCCATGTGTGAAAATGATGTCTCCCTGAAGCACTCTTTCACAATTTGAGCCCCATGAATCCTGGCATTGTCATCTTGGAATATGAAGAAAAGATCCATGGATGGAAAAAGCTGCTCATCCAGTATATTCAGGTAGTCAGCTGAGCTCATGTTTTGGGCACATGATGTTGCTGAACCCAGACCTGAGCGACCGAAGCGACCCCACATCATAACACAAGTTAACTACAGGTTGGGACTTTTTTTGTCCAGGCAGTGTACAATGCTTTAGAACAAAATTCCCAACTTAATCCTTAAATACAGAGCAGTGCTGCAATATGTTTTGTCCCAACAAAAATGTATCTCTTCATTCACAACTTCACTAAAGCATCAGCAGCTTCTGTAAGAGATGAGCAGCACATTTCAAGTTTAACGCAAACGCAGTGTGTGTGTAACTGGCAGTCTCGCACACGCACGCACGCACGCACAGGTATCAGTCCGTCACCTGGAGCTCCACGTCGCGCCGCCGGGCGTGCGGGGCTTGGCCGCGGGCCTGCGGTGCTCCATCCAGCCGCACACGAGCTCGTGGGCGATCATCACGTAGAGCAGGAAGATGAGCACTGCGGGGTCCATCCCGCACCCGGTCCCGATCCCAGGGTTAACGGGAGGCAGCGGGAGTCCGTGTGCGTGCGCGCAACCCCCGCCCCCGAACTCCGGTCCCGCCGCGCATCATTTCATCTTCTCATCCTCTGCTGTCTCATCTGTGGGTGGGGTGGGGTGGGGTGGGGGGGGGTAGTTCGAGGTCCAGCCCGCCCCCCACCCCCCGCATCCTTCCACAGCTCCCGCAAATCGGGACGGGTGGGGAAGGAGTGTTGTGTGTGTGTGTGGGGGTTGCCCGGCGCGTCCTTTGTCCATCCACGAGGTGACGCGCACTAACGGTCCACGCACGTTTAACGAATTTATTGTAAGTCGCCATCGCGGGGATGCGTGTTAAACTGCATTAATATTTGAACATCCGAATTAAGGTTACTGAGCAGCGATGTCAGCGATGACAGAAAAGAGAGGATGTTACCGTGGAGACGCTGTTGCTAGGGGCGGGGGTTATTAAAAATTATTTTAACCTCTGCGAATGCAGAAAAAGCTCCTTTATCTACGGAAACCTTCGGTTAGTGGCTTCTTTGCCTGTGAGAAGCTCAAAGTTGTCGGCCCTTCAGATCCCACCTGCACATTTAGATTAAATAAAAGAAGATTTTGCTCTAAAGAGGCACTCGTGTCAGCATCAGGGTGCTTAGTAGCAGATTACACATTGAGTATGGTCGCTTCGGACATCTTTTACTTCTGGAAGAGGACCGGGCCGCGCTTTGAGAAGGGGGATGCGATCGTTGTCGAAACTGCCCTCGGGACTCCGGGCCTCACCCAGAAACGCTCTGTTCTTAACCCGAACCGTAACCGGATCCCGCCGAGCAAAGGAGAAAAAAGAAGACAAAAGAAAGGATTAACAGACAAAGTGGAAAACATCCATTTGATCTCCACACAGCCCTACCGCTAACCCTCCGGCTGCATGCAGTGCGGCGTTCATATTCAAATTATTTAAACTGCAGTGTTTGTTATTTAAGGGCAGTAACAATTTAAAGGTGGCATTGAACGAACTAAACAAAAGAACAGCCTGAAGGTGCTGGATGATCCACGCCCGTGGTGGCTGCGTGGTGACTGCTGCCAAGCAATGATGGGGACAAAAGGACAGCAGGCTTTTCAGCTCCTGCTCTGGGATCATCTCCTCTTCAGAGAAGCAGCGCCCATCTTTCACCCCCATCGTACGCGGATGGCGTAGTAGCTAAAGCCGCCACGTCGCAGTCGGAACGTTCTGGGCCCGAGGACAACCCTGCTACATAAATGGGCGAATTATAAACCTGATTATCCTCCGTTCCTTTGGCAAAGTTGTGAGCTAAGCAAAGAGTAAAACCATTCTAACTTGTTTATTTCTTATTCATTTTATTAATGACGTGCCTCCATATCATCAGTACGGATCTGAGCACGACAGCAGACCTCACATGCACCGCGCAGGTGAGAAAGAGCTGCAGATGATCTGCAAACGCTGTTTTCAGAACCCAGATAAAGATAAAAATACTTAAAAAGAAAATGTGAAGAAAAAAACAACATGCAGCCAGGATTCAGCTCCCCGCTGCAGCACGAGTGACAAATTCAGCCTCAGAGAATTTTCCAACATCCAGCTTCCGGAAGAAACCAAGGGGGAAACGTCCGACACACGACATGAGAATTGAATCAAGTTTATTTGTTTCCATAATTCGTGGAAAACTGTCATACCTTTGCGTACATGAGTGCGTGTATTCCCAGCCCATCCCCCAGCCCCTCTCCTCCAGGAGAATAAAATACATCCCTCTGTCTCAGGCTCTCTCATCTCACTATCTGCTCTTGCGCAGTTTCACTGAAACCAAACCTGCTTCCGCATCCCAAAGGGTCAGAAACCCCAGTTGCTCTTTTTCACTCAACAGTTTTCATTTTTTCCCAGGCAAGAGGAAAATTCACATTTACCTCCAAGTCATCCTGCGTTCCCATTCGCTCCTTTAGCGTATCATAAATACGGCTGAATGAAATGATATAAAAATTACGTTATTCTCGTTGTGGATTATGTGAAATAGATTTGTGAGCGGAAGGTTGCAATTTCAATTCCCAAACAGCCAAATCAGCCATTTCAGCCTTTGAGAACTGCATTTATCCTTGGTTGTGTTCAGAAATGTCCAGCTGGGAGTTCAGCGCGAAACCGTGGGTCAGCATGGTGAGCAATCCTGTTATGTAATCGATCAAACAGCAAAACAATCCGCTACCGAGGTGTTAAACTCACTTTGCCTGTGTCTGGCACCATGGCTCCGGAACCTTCTGCTTGCCCCAGTGTTGGTCTCTTGCATCTTCTGGAACCCCACAGGTGATGACTTGCCATGTTCTTAGTACAGACCCATCTAAAGACTTTGTAGGATTTTTGATTTCGTGTTTGTCTGATCAAGCGTGGGACGGGTGTCCTGTGCTTATAGCACAGATGCCAACAGTGGTGTGTGTGTGTGTGTGTGTGTGTGTGTGTGTGTGTGTGTGTGTGTGTGTGTGTGTGTGTGTGTGTAATCTAATGGTGCATACAGAAATCCACAGATCAAATCCCTTTAATGCCTCAGTGTGGACTCAGGCCCTGCAGCAAGAGAAGAAACATTTCAGAACTTGCGCAATAAATAGTACAGATGTATAAATGTATTGAAAATCATTTCTCTAAGTTTATTTTCTTTCGGTTAGCGTTAGAGAAGAGGTGAATGCTAATAAAAATAAACTTTCATGAATAATTTTACCCCTTTTCTTGGGCCGCAGGTAAACTCACGTTAGTTATTGTTGCACGCCACGTTGTTGAAGCCTCCTGGCGTTTCTGGGGTGCTTGTCTGTGATGGTGCCGACCCCCTCTGTTTGAGGACATACCACAACAGCAGACCCACCAGCACCACGAGCAGAAGGATCAAGAAGATGATAGCCACTGCAATACCAGCCGTCTTGGCGGAGTTGAACTGTGCTGTTTGAGGAAGAGATTGCGTTTATATGCATGGAACGCAGACGAAGGAACATCGACGCTTGGGCTCGATTTGCCTGGAGATGAACAGGAATTCATCTTACACAGGAGAGTGCATGAATTGAAGCCAAACTACATATTTGGGTTGGGCCTTTGGACTCTCCTTGAACTCCTAAATATATTCAAGACATCTCAGAGGGTTGTTTTCATCTTACACATTTGCGTGTCCACAGTCTGGCCGACACAGTTGGTGCCCACGGTATATCTGATGTCATCCAGAGCCACGACACCATTAGAACCTTTGATTCCTTCAAACACAATCTGGTGGTGACACAAAACCTGCTTTAAGGACTGGGTTTCTCCCACAAGAATGGGTCTTCCCTGATGTGGCTGTGGATGAAGTGGACCAAACGCACCTGGTACTCTTTCTGGGAGGTGATATTGATGTCATAGCGTCTCCAGACTCCGATTACTTCGCCCAGGCTGAACAAGTTGGTGCGCTTGCCATCAGACAGCTTGGTCACATTTAGCTTCGAGTCATCTGTAGGGGAGATGAGATGCTGAATGCTGGCAGAATATGTACATCCCATTCCTCTCTAAGAATATGACAATATCGGATGATTCTAAATAAAGGGAAAGCGGTTTTCCTGGTTTGGGATGAGGAACACCTCAAAGGAGAAGAGGTGTGAAGAGAGGGTCTTACGGGAGATGGGCCTGTAGACCCAGAACTGCAAACAGGTGCCCTTTGTAGGGGGGAGATGAGGGCTCAGCAGCCAGGCGTTTTGCCCTGACGTGTTGCGGTGGCTGCTGGGAAGGAACAGGAAGTGACCTGAACGGACAATGAAAAATAAGACAAGTGCTTCAGTGTTCAAGAAGATGTACACTGAGTCTAACACTGGCATGATGAGAGAGGGCAGAGAAAGAAGAATTTGGTCCCTGTGAATGGACATAAAAAAAAACAGAGACACACAGTGTGAGCAGTAAGCAGTGATGGCGGACAAAAGATGAGGCCTGCGTCATATTCAACAGCCCTCAGAACAGCACCTTCTTTGGTTCCCAGCGTGTGGTCGAAAGGCGGGGAGATGTAAAAGGTCTCCAGCGCGTTGCTCAGTTCCCAGTCCTCCAGGTCCAGCATCGAGTTCTGTGTGTTAAACCAGCTACACAGACCTTTCTCAAGACTGCACACCGCACCTGTGTAGCACACACACAGATGTAAAAAACAAAGTACACCAATGTACAGTGCAATGGTTTAACATTTTAGGACATACAGCGTTTAGACCTTATTTAGTCTTCACCATGTCCTGACAGAGGATCAGTCTAACCTTATGTGACCATATCTCACAACCATAACCACTATCTTAGAAGGACTGCACAGACCGTAACTATTCATTCACATTCCATCCCCTGCAGACGCACCTGGTTGGGGGCACGCGTGAGGCATAAAAGTGATGTCATCAATGGCAATATAGGCTTTCACTCCTCCTGCTCCCTCCACCTCGACCTCCAGCTGGGGAAAGAACCACCAGAGCATCCTTCTTATTAGCGTGTACCGCTAGGTGTAGAATGTCATTCACAACATCCATCATTCAGGGTGGATGGATGAAGGGTCTCGTGCTCCCATTCACAGTTCTTCGAAAGGAGGAACAGACAGGCAGCACCACTCGGTACCTGCCAATCTTCGGTGCTGCTGATGTTGCCGCTGCCATAGCGCCACGCATCTCCCTGCCTTTGAGTCTGAGAGAACAGCTGCACCCGGGCCCCCTGCCGTGGCTTCATGTACACGCGGAGAGTGCCTGACACGCAAACACACGTCAGACCAACACATCGCGCTTACAGTCCAGCACAGCATAACTCTGCATGCAACTTATTAGCACTCGGGCAGTAAATACTGTGAAATTGATGTGTGACTGGCAAACCAAAACAACCCTTACACTCAAGCCACTATGTTAGGTACACAGTTATACACACCGCTTGCCCTGCAAAGTGACTCTGCACATGGTTGTGAGCCATATATACACACAAAGACAAGGTGTAGAGGTCCAGGGACTGCATGACCATTAGATGGACAAGACGCGCATGACAGTGAGTTTGTACGCAGCCTGGTCATTGGTGCTAGCCGTCCTGGTTCCGGCATTTCAGAAACAGCCGACCTTGTGAGATACTTGCACACTACAGCTCTGCAAACATGTGAACAGCACATTACTACAGCAACCTGCACTGTTCCACCTCTCACACCTAAAAAAAAAAAACATCTTTGGGACGTGGTGGATTGTGATGTTAACGGAATAAACGTGCCAAGAAAAAGCCAACAAATCACAATGGACAAAGATGCCTATGGAAGTCCAGCGACTTGTTGCTGAACTCATGCTCTTCTGGAGTCTGAAGTGGGTGCTGCTAAACAGGTGTACCTAATAAAGTGGGCCAGGAACTTCAAGCTGAATAGTAAAACATCACAATCCACCGCACCTTAAAGCACTGTCGTTTTGACTACTCTGTGCTAGTTCCAAAAAAATAAAATAGCGAGTCTAAGGTTCATATCAGTTCACCAGGCCCTTACCTGGGCTGTCTCCTCCCAGGTAGTACCAGAAATGAACACATTCGCCAAAAGGGGCTGCATTCCGGAACGGGGAGATCAGAGATGTCACGTGACCCCAAGGAAGGACATCCTCACTCGTTTTTGCTATCATATAGTAACCTGGGAAACACAGGGAAGACGGTCGTTGGACCCCAGTATATTGATGTAGAGCAGGCAGGATGCTGGACCTGAACGCTGTGTGATCACATGCCACCTACTGCTACTTTATACATGTGAGGAGCTACCAAATGGAAATAAAGTGTTTTTACGTGACCCCTGCATTTGACCCATCTTCTACTACATAAATTCATCATATGGACACTTGATTATGATCACCCGTCAATCTGTATTCGTTTCATCTGCTGCAGCACAGACTACAGTTCTCACCTTTATCAGTCTCCAAGCTGTGGTCAAAATCCGGGCCAGGTTGTACCGCACCATAGGCTGAGTTCTGATGGATCCAGAGGAGACCAGAGGAGGTGTAGCCGCAGCGCGTGCCCTCAAAAGAGCATTTATCAGGGGCAGCGCAAGGGTGGTCCAGGATTATCACGTCATCAATCGCCACGCGGCCATCGAACCCACTGCGCAGTGCCTCGAATACCAGCTGGAAAATTCCAACAGCCAGAAAGCATCTGAATCAGATTCTATAATCAGAGGTGGAAACACAGTCATGTTCTGACCTGTGGTACCAACAACCTATGAGATGTGGTGCAGTAGTTACAAAAACTGGACTTCTGAGCAAAAAAACACACACGCTTCCCCCGGAAATTAATCACAGCTTCGGTGTGTGAAATCCGAGCGCTAAGAAAGTTGCTTTGGATGACAGCCGGCCTGCATAAGGTACGGTGAACTGACAGGCCTATGATGGCAGCCACACCTGGAAAGTAGATAACTGTTGGGGGACTGAGGACAGGCCTCGATGCCAGCCGCTGCTTTGGGCACCGCTTGTTGTCCAGAGGAGGGTCTCTACACCGTCTCCATAGCGCACTTTCACGTTGAGAGCACCTGTGTAGTGGAAAAGGCAACTAGTTGACAACTTATTATAAAGCAGATGTTACCAAAGCAATGAAATGGTGCTGGAATAAAACAAAAGCAATGTAGGTCCTTCTAAAACAGTCGTAGATTCACCTGTCCACCCTACCTGTCTGTGGGCCGTATAGCTGGTAATAGAAAGACATGCAGAATCCCTTGGTTGTAGGAAGCTGAGGGAATGACAGCAGACGGCCATACAGGCCACGCAGGGTGGGGCTCCACATGTCTACAGCCAGGCTCTTTCCTACAAATGGACGGAGAATCAAAGACCACAGACCGTACCTACACTCAGGCCCCCCAGTTACAGTATCTCCCTCAGTATCCAGGTCACAGGGGTCACCAGTCACTGCAGTACCAAGCGGTGGGTGATGCGAAGTGACCAGAAGAGGAATCCCGTACCATTTCCAACAGTGTGGTCCACTCCTGAAAGGAGGAGCCAATCGAAGTTGTCCATCTGATCTTCGTACCAATTGCAACGGTCGTTTTCGAAATTACAGGACAGGTCTGCAGACAATCGCAAGAGTTCAGAGCCCACAGGAGACAGAACGAATCGTATCACCATCTCGACACACTGAGCCTCTTACTCACCGTTGGTGTTGGAAGGAAGGTACTGTGGATGACAGCCCACATAGCGGACATCCCTTACTGTGATTTCAGAGTCATTGGAAAGTTGTCGAAGGAAACCCCCAAATTCGAGCTGACAGATTCAAAATGGAAGAAGAAAGTGGGGAGGCTGAACGCGAACGTCCGTAGGACATAAAAAATAACCAGGACTGGAGCTGCACGATATTGCATTACCTGAAAACGGTGGTCCCGGGCACCGATGTAAATCTCCTTCACCCGTTCGCTTGGCGCCCCCTCCGTCTTCCCGCTGGACACCCACAACTGACTGCGAATCCCCAGAACATTGTCGATTAAACTGACAGACACTTCACCTGAAACACAGGTGGAGAGAAAACTGATGGGACGAGTGTGGAGATGAAGAGAAGGCAAGACAGCAGACAAGTGTGAGAACAGTGAGATTTGAGAAGGAAGAGGGCACCGATGTTGGCTTGGCTCCCGCTGAGGCTATAGGTGAAGTGCAGGGTGCATGCCGGTCCGGACGGACCCAGAGGGGGTGACCGTGCCTTTGCTTCGGTCAGCTGCTGCCCCGGAGCGTCTGTCACGTACAGGTACTCATCTGAGAGAAAGGGAGACATTTGCTGAGACACATTTTGGGAGGGAAACATCTCCCAAATTGCCCCCCTGAATGCCAAATATACTCTCACACCTGTAGATGGTCAAAGTGCTCATCTTCTGCTACAACTTTACCTTTTGAGGCTTCATTTCGCTGGGTCAGTGCCCAGCTCTGTTCCCCCAAGCTGGCGTCTGTCCACCCTCTGCTTCCTCTCGGGAAGGAGAAATCCCCTGCGGAAACCCAACGTTCCATGTAGGTATCCTTTAAGCAGCTGCTCAGTAGATGCTTTTCTTCAACGCAACTCAAGCACAAATTTGAGAAAAAAATGTGTTTCATCTCTTGAAAAACCTTGCAGTTCATCCATTCGTACCTGTAAATACTTAAGGGATGCAGCCAAAGTGCTCAAGAGCACAAAAGCAACGACCCTCCTGGGACTTGAAACAATAGTTTGGCTGCTCTCACAGAGTCTCAAGACTCAAGAGACTCAAAAAGTCTGATGCAAAACAAAGCGCTGCATGATGTCAGCACACCTGCGGACACACACGTACACAGACAGACTCACCACACTGGTCTTCATCCTTGCTGTTCTCACAGTCGACTTGGAAGTCACACAGCTTGCTGCTTTCTGTACAGGGGTGTTCTGGAGAACTGGGATGACCCACAGAGGGAGAGGACTCTGCAGAGGCAGTTGGAAGGTGGAGACCATTTAGACAATGGTGGGACAAGGATGCAGAAACAACCTGGCATGTGAAAGACTATGGAGCCGAGTGAAAAACTCACCATTGGAGACTCGACAGTCTGGGGACATAACAATGTCGTCTATACCGATTCCACCAAACTCCCTGTCTCTAATGGCTCCCACAAATAGGATCTGGCAGGAATGTAGTGAGAGAGATAGAGAAATGAGGAGGAGAAGCGGTACATGACGGCTGCTGTAAACTGTCATATGAGGAATTTATCAAATTTCCCGAATTTAGAGCCTCCTCGAGACCAAAGAGGATGTAATGAAAATAAGGCCGTTTGTTGGGTCTTCTCTTCAAGGATACCTGAAAGGTGCTGTTTGCAACAAACTCCATTTCTGCCTTCACCCACAGGTCGCCCAGCTCACCACCGCGTTCCCATACGACAGGCATCCCTCCGGCAAACACCATGAGCACCGACAGGCCCCCCGACCTGGGGCCAAATTGGTGTGTGTACAGCGTCATCTGCGGGCAAATTTTAATGTTTTGTTTTTACTGGCATCCAGTGCACAATTTAGCCAAAACCCTCATGCAAATATGCTGAATGTTGGTTCATCTGCTGCCAAAGAAAACAAGATTTTAGCTCAAAGCTAAGTAAAAAAACGTTCAACACAATTAAGGATGTCGTGAAAACAACGGCGGCTCATCGGAGCTAAGGAGGAGTTGGACTTCCTGGTTTACTCTGCACAGAACTCACGAGGTCCTGCCTGTAAGGCCGCAGCACTGAAATATAACAAAGGCTGAAGAAGCCGAACTTTGGCAGCTAAAACAAATCCATTGTCTACTTAACGTACCCGGCATGGATGAGTGCTGTTGGTTGGTTGCAGGACAGGGCTTTGAAAAGATGACCAATCGTTCCTCATTTCGCCGTTGGATGGTTTGGTGAGGTACAGAAAGTGACCTTGAGAGAGATGAAAATGCTAATATTATCATCAAACTGTCATCATTATCAGTTTCTCTACATCTATAAAGCTTGGTCTGTTTGTTTGCTAGTGAATACTTGGAGCAAACAGCCAACCTGGGGGAGGTATTGGATTGAAAAACAGTGAAAAAGTTCAAATTGATATAAAATAACACATAAAAGACACACACGCGTGGTGCTGCACACATAAGTTGACATAAGGGTGGTAAAGTTTGCTGATTCATAGTCCATTACTTTTTATCTTTTCACTTTTTGACCTGGGCTACACCAGTGAACTAATAAATAGTTTTAAAAAAAATCAGACGAAAGCACATCTGTACCTGCTGCGCTGTTTGTCGTGTGGTCTCGGCCGGGTCCAGCCTTAGGGCTGCCGCTCACAGAGATGTTTTGCTGACTCACTCGCTGGAATGTGAGGCTAGAAAGTGTTCTCAGGTCCCACCCACAGAGGTCATCCTCAAAGTCACAGCCCCAGTTGTCTCCTGTGTGGAATGGGAACCAGCCTCTGAGTTCAAACACATTCTCCCACAAACACTCCTTGCGCGGTGATCTTGTTTCTCAACTTTCGATAGAAAAGACGTTCCTCGTTCCTGGGAAATGCTACTGATGTTTATAAGGACTTATTGATAACCTCATTATGATTTGGGAGGGTTACACTGGTTCCAGTAACTCTTTGATGCTTCAATAGGCCATATTTTCTGAAAATCCCATCAAAAAGCTGAAATGGCCTTCTCTGCTTCTCCCTCACCACAGTTAGCCTCATCGCTGGAATCTCCGCAGTCATCGGTCCAGTCGCAGACCTGTCTCGCCTCCACGCACCCGTTGCGGGCGCATTTCACTGAGCCCTCCCCACACGTCTTGTTCAGCACTGCAGCACAGAACACGCATGGTTGCTTTTAGTCTCATCTTTCTGTTCACACCGTTCTGCTCTCACCCTCCCACCCTCACCAGGCAGGGCGCAGTCCAGGAACTCCAGCTGGTCAATGGCCACATCTCCTGGGAGCCCCTGACTTCGCCGTGAGTGCAGCTGCAGCCGGAACGGCCCAGAGACACGGCCCAGGAACACAGTGGCTTCCTTCCAAATGCGCATGCTGCCTCCCTCAGGGGTCCACACCACAGCTGGCTGCCCTTCTTCCTTCTCCACCGAGACCCACAGCACCGCGTCATCCAGCCCCTTGTCCCCTGGGGGCAACAATAAACAACGTCAACCTGCAGATCATCGTATGAAGTTCAGTTTATCGCATGTGGTTGTCCATGAGTTTGCGCCGCAATTCCACTTCCCGAGTCAAAATGTCTCTACACTCATTCATTTCTGTTTTATGTTCAGTTTTTTATATTCTATTGTTGCCTTAATTTCACTATTAAATCTTTTTGCCTGTTATAATTTTAATTATTAAATTCTTTTCACATCTTTTTACTGTTTGCCTTAATTTATTTGATTTTTTATGTCTCATTTCATTATTGTCTTTTTTATACAATTTTTGTTTTACTTCTGCCTTTGAGAAGCACTTTGAATTACCCTTTCGTATGAAATGTGCTATATAAATAAACTTGTCTTGACATGCATCTTCATGTTTTCTTGCTGAGTAAACATCCATGTGTACGTTTTGTGCTGTTGGCTGCTGCAGCCTATGGCACTTTCTCTCTGGGGATTAACTGAAGTTTTCATTCATTCATCCATTCATCCATTACATTAGTGTGTTAACACATTTATAGAGGGATAATTGTTTTGTCTCAACTTGTCTGGCACAACCAAACCTTCTCTTCAGTGTCAGTGTGGTCATATGGTCCAATGTATCCTTACCAGCATCCCAGATGAAATATCGAAGACGAATGCGGCAGGTGGGGGCCGACTCCCTCATGAATGAGGACACGAGCACGGCCAAACTGGAAGACTGTGAGTCCACAGATGTCACGGCCATAAACCATCCTGTAACCGAGGACAACTAATGCAATGCAAGCTTTTCCTCTGGTAATAACTGTGGAATCTGTTAACACATCCTGTAAAAAAATACACTGTATATGGGTAGAAGTATTGTGGACCCCCCTTCTAATAACCAGTTTAAGCTGTGTCAGCTGCACCCATACAGCAGACAAATGCATTCTAGGCAATTGTGTGCTTCCAGCTTTGTGGCCACAGTTTATGGAAGAAACTCTTTTCTTGCACAAGCATGACTGCGCCCATGACTGTGGAGGCTGTTAGAGCAGCAAAGGGGGAACAACTGCATATTAATGCTCATGGGTTTGAAATGGGATGTTCAACAAACACAGAAGGGTGTGTTGCTCAGGTGTCAACATAGATATGTTACATTTTCCAAACATCTGTCTGCATTTTCAGCTTTTACACTTTTGAAGGAAGATTCACCTGTTAGGCTTGTGTGTGTGAAGTACCTGTGGAGGTCCCTATGGTGAAATCAGAGGAGGGCCCACTAGCTGGCAACGAGTGTCCCCGCTGGCGCCTCTCCCATCTGTACGTGGACGCATTTGCTGAGCTTGCGTTTGCTAAGTTCTCCCATCCGCAGGCTGCCGAGTCTTCGAAGTCACAGACGAAGGTGTGTCCACTATACCCTGCATGCACGCGAGCAAGTTAGTATCGACTATAGTGATAGAGACCACCTTCAGGTTAGCACTTTTGGCTGTGTAACAAGATAACTACATATACATGGCCAGAGATTTAAACCTGCATGCTTCTGCCTCATTTAAAATGTTTTTAAACATCATTTGAATGTGTTTAGGGCAAGTCAGCGTGGCACCAGACCTCACACGGTGCATAAACCACACGGGGAGGTGAAGGGTGTATCTTACCACACATCTGCTCATCGGCACAGTTTGTACAGTCGCAAACAAAGTTGCACTTCATCTCCGGCTTTGTCTCACACTCGTTCGTCACCAACCCGTCGACTGCAAAAGAACGGGCAGATGATCCCGACTGTATCTTCCCACCAGTGAAGACAACAGTATAAATTACTTTTTGCTTTCACGGCTGCTATGCGAACCACCCGGATGAGTGGCTTCCGGAACAATCAGATCGCTCAGACACATTTATCCATTTACTCGTTCATTTTGCAGATGCTAAACACACCCTTGTTCACTGTTATCTCAGTTCTGATGTCATTGGGTTTTTATGGACCTCTTGCACCCGGGATCAAAGACCATTCGGTTTTCTCATGTTGTCGCTTCTGCTGGGGGTGTCATCCAGCTAAAGGCTTTGGGAGACTTTGGACATTTCCTCTACTCAGGCCCTTTAGACATTACACTTAAAATATTTACCTGAAAAACTTTCCCAAGATGCCCTCTATTACAGAAACGGTGACAAGGTTCTTCACATTTTTGAAAAATTATCTTCTGAAGTCAAATGTTGCCCAGTTCCTGTTCTCTCATGAAGGCGAAATACAATCTAGCTACAGATGTGAACCTGAAGTCGAAAACTGTCCACGTGTTTGTGAACCTGCATTAAGGTAATGAGTGTCTGTTTACATAAATCCAAGATTTCGTGGCAATTTTTGACTGTCACACGGCGATTCGGTGTGCCTTTGTACAGTGCAGCGTGCTTTCACTTTAAAGCACTTGCAAAAACATTCATTTTGTAAAATAGTGACAGTAATGAAAGAAAAAGTTGTTTTCCACTAAGTGTACTCAAACTTTTGCCTAGACTGCAATTCATGATGTATTGTCACTCTGTGGAGGATTAAAAATGGCATAAATTAGCATTGAATAGGTGGCAGCGAATAGTAACATCAGTTATCCCTCATTGTTAATCCCTTTCGGATTATTATTAGATTATTACGTGGATGAAGGTTAAACCAGGTGTTTTGCCCCAGACCAGGTGACAAATTTCTCAGCAAGTAAAACCAGTGATTAAGGCTCTGACTGTAATTTTGACAGTTTTGTGTCAGCATTCACTCATTACTATGTAACTGGATCCAACCTTAGCGGAACAGGGAGCGCTGGTGTGTGATGGACCACAGGTGACGTAGAAGTGCACACGTGTGGGTTTTTTGCTGAAAACCAACAGATCCGCAGCGCGGGCACTTCGGACCAGAGGAATCACGGGTGAATCACGTGACGGGTGACCCGTGATGAGGGTCCTAAGGACACAGCGGCAGGTTGCTCACCTGAGTGTAGCGCAGGCAGCAGCAGAGGCAACAACAGCACCCAGATTCCCTCCATCCTGCAGCTCTGAGCACCTGGTGGAGAAGTCCTGAGCACCTGGTGTTCCACCTGGGGCTGTCGACTCCCAGACCCTCCCACTCCATCAAGATAACACTTGGACTTTAATTCTCTCTCTCTCTCTCTCACACACACACACACACACACACACACACACACACACACACACACACACACACACACACACCTGGTTATGAAACATCAGTCTGTGAGACTCCATCGCATTCCAAAGGAGATGTTTGTGGATATGAGAGTTAAGGGTCTCCAAAAGTTGCCAGATTGTGTGCAGTTCCCTAATGTGAGGTGCAACAGTATGTGGCCACATTTGTGCTAACATACTGTTTTGTTTAGTGTGGACTTGGTATAGCCTTTTCCCCAGTGTTTCCCAGTCCTCTGAGGGTCCTTGTTCGTGCGTATGAAGGATCACAACTGGCAGCAGTGGGAAGGGAATAATAAAGAAGTAGAAGGGACTGTCCCTCAGTTGGAGAGGGAACCTTGAGCACTGAGCCATTTTGACCAAAGTGTCATGTTTTGAATCTTTTTACACGACTGCCACCCTAGTCTCTTCACAGAGGTCTGGGACACTGACACCCACCTCCAAACGATAACGCATCTCATCCTGTAGTTACTGTATACAACATATGTCTAAGTGGTAAAGGAACCTCCCATGTCCTCAGCAACCCTGTATTTCCCCAGTAAATTGCACAACTGGGATTTACTGTACATCAAGTCTTCCAGCAGGGTCTCCTCACAGGGGTCACACTGATTTACTTCATTTACACAATGAGTTATTCAACAGCCTACCATCATCCAGTGACATTCAGTTCAGCACAAAATGTGTCTAAACTTCCCTTTGTGAGAATAAAATGTGTGAGACAGATCAATAGATAGAGAGATAGTAAACAAAAAAAAACAAGCAGTCTTTTTAAAAAAAAAATCACATTGTGTATTTGACACCATATAAAACGGTCCAAGGCGGTTCACACAGCCCACAGGGAAACAGGTTCACACTGCGAATCTCTACAGCAGTAGCTCATACACAAAAGTTCTTGGTGGTTAGAAGCTGTTCTCAGGCACAGCTTTCATTTTGCATTTAATTATGATAACTGGATCTTCCAAACAATATTGCAGGTCAGTACAGCCCAAGAAGTCCTTACCAACAATAAGGGAAACAGCTCAATTACCCCCTCCCCATTGACTAAGACCATCTGAGTTATATTTACATTTCATATTTGGATGCCACCCCTCTGTCTCCTGAAGCTAAACAGTATTTTTATAGTAGACACCATTTCATACTAATTGGTGAATCAGACTGGATGATGGGAAGATGCAGAATGTGAGAAAAGATGTCACATGTGCCCTTACCTATCTGTACAGTGTTTACCCCTCACAGGTAGAGAGTGTTCCAGAAGGGGAGGAAGCATTGTGTAGCTGTACACAGTATCCAGCTACACAATGTTTCCTCCCCTTCTTTAGCTATCAAAATAGCACAAAAAGACAAATATGCAGCACTATTGACTCACTGTACTACCGTAACACAGTCTTTGCATCGCTTGTGTAAAATGCGGTATTACCATATTCTGGCTGAAAACATTTCCAGTAATAATTAGTAATAATTTCCGTGCTAACATGTGGTTTTGACTACAGTGACATCAGCTTTGCTCATATGTAAATCTTTGGGGGATTGTTAAACTATTTTAGCTGATATCGCTGCCTAAGGCCACCGAAAATTCAAAATTTTCTTTTGGCACTACAATAGGAGGGTGATTCAAACCCAGGACCTTCAGGATGACAGCACTAATGACTACTCTACCGGCTCTCCAACAATGTGTAGCATACATTTGAATTTGCAATCAGCTATTTTGCCACCTTTAATATTGTTATAAAATGCAGCTCCTTCTCAAACCTGAGCCCACCCTAACAGCCACTTATTGTCACCAATCACCCTCCAGCTTGGGAAATATCATAGGGTTAATTAAGGTCAATTTAAACCATGTGTTTGTCCAGCACCATTAAACATGTATCTGTCTTTAAGACCAGACTGTTCACCTGGACAGAGCAGCAGCATCTCTCTCTCTCTCTCACACACACACACACACACACACACACACACACACACACACACACACACACACGATACCATAGACTCAAAAGGAAGAGTAAGAACAAGGAGATATTGGAAGTCCTGTCTCACTGCAGCTGCTCCTGCTTCCCGAACTAACGTGTGGTTTCCCGCTACATCCCTGGTGGCCATCAGAGGCCACTGTCTCCACCCTTCTTCTTGCAGAAAGTCCGCACCAGCAGGTAGCCGAGGGCTGCGAGAAGGATGAGGGTGAAGAGGAAGAGCAGGCCAACCCAGGCACCCGGGCGCAGTGCCTTCCTCAGGCTGATGCTTTCTGATGGCAGCATGTTGCTCAGGCTCAGCATGTAGCCCAGAGCCCAGCCCACAGAGGCCCCGCCAGCCTGTGCAACACAACAGAGCCCCACACAGGTTAGCTTGACCCCACGCCCTCACTGCTGCTCATCGCAAAGTCATACATTTCATTTCAGTACGGCAGTTGTGGTAGGTCAGCACTGTAGTGCAAGCCAGCAGGGGGCGCAGTGATTTGCAGTCAGGATGTGCAGCCAGTAGCTTGGATAATCAATACTTCAGTGGACAGACTTTGCCTCCTGTAGTCAGGGGTGTGTGTTGTGGTGTTTTGTGTGTGTGTGATGGCCCCTTACATCATCATTTCTAAATATTTGTTGTGAATTAGGGTGGTTGTGCTCACCTCCTTCACAAAGGAGATGTAGGGGAAGGAGACGTTGTCGAACCTATAACCCTTCAGCAGGAGGACCTGGATAAAGGCTGCTGTTGGGCAGTTCTCGTGCGGGTCCTTCACCTGAGCTGGGGCTTTGTCCTTTAACTGGCCAACAGGAAGAGAGGAAAAAACCAAGGTGCTGATTTCTGTGGCAGGTAGTTGCGCCCCCTACAGGACACTGTGCAACTCACACTGTATTCATTATAACAGTTTTGATTGCGCTGAAGAGATTCATAAAGGTTTAATACGATAGTCCTCATTCGCTCACAGACCTTCAGATTACAATAGATCATGACTACCAGGTTATATGCTACTTTTTACAGGCAGTGCTCTCACACACACGAACACACTAGTAGCTATGAAAGGAGAGCAGCTGTACCTGCTGGAGGGTCATCCTGCAGAGACTTTGCACTGCCCCCTCCAACTGAGCTACGGTCGTCACAGTGACACCTGTGGCCTTCTGCAGGAACACATGGATGTAATAGAAGGCAGAGAACGCCTGGAAGGAAAGGAATGAGACTTTAATTGTCATCTGCCATTGAACACATGCCTATAGCAATTCAAACCTCAATAAATGTGTACAATATGTACAAACTAAGGACAATATACAGTACATAACACTTATATTATTGCTCCACATATTCTTCCTGCAACTCCACACACTGGGTGTAAGCCTATTGGTCCACAAGCTTTCGGACTATGTCAGATTTTAGGTTGTTCCCAAATACACTTGCACTGCTTTATCCACCTGTCCATTACTTCCAAGGTGACAATCCCATAACGCCTCTTCAAGGGAACCGAAGGCATGAAAATTGCTTGGTGCAAGGTCATTAAGTTATTACGGTCACACTGCCAATATTCCTCTGAATTTCAGCAGATTTCACCACTTTTGCCTAAAGAAATTTTATTACGGCATGTTGGAGCGTGCAATTGGAGTGTGGAGCATCCGTGTTTACACCATTACTGCTTTGGACAAAACTGGCAATAGAGCACTGCACAATGTCGGTTCAAACCTTCCAGAAACCAGTTTCAACCAGTTATACCCAGTAATCCGCTCTTGTGTTCTCTAATCATACAATTATAGAACTGCCTTTACATTTTGAAATCCTCTCATATTTGTTTTTCTATTGCTAGTTTAAGAAAAAGTACAAGCACATTGGCGTTGGACAGAGTGTGGTCATGTGGTTTGGTTGCTCCCTCACCATAAAGTTGCCCTGAACGGGGGGCTGGAAGATACTGTTGAAGGAGCACCGGGAGAAGGGGCACACATCAAAAATGAACAGTTGCGACACGTTGCCAAGACAGCGCTCGTAGTTTCCAGTGCCCGACACCGCCACAGTGGCCTTAGGATCATAGGGGCTTGGCCGTTTGTCCTCTGTGCACGGGGAGTCAAACACTGAGCCCAGGCTCACCGTGCCATTGTAGCCCATGGGGAAGCAGGGGTGGGACACAGAAGCTGGGTATCCCTGAGACTGAGTGTGAGGGAGGGGACACAAAGTGTAAATATGAAAAACTGAAATATAGACTTGTATGGTAATGTAGTTATTGTACTGTAGTTTTCTAAATTTGTTTTTTTAACGCTACAGCTCAACATATGTCACACAACTCAGTCTGGACCCTACCTTGACTAGCTCAGCCATGAGCTTGCGCAGCACCTGGTCGCGGCCGTAGCACAGGAAGCTCTTGGTGTACAAGCTATAATCCTGACCATAAAGGTGCAGGTTCATGTGGGTGCTCTTGTCCTCCACTTTATCCGACGTCAAAAATGTGATCTGGGTGGAAGCCCCTCCAAAGTCGAGGGCCCCCACTGTCTTTTGGCCTGGGTTCAGCCAGCGTCCCACCAACCCGTACTGTGGGAGGGCAGACCAGAATGTCACACATGAAGACAGGGGGTAAATCAGCCAGAGTCCCTATTTAGCACCCATTTTGAGCTCATACAGTTTCAGGGAGAACTGGGGAAACCTGCTGAACTGGGCAGAAAGGCTTTGTTCCAAAATCAGCTGTACCTCCCTATAATGGCCAGTAGAGGGCAGCAACATTGAGCTATTTGATGATGACTTACAGGGTTGGGTGTCAGGGTTCAACACTAAACTTTGAATTGACAATAAACTGTCCAGCTGCACAGAGTAGGTACCATGATCAAAGGTACTACAGCAGGAGCAGGGATAACTGCAGAAGGTGGCTGATCCAACCATTACACAACTGGCTGTGACACCCAAGTGTGTGAGACACTGCAATACCTTAATGAACTTCTCTAGGAGGTAGTTGACCGTGACCCAGCCATATGCCCCCTCCTCCTGCCCAGTCAGGATGACTGCACCCCGGAAATCAAAGGGATAGGACCTGATGGTTTGGGCCACTTCCTGCAGAATCTGGTCTGAGGCACTGGGGTTGGTTTTGCTGCATGAGCGAGAGAGAGGAATAAAGTTAGGAAGCAAGCGAGATGACCAGGTGAACTTAAAGCAGTAAATGCGCCTGCTCCCCTTCAAAATCTCTTAAAGACCCCTTTAAGACTTTCTAGAGCGCTAGTGGAGATCTATCTGGATTTTACTTTAAACATTTATTTCGTCAGAAAGCGTTATTTTCAAACCAGATCCCCAGAAGCCCACCCACAGACCTCAAACTGTGTCCCAGAGCCCCAGGTTAAGTGCGAGATATTACAGTCAAAACTGTGGGAGGGAGAGAGACCACATACAGGTGAGCTGAGAGGTACTATTTGCTCTCCTTTCGGCGCTTTCTCTCTGTGCAGCTGTGGCATTTGGGTTTTGTGCCAGAGACACTACATTGATGGAGTGAAGAAAACAGTGTGCCACTTCACCTCGAGACAGAGCACCACTCGGTGGCACAGTACCTCCATTTAGCACAAACACTAATGTGTGTGCATGCATGTGCGTATATACATTAGTGGCTTGCGCTTGTTCTGGTTTATGTTTGCTGAATATGGCCTGCTACGTGGCTGTGTGTGCATGTGTGTCAATTTAAATGTCATTCTGTGCGTGTGTGTGAGAGAGAGAGACACAATCATTCCTCCCTGTACACATGCAGGTGTAGACAAGCCCTGGTTTTTCAGCTCTTGAATCCATGGTTCCCAGGCCCCCTGAAGACAACACACCCAACACACCTGCTGCTGCAAGCACTGAAACAGTAGGGTAGTGGCAAAGCAACAATGGAGGAGTTTATTCTGCCCAGAGGGACAGTGTAACAGCAGCCTAGTGTGTTAATTTCATTGTGTGCCACCTACTTACACAAACCTTACATGCCTAAACTTAAAAAGTATAAATTATATTTGTGCAAGAATCACAAGCATGGCACACTTATTAATTTATTTATCAGATACTTTTCCCTCATAGTCACCTGGAGTGTTAGGTTTGTACTTTAGGCTATGGTGAGTTACCCATTAATAAAGCAGGGTAACTTTCACAGCATTTTAGCTGGCCCTCCTCGGGCTTGAACTGAGTTCCAGATGAATTTGAATAACGCACATTTAGGAAAACCAGCCCAGTGATGCCAAATTACTGCAAGACTTGACATACAGTAGTCTCATTATTCATCACGATTGCATGCAAAAGTAACTTCTCGCCACAACCACTTTGATCCAGGCACAACCTGCCCAGATGCACTAGTATGTTTGTTCACAGAAAGGGCCTCTGCTGCTCATGTGGTGGAATGCAAGGAGAAAACATAACACATTACAAGATGTTCAGCAGCTCACATTATGTGTATGTGAGAAAGTAGGTGTTGGGGCCAGTGCTGGAATGAGCAGCACGAACAGGCGGACATTCCTCTCACGGTCATTTGTCAGACCTCAGCAGCTGCACCCCTGCTGAGAAGCACACGGGAGTATGTGTCCGTGTGTGTACATGTACAGCTGCGCCTGTGTGCATATATATGTATTAGCTAAGACATGAACGTAATAATTACATAAATTTGTTTGTGGAGAGATCCTCAGTTTTGAACCCGGTTGTGTGCTCCGAGAGTAGAGATCAGTGGACTTTTGCAACATCAGTACAAGGTGTGACGGTTGGAATCCTGGCTTTGACACTATAACAGGTTTTCAGCTACACAGACTGCCGTCGTAGCTTTGAAAACATTAAAGTCCAGCTGTGCTAGACAGGTGACCCTAGAAAACTTAGTCAGCCAAGAGTGGGGGGATGCATGTGATGTCACTCACTTGAGCAGCCGCATGCCGGCCGTGGCTCCCAGGTACACTGGGGTGAGGTGGTGTCGAATCTTCGGGATGACCTTGATGGCATTGTCCAGACATGGCAACAGACTGCGGCCGGCTTCCCCTTTCTGTCCCACGTAGCTCGAAATGCTCCCTTCCGGGGAATGAGACAGGCAGGAGTGAGATTCACCATATGGAACCATTCACTTGTTGAGGTCATGGTGATCTGGAGCTTATCCCAGAATCACTGGGCACAAGGCTATAAATCTACCCCCTGGATGGGCCGCAGCACAGATTCTCACACTACGTGCAATCTGCAGTGACCGATTCCACTGCAACACATCTTCGGACTGCCAGAGAAAACCCACACAAACACTGGGAGGACAAGCACGCACGCTGACTTGGACTCAAACCTACGCCTGAACAGCCACGTCGTACTACTCTGGCAGCCTATAGAGAATCACTACCCTCTCATTCAGACCCACAGCCCACAATTTGAACCAATTTTTGCTGGTTATTCTAATGCAGTCGGTAGCCACCAAATCAAATTCCTTGTATGTGCAAATGTAATTGGCCAAAAGTACTGTCTTGTATAGATATTTTAGCTCATTTTAGATGTACAGCTACAGAAAAGCTAGTCCAAAATTTTCACTGATTATTACTTCAAGGGTCTTCCAGAAGGAAGTGGCATTCGAACCCTTATAAGGTGTGATGGTTCTAACTGCTGCACCACCCAACTCTTACCTCATCAATTCCAGTTCTACCACCCACAGCCCAAAAGGTATGAAACAGATACAGGAACTTCTCTGGCACTGAAGTGTACATACAGTTCTTGGGAACAAGCTTTCCCCCCCACACAGACTTGTGAATGTCATTTCTGCCCCCAGGAGGTAAATCCCACAGGGAAAATGAGTCACAGCTATGCAGGTGCCTACTAGTCCCAACCCACCAGCACTGCACCCCATTTCTCACCATTGCTTGTCCATGTGTGTCATTTTTGTCCTTGCAGAAAAAAAACATAGGTGTAAACACACACACACACACACACACACACACACACACACACACAAACAAACAAACTGTGGGGATTTCACATTGCCTTGCTTGAATGCAATAACCACAAAAAGTATAGTATATTTAACTATGTTATCTTTTTTATAGCTGGCTGACTTAAGAATGCTTGAGTGCTAATAATTGTCTCATTTCAGGATTTACTGTCATTCGAAGGGTATTTTCCACAGAACTGCTCCCTCAAGGTTATTATTTAAAACAGGTCCTGTCGAAACACTCTTGCATTCACACACAAATGAATGATATATACAAACACTGACACACGGGCACCGTTGCCCACCTTTTGGGTGGCACTCGTGGTACTGTGTAACAACCCCCGTGCCATTATGCTTGTCCGCTGGCCACTTGTAGATGTACATGGTGGTGTGGGACGATCCGGCATCCAGGACGATCCCGTACTGTGGGCAAGAGCATTGCATCATGAAAATGCTGTTGAAAAGTGTTTCCTTTGGCTGATTTGGGGCTTCGATTTTCAGCGCTCATGTTTTTAAAAAAAAAAGTCTGTGTAAACCATCAAAATTACAACAAAGTCAAATGTGTTTGTAAGAAGAAGAAGAAGAAAAAAAAAAAAAAATCGCTTGACACCATAAACCCCAAGATTTAAAACTTGGTGTGCTCCTGCAGTTGTACCCTTGTGACATGCACTTCATGATCTCACCTGGCTTGTAAAGTACACAGCTGTACAAAGAGGTATACAAACACTGCAAACTGAGTTCTGTTGGGTATAAATCATGTGTGAGGCAATGAGAACTTAGCATAAAGTCCATATGGAAATAGCAAAGCGTGACAGAGAAGTAGATTTGTAACACCAGACCCAGTGCACAAACACAGAGGGCTGTGTTCCTATAGATCAAGTGTTTGGCAGACCTCCAAACTATCTTCAGAGCTGCAGGTGTCCATCCCACTTTTAGAACCTTTTTGCTTTTCCTTCCAGAATTTCCCATGGGCCTAATGTAGAGAGATCAAAACTTCAGCAGCCGTGGCATCTTCACTTTTTTACTAAACAAAAATATTTTGTTATCTTGCACGATGCTTCCTTTGCGTTGCGGTGCTAACTGACACGCAAGTGCTCAGCGAGGGGGAAGATCAAAGTGTCACCATAAAACTTCTGACCAACAGTATCGCAAAACAAACTTGCCTGAGAGACGGGGCAGAGACTATTTATTGTCCAAATCCTAATCTCAACAGAGTTCCCTTCTTCTGCCGAGTTGTGCGCCTGTTGCTTGTGTGAACTAGAGCTTTTTTTTTTAAAAATACTGTATGAAAATGTACTCCATTTTATTGATATAAACACCCATCCATTGATGATTATAAACCACAGGGTCATGGTGATTCAGAACTTCTCCTGAAAATATAGGGTTTGAGGCAGGGTTCACCCCAGATGGGAAGCCTGTCTATGGTAGGGCGCACACACAGGTAAATAGACACGATGGGTAATTTAGAGTGAGCATTTTATTTGAAATACATTTTTGGGAGAACATGGAAACTCCACACAGACTGAACCGGATTCTAACCCACATCAGAACCCACCGCCACAGGTAGCGGAGAGAATCCAGCACTACCACTTACACCATAGTGCCGCCTTAAACTATTCTTTAGCACAATTATAAAAGGTATAATACTCTTCCCAATGGCACAACAGTAGGAGCAGTTTGAGAACTGACATCCTTTGATCTCCAGTCCAAATTTTTTATATCTAGACAGCTTCAATAAATAACAAAGACAACAAAAGGACCCTGTGTGATCCTATCCTGAAGGTAATGGGACAGCAGCCAAAGCAGCTGGGGTACACCTAACATCTTACCCTGTCTCTTCTCTCCCTACTTCCTTCAGCTCTCCTTGCTGCAAGCCCAAACCCTATTCCCTTCTTCCTTTCAGGATGGGGAGCCAAAACAGCTTGAGATCCCTTTCTATTCCCTATCAGTCCATGATTTGGCCCCCTTAGTGGAACGTATTTGACTCCTACCCAGTCACCTTGTGGGGATGGCACTCATAAGCAGTGAACCAGAGGGGATGATGAGCAACAGCTGGTCGAGCTACGAAAGGCAGACCCTCGAGACAGCAACCTTGCTGACTCAAAGCCCAGAGGATGAAAGGATCTTGAAAACTCGACCAAGAATTATCACCGTGTCATGAGCGATCCAGCAGTGCGGAAGAGTAGGAAAACGCAGCTGTTTCTGAAGAACCTCTAGTAGGGAAGATTGCTGAGCTCGATTAGACCTTAAGTTGAGGCTGCCAACACACAGAGGCTGTGCGACTGAATACGAAATTTGCTTTTAAGAAATATAATTTCAGGCACCTGGTCGACTGTACCATCAGCAGTTAAAGGTAACTCGACCGTCTAGTTGTTTGATCAAAACTACATCATTTCTAAGAAAAGACAGAAAGATCTAAAGATGATCTTTAGGAAGCATTTGAAAGGATTTGTCATCTTAGTAAAACGGAAATGGCAGCATTTTCATCACACAACGACCAGTGTCAGGTTACTAAGCCGTGGTATTGCAGGTTATCTTGGTTCATGCACCTGCTACCAACATCAAAGTAAATGTAGTCCCAAACGCTAGGTTTAAAATAAAGATTTGCGACGCTGCTAACGCTGCAGTTTTCTGATCAAGAAAGCAACAGCGTTTTCTCGCCTTGTACTTCGGACTTCTGCTGCTCTTGTTCAAACAAGAAATTCTGCATAACTGTACATGCATACATTGCACATATTTTAAATGGAATGTCACCCCATGCATGCTGGAGGTTTTCAGAACTACAGTTCTGTTTATAAAAATAAAAAAAGGAAAAATTTGGGCAATTTCTCAGGTGTTGCTTATTGAAACGCAGGCCACTGAAGGGCTGTTCACTACTTCTTCAGTGCATGACGTGAGGTGCTGTTTGTATAGCATCGATTGAATAAAATTCTGTCCCAAAAAAAAACAAAACAAAAATGACAAAAAAACAGGACCGAATGTCACAATCACTTTTCTTCTAAGTATCCATAATAGAGATTTGGTTTTGAAAACACACAACAGGAACCAAACAATAGTCATTGTGTGTCATAATATTTTCCAATAAGTCCTGCCCTACAGCAATGTGCCTGTTACTCTTTATTTGCGCAGCACCAGATAAGGGATGTGCAAAGATTTACATACTTATACAGCATGGTGCTCTTACTGCAATAACTCTGCACAGGTACCTTTAGTTTATTAAAGGTACTACAGCAGGAGCAGGATTGAAACCAGGAACCTGCAGGCTGCAAGTGTCCAAACCATGCTACCTGCTGGCCACAACCCAGCATGAAAGTTCTACCTGGGTATCATATAATGTTTCTCCAGTCATGAGCACTTTGACAGCGTTTCACTGTAAATGTTCTGGTTTTAAATAACCAGCTCGAATTACATGACTCCCTATTTTGTACCAAACTAGAATAACACGGTTGTCACTGACACTGGCGGAAACTTAGAACTTGTCCTGACCTGAATAGAGTTAGTGGAAATTCTACACAGGTCTATATAAGGCATGGAAGACTGTTTTAAAACAAACCAAGTCAAACATCTGAAAAATGGTTAAACAACTAAGACTTAAGTCCAAATATGTTGCATCCCGGCCATTCATTGTTCTTGAAGTCAACTTTAGCTACCATACACTTCACTTTCACGCCATTAAACAAACAAAAAAACACGCCTTTAAGATATAAATGAGCCAACTGTTGCACTTTCACAACTTTATGATCAGGTGAGCACATCTTTGCCTCCTACTGTCCGGGTTCGTTTTTACGGGATGCACCGTGCGGTGGACAGGTTCACAGCCCGCCGGGTTTCTCCATCTCTCCGTCCTCACCATGAAATCCGGCGGCTCCTTCACGTCCTGAGTGGGGATGGTGAGCAGCAGAATGGCCAGGATGCCCACCAGCAGGAGAGTAACCGGCACCACGATGTCGCAGCTCGTCTTCCCCATGTCGCCTCGGGGTGGAAGCAGGTGGACAGATGGGCAGCGGACGAGGTGATGCGATAGAGAAGCAGCCCTGCAGGGAGAAGGAGTGCAAAGAGTGTAAAAGAGGGGTAAAGGGGCGTGGCGTGCGAAGGGGCGTGGCGTGCGAAGTGCCGCGACGCCACGTGCTTCCGGGTTCGGCTTCGCGCGCGCGGAGGCGCCTCAGCAACGCCCGAAGGAACTTCCCGGCGTTTCTGCGAAATGTGCAGCTTTTTGTGAACCTCTGTCACAATAATAACAGGAATAAATAATAAAAGTAAGATAGCACTTGAACGACGCGCCATCACTTTCCAACCTGACGCGTTTTAAGCAACGCGCAGTAAATAAAAACACAAACCGCAGCTGCTTTGCCCCTGACGGGACCACAAACCGTCCTTCTTCACGCTTACGCAGAAATACTAGGCGGCTTATTTGGCTGGCGTGCATTTATCGGCTTTCGTTTATTTTCCCCGAAAGCACATTCGGAGACGAAAATACATTTCCACGTTCAGGGTTTAGCGAAATAGTACATTTTTAACTGCGGCGAATTCAAACGTGTCCCGCGTTTCGGTGCTCGTCGGAAGAACACACTTACTTTTGCGAAACAAATGTTTGCTTGGCCTGGGTAAACGAACCACTGATACATTTCTGTTGAAAACTTAAGCAATAAATTAGGAGGGCAATCTTCTAGAAAGATCAGATCTGATCTTTCTAGAAGCCGGAAGGAAATGTGGACGGAAGTGGCACCTGGCGCCTGCGTTTCCTACTCTCTCCATTCGCAGAAAAGGAAAAAGAAAAAGAAAAAAAAAATCACAAAAACGAATTTCTGTGGTGTGCTGGTCCTCCTGGTCATTTCATGTAAAATAATGGATGTATTATAAGTTTTAAGTGTTGCTGAGCAGATGTCCACCTGGTGACCACAGGCACACAATGCGTTGTGTTCTGTCATCCGTTTGTGTCACGGTGGCTGCGTCCATCATCCGGTTGTCATCCTCTTCTTCTCTTCCCGAGCTGCTGCAGTTTTGACACAATCCGGCCTTTCCCTGAAGGCTCCAAAGCGCGACAAGTTCAGCCTCCGCATTTCTGCTTCCCGCAACCGTCCCTACCTGCTTTGACCCAACATCCACCCGTTTGTTCCGGCTGTCCACAAGGTCCTTAGCAGGGAGGGAATCGCAGGGAATTTGGGATTTTTCCGTCCTGTTTCTTTCGTGTCCGACGTTCAACATCCGTAAATTCCAGCAGTAAAACATCGGCGATCGGTCAGGTCAGATCTGATCTTTGTTCACGTGGACACGCCGGCACATTTGAGGATCTTTCCCCACCATTTAATCGCAATACATTCTGATCTCTTGCAATGCATAAGGGAATGTTGACCTCCCTTAGATATGTCAGCCCTGGGTTGTTTTTAAACAAAAAGCTGGTGTTCAACAAATTATCAGATATAAAAATGTCAGCCATAGTCGAGTTATGCTCAACTATTGTTAGTGGGCCAAGTTATGAAGTAAATGTGACCGGATTTTTTTTTTTTTTTTAAAAAAGGTTGTGAAACATTGTGATTAAAACATTTACAGTATTTGAACAGTTCTTGTACCGATTCGGATGTCAACATTTTAGCCAATTTAATCAGACAATAAAACAATCATCCACATGCAATATCTACAGCATTGCAGTATATTTTATTTTATTTTATGATGGGGATTTTTGCTACCTTTCGATGCAATGGCTGCCACGCTTGATTTATGGTTTGCTATCCAGTCCCTGTTTGATAGCTCAGCAGATGTGCAGCTACGGAAATGCCCGGTGAATTGCTGCTGGGGTTTTTGAAGGCCCAGATCCTGTAGGCTTCCGAGGCGCCTAAACTGTTCCTCGGCAAAATTAAGCGAAAAAGGCCAAGATCAGTGAAGGAAGCGGCTGAGATCTGAAGTGTGAGCCACAGAACCTCAACACCGAGGCACATTGCTAAACCAGCTGAGCCAGTTTCCACACCAGTTAACACCAAGACCGGGCTGAGATTCATGGTGCAGCGTTCGCTTTAGTCCCGAAGTTGCATGGTGCTGCTGCATTTCCATCTCTATCCGACTGGATGCAATCCCATCATGGAAAGGATGTCAGCGAATGCTGAGGGTCATGCTCAAGGTCATTTGTGGAGAACACACCTTTAGAGTTAGAAAAAGTGGCCATTGAACAGTTCTGTTCTCAGACCATCGTGCAGACAAAGCGGTAGACGAATGGCAACACAATGTCTTCACAGGTGCGTCATCCCATCCGACGCTTGCATTTAAAGCACAAATAAGTGTCGGGAAAAGATACGGGACATCAAAGCAGTAGCTTCTTTGTGTCCCCTTTAACCACCTCTTGATGTTCTCTGCTGCATGCATTCAAAGGACAGCAGCAAACCATGCGCTTTGTTGCCATGGCCTGGAACCCAACCTGTTGTAGATTGATCTGCCAAAAATGAGCTGTTTTTTCTTTTCCTCTTGACTCATCTTGATCTGTGGTTTTGTCTGGCTTTTTGACTGCACGCTTCTTTTTCTTGAGACGAGTAATAAAAACTATGGTGGTATCTGAAACCACAGCTGCAGCCCTTCCATCACTTTGATGCAGCAGCCTAGCCATGACAGTCTAACACCAGGCTGGGTCTCCTAACTTCATAAAAGCAATTGCTAAACTCTGACAAGTGCAAAATGAAGGGACCACCCAGTGGGTCCACAGTCAAGCTGCCCTAGTGGCAGATGTTCAGTTTGTGAAGGAATCCGTAACACCTCAAGACCTTAAATAAGAAACTCAGACTCAGCTGGTATTCGTGCCAGATTTATCAAAATTTAAATTGCAGATCTGTGATTTAAAAAGCTGCCATTTCGATGCAACCTTTCAAGAAGAAGTGTGAGATGGCTTTGGGAGCATGGAAGTCCAATTCGATGCCACAGAGAGGAATAGTTGTAACGAAACCCTGTTTTACACGCATTAAATGATCTCAGAAGAACTGGATGATTTCGAAAGGAACAGAAAAGGAGCAGAACCGCTTTCCAGCTTCCAGGGTTTGCTGTGGCAGTCGTTTCCTCCTGATCGGTGTCCAAAGACCCACCCATCTCTATGTCCCCCACCCCGCCTCTCTCTTGGCATTTGTTGCACTCACTGGCTGGAGACTGTCCACCTGACATGATCGCTGAGAGATGGTCAGAGGTTCCATGCATCTCAGGGTGTTGCTTCCCTCGCAGGATCTACAGCAGGACCCTTCAAGCCACGTGTCCGAAGCAGGCCCTCCGCAAGCGTGCGGACCCTGAGATATAACGCAACCGTTCCCCGGGCGGGAGCAGGACACACATGATGGCTCCACTACTTGCCACTTCAGACTCCAGAAAGAGTGGTATAAGACAATTTAATTGTGCTTGAAAAAAGTGCAGCAAATGTACTTTACATTTTGGGTTGGGGTTGAGGTTGGGGTGTAGGCTGACAGCAGTAAAAACAAAACTGCATGTCAAAGCGGTATGCGGTCGCTTTGTTCTGCAAGCACTTGGCAGTGTAGAAACGACATAAATGCACAAATTAGCACGAACATGCATGGACTCGCCAGGATGGAAGTTCTGCTGTTAATCTGCGAGACCCCTGCTGATAAAGACATTTGCTTTTATCACTTTTATATACGTCCACCCGGCCTTTTTTCAGCTCCTTTGAGGCAAAAATACCATAAGTGCAAACAGAATAAAAGAAGAGGCCGCGTGGAGAACAATAATGACACCGAGGTAAAAATACAGCACCTGCGCCACTCCAGATGTGACTCTTCCGAAGGTGAGCAGTAGTTCTGGTAATAAACGTGCCCTCGCGTTGCCTCGAAGGTCACTGGCAAAGTCGCGTCAGTTTGGTGGAAAAGTGAGCCCAAACCTGTCGCGACAGGCGAGGTGGCCTCCACTGCGTCATCCCGCATGCGTTTCAGAGCTTCCTCTTTGTGTAAGGAACAACATCTCAGATCCAAGATAATCTCCAGCAGCAGTCAGAGCTGCAGTTCCTGCTGCTTAAAAAGCAACACAAGGAATTTCTTTCTGGAAGCTTTTGATCTATTCAAAATGCAAAACAGCTGCACAAAAGTGAACTGAGATATACAGTAAATCTAGTAAAACTGTACTACAGTATGGATTTGGAAAGCACTGTGGAGGCATGTCTGTCTCCTAGGCAACCACAGGTGGGAAAGAACCAAAGTGGTTTGCCTTCTTCCGGCATTGTTTTTTCCTTAGAGCGGTGCAAACACGGAGGAGAGCATGCAAACTCCACATAGACCCCTGAACCGGACGTGACCCCCGCATTTGGCAAGCAGCACAGGAGCTGTGGGGCGCAGCAAAAATGAACGGTAACTTCTGCTGATGCTCTCCTGAAACCCGATCATTTGTTTGTGTCCACTCTGGAGGACATTTGTTTTCAACAAGTGCTGCAGTAATGGTGGATGTTCTATGCTGGTAAATTATAGCAAAAACGTATCTTTATCTACTGTATCTCAGAAGGATGTATTCTACTTTGCCTGTGTGTGAGGCCTCTTACGCTCCACGGCTTGTAAAGGATGTTCATCTCCGTTATGGAAGCAGAGCTTCTGCAAGCTTTGAAGCTCCTGCATGGCAGTCGAGCAGCTTTCTTGCTGGACGCTCGACCACGTCGGGTCAAGTTTCCACCGAGAGGTCAAGGGTTCGTGACGGGCTGTGGAAAAAGATCACGATGCAGCGCGTGGCCTCCCCGAGCACAAACATGCGCTGGACCTCAAGCACCATTACATGCGTGTAATGAGAATGTGCCAGTGCTCCCCGTGTTGACAGCGGAAAGACAAATGTGGCTGTTTTTGTGGAAAACCCTGTTCCTCCCGTGTGCACCTGTCTGCAGCTCCGTGGGGAAGCGTGCAGAACATATTTGTTTGTTCTATTTTATATGCACACAAACACTATTAGCCAGCATGCTGATCTCTTAATTTGCTCTCACTTGCAACACCCAGCTTATGTAATGCTGTCATCAGGATGTTCATCGGGTACTCGGCCGATCCACCGGCTGGATTTCGCAACGCTGTTTTTGACTCATTGTGCTCGGTTCTCCTGCACCAGTGGACATGTGTCATGATTGATCTTCTGCTTCTTCTTTTTCTTCTTCTTATTATTATTATTACTACTACCTATTATTAATCATTATTTAATCAGTTTGAACAACTGAATTTTTATCCCAAGGCAAAGTGACACCTCTTCAGGTTACAGATCCCCCCCAGTTGAAATAGTGGCAGGTTTGCTACCTGAGCCCAGTGTCACCTGCAGTCAGTGTCCCATCATCTGGAACAAGGTACTGCGCTTCATTTGGTGTCATGGAAAAACACTTGGATTTTTGCCAGTGTAGCATTTTGGATTTGTTTCCAAAAGAGGAAGTGTTGCATTTTTCGACATCAAAAATGCACGGCGCCTCCTAGCGTTAAATTTAAACCTTCGGTGCAGCTTCAGAGATGGTGGGATTGTGCAGAAAAAATGGACAGATCTGGAGATGTCCCATCGGTTGCCTCCTTTCATATGTAAAGCATGGAATACCAAAATAATATAAATAGAAAAACCTAAAGGTTAACCTGATGGTCGTACCGATTACTGAGCTCATGGAAGCCTGCAAACCAAAAAACATGATCGACTTCTCTGGAGGCCTTTTTAGTCTTTGGCTCCCTCTTGTGTCACATCGCGTTTTTGCGGACTTTGTGGGTCTAGATTCTTATCTGTATTTCGCAAATGTGTGTCAAGTGGGCTGGTTTGTTTCTTTTTTTTTAAATTTTCCAGTACCTTCCAGAATCAAAAAATTTTTTATCCACTTCATATCTTCCGTTTTTAATGCGCATAGCCTGCACTTCTCAATGTCACCGCTACACCGTTGGCTGGCGCTGTTGCAGATCGCTCAGACTAAAACAAGGCCCTTTGTCACGAATTTCACATGTTTTCCACACAAATACTTGTCTACAGAGAGAAAGTGCATAGAATTTTAGATAAGAAGTAGGGAATAAATATCAGTGGTTTTCTCTTTGTCCCTCTTACTCTTCCTATCAGGTCTCTGAGGATAATAACTTCCCAAAGCCATAACAAATCTGTATAAAAACATCTTTGTTAGGCTCACAGGAAGCTTCCAAAAAGTTTGTAAATGCAGCTGAGCCAGGAAGAGTCACGATTCTGTATAGTGCCGGGCCTATAGACACGTGACCGTGGCCCCGGGCAAACAAGGTGTTGCTCAAAAGTCACGCCCAAGTCCTTCAGGGTTCCACGCAGAAACATCTCAAGGTGCCAGAGGAGCTCCTTAAGCACATTCCTAACATTACAGCTCTGTCCACTTGACGCAAAGTGCCGGCACACAAATATTACATTTAACATAACTATCACTCGTAACTATCACACGAGTCAAAGAAGTCAGGCAGTTGCAGGAAATGTGGAAAAATGAATTATCAATAGTTGCATTATATGGTTTCTTTAAGAAGACATTGACCAAAGCCTTGTTTAGCAGTGCAGAATCAGATTTGTTTGCGCTGGGCTTCAGTTTTTAAAGAAACAACTTCGCTTAATAATCTGAATTTAAGTAGATTTATTTAGACGTTATGTCATTAACATGTTCGTATGGTAGTGAGACCAGCTATGCTTTATGGGTTGGAGACGGTGGCACCGACCAAAAGACAGGAGGCAGAGCTAGAGGTGGCAGAGTTAAAGATGTTAAGATTTGCATTGGGTGTGACGAGGATGGACAGGATTAAAAATGAGTATATTAGAGGATCAGCACAGGTTAGACGGTTTGGAGACAAAGTCAGAGAGGCGAGATTGTGTTGGTTTGGACATGTGCGGAGGAGAGATTCCAGATATATCGGGAGAAGGATGCTAGGGATGGACCTGCCAGGCAAGAGGAAGAGGGAAGGCCTAAGAGGAGATTTATGGATGTGGTGAAGGAGGACATGTAAGTGGTGGGGGCAACGGAGAGAGGACAGAGGAGGACAGGAGGAAGTGGAAGCTTTTGATCCGCTGTGGTGACCCCTAACGGGAGCGGCCGAAAGAAGAAGAAGAAGAAGTCATTAACATGTTTGTATGATTCACAACTGGACTGCCTCAAAATTTTTAGTACTGCAACTACATTTTGTTAGCAGGCCAAACAACAGTTAAATTTAAAACTTATGGAAAAGTTATAGATTATAGGTTCTGTACTAAAATCTACAGCTGTTTACTAATCAGGCTGTTTGCCAGTAAACAGTCGAAATCCTAGAGAAGACTACAGTTTATTTATATTATAGTTTGTATTGGTAAATATTAAAGCTTTCGCTAAGTATTCGATTTTTTTTCTATTTTTACTTCTATTAACTGAATCATAGAATAAACGCAAAAATACAACTTAAATCATAAGCGTAGAACTGATTTTTCATAAATATACAGCATAAATTTTCTTCTTTGTGCAAAGCCACACAAACTCATTCACAAAACACCTCCTACTGCTAAATGAAAAAAAATAAAAAAGAATGAAAAGGGAGAAACTTCTGATAAATGATTATGAAACACAACGTGGACCGCAGCCAAAAATAGAAAAATGACATAATTCGTTAGCTTAGTGTTGAAATGCAGTGACCTGCAGCACGACCTCCCTGTGGGACTGAAGCAAACTGCTGGGGGTGCTGGGTTCTTGCCCCGAACCCATTCAGGATCGGTGCCTATGTGTGTGGCGCTGTCCACATGGTGGCGCCATACCTGCTGAGGACAGTCATTTGGTGTAGCCATTGAGAAATAATGCAGCAACCCCAGATTCCGACCCCAGGGCATTATGGCTCAGTCAGGCCCCGCTTCCTTGGCCTCCTCGGTCCCGCCCCCCCAAAACAGTGGCACCACCGGGTTCCCCTCCTGGCAGAGACGCCACACGAAGATACACTGGTAGTTCCAGAGCAGCAGGAGCGCAACGGCAGCCAGAGCCAGCAGGACGAAAAGGGACAGCAGGATGCGGCGGGCACAGGTGGTGAGGTAGGAGCCCGACCGCCCCACCGGGGCTCCGCTCTCGAGCTGCTCATCTGGGGACACTGGATGCTGGAAACGCCACAGGAACCCTTTCAGCTTGGAGACGGTCGCCAAGGGGAGGAGGGCTTCCCACGAGCCCTCGGCACCCAACCACCTCTCCGATTCAGTCATCGCCGGGGTGGCGGGTGGCGATGCCGCTGTGGAGGAAAAACAACAGCAGTTGCACCTGAAAACACACAACCCGGCCGGCTGCTTGCGTATTCACATCCCCCGCAACAGCCAGCACAGCGCTCAACTTTAACCTAACTGAGCTGGGAAACTATCCAAACTGTGGTTTACTTTTCCACCCTACCATGTTTTCACACCTGTCCCTGTAAACTGCACGCATTTACACAACCAGAGGGTCACGGCAACAAACACACCTGGGAAAGGAGCCTCACCTGACAGCAACTCACCGAGCATGTAGATGGCAACACAACAGCCTCATGGTGTGCAGCTAAACATCTGACTGACTTATGTCTCCACCGATTTTTTCCATAAACATGCAAAACATTTATTTTGCACAAAAAAGCTGGTATGAACACTCCTTTGTAGTAAAGCAAACGGAGCGTTGCAGTAACACAGTGTGTGCAGACAGCCTTTAATCTCTTTATTTACAGGTGTAACACTATAGCACACATCCATACACACCCCTCTTACATGCTGTGTAGATATTTCATGCAAGACCTACCTGGGTGACGGGTTCCTCTGGGGATGACTTCCTGGAGCTTTTGCCAGTACTTGTAGGACAGAACTTTATAAAAAATATAACTTTATAAGGCTCATTTGGAGAAAAAAATGACTTTGCAAAGCGAGATGTCTTCAGCTGCTCTTGATCTTCTCGTTCTCTCAGCTCTCTCTCTCTCTCTCCGCTGCTCTTGAGAGTGTGAGTGTGTTTGACTGTCCAGGTTCTAATGGCCCTCCACTGTGGTTGTGAACATGTGCGACGACACGTCCAGATTCTGCTAACCAGCTGTGCCTGGGTGTGTGTGTGTGTGAGAGTGTGTGTGTGCTCTTCTGCTCCTCCCACTGATTTGCAAAGATGTTTATCCTGAAAAATACCTTCTATGAGCAAACAGGTCAGATATTTTTCCCCATCTTGCCTTTGAAAAAACCCCATGTTGTTTGACAGCCCCACAGCTTTCTTGTGAGCAAACAAGATCCCACATCATTAAATAATCTGTGCTTTTTATCCACTTGTTTGCGTGTCTCTTGGTGACATTTCTGCGCCCATCACTTGTGTGCGATAAGAACCCCGCTAAGAGGTTAAACATACAGCACGTTCCCTCCTACGCTGCGTGACTGTCCTCTTTCACAGATAAATCACCATCTAATGGTTTAAATGCTTTCTTGCATTTTGTTTTAAACCAGTTAAAATAATCTATTAATGGAAGCCTCATAATTGTTGTAAAAACCACTTTTCACAAATAAATAAATGGTAGAAAATCTGGAGTTACATTCAAATGAAAAGCACATTTGTTACGCTTTTGTTACACGTCTGTTTTGTGCTGCCCCAGGTCTTTAGACACCATCACTGTGTGTTTACTGCAACGCTCTCCTGGTGTAAGCAAAGTTCGGGACCCCACTCTGTGTGTCGGCTTCGCATCCTGACAACCAAAATATAACAACTGCGTGTTTTCGCACCGCACACACAGCACATGATGTTCTACGGTAGTGCTCGAGTCATCTGTGACTGGAAAGGGACCCAACCCTCAGTGTGAGACAGCTCACACGCACCTGACAGGCACCAGAACGGCGCTGGAGTGAACCAAAGAACGCTACAACTCTGAATGCCTCCTCTTAATACTTCTCTATAATAATAATTGTTTGGGTGCAGTTTTCCTCCTACAGTCCAAAGACATGTGCTTAAGGATAATTGGTCACGGTAAATTGCCAACTGGGTTTCTTTAACAATAAGCTTTTTCAGGCGTGTACGTGAGTGCTGAACTGGCAACCCATCCAGGGTGTCGTTTCAAAGCCTGGTGTCCAGTGAACCCAGGATGAGCTCTGAACCTCTGACCTAAAGAGAACTGCTGCATCATGTGGTGTGCGTTGTTCATACCACGTACTGTTTCTGCGGAATGTTACTACTGAGTTATGGAGCTGACATAATCCCCCTCCGGTGTGCTGGTCTGGTGTGCGGTCACTCGCATGGGTGTGTCATCACAAGTTAACAGAGCCCCGCGAATGGTCCTTGAATAGCCCCGGTGATGGATAAGGCCCAAAACGTTGCTCCCCAGCGCGGCACGGCCGTGGATCCGTCGCACCGCTGCCTCGACATGCAAGCATTTCTAGTGACTTCTAGCAAAATCCTGACGTACCTGTTAGACCACAGATTGAAAGTAAACCTGCTCTGTCCTCTGGGAGCAGACAGCTGGGGGGCTGCAGAGGACTTTTCTAGAAAACATTCCAAAGGCCAAGTACAACTTTCTGAGATGCGTGCGTTCACACGTGTGCACCTGACAACAGAATGCGTGTCACTCACCTCCCACTTTTAAAGGCCACAGTGAAAATCCTCATGGCCACAAAATAAATGCACGCAAACTGCAATATAATTAATTTACGTACATGCTGTACACATATAGGATGCAACGGGTTTGTGGTTTTTTTATTATCAGCATCTTCACCTCAGCTGGCCTCCTTTCCACCCAGGTGAACTTCTGTCATCATACCGACATCTGTTGACGCGAACAATCGTTCACCCATTTGTTATCAATAACTGCTTGTCCACTGAAGGGCCACTTGGATTCTGGGAACAAATTCCACACAAACTGAGCTGCGTTAAAACCCACATCCAAAACCTACAGCAAAGGAGTCCCACACCACGCTGCTGTCCTGCTCTTGCATACAAAAATAAAACAAAAAACCTAAAGAGTTTTAACCGCGGCAATAATTTTGGCCCAGAAACCAATTACGATGTACTGGTCACCTTGTTTTAATCGGCACATATAAATACACTTTATATACATTCACACATTATGTACAGAGGTTGTAAAGACATGGCATATTCCCTTAACATACTTCCATTGCAGAGGTTAATATCTGTGCCCCCGAAATAAATAAACGCATAAATAGATAAATACAATCTCCTTCTTGAAAACGAAAATGCCAACCAGGAAGCATTTACTCTGTCTGTGTCCCTCTGTGGTTTTCATTATCTTGTTGCGCACTATTCAGTTCGGTTCAGTTTATTTTTCGAAGCCCTCTTCTCGGCCGAGCGACACGGACGACCCCGCGTCTGACAAGGATCGCGTGCCCTTCGGCAACGTTTACACCGCTTGCATTTATTCTCACGGGTTATACCTAAATGTGCAAAATCTAAACAGTGCAAGATCAATAAACATACGTAAATCAATAGATAATGATACCAATAAATACACATGCATATATGTAATAGATTGTGAAAAGGGAGCGCGTCCCTTCAAGTCTGGTGACTTATACATACTTAATGCTTAACTTATTCACCTTTAACTACGGACTGATTCATCAATAAATTAAAGACGATCAACATATTCAATCCCTGGCACAAAGACCGCAAAAAGAAACCCCACAAGCTAGACTTCATTTTTAAGAGGGAAAAAAAAAAAAAACAATCAGTCCTCAATAAGTCTAATGCAACGCACGGAAATTATTTATAAAATAAACTAAGAGCTAATTTCACAATATTTCTATATATATAGTCCCTTTTTGCAGTAGGAATTAATTAAAAAGTGAAGCCCTGCATTAAAGTGCTGTACAGTTTCATAGTGTAAGGAGGAGCTGTTCCTTACAGGAATTAGGTAGTCAGGTTCTTGTTTAATGTCAGCTTTTCTCTTAATACTCAGCAGCGGAACGGTTTCTCAACTCCAGAGTTTGGGAAACGGCCCGTTTTGCATCTAACCAAATCTGCGGATCGAGTTTTGAAACGCCGGAAAGCTTTTTAAAAAAATTCACCTGCGGTCATTCGTGCAAAAGCCTCGCGAGCAGAAGAGAATGGGTTTCCACACCGGGTTTTGCAGGAAGGATGAGGTGCTGGTTGGAGGCAAAACATGGCCCCTTGATGCACCTATGGAACTGAAGCTGAGAAAGAACTGCTGGCCTAACAGAAGCACGAAAGAGAGAGAGAGAGCAGAGAATACAAAGCAGTGTGTGAAGTGGTACGTCTGTTTGTACTGTAAAAGTAAACGTGTCCCACTGGCAAACCACAAATAATTACCATATAACACCGAGGACACATTTACAAGCGGCACAGTCCCTGGTTATTTTCTAAAGTAAAAGCAGGTAAACTGAAGTCCTTTATCAACCACCTCCAAGGCAGAGGGAAACATCACACCCTTGACTGGGCCCATCAACGTTTTAAAATGTTACGAAAGCAACAGTGAAGAAAAGGTGGGGGCCTCACTAGTCGAGCTATGAGGAAAGGGACTCCGAGCCCTATCAGAAGCGAAAAGCGTTATATAAGCGTCAGGAATGCAGTGTTCAAAAAACACCGAGATCGAAGAAACTGTGAGGCAACGCCGAGTTATGTGACCTCAAGCTATTAGAGAACAAAACAATACGCGGCCAGCGCCTCGAATTACGCATTGTGCTGCGAACTTCGCTAAGCAACTTACACGGGATCTCCTCGCTTTGACATTGAGCAAAAATTCATAAACTAACCTGCTAAAATGATCAGCGAGGACTGTAGTTTAATCCGAAGCTTCATGCTGTCATTTCTGCCATTACCGTCGGCCGCTAACTATTCTCAATGCTAAAGCTTGCTAGGTTTAATAAATGCATATGCAAAGTTTTCAAACACATGAAGTTAAAGTGACTTACGCTCGTGTGTCTTAGTTAATACGGAAAACTGTAGATAAAATACACCTACATGTAAACAACAGTTCTTCGGTGTGAGCAAAACCATTTGCACTGTATATACGCAGTGAGCCTTGTCGTTCTAAGGAGTCCTACTCTGTACAGGTGTACAAACTAACGTGGAAGTGCATTTTCTTTCTAACAAATTCCACGCTGAGAAGCAGGCCGAGGGTGAGCATGGCGCGTGTGAAGAGGTACCGGTTTCGAGCTCTTGGTGCCCACGTGGGAGACACGTGACGCGAATGTCAGGGCGACGGAGCTCCGCCGGGCCCTTGGCTTGGAGTCTCAGTGCAGTTTCAAGTGAGGCTCGGCTAAAGCGGTTGTTTGGGTTTGGGAAGGGCGGGGTGCGTTGGCAGGGGGTGGGGTCAAGCTGGACTGTTGGGTCCGTGCTCCGTTTGGCACCGGCGCGGTGAGCAATGGCGCAGATGGTTCAGCAGCAGTGGGTCCGCAGCTTTGGCTCAGAATCAGGGTATCGTCCGCAGGCTCTCTCCCCCCTCCCTCTTGCTCGCTCGCTCGCTCAAGTCCGAGCGTATCTCCCTCTCCCTCTCTCTCTCTCTCACACCACCGTGCTGACGGACGGGTCCGATAAGTTCAGCTGGCCCGAGATGTCCGTGGGTGGGTACTGCTGCAGGAGGAGTAACAGCACGCACACAAACAAACACAGAAAAAGAGAAAAGATGTCAGTCACTTGGCATTTTGTTTTCCGCCAAAAGGGAGCAGCTCCTGCACTCTGCTTTTGCCATTGAAGCAGATGCTCCCTTTTGGTTGTGCCCCCTCCCCTTCAACCAACAGGCCGCAAGAGTTCACCTCTGATTCGAAATGGCATATTCAACATTTTTGAAAGGAAAGCTTTGGCAGTCCAAGCCCTGCCGAGCTCTCGATTGGCTGAACAAGCTCACGTGATCACGGCAGCTCAGTGGTGCTTGAGTGGCCTGAGGTTCTAGCAGTTTAAGCGTCACAAAGGGATGGAAATGGGACCCCTGGTGTAAAGCTGGACTGATTCATTCAGAGCTTCCTCCTCCTCTCTGCTACACAAAATGTAACAGATTACAGATTAGATAAAGATTACTACAATGCTTAATCGGATTTATTAAGGACGATTATTCTTTAACATTTAGCATTTGCCGGGCCGCTTACAAAACTGCATTACATCTGAAGTAAGTCAATGTGCTTCACCTCAGGGGTTCCATCACTAAGACAAAGACAATAAAGTTCAGTGCATTTCTCCATTCTGCTGGTATCGTCTAAATTTATACCCCGTGTGAGCGCTAAGTGCCTTGATGAAATAAGTGAAGTTGCATGTTTCACCGTGCATTTCATCACGGCATTTACCATGTTTTACAATGGTAAGGACACTTCGTGGGTCATCAATGCAGTAAGGCAACTCAATATGCTTCTGTCATCGACAGCCTCCGGTTATCTTTAAGCCTATTTACTATTAGAAATTTGACAGTGAAATTTAAAGCCATTTGTAAGATTATAGCTATTTAGTGATTTGTATGCTTGGAGAAATACCGTGGTAAAAATTCATGCACTTTACAAATACAAATTAGGGATGCTTCCAACATTATCCAGTATAATGCTTTCCAACATAATCCTTTGTCTCTCTCATTTTCTGTTTTAGTAAAAATTTTGCATGTCCTTTCCTGTGTGCACAATATAAGTCTTATCAAGGTAAATGGAAGAAAAGAACTGAAGGTTGGAACAACCGAACAGGTTGGAAACACCCCATTTTAAGTGAAACAATGACATCATTCCAAGAAAGAAAATGAACTGCATGATTTGTTTGCTTTGAGCTAACGTTTCTCTTTTTTCCAAATGTCAGCTCAATCTTGGATAATAAAAAGGAATAAACTACGGAGAATCTGAAAGATGTTGCTAATAAACTATTGAAATATAATTCCTGGTGAATACAGAGAAACTCAATGGTTTCCATTTATCTTCAGTCATGGTCATCGTCAAAAAGATGTTTGCAAATGCAAATAATTTGGTTTAATAGCAAATTCAGATTTCAAACATTCAAAAGTGCGTTCTTTTTTTTAATAACAAAGTTTTTGATCCAGGGAGGGTGGTGGTGTTCTGCTGGGAGTTATGTAATTCAAGAAGTCCTATGTGGGCTGCAATGAAAGCTGTGCACCTAGATGTTTACCCATGCTTCCATATTTGCTTACTTCTAAAAGCAACTATGATGCTGCTCCCATGGACTGGATCACAGAACATTAACACAGCAATGATATTGGGTCACGTGGCCCATACATGGCAAGCAAGTGACCTTGTTAAAATTCTCACTGCTTGTGACTCGTCCTGGGAGTTGCATCTAAGTGCTTTTAATACCCCTGTAAGACCTCTTATCACTGAGGTTGAGCTTTGTTAGCATTCCGAATCATAGCCCACAGCGCCTCCTGCTGAGAGACAGGTGAATAGCAAGAGAGAAGTCTACTACTCTACAACAACCCAAGAGTCATGCGGGCGGAGGAAGAAAGAACAGTGTGGCATGTAGTGGGGGGGACACCGACACTCAAAATCCATTGATATCCATTTATAAAAAAAACACTGATATAAAAATAAAATGATGGTCACGACTGGAGATGATCATCGGTAGGGAGGTAAGAAGGACGTTTCGCTTCATTCATTGTCCCTCTCATAAAAGGTCACCAAGTACAACTGTCTGCTGAATCTTAAGCCACCTCCACCCCCGCTGCCCACCCTCCAAGAAAGCCCAGAGTTCAAACCTTGCAGTCTGCTACTTGCCAGCTCTACCTCAATCGCCTTCTGCTTGAGACTTGACAGTGGAGATGACTGTCCACCCATGGAGAAACACATACGTAAAAGACCCAGTCTGCCTCTCAGGCTGGGTTTTGCTATGCTAACTCAACAGAAAGGATTCCTCGAGGTCACCTGGTCCTCAGGCTGATCGACTCCTGCGAAGAAGAGCATCCCCTAATGGGGGCAACCCTGCCAGCTATTGGAAAGTAGCAGGAGAAACTGTGAAGTTTATCGCATCCTCTTTGCACCGCAGTCAGTTCGTCCAAAAGTGTGTGGGAAAAGAATCAGGTGGAAAGTGAACAAGGTACTTTTTCAACGGGGACAGACCTGCATGTCGTCGTGGGCCATGGCAAGTGTGATCTATGAAGGGTTAGATGTCCTGGACTACAAGAACAAGACACAAGCAGCCTGAGACACTGTTCACTGTATTCCCTATAAAGGAAAGGTCACAGCATGCAAAACAGAAACATGGAAGAAAACATACAGGAAGGAATACATCGCAACAACAGCAGCAATAAACACCAGGAAGCTCCTGCAATAGAAAGTTAGCTATAAAAAAGCAATGTTAGTTTTCCTCAAGCTTGGTGATTGTCTTTAGCCATTTCAATGACTGGATGGTCTCCATAACTTTGGCGCATGCCTTGATATCAACAGTAAAGGTAGGGAAAAAACAGGGCTAAAAAAATGAAAGTGGGAGTAGGACCAAGCAATACAGGGATAGGAAACACAAATATACACACATCAAAACACAAGTAACATCCAAAACAAAAGAATAAAGGAAGAAAACTCAAACCACATCCAGATTAGCAACGGGGAGAAAGAGCAGCACTGGCAGTAAGGCAGACTGCTGCCTTTTCCACCTCCTCCCAAACCACACCCACTGCCCAATCTATGCCTTCCTAAGCCACGCACTTCCTAAACTACACCTTTCTAAACCACACCCACTTCGCCTGGCCTTCAAACTTAGCGCTCTCCCTCTGGCATCCTATGCCTTCACTGTTGCCTTTTTCCTTGATAGGGATCTTCCCCAAGAAATGTCCAAATGGTGCATCGATGGCTGACTGACAGACATGTGGCCATGGCTGTAACTTCATGTGTGAGGGTGAAGAAACTCTGGAATGGGACGTTCTTGCAGGTAAAGATGGGATGGCCAGGTAAAGACAGAAAGAAGTGACGGAATTGAGAGATAAAAGAGAAAGACCGAGGTAAAGAGCAAGGGAGAGACGGAGTGAGAAAGAAGAAGTAAGAAGAATAGAGAGAAACAGGGACGGGGTACTTTCTTCATCTTCTTACCGTGTCTTTGGAGGACCTACGTCTCTTGATGCTGGAGGCCAGGGAGGTACTGATGGACCTAAAAGAGGCTTTCTTTTTGGGGTCGGGCTCTGCTCTACCACTTTTCCTATCCTAAAATAAATATATGTAGAAGAATTATTGATGTTCTCTATTGGAGTTTATTTGGTTTCTGCCCCCCTCCCTCTATCCACCCAAAACTCCCGCACCAATCCTTCTCATCCCACCTCCACACCTGTGCCCCACTACTTCACTCTGCAAGGCCTGAGAGTGGAAAAACCGACCTGCATGTCTATATTTTGGTCTTTAGATTTTTCCTGCTTAAAGGAGTAGTCCAATCCAACCATTGAATGTTAGGGTCTTGATTTATGCATTGACCTGATTCTTTGTGGAGATCACATGGTTTCCACAGCATTTCAAACAGGTTGGAGATGAGCACATATGTTCATCCCAGACTCTGACAATCAAACTTTTTTGGGGGTTCAAACTAATTTCTACATAGCACTATGCCAGGGTAAATACAGGAGAGCCTCAACCGGGTACCTATCATAACTGGTTGCCAAGCTCCTTTAATACCTTCTTAATCCTTCTCAACAGCTTCACAGTGTTTAGTATGACAATAAGGGAGCTGTGTAGCTATTTGTCCTACAGCCTCATCCCTTCACCCCAGCATCACCAGCATAGCTAAATCCTGTAACTCATTGTAGCTGCATATCACTGGGCTACATGCTGTACAGGTCAAGCCATATCAGCACAGTCTGCAAAGTTTGAGTGTGTGCACCGTTGTGCGTGTGAGTGTGTGTGTGATCCCATACCAACAACTATACTAACTTTCTCGGAGTATCGGAGTTGTTTCACTTGTTCTAGTCAAACACACTCTCACTCTCAAGCGCCCCTTAAGGGGTGTATGTTAAAGTAGGCCAGCATATGAAGAAGACCTGATGTCTTCTGCCCCATCCCCACCACCCAAAACTCAAACCATCAATGGCTATTCTCAGGCCTCTAAGGAGCAAAGAGAGGAACAGCACAAGACTGGGTGTGTTTGCATACAAAGCTCATAATTAGGTATCCTTACATCCTGAGTCTCTAGAGAGGAAGAGGGCTGCATAGGGGGGAAAAAAGAAAAATAAATAAATGTTCATCTTTTGCTATAAAGTCATTTCACTTCAAAATCCAAAGCAAAAGCAAATAACAGAACCAAAAGGAGTAGCTCACAAAATAAAGACACCAAAAGCCAAGCAGTTAAAACTTGGTTGGGGAACCATAGAAATGCATAGGTCCATGAAAAACAAATAATCAATCGATATGCAAGTCTATAATTAAATCAAATCCTTGTTGCGTTATACCTGGTGTTGGGTATAACGGAAATTCACCCCACACACTCAGGGACATGGGCAGGCGCTGGGAACAGGTGGGGGAGCATTTTGGGAGAGGGCAGTGTGGTGTGAATTTCGCCTGTGGGCATGCAGCATGGGGAACTGAACAGGAGAAGCAGGATGAATGGCATGACAATTGACCCAGGCCAGCACTGTCCCGCAGGACGTCCCCTTTGTCAGGTCACATGACTGGGCCTCTTGTTGACTCTTGAGCCAGCATGTCAGTTGGCTCTCTCATTCCACAGCGGGCTTTAACAGAGGAGTAATGAAATCAACAGCAAAATAAACCGAACCACAGTAAGGGGCGGGAGTCAAAAGAGGCTTTTGAGAAACTAGCGGACTTACGATTGTGAATTCGACAACACGTGTTACTTCTTATGGCTTAAAATCAAAACATAGGCACATGACTGCAGGTGAAAGTAAATAAAAGTAACTTATTATTTGTGTTATAACTGTAAAACACAAGCATACAAGCAAGAAACTATAAATTAGTTGTTGAAATGGACAACAGTGTCCGCACCCATTGACACGCAGGTGTGGTTTTGTTTGGTTTCGTTTGCGACGCTGACCCCTGGCGAAGTGCTGCGTTTGCACAGTCCCGGCGTTGCACAGCATGCTGGACCAGAAGAGCTTCAGACTAACACAGATGCAGGGACTTGCAGAGAGTGAGCGTCCAACACGAGAGATGAGAGCGCAAGACTTTCCACCAAACCCCTCCCGTCCCCGCAACGGAAATGCTAGGAGATCAGCACGCTTATCTCTGCCAGTTTCGTCCCTTCTCCACCCAATCTCAGCCACCCCCCAAAACAGTGCACCTCTGAATGACCCTGCATGTAAAAACAGATGTCGGTGGAGCAGGTGCGGCAGATGAGATCCGGCGTGGAGCTGCGGTGCTGACCACGCGTGTACTTTGTTTTCCCAAAAAGGAGCCGTCAAATGAGGAGGCCGAGGAAGCACGCAAGTACGCAGCGAGGATGTGTTGGCAGCCTCGGGCCGGCATGGAAGATGCTTGTTTTGAGACAGCAGGTTATTCATAAGTGCACCGCTTCTGGAGTTACCTGTACTGTAAATATGTGCATGTGTAAAAAATGTTTACATATGCACATACATATACATAGATATATATATAAGTACACACAAACACACAAGCAGTCAAAATGATGGAAACATCTGGAAACCATTCTAACATCCCTCTGCTAGGGAAGAATGTACTATTATGTCAGTATAGTTGTACCTGAAAAAGGATATGTTTAAATGACATTTTATTTATTTGTTTGTTTGTTTATTTTAGTCAGGGCTGTATGTTGGGTGCCAGCAGTCAATGGGAAGGAAGCCAGGATGAATTTAGACCAAAGCTACTCTACCATACTGGAGCGGTAAATTGACAGTTCCCTCTAAACTGGCACTGCAGCTTTGCCTGCCTTTTGCACTACTTATTATTATTACAATCTTGAAATATAGGATTGCAAAGCAATATTAAAACTGTGTGTTGAAGTGAACAGGGACTGAGAGAAAAGTTATAACTTACAGTATATCCATATAACAAAATTTTATACAGAGCATAAAATTCACCTTTATAATTAAATTTCTATTTCATCTAATTAACTTGGTGTTTAATCAGCCTCAGCTGGACAAATTGAAATATATTTTTTCCTAAAAATAAACAAATACCAAAACGGATATTTTGGTATTATTGTGTAGGTTTGCTACAATTACCTCAAACATATCCAGGAACATTAAAGCCAGTAAATATTAGTCTACGGTTGCAGTTCTTTTATTTTAACATTTTCTCATATATCAGGTGCCCCCACGCCTTTTGACTGCCGCTGTGTGTCTATATAGATACACGCACGCACGCACGCACGCACGCACGCACACACACTGCACACGCGCAACGCATAACAGCATATAAGGGCACACGACAGACAGCGTTGGAAGGACACAGCTTTCCCGACACGCACAAGCGCACTGTGACCTTACCTGCCTGCAGCACGGCTGCCGTTGTTGTGAAAGATCAGGGCTCAGCGTGTGGCTGCGGGGTTTCCGCGGCAACATCACAGCCTCACAGTGCCTACCACGGCAACGAGGCCCAAATCACCCCCCCGTCCCTCCTACTACCCTCCCATCTGCTGCGGTGCTGAAGACACGGCCCACTTTCACACCCATTAAGCTTTTGTTTGCAGAGAGGAAATTTTTCAGAGCAGTAAATGATTCGTCTTTTGCACAATTACTAGTGTTAACTTAGTATTTCAGACTTTATTGCTTTATGCTTTCCCTGGATGCCTTCCACCCTCCAGTCTGTTTATCTGTTGGGCTTTGTTTCCAGAACCATGGAACATATCCTCCAATTTACTGTGTTTGTTGCTTCAAAACATTGTATGTTATATTAGCTATTATAACATATATTTTAATTATATTTGTGCAACAGTGCGATGCAGTCCTACCCTATAAAACTTTTTCACTGGGTCATAAATGGTACCCATCAAATCAATTCCTTTTCTCTCCAACCTTGGGATCATCGTTTTTACCCTGTTCTGTATGGTCGCTAGGCAACAAGAGCAACGACAGAGCCCGTTTTACAGATTAGCTTCATTTCAGCGTTATCGAACTTTTGACTTTATTTTTATTCCCATTTTAATCAGTGTTTTTTGCCTTATCTTTATCGTTGCCATTACCACCAGTGAAAATTTTAGATTTATATACCAGCGCTAGTATTGACAGCAAATACACAGTATTATTATTATTATTATTATTATTATTGTTGTTGTTATTGCATTTCTCCTTACCTAACAAAACAAAATAAACCTATTTATGGATTATACACTGCACTGTGGCTTTGGTTTCGATGTTCTCATTTCTTGAGTGCTTTGTTTTGAGTAACTCCAATTTTAAACAGCGATGATGGCATGGCAACAGGATGGGCTGTTTGTTTACGTACTAATGACGGAGTCCCGGCCGTTCCCACAACTTGACTCGCCGTAGCCTCCTTATTGTCCTGTTGGGACAGACAAGAGACAGCGGTCCGGTCGTCCTTTTGGGGGCACACTAGCGGATGCTAGGAAGCCCTGGGGAATCCCTGGAAGCCAAGGGGCTGAAGCCATGACTGCCCCAAACAGGCGAGCCCTGGGAACCCTCAGCAGAACTCTGCCATTGAGCTGTGACGCTGCCGGACCCTAGCTTAACCTCTTGTGGCAGTAGGCATCACAACAGGGTGATATGACTTCTGAGCATATCGTCTCTGACCTCCGATCACCAGTTTGCACATAACACAGCGGTCATGGGCGGGACAGCCCCATTGTAACAGTTCAGCTTCAGCCTGGAGAGGAAGGGCCAGCATCGGGCTTGTTGTCTGCCTCTTGCGACCCCCGCCTCTGCCATTCCCCTCCCCAGCTCAAGGAAGACAAGGGAGGCCCTACCTGCAGATTCTTCCTCCAGACGTTGACGGCCGCAAAGGCCAGCTGCATCTGCTTCCTGCGGGCGTCCTTGTGACGTTTGTAGGCAATCTCAATAAAGATGAGGAAGATACCTGCTGCGATGCCTCCAGCCACCAGCATGAACACACCTGAAAGTGAAGGAACATGGTAAGGGAATAATCAGGACATGGCTGCTCCTCAGCACCCGACACTGAAGCAGAGGTCAGAAACTGGTCTTTGATCATCCTTCCGCTTATTTTGACCTCACCCAGGCTATCTGTGTGATCTACCTATGTTAAGGGGTTAAAACAAGAAGAAATACTCAAGGAATGTGTTTCTTCCTAAGCCAACCTCTGCTTCTAAAAAGGGAAATTTTGTTGGCCAAAAATGGCTACAGCCTCTTACCACTGCAGTTTTTGTCCAACCACTCAACTGTTGCCTGCATCCAAGAGCGGACCATACCTGCCATGTTCTCAAAGGTGAGTGTGGCTGGGGCATTGCTCCTTGAGTCACACTCCTGGTATCTCACCCAGGTTTTATCCAAGTCCTCCATGAAGCCATTCTCATGGGAACTGTAGGAGGTGGGGGGGGGGGAGGCGAAAGGGACCGTAAATAAATTTGACATGCACGAGGACAGCGCAGTCCCCAGAATGCCACAGCAAGTAACACATAGGACGCATACAAGACAGCGGAAGACAGAGACAGACATATAGAGAGAGAGGTCAAGAGGTCGAACCACAGAAGATGAGGAGATGATACAAAAACGTGTGCTGCTTCGGCTGGGACAGACCTGAGAATGGCCAGGGACACATTCTGTTTCCAGGGGCTGTCCTTTCGCATGCCTATGCCAAAGCCCGAACGGAAAAACAGCTCTCCCGTGGTCACCAGGTCGCACTTCTGCGAGGCTTCAAACTCCAGCACCGCAGAGTCCCAGATGAAAGCATGCAGCTTGCTGTGAGGGGTTGAGGGGGAGGGTTGGGGTTACGACGTACAGGACATTGAGTTACGAAAGAACCATACCATCATCATCATCAGCCACATGGAATCCAATGCCGGATGAAGGTTCCCCCATTGGATTCCCTTCAAGAAGTTCAGCTTTCAGGCTCAATCTGAAAAAAAAAACCTTACGCCTAATGTCTACTACCCGCCAGGTAGGGCTCTTCTACTGGGTCTTCTCTCTTGTTCGTTCTCTGGAGGGATTTACCTGCATGAAAGGAATAATAGAAAATTGCCCTTCCCCACTCCAGCCCCCCCACCACGCCAAGACTCACTTGTCTCGTACGGCCTGGATGGCCTCGGCTGCGCTCTCATAGTTGTGCTTCTCCATGTGACGGTACATGGTACTCAGTTCAACTTGTCGGCGGAAGTAGATGTCCACCGAGCTTTGCTTCACTGTGGCATAGATGAATTTATCTGATGGGTTCCGCAGCTGAGAAACAGACATACAGGCCAGAAACAAGAGTTCAAACAGTCTTCTTGTAACAACAATCATGGTGTCACGGGCCATAGTAACTGTACTTTCTGTGGACACATCCTGGGGGTCTAATTAATCATTTTTTACACCTATGTTATCTGTACTGCCTTTAAAAGTTGATTCAATAAGCTTGCTGCAGAATCTTTTTTGCTCATGCTCAGTTTTCTTGGCTGGCTCAGATTTAAAAGCAAACTTGCTACCAAATTTTTTGTGCTGTCATTCGTCTGAAGATCTGTTTTACAATATTGCAGCTTTTCCTCGCTGTAAATAAAACAGCAGTACCAAACAAGAGTTTTGCTCAGCGGCTTCCCCAGGTACCCACCCTTGGGTCATTGATGCCAGTGATGCGCTCCTCAGGCCGATCCAGCACCAGGAAGGCTGCCAGGTTGGCAGTGTATGATGCTACGATGATCATGGCAAAACCAGCCCACACCATGCCCAGGATTCTCGCTGAGAAGCTGCGTGGTGCACCTGCAGGTAAAACAGACATAATGTATAAATACAGACATACAAAGAGGAGTCAATGACCATATATTGTTCCTGGAATGGAAGATGGAGCCATGCTTCGACATGGGATCAGACTGTTTTGCTGCAGCACTTACCTTCTCCAATACCAGAGTTCAGTAACACTCCCCAGGAGAACCACATAGCAGATGACAAGGTGAGGGCATCTTCTTCTTCTTCTTCACTGTTCACTTTGAACCTTCCAAACGGGCTTGAAGACAAAGTAGGGAATCCGGTGAGAACCCACCACTATGATATATCGACCCTTTCCACTGGCTGCACTCACCTCCCCACAAACCCTCCCGTGACCTCTGACCCTGTTGGCCATCTCAACTTTGCCCCCTCTGCAGCACTCTGATGCTCCGTAAATGACAGAGGAGGAGAGATGGATCACACAGGTAATGGGTCTTTTTCTGTGGAGGAACTCGGCACCCAGTACAACACAAAAACGACAACACACACACTCGAGGATGACTACGGGCACGTTGGACACAGACAAGACTCCCCCCACCCCCCACGCGGTACCTGAACCGGTCTAGTAGGTAGAGCATCACCGCCACCACATGTACCGATAGGCCCACCAGTAGCCACAGTGTGCTCTGAAATGGTTGCATGAACGAGTCCAGGGTGCTGCGGGGGATTTCCTGTCAACACACAGCGCAGGTGGTTACACTGCTGCCACGAGCCACAGAAACCTCTGGTCAAATGTGATCAAAACATCAACACCTTGTCATTCACTTCCTTTCTATTATGTTAGTTTAACTAACTATTGTTTGATTTCTAATTTTCTGTGGTGTTTTTCAATTCTCTTGTTTTTGAATGTTTAAGGTATGCATCTTACCTTTTTCACAAGAATGGTGAGTCCCTGATACTTAAATGGCTTGGAGAACTCTATGTACTGGGCCCGTTCATTGTTGATGGTAAGTGGAGCCACAATCATGTCAGCCAGCCCCCCCAGGAGCTCTCCCATCATGCCATTCCACTCCTTCTTGTTGCTGTTGTTCACCTGCAACAAAATGTTAAAAGGAAGAAACAATGATGAAGACCAGAGCCACAAACACTGGTGGTTTTCTGTCTTCATGATTAATATTAAATGTATTACTTTAGCTGACATTTTTCTCCACAGCAACTTCACCCATTTACTCAGATGAGAAATTTTTATAGCGGCAACTTAGGCTAAGCACCTTCTTCAAGCATATGACAAAAAGAGGTGGGATTCAAACCTGGGTCTTTGGAATCCAAAGGTAGCAGCCCTAACTAAACTAGCCTAAATGTAAACATGCTTAGCTTTGCTACCAACAGATAATAAGAGGCTAAAAATGCAAAGCTGTATAAGAATATCAGAAGTATTAGTTTTAACTTCAAAAGTAACAGCACTTTGGGTACCAGCTCCAAGTAGGCAATTGATATGCACAGTGTAAATCTCAAGTCAAACAAACAACACCAAGCTGATTGGTCTTTTCGTTCTGCTGCTGACTACATCCTTTCATTTCTGTTTAGAGGAGGTCCATTCAGCCCATGCTACTTGTTCAGAATCTCACCGATCCAGATCACACAAGTCACTCTTTGATAGATCAAAAAATCATCCTGCATTAACATGCTAGAACAGATTGCTTTAGTTTCCCCTCGGGCGTCAGCCTGGAATTGGGTGTTTTGTATCTGGATGTCAACTTGCAAGAAGTTGAACTGTAGTTAAAGCACTAGACTTGTGACTACAAAGTTGTAGTTTTGATGAATTTCGTTGTAAGGATTAATAAAGTTCCGTCTTATCCTATCCTATCCAAATCCTGCTGTTTCAACCTTCTTTGACCCACTGAATATAAATGTACAGTTGTTCACCACATTTTTTATTTACGGTGAAGGCGTCCCATGTGCAACTAAATAATGTAACAATATGAGCTACTTTTGAGATTTGAAGCTGCACAAAGCTGTGGTGCAGAACATGGTGTTTGCTATGTAATATTAAAAAGGAAACCATTTAGATGAACAACTACACACAAAAAAAAAAGAGTACAGCTGTCATTAGTTGTAATATTCATATTTGTTCTGTAGCACCGAATGTAACATGGCAGAAGTGCACATGGCTTCAGTAAGTGCAAAAAATACAGTTTTGATCTTGCATTAATTATATGATCTAGAGCATTGTGTAAGTGAACTATGAGTCATAAGTACAAACTGCACCTTACCTGTTTTTATTTTCACTAAGGACAGCATTACTGAATATATTTGTTGAATATTTATGAATACATAAGTTGACGGAAACTCACCCGCTCCTGCGTCCCAAATTTCCCATCAGCCACTAGGTGTACCTCGTAGGTGAAGTTCATGGTCATTGCAAGCTTGATAAGGAGGTCAATGCAGAAGCCGTAGCAGCACTGAGGCACAATGGGGCGTCCTGTAACCAAACCAGCATAGAAGCCCAGTTGCTTTCTGCCCAAAATTCCCCTCTGAAAGGTTACTGTGAACACGCACGCACATACGGTAACACACACTTTCTAATCAGAGAGCAAGTAATAGAATAGTGATATCATAAACGTCCCTGTTTTGTTACCTGGGATGGTCTCATTGGGGCCAGTGCAGATCACCTTTTTTATTAAGACTCCATTGGGTGTCAACTCTTCCTTACAAGTCCCATCCAGCATGGTAGGTTTCACATAGACGAAGGGCTCCTGATGAATGGTCACTATCTGCAAAAGACAGCAGGGAGGCCATGTGTGAGAGAAGGAGAGAGGAGCTGTTTGTGTCATGGCAGTGTTTGCCCCATGAGCTGAGCGTGATCTCCTTTCTGTCCAAAGTATTATGAGCATTTGTGTACACAAACTCCCAAAATCTGTACAGACACAAGGAAATAAGAACTTATTTCAGATCAGGGCAGACAGAAAACTTACCTTAAGTCGGGTAGACATCTGAAAGCCTCTTGGTTTCTCAGTCTCTCCCCCTGGCCAGATGATCTTCCTTTGGTTGTTCAGCACAACCTGTGGAGTGACGTGATAAAGGCAAGTGCAGAAGTAGCTGTTAAAGGACTCAGTGATGCCAGTGTGGGGTCAAGATGTTGATCACAAGTGAACAGACAGTTATCCTCAAAAGCACATAATTAAAACCTACACTGCAATGACTGACAGTATACATAAGGGTATGTGTTGAGAACCATCATTTTACATGCAGGTGAGGAAAAAAATGTTTGGCCAAGAACAAGCATATATTTCTTTATATACTTATAATAACAAGCATTAAGAATGAAAATTTACCTGCGTGCCATTGTAAATCCCCACTTGGATCAGCCGACTCTTCTGGTAGTTGAGAATGCTGTAGTGAGCAAACTTCCTGTCGCCATCGTCGTTGAACTCCACGCGTCCAGTCAGGCCCTCTGGATACTTGGACGACATCAGGACTCTGAGGACAATATTTTCGGATTAGTAGTTATGAACAACTACTGTCAGACCACCTAATGAAATAAAACCTCACAGTGAGTCAATATTGGGTTCAAAAAATGAAATGGGTAAATTGCAAGGTTGCATTATTGCAAGGTAAATTATATTCATTATTTTCGTTGGTTTTCCAGGTACTGAATAGAAAAAAAGTGGAAAAGGTTTCATTTGTTTTGATTTATTATATGTGTAGGAAACAGACAGATTATTACAAACAAAATGTATAAGTATAATACGAATTAATACTAATAATACTAACATAAAATTCTAATATGCTAATAGAGATGATTATCTCCAAATGTTTGGAAGTCAATGTAACCACAGTTATATACTGTATTAAGATATTAGTAAACCAATTAGTAAACCAATTTATAGGAAAGCAAGCATGAAAATCATAGAATGCCAGCACCACAGTTAAGGTAATAAGCAAAAATTTGTCAGGGATGTTTTCTAAACTGAGAGTTATTGATTCATATCCCCACTGCTGCTGTAGCACCCCTGACCTTACACTGAATTGTTGCAGTAAGAATACCCTGTACTATGAATAGGTAAATCTAAAATTCTATGATGGCATGGACAAAAGCATTAACTAACAAATAATAATAAATAATTTTAATGACATTTTAACAAATCCATTATAATGTCATTTGACAATACTTTTTGTAATATACATACATCAGCATGGAAACATTTTTTTCCAGTGGCTGCTTAAATCTCAAACTTTGGAACACAAATAAATCAATTAATACATTTAAAAATATCCCAGCGAAATAGGTGTGTGGGACACAGGGATGCAGCTTCACTTTCTCGCCTTGATGGGTAACAAGATGAATGCCATGTGAGCTTTAACTGCTCCTGCTCCTCATCCCCCCACCTCACCGCTTGAAGAGCGGTCCAGTCTTCCAGATGTTGGTGTTTCCCACGCAGCCGCGAGGTGGCTCCGTGATGTTCTCCTTCTCAAAAAGCTCCTGGATGGACTGTGCCACCACAGCCACGGCGTCGTTGATGTGTGCCGACTCATTCTTGCCATTGATGAGTTGGAGCCCGATTAGACCTATCCGGGCCCGACAGCACCGAACAGTTAGTCTCCGCCGTTTCACTTTCCAATGAACCAGTTGCAATAAAAACTAACTGGCGTCTCTTTACAGTATTCATTTGCAGTGTTAAATAAACTCTGGGAGAGTTAAATCAACTCGGAAGGGGAGTTCCTTTTGAACATGCAGGGAGCATTATAAACTCTCCCAGATTTCACACTGCCACATTTGCTGTGTAACATAAGTATTTTGAACAGATACCAAGTAACCTTTCTTTCTGACTGTATTACCATATTTTTTTCCATTTCCAAAAAAGTTGCTGAAGTCCAAATTGATCAAAATGTTTGACAGAATACTTTGGGTGAGCTTAATTTTAATACACCAGCTCTTAAAAAAAATATAGTAGTGTGAGTCAACTGACTAAGCTGTGTGGTTCTTCTACATTTTCATTTACTCAATTAGCAGATGCTTCACTGCAAAGTGAAGTACAATTTTTAGTGGACACCTTTATCCAAGGTGACTTAAAGCACTATGTACACTACAGTAGACTCCTACAGTCATAAACCTGCAATGGAACTATCGAATACACACAGGGTATGTAATCGCACTACAGGCAATTTAGAGTCACCAATTCACCTGAAACACATCTTTGGACTGCGGGAGGAAACTAGAGCGCCCAGAGGCAAACATGAAAACTGCACACAGTGCTATCCACTGCACCACAATTTGTTAAAAGGGCATGTAATGCTCATGGGTCTTCAGCAAGCATTTCCTTTTGAAAATGAAAAGGTGTGGCAGAATTACAGCCAAAAACCCACACTGATATTTGTTCAAAACATTTGCTGAAGAACTGAAAACTGTAAAAGCTTCTTCTCTATAGCATTACCATTCATTCTATCTAGATCTGTTTCTCATAAAGCTTCAGGCTACCAGGGTCTGTGAAAGACTGGCAAGTATAGGAGGGGTACATGGAATACGTCTCTTCATGGCTTTCACTGCAACTGGGTCAGTGTTTTTGCACATCATTGCACAACCATACAGGGGTGAAATTAAACACAAAAAAGTGTTCTGACACACATAAAGGGAAGGTAGGATTTGCACACTTCAGAAGTGACACGGTGCCCAACGATGACTGGCATTGCTGTGATAATGACGTGGAAAAAAAGAACACAGACGTGCTAAAAAAATCCAAGACAGAAAAGACAGTTGTAGCTTACCATCATATTTCAGAAACACTTCAATGTGGGGGTTGCAAAACACCCTTTACAAAACTCATGGGAACCAATCTATTAACATATCATAAACATCATCCATACACAACCCCAGCCTGTCTTTTCAATGAAATCTATCGAAAAAATTCATCAGTTGCATAAAAAAGCACTGTCATAATGGCACTGTGAACATTTTTACTTAAGCCATACAAGTGTAAAAGTCACGGGACTCGTTTAAAACCTTTAAACAATGCAGTGTTTAAACGTTTAAACGCTGAATGTGTAAACAAACACTAACACTTATACTCGAAATTCATAAACTTTTTTGAATTTTTTTTTTTGTTTTAAAATCGCACACGGTCAGTGGGTACATACCATCAGGCGCCTCGCTTAGAGCTTTACCGGACATCTCGCGCTCCCCAACCAGCCACACATACCCGGAGCCCGTCATGTTGAGCATACGTGCAGACTTGTATACCGCGGCAGCGTCCTCTTCACTGGGGGGGGTGGGGTACAGGTCATAAGTCATAGTTTATTATTCATCACCAGAAGAGAGTAGTAAATAAGAAAGTTGCATTTACTCTGTTAAGCAATTTTTTGGAGAAATCATACTTTTCAGAATAATTTTTGACATAAATGCTTTTCTTTTTTCTACTTTTACTTTTTAAATAAATTTTATATGAGTAGTTACTTGATTATTTTTTGAAAATAACAATGTATATCCCTTATTATTTGAATCTAATCCATTTTTGAAAATATGTCTGATACTGGGAGCCTATTATTATCAATAAAACAAATAATAATGCATTCCCAGCACCTCCCAAGTTCCCCAACTAATTTTCCTCAAATACCACTGAAACATTATTAAATAGCTACATAACAGTCCATGAAGGATTTGTACAGAATAAAAAGCATTGAAAACACAAATTACCAAATTATTAAACACTTCATGGACTTAATGGTCAGTATGTTTGGATGCAGTATGCAATAAAATGGTATGGAATCAGACACTGATTACATTTTTCTTCTACACTGCCACATATAGTAGATACTGCAATGTAAACAAACAAGGTAATACTATAATAAAGATACCAATGAATGTATCTTTCACTTAATGTGGGAAAGATGGTAACATGTTTACATGATGTGAGCTCAAGCTATTGTGCTATCAGGAGAACAGCTGAGATATGACTGCAGCACACTCTTGTTACCTTTCCTGGCTTGCTTCTGGCCATGGTTAGAAATCCCAGAGGAGTTTTGCACTGAAAACTCCATGGCTGGGGTAACTGCTCCGGTGTAACTTCCACTTTTAACTCAATCGGTTCTCCAAAGGGTGAGTTACGAACTGAAGCAGGGATCCACTGAGACATTGTGCTTATTGGGACCAATTTTATAACCGTGCATTTTCTAACGTATACATATATCAGAAAAACCATCTTAGTAACTTCTACTTAAAGTTTTTTTTTTTTTTTTTAAACTTACCTAACACTCTACATCTACATGTAACAACATCGATTTGTTAACACTAACACCTCACTAGCACTAAGTTACCCGGGATAAAGGAATCAGCTAAATAATAGTTAATAATCATTGTACTTCACTTGGGAGAAAAGCATTTGCTAGACATATGTAATGTGTTATATTCTATTGCTTTTTATATGGCCTGTCTTCAACACTCCTGTGAACAGTCAACCTGTGTGGCAGCTCATGCAAGCATAGAGCCCATGTGCTGAACACGTGAGTGGGATTTTGGACCACTCGTGCATTGCGTGGGCCACACCAGGGTTGCACTCATGTTACACTTGTTTTAATGAGGCCAATTTGCACATCAAGGAAGCCCTTTCATTTCCACTTCAGAGCAGTGATACAGTGATGCACACAGGAGGGAACCATGGACCATACCGCTGTCTGCTTATATGTTCAAGTACAAATATATTTATACATTTAGTTAATAAGCTCCATGTTTGTCCAATCATGCCGGCAAGTAAGCAAAGATTTCATAATTTATACATATTCAACACACTAAACATAAGAGGCTCATTTAAACTTCAATGATATACTGGCTATACACTGGTTCATTGTGCTGTACATGGTTGAATTAGGGATTTTTGAAGATATGAACATTTCCAGTTTTTTTTTTTTATACTTATAATTGCAATTTTTTCAATTATGAATCATTTAAAAATGTTTTTAATACCAGAGCAATCACAAACTGTGTTCATGTTCCCCGTGAGGAATTTAGGAACAGCTCATTTTGTGTCTGATTATTTGGCATCAAATGAAGGTGACAGTATAATTGGCATCGAATAGGAATTTGTACAGGTGACAGATTTTTATCGCTTAAGTTTTTATGTAGCTCAACAATATATCTGATGAATGTGGTATATTATTTGTCAAACTGATGGACATTTACCTGGAAATTAGTGATTCAATAAGTGTTAAAAGTGACTTTAGTGCAAAAGCAAAGTGTGAAGACTTCTAGTCGTAATTATGCTCATAAATTAAGGAACCAATTTATATATATACTGTATATTGGTTAATTTAAGTTCAGTGACATTATGACAACCTGTTCCAGAGTTTGCAGTGCTCCATCTTAGAACTGCGTTGTCATACAGCTCAGTTTTATGGTTTCACCATGAATGCCATTTGTCCTTTGTAAAGATATCCACAAAGATGTTTCTCAGATCTCAAAAATCATCCTGAGAGGACAAGAACTGGTTTATTTAGGTTTGACTTGGGAAAGCCTTTTTGATTTGGTAATCCTGCAGGAGTAACTTTGCGATATCTACAACAGTGGATGAACAGACAAGAGCAGGGCTTTACCTGGCAGAGAGGATGATGACTCGAGCCTCCAGCTCCTTGGCTTCCAGGAGGAGGGCCGTTAAGTTTGTCTCCTGGTTGAACTGTAGGACTTTCTCTGCCTGTGATCAGGGTACAAAATCAGTCAAGCAGACTACTTACCCCCACCTAGCACCATGCTGCCTTGCGTTGTTTTGCTGGGACTGGTTGGATTTTTGTTTTTTTTTTTTTTTGTTTTTTTTTTTTTTGTTGGGTTGAAAAAAGAGAGAAAAAAAATGATAGAGATCCAAGAGAAATGTTTAGCTAAAAAATAAGTAATTAAAGCCTGGAAGGAAAAAAGAAAGTTCTGCATTTTTTTTTTTTTGCATGCAAACTGAGGGTTATCAAGACTCCAAAAAAACGGCGTGCATGTTAGAGGTAGAACGGGGACAGAAGATCGATGCAACCGGAAAATAAAAAAATAGGTGGAGGGTAGAGGAGACAGGTGGGGAAGTGGGCTTCTTTCCCAAAAGGAAAAAAAAAGTTTAAAGTAAAAAGTGCTGCAGAAAGGGAGGAAGTAGTTGATGGGAAGTGTCTGTCCCACACTACCAGATCTCCACAAAGGAAAAGACTTGCAAACCCGTCGGTCCGAACACATGCATTCCTTTACACAAAAATAAGAGTAAAAGCTGGGCGCTGTTTTTTTCTTTTAAATCATGACTTTTATTTTCCAACATACAACCATTCTCGATTTAAATCATAGTTTAAAAAAAATGCCTAAAAGTAAAAAAAAAAAAAAAAAGAAAAAAAAGAAAAAAAAAAAGACGTGCTACCAAGATAAGAACATTTCTGGGTCGACTGGTGACTGCTGGACTGGTTTCTAGTTGCTACGTTTAGAGAATTGGTGGGCGGCGTGCATTGACCATGCAAAATATACCTTGGGTCCTCGCTTGTTGTCATAGGACAGTTGGTCGAGGTTTTCATAGTTCCTTTTTTTATTCTGATGAGTAATGTGCACAGAGAAAATATGCAGACACAGAAGAATATTATAAACAGTTGAAAATGGTGTGCAGTAAAGCATTCCAACAAATCTCCACCTTCCTGCATCAAATTCGAACTCCCTAACACTGGGGCTTGCAAAAACATCAATAAACGACCACTCGCACGCAGCTCGCACCCCTGCGCCTCGGCCTGCTCGCACCAGTCTGCCCGCTACACAGTGGATAGCGGCGCGCTCTTCCCCCTTGCGCACTTGCCATGATTTGTCACATTTGACTCCCAACACGGCATTAAAGCTCATTGTCCAAGCAGTGGTATAGACTTGAAGCTTTCTGAAATATGCATCACATATAAAGCTGCGGCCCAGGAAACAAACACACAGAAGAGTGCATTTAATAACGTCCCTCTGCTTACGCCACTCAAATGAATATGAATGGATAGTAGTTACAGCCCCGGTGATTTAATTTGATGCTATTTGAGTTTGAAAGAATGAATTGCCCTGAAACCAAATTGCCAAGGGAAGCTTTTAGTGAAAGCATGAACAAACAGAAGAGGCTCAGGCTACTGATCCAAATGCAAAAATAGACAGCACATTGGCAGCCCGGTCGGTGCAACAACTTTGTATGCTTTGCATAATTTGATGCAATTCAAATATACAATTTGTTCTGTGCTTTGGACTGTAAAACAAAGTCAAAAAATACACTTACGCTACTGTTCCAGCTGTACGGCAATCGCAAAATCTGTTTTTATTCAGTTAACAATCAAGAAAGCAATCGTTTTTATTTGGCAAAAATTTTTTAGATTTAATATACATTTGCATTTCTGTCACGACGGTTCATTATCAGCTCCAGCATACTTATTCTATTGATTATTCTGTTTTATTTAAATCTCTGGGAAGGAGGCTGATATCAGATTGATTCCATAGGTATTTTGCATAAAATCATTTTTTGTCATCTACATTGTTAACATTTCTGATGATCCTTTTCAAATTTTCATTGATATGATAATGATAAGGGCATATTTCAAAATCCTTTTCCAACGTAGGAAACCACGGTCCAGATTAGACTTCCTCGGTCCTCATTAACATTCAGTGATCTCAGATTAATAACATTCACATTTAATAATATAGTTGAAGATATATTTCGGTGATTAAATAGCAACCCTGGATTTATAAGGGAAACTTTTAGCCTAAATTGAATGTGTTCTGCCTCATTTTAAACAGAAGAATACATTTTATGACTATTTCACAATTTGAAAGCTAGGTACATTAAAAAAAAAGTCCCTTTGACAGAAACTCTGTTTATGATTTTATGAAAATGCTCGATATTTCATCTGAAATATATTCGCAATCATTTTGCTGCCGGTATTTTGCAGCTGAGGGCAGTATTTTCGCATCGCCAAAAACAGCCATCTCTACGTCACATGGCATCAACTTACACTTTTAAAATTTAATTCAATTATTCGGCTATATTTTTACGTTGTACGGTTAAACGGCAAAAAAAAAAAAAAATTAAAGGAGCTCCAATAAGGGGTTAACAGGGCTTGCAGATTTACACACAGGGATGGGGGAGAGAACACAGACGTTGATCTGCACAGCAGAGAACACTATTTTTAAATATAACCGGTAACACTCGCTACCTATTTCCACATAAAACCAACTGTGCCGACCTCCCGTTTTTTAACATAACTAACTGCAGCAGAGCCTATTTTAAAATGTAACACACTGCACTGTCCACCTATTTTTAAATATTCCAGAATGTTCTTGCAGGACAGCTTGCTGCTCACCTGAGAGTCATTCCCGTTCCCCGAGCGAAGGCCTTGGTGTGATTTATGAGTCTGCGTAACCTCCTTTCTATCGTTTATTTTATTATCTGTACGCTCCCGTTCACGAGCGGGTCGAATATCATTAACGCTCTGGAGCCGCAGATCCGCGACCCGGGTCCACGAGGAGCAGCGCTAGTTCCAGACTTTTGCCAATGGTGTTGAACATCTCAAGTTAATTATGACCTATTTTGGAAAGGGATCTGGTTAATTACAGGCTGAACTACTTGTCAAGTCTTTTCTTAATGAAAATGAGCTTTTTATTGGGGAGCAATGAATGATGTAACATATTGCAATGCATGCTTCAAAAATTTGTTTCTGTGTTAAGAAAAAGTGCCTTCACTTCTGCTGCCCCCCAGAAGCCTATTCTATCTCCCGTTCCATCTGTTTTGCCTTCCCTGACTTTATCTTGCAAGCCCAAATTTTGCGATATCGAAATACTGTGGCGTTTGCACTGGAAGCTGCCAAGCTGATGAAGGCCGATTGTGCCGTCGTGAAGCCCATAGATGCAGTGATAGATGGTGCCTGTGACAGATGAAACCCATGATGAATGCAGTCTGCAGTACATACTTTACTGCAGGACCCACTGGTGGGTAGCCCATCGGTGCATGTAGGGCTGAGGAGACCCTGGGATCCAGCCTCAGATCATGACCAGCACGAGTGTTCAGCTTGGGCCCAAGGTCAACATGCATTGAGAGGAAGCAGAAAGGCTGACAGATGATATGCAGAGGACCCACGCACTGCAGTCTGTATTAGCCAAAAAGCACTGAAGATTCATAGTGTGTAACATTTCTGCTGTGTATAGTGCTCAGAAGAAAAGAAATGCAGATGATAAACAGAATAAGCAGAAAGTCATAAAGAGATTCAGAGGTCTCATCATACATCTTACATAACAATTCACACTGCCAAAGAACCAGGTCCGGATACACCTAAGCATCGTCTCCAAGCACCGACGTCACACCATTTTGTCAGAAGCCATACAGAAGTACCGAGCTGAGAACAGCCGAGAAGTCACCGACAACCTACAGTGACGGAGATGCAAGCTGAAGTGAACTGCTGCCAGTGTATCAAACTGGGTCAGGAAATGTGATTTTAAACTTTGGCTGAAAATCACTCCTGTTCTACTTTCGAGGACTTTACCACATTTTTCGGTACACGCACATATTCTGAGGGGGAACAAAAAAAAAAAAAAAACATAAATATGTGAAATAAACAGACTGCAACCATATATCAAACTTCACTGGTTAAAATTCCACCCATGTTTGTTTATTAAGTGGTTGCAATGGGAATTAAATCGTCGGCCTTTACAGCAAGACGGTCATAGACAAATTTTTTTTATGAAATGTACTTGCGTTTTGTCTTTTTGGGTTGGTGACTGTGTAACTGGAAAATGTTCGTGTAGTGGTGCAAAAAAGGAAGATTGTGTTGTGTGGGAGGGGCAGAGTGACATGATGTTGAGTGTGCATGATCAGAAGAGAGGGAGAGAGTGGGGGAAATGGTGGAAAGTGTGGACACGAGATCTAACTACCTGGATGTCTCTGGACTCCTACAATAAAGTGCTGGCTCCCTCAAATCCTGTCATGTTGCACCTATAGTCCTTCCTACCCCACGACAGGGAAGATGTACTGTGGATGGACTAAGGCGGAAAGCGATGAACGACAAGAGGTGAGCCAGAGCCCGGACCACAACGTGAGCCACAATTTCATCACGCTCGGTAAAAACGAGCAGTTATAAAACATCTCGTCTCTTTCTCGTGTACAAACGATGGCATCTTTATCCTTAAAATACTGTATACAGCAAAAGACAGTGTCATCAATTCATCCTCAGGAAAACAGGGTTAGCTTCACTAAGGCAGTAAATATTTCGCTGCACCACAGCATTTGTGCTTAAAAGTCGACACATACGCGTTCTTAAAGATGACGCCGAGTGTGCCACTGAAACAAATACTATGGGGAAATGTACCAACTGAAGATGCCTTGTTTCCTGAAAGCAGAAAGTTGTCCGCTTGCAATCTAAAAATACCTCTATAAAATTTTTATGACAAGCACTTCCACTGTATGATTATTTCTTTATGAAAAGACTTGAGCCCTCCTTGTCAGTTTTGGTGTTGATCAGGGGAATAAATATGCCTACGATAAATTCACAGGCAGAGATTAAATACATTTCGTCTGACTCTTCAGATCAAAGTGCGTCACAGAAAAGATGTTACAGAAGAAAGTGCTAAAAAACAAGGACCGGAATCATCATTTCTACCGCAATGTGAATCTTAAGTACTATACATAATGAAACCATTTTGAAACCAGTAACCTAAGTTTATTTGCACATTAACGTTATTAAGATTTTATTTTCGTTATTTTCCACTGTGGCCAGTCTGTGATGAACTGGTTTCCCACCCAGGGTTTACCCCACCTAGCCTGTTTCCACATGCTTCTTGGGGAGGCTCTGGACCACCGTGATCCTGCAGGTTGTCATCGATAGCGGGTGAGTTATTAATAGCAAGTCAGCAAAGACAGCTGATACATACTAGATTATTCTGCAGAGGGGAAATGTCTGCTGCTCTTCATTTGGCACACACCAACCAAGTATTTTGAGAAGCAGTCCCAAGCATTTGGTGCAACAAATCCCCATTTGAGCCATATGATGCTCTCAGAGAAATGCGAATTTGTGAATAATTCACAGTAAATTTTGAGATTGTCTAATCCTGGAACACTGCCTCGGACACACACCAAGCCGGATAATCGGGCTTTTAACATAGATCCAAGAAACTCTGAGGTTTACAGCCGAACAGGAATTGGTACAGAGGTACAACATTTATCCTGATACTGACATCTGAACCCCAGGGGGTAAAATCAGGACCACTGGTACAAAGTCACACCGGTCAGCTCAACGACGAGCTCCCTAGATGCCCCTTGCTAATGTACTGGCATCGGCGAAATCTTTGAAAGCAATGAAGTCTCGCAAGACAGCAGCCGGACAATTAACATTCACCGGAATGTAATTGGTTCCATTGCTTCAAACAGGTCATTACCGTTGGACCAGAAAAGTTATAAGAAAAGAGAATCTGCTGATTTATCTGTTCGGAAGTCATTGATGTTTTGCATAGCCCCAGGTTATGGCTCTCGCTTTTTTTTTTGCTCCCATTGTGGGTTGACACAGGAGAATTTGACTATGGCAAAAGCAACGTGGGATGGGTAAAATGTACAAAGTTTTGTCAGATCACCACTTAAGACGCTGTTGATGCCTCTAGCATAAAAATGTTAGCCAATGTTACAAATGGAGAAGAGATGTGTTTACAGAACAGAAAAGAAAACAGTTACATACGTACAAGACCTTTGAAGTAGGCAACACAAGTTAAACGTACACACATACGCACACGCACACACAGACACACCCCCTCCCCCGCCCCGCACGTGCCCTCGGTGCTCTCGCCGGGTGGAGTTGCGAATGTCTCACCTTGGTTTCCCTTTCCTCCAGCAAGGTCTCCAGCCTCTTCTGGGCGGCACGGCCCTCGTGGTCGTCGCTCACGATCAGGATGATGTGGTTCCAGCGAAACTCACGCATCATGTCAAACCACACGTGCGCCTGGTGAGAGTAGGGCGGCACGGTGCGCAGGAAGGACAGGTGGATACTCTGGGCAAGAGAGACGGAGGCGTGGTTGAATGGGAGGCTGTCGATTCCTAATTTTGCTATTACTCGTATTCATTCGTTTGAAACTTTTCTGCAAAGTGACTTACGGCGTTAGGTTAGTCCCCTCCAGCCTGTAGTCATTTATAAAAGCACGGAAATTTTACCTGGACCAATTCAGGATCGGTAACTTAAAAAAAAGAGCAACGCAGCACCTCTAACCATTACGCCACCTGGTGTTTATGCCGCGTGACGTCTCACACATAATCCCACTGCGTAGGGTGACGTACGAGACCAAATCGGCATCGGCCCTCCTAACTAAACCCAACTGCCCCGTCTCTGTCTTTGTTCACAGCAAATGCCAAGGGAAAATTGTGAGAGCGCTTTGGCTTGCCGAGCATCTGCTCAGGAAACAGAACTTACTGCTTGCTGCATGCATTAACAACCGCTAGCACGTTGTCACCTGAATGTAGGTGGGCGATTTTAAACCGTCCTTTTAGATCCGTGCCTCATCTGAGGAAACGGTTTAAAGCCGACCGTACCGTTCCTTCATGAGGTTAATGTTAGTCATATAATCATATTTCTGGACGTGTCGATCTTAGCACCCACAGTTTAGGAACCGTCGCGTACGTCGAGATTATAAACCCCTCAGCGTACAACCTCAGCCCTCGAACGTGGCAAAAGGTACCTCCTCCCTTGTACCTCACCTTGTCGGAGTAGATGGACATGCGGGTCGTGAGCCCCACCACTGGGATGCGGTAAAACCCCGCAGTGTAGGACACGGGGGTTGGCGTCAGGTGGTCATTGGACTGCGGTGGGTGGCTCACCAGAATTGCATACACCTGTGTATAAAGACCATTTCCGTTAAATAGCTTTAAGCATCTCGCAAAGACACGGTTGAGTCTTTACTTCTGTTTCATGAACGCATGGGACGTGCGAGTACCCGGCGACATTCCCCCCTTGTGATGAAACTGTCACACACACTACCTGTCCTTAGGGAACACAAATGGACGACTGCAAGTGCTTCAAGTATTTCCACGAAAGACTGCAACTGCGCCCTGCTTCATTGCATGTATTGCCTTCATATTAAAACGCACAGCTGAGCGACAGGCATTTTCAACACGGTTTGGATGAGTTTCTCTCCATTTTCAACGAACCTCTTCCACGTACCCCTGTTAGAGCAGCTTTTACCCGGTGGATTTTGCTGCACGTCAGTCTCTGAGGCGATGCGGAAAACACACTTCGCCTTGGTGAAGCCAGGACCGTGGCCAAGCAACTGTGTATATACTGTGGCTGTGAGCTAAATGGACCCGTGGCCACGTCCACGGAGGCCCCGCAGTGTCCGCTGTTCGCGCACCACGGCCGACCGAGCTCACTCGATACCGTCCCCCCCGCATCCTTAACCTCCTCGGCCGGCGAGGGGAAAACGGACTCGCCGCCATGTTGGCCTCGTTTTCGCGGCTCTGGGGGGGGGGGGGGGGGTCGATGTGTGCACCTCGGCTTGGGTTCTTGGTGATCAATCGTTTACCCCCCTCCGGGGTGGGGGGGGGTTCATCCCTATTCATTGAATCGTTTTTAATTTCCAACGTGCACGACAAACCACTGGGACTCGCGTTTTGAGTTATTTTATGTTTACGACCGCAAAGCAATGAGTAAATTGTGACTATAATGGGAGAAACTGCTTCGGTTTTGTTCACGATGAGGGCTAACGATTTTATCCGATTGCAGCCCCCCAGGGACTCGTGGCCTGGGTACCGGGGTGATGGAAACTGGACCGCAATATCGGAAATAAAGTCTCTCACACACGCACACGAACACGCACACACACGCACCAGGGGGACATCTGGTTTAATCCGATAAACTGACAGAACTCGCATTAGATCCATATCAACAGCTCAATGTGGCCATAATACTGTGGTCTGTAACTATCTTCAATTCGGTCATTTTTTCGGGGTTTACGGGCTGACTGTTACATGCTTGAACCGAATAGATCAGCTGTTGTGTCGTTTTTTACAGCATAAGAGTATTAATATTCATCTTTGAACTCGATGTCTTTCTCGCACGTTTCACTGCCACGACCCGCGGCCACACATCTGGCGCACTGCCTGCTTTCCTAATACATTTTCGGGGATTGTTTGCAATTCTTTTTTAAATTTTAGTTTAAGAACGCTCTGATGTCGTTCTTGTCGTGGGATTAATAGCGGATCGATTATTTTTTGTTGTTCACAGCCACGGCCAACTATGCGGATGCTGGATGCTCCTTCGCGACGAGAACGATATTTCGTTAAAAGAGCTAAATGCCGAAAAGGGCGTTTAAGGCTGATCTGAAACTAAATCGAATAAAACGACACATTAGATACAACTGAAAGGACGAAATGAAACGAATACGCGACGGACTGTATAGTGGATTTCGCTGAAGACTCGTGTTACAGACAAACCGTTTCGCGAAAACTAGCATGGATTTACTGTGTTCTGCCGTGCAGTTTACTCTGCTGTACTGAGTCGTGAAGAAACAGGCCTGGTCTAGCGATTGTGATGTGCAGAAATACAGACTGGAAATCCCAGAACGAAGAGTATAGGAAAGTGTTTTTTAAATTATTTTTAGTTTACTTATAGTATCTGTGTGTTCGGAATTATTATTATTATTATTATTATTATTATTATTATTATTATTATTGGGAAGATTTCTTGTGATTCGGGTGTGGGTTCGAATCAGGCTCATTTTGCAGTTTGCTTGTTCTCTCCGTGTCTGCGGCTGCGTTTCCTCACGGAGTCCAAAACATGGACAAAAGGGTGAAGTGGTCAGTGTCGGTGTAAATTGTCCGTGGCGCGTCCCGTCCAGCCTGTATTTGCATAGCCTGTCGCCCTGCGAAGGCTCCGGACCCCCGCGACCCTGAGTAGGATAACTGAATACTGTGGGTTACTGAGGATTATAGAGATGTAGGTGGTGGAGGGGGGGCTATGGGCAGTGGACTGTGGACAGTTGGCTGCAGATTGAAAATTGTGGACTGTTGACAATTGATTGTAAATTGTGGACAGTGAACCTCAGACTGTGCTCTGGAGAGTGGACTGTGGACAGTGAACCACGGACTGTGTTGTGGAGAGTGGACTGTGGACAGCGAACCACGGACTGTGCTGTGGAGAGTGGACTGTGGATAGCGAACCTGAGCCTGTACTCTGCAGAATGGACTGTGGACAGCGAACCTCAGACTGTGCTCTGGAGAGTGGACTGTGGACAGCGAACTACGGACTGTACCCTGCAGACTGGACTGTGGACAGCGAACCACGATTGTGCTGTGGAGAGTGGACTGTGAAATAGCAAACCTCAGCCTGTACTCTGCAGAGTGGACTGTGGACAGCGAACCTCAGACTGTGCTCTGGAGAGTGGACTGTGGACAGCGAACTACGGACTGTACCCTGCAGAGTGGACTGTGGACAGCGAACTACGGACTGTGGACTGCGCTGTGAGCGTGGACCGCGGCGCTGACCCCCGTACGGTACCTGGCTCGAGATGAGGTCCTCGCACACGGACAGCGCCATCTGGATGGCGTTGGGCTTGTGCGTCACGGAGATGGCGTTCAGCTTGAACCTGTCCCGCCCGTACACCTGGTTGGCCTGCGCCACCGCGTCCTTGAACACCTGCTCGTACCTCTTCTGGCTGAGCACCGCGCCGATGTTCACGATGCGGGGCTCGCAGCCGGCGAGCGCGCACGACCACGACGCGAGCGCCACGACCAGGAGCAGCCGCATGCTTGGCGCTCGCCGCGTCGGTGCGGGCTCGTCCTGCGGGGGCTCCCCGGCGTTCGCCATCCTCGTCGGTCGTTCGCTTCGCTTTGCTTCCCCCACCCCCCGGAACGCGCGCCCTGGGCTCCGGTCGCTCGGATCCGTGCGCGCACCCCCGGCCTCCCCACTCCGGATCAGACGTGAACGCGCTGTGGAGGAATTCGCGGGCTGCCGGAACCGCGACTCACTCGCGACCACATCCAGTCGGTCCCCTTCCCTCGGGTTCGGTTCAGTTGCATCCAGTTAAATGTTCCGCCTTCCGGTCCGTTTCGCCCATCCACGTTTGGCGTCGCCTTTAAAGCGCAGTCGTGCCAGCAGAACGCGCTCGCGTCCGCGGCGTCTCCTGCACGCAAAATGATGCCCAGCTGTTCCTGTCCTCTGTGGGTTGGCCCTCAGCAATAGCTCCTGTCCTCTCCTGTCTCCTGCTGTCCTGCTGTCCTCCTACTCAGCGCTCCGCCTGTGTCGCTGTCCTCGGTACTGAGAGCCGTGCCCGCGCACCGACGCGCGCTCCCCACCACTTCTGTCTCAGCGGATCTGATCTCGCATTCAAATACAACCCAGCGCGAATCCCACCAAATATCACAACTGGTGCAGTTAATTTCTCCAAAAGGGGCGACTTTGGACGAAACTAAAAGAGCTGTGGATGAAGAAAATAAATGGAAAGGATGAAAAAATAACTGTAGACATAAAATAATTGCGTGGGTGGGTGTATATTTAAATACGCGGAATGTGTCATATGAAAAGGCTCGTTTGATGTGAGCCGACGTTTAGGCAAATTTTGTGATTTTTTGGTCAGTGTGTGCAAAGAGGGATTCGGGGACGGACACACATACACACAGCATGGGTGTGACAGTTCTGCTGTTTCAACAGTTTCACAGCAACGTGGCGATGAAAAAACAGAGAACGACAGAATCCACGCCATAAACTGCATATAAAATTGCCCGAAAAACAGTGCGGCGTTTTAAATCCCAGCAATTCTGCAGTGAAACAGCCACAATGTGACGTTCTTGACACAGAAGGTCGATACATTTCCATTGTTTCACTTAATTTCAATTCACAGAATTACAGAAACCAGAAATTGGATTCCTTTTTATTTTAACGTTGCTGTTTTATGTGTTCAAAGATTAAATGCGCCACAAAGACCTGTTTCTATATAATGGAAATAAGCAGCGAGCAGCGTGATACATAGTGTTGAGCGCACACGCACACACACACACACACACACACACACACACACACACAGCGAGAGAGAGTCAATGAGATGCGACAGAATTTGAGAAACCACATTTGCATGAGAAACGAAATCATGCAATAAAACCTCCGCACCCAGTGTGTGTCTGGAGAAACAACCGAGTGGAGCCGTTGCCAGGGAAACGAGTGTCTCAGCCTCCAAGTGCGGGCTTTCGGAAGGTCCCGCCATCAGTGTTTTGCCTGGATGTTCAAAGAGGCGCACAGAAACGTGGGGTGCGCGCCGGAATACATCCACGCATATTCCTGTCGAATTACACCGCCATACATAATGCTGTCGGAAGATTTCTTATGTATCAGGAAACGACTACTTAACCCCCCATGAAGACCCAACCCCCCATGGCAGGTTGAATGACACCTGAATGTCGCCTCGATGAAGGGCTTTTAATTTGGCCCCCAGTCGATATTGTCCATAAATCATGTATATTGTGCAGATCGGTGGACATTAAACTGGGGTGCCACGTGAAAATATTTATTTTACAGTATGACAAATACCAACAAAACATGGCTTTTAATTTTTGGAGGATTAAGAATGTCTGTTTTCCAGTTTCGCCAGGTTAATGTGGCACTGCTCGGACAACAACGCGGGTTTCACATCTCGATTCAAAGGCCCCTCGGGTGGCCCCAGGTGTTATATCTATTATGGCACCTACATCTAAAAAATGAAGTTGAATACAGGCGAAAAAACGACTTCTGAAATAGATAAAACGAGGAATAAAAAATTAATTTAACGAACACTTTTGCTATTGAGGCCACTGGTTTTGTTCGTTTTTTTACGCTTTTATACAGAGAGGGGTTGAAATGTGCTTTCACACCGAGATTTAAACGAACCACGAACACGTTTATTAAAATATAACACTGGCCACGCAGGAACTGGTGTAACCCAGAGTAAAACGTGGTAACGGGTCAGTGACGCACCCCGACCTCACAGCCTGGTACTCCAGCCGACGAGGATCTGGGCATGCGCCATAAATTTGCCCCTCCTCCCAACACCCCCCACTAAGCTAACGGTTTGCCACAGCTCCGCCGGCCTGCATTGCAGCCGTTATATAACAGGACCGTACCCGGGGTATGAACAGCCATATGGACTGGGAAACGTGCTCAATAATAATAATAATAATAATAATAATAATAATAATAATAATAAATGGGTAGGTACAGAAACATTTCTGTTATTATAGCCTAGTGGTTACACATATTGGTTTCCAGTTAAAGGATGGGGTTCACATCCCACCAGCATCCTTGATCTAGGTACGTACCCTCAACTGGCACAGTATAGACTGCCCAGGTGTGTAAAGGAGTACAAACTGTGGTAGAATTAATTTCCCATCATGCTATTCCCCTGAAAAGTCACCAACTTTGCCTCTCACCCTCGCCATGCAAAGAATTCTTGATCGCCTATGCAGTTGCTCATGTTCGATAGGCAAAATTTTAGATTTTTATATTATTGTACAAGCTGTGGATCATCTGGTTTGTACCTCACTCATGTACCCTGTCGCCAACATCACTTTGCAGCAAAAATTAGTTAGACGGATGCAGGCGACATGTCATGGTAAGACCGCGTATAGAGGTGGTTTTCACATTCAGCCATGTAGGACAAGCAGGAACGATGGTCACCAAGGAGCCTAAGTGGGCCATCGTCCGCCCCATTTAAGAGCAGTTAAAATGACCTTGGCAGAACATGTGGCCCAACCCAAATTATTACAGAGGTCCTCAGCTTTGAAGGTCACCAGGATTCCCATAATGCAACACATTCGAGAACCTGCACCCTTCCTTATAACGGATCGACAGCCACAAGAGGCAGGCGGCCAGCAAGATGCGGTAACACTGCAGACTTTTTTTTTTTTTTTTTACATCACCCCCAAAGAGGTCTTAAACTGGGCCACGCTCATGGGCAGCCCAGCAGCAGCCACACTGCGTTGACATCCTAAAAACTACAGCACTGTAAATGAACTCAGCTGCATGCTAGATAGCTGTAGACTTATCGCAAGGTTGTTGGATCAAATCCCACTCGTGCCCTAATACCCTTGATTAAGGTGCTTACAAACCTCTGAATGGGCAATATTAAAAATTAACCTGCAGTATGAATAGGTAAATCATGGTAAATAGCTTAGTGGTTAATCATTCACCTTGGCAAATGGTTTGAATAAATACAGCAGAAAGTTCAGTGTTCCAGAAGCTCACGGGTTCCAGACTCAGTAATGATGTCACTCAGCAAGATCCTTGGATGAGGGACCGAATCTATTAAATCCAATGATCAAATAGCAGCAGCACAATTTAAGGAGACAGACAGACTTTGAGGAGACTTGGGTGTGATGTGTTTCTGGTGCAGCATATGGTGTGTGTGTGTGTGTGTGTGTGTGTGTGTGTGTGTGTGTGTACACGCGTGCGTGTGTGTGTGTACACGCGTGCATTATTGATCAGCGACAGGCCTTCTCTCCCCACAAGCCGGCTGTCCCAAAGGCCTCTTTCGCTATAATTAAGATTTCCTACTTTAATGGGTAGTAGAGCAAGAAGATGACAGCACCTCTTGCTTCCTCTTTATAAAAAATATATAAAGCAGAAGTAGCAGACACAGCATTTTAAATGATATTCTTAAATGTTATATTACATTTAAACACTGGCATCTTACTCAGGGTGCACTTTCACAGCCTGGTGCCCAGTGATTCCAGGATGGGTGCCAGACCTCCACCACCTTGACTAACAAAGTAGTGGATGATAATGAATGCATGGGTCAATCATTGCTAAAATATGTTATTTAAAGGATGCTGTTCTGCTTGTGACTCTGAACAGTGTATACAAGAATATGAAATCATTAAAAAAGTAGGATGTACTAACAAGAATGTAAAAAATGTACTTTGAAAACTGCTTTGTGTACATCATTTTAGCACAGCTTTATTATGTTATAATGAGAAAAAATTAGAAACCACTTAAATTTATTGTATTGGGGAACATTTTAAAGCAGTAATGACCTAGCATGTTTCTTGTTTGCACAAAATTATCAGCCTGTATTCTACTTCCCTTGAAACTGGACTTTGGCCTATTTCTGCATTCTTATTGCTTAGTGCCATTTTTATTGCTGTAAAATATGGAAAACTCTCAAAAAACCTTCACCTGTTGTAGTGTTTCTAGCAATTTTTTTTTATCCGTCTGGCACCACAGCTGCAGGATCTTACAGTGATTTCTAGGTGTTGGATTACATTGTCGGAATGCTTAGTAGACCTGGGAGGATCCAAGATCTGAGGAAAAGCATAAATTGCCAGCAGGTTCAGTGCTTAAAAAATTAAAAAACCACAGAACAGCCATTATAAAGAACTACTTATCCAGTTCAGGGTCATGGTCCAGACCCTAAGAAGCACAGGTTATGAGGAGTGGCGCACCTGGTTCTTGGGACAAGTCCATCACAGAGCAAGCACACAAACACAGGCAATTTAGAGTGACAAGTCCATGTAAAATATATCTTTGGACTGTGGGCAGAAATCCACAAAAATATGGAAAGAGTTTTCAAACTCCACACAGAATGAAATGGGTTCATACCTTCTGCAGGTTTTTGCCCCATCCCCATAGATCAAATGGTTAACGCTTTATTTGCTGGCAAGGGTGAACAGCAGCACAAGCACAAGGACCGGAAGAAAGACCAGCAGAAGGCAGCTGATCTCGACCAGGTACAGCAGGAGCAGCCCGGCAAAGTAACAGCAGCGGCACTGGAACCGCAGGCCCTGGATTGCCCGCACAAGGCCTGGCGGGTAGCTGAAGCACCCGCACACTGATGCCGTCTCCATGCGGGAGTCCAGCCTCCTCTGCAGAGCAGCCCACACTCCAGGTTCTGCTGGAGGAAGGGATGGGGCAAGGGAGATGGCAGGGGTGGGGCCAGGTCCTGAGTAGGAGCCTCCCATGAGGCTGACTGCTTCCTCCTGCATCTGGCGGATCTCCCAGCTTAGCAGCGGGGTCTTCTGCCGACACAGCGGGCAGCACACGCGGCTCCCGTCGGCGGCGCGCTTCTGCATGTCCTCCAGGCAGCTGTGGCACACGGCGTGGTCACAGTTCAGCACGGCCTGCCCGCGCACGCCATAGGCCTCATACGGGTCTGTGCAAATGGGGCACTCCTCCTTGAGCCCCCCCTCCTCACCCTTCTCCTCGGCACCATCGCTGCAGGCCTCCTCTGTGACTTTCGACCTCACCAAACCCTTCAGACCCCTCGACCCTAAAACCGCTGCGTCCACCTCCACACTTGCGACCGGTTGTTTCTGAGCAGCTGTTTCCAGAGCCAAGAGCTCGCCCGTTGAATCATTCCCGTTGCTGGCCTCCGCTCCTAAAACTACACCTGAGTCCATGCACACCCCCAGCAGTGGTTCCTTTGTTCTCGCTGAAGGAGAACTTTCCACATTCCTAATCTGTCCTTGGTCAAAGTCACAAATGCTCTCCGTGGTCTCCATTTAAAATCAAACCTTCAAACATTCAGACTGCCATGGTATCCTGGTCAAAGTGGCTTTGATTCAATTCTTCAGACCCACAGGATCTCAAACGACCCCTCCAGCTGGTTTGCAGACAAGGGGCTCCAAGTTTCCGGAAGGTTTCTTTTCGATAAGGAGAGGCCAAAACCACGCCCCACGGTCTGAGCCGTACTTTCCCCACGTAACCAGAGATAAAGTCTTCCACCCCTCATAGCTCCTTCAAAGCCAAGCATACACTCGGGCAGTCAGCAAACAATCCGACAGACTCTAAGAAGATTGGAAAATGACCTAAATAGAGCTTTCCTGGGAGTGTGGCTTTTTTAAACAAGATTTTAATCTCCATACATAGCAAAATGGCTGGTAATTACATGACAGTAATGGCTGCAGCCCCATGCTATTTTAATTAACGTAGATGCTGACGGAGTCCTCAAGAGCGCAGTACGGTCGTGCCGCGGCGGACAAATACGTAAAGGTGGTAAAACGCAACTGTAAATACGAACGAGGTCTTTTCATCCGTAAGCTGCTTTGCCGGTAAGAAAACTGCCTAGTAGTTTCAACAAGACAACAACGAAGCAAGTAATGAAACAAAGTACACGTAATATATTCATAAAATTACACCGAGGATTTAAAGTCATAAACTGAGGATGTGAACTGTTGTAACTTTTATTGTTTCAATCACAACAATAAAATTACATGCTACTCTATGGGAGGCGTAAGGAGTTTAAAAAAAAAATCAGTGAAAAAAAGCATTTTAATATTCTAAAATCTATATTAATGTAATATTTTTAAAGCATTGCAGTTACAAAAATAACATCCTGATTTGTTTTTATAAAAGGGCAAAAGAGCTTCACCCCAAAGGTTTACAGACGCCGCGCTTCCATTCCTCTTTTTGTACAAATTTACACAAGTTTCACCCCCCCCCCACACAGACATCAAAGAGCTTAAGAAACATTCACCAAATAGATCCATTACATCCCAGCAAGAAATTTTACTGCAACCTACCACTGTTCTACTGCAAATAAAGGTAAAGAATGGATGGACACTGTAAATAGTGCTACTTAATTCAAGTCCACTTCTTTACTTTTTCTAGATGATCATTTACACCTATGTATCTCTCTCTCTCACACACACACACACACACACACACACACACACACACACAGTACCAGTGAAAAGCTTGCGCACATCTGGACAACCTGGGCAGCACTTACATGGAACAAACCAGCCAAGCAATCTACAAGTGTTCTACATTTCTGGAAACTGTAGCAGAAGACATGAATCCTCACTTGACATACAAATTAGCCAAATGTTTTCTGAGGAAAAAAATAGTTTCCACCAAATGGACTCACATTTTTCACTGGTTCTGTCTATAACAACAATGAAATAAATCATTGCAAGACTTGCTTTTTGCCTAATGATGTATAAAGTTGTATCTGGAAGCTCTAGCAATACCTCATCACTAACATTAAAACTAAAAATGTTACATATGATAAATTTGTTAAAAACAAAACAAAACAAAAAAATCACATATTTTGTTCCTTTGTGTGAGCAGAGAACCACAGCGGTTGTGTGTAGAATCTACAGTACAAAAGACACAATTTTCACATGTAGATGGGTGGGTGGCTGAGAAAAGGGAGATTTTGCAGGTACTTCCCTCTGGGTTTGGGGGGACTCAGGACTTAGTCACGGGTCATACATGGATAGGACAAAATCCGTGATGCGTATTGAAGAACAGTGCAAAACGGCTTGCATAGATGCTGTTTGGTTACTGCACCTCCCACAGTGCACTGTTAAGGGGCTACCTTTTATTGCAGCGATTATGGATTTGCAATCCAAATTATTCTGTCAATTTAAAAACTGCTTCAACATAAATATACAGCTGTATAAACGGGTCAAGTTGCTCTGGATAAAAATATCTGCTAAGCACCGAATTAAAGGTCAACGGGGAAGCAAGCAAAGGAGGCTTGCAGCAGAAAAGGAGCTGAAATAATTTCCATACGTACACTGACCCATTTGCCATGCCCACGATCCCAAATTAAGGAGAAGTCTTCATACCTGTACCTGTGTTCCCCACTATATTTGTTTATATAACCTCAGCAGTGATGTCGCTGCAGTCCCCTATCACTTGAGTCACCTGATTTTATTGCCGCAGAGAAAATCCCGACAGGCTTATACAGCGGATGCCTCCTAAAATTCCCCGTCTCGCAGGTCCACAATAGGTTGCCTGATCACTGCAGTCTAAGTGATTTCATTTTGCTAATTTGTGACAACGCTGTACGGACACCAGCTGTAATCGGACCCTGAAGGACAGACACCCTGAACCCTGAAAAAAACCTTCAAATGCTGTCATGCTCCTGCCATGTAGCCGTGCAAAACGTTTCCTTTCAAGAATGAATGAAGGTGTACGAACCTTATTAGCAAATCCTGGTACAGGCCAAGGATGTTTGGCTGTAATCGAAATTGTCCGTGTTCACGGCTATGCTTCCTCAGCTCAGCACATTTTCGGACGCTCAATCTGAAGGGCTGCGAACTGCAAAGTGATCCTGGTTTGCGATCCGAACCTGCCTTTTCGACAGTTTTCGGTACCCTGGATTTGTGTGCCTGTCGCAGAATCACAGTGGGAACAGTAACTGATCAATTTTTCACTTCTGGAACGTTCGCTTGTATTACTGTAAACGGAAAATATAGGCCATAGAACAAACCGATCAGAAAGGACCATTTTTACAGTGAGGTGGTGCAGGAATGTAAAATCCAAAAGTTTGAGCCTCCAAAGGGGGTCAAACATGAAGCAGTAATGAGAGTTTAAATTGCATCCAGACAATAGTAAAATAATGAGCTGTGCAAATCTCACACACCTACCGATTATAAAATGCAGTACCAATCAAAAGTTTGAGTACACCTGTGCCAACACCTGTAAGGCAAGAACTCAAGAGAAGAGCGAAACCAATGGAACGCACAAGTGTCCTATATGGCTGGGAACTGCTGGAGAGGTGCAGGGAGGGAACGGTGGCTCAGTTCTTGATTAAACTCACTGACCAAATGCACTCGCGAAAAAGAAATGTTTCTGGCTTGCTGACTCACACTTTTGACTGGCACTGTGAGTACAAGATGGAGCCTGGCTGTTCTGTCCTTGAGCAGATGGTTAAACAATTTCTTCATTCATCTAACATAATAGCTGGGTAAAATTATCAATGTAATGTGATCAACGTAATCTCCATTCACTCATTTTTTTCATCCATTCATTCATTTTTATAGTATTTATGACTGCTGGTCCAGCACTGGGTCAAGCCCAGAAATACCTGGGACGAGAACCAGAGTACAACCTGAATGGGACATTAATCCATCACAGTTACAATCTCCCTTCTCTCTGATCGATCCCTCATGAAGTGATGGCTCTCGCATTTTAGCTGAACAGTTCCTAATTGTCTTAGGGAGAAGAACTGCCCTCCAAATCTCTTTGTCCAATTAAATCCACCTGGACAGGAAGCAGAGAGGCACTTAAAGGAGTAAATGAGGCATCAGACCCAGGGTCCTCAAGATCAGGTCTGGAGAGACTCATCCAGCTTCTCACTCTACACCCGACTTGACCTGTTTCTGGAGGAGTGGAAGTGACTGCAATAAAGTTACTTGCTGTAGAACTTCCAAGGTTTCCGGTGATTTCCGAATGGATGCAGCAGTGTGGACACCATCCTTTAATCCTAGTCATCTTGAGCAAGCATTTATTAGTAATTATTAGTAATTTTCCAGGGGGATCCACTCCGCCAGAAACAGAGGGTGAGGGTGATGCATAAAATGACATGGACTGGGCCTCTGAAGCACCAGACTTGGGCTGCCTGCCTCATGCATTTCAGTTAATCTAAACCTTGAGTGTGACATGGCCCGTGGAGGGTCCTGAATTTGCTGGTTTTTGTTGCACCCCAGCAGCTCACCTGTTCTTGCTAGGCTAGATTAGGGGTTGCTGGGAAGTTTTTTTTTCTACTTCTGTCACAGTGAGTACGCAGACCAGCAGGTCCAGTCCTCCTTCAGCATTTGTAGCTCAGACTCCCCCAATGAAAAATAAAAAAAACAGTCAAGATTCCCAACCACTCCTTCCACTCCGTTGGCGTGGTCTTACCAAAACACTTGAAGTACTAACATTAAAATGGGCGGCAAAAAGGAATTCTGACATTAGGGATCTAGTGGACGTATGTGTACATAATGTCTTAAAGGTGTCACCGAAGACAGGGTTTAAACACTTGGGTTTGACAGCTTGCCAATACAGGGAAAGAATGCTGTGGAGAGATCTTGATGTTCTGCTGAAAAACCCTTATCTATGTTACCAGGTTCCTGTGTGGTTCCATACCCCCTCCAACCCACCTCCATCACCCTGCCCACACCACAACTACACCCAAACCACCTGAAATCAAAGACCGTGCTCCTCCCATAACGGGTCGGTCAGAAGTCCAGGGTGTCGTACTGGAAGCGTAGGCGTGGGCTATTCTCACTGTAAAACTGGCTGAACCACCGACGGTGCTTCTGAATGGCCGAGTCCTCCTTCACCAGCATAGGCTTGGAGATGTACTTCTTGTTGTTCCAGATCATCACATCACGTTCAAACTGTTGAGGGAGGGGGATTCAGAATGAGCACAATATTGAGGACACAGTGGGTGTCTGAAACCAGAAGCTTTGCAACTGGTTTCCAGTTGTTATCGTATTAATTATACTGACTGTAATATTAACTTATCCTATAATCAGGAATGAGAGAAGGTTCCTGAAACCAAGATATATGAACAACACTGGGGCGATTCTGCAGCAGTCCTCAAGAACCAACTGCGTGTGGCTGTGGCACCTGGATGCACTCGGCTCGCAGGATGAACTTGGGCACCAGCGGTGGGATGCTGCTCTGATAGAAGATGGTGTGGGAGACGCACTGCAGCAAGGGCTCCACCGGGGTCACACAGTGCATGATGACACCGCGACCCAGGAAGCTATGGTTGAACAGCAGGAACACCACACCTGGGCCCACCTGCATCGCACACAAAATGCTTTTTCAACACTGAGACAGTGTAAGCTTTAAAAATCGAGCGTTTGGTGCAGAGGGATTAGCAAATTTTAACCTGTGGGCTCATGAGCTGAGAATGGTGGACAGGTGTGAGTCAGACCTGTGTTCAGTAGTGTTTAACTGCAAGACAGTAGCACTACTCCCCATCCTAGTTAGTACCTGTCTGGCCACCACGTTCACATCCAGCAGCGGCCAGTGATGGCCAAACACGGTCATCGCGTGCTTCACCAGCATCTGGGAGCAGTGCTTATTGGGTTCCGGTTCAGGTTCCCAGTCCACCTGTGTGGTCCAGAGGAGATAAGCCAGTAGAGCCAGTGGTTGGGGAAGCAGAGCAGACAAATGTATCCAAAAATAACACTTCTAAAGTCACTGGTTAGCCCCAGTAAGTAACACACTTCAGCCATTCCTCACCTTCCAGTCATGACGAATGAACTCCCAGGTCTTGCTGTTGGTGTAGCGGAGATCCACACCACTGACAATACCTGGCGTGTGAAGGTGGGCCAGGTGAGCAATATCAGCGGCATTCTCTGGGATCTCCTGCAGGGGGCAGTGTCACACAGGGCATCGCTGTTAACAGGCCTTGCCTGCAGTCACTTAATGCACCAAACCAAAGACTAAGACTGACATGAATTAACACAAAAACAGATTCCCATGCCGCTACACATACATTCCTACACACAATCGCACATTACCACATGCATGAACGCACCTCGATGTGGGCGTTGATGAAGTGCTCGGTGCGGCCGCGGTACACCCATTCGCCCCGCGTGATCTCCTCCTGTTCCGGTATCTTCCAGGTGGGCTCGGCACCGTCGCAGTGAAACCACACCAGGATGAGCCCATTGATCTCCATACTCGGCCAGCAGCGGACCTTTGCAAACTCTGGCACTGTGAGAACGCAGGCACACAACACACTTGTTTATTTTAACCAGGAAGGAAGAACGTAGAGTTTGCATTTGTCTTGACGTGCATCTGGAACGATGGCAAGTTACACACACAATGAAAAGTAAGAAATGGTTGGTCACCTTTCTCAGCATAGGGGATCCGCACACACTTCCCGTCTTCACCGCGGAACTGCCAGCCGTGGAAAGGACACTCGATGCACTCCCCAACCACGCGGCCACCCACAGCCAGGTTGGCCCCTAGATGAGGGCAGTAGGCATCCATTACGTAGGCCTTCCCATCGTGGCCTCGGAAGACTGCCACCAGCTCACCTGGGATCAGAGTGGGGAATAGGGGTTGTTGAGTTTCAATTCACATCTCTACAGAGAACATTATAAAAAAGGAATACATTCCAAACTGATTCATTCTGAACAAGAATATGAACAAACCACAGACATGCACTTCATAAATGTATCAGCTACATTTTCGGGACTTCAAACCTCTGAGCAAAGCAAGGTGTAGTTTCAAACCAGATCCAGTAGGTGCTGCAGTTCCACACCTTGCACCCTCCCTGGCTTGTGGAACCAGAGGTTGGCTGTTGCACTGAATCACCAATAATATAAAACTGTTACGGGTCCCATCTGCCATTTTTCTCCCAGCACAGCAATTACATTCACATTTATTCACTTATCAGATGCTTTTCTCCAAAATGGCTTGCAGTTATTTACCCATTTATTTAACAGGGTAATATTTACTGTATCTGTTCAGAGTAAATACCTTGATCAAGGGTACTGCAACAGAGGTGGCATTCAAACCCAGGTTCCTCAAGTACTACAGCACCTGCTGCAACTCCTATGTTAATGCTTTTACCTCAGTGGCAAGACTTCCATCCCCAAATCCAGATTAAATAAATCCTACCTACACAATCTGCACTTTATGGGATCAAAAGTGTTAGCCTACATAACAAAAAGACATTTATATTTACTTATCTGACACTTTGCTCACTTACACAGCAGGGTGATTTTTACCGGAGGTGGGCCCAAACAGAAGGCTTGAGCTCTAACCACTGAGCCACCTGCTGCCCTGTACCAAATGTGATTCAACAAGCATGTTTTCATCGAGAACCCAACAAACTAGTGTCTGGGCCAGTGTTAACTGTCCTTTGAATCCAATTGACTGTCTCAGAAGTTTCCAGAAAAGCAGGGTCCAAAGTGCAGTGTACATAGCTGTGTTTCCCTGACTGAGGGAGACGCCAGGTTGTGTGCAGCCACGGTGGCCGTCCCTTTGACCTGCCAAGTGGAGATTACGGCTGGCATTGGGTTAGAGCCATCTTGCTGTTTGGATATAAGGGGGCGGCGACTAATCTCATGCCTGGATGATGGCAACCTGCTCTCTCTGACTGCTGCTCTGGCAGCAACGTACCTTGGGAGGATGCAGATGCTTAATGTATGTGAAAATGCTTCAGTTTTCTGTTTTAACGATGACCAATAATACCTTTTACAATTTCCAGTGTGTTTGATTTTTCCAAGTGCAGTTGAGGGCCTAAACTTATTGTGCCTGTCAAGCACGATGCACTCTGCTTCATTTGGGTCAGCCGATCTGGGGCAAGCTGTCATCAGTGAAACTGGCACACGCGGCGGTGCAGCAGAAGGCCTCATTTGAGGTGGAGCCAGATCCCAAAACCTGTCTGAGACCAGACTTTTACCCAGACCCTCTGCGGCTGCTGTAGTTTCGTCCGCCATCTCCTACTTTTGGTCACTCATAACCGCGGGAAGCTTTGTAAAGAAATCCTGCTTGCTGCAACAGAGAATAGGATGATAGAACATTATGATTAGTGCTTCAAACCCCAGGAGGAGTCTTAGCGCAGCAACAATATACATCCTCTGCACCATCTAAGAAAGCAGATGTCCAATTGCTTGAATTTCGTAAAAGTCTGGGTTTCTTCTCCTAAGCCCACTTCCTGTTTTTAATCACCTGCTCTACCATCGACACTCGTACCATTTTCTTTGTCAAATCTTAACTTCCACCTATCTTATATGTGGAGCCACTGCGACTTAATGATAAACTACATCAACAGCGCCTCCCAAAGATGCGTCGATGCCACGGCACAACAAAAAAAGACCACTGCTGCTGGCTGCCCAGTCCGGAGACTCAGACCACGGTACGCCTCAACCCACATTCAACTGCCACAGAACACCACAGCCAGCCAGCATCAATAGGACACAAACAGAGCAACAAACCAAATGTAACTAGCCAGCTCCCTCTAGCGCCATGCATGTAAAAAGCACAATTAAATGAACCAGTACTGATTTAATTAATTATATCTTAACCCAATATTTTTAACAGAACTTCACTGTGAATAAATCAATCATAAAAGGATTAATATTAATTATCAATCTAAGACTTATGAACAATTCTGAGTTACAGACAGACTCCCTGTAGCAGTTACATTCAAAAGATGAAATACAAGTGTGCACACTGCATCACTTCTGCTTTACTGGGCCCAGCAGGGTTAAACACAGTACAGGTATGTGCCGCATAGCAACGTGTCGGTCAGCGACCGACCGCATATACGACGGTGGTTTGTAGCTTAGGAACAACAGGCTATACCATACACAAGTCAAAACGGCGCACGTACACTCTGTTCACGCTATGACGAAATTGCCTAACAGTGCATTTCTCAGAACGTATTCTTGTTAAATGTCAAGCTATGCATACCTGTAGTTTGCATTTCAGGGAAACGTGTTCAGGCTACACTTCAGGTGAGCTTTTCCATGGGTGTGATGACTGCAGACTAAGCTTACTGCAAAGAATGAAACCTGTGTCATGGCTAAATTCCAAGAACAAGCTCTTTCTCAGGAATAGTAGACCGCCTTGGGGATTATAAGTTACTGAATGGCAAGGCTGTGAGGAGTTAAATTTGAGGAACGTTAATGCATTAAAAGATTCCTGCCAAGCTTGTACGTGTGAATCACTGGATGAAAAATATAAATACAGTAACAAGGCCCATTAAATTGTTGCTTCAGCAAAGCTCATTATTCTGTATAACACCGTTTATAAGGCCCAGTCCAGGCTTGAAGAACATCTGAAGAGAGGAGGACAAAGAAAGGTAGTCTATCTGATTGTAACAATACATGTATTTGTGCTAAAAATGAATAAAATATTTGCAGAGATTATATTTAGTCAATACACGAGGGGTTTGTGTTCTAATCTACTGATATTTCCCCATTTATACAGGGGGACAAGTTATATTCTTTCAATTCAGGGTAAGTAAAAACAAGGGTCAATGCTTTGATCAAGGGCAATACAGCAGGATCAGCTATTCAAACTCAGGCCCCAGAACAGGATGGCAGAGACTGTAACCACTGCACCACCTGCTTGCCTTGAAGTTGGCCCTAAAAACATTTTAAAAAGTAATAAAACACATTTATTGTTCAAGCATCCAGACTCCATGTGAATTCATCAGTGATCCTCTCTTCAACCCCTATCGGGTATAATCAGAGAACCTACAACTTATTTATGAAAAAAGAAAATAAATAAACTAATTCTGTTCAAACCAAAATCATTCACCGTACCCAGACATCAATTTACACTTCATTTATTGGAAACAGATTTTTTAATACCTTCAAAAGACTTGTTCTTTTTAAAGATAACTCCTCTATTCATGATGACACACAGAGCTTAGTGTTTTATAATTTATCAGCTAAAAAGTTTGGTATTCTGGTAAATTCTATGGATTCAAGAGCAAACCAGCACACACACACACCCCCCCCCCACACACACACACAACCAGATTAAACAAACTGCCTAACAAAAGTTTGTGGACATCAATCTATTTGTCTAATAAAACTACATTATGAGGACAAATTCATTTACTTTTGTTGTTTTCACATCAGTATCAGATGAAATTGAAAACCATCATCAGTGGAAAATTGAGAAATGTAACACCCTCAGTAACACCCCTTTCTCTGTAATCTAAAATGTTTTTCCTGTTCTATACTTTTCAGAAACAGCCTAGCAGGAATCATCCAGCAGCATGAAACCCCTCAGCTTTTAGCTGCCATGGCTCCCTTCATCCCCAAACACATACAAACATTGTAGTATTCATGTCAAGCTGAAAAATCAGGGCTTCAGTTCACCTGATGAAAGGTATCCAGGTAAACCAGCCATCAATGGCTCCCTGCAGAGTCCAGGTAACAAAGCCTTAATAATGGTGTCCGTTAAAAGGGTTTCAGCTGAAACAAAGGGGCAAGCGAAGCAGGAGATAAGAGCTTGGCAACCTGGCTTGGAGATGGGTACCTGCACTGAGGAATAATTAGATAGGAGGAGTCAGTCCATGCCGACAGGTGTAAAAATGTGCACAGGAGAAAGAGGTAACCTCTCAACTTAGATCACTTGCTTCTGAGTAAGAAATATGGAGACATACTGATTATTTAGGGCAGGGTTTCTCAAAGTTGACCCTGGAATGATGACTCCAGCCCTGTGTTGAACAGCTCTGCTCCAGTGACCAAAATCGAGGCTCATCATTTAAAAAAAAAAATATATATATATATATATTTATTGATAAAATGTTTATATTTATTCTAAAGTACAACATTCTGTTTATATAAAATATCACTTTGTACTAAAGGTGGCAGATTCATAGAAAAAGGAACACAAGGTACCATCTGATAAACCTTCAAGAACTGTTGGGGCTGGGGGGGGGGTCTTCAAAGTGGTTCAAGAGAAATCACAACATAATTGCTAGCACTGACTGTCAAGGAGATTTTGGATGTTCTGGTGGAGCCTGTGTTCTGTGGAACAAACCCTGCCCATCTCATTGACTTCCTGTTGCTGCCACTTTGGTTACTACCTGGTCCAAAGATCAGGACCACAATACCTACAGGACTTGATCAATCCTCACAGCCCATCAAGACTGTTGAGCTCCTCCACCAGCTCCATCCTTGTCCCTGATGCTCACAAGTTCACCTCTGATATGGCAAATCGAAATCGTTGTGTCCCTCAGAACAGCTAAATCCCTTCCAGTATTCAAAAAGGGCCATAAGACTCATCCCCTTCCCACCCATTTCCACCCTGAGCTCTTGGCAAGTTCTTAAGTTATTCCTTCATCACCTGCTTATTTTTCTGTATGCATTTCGCTATTCGTATGCCACAGCTTGAATGTGAGCAGTAGGAAATGGTGGTCTGACTGTGTTTCGGCAAACAAGACCTCTGTCTGACATTAATTATGCTTTTGTTTACTTTGAGTCAAATAATACTTTGGTGAAAGCATCCGCAAAAAGAATAAAATGTACATGTAATGTACGAAACTGCTGACTTGTCATCGTACAGTTATTAACCACGGAATAGCACAATCTGGACATTAAGCTGTGGACCACAATAGTTTATATTGGAAGGGGTCGGAACGCATGTGGTGTATCCGTCTGTGTCCAGGCCTTCTTTGGTTAGTCCTGCTCTACAGTGGTCAAGGAACGGTACATGCGTACAGCTCCCTTTTTTATTGCAAACATAAGTAACGAATGCAGTAATGCATAAAACATTCCAGTATGACTCCTCAGATATGGCTCCTTCTTCCCCTTTCACACAGCACACAACACACTGCATCCCTTATCACCCCCCCAACACCAGACCCCACACCCCGCCACCACATTCGCTCCAAATGCTAGGAGACATCTGACAGTTCTTCCACATTACATAACCATAAGCACTTCAACCCAGCCACTGTTTAATCACTTAAGCAGCCACAAAACCTCAAATGCCTGTCGCTGCTTTACTACTCAGAGGATGAGCTTTTACACCGGGATGCATCCTACCTGTCAGAGAGCGCCCGAGAAAGAAACGAGTTTATAAGCCAAAGGTTTTTTTAAATTTAAGGCATGTTTAGCAAAATTGCTTGCTGTTTGGGTCAGGGAAAAGGTAACATGGGGCTAATGAGACTGGGACACGAGTGCACTAGAGCAGGGAATTAAAAGATACAAAGCTACGCTTGTTCTAAGAGACTAAATCCCCTTTCTGTAGGCTGGCAAGAAAGAACTTTAATTAAGCAAGTTCTTGTTATTAAAAGTCATATCGTATTAAATCACAGAGTGAGAATCCAGCCTCTAGTAGGTATTTCCTGAATCGGATTCGCCGTGCGGGGCTGCATTTGTCTGACCATCAGTCCAGCTTGGAAACAACTTCACTAGATAATTTAATATTTATTCGACCGATGCCTTTATCTAACACAGTGCACAATGCTGGGTTTGTATACAAAGCGAGTAACTGTACTTTGACCAATTTTTATAGCTGGGTAGTTTCTACTGTGTCAGTTCAAGTACTGCGCAAGCAGGGATACAAACCTGGGTCTATTGACTGAAAGGCAACAGATCTACAATATTACCAAAACATCTTTTTCCACCGGTGGATGTTGCTCCCCAACAACAGTCTAAATCAGTCTACCAATTCCCATGGCAGTAATAGTATTTCCCATAGTACTTGTGAAAATAGCAAAGTATTTCATTATTCCAAAGCATGTACCAGCAGCTGCTGTGCTTCTAAGAGTTTGTTGAGTACCTAGATTGTTAAAACAGGGGTTTTTAACATGGGTTCCAGGCATTTCTGAGGGTTCCCATACACAGGCAGGCTGGATTTGCAATAAAAACACTAACTAAACAAAACTTAAACATTAAATTGAAATATTGCTACGCTATTATTGCCTGCAACGTCATTCTATGGGAAGATATTTTATTATATTGAAAATAAATTGAGTGCAACCATTTCCTGAATTTATGGACATTTTTTTTTTCAGGGGAAGGTCCTTAGATTTCAGCAGATTCTTTAAAGGAATCCATAGCCTACAAAATACTAATAACCTCAGATGTAGAAGAAGTTCCATCTCGAAAGATAGGATAAACCTAAGGGATATGACTGGCAACTGCACCTGTGTAATACAGTTGGGAGTTAAAAAATTACTAATATCATCTGCTTCAGCATATGTATTCCCCTTATACTGGATCTTTTAAGGTTAGTATTGTTTCTGATCTCCTGAATGGATCTTAAGCAGCACAAACCTGTATTATCCTTCCAACCTACCATGGTGTGTATCAGTTTGACACGTTGCAACTTTGGTTTCCGTCTTACACATCATTTTGACTCATCTCCAAAAGTCATAAAAAATACCTGGAAAGGAAGTACCCAGGTGGTTGATCCCTGAACTTAAAAAGCCACATGAGTTAAATAAGCCTTGTAATTTTGCACATAAAAATGGCTCCTAACATAATAATTGGGCTCTTGGTGGAACAGTCATTTAAAGTAATACAATTTCACTGTCAGAACTGAGCATGACTTGGTTTCTTAACACATTATCCTCTAAACTCTGAAAGTACATCATCAATCTGGAAAATGTGGGAAAAAAAACATTAACAATTCCAACAAAGCGTAGGCAATTTAGTCAGCGTTACTATCATTTTCTCAACAGTAGCTCTGACAGCGTAGGCCGACATCCCCCAGACCAGAAACAGAAAATGTGCAAATCTGACACGCGCACCAGAGCTGGAGAGTGGTGTTTGTTTTCTTTGTCCTTATTGTACAAATGGTGCGAGTTTGTAAAATATGCTGTAAAAATGGCTATGGTATATATTAAGCATGCTGTTGTTAAAAAAAACATATTAAAAGACTTTAAAAGCATGGTGAGGAAGTGGAGTGTGAAAGATCCTAACAGCTACCCCTGTGAAGCCCAACACCCACATCTCTGCAACATTAGGAGCAGCTACAGATCCAAACTGGAACCCCTGCGAAGACCGACTCCCACAGCCTCAGAACATCAGGAGCTGGGCCTGGAAAGCAGGATATGAAGGAAACCAGCATATTTAGTGCCTGCGCCACACTTGGGTCAAGGCACGAGAACAGGTCGACGCGACGTCGAAGAGCTTCGGCTCAGGGGAAAAAGTCCAAATCCGGCCACCTTGCAAAATAGCGTTGCAAATTATTGTCATTATTATAATGAAGAAAAAAGTGATTTAAACCAAAGAGATATTTTGTTGGGTTGCTAATGACACGAACTGGCTGAGAACACATGAATGTGGCCCTTTTTTGAGAAGACAGCATCACACGCAGCAGCGTATGTTGTTACGACCGAGCGATGCTCATGAAAATGCAATACATTTAATTCACAAATTAATTTAGCGCAAGTACGAGCGACGGAGCCTGGTCTGTCACGTCGCCACAAAACAGCTAGACGCTCCGGCTGCTGTCCAGCGACTCGCTGTTATATAAGAAACATCATTTACCACCATTTCACTATTACTGCGACACTCGCGGTTTTCACTGCACGCCGTCGTCTGTTCGGGGGAGAGAAGCGACACTGACTTGCGCGAACCGACAGAGTGAGGACGGGATGACAGCGATGGCGCTGAGGAGGAGGAGGAGAGCGGTACCCACCGAGCACGGACACGCTCTTCACCTCTCCTCTGTCCAGTAGGTGCGAGTCCACCACCCGGTACCAGCCGTTCGGGTAGACCGGGGGCAGCTCTCCCGTCTTCCGTCTGCGCCGCACCTCGTTGGCAGCTCGGGCCCGCGAGCGCCCGTCCTCGGCGATGTAGCCCACGTCGTCGGGGGCGCGCAGCAGCTCCAAGGGCGCGAAGAGGAGCCGGTAGAGCCAGCCCAGGGCGAGCAGCGACACGCCGACCAGGATGCAGGCGGCGGCCCGGGCCGGAGCCCCCGCCAGGCCGGCCTTCCTCCACAGCTCCGGGTAGCCGCCCACGAGACGCAGCTCGGAGGGGTCGCGCGCGTCCAGCACGAGCGCGGCCGCGAGGCCGAGCGCCACCACCGCGAGCGCCTTGGCGAGCAGCGCGAGGCTGCAGCCCTCCATGGCGGGCGCCGGCGTCCGGTCGAGCGCGGTCACCGTTCTGGCGCGACGGGGCCCTGGCGCCTCCGCCTCAGCCTCAGCCACGGCAGCACTGGGCCGGAGGGGGGGGGGGGCGGCGGCGGAAAGGTGCGCGCAAGTAGGTCGGCAGCTCGCGCGCGCGCGCGCGCACACCCGCGAGCCTCCGCTTGCACAAGCGGCGCACGCGCGTGCTCCCGCCCACGGCCGAGGTGAGTTCGGCGACGGCGCAACCCGCCGCCTCAGGTGTTGCGGGACCGAGAATAACGGAACTACGTGAACAAACGGCTCCCCCGGGCTTCCGCTGTTGCGCTTGTGCAGTTTCAGCCGGCGGGGTGGCTGTGAATTATGATTTTAATTAAATTCACATCCGTGACTTTTCTAAGGTGCCGCCCGAGGCGCACCCCTGAGAGAGCGCCTTCGGATGGTTTCTCAAAGTGGGGACCCAAGACCGAGGCAGGAGGCCCCTGGTCCGCAGGTGAGGACAGGTAAGCCAGGCTGTCCCCCAAGGCTGAGGAGGGTTGAGCTGGGTTCGCTCCGGATTCCTTCGGTTCATCTCAGGCAAAGCCCAGGTTGCAGCTTCTTTGAACGAGTTAACACCGCTGCCGCTTCCTTTATTTTCATGTTTAAACCTGAGGCTGAATATGCGGTTGAGAAGATGTCTGCAGAACCTGAGCAAACGCCACTTAAATAAAACACGTTTTTTATTGTTTGCTGACAAATGGCAGTTCTGTCCAAAATGCGCTTTTTCAGCTTTCGTGCAGGTGGCCTTTTTTGAGCATTTGACATTAAGTTCACGTGGAAATGCAGAAAATATTGAAAATGCGGAAAGATGCATTTTTTTCCAGAAGGACTCCGGAAGCTGTTAAGTCTCCCACAAAACCAGGTTACGAGCACAACGTCTTCCTGCAAGTCGGCTCATACGGCGACATTCCATTACCGTATTGTTGAAAATTCCTACACGTTTGGCACTTTTTACTCATAAACGCAAATAATCGCCCTCACATCTTGTTCATTCAGCCTATCGGGTTGCTTAATCCTATACAGCATTGGGACAGACCACTACCACCACCACTGACCACCTCCCACAGTATCACCACTATCATTGCCACAGTCACTACTGACTTTGCATTAATCCCCTTTTTTTACCTATGTATCCACCTATTCAACATCTTGCCTATATATTTATCCATATATTAATTTGCCCGCTTTATTCTACCTCAGCTTGTCTGTGTTGTGATGTCACTGTGTTGTCTGTCAGCACTGTGCACTGTAGTCCAGGAAAAACATCTCATTCTTTCTTGTACGTCTGTGTAAGTGCAGAATGAAAGTAAAATGAAGTGGGAATCTTGAAAACTCACAAGTCGAACGCTCGTATTTCGTAGGATATCAGAATCAATATTTAGTGGAAAAATTTATACACTGCAGTCATTGAATGAGTTTGTTTTGAGTGCAAACATGGAGTATTAGTTGGGTCAGCAGGTGGCGTAGAGGTTAGCGGCCTTACCTTATAATCCAAATGTCCAATTATGAATTCTATTATGCTATAATCTTGGTCAAAGTACTTCTCCACAGCTGACACAGTAAAAATTGACTTGCTGCCCTAGTGATTAAGTTACTGTAAGTAGCTCCGTATACAGACCAGTCACTGTAAGTCTTAGACAACAGTGTCAGTTAAATAAAAATTAGCATAATATTTCCAGAATTAAGAATTAAAGGTTCTTATAGTCTCTGGTTATAGTCGGTGCTTCTGTATGTCATGTCCTCATTTGAACATGATTCTGTATTTCTGTACTGAAGCAACGTATTCCGTGTGATGTGCGGTACCGAGTTTGCGACTGCTGATATTTCATACGAATGGGCGAAATGCGAAAGAATCCACAGACTGTCGAGTTGAGAAAAGGAAATGAAAACAAAAAACTGAAAGAGGGAATGCTTTAATTTGTTTATTTGTGCGTGCTTATGTATCTGTGAAGAAATTAAGATGACAGTCAGGTACTGGGGCAGATGAAAGGATGGGGCAAGTGTTGCTGGAAACCAGTTTTTGTCCACGAGGCACAGGATCTCACTGGCTCCACGTGGAGGGGCGGCAGTTATTCTGTAGAGGGATTTTCAATCATGGGCAGGTTGGCGTAGGTGTAGGTCCAGAAGTGGACGTATCGAGTCCTCAGTTGGGATTTGACTGAGTCTTTGTTGATTTTGTTGTTGATATCCAGGTACTGGGGGTCAGTGTTGGTGAAGGTGGGCCAGTGGGTCGGTACAGATGACTCCCCATAGTTGGGGTCCCTGTGTGACAGAGAGAGACAGGAGTTGGGCCTTCAGCCATCTGCATGGTCTGCACAGCTACCGGTGAGGCATCTGCTTGATATGCAGACGGACTACGTTGCGTCAACATTTCTCTCCATAGCCTACAGCTATTTTACAGCAAACTAAGCCAAAAAGAAAGGATGATTAACAGCTTTGTTGTGAAAGAGTCTGGACCCAACGTTGGCAGTATGAGCAGGCGGTAGGTTGTAGAGACCGTGTGCTTACCCAGTCCTGGCGAAGTTGGTCCAGTAGGCGATCATGTAACCAGATACGTCCCGGTGACGGGGGAAGTAACCCAGGGGTGTGCTGAAAGGTTTGCCAAAAACGTACTGCAGGTCATCTGCGTGGTCCGCACCCATCCACCCTGGATAGACGGGCATACGGGAGGGCATGGAGAAGACGTAGGAGAAGGTGCGCCCCTTGCTGGATTAAGAGAAACAGGATGGAGCTGACCAATAACAACAGACAGCATGAGATCCCAAGCAGTACTTTTAATGGAGAATCTGGACAGAAGAGTGAAAGCCCAGGAACACACGAGTGTCCTACATCTCTGGGACTTGCTGCAAAGGCTGGGAAGATTTGTCAGCTCATTTACTGGTCAAACTGCTCTATGAAATGCCTCGTGGTCAAAAATTTCAGTTTCCAGGAAGTTGTCTCGCTTTTGCCACGGACTGCAAGTCCATATTCGCTTAGCAACCAAAGGCACAAAGGCAAACTTATGGTTGAGAGCAGCTTACTTGGCGTGTTCTGTGTGCAGGTAGAGCGTGGCCTGGGTGGGCACCAGGAAGAGGAAGTCAGTCTCAATGTCCACCACTGTCCTCTTGATGACCTCCTGTTTGGGGTCATCTCCCCAGATGCTGGTATACATATTGTAGGCTAAGACTGCCGCTTCTTCCCCCTTCTCTTTGGTCAAGGAGGTCAGGAGCTGCTTTATGACCACCCTGTCACAAGGAGCAGGAGTTCAGACAGGTTTGACCAGGACTGAAAACTTCACTTCAACCCAAAAACACACAAACATGGGCAGGTGTTGGCAATTGTATTGCTTTCAATGAAAGCAACATTTTCTTTCACATGTTACCCATTTGGACATCTACTGTGCTTTGCAAAAATATTGACCCTTGACAAAATCACACATTTTACTCAATAGCAAAATTATTTATTAATTATTATAAACTCACGGGTTAGTTTGATGCAGAGGCTGGTTGACGGAAGGGACATCAAAACCAGTAAAGATGTGACCGTCACAGTCGTTGACGCCGGCGATGTAGTCGATGTCAGCCGCATTCGCAAAGAGGTTTTCGGGTTCATCGGGAAGGAAGTCGCCGTCCACCACAGGGGCAAGCACCAGGTGGAACACAAGAGGACCTGGTATGCCAGAACAGCAAGTCTCACAGTTGGACCTGATTTTTTTTTTTTTTTTAATTAACCTGCATTTGATTTAAATGAGTAATTTTTTTTTTTTTTTATACAGTCCACGCACTGCCGGACCCATGTTTCATACTTTCTGGAGATCCCTCAAGGCTCAAAGGCGCAGCCATGGTGAGAGCCACAGGATCGGTCATTTTCAGGCAGCTCATCATAGTCTTGTCTGTGGGGCAGCCAACCTTGGTGGCGACCTAGAGGTTCAAGATGGAAAAGGGTCTGTTGATGTGGCCTGAGCATAAAAGAACACAGACCAAACATCTGTACCATTTTCATTCTAACATGTTCAAATCACACAACTAGTAAGAGATGTAGATGTGGCTTGAGATGGGATTTCTCCAGGCTATGACCCAAAGATCAAAACGAACTGGGAAGCGGAAGTCAGACCTCCTCAGCAACGGCACGTGGGTTTTTGTTGTAAGCCCAGGGTGTGAGGGCTACTCCACTCTGTGAGATGGCTCTACGGATCAGGCCCTTGTTGTAAGGAGTCAGGATCTGCCCATAGAAACAAAGAGTAAGCATTCTGTTGAGTTAACATTGCTACCTAAGTAAACTTTGAGTACGCTGAGCGAACAGCATGTTAAAGGGATTTAAAGCAGCCATGCTAAAAACACAGTCAAAGGAAAGTAACATTTACTTTTTAGCAAAGCAGGGAGTACGATTTCTGCATCTATGCCTCTTGCGGATATCAGAGAGCTACAAATTCTATGGAGTTCTACCTGAAAGTTGACGCTTGCACCACCAGCTGACTCCCCGAAAATGGTGATGTTGTCAGGGTCACCTCCAAAGGCCTTGATGTTCCTGTGCACCCAGGAGATGGCAGCATGCTGGTCCCACAGGCCATAGTTTCCTGTTGGACAGTAAGAGCAGTGGCTCATGAGCGGATGTGGTCAAAAACGGTCCTCTTGTCGGAACTGAAACTGGACAGAACAGACTGCAGCGGAGGCAAGCTGGAGGCTGCAGGATGCAGGAAGCGGGTCCTGTAGATCTAATTTGACTCCCCATAGTTGGAGTCACGGAAATTCACATGAGAAACATGAACAAGATGTCACTTTGGTCCAACATGGAAATGTCACCTGGCCCCGAGGCATCTCCGCTGCTGAGAAAGCCCAGCGTCCCCACTCGGTAGTTGAATGTCACCACGATAACATTGCCGCGGTCAGCGATCTCCTGCCCGTCATACAGGTAGTTGCTGAGGAAGTTGGCTCCTTGTGCTGCACCCACCAAGAAACCGCCTCCGTAGATGAAAATCATGACAGGCAGGCCGGTCGACACTGAGGATTGGGGAGAGGAGGTCTTGTGTACAACTGTTCTTCTACTGCGCAACCGCTCCATTAAACGTGTCGGAGCTGTTATAGCAGCCGGGGCGGTTTGGGTGTACCTGTTCGGCCCTGAGGGACCCAGATGTTCAGGTAGAGACAATCCTCACTTCCCAAGGTTTGTGTCTGTGTAAAATCCAGCTGCAAGCACCTTTTCCGGAACTCAGTAGCTTTCAGAACACCTACGGAGCGAAACAACCATGACACCTTTACCTCACTGCAGGGAGGGTGAGAGGATCAACATGATCCAGAGTTCCCCCAAACAGCTGGTACCCACCATCCCAGCCAGGGTGAGGCTTGGGCTTCTCAAACCTCCCAGGGGGAGCAGCGAAAGGGATGCCCCGAAAGACGTCCATGCGGCGGAACAGTCCCACAAAGTGGTTCTCTCCCTCCACCATGCCTCCCTCGGTGTACACAACCCCAAGCTGCGGCAGCGGACACACATGCTGAATGCTCATCTGCAATTAGACTTCAGAAGGCTTTTGGTTCCAGTAATGGAAAAAAATCGACACGGTTAAGCTCAGGAAATACTTAACATTTCAACACAAATATCTGCAAATGACTACAACTGAAGGCTGGATAAGGTACTTTGGCTATAAAAGCTGGCTATTTTTTTGGCTTTGCTCTGTTTTTTTTTTTAAGAAAAAAATTACGATAATTTTTCTCATGTTCCAGTTTCTGAGGAAGAACATTTATACATGCGTAACAGTTGGATGGTTCTCAGCAAACACATCGTATCTGCACATGTCACAAAAGTATGGGACCTGAAAGCTTCTCAAGACCTACCTCAGTACAGATCTTTCCTAAGTCATCCTTTGTTCTGTTCTGAAAATTGGCCTTACTACTTCCTTCTACTTTTTAAGCAGGTAGGTGTTGTGTACATTAAACACAACAGAAATGAAAACCCACAAAGTGCAGCAACTGACATCACTCACTTGACAGTTAAAGCGGGGAGGTCGGTCGTGACTATTAATGCACCCACATCTAAAGCTAAAACCAAACAGTTCAAGCCAGCAACAAAGCTCTTTCAGAATAACTTTATTGCTAAGTCAACGAAATAATAACAGCTTGAAAAGGTTCCAGGTTTTTGCACACATGACCAAACGCGGTCAGAATTTATTCATTTCCGTGCAAAAACTGCATTTAAACTAAAATGGTTTTTTTTGTAAAATTATTGAAACATGCTATTAATTTTTTGATAGAAATTTTGTAATAGCGCAGCACTTATCTGAGTGTTTAAGAATGAAGGGCGAAATGGATGTAGTTCTTCCTTTTAGCAGCATTTTCTAATTTTCCAAAATACATGCTGAGCCAGTAGTGTGAGTAATGTTTTTAAATGTTCATCTGCTTGTCAGTTGCCATCAAAAAGCCAAAATGAGATTATCTGTCAATGAATGCCAAAGCAGAGACTGTTATAGGGAGCTGGCTATGTGGACCTATCATCGCCATACGAACCACTCCCAACCCAACCTGAGGAGACCGGTGGAGCAGAAGGTGACTTACAGAAGCTGCAGATACAGAGCCCAGACACAGGGCAGCTATTGCCACAATTTTCAGCATCTTCACTCCAGGGTGCAGACAGCCAGCTGCGAGACCTGCTGCTCGTGTCTCACTACTTATACAGGTTGGCGGCCATGTCTGTCCCTCGATACGTTATCAACACCAGGTGCTCCTAAACAGTTGTGCAACACCTTTTTAAACAGAACCTCAAAGAGAACAGAAATTAACATATGTTATGTAGATATTGCTGGTTATCTGGTTTTCTGTTGCACAGTGGGCAACACTTGGTGCTTCACAGCTCTTAGGCTGTGGGTGTGAATCCAACTCGGTCTGGAGTTTGCAAGTTCTCAGAAGGCTGAGTGGGTGTCCTCCCACAGTCCAAAGATTTATTTTGGGAGACACGGTGATGCTAAACTGCATCCGTGTGTGCACGTGTGATGGACTGGTGTCCTGTCCAGGCTGTAACCCTGCCTCACGCCCTGTAATTCCAGGATAAGTTCTGGACCGCTGCATCTCTGCAAAGGACAAAGAGGTTGATTGAATTAATAGTTCTTGCCTTAGTATTAAGGGCATTACAATTAATATTTAATACTTTAAATGGTGCTTCTCATGGCCTAAAAAGTTGCATTAAATTATCTGCAGAAGACAGTGAGTACAGCTACTTGATTTCCTTCCCTTTCAGGGAAGTACAGTCTGTATGGAAAAACTGCATTTATTTCAGACCGATAATTTTACTCCTCTTCTGGCACATTCAGTCGGCCGCTGCGGAAATGTGCCACGGTGGTTATCAAAGTGTTGCCTTCACCTGCAGATGTGTACACAGTACAGCTAATCTGACCTGGAAAGTTTAAAAACAGACACAAGGACAACAGCATCATTCTGATAAATTCGTTTATTCTATTTCTGCTGTGATAGAAAATTTATGAAAAAATACAACAGACCAGGCATCGGTGGTTATTTTCAACGGTCCCCTCTGCTGACCAACAGCAACCAGCACGTGAACAGCTGAGCTTCTGCTGAGCATGGACTGGGCAGACAAACCCACATTCGATTTGCTCCTGAAACACGACGTATTTTGACTTACTATAAAATAATTTGTCCAACAAAAAGGGAGTTGAAACAGGGATGTATACATTGTCCAGCAGTTCACATGTACTCCAGCATCTCTGTCTCCATCTCATTGTCACTGCCTTCTGAGGGCTGAAATTCCTCTTCATCTTCATCGCCCTCTTCATCTTCCTCTCCGCTTTCCCGCTCCTGCGATCCAGGCTCGTCCTTGTGAGCCGTGCGCTTGGCCCTGGCAGGCAACACACCTGGATGCAGGACAAACACATTCGTGGAGACCCAAATGGTAGCAACGAGACGATTATTACACAGATGTAAAATCTGGAGAGGAGAGCTTTTAATGCTGCGCGGCTCAGGGACGCTTGATTATCGACAATCCCGTCCATCATCTCCCCACCCAGCTGAGCCAGGAGTCCTCATAATAAGGGAGCGAATGCAAAACATTTTGAGGAACTTAAGGTCTCCTGGGAAGGCGTGGACTTTGACATGTCTCCATGAAGGCGCACACCACAAAAGGGGTGTGTTGACAGATGAACACAGGTTGGTGGTTGCATTAAGGTACAAGGAGAGGGGGGGCAGTGTGTCTGATCGGCGATGGCTACCTGGATTCTTGCTGCGGATGACCTGCGTGATCATGCTGGACATGATGTCCCTGAGTTCATCGACGGTGCGGGAGAGACACCAGCCATCCCGCTCGTTGCACTCCTCCTCCTGACCATCGTTGCGCCGGATGACGTTCTTTATGCTGACGAGGTCACAAAGGTAATGAAGAAGAGGAAAGGTTTGATGGGAAATTTAAAACAGATGTTGAACTAAATTCTTATTTTGTTCTTGCAAATTTTTACATGTGCATTCATTTCACAAACAATTTTAACCAAAGTGATGTATAACTCTGTAAACAAAAGTGCAAATGAAGAGCTTTTAAACACCTCAAAAAAAAAAAAGTCTGTGAGTATCTGATGTCAACATGTTACTGGTTCAAATCCCTCAAGTAGCTGCATACAGAAGTGAAATTCGTATAGCAAATCACAGCAGATGGCATTGGGCTCGGATTTATTTAGCTGTCACCCGATGAAGAAGGGACTGGGTCCGAAGCCCGTTTGCCACTTCCGTCTTTGGCAGAAATACCATCTGGATTAAAGGTCCGGTCAGGCAGTACCTCTCCACATCTAGGTCACAGAGCTGGTAAAACATCTGTCTGTATGGAGGCAGCGTTCCCTCGCGGAATATGTATGCCGACTCCTGGTGGACGGGGAGGGGCACGGTTACGAACACCTTAGAGCAGAACCGTGCTGGTCTGTCTCAGCAACCACAGCACACAAACACCTACTTTGAGTTTGTACCGGGGGGAGGCTGGCTTGCGACCCAGGGGTCCACTTCTTTCTTGTGTGATTTCCCGCAGGCTCGCTGGCTGGGGCCCTACAGCACACAGATAGCAGGGATACTTGGGCACTGATGGCCATTAACAACAAGATTCACACACCAGGAGGACTGCAAGCTACCACATTTCAACACATTTTCACCTCCTCATCTGCATCCATTTCATTATCACTGCAGGTAGCATTGCTGCCTCATGCCTTCTATGCTGAGGGTTTGAATCTGACTCAGTCTGTGTGGAGTTTACATGCTATCCCCATGTCTATGGGGGTTTTCTCTCGCAGTCCAAAGACGTGTTTCACGTGAACTGATCACTAACTACAAATAGTGTGTGTGCATGTATCATACTGCTTTACAGAATAAAAGGGTGAATTATTCTCGGTCCTTGAGCAAGTCTTTTAAAATTAACAATTACTTTGTTTCATTTTTATAAAAATCTCTATTTCTATTACACAATTTTTTAATTAAACAAAAATGTGACCAAGTACAAACTAATCCTGTTCAGTTAAGGGCTATATTGACTGCACAACCAGCACAAATGGAGCACTAAAATAATTTGTCAGGCGTAATGAATCATAATAATCATCATTTGTATTTCAATATAAATACTTTAAAGGGTGCTAAAGGATCTGCCCCATTTCAAGTGTCTATTCTGCTGTTCTGTAGTGATGGTGGGAAGAAAATTTTAATTGATTTTTATTAATTGAGTTACTCAAGAAATCGTTACAGACTTGAGTATATTGAGTGGTCTAACAGGAGACTCCTGTGCGTTTCCCAAACTGCCAACAGTCCAAACCCTCTCTCTGAGACTCACCAGCTTTGTTAACTGTGGTGGGAAGGCTGTAGTTGTACGTGCTCCTTTTGGCCTTCACAGGCAGGTCGTTCGGCATGTATCCTGGATGCAGTGGAAACACATTGCATCAATTCACCGCTGTTTCCCCCAGATATCATCCCACCTGGTGCCTCCAATCACTCTTCTGCATTACCGTGCTTCACCCCACAGCGGATCCGGAAGTCCAGCACCTGGTAGCACTTGGCTTCGGGTTTAGTCCGCGGGTCGTACCCAAACCTCACCCACAGACTCCTCCAGGGACCTGTTAACTGGAGCAAAATGTTAGACAGCCCCCAGATTCCCCACACAGTTATTTTTAGCTGAAACAATGTTCTTCAACCAATTATTTTAACAAACTGCTAAGGTACAACAGAAAGCCAAATGCACTCATTGTCAAGATCTACTCCTACTCAGAAAAAGGTATAAAGTCAACTCGCTGAAAATAAAGGTAGCCATTTACAGTAAAAGCAGTGATCAACTGCAAATATAGTGATCGACAGTGACATAAGGTGACTTCGGCTACAAGGTTTGTACACTCAGCTACTTAACAGCGATTTCTACACCTGGGTTATTTTTTCTTGTATCAACTGTACATTGTGCTACACGATTCGCTTGTAGGCCTCAAATTCGAGTTGGTTTCAGAAAACCGCTGAGGAGTAACCCAGTGCTATACTGCATTTGTTTTAACCCAGAACAGAACTGATGATCGTTTTAACGTAACATAACATACATAGTTAAGAACAAAAAAACAGGCGATGTAATTTGTGCAAAACGCTCTTTAATCGAAATAACGTCAATTGCTATTACACAAACATCTTTCCGCATGTTTTCATCGTCCTCCTGAGACCCAGCCATCCATTTTCCAGAGGACTGATCTTTTTTTAAGTTCATCTCCCAAACAATGCGCTACGATGCTGAGCCCTAATGCACGTTGTAAAAGACATTCCCTACTTTTAAAAGATACCCCATGCTTTGGGTCAGAAGGACATTACAGGTATAACCCATCCTCAACTGACCATCCTGATTTTTACAAATTTCGTAGTTTACGGACGTTATAACAATATTGTAGAAAAATACAGAAAAACCTATTTTGACACATAACAGAAAATATACAGTACATTTTTTTTTTTTTACATTCTGGGAGAAAATAACATTAACAATTTTAATACTGTATCTGTAAAAACAACCATCCAACTGCCTCTATCATTGGTTCTATGCAGGTGGCACAGCGCACCTCAGCCCCCTGTAGCACTATGGTAGCCAACTTATTACTATTATCTTACTCACTTCTTTCCATATTCAGTTTACTGTACTGTATGCATGTGTGTAGGTTTTTAGTTACAGTACTGACTTAAACTTTATTAGAACCATTACATTAGGTTTAAGTATTACTGTAGTGCATAGTGCAGTACTAGAAAGCTCAGAAGTAAAAAACATTAAGCTTAAATCACACTTCATTTTCCATTGACACTTGCTATATCTGAGCAACTCCCGCTCTCTGGAAAGTTTGGAAACTTGAGGGGGGGTGCTGTATTGATCCAATAACATCATAAGAACTGAGCAACACTTTTGAAAAAACAGCTAAATCAAGAACAATCATTCAAGTTCTTTTGCCAAACCGAACCCTACCGATCAGCCCAGTTGGGCCCCCCAGCCGGCCCCACCCATCTCCACTCACCATGTAATAGGCCAGGTAGGGCAGCAGCAGTTTCAGCTTCTCTGGGTGGATATCCAGGTTGGCCTTGACAGCATTGCGAGACCAGATGGGCCTTCTCTCAAACATCTATTCAGAGAGGTGATCAGAGATATGGGCAATCCACCACCGGCCATAAACAGCATTCTAACCTTAACCTCCTTTTTTCTGAGCGCTTGGAGCAGACTTGCCAAGCTAACCTTTGAAATAAGATATGAAGGCAGGAGGTGTGTGCTTACACTAGGATTTTTTGATACCTTTAAGCATTTAAAAAAAAAAACAGTATATCAACAATGTACAATATGCAGTTTTACCGAACAGCCACTGAGGAAGTAGAATAGAGTGAGAGCAGTAGAATGTGAACCAGGCTTCACACACCAGTCCAAAGATGAGGGTCTCCCACCTTTCTGAGTTCCTCCTCAGCCTTGAGCTCACTCGTGTGCACGCAGATACGCTTCCAGTTCTGCACAGCGGGCTCCAGTGGCTCCATTGGCACGGTCTTGTCCTCAAAACTCACAAAGATGGCGTTGTGTGGGCGCCGTGCGCGGCTCAGTCCTATGAGGTTCTCGCTGGAGACAGCCGGGGGCACGTAGCCTTCCCTAAGGGTTGGACATTTTTTTCCCAAAGAGATGTACAACTTGAACTGTGCATTAACAATAGATGAAAAGCTTTACACACAGCCACAAGATCATCAAAGAACAGCTTCTTTACCTGGCATCATGCCAGGTTTGAGTGAGATACCTAATTCAATCTGTTTTGCAGAAAAAAAATCATTTTTGGAAATAAAATGACTTACAGAGGAAAAATGCTGCTGTACCAAATAATAAAAATATTATATGAAAAATTAATTTACAGTTATGGCTCATGTTGAGAACACATCATATTTTCAAAGTTATTTTCTTCCCTTTTAAACTTTCTAAAAGGGCTCTGCTCCAAAAATCTAAAATTCTGCTGTAGGGAAGGGGGACGCAGTCTCTCACTGCTGAACAGGTGCAATTTCATCCAGATTATTATAATTATGTATTATAACTGTAACCAAGTCTTTACAGAATCTACCCACTATATAAATAAAGGTATATGCCTATTATCATACTTTTTGTTATGTGTATATATAATGAATTAGTTGTTCTATAAAAATGTACCCCAAGGCTGACAGTCAACAGTTAAGGTGGATCACCCTGCCTCACGCCTGATGTTTCAGTGTAAAGGGACAGTGAGATTTCGTTTTGCATGAGCTTTTCATGAAAACGAAATCAAGTCTTACAGTAAATTTGTAATTCATTATAGCTTAATCTGATATGTCAAGGAATTAAGGTGTATTATTAAGCTCTGATTTACTGTGACATAATGGGTTGGATTTATTCCAAGATATGAACAGACTTCATTTCATGGCTGTATCCAAAAATTGGGGTACAAGTTGAGCTAAATTTTCATAACATGAGGCCTGAGTGTATTCAGTGCAACCCGCAAACAGGCCCACCTGTGTTGGATCTCTGGCCGGTAATAGTAGTCGACGGGCGTGTCGAGGCGGGAAAAGATGGGGGGAGGGATGAACAGGGGCACATCCATGTCGAAGAATTCTTTCTTCTCTGGTTGACGCAGGATGATCTTATCATACAGGGACATGTGCGTGCCATCGGTACGCGTGTGAATTGCGAGATACTGAAAGTCTGCCATCCCTGCAGTACCGGAAGCGATAGAAAGAAACAGGACCATTTGATGACGCCCTCGCACAAGATCCACTGACATTCCATTTGGCAGTGAGGTACCTTGGAATTTGTAGGTGGTGCCAACCACTCCGAGAATTTCCATGGCGATCTCCGCCTGCCCGTCTCCACCTCCTTTGCGGACCCTCCTGCGCACGCGGAGCAGCAGGTTCGTGGATGAGTAGCGATTCCCACACACGGGGTGGCAGTACGGGTCCCGTGGGCGGAAGTACAGCTCGAGGCGCTTTGAAGGGTCGCTGTATGTCTGCAGCCAAACAAATGAAGCAAACAGCAACAACCGTGAAGCCTTAGGTTTAAGCTGGACTGTAGCCCCAGTTATAGCAACAATAACAGGTCGACACCCAGCTGGTTGACTCCAGGGTCCACCTTACTGCAGCCATCAACTCTGGTGGTGCAACAGGACAGCAGGTGGTTAAGAGCATGGCTTTGTAACAAGGTTGTTGGGTTGAGTCCCACACCATACTACTGCTGTACTGTCCTTGATTCAGGTACTTTCCCTGAATTACAGTACATTCCCCACAAGTGTATAACTGCATCAGATGCCATAAGCTCTGCCCCCACCTTAGACACTCCTTTCTCCCCCCTCAGGGTCTCCAGAGCCCGGTCCACGCGGTGCACGACCCCCGGATACTCCACGCAAACCAGGCGGCGGCACTGCGGGACGCTCAGGACGACCGCACCCTCCGAGGAGGGCGTTTTTTCCTCCACGTCGGGGGGCTCCGTCTCTCTGGCCAAGGACATTCCCAATCGCAGCCCAAATATTTAACCAGATATTCAACCCTGGTGTTGTGAATTTGTCAACCGACCGTAAGCACGTAAAACACATCCGGTTTCCGGTCTGTCCCAAAATTCAGACCGGCTGGAAACGGAGGGCAACACGCACCGGTTCCGCGTTGTAAGGGAAAGGATTTTTAGGCCTAAAGGGTGCCAAACTAATGTTTTCATTATTATTATTATTATTATTATTATTATTATTATTATTATTATTATTATTATTATTATTATTATACCGCTTTTTTCCATGTACCTTATTTATTTATACTTTTACATATTTATGTTCATATTTATATTATTGAGGACGCCCGGAAACAAAACTTTTCATGGTGACAACACTGCTATGCTTTGTTCTTCACCCATGACAAATAAACCTTGACTTGACTTGACGACTTGCCTTTCCTATTACCTTAGCAAGGTAATATTTTTATGCTTCATGTCTTTGAAATATTTTCGAATGAATGTCAGAATGTGTCTCGTAAAAATTACATTTAAATATTAAAAGCACTTATTTCTCACCACACCACAAGGATTTTTGATATTTCAACCGATATTTGCACTTGTCACACTTCCGTATTCTCCTAGGAAAGGCTGGGAAGGGGAGCTTTTGAAAATCATTACAAATAATGAAGTCCTTGTGCTGTACTGTTTGGCATTTTTAATCATTTAAATATATACATTTTTTAATAATCCTTAATGTTAAATTGGCATGATATGGCGCAGTTTGTCGCGGTTATTTCGCTTACTCAATTCTCCTTTTTTTTCAACTGACTTTGGTGTCCACAAGGGGGCAGCAAACGCAAAAATTCACGGGTGCCGGTTAATCTGCGCCATTTGTTTGGTGCGTTAAATATTAATCTTGTTTATATATATTTAATAAAGCAGTGTCATTTCCCCCAGAATCCGGAGTTAAATATTGCAGCAACATACACATATATCTTTTTTAAATTTCAGCTTGTCAATTCCACAAACCCATGCTGGAAGTTACACTGCTTGGCCAAAAAAAAAGTCACCACTTGGATTTAACTTAGTGTTATGATGTGGGGTTGCTTCAGTTGGTCAAGTCTACGTTCAGCAACGTTATGTGCCCAAAAAATGAGGTGAGCGAACTACCTGAATATACTGAAGGACCAGGTTTTTCCATCGATGGATTTTTTTCTTCCAAGATGACAATGCCAGGATTCATGGGGCTCAAATTGTGAAAGAGTGGTTCAGGGAGCATGAGAGAGGCATCATTTTCACACGTGGATCGGCCACCACAGAGTCCAGACCTTAACCCCACTGAGAATCTTTGGGATGTTCTGGAGAAGACTTTATGCAGCGGTCCGACTCTCCCGCCATCGATACGAGATCTTTGCGAAAAATGAATGCAACTCTGGACAAAAATAAATTTTGTGGCATCGCATAAGCTTATCGAAACGATGCCACGGCGATTGCGTGCCGTAATTGAAGCTAAAGGCGGTCCAACAAAATATTAGAGTGTGTGACTTTTTTTTAGCCAGCCAGTGTATATAACAAATGTATGTAGATGTTAGGTAACAATTTGCAAAGTTGGTGCAGGACCTGAACTTCTTTTCCAAAAGCAAACATCTGCTGGGAAAGATAAAAAAGTGAAAAACAGAGCCTGAGTGGTGCAGCTTCACACGATAGGAGTTGGCATGTTGGAGGCCCAGCCCTTGAACATATTTACATGTTTTTGGTAGACCTTCTATCCCAAACATGTTACACTCAGAATAAACAAAAGTGCTTTACTTAAACGTAAAGTTGTTATTATTTATTCTACCATCTGACACTTTTTCTCCAAAGCAATCTGTAATTGTAAATATGTGCACTAAGCTACTTTTAACAATAACAATAATAATAATAATTTGCTGATGTGCTGTAAAACAGCAGGGTAATATTTACTGTTCCAGTTTAGGGTGAGAACCATGATCAAGGATCCTACAGGAGGGGAGGGGATGCAAACCACTGCACCATCTACTGCCCCTTAAATCTGAGATCTTAAAAGGCTACGGTCCCCCATAATGTGGACCAAGAGCAACGTGGAGGACAGTCCAGGTGTCCAAGGTGTCCAAGGCCTGCGGTGCTGCGTGGGGGACATTAGGTGTCCAGTAGCAAAGGCAAATGTGTTAGTGGGAACCAAAACCCTGCATTTAATCCAGAGGCAAACCCTTCCCACTCCTCCCACCGCTGCCTGCAGTCGGTCCACAGAGGGCGAGAGGTTGTTATTTGCATGGCGAGTCATTTGTCTAAATTGCTCGACCCTCCAGTTTTCGTTTGCATTTCACATCCTCGTAAGTGTGCAGTACAAGAGTTTCCAGTAAGGCGATATGCACAGTCATAGCTCCGCAACGTGCAGTTGAAAAAGTCAGAACTGACTTGGTCATGGGGGGGCATATTTCCATGAGGCAGCCGTATCTGATGTTGCTTTTAAGTGTAACTGTAACATTCCTGTGGGTCCGTCGCCTCAAACATCTCATTCTTAGAGTCTCGCGTTTCCGTTTGTTGAACCAGCTGGGAGATAAAACTTCTTCCTTGTTTTGGATATTTATTTCACAATATGGTGTTTTATTTTTGGCTAAATGGTACAGAAAACACTTGAACGCTCACGGTAAGGGAGGTTTGACTCCTGGGTGGGACTGGGGTTAGTGACACCCTGAATTTAAATGTTAATGTATTTTTGGTAAATAAATAAGCACACCCAGTAAGTCTACGGTGTTTTAGCCAAACTAATCCCAAACTGTGAATCCAGCACTGCTTCCTGACAGATTAGGCAAAGCCGTTGTGCTCCTCACTGAGGTGTGTGAAGCCATCAGGGAGCCACCCGTTTGGGGAAGAGGTGTGTGACTGCCAGAAGCCCTCCGCCGCTCCCGACATGCCATCATGCTGTAACCAGGAAATGAAAAAAGTTTAAGCCGTACCGGGATACAACGTGAAGAGCCGCAGGGCCGATTCTCCGATGCGCTCGTCCGTTCGGAATCATCTCTATGCAATATTAGGCCACTAGGAACAAACCAGTGCTAAAGTCTTATGAGTTCGCACCAGTGTTTTACACTCACTGGCCATTTTATTAGTCACACTTTGGTACTTCCAGACAGCACCCTCTCATGCCTCCAAAGCATCATGAATTCAGCAAAGTGTCGAACATATTCCGTCGGGTTCACGGTCCATGCTGCTTTCGCACTTTGGACGGTTTCTCTGGGTTTTGTCCATTTCATTCTGTTAGCATCACCTTTCAGCTCATCCTGAAAATGCTCTTTGGGCTTGTGAGTGGGTGCCACTGGAGCGAAGGCACTGCCATATTTATGGAACTGCATGCATAAACTGCCAGGTGTACCTAATAATTTGACCTATGAGTGTATATATTTTCCACCACAGTTCAGATCAATTTACATTTCAGGGGTTTATCTGCGCACCGTGCCTGCTTCTGGACGATGTAAACTGCGCAACGTTTGTAACACTATCGGCAGTTTGTAGTCATTAAAAAGGTTTGATTTTAGAACTTGGCTGTCATGTGTCTTTACATTCATATTAAAATGGGCCTTCTAGGAATAAACGTTACCAAAAATGATACTTGACAAAGACAGATATTTCATCTGTTTTTTCATGTTTAACTGTGCTTTTTATTAAAGGTGTGAGATTGCATTTATCAGTGTGGATGACTGCAAAACAAAAAAATGGAGGTGGTAGAGAGACAACGGCTGCTTCATGTGTGCATTATAATGCTGTTAACTCATAAGCGAAAGTGCCAAACAAACCCACAGTGGGGTGTGAGAAGGCCAAGGCTTCTGGTCTTGTTCTGCTGAAAAGCCGCACTGGGAGGGTTCATGACGCGTGGATGTCAGGTCTGCTTCCCTACCACCAAAAGTGCGGTAAAGAGATGCAAAGTTGCGCATTTAGGATTTATTTTTGGTGCGTGGATGAAGTTTCGGCAGCGGGGGGACAGATAAGCAGCAGACAGCACTTCCTGCACTCTGTTTTGGAGGCCTGTGCTTTGCGGGATTGTGGGACGAGACCCTAAATGCTACTGGACTCGCCGTGTCAATCTGTCCTGCGTTTGCCGGGGGCCCCCGAGAGGCCTTGCGGTTTCGGAGCCCTGCGTCCCCCTGATTATGAGCCAGCCGGGTGCTATCTGGGTGCTCCACAGGCAGCTCCGCCCAGGCACGCCACTTGCACACGCTGACCGTTACGACCCGTCCGGGCCTGATAAGGCTATCTGAGGCCAAGCGTGACCCGCTCTTCACCGGCCACCATCAAGGCCCCCAGATTTTCCTACGGTGGCTCCTCCTCCCGTCCCATTCACTGTCCTCCTAGTCTCTCCATCTTGTTCTTCTTCCTCTCAGTCCACCGGTGGCCCAGTCTCGAATCCGAGCCCCCCCAGCTGACTGGGTAGAGAAAGCTGAGGCCTGCTGATACAAACCTTCGTCTTCACTCCAGCCCCCAGAAAGCTCTTCCCCCGTTCATCGGGTAACTGTCACTCACTTGGTATCATCCCACAGACACGCTCGCGTGTAATTCTGCCACATGTTTTCTGCGTCCAGGCGAACCGCTGCTGCTGCTGCTGCTGCAGATGCTGCTCCTCGATTCCTTGGCGTCGTGTGTTTTTTCCGGCACTGTGATTGGCAGCGGCAAACAAAGCAGCGCCATTCCCGAACAAACGCACGTGTGGTATCGTGCTGAGCTGCGCGGTTTCGTCCTCACTCAGGGGTGTATTTCCTCACTGGAAAACCGCCTGCATTACAATGTGTTTCACCCCTAACCAGCAGGTAGGGTAGTGGTTGGAATCTTACCTCCTGCTGTAGAGCCCTTGATCAAGGCGCTTACCCTACTCTGATGGAGCAAAAATTACCCAGCTGTTTCAACGTGTAAACCATGGTAAGCAGCTTAGTGCACAAAACTAGCATTGCACACAGTTTTAAAGAAAACCTTTTAAAACAAATATTGCTTTATTAGCACCTATGTACTATCACACCCTTTTTTTTAACTGGAAACCGAAAGTGACCGGATGCTGACAAACACGTTTATATAACAAATCAGTTGTTTTGTGGAAGTTCAGCTCACGGTGACACACAGTTGGCATTTAAGGCGAAAATCTCACGGTCCAGTCAGGCAGATTTAAATTTTATATGCATTTATTTCACAGATGCTTTGATGCAAAATAAAAAAAAATAAAAAAATAAAAATAATAATAAAAAAAAAAACATTGGCAGAATTAAAATTATTTGTATTTGGAATAAATTAACTCGGTTTAGAGCACAGTTCAGAGTGATGTTGTTCCCTAACTGTGGTCTGCAGCGCAGAGCCACGGGGTGTAAAACAGTGTCCGCCTAAACTGTAGTGACCCCAGTTTAACATGGAGCTCGGGATGTAATTAAAGATGAGGAATTTAAATAACGATTGGTACTTATCTCTCGTCCCCTCGTAATCTGAGCGCATTTGGTTGAGCTGCTTGTGTGCCGCACCACTCCCTCGCCTGCACGAACGGCGTAAACGTCTCACTCCCTGCGTCTGTGGTAACACCTCCTCCTGACCCCTGTCACACCTAGCGCAGGTGCCCGAGTGCTTCTTTCCGGCCCGGAAGCTGAGAAAGCGCATCCAACGTTAGGTCGCGACCCTAAATGCGGCGCCCGCGCTTTGAAGCCGCATGAGATCAGAACTCGGCTGAACCGAAATATTATTTATTCATTTGTCTGACAAAACAAGGTACTGCCTGATGTTTGTACGCTAAACTCCTTATGATGACTTACCTATTTATACACCCAAGTAGCATACAGGTATACGTTTTTTTATATACGTTCAGTTCTCAGCACTGCACCGCCTGCTAAATCCGTCAGCAATGAGAATGGGCCAAATGCAGGGTTAACCTGAGACATAAAAACCAAAAACAGAGTCGAGCACAAACCCAAACCTCAAATACGAGGCCCTGTTGGGCTGAAGTCTCGTATCGGCCTGTCCTGTCGCTGGACACATGACAGCAAAACCGTTTTTAGGGATTAATGACTTGGGAGGGACCCCACTACATCCTGCATCCTAAACACAGTGCTTAAAGAAATCAGTAAAAAAAAAGTTTAGTCTGACTCCCGGTGCGAAAAGCAGGAGCGCTTTGCATGTAGCTTATTTGCAAGTCAAACCAGGACTCTCTGGCTTCTCCCTGGTCGGACTGTGATGTGACAATTTGCCTCTCTCTGTCCTGAAACAGACAGGATTTCACCGTAATAGAAGATTGCACATTTCGCAGTGTCTGGTTTGTAATTTTGCTCAGTTCTGTGGCTCCACGGTGCCCTGGGGGCGGGGCTCAGTCATGTTGTTCTTCAGTTTTCAGTCTCTCTAAGTCTGCTCCTGCGGAGCGTCACTGTTGTAACGTAGGGAAGGTTCCTCTGTTTATTGACACAGTTGCAGCCTACAGTATTGGGGATTTTTCCCCCCAATTTGTTTGCTTCTCCTTTTCCATCCTTCATTTGCATTTCCTCCCCCTTAAGGCACAGACGGCTGGGCTTCATCATCATTCCTAACAGTAATGTTGACCCTCATCGCATTTCCTAAACGGTTTGGCAAACACATTAGAGAAGAGAAGAAGAGGGATTTTGTACACATTACACATTACTTTTTACGGCAACATTGAGGGACGCAAATCGTGCTATTGCATCTGAAGGAGTGGCTAAAGAACGGCCCCGATAGGCAGCAAGAAAGGTTTACTGGGTTGCATCCCAACAGGGAAACTGCTGTTGTACTGCAATGGAGCATTTTAATGGTCTGCAGAATTTTGCATGGAATTTGTAGGTTGAAGTGCATCTAGGTATTTTAATATCGCCCTGATGTTCATCTAACGCCCAAAATAAAATGGCTTGACGTATCTGTACGTTATTTTCCGTCAGTTTTACGCAAGTACGGTTTTGTTTTACATTCTAATGTCATCGAATATTTTCTGTCTGATCGGGAATAAAGGAAAAATCAGACGCGCGTTGAAGAGATGACTTTCGCCGCAGTTGTACATGGATTAATAAACCCAAAATAACTAGAGGAAGCAGAGGATTAAATCAGATACAGTGTTTGACAAACTGATTTTAAAAGAGCAGAAGGCATGGTTTCAGCCAGGTGACACCTGTTCAGACGAATTTTTATATAGCCTGATATAAAAGGTTGTAAAATGTGAACAGAACATAGTTTTATTGGAGCAATACTGCATGGATGGTAGTCAGGGAAAATTCCTGTTACCTAATACCTGATAATTCTCTGCTATTTAAAATGAAAAGGCTGGAAATTCCTGGTGAAATAATGCTTACTGATGTTGGGTGGCACAGCAGGTAGCACTGGTGCTTCCCAGTTCCAGGGCTGTGTGTTTGAATGCGGGACGGATGAGCTCAGTCTGTGTGGTGTTGGCATTGTTCTCGCAGTGTTTGCGTGGGTTTCCCACCTCAGTCCAAAGACAAGTGAGTTTGATAAGCTGGTGACTTACCCGTAGTGCGTGTGTGTGTGCGTGTGTGGGTGTCACATTGCTCTCCTATAATGGAGGCTGAAGGAGTTTAGGGAGTTCGGTGTTGTGTATCCAGCAGCGTAAGGTCACGCTGGACTAAGGCATGAGTGTCTGCCAGATGTAAACTTGTTTACAACTTTTTTTGGGAATTCAAAATGCACAGCAGAGCAGAGGGACGCATGCAACAGGAACTGCAACGAGGATGAAACTGCGCTATTAAACACGCATGTGGGGAAAAAGGAAAGGCCTGGAAAAGTGAGACAGAAGTTATCAACTGTCAGGATCCTCCCCATGGCTGTTGAAAAGAGGCCCGTCTTCTCCGTAAGTCACCAGCCAGGATGTCCGAGTCACGAGGACACATCCTGCAGGCGGCCGCGGCGAACGCGGAAGCGCGGCTGCAGTCGACAGCGCACACCCACACCTGCAGTCACCCGCTCACCTTAGCAGAAAAGCCAGGGATGAGGGGGTTGTGCATTTTGCTTCGGGCATTTTTGGCTAGGCCTCTGGCCCCACCCAGCCTGAGCCCTGTCCTGTTTACCACGGTGCCGCCCATCCCGCTCAGCCCCGGCAGGCTGTTGACGGATTGACGGGATGTGCAGGATTTTGATTTGTTTCGCATCGGCACACCAGGATGAAGGTCTAACTGTTTGCAAGCTGTGGCCATGGCCGCCAGGACACAGTAAGCAGGCATTTGCATGGCCGCCACGGATTTGTTTACCAACAGAAAGTGAACAGACGGGCTTTCCATGAGCACGCTGGCCAGGGACACTGATTTCTGCGGCACGCCACCTTCCCCTGTGGCGCGGCGTCGACTCTCACCTCACCGAGCCAGGCGTCTCCTTGCTCCTCCTTTCTCTTTTTTCATGAAAACATACAAAAAGAAATATATATTTTACATAAATGTACAAACAAAGGCATTGCACTGGGTAACCATGGTAGCGGCCAACTGTTGAAATGTTCAGAAAAAAATCCCAGATCCCCCACGAACCACTCCATCACACCTCGTCGACGCTAAGACCATAGCGTATCAGATCCATACTGCTGAGATACAAATAAAATATTTAGCAATAAAAACAGTTATTATTAATAACAAGCTAAATCGCGTAACTATCAATACTCTGAAAAATGCACTGTATGTAAATTCTTTGCAGCGTACTTAAGATTTAATTTAATTTCAGATAAATGAATCAGCCTGAATATTCCAATTATTTGGGAACAATATTCTTTCCCAGTAGCTCCAGCTAACAGTACTGTACTTTTACTATAAAATAAATGTAGCCTGGAAAACCCTGATCATTTCCAAGGAATCACTTGTTGCCAAAGGGTTTTAAGGGTTTTGGGACACAGTTAAAAACAATGCTGCTTAACCCTTCAGCTGTCACTTTCATCCCCTTTTTTCCAACACGAAGACTGATTCTTCCCTTTTTTTCCTGCTTTCTTCAATCGAGACTGGAGGGTTGCAGGTCTCATGTTGAGGGCAAACTTTGACGCTTTTGACGCTGATGTCTCGATCCCAGCAAGGCTGTGATTTTTGTTATCTGTGAATTATGTTGAACTTGTAAAGTTTGTCTAGGATTAACGTTCAAAGCTCATAAAAGGACTATAAAGGTAAATATGCGTTGAACAGAGTTCTGCGAGATGCAGCTAGGCAGGTTGAAGGTATCCTGAAGGAGCAGGAGCTCCTGGGTAGAAGTCCACCGGCAGGTAACCAGTTACACCAGTTAGAAAGCTGAGGTATCATGAACATTGGTGAAAGATCAGCAGCTGCTGGGGTGCGGGTTTGAGTCCAGCTTCATGTGCGTGATCCATTTGTCCTTGCTCTGGTTTCCTTGCACAGTTCAAAGACATGTTTCTGGTGGACCGATCACTCTAAATTGCCCTTACTCTGTGTGTGTGTGTGTGTGTGTGTGTGTGTGTTACACTGGCCTGCTGTATAAAGAAGTGAATGAGCAGAAGCAGTTTACTTCATTTTATACAGCATATCAGCTAAATGCTAGGTTACAGCAATCATACGTCACTTTGGACAAAGGAATTGGCTAAATAAATAAAAGTTGGACCACTTTGGTACAAAATTGCTTGAACCATCTTAATCTGTTTTACCGAGGTAGGATTATCTACACACACCAGACCGCAGGGCGAAAAACACCCTTCATTTTGCCCTCCTCCACCTGGAAACACTGCGAATCAAAGGCCTATTGGAGATCCAAAAAATATCGCCAGTACAACACAATGGAATTACACACACGTTGGAGGTGGAAAAATGAGGCTATGTGTGATGACTGTTGACGTCTATCCCCTGCAAAGATGAAGTTTGGAAATAAAATCACCCGAGTTGCCTTTAACAGGTCTGGGTCTTGACTAGGAATTTGTTTGTCAAAGAAAATCCTCTGGGCGAGTGGCCAGAATGTGGTGTAACGTGGGGAGGGGGGTGATCACTTTTATTTGCACATCATGAGCAACACCTTCTTGGATCATGTATAAAAAAAAAGGTTTTTCTTATGTTTGATATGGCTTTCTTCATGGAAGCGAGGGAGCCAAAATATATTTTGAGGAAGACAAGTGGTGGAAGGGTGTGGCAGATAAACAGAGGGTTTAAGAAGAAATAATCCCTAGCTGTGCGGTCACCCCTGTGCGGTGAAATGATCAACCGTAACCATACCACAAAGCATGTCGCAGGGCAGCAATGGAGAAGTAAAACATCTGCTGTGATGGACAGAATGCATGCAAACAGCTAAAACTCTGTTTTCATTTCGCATGAAAGCATCTGTGAAAGAAACGCATACAGAATTTAACAGATACTTACCTTGAATGCCAACTGTGTCATCATGCGGTGTGGGTTGGACTTCAGCAAAATGACCGACTTGTTACATAAACAGCATCCAGTAGAAAGAGCGTAGTAAATGGGTAATAATAAAAGATAAATTACTTGATTTTATTCAGCTGATGCTTTTCTCTAGAGCAACTCGCAGTGTTTGGTTTGTGCACTCAGCTGCTTACAATGATTTACTCATTTGTACGGCTGGATAATTTTTACTGCATCAATTCAGTGCTTGTACTTTGCTCAAGGGTACCACAGCGGAAAAAGGAATTTCAGCTCGGGCCTTTTGACTGCAGCGTGAGAGCTTTAACCACTACGCCCCCTGTTGGCCCAATGAAGAATGTTTAACTTTACAGGGAGAGGTTTGGCTGATTCCTCCCAGGCGTTACGTTAACCTGAGCCGTAATAAAAACGTAAACCAAACAAAGGTACAATGGCCCACAGTCACCCTACCGAGGCCCTGCTGCACCCGGAGCGTCTCTGCGTGTCCTCACCTCTCCCTGTTGACAGACCCGCTTGGTGGGTCATTTGCATGGCGCTCCAGGTACACATTTGAATGAAGCTCAACTCCAGCGGTATCTCTGTCAACACCAGAGATTTCTGTTCGCTGCCAGAACGCGGGGACACAGTGGCGCGGCAGAGTCCCCAGGAGGATCTGCGCATCCGGCTCCTCAAGGAAACAAAAAACGTACAAACAGACGGGGCCAAAAGCAGCTTGTTTGTTCTGTCGCGCCTTCTGCTACTGTAAGTGTCTGCACTACTGGCAGCGTGATATTTGAAAGGCGCTCAAATGGATTTAAAATGTATACAGTTTGATTACCGTGTGTGTGTGTGTGTGTGTGTGTGTGTGTGTGTGTGTGTGTGTGTATACAATTACCTTCTGTATTTGGCCTGCAACTTTTTTCTTCCCCCCACAAATTTTACACAGCTTCTCACTCTTAAATCTTGCTCTTTATTATTACTACGAATCAATGAATTTACACACTGCAGAATGCTACTTCATTTCAGGTACAATTTTATAAATAACATAACTGGCCTATACACAAACTTGGGAGTCCTTAAACGGCTTTTCCTTAAATAACAAATGTGCCAAAGCGCAAAAGTGGAACAGATTTTGCACTTTCCCAAGCGCCTCCTGGCAGGAAGTCGCACATCACAAAGTGCCTCACAAAGGTGGCGGGAATAAAACGAGAAATACTTTTAAATGAGTTGAAAATTTTGTTTCGGCAGGCTGCTTACCACCTCTGAAGAGAGCAGAGGAAGTGTGGGCGGAGCCTTCCAGGTTATTGTGGTTATCGGAGCTGCCATTCGATTCGCAGTAATCATGACATTACATATTTGCTGAGCAGAGGCTTCCCAGCCCTCGACACACAACTGATTGCTTACAGGACCGATTCATGTTCTGTCGGGTACAACGGCAGTTTCCCAGTTGTGGGGGTTCAGCTAACAGGCAGCCACCTTCTCGGGCGACTTAACCAACACAATACCTGCTGTAAAAGCCATCACGAAACACAAAGTCCTTCGAAAGAACTGAACATTTTGGTGTATTTGCATATATTCACATTAAGGCTGGTGATGTAAGTGGCCAGCAGTGGACCCTAGAGCTATGATGGGTCCCTACAACAGCTGGCGTTAGGGGTTTGAGTCCTGTGTCACTCTGGCATCAGCCTGACACAAAGCCCTGTATTGCTGCCCCTACCACAAGGGGCACCAGAAAGACCACAGTCTTACAAGAGAAGTGAGCGATCTGCTCTGCCCTTGTCAAGCATTAGCAGTGGATTTCCTCTCACACACGCACACACGCACGCACACACACGCACTCACTTCAGATGCTGGTAGCGCTACATGCTGGAATGCTGCTGAGGCTTAGTCTGTGTCCATGCTACAGTACAGCACCCCAAGTGTTTGAAGCAGTGAGAAAGGCTGTGGGTGCTGAGGTTGATGAGTGTCACTGCTGTTTACTTCTGCGCACATCTTAGATGTATTTGACGCAGTCGTCCCCAGGCTATGCCTCTGCTGTCCTACTTGAGGCCGTGTTGGCTCTCGTGATGCCGCCGCAGGTCCACCTTCCGCTGGAAACCCTTGGCGCAGATTTCGCATCCAAAAGGCTTGAATCCCGTGTGCTTGCGGCTGTGCGTGATGAGGTTAGAGCTCTGACTGAATGCCTTTCCGCACACCTGGCACTTGTGGGGCTTCTCTCCTGCAAAGAACCACACACAATGCTCTCATTTAGAGCCAGTCTGACTGATCACTTTTGTTTTATGTATAATCAATCCATCCATCCATGTATCCATCCATCCTTCCTTTCAGTGTCCTTAACTGCTTTATCCTTGTCAATGTTGTGAACCTATCCTAGAATGAACCCACACCCTGGATGGGATGCCAGTCCGTTGCAGGGTGGCCACACACACTGTCAAAACACCATGGGCAATTTAGAGTGGCCAGTTACCCTGAAACACACGTCTTTGGACTGTGGGAGGAAACAGAGTACCTGGAACTCACCCTGATATGGGGACTTGCAATTCCACACAGACTGAGATGGATTCGATCCCACACCCCAAAAACCCAGGTGCTGTGAGGCCATTGTGCCACCATGTATTATATTAGTTATACATACTATACTCTATTAATATCAATGTTTTACTTAAGGTGACTAGGTTGATCAAAACGGTAACCAAAGTGCACTGAGGTGGTTTTGCCGCAGCAGGAAGTGTTGCTTTAACTTTGGAACTGAAACCACAAACAGAATGGCCTCCATAATCAAACAAACACCAACAATATCAGACCAAATATATCCAGGGCAGTGGGGGAGTGTACTGGTTTGAGCTACAATGTAGTTGAGCATGACACCCATCCTAAAATCGCACAAGTAAAAATAACCCAGCTGCATAAAATGGTAAATCATAAGTATGTTTAACATTGCAAGGTTTCTGGTTACTGTCATCCCACCTCAGGTGTAGTTTCATAGCCTGATGCCTAGTGATTCGACTCCAGTCTGTCGCGACACTGGCCAGGATAAAGTGGTTAAGGATGACGGATGGATAGATGTGTCTTCTCATGTTTTGCTGCTGTTCTCTCCCTTTTGCCACTAGCGAGGGTCTCCCCACCCCACTCTATGCCGCTCAGCAGCGCTGCTCACCCGTGTGGATGTAGGTGTGCTTCTTCATGTCGGACTTCTGGTGGAAGCGTTTGCCGCAGTACTGGCAGGGATACGGCCGCGTGTCTGAGTGGATGAGCAGGTGCGTGGACAGGGTGGATGAGCGCTTGAAGGTCTTCCCACACATCTTGCACTCGAAGCTCCTCTCCTGCAGCAGAGAAATGCACCTCAGCAACGTCCTCCTCCTACTCCTCCATGACTGCCTTTCACTAATGTGCTTCGTCGCAGCAGCTAATCTTGATTTAGTCAAATAAGCTCTTATTTTATAATGGCCAATTGCTCAGTGATGTACTATATATAAAAACAACCCAGGTGAAGAGGACATGGCATGACTATAACACAGTAAAAGTATACAATGACAGCAAATAGAAATATTTTAAACAATCACTGAAAAGATACAGAAAATAATTTTTAAAAATTACATATTTGTTATGTTTAATTTTACTGTACCAGATTAGATATTGCAATCCAGATCCCTACCAGCTGAAATAAATGACTAAAATTTTGCTTTTCTAGCAGGCTCAACAGGTGTTTCCGTTCCGGAGAGTTGGAGAGAGAAGGAGGCTTTTGCATTGTACCTGCGAGTGGACGTTCATGTGCTGCTCCAGGCTGACCGCGTGGCCAAACGTCTTGCGGCAGATGCTGCAGCCGAAGGGCCTGGTCCCGCTATGAGAGCGGCGGACATGCACCTCGAGCCCATGGGGGGTGGAGAACACCTGCAGTGGTCGTGGGGGCAGGGACAGGGTGCTTTAAGAGTCTTCGACAACGAGTGGAAGCTAACATACCAGACACTCTTTCCCAAAGAGACATATTAAGCTACTTACTATGATTTAACCATTTGCACAGCTGAGTAACTTTTACTGCGTCAAATTAAGAGTGACATTTAGGAAACTACACCAGGAGCAAGGATCTGAAGCAGGTTCCTTACAGTGCAAAATGGTGATTCTAACTACCATGCCACCTGCTGCCCTAGTAAGCTATCTATCGCTATAAAAGCTTATCACAATGTGAGACAGAGCTTGACAGGACCACGATAAGCCTTTGCAGAAAGCGCTACTGTCCTAATCCATTGTATTGCCATGTACATGTGTGCAGGAGGAAGGAGGCTGACCTTGTCACAGGTGATGCAGTGATATGTGTCAGAGGTGGGTGAGTAGTGCGTGCTGCAGTCCAGGGACTGAGAGGGCTCCACGCTCTGCTTGACATGTGAACCGTAGAGCGCGCTGGCATGCTGCAGCAGGGAGCCAGGGAAGCCCACCTGACGGAATTCGAAGGGGGGGCGAATGGACTCCCATGCTATTGGAGATTTATAGTAAGGGGAGTACTCGGGCATCCGGGACTCTGGAAACAAACCAGCCGACAGATGTGAGTGAGTCATCACCCGCGACTGTGTTTTACCTTAATCTCAATGCCGGATTTCCTAATTTCCCACCTGAGGCATAGAAAGAGGCTCCGGAGATGACGGGGGCCACGGTCCTCTCAGGGGGAGGTGGCAGCGTGTGTCCTGATTCGTGCTCATGCTTGACGTAAGTACAGGGCTCGGAAGAAGACAGCCCCCGCTCCACCGTGGGATCCTCGGGGGAGACCAGCTCCTGGGGTTCCGATGGGGGCGGCTCTGTTTGTTCACATTGACAGATAACCAGATCAGTGGTATCAAAACTTAATGTTTCACATTACAAACAATATGCTACACAAACAACAAACTAAAGAATCTGAAATGAATGAGAACCTCCATTAATGCTCACAAAATGTTCAGAGCACTTTTCACAGGTCTGTAAATCAGTTTCCTTGTGTTGCATTGGTGTACAGCGGAATGAATGAATGTAACCTGTCAGGTACTGGACACCTGCTATGTTATGTTGAAGAATTACAGGATTGGTGGCACGTTATTTGAATAAAGTTTATTTGCATATCCAGGACACCAACCGCTTGCTAGCTGCAGCATTTTCATGAAGCTTTCCATCACAGCAGTCCAGTGTCAAAGTAATAGGGGAAGATGAGCACCTCCTGGCATGGGAGCCCGGGGGGGGGGGGGGGGTGTGTCTCCAGTTCAAACGTAAAGTGGTTTGTGGGGACATCGGCACTTTATTTGGGAATACCTTTAGCCAAAGCACCAGCTAACAAAGTCATGCATATGGTGACCCTCACATCGGGGACAGAAAGTTCTGCTTCAGTCTAGATAGCAGAATGAGCCATTTTGCATTTAGCACCACGGGAGAATAATTTTGGAGCAGCTATTACTGTGGATACTTTGTTAGATCCTGATAACACGCAGCTCTTACTTGTGCTGTGGACGGTCTCCGGTGGGTTTCTCGGGCTGGAGTGCTCCTCCTCGACCGCCCTGTGGCTGCTGTAAGAAGTGCTCTTCTTGCTTTTCACCAAAAAAGACCGAGGCATTGTTGAACTGTGTGAAAAACAGAAAAAAGTTTTCATAAACACACTTCCGGACAATTCACAAGCAACATTTATAGTAAGGAGTGCCGTTTCAATATAATATTCACACAAACTGATATGAAAACATCAACAACCTGCTGTTAATCGTGAATGTCATTTCTGCATTGAATTACTACAAACATGTTATCGTAAAAGTATAGCTTTTGTAACTATTAATAAGTCACATATTTATTAATAAGAATGTGTCTGAGTGGGAATATAGCCCCAGGAATATTTCAGTTGTCAATTTATAGGTTATGCAGATTCATAACACATTTTCTTATTGCCTTAAGCACAATTTATTAGTCAATTACATGGCAAATAAATGACTTTTTTTTCTTATGATATAAATGAAAACTTTTTGCATTGCACACCGATTTTTACAGTTTTATTTAGGATTATTTATTGCTTTGCTGTCAGTTTAAAAGTATCAACATTGCAACATATTAAGTTATGCAAGTTTTTTAGGCAACAATCAATTATAAAAAATAATTTGACATATTTATCATTTTACAGCCTAGATGGTTCCTCGCTGAAAAATTTCTTGTTACACTTCTACGGTTACAAAACACGTATTTTACCAGGAAATGCACAAGTCTGCATAATATGAATAAAAATAAAAAGTCATCTAGTGAACTTACCGGTGGTGGGTAATAATTCTCTTAACGACTTTTTATTTTAGTTGGAAATAAGAAGTTCCCAAAGTGCGTGAAGAGCTCCTGCCCTGAAAATCCGTTCCTGGATGCTACCAAGGGCGCAGCAGTGTGTGTGTACAGTATATGCGTGTGAGAGAGAGAGAGCTGGAGGCTGTGTCCTTTGTCTCCCCTCCCTGATTTGCAATCTGATAAAACCCTGTGCAGGAATCTGACTGCGCTTTTCCACCAATGACACAGCCACACAGGTGATATTTGCATACCCAAAACTGCACTATTTTTTCTGCATAAAAACCATGTCCGTACAGTTATTTAAGGTTACATTATCAATTCGGAGTTTCTGTACTACATTACTCTTCGCTGCAGGCGAAAAGGCAAAGAAAATATTCGCTAACCGATACTACGGATGTCGTTTGTGCGCAAAACGCAAAGCTACAAATTTTGAACATCGGGCAACAAAATCTGTAATCGTCTATTTATTTCATAAACGCAATCATTCAAAATTCAAACAAAAGAGTAAAGTACTTTTGAAACGCTTCACATTTTAAGTTCATTTCAAATTAACGGGAATTGAATATAACAAATACTTATAAAGCCATAAAGTAAGTTTAGTTTTAATCTTTAGTTTTTTTTACTTTATAATACCTTAGTGTAAATTTAGATTTAATAAAAACCGTTCTAACCTGTATGTTCACTCCAGTTCCTAGCCCGCAAAACTCGATGTTTGCATAGCTTAGTTTATTTTGTAAAGTGATAAACTGGTTTAATTTTCTTGTGTGTGTGTGAAATGAAATGAAATGCCATCTTCGCTTTTCACAGTATGAAGAAACTATAATGAATAATAATATGCAGAATAACAATGACACGCAGGAATATATATGTCTATATACATATGATACGTGTATAATGAAAACGTCACACATTTTAACAAGAAAAAAAGAAAATGGAAAAAATGCGGCTCCGTTTCTAAAATGTTGCACGTTTACGACTCGCGCAATTTGCGTCGCAAGCCTCCGCGTCCACGCGCCCCCGCGCGGTCTGCTCGCGACACGCACGTAGCCCCAAGGACGGCACCTTCGTTATATTTGCTCAATAATTTAGCATATTTTAAGCAGCCGTGGACAAAAAATGTAAAAAATAAGCGGGAAAAAAACTCATCCAAAATTTGACAGCACCACTTTTTTCACTTGAATGATTTTCAAATAAAATTACAATTAAAGTTGCACAAAATCAAAGAGGGGGGTCGCTGATCTCGTAACAACATAACAGGTGAACATTTGTCACGACTTCTACCCTAGATGCAGCCTTTGAGGGAACATTAAATAAAAGTTAACATCCGAGAAACAAAAATGCAACTGGATGCCCACTAGCAAAGATTCCACCACCATTCCTAAGCAGACTGAAAAACTTCAGACCAATTAACTGTAACTTCAACTGTATTTAAAAGGGTAGCAGATTTAACTTTTTTCCAAACATTAAAAATTCTGCCCTCATATTTGAAAAGGTTCATTTAAACTTATCAAACATGATTAATCTCAGCTTTTTTATTCAGACTGTCAGTCAAGGGAGTCGAGAGCTTTGACTGGCAAACCCTAAATTCAGAGCAATGTTAAAGTTTTGTCGTCTTAACGCATTGCTCAAGTTTGTGTACACTTCGCACTTGATGCAACATGTTTTTATGAAATTATATGGGAAAGTGATGCAGTACGTAGTTACGGATAAAAATTTGCAACTGGAAGGTTGTCAACTGTTATTCTATTACCAGCACTACTGCGTTATCCGCACGTACAAGTGTACAAGCCGCAGCTACATGACAAGACGAACTTGATTTTCATGATCATAAAATTTGAGGCCGAGAATTTTTCCCATGGACTGGGCTACTCCAACAAACAGGAAGAAGAAGTAGAAGCAGCTGCTGGTTTTTGGTAAAATGACTTCACTGGTTTAGAGGAAAACTGTCACAACTGACAACGAACAATGAAATCTGCAGAGAAAATACAAATATAAAGTCTACCTATATGCCAGTAAACGTAATTTACTTTCTATCCTGTTTTAAGTTTACAGACCTGAACTGGATAAATGCTCAGATTTCTGGCAAAAAAAAAAATCTATATTCCATACATATCCCTAAAGTTGGTAAGCATCTCAAAAGGCACCATATTAATACTAACAGCAATAATCATAAAACAGTTAAAAGTTATAAACATAAAGTTTGAAATTTTTCCATGTTGGTATGTTTTACATTTTTCAAAAGTGGTATTAAAAATAAAAATCAGGAATCATAGACTGACATGCATTTTCTGTTAACTGGGAACTGAACCGATGACCAACTCTCAGAAAGAGGTGAATCTGTGAAGAAGAGCAGTTTCCTCCCATTTGTACAGCATTCGTGTGCCACTGGCAGCTCATCTGAAGCTGTATTACTCACCGGGAGGTGGGGCTGTTTGCTCACATACTGAGAGTCATGTTTTAAAGCCTTAAAACGGAACCACAGCAGCAGAACACCACGCTGTGTTCCGCGCTTGTCATTGTCTCACAAGAAGAAGCTCTAGCGGGTGTGTGACCACCAAACCGGGATGGCTGGAGATTCTGAAAGTGCTGCTTGGTGTGAAGAATCAAGGTTTCTGCTGCAGCAAGCTGGTGGCAAAGTCAGAACTTAGTGTTAAAAATGAACCTATGGAAGCATTGTGGAGGTGATGGTGTGGGGAATGTTTTCGTGCCACACACTGGGTGTACAGTAGAAAGTGAGCATTGTTTGAACAGGGCAGGACTCCTAAATATTACAGCTGATCAGGTGTGTCTCTTCAGGGCCATAGTGGACCCTTCCTCAACATGATACTTACATCCAGATACTGCGCCATATCACAAACCAAGCATCATCTCAAGGTGGTTCCGTGAAAATGAGAGAGGACTTTACTTCACTGGTCTGTGCAGTTCCTGTATTTCAAGCCAATAGAGGGAGACAAAAATAGCTGCTGAGTGTAAACTTAGATATCATATTACAGTAATTTAGATATACAGTAATACCCTGCTAAATACTGCCCATACTACTGGAGCACTGCCATCTCTTTTCTTTGATATTAATGCTGTCATAATCGTCATGCTCCTCACATCTCTCCGGTGCTTGTATCACAAGCTCTGGACCTTCTCTTGTGGGGTCAGAGCATTCTCTATGATTTTTTATGCACCTTCCTTGACCCTCAGTCCTGGTATATTTGCTGGACACAACTTGTGGGTGCATTCTCTCACACGCGTCCCTTTCACTCATGATTGAAAGCAGCCAATTTACGTTCTTTGTAACCTCGATGTTTTCTGGAAAATAAATGTCATTTGTGTGTGTATTTTGCTGGATCATAACAAAGCTCAAGAGTATTATACTTATTGCAATTAATGCAATAAAACACAAAGATGCCAACCAGTTGAGAAGGAGAAGTTTCACTTTACCCTCTTTTCACCTGTTTCAATCTCTTCAGTGTTTCAAGTATCTCCCTACATTTTTTCATGGACATGTACAATTCAATTTTCGAAATAAATAAGAAACAACTATTTACGGGATTCTAATGAGAAGATTTTCAATAAAAATTTAACATTGTTCTACTGTATCTGTATTTTCATCTGACTGATATAATGATCTTGTTCAGTAATGTTTCAGTTAGTACTCCGCTTTCTACGAAAACATCCTGAGCACTAACTTGGGTATAACTGTATTATCAGGTATTACACTGAAGTGTCAGGTCAGTAAGGAACAAGCAGCTAAGAAAATATAAAATCCTTGGATTGCAAATAGGCAAGTTACAGGCTTTCTGAAGATAAAAACATTTGATCAGATTTTTCCTCAAAATGGCATATTTACATTTTTAAGTTATGACATTTATGTTTGTGGTAGATGTAATAAATGTGATGTGTCTACCTGCTGAGCTGATGCAAAAAAGTCCATAAAACGCACCCAAATAAGAGTGTGGGACCACCTTAGACCAACTCACCTGCACGGGGTTTATAGATTCTGTCTGGTGTTTGTCCCTGTTGTAGATTCTCATAGCGCCAGCGAGAGAAGGTGTACTGTTACCATGGAGATGATAAAGAAATCAGAATGTTGCATGAATATGAGAAACACAGTACATTGCACATGACGCTGTCAACATTTGGGACAGGAGTCTGTGGAGACTAAATATTTTTACATTCGTTCCAAAGTGGTTTCCATTTTACTTCAGACCAAATGAAGGTTTTAATGGGGTATTTTTTCCAATTTACTGTAGCCGTACATGAGGCGTTTACAGAATCTAACCCCATAACGACATGTGTATGGCTTCACGTGTTGTGGTTCAAACTGTGTTCCTAAGTTGAGAAGCCAGTTCGCTATACGATATACAAGAAATCTGTGTTTTTCCCTTAGGAAAACCTTTCCTCAAGAAACCTGAATAAGACGTCGTGCCGAGATTCAGGTTGTTCCAGTTGTGTGGAACTGTCAGTAGGGCCGCCTGTCCATCACCTCACTGTCTTCTGCACTGAGTTTGACGAGGCTGAACGAAGGTGGAACTGAAAAATGCTTCATGTCTCTTTCTCCACGGGACCACCTGAGACCGCTGAAGATATTCTGCGTGCAGGGACAGTGGAAATCCTGTAGAGTTGCAAGATCTTAAGGCTGTTTGGCACCAGATGACACAAGCATCGACCACCTGAATGCATTTCATCTGCAGGCGCGTCAAAAGGGCCGCCGCCGCCTGCCGCGCGCCTGCGCTCACGGCGCGAGTCACGCGAAACACCCCTTCGCTTGCCATTATATCCATACGCCACGCGGGGAAACAGTTGTTTTCTTCTGCTTAAATGAATACGGAGACTTTTTGGTGTGTGTATAAACTACCGCCAATAAAGTTGTGACATATGTTTTTGAAAATTAGTCTGACATGCGAACTACACTTCGCTGATTTTTGGAACTAGAGGTAATTGTGTGGGGGCGTTGGGGGACTAGTGTTTCGGTGCTGCGGCGGAAGGATACTGCGGAGGAGTGGTGAGGTGTTCAAGATGGCGGCGCCCTGTGGAGTGGAGCTGCTCCGCTAGGTAAACAGCTCCGATTCATTACAAGGTTTCAAACGCTCATAACTCTCTTTGAGTTGTGTGACACTGTCACTGCTGGCTGTGTTGGGGTAAATGTATCCGACACGTTGTGTCGTCGCTGATGAAATATTACTTTTTACGCGATTTGCCAACTAGGTGATCCCACTTTCAGCTGACCAGTTAGCTAGCTGACCAGCTACCTGATCGGACAGCTCGCAAACGGGTGTTAACTCATCTAGCGGCCAAATTCATTTGAAATAACACAACGAGTTGCCTTTCCCAGTTGAACAAGTATGGTGATTTTATCCGGGATTACTTCAGGCGCGCTGGCCAGCTAATCGGATGTCAGCGAAATGTCCCCATTGTTCGGAGAGCTGTTTACGAGCCGAGGCGACTCTGCAGAATAAACGTGCTTTCACTGATTATTCCTACATAATAGTTCATGCAATATCATTTTCACACTTGATAGCTACCAGTTAGTTGATGTCGACATTTGCTCAATGGGTGCTGAATTTATATACCTATTTTAATTGGCTGTGCATATTAGCATCCAATGAGAGTCAACTGTGGAAATGCATAAAGATAAAATAGTTCTGTGTTTCTTGAATGTCCCTTGTCACACTGGCCACGTGAGTATGATTTTTAGCAAAAATAAAAGTGACATGCTTGATGTGAGACGAACATGCCTGCTGTTGAAGTGCACACTTGTAGGAGACAGGCGGTTGTAGTGAACTTAGCCAAACTTGTTTTTCTTTGGGGATTATTGCTGCTTATTAATATACAAAACTAGTTGACGTGAAGATATCTGTACCTCAGTAGTGTACAAAGCTTGAGTACTTTAAGGTGTACTTGTAGCTTTGAATTATTATTTATTAATCTTTTTTTCCAAAGTGACCATGAGGTTTATAGAGAAAGGTTCTTACACCGATTTACCTGTTTGTACGTCAAGGTATTTTTTACTTTTATTAATTAAGAGGTTGTACCTCGATCAAGGGCCCTACAACACGAATGGTGTGCTGGTAAGGTTTTGACCTGAGTGCTGTGGAGATACATCTTTAATAATTTTTTAAAAATGAGATTAGGGTTGCATGAGGTTTGTGCTCCTTGTCCATAATGATTTAGAATTTTAATGTAATTGTGTTGCTCTTATTGTTTATATTTTTTAATCACCTTCACACACTTTACAGTGATATAATTGCAATATGCAGCACCTTTACTTTTTATTCACTAAGCATAGTAGCTCCTTTTGTGAACTGGATCTTATAACAGTGTTTATATATGGGCATGCATTTTTTATTGTGATTTCTTTAAAGGTATTTGGAAGATTTTTTTGTATTGTGTAACTTTGCATAGATGAATGATAACTGATTTTTACATTCGTGAATATCAAGACCTAAGTGTAGGGGAATTTTCAAAGTTCACTCTAATGGTAATTTGTAATTACACCTCTGACTTACAAGATTTTGCCTTAGGAGCTCATTTCTAGGAAAACATTACAATCGTAAGTAGGGGGATACCTGTAATAAATAAAGATCTGTTCTGATTCACAGCAGTAGAAGTAAACTAGCTTCCTAAGTTCTGTAGCATTAACTTAATGTCTACTGACGCTATGGAAATTTGCACATGTCCAGTAAGGACACTTGTGAAAGTAATGTCACAGTTTGTGTGTTGCTGACGTCGTATTCTCCTGATCATCAGTTTCATACAGCATTTAAGTTGCTCTGGGCGCCTCCTGCAAGGCTTTCCTTTCAATGACATGACTGCTGTAAATCATTAGGAAGTCCCTTGAGGTCCCTCTTTTCTGAGAAGTGTGTTTCCAGCAGGTGGTGTCATCCATCTGAGCCTGTCCGTTAAATTGCCCCCTCCCTCTGCAGCTGTGCTGGGCTGCAAAGGGCCATAGGTTATTCCACAGAAGAAAGACAATGAGAAGCACAGATCCTAAGAGGGCCGGTCAGTATTTTATTAATGAACAGACAGTTTACAGCTTTTGTGCTTTGTGCGTTGTTGCCACATTTTTTGATTCTCTTTGCAGTACATGTAGTGCTTATAGTTAGGTTAATAGGGGACTTTATGAGTACTGTACTTTGATATAGACAGCACCCTGTTATATGAATGAGATCACACGAAATAAACCAGTCATGTCCTGTAGTCAAATTAAAGTTAATGATTAGAATTTACAGTCACTAGCTATTTTATTACTCACACCAGGCTGGTGATGGTGTAATGGTGTGGGGAAAGTTTTCTTAGCTTGCATTAGATTTTTTAGCACCAAATGATCATCTTCTAAATATCACAAAGTACCATAATGTTGTTGTTGATCAGGTGCATCTCTGTACTGTATGAGCTCTCCGGCCTTTCTCCAAGTGATACTTTCAGTAGGATGATGTGCCATGTCACAAAGCACACATTATGTCAGGGTGTTTTAGGATCTTTGGAGCCCCTGCCTCTCAAGTCAACAGAGCATCTTTGGGATGAGGTGAAATACACCGTTAGCAGACTCATTGTGCTGCCAGAAAATGTACAGAAGCTGTGTGAAGATGTCAAGCCAGCGTAGGCTAAGAACCCTGTGGACTGTGTCCAGCACCTTGTTGCTGAATTCATGCTGGAGTCTAAAGAGGGTCCCACCCAGTATATGGTGGGTGTACCTAATAAAGTGGCTGCTGGGTGGGTTCTCTGTTGCTATTGAGTGCCACTGAGTTGATGATTCCTGGTGTCCACATATATAGAGTGCCTCCAGAATGTTCTGTCCTCCCCTTGTGCCCTTGGTGTTGAAAAGGTTGTGTCCTCTGTTACTTTGACTCCAGCAGCCAGGTTGCTAGTTGTTCTTTTCAGAGTTGCAGTTCTTTGGAGAGAATCCAGTCTTCACACGGTGTATCAGAAAGTCTTAACATTTATGTTTCCAGTAAGAGTTGTCATTTTATTTTATCCTATCTGTTTGCTTCCCTGACTGTCCCTGGTGTCTTTAAAAGTCTCCTTGATTACTCCAGTTCAAAGAAGTCCATGATTTAGCTCTTCTGTTTAAAGTCCAGCTTTCACATCCACACAGTGCTATGGAAAACAGCACTGACTGAACAGTTCGGCATATCTCCTGATTGTTAGACACTGAACTTTACTGCTTTGAGTTTTCTGCAGGCTTCATTAATATTGCTTTGACTTTAATAGGATTGCAAGGTCTTACTAAAATCAGGGTAACACTGCTTTAACAGCAATAAAAGGGAATCCTGTAAGAAAACTATTCATTTCATTTGAATTTTTCCTGGATATGTAGTATAGTCAACAGCAGCCAGTGAGAATTTACTGATTGTACCATGTATTTGGTTCACTACTTGTATGCTATATGAACGATGTTAGAGATATCTGCAGATAGGGCTGAGCAAGAAATTCAAGTAACATCTGCATCTTCACTGCATACCAAACAATTGCTGGATAAAATAAAGCTCTCAGTACCCCGTTACCCTTGCTCCTAGTGGTGCCTGGAGACTGTGGGTGGCCCTGGGACACTAGGAGGCAGGATAGGACGTTTTGAGACTGACAGTCGCAACAGCCTGCCCCCCGATTTCCAACATCATGGCCAGAGAGCAGCCCCATGCAGCAGACCTCCTGCCTCTCCTGGATTCCTCAGACCTCCGCCAGGTTGAGGAGGTCAAGCGTCTCATCAGGGAGCACCTCAACACAGGTTAGTTTGGTCCAGTTCATTGTTTTTTATGGCTTATGACCAGAGCCCAGGTCTATATAATAGCTAGTGTCTGCAAAGTGCTTCAGTTTGTGACAGACTTACTGCTGCAGCTGATGTGTGGTTTGAGCTACATACTTTGTTGTTTATGTCCAGGAACGGTTATTTACATTATTTTATCAGTGGAGGGAAGTTTCAAGGAATTGAATCTGGGAATTGTTTCGCTCACATGTTAGTGCTTCTTAAAAGGCAGGAAGATGTAAAGCCAGTGGGAAATTTTGAGGGACAAAGGGCAGAGCCTTCTTCACACTGGGTGCAGAAACAAGTTTAATTTCCAAATAGTCAGAGATTGTGTTCATCATTGGAGCAGAGAGATGATAATGCAGTTTTGGCTCTGACAGTTTATTACTATAGTTTAACCAGATGTTTATTACCTTGTATAGTATTATTGGAAAGAGCACATGTTGGTGACTTGAAAATTATTGCCACAATTTTTTTTTTCTTTTTCAGTTCAGTGTCTACCCCCTGAACCAATTCAAAGAGAATGGAAACTGAATCATGTTGAAAGAATCATGTTGAATGTTCCCCATGTTTTTGGTTGTGTGTGTGTGTGTGTGTACACACACACACACACACACACACACACACACACACAGCTACAGTTTTCCTCAGCTTAAAAATTAATGTATTCCCAAAAAGGTGAATTGTCATTACTCAAAACATTTTAATTGAAACCATAAAAACACCACCATACATAGAATTAATACATTTAAATGCCCTTCCCCCTGCACATTCCAGTGTTTGTGTGGGGTTCCTCCCACAGTCCAAAGACTTGAGTTTCAGGTTAATTGGTGACTTTAAAGTGTGTATACTGTGTGCATCTGCTGTGTAAACATTGCAGGGAGTTTAGTGCAGTAAATCTTCTACTGCAAGTCATCTGGTGTGAAAGTGTTGGCTAAATCCAGTGCTGTTTGTGTGTTGCAGAGCGGGGGGCTGTGCTAGTGAACAGCCTGGTAGACTACTACCTGGAAACCAGTTCCCCTGAAGCAGTGCACATCCTCTCCTCTGTCAGGGAGCCCCATGACAAGGTGAAACAAGTTTGCACCAAAACATGTCTATTGCATCATTCCCTCCCCAGGTGGATTGTTTGGTGAATTTGTGGGTAATTTTTCAAAAGTTGATATGAATATGAGGGGTAAAAACTGTGTAGTGAAAAGGAGCATAAACGTGGCACGTTTGTGCTGAGCTGTCATGGTTCATAGCTATATTTGCTGACAGCTTTGATGTTTACATGTTCCCGGCCGTGTGTTCATGTGTACCAGCACCTCCTGGACAAGATGAATGAATGCATGGCCAACAAAGCGTGTCGACTGCACACTCTTACCCTGCTGGGTCATGTTGTCCGCAAGCAGCCGTGTTGGATTCATAAAATTTCCCGCTTCCCACTGCTCCTTTCGCTGCTCAAATGTCTCAAGGTATGCTGCAATCTGCAGTCTTCCTATAAGCCATGCAAATGTCATATTGTGATTTGATGTTTTTGCTGTGTTGTCAGAAATTATAAAATATAATTTTCCCCGCTCCACCCCAACCCTTTCAAGACTGATACAGATGTGGTTGTCCTCATAACTGGAGTCCTTGTGTTGATCATCCTTCTGCCCATGATTCCACAACCGGGCAAGCAGCACCTTTATGAGTTCTTTGACATTTTTGGCCGCCTGGCTGCCTGGAATCTGAAAAATCCAGGTGAGCTACTATGGCTGTAAATCAAAAAAGACCAACAGAAGATATTTAGAAATGCTTGCTTCTCGAATGAATTATGAGTGAAGTGTCATAGTAGCAGGAATTTCTGCTTGTCAAGACCCTTATTGTTATCTGGCTTCCCCAGGACGTGTGACTGAAGTGTACCTGGTCCATCTGCATGCCAGTGTCTACTCGCTCTTCCACCGGCTGTATGGCATGTACCCTTGCAATTTTATTTCCTACCTGCGCTCTCACTACAGTATGAAGGAGAATATGGACACCTTTGAGGAGGTGGTGAAGGTGGGTAATAAGTGGATGGGTAGATATAGCAAGGATCCAGTGAGCAAAATTATTCCTTGTTGTTTCTGAAATGGAGTAAGCAGCGAGAGTGGGGAACCTTTTGAATGTCATTTTAGACTGAAATTGATTCTTACTTGGTCACAGCCAATGCTGGAACATGTGCGCATACACCCGGAGTTGGTGACAGGAACTAAGGACCATGAACTAGACCCTACCAGGTAAGTGCAGTCTGGCAAGTCAGTCCAACATGTGACTCTTGCATGCCCTGGGTTGCAGCTCACTTGTTCTGTGACCTGTTTCAGGTGGAAAAGGTACGAGGTCCACGACATTGTTATTGAATGTGCCAAAGTGTCACTGGACCCCAAGGAGGCATCATGTGAAGAGGGATACTCTTCTGTACCAGAACACTTCTCAACGCACCAGCAGCTCCGCCCTCTGGAATGTGCCGCCAGCTCCTACACAGAGTTCCACAGCAGCTGCGGTCAGTCCATGGGTCCCCTCCTCCCTCTGCTCCCTGTAGACATATTGTTGAGATGAATTGATTCAATTGCACGTTTGAATGTAGCAGTGGATTTGCTCGGTGTGATTCAGTTACAAAATCAATTACACCGGCTCCTCATATTACGAGCATTTTATTTACACGCTTTCATAAATCCAAACACTTTCTGGGTTTTTTAATTAAATTAAAATGTTAGTAGCTTGTTGTAGAAAAAAGCAATCCGTGTTCCTTCTCATTGTCATTGGTTGGTTATAAAAATCCAGCCAAAGAGCAGTGTGGGGCTATTTTAATTCAACTCCCTCCCACAGAGTTTATAGTTTGTGTCTGGTAATTAATAACAAGAGAAAAAGCAATGCACATTTTTATGGAATGAATTGTTCAACAATCATACACTAAATAGATTGTGGGGAGAAGTTATATGTAATTATCATTTTAAATTAGCATCATTTTGTTTTAGCTTGAAGTGAATAACATGTTAGTCTAGCAAAGTGTTTTTTTATTTCTTTGAGATACAGCAAGATTTCTAAAACATAATGGGTAAATAAACAAAAGAATTATTATTAAAGGACACATCGACATGACCGTATGACGATCTTCCAAGAGGAGTATCTCAGCTGAGTTTAGAGCTGAATAGTTTTTTCTTTCTCCTACAGGAAGCTCCTCTTCAACCCTTTTTTCCCCTCCCCGACACACCTTTCACCTTTCGTTCTCAGGGATGCAGCCCCCTTATCGCAGCCCTAAGTCATCCCGGCATCAGGTGAGACCCTTCTGCTGTGCTGTAACTCTTGGTTAAGACACACAGTTCCCAAGAGCTTACCAAAAAAAGAAAAACTTGATAAAAACAGCTATCATCAGTTCCATTAAGTGCACCCCACTGTTACAGCGTTATGCCATAGTTTTAATCAGCACCGCAGTCCCAATAGTTGTAAATTAATTTTTCGGCATCTGCAAAGAAGTCTCATGTTATGTGAAATAGTGCTGCCCTTTCAAGTCACCAGGCATTTCTCGGAATTTTTTCCAGGAAGTGTGTAAATGTGACATATTGTTGTGGACAGCGCTGATGCTTAGGTTGTAAATCACCCTGTCCTGACTGCCATCTCTGCCCCACCCCTCCCCCAGCCTCTGCAGTTGAGTTGAGAGGCATGAATTATCTCCTTGTTCAGTGCAGGATGAGGAAGGATGGCTGCCTGCAAGGAACGGTAGTGAGTCATCTTAGTGGGTGTGTTTCTTTAAAAAAAAAAATTAAGCATATCATCCTGTCGCAGGTTGCCTGGCGACAACGTTGACGCTAGTGCCTTTTACTCCCTCTGTCCTCCCAAAACTGCCTGTGTTTACAGAGTATGCATTTTCTCTTTGATCTGTGAGCTATCTGTCACAGACTGGGAGCAACCAAACCATGGAAATATTACAAATATTAACAGATATTCAAATGATTTCAGCAGCTTGCTGTAAAACCTTATCTGTAGTGTACCATTTGCAAGGCCTGTGAGAAATTAAGAGGCAAGTTCTCCACTTGAGGCATGACGTCACCATCCATGTCAACTCCAAAACACTTGCTTTGTTTCCCTCCCATTTACTTTGTCAGAAGTTGTTGCATTTTTTTGTTTTTGTTTCTGTCTGTTATATTTCATGTAAAAAATTGTGCTGTTGAGTCCGACCAGTGATGTCGAGCACTTATGATCTTGTGCAGTCTTGTTACTGCTTCCTTCTGCCTTCTCAGCTGGGCTCTTCCAAACCTGTTTGTTTTAATGTATGCAGCTTCATTTATTCCACAGCTTTTGGGATATCTTTAAAACTCTGTCCCCATGGAGCCATATCCCACCCAGATGGCTATGGGAACAACAGTTTTTTTTTTTTTCTTTTTTTTTTTTTTTCCTTCCTCCAATTTTGTTTGTCTTGAATGTAATATTCTTCTTTTTGGCTGCCTGATTAGTGTGTGTCTCTTTTTCTCTCTTGCTGTACCACTCACACTCAGGGCCAGAACCAGAGCTGTGAGCTTAACTCCTGTGGCCAGAAGGATTCAATCTGGAGCCCCTCGTCTGTGTGTGGCATGGCCACACCCCCTCCCTCCCGCAGCATCTCACCCACCAGTGTTACTGAGCTCTCTCACTTCCTCGGCCGTGGTCACGGCACCATGGGTGAGGTTACTACCTTCAAGACCAGATATGCTTTTATTTTCAGAACAAGTTGGAGGAGTTTTACTTGACTAAACATTGTGATGACTCAGTCATTTCACTTCTTCCGTGATGACTAAGTGAAAACTATGGTTTCCCTCTTTTATTATTGTTTTTGCCGCTCATGCACAGGAGGTGGAAAGGGGACACCGTCTTTCTCCACACCAGTGGCTGCTTCCCCACCCCCAGCTCTTTCAGACGGGTTCACAAATACATCCCTCCTACACGGCACCTCAAGCCCTACTCGCAAGGTGCGTTTTATCATGGAACGCAGTTACAGTTTCCTGTCATGTGCTGAATTGGAGGATTTGTGTCTGATAAACTGGCATGCTTATGTATGTATACTACAATAAATTAGCATCTCATTTTTTGGCCTGCTTATCCCTACTATGGAAGTAATAATAAGCTCAGCAATTTTTTTCTGCTACTCATTTAATTTCATTTCAGCCTTTAAAATGAATTTTCAAAAAATGCAGTTGTATAGAATCCGTCCTTGATTTTATAGGATTTTATATGTAAATGTTCATAGTTAAAATGAGGATTGTATTTTGTAAACTGATTGGAAAACCGATCATGAAGGAACACTGTTGTAAAAAACAAAGTGTGTGCAGTGTGCAAAATAAGCTAATGTAGGAATTCATATGTAGGACAGTCAACCATCAGAACCCCCCAGGCCGAGTCTGGTGAGACAGGAGCCGGTTATAGAGCCCGAGAAGACCAGCATGGAGGCAGGTGACCATCAAGGTGAGTAGAGGGCTGTGGAGTATATGTGATATACTTTTTAAACTTGAGTTTTTTGTAGCGACCATCTTTCTAGGTAACCAGGAATTTCCATAAATGTTACAGCAGTTCAGAGTGGAGCTTAAACTGTCGAAGAGTAGATGCAGATGCTAATTTCACAAAATAAGGCATTTGGTACCAGGGCCCTGTGGTTCATGGAGATTCTGCACTGGTGTGTCTCAGTCAACTGATTGGCTGTGATAAGATGGATTGCCCCACCCCTTCCTTTTTAATCATCACTGCCTTAAACTCAAACCTTAGTATTTTGCTGGTTTTTTTTGTGTTTCTACCCCTCTAATTAGAAGGTGGTGGCAAGAACGTGCCTATGACACTTAAGGAACTGTCCTCCTTCATCAATGAGCAAGGAGCAGAGAAGGAGCATGAGGAAGGTAGGTTGAATGAGATGGTGAGAGCTTGTTGGTTGGATGGAGAACTGTTGCCTCATACGTATTTACTGCTGTGTCACTGACTCTGTTGGCTCCTTGCTAGATTCAATCACGGAGGAGCTGCTCAAGATAACAGAGGATAAGTTGGAGCGCTCTGCCAGCTGGGGCCTGGACTCACCATTCTGTCATACCACCGAAATGCTGACAGGCAACCAGGGAACTCTGCTGGCTGCCTCAGCACCGAGCCTAGGCCACGACCCATGTGGCAACTCCTTGTCCACAGCTGACAGATGCGAAGGGCTGCCAAGCCTGGATGGCCTTGGTTTTCAACAGCAGCTGCAAGATCCCTGGTCTTTCCAGCCCACGTTCACACCCATAGACAACCCGACGCCAGATCGGCCGCGCAGCTCCTCTATGCCTGAGGAGGGTGGGGTCCCCTTGGCCAAGTGCGGCGGCCTGTTTTCTCCCATTCTTCACGGAGAGACATCACTGTCCTATGAGCCCCTATTTGATCTGGCGCTGCCAAAAGCCGCCTGCCTCTTTGTTGGGAAAAGGACCTCAGAGGTGCTGCAGAGGGCCAGTGGGGAGCAGCTGGAAGAGGTGCAGCATGCAGAGGAAGAGGGGGTCTCTGTGGTAATTGCTGCACCCACGTCACCCCTTGAGGTGCTAGACCGTCTCATTCAGCAAGGGAATGATGCCCATGATAAGGTGCTGAAGAGGTGAGCCAAGGCCACATCCCTGGGTTACCCACTGTTCACCCATAGGACTTCTCAGAAAAGGCCTGTCATCTCCTCTGTTTTTCCTTGTTCTTACATAGCATCCCTTACAGAAGGACAGTACAAAATTCAGATTCTCCTTCTGCTTTCTAAAGTCATCCCCCAGGACATTAGAATTGTACTGGGTTGTACTGACCACACTGACACAGGTTGTCTGACTTTGTCTGGATAGACTGTGTTGGCCAAGTGGTGGGTATTGCCATTGGCATCTGTACCTCTTAAACCAGAGCTGTTATCATTGTGTTTGCTGTCTTACAGGTTGCCTTTGCCCAGCAAATCAGCTGACTGGACGCACTTTGGAGGTAAACAGCAGGCTGATCCTCAAGATACCTTGGCTTTATACTCAGAAAAAGGGGAAGTGTCTAACAGAGATGAACATCAAATATCACACAAGGGAAATGGCAGACTACTCTATATATACACACTATACTATATGCTTTACCTACCGTATTCCTAGTAGGTAAACTTTGACTTGAGTTTGGCCAATGTGTGTTGTCCTCATGTTCAGTTTATGGAAGTTATATTTTAATTATTTATAACATGTGAAGTCATTAAAGTGGATCCTTTGTAATGGTGTCCGGCTACAAAAATTCACAGCTCTCGCTGCCAGCTGGAGCAGTTGATTTGGTTAACTTCCTAAGTTACATAAGTTCTCTTTCCATGTACTGTTTTTCTGGTTTTGTGAAACTCCAAGCAGTTTGTGGTTTGATTATGTAAGCTCTGGTTCACTCTGGGCACCTGTTTTATAACAGCTATTTTTTCTAATAATGTAACCTTACACTTTCACTGTTTACTAATCTTTTTTCCTTCCTGCCACTCTTCCTGGTCAGCAGGCTCGGCCCCCATGGACGAGCTACACACATTGCGCAGTCAGCTTCTCCTGCTGCACAACCAGCTGCTGTATGAGCGCTACAAGAGAGAGCAGCACGCCATCCGGAACCGCCGCCTCCTGCGACGCATTATCAATGCCACCGCACTGGAGGAGCAGAACAATGCCATGGTAACGTCTTTGATTCATGTGAAGGTTTTTTTGTTGGTGTATTTTTGAAAGGGCTTTGGTCTCCATGGTGAACTTCTGTCCCTGGGTCAGTGCAATATTGCCTGTCTAGGGTTATAATTCAGTTTATTCATCTGTTTAATCATCCATTTTTAGCAAATTCTTGTGTAATGTAGGTCACTGTGCTCTGGAGCCTACCCTGAAAACATAGGGCATGAAGCAGGGGAGTCCCTGGACAGGACATCACTTCATTACAGGGTAGACACACATTTTGAGGTTCTGAGCAGACAATAAAAATACATTTTTAATACTTAGCTCTAATATACCCAAAGGGAAGAAGCAATTCAGGCACCCCGATTCCCCTGAAACACATGTCTTTGAACTGGGATGAGACTGGCCTGTAGCATCTGTAGGGAATTCATGCAAACAGAGAGAGCATTCCCACTTCTTACAGACTGAGCCAGATTTGGGTCCACATTTTCATCCAGACTGTCAGCCAAGGGGAACCAGCACTGCTTGCCCTCAACAAATAAAAGAATTCAAGTATGAATACCTTCAGATAGATGTTCAAGTAGCTGAGTTGAAGTCTAGGCCTCCAGGGGAGAACCTAACCTTTTATGGAAAATAAAATATCAAACTGGACAATTTGCTAATTTTTTCTGTTGCATCGGTTAAGACCATGAGAGTAACGATCAACTCAAGGCTCTGTTTCTGGCAACACATCAAAGGTGTAATCTAGCTCTGCAGATACATCCTGTATGACATTTGCAGGATCTCTCCTTGTCTCACAACTCATTCTGCACTGCTTTTGGTCCAGGTGATTACTACTGCAGCAAACCTCCAACGTTGCACTCCTACCTCCACCATCAAGCCTCTCCAGCTGATTCAGAATACCACTGCATGAGTAGTTTAACCTACCACAGCTTTCCTATATACACTGCCTGGCCAAAAAAAGTCACCGCCTGGATTTAACTTAATGTTATGATCTGGGATTGCTTCAGTTGGTCAGGTCTAGGTTCAGCATGAGACATCATTTTCACACATGGATTGGCCACCACAGAGTCCAGACCTTAACCCCATTGAGAATCTTTGGGATGTGCTGGAGAAGACTTTACGCAGCGGTCCGACTCTCCCATCATCAATGCAAGATCTTCGCAAAAAATTAATGCAACTCTGGATGGAAATAAATGTTATGACATCGTGAAAGCTTATTGAAACGATGCAATGGTGAATACGTGCCGTAATCAAAGCTAAAGGTGGTCCAACAAAATATTAGTGTCACTTTTTTTTGGCCGGGCAGTGTATCTCCCCTGCTTGTCTCTGCCCATATCAAGTTTGAGACTGGTTAGTCCTGCACTCAGCCACCTTTGGGTGCTTGGTTGCCCCACATAAAAGGGGTCCAAAATCCAAGGTTTTCAGTTCTGTTCTGATGTGGTACAGTGAGCTCTCTTTGTCACCCAGAACTAATGAATCCCTCTCACCCTTCAAAAAGGGTGTCCCTGATCTCCTGTGTGCTCCTTAAATGTGAACTAAGTTACATGTTTATGCCAAAGTTGACAGCTTTTTTATTCTTCATTAGTTTTGCATGCAGCTACCTCTGTACTGTATGCAAGAAAAAACAGACAGTTGTGTCTCTGTATGTGTCCATCTGTTGGTGAAATGCACTTTTGTTTTTTCCGAGTCATACATTGCTTTGAAGACAAGTCCGTACTAAATTAATAAACTAAACAAGTGTCTCCTTTGGGAGCTAAAGCTGAACGGTGTTTCCCCCTGGTCCCCACTGTGTCCCTGCTCCTTTCCTGACTTCCAGAAGGACCAGCTGAACCTGCAAAACATGGACATCCTGTCCCTGAAGGAGAGCCTGCAGGTGGAGCAGCAGCGTTACCGGCAGCTGTGGGAGGACCGGGAGACTGTGGTGACACGGCTACATAGCCAGATCCGGCAGCTACAGCAGGGTCGTGACGAGTACTACACCAAAAACCAAGAGCTTCAGGTACACCTGTCCATACACACACATTTTGTGGACTGGTGATTTAGAGGGGCTTTACACTTAGTCACATTTTAATGAAACAGAAAGCCTTCCCTATAAACACCATTTGAAAGTTATTAACTGAAACATTTTGGCATTTTTTTAGTTGTTTGATTATTGAATCATATGATGACTCCTATAGTGATCTTTTTCATAACAGTCCACCTATAAACAAAGGTGACAGGTGAACACTAATGGATTTCTGTACCGTTTTCTCGTTGCTTTATTGTACATTTTTAGGCAAAAGAAACCCAATACATATTCCTCAAAATACCAGTTGATGCATTGTGATGTGATGCATGCGAACATGTTCCTCCGGTCTTTTGGTTATAATAAATGGGATGCCAAATGGCTGTAAACTACCGAATATGAAATGTGACAAGCATGTACCTGGTCAAACACACCAACCACAATCCTGTAGTGCAGTGTCGTCTAGTGGCAAAGCTATCAGTTTTTGAACAGACCTTGTGTTTGCATATTTTTGTCTCATCAACCAGGCTTTCCTGCTGGTTGATGAGACAGAAACGGCTAAAACGATCTTTCTCTTTTGCCTAAAAAGTAGAACTTCCTTTTCCAACGTATAGCAGAAAGTCATGGGCCTCATGTGCAAAGCTTCTTCCCTTTGGGTATTTTAGAGCTGAGTGTTGTAGTTAAAGTTGATTTTTATTGCGTGCTCAGAGCAAGCTGTTGGAGTACGAGAAGAAGACAAGTGAGCTGGAAGCAGAGCTACAGAAAGCCAACAATAAGGTGTGCAACACAGGCCATCAGCTCAATCAGCTGTCTGCCAAGGTGAGGTAATGGGAGGGAGTAAGTGTCTTGCTTGAGTGTTTCTCCTGTGTTTAATCTATGGAATAGACATCACGTGTATTTGTTCACTGTAATAGGTGAGGGAAAATGCGTTGCTCATATGTTGTCGGCCTGCTCAGTCCCTCATTAACTTTTGTGTGGTCTCATACCCCAGCTGACCTCCAGCGAGAACATCCAGCAGCAGATGGCATTCTTGAACAAGCAGCTGCTCCTGCTGGGGGAGGTCAACAAACTGTGTGTGGAGGAGCTGCGCCACTCCACATCCGACACCACCAAGGTGGGTTGACAGTTGGGGGGAAGGTGGAGCAGGGCGCCGTGGGAGCTGAGGGGCTGGAATCAGGAGTACCGACATGTATTTTCACGGAGGGATTCCAAGGCCAGATTGGAGGACTAAGGTGTTGCAGCTTAAATTTCAAATTTTCTTTAAAGGTTTATTTTGGACTTAAACATTTAAATCAAAATATTAGAAAAGAGAATGAGTAAAACAAAATGTTTTGGATAAGGCTGTATAATGGATTATTATGCAGTGTACGGCTTTGGTACAAAAAGCAGCATGTTTTCTACACCTCCCTGCCCACCAGGAATGTATTGATGTGCAATTCTGATGGGACAATTATGTCAGAAAATATTGCAGTTAACTGGTTTTACAATTTTTTTTAATTCGAATTTAATGTCATAATCAAATATTTTATCGTTGTTGTTCCCCTGCAACATTTTTTCAGTCCTGTAAATAGTCCTGTTCTTTTTATGAAGAACAAAAATTTTAAACCAAACACATTTGTGAACTCATTGCCTTTATAAACAAAAACAGTATTTACCTTTTGAATATATTGAAGTATTTAAAATAATTTGTATATGAAAATAAATAGAAACACATAAAAAGCAGGAGCACAGGTAGCTTTAGGATAAAAGTGAGTTAGCAAGTAAGATAATCACCCTAATTCATGTCAGAAGGAATATGGTAGATTTAATAACTATAGTAATATATAATAATATTTCCCACATAGAAAATCATCATCCATCAACTATACAATAACTTCTATAGTGTAATGCTTGACTTTATAGCAGGTTAACGTAAATATTCAAGTTTGAGCCCAGCCAGGCAAAGTCACTGACTCACTTGCAACAGGAAGTTTTCAGGGCGACATGGAACTTGGAGCTTCTGGAGTAGAATTTCACCACGGTTTCTAAAACCATCATAGTCTGGAAACCATGGCATTGTTAATCATGGCTAATCAAGAAAAGTGTTAATCGCAACACATTAACGTGTTGATGTTTTTGTATATGTATTAACGGAGATGTACTTATGCCCGCAGGAGTCGTACATGTTGCAGGCATCCTCAGAAAAGGAGCTGGAACGGCTGCGGACAGCACTGGTGATGCAGGGACAGCGGCTGGAGGCAGCACAGCAGCGCGTTGTTGAGCTGGAAGCACAGCTCATCAAGAAGGAACACCTGGTATTGGAGCAGAAGAAGTTCCTGGAAGATGTAAAGGTCCAGGCCAGGTATGGCCTCCTCACACTGTTTTACTTTCTGCAGGCTTCGGTTTTCCCCATAAGCTCCATTGACAGTTTCTTCTGAAATTCAGATAAGGTTTTGAAATGTGGCCCTGTTTAACTTTTTATTTACCCATGCTACATTATTTTGAACTAATTGTTTAAAAAATGTACATAAATATATTTTTAAAAACGCATTTGTGTATTTTACACCCACAGTTCCACACAAATGCTGGGATTTACACTGTCTGTTAAGAGTGGCACATGAAGGCCATATGAAGAGTTTGTCTATGTCTTTATGTTCTTTGCACCATGCATCTTACATTGTGCCCCACTGACCCACACGCAGAGGGGAGCTGAAGGCCTCGGAGAGCAGGTACCAGGCCCAGAGGCAGGTGACTCAGGCGTTACAGTCTGAGTTACTCCACCTCTACAGCCGGCTCGAAATTGAGCAGCCTGCTGTAGGGGATGGTTCATCGCTGGATGGCTCCACTCCCCAGTCTTGTGGATCCACCGATTACAGGTGAGATGCCTTCTCCCTTAACCAGAGCCCTGCTTAAGCACCCTGTAGTAGATACTGGACAGAGGCTGAGTCGCACGGTCTGTGTGTCTTTCAGGCGGGACAGTAGCAGCACCACTGCTGCGAGTGCAAAAGTGAAGGCAACCACCCAGGACGGATTGAGCGGAACCCCAAGTGCGTCTCAGAGTGGCAGCAGTAGCACTTTATCATCCGGAAAGGGCTCGGCCACCTTGGCATCCAGTTCTGTCAACGGAAGCCGGGAGCATCCCCCTCTCCTGCTGGAGCCATCCTTAACCCCAGCGTCGACTGATGCTACCCCACTCACAGTGGGCTCATACCCCAGCTCCAAAAGCTTCCTGGGCATGCGAGCTCGTGAGCTGTTCCGCAACAAGAGTGAGAGCCAGTGTGATGGTGACATTCGCTGCTTGGCCAGCCTCTCGCAGGGGCTGAAGACTGAGCTGTGCATGGATCCCCAGGGCCACTCCAATCCCGCCCCCTCTATGTCCATCCCTGCCCCTACCAATGTACCAGGTTTGGCCCCTTTTCGGGTTACTGCCCCCAAGGAATGGAAGGCAGATGTCCAGCAGAGAGCCAACAACTGGGAAGGTCCCACACCCAGAGTCAGCTCTGTCCACCAGAGGCAGCAAGAGCTACGCATCATGGACTATGATGAGACCCATCACGAGCACAGTTAGAAAGGCAGCCAACCAGAGGGGGGGAAAGGAAAAAAAAAAAAAAAAAACACACCCACAGGCAAGCGCCTACAAGACAGGGCAAGACTTTTTAAACTCAGTGTTGTTAATTCCCATTCCTTGAGTGGACAGCAGGATTTGAATTCAAATGTGTTTACCATCATAAAAGTATATCAGAAAGGTAAAAGAATACCCCAGCGTGAGTTTACATACCACTATCATCTGCATCTTTCTCTTTTTCAGCCTTCTCCACAGATTCCACGTTTTAGCTGGGCTTCAGCAGTGACCCCCATTTAGACCTGTTTAGTACTGCCATTCACAGCAACAGGCACTGCTGCCATGCTTTCCATTTCTTTTCACAGAATCCAGAGTGGAATGTTTCCACTTTAGGTTAACGTTGGTTTACGTTGATTGATTCAGAGCAGATCTCAAAACAGAATTTGCATCTGGAACCCAGCGAATAAAATGTTTTGTGAAAACACTAAGCACAAGATTTAGTTAAATTTGTTTTGACTTTGTAAAGCAGCTAGTAGTTTGTTAGTGTCAGAATTCACAGTGGTGATGGCTAGAACCCCTTATTCTGTCATACTGATGGATGCCCAGAAAGGGATGGGTTGAAATGTGACCCATGTATCCCTATCAGCTGCTTCTCTGACCATCAAGTGGTCAGCGGTGCCATCCTGCAGCTCAGGATGAAGCAGGAAATACAGATGAGAAACATTTTCTGTTTTAAAATCATACATTTCCATAAATTATGGCATCTTTCTTCACTTTATTAAATCAGGTGTTATTTTTTGTTTGTTTTTGCCCCATCAGTGGTCTTTGGTCCCCTCTGACATTTACTGCCTACTCCATGGTGCTGTGGACTGGATGTTTTCTGCAGGGCAAAGCAGTACTGGTCACCTGTGTTAGTTTAATCTCAGTGCAGCTGATGAAGGCAATCTCAAACCCGGCAGGTTCTGCATCATATTCACGTTTAAAAAATGATGGCAGGCATGTATTTGGGAACGAAGGAAGCTTTGTTGGAACGGTCAACAGAGTGCATTCACTATCTGAACAAACCGACTGCCGCAATTCCAACTTCCTGTCACTTCCTGCCGCCATACTTTACAGCATATCTCAATCGTGTCGGACAGATATCATGCAATAAAAATTTTTTAATACCTTTGAAAATTCTGTCAGGCAATGAGAAAACCAGTTTACATGTGGCTTTGTAATTGAATTAGGCAGAGCTTCATGTTTGCATTACTCACAGAATAAACATTTTGTCTGAAACTCATTACTTTCCATTTGCCGCGATGCAATGGATTATAACGGTAATAAATATTAACAGCAATAATGAAAGTAAACGTGTTCTGCCCATTTTAGAAATATGCGCTCTGCACTGAAGCTCATAATTGCAAAATATACTATTGGGCCTTGCCTACATCTGACAACCCCATGCTTTTAAAAACATTATGGAGGATATGCACTATTAATGTGCCAATTTGATGATTTTGTTTAGTTTTTTTGTTTATCTCTAGAAAGCGCACAGTGTAATATCTACAATCTTGCTGTCCTATAAAAGCTCACCGCAAAGTGCCAAGTGTAGTGTCAGTTTTCCACTTGTGCTTGATGATTTCCCAAAATAATTTTTGTGTCCGCAATCCAAACCAGATCCTTTTCTAGGTCTTTATTTTACCCGATGAACTCTTGAAGAAGCTGTGCGTTGACTAAGCACAGCAGCAGTTTCACTTGGTTGTCAACTGATTCTGCAAGATGTGGGGAACAATCTTATGCGTACGCATGCGTACTCTGTCGTAATTTTGTTTGAGCCCCCGGTAACCTAAATCCGTGCGTCCGATGTCCATAAGGTGCTTTCTGAATCTGAGTATTTCGAGGATGCTGACAGAACGATGAAGCTATGCAAGAACTAAACCAGGAGGGTGACTATTGCCAAAAAAAAAAATGTTGAGCGAGATCAACTATCGGTGGTCTCTGAAATTCCAGAAGAGGGGGGACATGTGGTCCACATATGGTTGTAGCACTTGTTTTTATACTTTTTATTGTTTTTTTTTTGTTTTTTTTTTTTTTTTATTACTCACTGCGATATCTCCAGACTGTGTAGGGAAGTGTTAATGTTCATGTATTCGGTGGACAATGTTTAATTAACACTAAGTTACTTTTTAAAAATACAAATCCTGTTGTCCGCTGACAGCCTCAGCTGTTAACTGTAGCTATGATAAGCATGTTCAACAATCCACATTAAATGCCAACAATAGAAACAGTGACAAATGCAGATACTCTATGGTATGGTACAATCGGGAGTGAAACTGGCGGGGAGAAATTCTATGGGCACAGAATGTTCTGGAAACAGCAAATTCTTAAAACGCAAATGGCTGTGTTTAACTGTGAACAATTAAAAAATAAAAATAAAAAATCTTGAGTGTTTTTGCACTACATTTCTGGAACTTTCTTCTCTGTTGTATACGTCGGTTCCCAGCCACTTGCTCCAGGTTATTTTTGGGAAATCGTAGTTCAGTTTGGCTTTAGTTTTACACTTTGCGTTTCGTGTTAATCTGCTAGATCAGTCTAGATTTTGTGCATTTATCAAAGGTACAACAGCAGGGTCCCTTTATCACCAGGCATCTTGTCTGCTTCCGTTCCTCTGCACTGAAACAGCTTATTTGGACTTGATGCGTTCTTAAGTTCTGAATGATTCGAGGTCAGTGTGAAGAACACTACACCGAAGGCCATGACCGCTACTTAAGAAGAGCTATGGACAACGGAAGGCCTTCCACCTTGCACATCTCTTGTTTTGCTACCCAGAATTATATTTAACGCTGAAATCTCAACATATGACAAAGTTATAGAAGACATCTCCGTGTAAGAGGAAGACAATAAATTCACTCGGCACGGGCAAAGGTAAGGTCAACTAATTCATGCGTTATCTTTCTGGCAGAACAGGCTACAGCAACAAGTTAAAATGCTTAATTGTGAATAATTTTAAGGGGGAAAAAAAAGCTAAAAAAATCTTTACATTGATACTTATTTAATCCATTTGTCTATTTTCGCGCCTAAATAAACGGATTTTTTTTTGCCGGGTCCGTTTGGCGCGCGCTGTTTCATGCACGCGGCATGAAAGCACCTCAGGCTTGGCGTACATCTCAGCTGCCACTCGGTACAAGAAAATTGCTTTATTATTATTATTATTATTAATATTGATAGTGGGAGTAGTAGTGCTAGTGTTAGTGACAGTATTAAATGCACTGAAATATCGGAAAGCTAAAATGTTCTCGAAGCTCAGCATTTTCTGTCAGTTGTAGGCAATACAAAACAAATTGCTTTGTGCACCATGTAGGTGAGTAAATGTTTTTCTTCGGGTTATCTATTTATTTATTTATTTATTTATTTTTAAAAAACAATCTTTGAAAACTCGCTTGATTTCCGTCACGGTGAGAAACAGCCGCCAAAACGCGCATACGATGGCGGTCACGAGACGGCGCTCTTGTACCAAACACTGTTTTTTTTTTTTTTGTTTTTTTTTTTACCCTGATTTTGCTTCACTGGTCGTTTATTTACAGAGACGGGGATGCGGCTCGACGAATAAACTGAAAGCGCAATATAAGAGCCTCTATTTATATAAGGTAAAAACGCGTTTTAACCTCAAGGAGAAGTACAGACTCGGGTTCGTGTTTGTATGGGGGGGGAAAAAAAAGAACCAAGGAAGGAGTCTGTGGGAAAAACATCACTGGCGGTGAAGTACACTGCATTTCCACTGTACTTATTTTTCACCACGTGTCTACTCACCCTGTGCATTGTGTGGTTTGTATTCCCTGACCCTGTCTACACCTTTACGGAGATGTCAAGGGCAGTCCGCGCGGGCCTCAAAAAGCCACCGCTCCTAAATGCCATATGAAGGTGGATTTGACCTTCACTCCATGTGGTTTTCGGTGTGCGTTTCCCTTGCTTTCACCTGCATAGTCACTTTTGTCCCTTTCCCGTCCCCAGGGTCTCGTCGGTGTGTCCGCCAGCTTCGGGGGAAAGGCCATCGTGAGTATAATCTAGCAAATATGATTAGTTTATCAAACGGGTGCATATGTTTCTTTATGACTGAGTCAAAAGTCTATTATTAATTTACAAGTATTCCAAGGGGTCAGAGAACTGATTCAGGATAATTGGGCACTGAGGGAGTCTCTAGCAATTTGTGGGGGTTTTTTTTCCTCTTCTTTTTTGAGTGTTCTTGGAAAATTAGATGTCAGTGCAAATGCAAAAGTGCTCTTCAATTTTCTGGAAGATATTATGAATTTCTGAACACTGCCATGGCATTTTCAGTGAAGGGATTTAGTTTTTACTTTAAACTTTACCACACAAACCAAAGATTTTGCCTAATTGATATCAGAATACAGACACGTGTAAGATTAGAAGAGCAAACAGGGTCTGCAATTTTTAGGACTGGGGCTCCAGCCTTCTATGCGATATGTGTGAAAGAGCACACGGGTGCTGTGCTGGTGTCTGCCACGGTATGTGAAAGGTTTTTGAAGCCCATGTCGCGTGATTAATTTGTTCGTTTTGGATGCTGAAACACAGGTGTCACTGGCGAACTATTCATTGCTGCAAAGAGACATAACAAGGTTTTTTAAATCTAATGTATTCACGTGATCATTAGCTGGCAGTGAGGAGACATTGACTGTCCTTCATTTCAGTTCAAGAAGGTGATGTAGACACAAATCTTCGACTGGGATACAAGAAGGTTCTGGACTCATCCAACAGCATTCTAGAGAGGGACTTTCTGGAAGCCTGGCTCTATGGACTGGATTCACTCGACCACTACCTGGTTTCCTCTCCAAGCTGACTTCAGGTTAGGAGTTCATCCAGAGGAACCTCAGCTGGGACAGATCAACTCAACTAGAAACACAGAAAGGTCAGTGACAAAGGTTGTGGTCATTGGCAAACCAATCATCAAATCATGGCTGGGTCACTCAATATCCTATATCAACACACTCCTCCCACTTCCCTCATTTTCAGTTTCTATGTGCTGATGACACCATGCCAATTGGTGAAACATTTGCACCAAAAATGGCGTTTACCTAACAATCAGACATCTTCCTGAGCTACCAGGCTTCACTTTTATCTCTAACATAACCTCATGCACCTGCTGACATCCCCAAGTCTGCGTGCATGTGTAAGTAAGATGTGCTCCACATGACAATTGGCCTCACTTTGTTACTGTTTCTGTGGTTCCATTGTCAACCGCTTCACCTGCATATTAATTGAAGGACAAGTATGAATAAATCATTCTTATCCATCCTTCTGCCCAATACCCATAAATCAGAGTAGTCTGCATTAGGTGTTGTTGATAATCCTATAGAGATGGCGTGATATTACCAAGATTCATCTCAAACCATTTGGCGCCAAAGGGATACTCATGTATAAATGTAGACTGCAGTCACTGAATTTAAATGAATTTATATGCCTCATCAGGTGAAAAAACTTGTGCCAACACTCTGGGCCTATTCTACCGACTATATCACTACAGAAAAGGACAATACAAACCAGGCAGAAAGAGCAGACCTGTACAGACAGGCAGTATGTACACTTAGAACATCGCTGCTCATAAACAAAGTCATATTCTCCTTTAGTGTTTTCCCAATGGCTTGTCTGTAGGGACTTAGTCTGCAAAAGGGATTTTTTTTAAATTTATTTATTTTTTTTTATCTTGTATCATGAGCCTTTGTGTCAGTAATCCGGCACTATATTACTGCAGTGGCAAACGTCGCCAGCATTTGATATCTCAAACAGATCACCTTGTCCCTAGATTCCCATGTGCTGGTAATTACGGAGATTTATCTTTGACAGCCAAATAGGACAGCGGGTTGTGTAAAGGGCTGTCTTTGTTGTAGCTCGCTCGCTTGTTGTCTATTCCTAATCAGGCCCTTCTGTAACGTTATTCCTCAGCATTTTAAATAGCCAAAGGCGATGAATACTGTTTGCCAATGCTTCCTTTGAATATTTTAAAATGAATAAACATTTTATCAACTGTATAACCTCTGAAAATATAAATTTAATAATGTTCCTTTACTTCACTGTAATATAATAACATGGTGTGTCACTTGTGTGTGCGCGGAGTATGAACTGTGTATCATTGACTCACAGTGTGGAGTCATCTTCCCTATCGTGTGAAATTGCACTTAAGATTAGTTGTCTTTCAACATCTACTTTGCTCAAGATTCTCTCAGGATGCTGTTCTAGTGTCAGTCTGGTTGCATCTCAATATCTGTGCTTGGTCCACATGGACACATGCTTGAGAGAAAAATGCAGAACAAGAAATTTTTTGGTAAGCATACTTCATCCTGACACTCTGGAAAACGATTTAATTTGTCCTCATTAAAAGCTTAAAAGTCCATGAATAAGTAATCATTAAAGAGGATGTTTTTTTTTCTTTTTTTCATGTTTGGCTCTATGTAGAAATAGCAAAAATAGAGCAAGTAAATTATCACCATAAAGCCTGCTTATGTATGTTCCCTCCCCTAGAACTGACTCCAGACAGCTCATATGTGCCGTACTTTAATTGTAGACTGGATATCGGTTGCTTTAATTAGAAAAAAAACTAGTCTGTTGGACCTTTGAGAGGTTTGTAGATATAATTACTGTGGATGAGGATGGCGCTAGTCCATCTTTTTTCAAATCTCATGAAGTATGATCTAAAACTTAGCAAGAAAAAGAAATAATAATAAAGAAACTAGACGAAAAGGAGTAAAGCTTGCAGAACCAATCCCAACGGTTTAATTACTTTAATTATCGTCCTCTTTCGGATACCCAAAAAAGGGCCATTACAGGATGCCCATTTAGGTTAATCTGATTAAAAACCAAGATGGAGGGAAAGATAAAAGACCATGGGTGTCTGAGCTGATCAGGGGAGTTAAAGCTGCTGCTGATGAACTGGGACGCCGGGCGGGAGAGGTGTGGGGTGGTGGGTGGCAACAGTTTGCTTTCTGCACCTTCCATGCAAAGCAGTTTGTTTTTTTTTCCCATATATTTCCATCAAAGAAACTGTTATAAATTTTCCAATTTTTAGCTAATAGCACATGAACACAGGACAGAATTAGTATGCTGGTATTGTGCAGTAAAATTTGTTTAATTGTAGAGGACAATGAAAATGTTTAAGAAACCCTTATATATGCCTGCAGTGCATTTAATTAAATGAAATTTGCTTGTCAATTAGGTTTGCAGCTTATTTTGGGACCACTCATATTGGATGCTTCAAGTCCCAGTTGGGCTAATAGAATCTGTAAAACAATCTAACTAAATCATCAGCACTGTAAGTTGATTTGAAAAAAATGGTTGCTAAGCATCTCAGTGAAGAGTGAAACACAATATTGTTACTCACTTAAGGTATCCTTTGCCTTGTAGGAAAGTGTCAAAGCAATGTGTGTAATTAATACGAAAAATTTGATTATTGTAAGGGAGGCAGTGTAATAAGAAAACAGCCTGTGTGAGAGTGTTTCTGTTTATATATGGTAGGTGTGTGAGGGTGTTACTCCCACTATGACTATCCTGTCCTGCTGTCAGCCACTGGCTCCTTCCTCAAGGTGACACTTCAAAGCAGACGCAGCATGGAAACTCTGCCCCACATCGCTCCCCTGCCACACTGGGTCAAGGCCTAGATGGCCTGGCTCTACGGGAGGCCCCATCAAAAGACACAACTGAACATATACCACTGACAGCGTAAAACTCACACTTGCCCTTCAGTATTCAACCATTTCCATACATGTTACCATACCATGCCTGGTTCCATACAGGACACTATAGGGGTTGTGGGTGAAGGCAGGAATGTCCCAGCCGAGGCCACCCATGTACACAGGGGCAGTGGGCTAGCATGGTAGTCACTGCTACTGTCCTATAATCAAGGAACCTAGGTTTGATTCTCTGCTACTGTAAAAATTACCCAGATGTATAAATCACTATAAAGAACTTATAAGTGTATAACCCCAACATTGTAAGTCACGTTGGAGGAAAATGTCTGATAAATAATATAATAATAGTGCAGCATTTTCTCCTCTTTTTTTTATTCTGTGTTCCCTGATGTGTTAAAAATGTAAGAAGCTGATCCACTGTCTTAAGTCCTACATGTTATACCTGTGAACAAAGTGTGTTTCTAGACACAAACACACATACACTACATTGGCTCCATTTCTGCCTGCTGCACCAGCCTAGCCTTCAGTCACCTATCAAATCAGGTTATTTTTTGCCAGCACTTTGATCTTTATTTGTCCGACCGGCTACCCACATCAGTCCCGAAAAACAGGACAAAAGACGAGGAGGGACAGCAGTGGGGGTCAGCAGGCCTGTTTGATCTGGGCGCTGTGCTCGTCGATGCATGACACGGCGGTCCCCTCTGCCTGTTCTGTGTCATGCACCACTCCACTGGCTGCTGCACAGCTGTGAAAGGATGGGCTTTGCCGCACTGGGAAAATGAGCATCCAGCAGCAAGCTGGGATGTTTTTAATCCTGCCATTGGAACCCCTTCCCCCCACCGCCACCACCCCCACCTGTTTCAAGGTCACTCTGCAGCCCTGCACTCATTGTGTGGAATTTAAATTTGTTGTCTTCTGGTTTTTGTCCTTCCCCTGCGGCTGATGGTAGTGTTGCCTGGGCCCTGTTACATGAAGCCTGCGGCGCCTGGTGAATGGCTATGGGAAACCATGCAAAGAAAGAATTTAATCTGGAATATTCCTGTAGTGACATCACAGACCCCACTCACAGTCAGACTGGTGTTCGATGTTAAGGTACAGTGTAGAGTTCTTAACAATCCTTGATACTAGACAAAAACATCTCATCTGGTGAGACCCACAGAGTCAAAAAGTGTGTAAAGAAAGCAGGTTCTCCTATGGGTCTAACTCCTCACTCAGTGGAGATGGTGGCAGAGCTCAGGATGTCTAAGGTCCATTATAGATAATGTTCACATCCCCTCGAAGAAGTGATTCCCACAAGCTGTAAACCGGCGGATTTTTTCAGGTGGTGGGGGTCCAACACACTAGCCACCTTGTTGCTACATGTTGTTTGTTAAACTGCCATGTATGATTTTTTAAAAATATCTGTCTGTCTGTCTGCCTTTAAGAGCAGTCTGCGTTAACCTACGGGTTAAAAGATCACTCGACAGTGGTATAACGTAGCGCGGCGTGAAACCTGGAGCCTATCGATCAGTGGCCTCCCTCCTGTCGGAGGGGGTGATGGTAGTTATGGCTTTGGTAGTAGGATGGATTGCAGGAGGAGGGAGAAAGAGCACATGCATATGTTAATCCTGTGGCTGAACGATGATCAAAGGCAGGAACAAGCCAAGCTCTGCTGTTGGCCTCAGGGCAAACAGCGCTACGCAGCAGCCAGGACGCCACACTAGAGAAGTAAACAGATAGTTATAAAAATCGATACGGCGGATTTGGGTTCCGCTAGGGTGAAGCAGAGGCAGGGGGTGGCGGGGGAGGAGGGGATACTGTGGGACTAGGCCCAGTATACTTCTCAGCGGATGGAGAGGAATTTATGTGTTTAACTCATTTAACTCAAAACTCTCACTGGCTGAAGCCTCATCTAGTCATTTGACCTACCCCCTCTACAGTTCAGCTGAGGCAGTGAGGAGCTAGAGAGAAAGTGAGCACCACACAGTTTTCTGTAGGTTCATGCCTGAGAATCTGATACATTTTTATTTAATGCTATAGCTACATTTAAGACTCTGAAAGTGTGAATGAACTGTGTTCTGCCACTTTAGCAGGTGTGCAATGTGATAATTGTAAACAAGAGTCCTGACCAAATGGGGAGCTTATCTACTGGAGTGCATGTTGTCAACTACACTTTCTGCTTCTGTCATCAGACATTTTTGAAGGTGTAGCAGGTGTTATAGTGGGTAGAACTGCTTCTTTGGGTCTGAAGTCCCCAGGTTCAGTCTCCTGAGCTCTCCTTTAGCAATGACAGTATGGTTGAAACAGGACATTTTAGTCTTTTTAGTCTATCGGTACTAGCACATATTATACTGGTCCTGAGCACAGGTATTAATAGACTATTTCCTACATTTCCATAAAATAAATTTAAACAATGTTTTCCTTTTTTTCCCCACTGGTAGACTGTGAAAGTATTGGTTTTCTTTAAACCTCGCAATAGGGTGACTCCCACATTTTATACAATTCAATTTTTTGGACCCACTTATCCTACTTGCCATGGTGGGGATTTAGTGCACTGTACAATTACCTAACTCTGTAAATGGGTAAATCATGGTAAAAGAAAAGTGTGAGCTGTATACACTAATGTAAGTCACTGGGAACAGCAGTGCTCCTTGGACTCTGACTTGGGAAATTCTAGCAGTTATATTTAAAGGACAGTTTGTCTAGGCCTTGCACCTTTTTTCATGCTTGCACAACTGCCAAGCACCTTCAACCAGCTCCTGTTTAGGCTCTTGGAGACAAGTCAGACCATGCTGCTATCTTGCTGCCCCCTCAAAGGCCCCAGCAGCCCCATGGCGAGCCTCTTTGGGATTCAGTCTGAGGCCCCCTGCAACAAATTGCCCAACAAAAACACATCGCATGGTGAGAGTGCCAGTGATCTGTAATGCTGCTTTCCCATTGCCGTGCCCATCAAAGGACGAAATTAAGATGTCGTTAAAATCACCTCTTCTCTGCCATAAACCCTGCAGATTACACGTTCGGAAGCTGAATAATTGAAACACGGCACACCATAACACTTAAAGATAAGTGACTCACAATGATCGTGTTCTTTTAAGACCATAATGGATGTTTGTCCTTTCAGGCTAATGGCTGCCATTCACTGTTTATCAATTTATATGTTGATCTGTGGTTAATTTACATAGATTCAGAGAACATTTCAGTAATAGCTGTTTCACCGTAATACCCTAGAGCCTTAAGGTCCTCTCACTGCATGCTGGGAATGTTGACGAGTGATTGACACGTGTGTGCATGGCACTTGAAGATGTTCTTTTAAATGAGCACATTAGCTGTCTTTAATTCTATGCATCTTTTTAGCGCATCTTACAGCCAAAATCTATTTTTAATTTCACATCTTTTTGATGGAAGTATATGTAGAGAATCTCACTTGAACTATGAGAAAAGGAAAAAGGGTAGTAGATAAAGTACAATATTGTATACTATAAAGTAATTCCATGCCAAAATTTTTTACACAACAACAAGTTTTCATAGAGCTTAATTTAATTACCTTTTAACCAGTGTAACTGAACCAGTGGAAAGAAATGTGCCAAAAACAGGTTTCTTTTGTTATGGCAGCAGCGTATCCCACTTAATTATTGAAAATAGGCCTTTCACCGGCGTGCGACAAAAGTCAAAATATGGTGGGTGTCATGTTCCCTAGTGGGATCTGACAGTTGGCAGTCGATCAAGGCACAGTGGAGGCGCAGCACACGTCAGACTGGGATACTGGTGGGTAAAGCGGAGAGGGGTCTGGATCCCGGTGCAGAGCAGGGTTAACCAGCCCATATGCATTTCTCGGAGGTATGGCCAAGAGCGGCACCACATCAGGCTGGCCCCCCACACCCATGCAAATTTCTAGAATTGCAGCTGATGAAAAATGCATCGGGTTCTCTAGCAGAAGGCCACCACTGTGAAGCCATCACTTGCTGCCCCGGCACTGTGTGTGTGCTTGACACATGTGCAGCTTCAAATTCACATGATTGATTTCTCAACCTTTTTCCTTTACAGAAACAGGGAAAGTAAAACACTTTTCTAATTCCCAAAAGTAAATACTCTGTAGGAAAATATATTCTTAATTCTATTATTTTACCAAATTTTTGTCCAGTTGTAAAAAAAACTCTGCCCTGCTTCATGTGTTTTTGTGTGTGGAGCAATACTTTTATGATTTGTTATGCGAGCAGACAACTTTATCAACAGGGAGTCTACTGACTATGTTTTCTTATGTTTATGCATAGAGCTTAATATGGCAAAATTAGTCTGATCCTTCTTAAAAGAAACATAAAACTGAGTATTTCTGGAGGCCAGTACTGGCCTCTTTCCCTTCTTACATTTATCTTGTGTTTTGCACCAAAGTGACTTTAAGTGATTTTCCCAGTTATACACCTACTTAATTTTTATTGTACTAATTGAAGCTGAGAACCTTGATCAAGGGGAGCAGGGATTCAAACATGGGTCCTACATGTCCAAGGTGGCATCTATAACCATTATGGCACCTGCTGCTCCACTTTTCAGTTCTCTTTTATACAGGTTTTTTGACCTTACAACTCCTTCAGCTAAATTATATTATGGCTACAGATGGAATTCTGAGCAGCTCTGACCATATGCAGTATATAGGTGTGCATATGTGTACTTGTTTGTGTGTGTTGTGTAGCTGTAGCACTGCTCTATAGGGACTCTTTCCCGCAGGCCTGTGTTCTAACAGCCGTAGTCCCGTGTCCTCCTGCCTGCTCGCTCTGCACAGATGAAAGCTTGTTTACTTAAACTGCTGAGGAACAAAAACAAAACAAAACAGGTGTTTGGAGCCACAGTTTGAGTCTGTGACAAAAGGAGAATGAATCGTTAATGTGGACCTGATGTTGGCAGTCCCTGAAACTGAGCAAAAAGCTGGGGTCTGCAAACTGAATGCACAAACATACAGGAGAATGTGGCCCTGCTCTAATAAGATGTATGTGATCCCCAGTCCTGGTTATGGAAGCAGCAATCTGGTCTGTTTCTAAGTCAGAATAGTGGATGTGGGGTTGTTAGTGATGCCAGAGACATGGTTCTGAAGAATGTAGCTCTAATTTTCTAATTTAAGAATTAGAAAAATGTCCATAAATACATTTAGACCTAATATTGCACTCAATTTATTACAATGAAAAGTGGCTACATAGGATTATATCATAGACAGTAATAAGATACAAATGTTTGTATTATTTTTACTTAGATAAAGTGCCTGAAGCCCATTCCCAGATTTAGAACCCCTGGGTTATAGAGAACTTTTTCCAGCCATTCTTACCACATCAACACAGTTCAGCCAAACCTTCTGCTACTCACTGTGAGGTTTGTTTTATATTTTTTTCTGACAGAGAAGCACTTTTTCTTAGAGCTGCTCAATTTAATGTTTGTGGCAAAAGCTTCAAATTCAGATTTTGTCACACACTTAATATATTTTATTAAAACTTTGTGCTTTCAGTAATCGGGCAGTGGAGGTTACACCAATATTTAACTTCTCACTTGTTTCCTTTACAGTGTTTTGATTTTTGTCTTACACAATTGCATGCACAGTGCGATCAAATTACATGCATCAATTTCCAGTTAAAATAAACAAGAAAAGTGATAATACTGGAAATAACAATTTAATTTATATTATTCACATTGTCAAGTGGTTCTGTTAAAGCACAGCTTCTGTAGTTGAAACAAAAATTACTTGCTTGGTGTGTCATCATTATTTCCTGTTTTCATTTAAGTATAGGCCACATGCTATGAATATATTTTTCTTTAATAATAGATTTAAAAATCATTGATAATAATTTATAGAATGTATAAAACTGCCGGAAAAAATCCTGTGAATTAATAGGTAAATGAATGGATAGGCGGGCTTTTTTACATCTGATTTCCAGTGTCACGGTGAAAAAGGCTGCAACTGTTCAGATGTGTAATTCATGTTGCCTTCTTCATATTATTATCCTCTTTGTTTTTCCACTAGTGCCACCTTCTCTGTGAAACATAATTACTCATGAATTTTAATGAAACTCAATTATTTAATACCATTATCACATTTAATACCAATGCAATAGCTGTGATTCTTTTCTGGAGACATTGAAAAAATCTTCTTTGTTGGACAACTCTATCATATTTGGAGTGAAGCAAAAAATCTCTTTTTGATGCTTAAAGAAGTTAAATTCTGTGATTTATGTTTTACCTTTACAGTGTAATTATCTGTACATTATACAAAAGTAACACAAATACCCAAATTTAATAGCAGAAAGTCAATACTTGAGCTACATTTTATTTTTATATAGTTATTTGATTGAATAAATTCTCCTGTTTAGATTGAAATATTATGTAGACACTTTTGTCTGATATTGGAAAAAAATTAAGAAACGCACTGCCGAGAACATGTCTTTCTTTGCTTTCTTTAGAAGTAATTATGTTTTTGTAGGAGAAAGCATTACATTCAGAAAGTTAAAAAAATATGTGGTATAAATCTACACACTCCTGCTAGAATTTGTTGCTGAAATATATTACAAATTGCATGTTTAATTATTATTATCTGAATATTAGTAAACTGTTAAACCAGATAACTGTCACTTATTTCCAATTAATGGAATTTCATTGACAAAAGTCCGCACCTAAAAGAATTCTAAAAAAAAATCCTCCATTTATTTTTTTGAGAAAAAAATTGATTATTATTAACCGATTTATTAATTTCAGCTTAAATTATTTATTTGCTCCATTCAAGTACTTAATATATGCTACTTGCAACATTATTATAGCTATGGTAAACTGATATTACAGTTATGACAATTAGATGATGTAAATAGGTACTAAAACTCAGTGTTATAGCACTAATTGACCCCAGAGTCCCATTCTCTTCTTTATATTGGTGTAAAAGTCTCTTTTTAATTGTATGTGAGGGAGAGATACACACTCTGATGCACACTCTTTGTGTCATTTCCTGACGCTTTTGTGCACATCAGACCTTGACCCTGCAACCGTGGCAAAGCTGAAAGCAAAGAGTGCTCCTCTTCAGCTGCCCCTGCACCCCAGGGACCCCCCGTGGAGGACACGCCACTCTAATGGAAGAGAAAACACACAGACAATGATTAGCTGATTAGTGAGAGGGTGACTAATTACCTAATTGTACAGTCAAAAGGGTGGGGGCGAGTGGGGTCGCCACCAGCAGACCCCCCTACAGCTTTTCGAGGCTTGCCCTCTGTTGCTGTCCCCCCAGCCTGCTGTTCTGCTCCCTGCGACATCTGTCCCCACACACACGTGCAGATAGCAGCACCAACATCACATTTCCCCCCCCCCACAAGTGGGGTGGCACCCCCGTGCAGATGTTGCAGTCCTTGGGGCCCCTGCTGGAGCAGGGAACGGGCGGCGTGTTTGATGTGTGATGAAACGGAATGGCACAGGCCACTGGGGCGGACTCTGGGGGCTCTAGTGGGGTGGGGTGGGGCAGGGGCGGGGAGCCAGGGATCAGGGATAGAGTCTGCTCATTAGAATTTCAATCGGGATTGAGTTCTGGGCTGGGACGTCCCCACACTGCAGGTTGGGAGTCCCCATGGAGAGACCTGTCCGCAAAGCCGCACTCTCTCTCACCCAGCCTAGCTGTTTGTCATGTACATTTGCTTATCTCTCTCTCTCGATCAGTATACCCTTCTTTTTGCACTTGCACTCCTTCTCGCTCTCTCGCTCAAGTGCCCACTGCAGGTCTGCATGCAGCTACACCACACCTCTGGATTAGTGTATGATATCGCGAACTGGAGCAATTCCTGTTCTCTGACAAACCTACTACCGCACACCGGGGCAGAAACCATGAAAGCCTGTACTGACCATAGCATAGCATATATCCTCCTGGGGAGGGGTTGATGGTTACATTTGTAGGACCTGAGTTCAAATCCCTGCTCACTGTAGTAGCCTTGATCCTGCTTTTCTTCCTGAACTAAATGCAAGTAAAAGAAAAATGCCCACTTGTACAAAAGGGTAAATCACTGTAAGTACTGTTGTACAAAGCCAACAGTGTAAGACACAGTGAAGAAGCAACAGCTAAATTACTAAATTATGATTATTTTCCAATAGGTAGTCTGAAACATTGACTTAGTTGAAGATTAGAAAGGCCCCAAGCACCATCTCGGAAAGGTTCGCTTTATTTACATTGGTGCAACGATCTCGCCTGCACACCCCTGTCAGTGATGTTACCTCCCTCCTTCCTTCTTAATCTGAACAGGTTAAGAGCACCCCCTTCCCCTCAGCATCACTATGAGCCTCCCAAACACCCCCCCAAGTCTGTGGGCTGGAGACAGGCAAACAGAAGTTTAATAAGAAAGTGGGATGAGGCTCGTGCGGGGGTTCAGGTAAAGCAAAAGGATAGGTTAACTATTAAAGATCAAAGCGCAAAAACAAAGGCAGATTTCAAACGGGCCCTGAAAGCTTGGCAACAGCCACCCCCCAACCCCGCCACTGCCACCACCACCCCCCCCGGCTCCTCTGGTGATACTTAGATCTATAAATGTTTGTTTATTTATTTATTTTTAAGATTATTCATCGCAATCATAATTTGGCCCTAACAAGCACATAAGGGAGAAGAAGGCTTCCTTCCTCGTTTTTTTTTTTTACTTTCCCGCTCCGCTGTGCAGTGGGCTCTGGGATTTGGGGGAATATTAGAGGGAGTTTCTTTTTTTTGTTTGTAGCTAATGAAGGAAGCTCGCTCTGCCTTCCTCCTCCTTGTGTTTCTCTGTGCGATTAAGAGGTAGAGTTTGGGGTCGGAAGCGCAGAAACCAGAGACATTTTCAAGGTGTTGTTCATTTAAAGCCCCCTCCCCCAGCTTCCTGCCTCAGTGCGCAAAAGTTTTTCTTCCCTCCTATCAAAACTGTGAATATGCTTGTCTCCCAAAGTTTTCATTTAAGGCCACTAATCATTATGAACTGTGCTTTAAAAGTAGTTATCATAATTAGAAGGAAATTGGGGTATTTAAAGTAAGCACAAAACTTTGTTCTGAAAGTGCGTCAGCGCTATCCAAGTTATGCGACAGTGCCTTCGTTCTTTAATGCATTTTAATTTTAGGACAAAAACTTTACAGTCTTCGAGAGAAAATGTTTTACACATTATCCAGCACATGAATATGTTTGAAAAAAGAAAAACCTCTCAGGTGTACTTTGAAAAATTGCTGGTGTGAGTTTTTCTTGACATTCATGTCAAGATTTAATACGGATCTTCTCATATCTGTGAAACAAAAATGTGTGTCTGTGGGGTTTTAAATCTGACATAAGATGTTAGTGAGTGTGTTTTTGTAGTCTCCTGGTTGTGTGTGTGGGAGGTGTGTAATACTGCAGTAAGCTTTGAGTCCCCATGTTCTTTGCCAATGCTAATGGGTGTCCTTACTCCTTCACGCATGTACTGCAGTATATAGGAACATGAGAACAGTTAGGGTCACTCCATCTGGTGTTTTACCGTGGATTTACTATGATTGTTTGGCACTGATCTTTGGGTCCTCATACTTTGCCAGGGTTAGCCAAGCTAAGACTGGTACTCTTGGGGGGGGGGTGTATTCGGGTGTATTCAGTTGTATCAGATTTTGCTCCTCTGACATGGTGGAGATAAGTTTTGGAAGCATTCGTCTGTCACGTCAGTTTGAATGATACATTTTTAATGGGTAAACTGGCTCCCAAAACATACACTCGGAACACACTGGTTGTGAAAGGATTTGAGTTTCTGCTTAGAATCTATACCGTGCACAGTGTCGTTGTCTTGGAAACAGGCTGTGTGATCACAAAGGCAATCTTATAAGTGGAAGGTGGAAAACATGGGCCAAAAGTCGACATGGCCCTGACCTCTTGTCCCAACAATACAAAGTCTGTATCAGCACAGTTTGTTTTCTGGTTCTGGTTCTCTCCTCAAAGCTGAGCACCCCCTGCTGGTGGGTAGATAGTGATTTGTACATGATTTGAGGGGGGGTTTTGCCGCACCCCCAGTGAGAGTTGCCGATTCCCTCCTCTGTCACCCGCTCTGACTGCCAGAGAGGCCTCTGCCCCACAGCGGAGCCACAGGCAAGGCACATCTCCGCGGCCCTTCGTCACCAAGCCTGTTAGAGCCACCTGACTGCAACCTGGCTCACGATTATACTGCTCCGCTTGACAAAATAATTGTCATTTGTTCCTCTCCTGTCTCTCTCATAATGAGTTGGGGTGAGACAGTGGGTACAGCATCAACCATCTTTAGGCCTTTCCCATTTTAATGTTTATATCCTTTCTCTTTCAAAAGGGCCACATTGAACCCAAGATTTTCCACTGCTGGGATTTGTGCACGGTGATGCTCACCACTTTGATCGCACACAATCTGCATTGCACTACATCCTTAAAAATTATTTCATTCATTTAATTATTATGATTTAAATGTATATTGTTGGTTGAGTTCACCATGCTTGAAGAGCCACGTGGGGGCAGTGCCATTTGTAAGTTGAAAAGAACATTTTCTACTGTCCTTCACATTGCCCGACAGTGTCTCACTTCCTCTTTTTTTGAGCTAAGTGAAGCATGAAGCTTCGAATAGGCTGTTTGCAGAAAGCAGCCTCACAGATCTGCACCCGCATGTGTTTTGGTGCACTTTGGGGGCGTGCAGCAATGGCAGCACAGTAATAGATAAATTCATAATTAATCAAACATGATTTGCCTGATTGCCTTAAAATGAAGGAATAAAAATATTAGGCGCATGGGAAGATTTTTTTAAATCATTAACAATTCATGATTCTTGATTGAAATATAAACCATGATAAAGCTGTTGCCTCCAATATTGCCTGTCATAAATTAAAAATGCAGTTTGATACCAAGGTTACCAGTCACTTTTGCCTCACCCTCCCTGCTTTTACATGTGTAGTTTTTTTTTATCCCCTCTGAGCCATCATGTGGTGCAATATTAGCAATTAGGGCCAGACAGCAGAACAAGTAACTCATTAGTTCTAATTAAGCTGTGGTTAATTACTGAACGTTAAAAGGAAGAGTCCATCATGTTGAGAGACAATGTTGCTGGGAGACACAAATGGAAACAGCTGTTTTCCTTCTTGAAAGCCCACGCTTCAAGTGAAGAGGACATTTGGGGACTGAGAGGGGACCATTCACGATTGATCGGTATTAGATAATAACAATAATAATACTGTGCAGCCTTGCACCTGGTAATTCCTAAATAGGCTTCAGACCAATGCTACCCTGAATAGGATAACGCAGGTACTGAGTTATAGAGCAAGGATTAGCGGTACCATCCATGCAGATGATGAAGGTTTCAATCACACCTACTACTCTAGTACCCTTGAGCAAGGGACTATTCAGAAGATGCTATTGATCAGATGCTCACAAATACAAATGAGGAAAACCAATAAGTGCACAAGTGATTAAAAAAAACAAAATAAAAAAAAAAACCTCATCAATATAGCTCACAGTCCAGGTTGCACAGGGATATGAACTGCTGCTTTGCAGTTAAAGGACCTGGGTTCCTGCCTCTGTTGTTGCAGCTATAATCAAAGTACTTTATTAGAATTGATATGATCAAAATTACTCAGCTCTATAAATGGGTAAATCATTGTACGTTGCTCTGTAGTAAAGTGTCAGATAAATGTGAAAAAGAAAAATGTATGGGCCGTGTATGTAGTGGTGAGAGGATTTTGCAATAAATGTCATAGTATAAAAAATACAACAATAAAAATCAAAAGAATAAAACAAAATAAAAATGAAAAATCACAGTAAGATAAATGAGGAAAAGGAAGGAGTATGAAAATGTGTAAAATGTGAAAGTGATTTTTGAACATGAGTCTTGTTTTGTACACTGGCATCTGTATTAATTGGTTTCCTTTGACTTGTGCTCTTGGTCACTGTATAAGCTAAGTGAACAATCAAAGATGGCACCCCTTTTAAAGGGTCAAGAGCTACAAGTCCCATAAAAGAGGTACATTAGAGGCACAACTTGGACCAAAGCAACAAGGACAGGAATACTCAGTTGGTCTTTGAAACTGCAGGGAAAGTCAGAGGGTCAGATGGAAAATAGAATCCATGTCCTTCCCCCATTTCCTTCCCTCATCTGCTCATCTCCATTTTAGTAGATATAATCTTCCCTTCTTCACAATTCACATATCTTTCTAAGATATCGTTCTGAGATGTTGTGGGTACATTTATCTTTGGCTTGAAGTTCTCTGGAGGGACTGCACCTGGTTGTTTGGATGAGGTTGTTGATCCCTCCGTCAGGACATCATAAACAAGAAATAGAGGTGGAGATGGGCTGCTCGTGCATTGGAGCAGGGATGCCATGAACAGCTGCTGAGGGACCAAAGGGGTTTGTAGGCCTCTTATGCTTTTGGTCAAAACTGGTTTCACCTGGTTTGTGAAACGTCTCAGGGATCGTCTGAAAATTCTCCCAAGTCTTGGTCTGAAAAAACTAAAGTGTATTTGAATTTTACTTCTATGTAGTTTATCGGATGGCAACCACATTGAGCAAGAAGCACCTTCAATTGATCCTATTAGACACCTGTAAAGGGCATACCTTTTAGTGGGTTTAACCTATAAACCAGAAGCGATTTTTACTCTCAAATCTTGAATTTACCTGCCATGAAATCTTTTTTGGAGCAGAGCATTATAACGTAGGCTGCCATCAGCTCTTTTTATCACCTCCCTCTGCTTCTGAGAAATTCAGCCTCTTTTTCACTCCCTTTCTCCCTCGTTCTGTTCTATTTTTTAACGTTTAATATGCTGCATTTCCGCTACCGCTGTACCCCGCAGTTTATTGTAGAGAAGCTCTGAAGTCGGATTCTGCCGATGGAACGAGTGCAGAGGAACTCATTAAACTGCACCATGAGATCAGAGAGCAATGCACAGCCGCCTTCGAATCCGGCCGTTGAGCAAGCAGGGAATGAAGGCCCAGAACCGTGGGATATGTGGTCAGTCTGTGGTTTTCCAACTGTTACACACATATAAGGGAACCAATGCAGCGGAAGTGTGTGTTCTTGCTGACGTCCTTCCAAGAAGATTTTCAGACTTTCTTTTAGTAACATCCCACAGGGGTATCCCATGTTCTGCATTCTAGCACTACCCCCACGACTCTGTGGAGCAAAGACTGGCCACTGAAAATGAAATAAATTAAATGAAAGCCAAATGTCACACAGGAAGCCCACGCCTGTTATCATGCCATGATAGAAGAGCCCCTCCTCGACTCTCCACATAAAGTACGCTTTCAGAGTGTGTTTACACAGATCTCAGTCGATATAGCTATGGGTTTGGGAATCCATGTGTGCATAAAGTCATCTTTCACCGGTGATCTCTATCAACTTTTGTTTCTGAGATACATGCTCTCAATGAGAAGACCCCCAGATGCACCCAGTAATGTTTTCCATCTTAGTTGTTGCCTCCGCCCCTGTTATTCCCCGAGTGCTGGAGCATTTCAGAGCCTCTGTAATTGGCCATAATATCCTCCTTCACTTGAAAGCCTCGCTGGTCACAGAATCAAGTTGACAAGCCGTTTGGCGCATGGAAAACCACGAGTGACGCTGGTCACGACTGATGTGCTGTGTGGCCACCCCGTGCTAGGGCCCACTGTGGGATTTTAATATTGCAGCTCTCGCAGCTCACACTGCATACACAGGAGGGAGGTGGTCTGAATGTTATGGAGCCCACTGGGATGCAAGGGAGGAGGGGACCATGTAACCAAATGACAGTTCCTCTGCCCTGATGAAATAATAATTACACGCCGCTGAAATTTACACATGAAAATCGGCTCCACTCACATTCGCCCCATCTCACACACCAGCTCTGACAATCCCTCTATCTCAGTTTAAATTCAAACAACTCTTGTCCCCCCCCCCAGAAGAGCTCCCTCAGCCCTTAGAGAGCACACTGGGTTTTGTGCCTCGTTTTGTTTTTGTTTGTTTGGTTTATTTTCAAAATGATTTTCAAAAGACATGAGCAAGACATCATTATTCATTATAGTTTTCTCTTTCTCTGTGTTATTACTGTGGTGGGTGTGAAAGGCATTTTATTGGTAATTCCCTGTGATGTGTGTGTTATATCTGTATTTTCTGGGGCATCAGTAGCAGTAGAAGCTTGTTGCTGTTGCACCATAGAATTTTTTTTTTACACACACATTATATGGTGAGAGTCTTCCCGAAAAGTTGCAATACATTACATTTAGGATACACTGATGTGTTGAATTTGGCTGACAAATGTATCCAATATTTTACCACTCATATTCTCACTTTCACTCTCCTGTGAGGCATGGCAACTCCCAGCTCACAACCTTTCAAAAAATCTGGAAACACTAAGCCGAAAGTCTCCCATATTCTTCTACCACCTTCAGGGTTGTTGTTCTTTTTTGCCTGTTACATTATTCACTTGTGTATCGCCTTCATCTGGTGCTCACAGTTATATAAATGTAAACATTTAAATACCCTAACCGGATTTCCTTAGCCCTTTCTATACCACAGACCTGTTCATATTTATTTATTCATACATTTATTTGTTATGTTGTTTTTCAAAGTGATTCACAGTGATTTACCCAGTTATGCAGTAGGGTCATTTTTAGGGTTTTAATTTGACTCTGCACATCAGCAATGCTAACCACTGTGCCACCTACTGACACCATTAAAAATGTGAGGAAAGCTAAGAACCTCTTCCACAAGTGAATTCTAACATAAATATTTTCCTGAGGAATTAATTATTTTTCACTCAGTTCATGGCACTGAGAAGTGACTACCTTCACTTAGAATTATGGTTTGGATAGTAATATTGTAGTACTTTGGTATATCAAAAAGTAGTCGCAACAATTACACTTACTGGCTAGAGCGCTATATGCAGATATTTTTTAACTTTAACTCATAATACGTTTATTCTGTTTTTAAATTTTATTTGTTTAGACAGTGTTCTGCTTAATCCTTGATGTAAACACTGTAGTGCCTGGGGACAGTATCTTCTCACATATTTGGCCTGACCATGGTGGCCTGTAGAAGCTTCAGTCTTCGGCATGTACAGTCAGAACATGAGAGAGATGTAAGAGACGAAAGCTGGCAGTTGTGCTCTTCCATGGTGCCCCCGGGAGACGCAATACAGGACAGGGTTCAGGGCGCCAATCACATACCCCTCGCCCAGAGCAAGTACTTATTAATTTAATAAACATCCCGCCGAGACACACACGGGTGATGCTCAACTGAAACATAATGAAAAAGGCACACACACATATACACACATGCACTTACAGAAGCCCCTGGAGGGGAACTCCAGCAGAGACATTAACACAGATGCTGAAACACATGCTGTGGGGGGGGAGTGTACAGACACAGTAGCACAAAAACACCAACACCTCACACCTGACCAGGAACAGACGCATGCACTATAATGTGTACATTACCTGGTGATAAACAGGGCATGACAGATATGCAGGCATTTCATTAATAAAAATTAAAATTAATCATTGATTAAGAATGCAAGGAATTTTAACATTGGGACAGCAAAACACCACAACAGACAACACCTACTGACATGCAAACACAAACACACATCTAACTATGACCATCTCAGAGAACCAGGCCACAGAAAACTAAGTTGTCTGAATTCATACACCAGGGCAGCATAAACTTATTTTCACATGCACATGCATGTGTATCAATTTAAGGTCACAGTTCACCTAAAACACACATCTTTGGACTGTGCAAGGAAACCCATGCAAACTCTACACATACTAAGGTTTTACCCCTCAACCCAGGAACTGTGTAGCACTAGCACTACCTGCTATTCTACCTGTTACCTTTCATTTTAAGTAATTTCTGACAGACAGCATCACCCATGGAATCAGGTGAAGTGGCTCAGGTGAAACATTTAACACATTCTAGGCCAATGTCCCTATGCCTGTACTCTGTTGGCAGTATATGAAAAATTCAGAAAGCGTTAGTGTACTGGAAGAAGGCAGTGTTCACTGTCAGGAAAATCATAACGGCATGGAACCAGTGCAAACTGAAAAAATCATTCTTGCTATGTGTGCGTCTTTGTCTCCACCTTGACAGCATCATTCTTCACTAGGGGAAACAGTGCTGTGGTTCTTCTGGCTCTATATGGATTCACCTGTTGGGAACAGTGTGCAGCATGTCTCTATGTTCCCCTGGGGCACCAGAGCGAGTCTGACCTATACATGCTGGGCATCTCCTGGCGATGTTGGCTTGCAGGGTCTGCACTGCGCGGTGCCCTCATCGCTCTTTGCCTCGGCTTGCGCTGTGCGCCGGCTGGTGTAACATCCCGTAGGACCCCCTCCCCCTTCCTGTCTCTCGCTGTCTGTATATTCATGAGTTCATGTTTGTGTGAAAACCTGCGCATCGAAACGCGAGGGGAGGAAAGCAGAGGAGACGAGCAGTAGCACTGAGAGAGGCCTGTCAGAGGCGCTGGAGGACGGCAGCCCCAGGGGAGCCACTGGCACCGTTTGTAGACCTCGAATCCCTTCTCCTCTGTCTTTAAATCTGTCCTTCTCTCTTTCCCTCACTATCCCCCCCTTCCTGCACGCCGCTCGATCCCGTAACACTCGCCCTCCACGTCTCCATGGAAGCCCCCCCCAGTGCCGCTGCCGCCACGTCCCGTCTGTCCCTCCCAGTAGTGTCAGTGCGAGTTACAGACAGGGTTGCTCACAGCCTTAAATAATTTACAAGCTGATTAATAGACTCACAGGGGTATAATTAGACAGGGAAGAGACACTGGCTAGTGTAACCAGTACAGTGCTTTGGGGAATTAGAGTGGGGGATTATTAAGGAAATAAAAACTACCGGTAGTCTTAAAAAAATACAGAGGTGGAGGCGAGGGTGGTATTGCTGGGGTTGGGGGTGTGTAGAAAGTCGTTCCATGGCTACGCGGCGTTTGAAGCAGCCTCTCCAGGAGCAGAAAGCCTGGGCCTGTTTGATGTGGAAATTGGACAGTTTGATTCCGTCGACTTTAATTTTTCACAAGCTACAGGCACCCCTTGGGTGTTGCTCACATTTTTTTACAGCAAAATAAATTCGTATTTTTTCCTTCACCCCCTTTCTTAACATTTCCCTCTCTTTTTTCTCCATCTTCCCCACTTCTGTTTTTCTTTTTTTTTTAAACTTCCATCTCCCCCCACCCCCCACAAATACACACATTCACACCCCACAAACCAAAAGGGTACCTCTGTAAGGAGCTGCCATTTTGCCTTGTCTTTGCAATGCTGTCATCAGCAGAACAATTCATTGATGCTACCCTGCAAAGCTGGAAGCAGCGTCTTTTTATATTTGCGTGAGGATACGCTTCACAGTAGCAGGCGACTTTTAAAAAGTCACATTTAAATTCTAATGGCACCGTTTCAGCTTGAGTTGCCTTCTGCTTGCTTGCGGTGGCTGCTTTGGATGTAAAACCATTCTGAATGCATCCCAGGAAATTTGAAAGATGCCTTGTGCGATAGCCAGCGTTTTGCCTAATGTGGATTTCTCATGAACATATTAGTATCACAAACATGTATTTTTTTAACATGCGTGCACACGCCCACACACACACAAACACACACACGCACTTGCTCTCCCTTTCTTGTCTCACAACCAATATCCGAAGCCTGGGGCTTCCAGCCCCTCTCCCGTACGTTCCAGGAGTGAAGAGAGGGGATCTTATCTCCGAACAAGCCCAATATGTCTGTAGATCTGAGGGAGCTGTTGTGGCGCCTGTCTGCCTGTATGTCGGCCTGTCAGCTCTAATTTACCCCTTCTGTTCTTTCCATTTTCTCCCGCCTGTCTCCCCTGGATGTTACGTTCCGTGTCAAAATGGATCCTGGCAAAAAAAACAACACATTTCTCTGTTTGTACAAGCTGATGCACTTTGAAATTCAATTTAGTTTTTTTCTGTAGGTTGTGTGAAGCAGGAAAAAAGTCCCTTCACAGGGATCCCGTGACCTTGTCCTGTGACTGCAGTATTTCTGACCATTTCGAGGATCTTATTTTGAACAGATTAGTAGCTTTATTTTCCGTTTATAGAATTCGCAGGAGTAGTACTTTGAAAAACTTTGTGCTATAATTCAAACCTTAGGAGCATGTGGATAGTCAGATATCTGTTTGTAGTGATTTTATTTTTTTGCAGCAATGAAACAATTTTTGGTGGAGCAACACAGTCTTTTGCTGCCACCAGATACTGTTGTAGGAAGATCTGATTTATTAATCTCTGCTGAGTGTCATCTGTTGTCTGACAACCGCTGGGCTGTGTTATCTGCCCTACAGGCAGACCTCCCTACCCTGGAGAGGTAACAGGGTGTCAGGGACAGCTTTGGAGGGCTGTTAAATAAAAGCTTAAGAGGAGCAGTTTCTTAATGCACCCTGGCTCCCATAAAGGGGGTAGTAGGCACTGTAAGGAAACTCTGGTCTGGAGATCTGACTTTATGGTACAAGTGACGTGTTTTTTGGCTGTATGTGCTTGAGGATTAAAGTTCATTGCCATAACAGAAGATGGAGGTATAACCTTCAATAGAGATTGTGACCCTTAACCACATGCTTATGTTGAGATTGTAGTTGTTGTTGTAGTGTTACAAGCCACCCCGTTCTCAGCCTCTCTGCCGTGAAAGTCGGGGACAGGGAAGGAGGGGACAGGGATTGGCTGAATGGGGTGGCGGTGTTCAGCCGTCAGCAGCTGGGGGCATGGAGGTTAATTACTCCATTACTGGGTGGCTCAGCCTGAAGCTGTTTAAACAGGATGGTGTCAGCCGGGGGATTAGGACTCATTACTCCAGCTCGAACAAGGCCTGCGACCCTCTCCTGCTGCCTTGTTTTACAGTGAGTTTGCTCACCGTGCCAGGGAATATTCATGCCACCGTCAGGGCGGAGCAGGGACCTGCCGAGAGGGGGAGAGCGTGCTTAATTCACCCAGTCTGTCCCACCATCACCCAAACTCAGCAGGGCTACAATTATCCCAAATGCCTGAGCGGAGGCGGACTCAGATCTCTGACTCAGATTACCCCCGCCGTGCAGCGACAGCCTCCGGGGGATCTGATGGCACTCTCAGATTATCCAGCACATTGGCTGCAGGCAGGAAATGTGATGGTGGAGCAGGAGGCAAGGGGGCTGAGGAACACAGTTTATGGGGAACTGTAACATTACCGGCAGCCGTCGAGAACCAGGACGGAGACCTAAAATCCTCCCTGTCTTCTCCGTTTTGGAGCTCCGAAGTGTTAGGCAACTCCACACACCGACGATCACAGCAGATTGAGTTGAGTGATGCCCAGAGTGAACAAGCTCCGAGATCTAGAATAACAGTGCATTCTCATAGCATCCATTAAGTAATTACAATCCAATGAAAAAAGCTTGGGCTTCATAGATTCTTTGGAATTGTGTAATTGCTCCCTGTACCACTGCTTCATTCAAAGTACCTTGATTAACTCAACTTGAGGTATTATAATTCCATTGTAATTTTTCTACTGCACCTCCTCATAAAGTTTCAAATGCAAACCAACTTTCACAGCCAACGTTCTGTACTTGGCATTTTCCACATAACAAAACTGCATCTTCAAACTCCCCTTCATGTCTCTTTGTGGATTTTTGTGGAGCTGTTGACGCACCCCAAGGATTCACCACGTCCCACTGTGCATTTACTGCCACACACAGATATATTTTACCATCTCCTAAAGTTTTCCAAAGACCGGCGCAAGCGGTCCGTGTCCGCTTCATTTCATGCAACAACATGCAGCAGTAAAACCAAGGCAGCCTGGATGCATCGCTGTTCCCTCTCTCAACAAAGTGCACTTCATTTTCCACCAGGTGCTGTGCTATTCTTATTCAGAGTGCAAAGAGGAAAATTAAGAAGCATTTTACTTTTCCTTTCCATACTGTATCACAAACTTCTCTTATTAGAGGCTGAGTTAGTGAAGCTGAACAAGGGCTCAGCCAGGAAGACACAGGTGGCTGTGAGTTCCAGGTTGGCAGTGTGTATGTCAGGCCCCCTAGGGACAGTACTTTGCAGCAATGCCAAAGAGTATTACTCTTGCCACCAGTGCCTGCTTTTTTACTGCATGTGACAAACCCTGTTTAAAGAAAACTGTCATCTTGGCAGAAAATCGATAACTACACACTTCTGCAAGATTTTCCTTTTGCAGCGACAAGTCGAATTTGAATTCGGAGTGGGAAACATGGGGAAAATTTCCATAAAAGGAAATGGAATGACATGTACTAAGCATAAGGCAATTTGCAAATCCTGAATACTGTTTGTTAAAAGTTTATATAACAAGGTTACTTTTAAAGAAGTTGGCCAGGTCGACTCAAGACATCACATTGCTTTCATTTTCTATTTGTTCATTATACTCCTTAATGTCTGGAAAGAAAGTGTTAGGTCCACACATATACAAACTTTTTCTTTTTTTTACTTTTTCTCTCCCTTCTCTCTGGAAGGTCTAGCAACCCTTATCAACAAACATCCAATTATGTTGGAGGGAAACCACTTGTTTCTGTAAAATGTTGATGACAAAATGTTTGCGTGTGTGCATTTGTATGTGTGAAGCTGAGCTTCCATTTTTTAACTGAGGAAAAAAATCAATAAGGGCCAGCTGGACCTGGACACAGTGTGCAGTCAGCAGCAATCAGATTCATACTGGAAGCGGGGGGGGGCGTTCGATCCACACCTCATCACACAGCTATTAGATACCAGGGATGAGAGGGCTCGGTAAATTATTAATTTATTAATAATTTTATTTACAATTATATTTTTTCAAAGGGAGCTATTATCATTAAACCTCAGTTGAAGGTGCCGACACAGGTTCCTGTCGTTTCAAACTAAAAAAGGCGATTATTTTAAACACAGCCTGAGGAGTGGGTGAGATGTTCTGTGCTTCAGAGACTTAAGGATGCCTGGGGGAAAAAAAAGAGGAGACACGGTGGATATTTTTGTTCTATTTACGCTGGGAAGGAGAAACAGGGGAGCAGATTCGAAGGACTCCCCACCCAAGGAGCCGTCTTTGTTGTACTCCCAAAAGTTGCTACGAGAAGAACAAAACGAGCAGAGGAGCCTTCGGCTACAAAGCTCCGGAACTGTGCAATGATTTGTTTCAGTTTGAACGGAAGACAGACGCTGTCTCACTGCTCACATCCAGTCTAAAAACCTGCCTCCTTCAGACTGACGGCTAGCGCAAGCTTGCACTGCTGTCTTTCACTGCTGTAGCCACGGGTCACCTGCACTGTTCTTTGTCAGTTCATCCATGGTTAAAGTTAAATGTTTATCCTTCTACTGTTTTAAACCTTGGTGACGTTACCCTTCCACTCAATATACCTGTATTCAAAACCCCATTCCTTCTGTCGTACCCCCGATCAGTGTATAATAAGCTAAAAGTTACACAGCTACATAAATGGTTAAATAACTGTCACAAGCTTTGTGTAAAAACCTACCATTGTAAGTTGCTTTGGAGAAAATGAATAAATGATATTACATTTTCCCTTAGTTAATGCTTCATGACATGTCGGAAAACATTGACTGCCACTCTTAAAAGGTGCTTTTTTTTTCCTTTTTTTTTTGCTGAGTTATCCTGCTTCTAGTTTTAACACTTTTTTCTGGTGTTTAAGACCAATATTTACTGGTGCAATTAAAACTCAGCATCTTAGTCTCAAGTATTACTGCGGGACCCCTGCTGATACTTTAACTAGCAACCATTTGGTTGCACACCCACACCTCTAACTACTGCGCTGTGTGCTTTGTTGCAGCATATTTAGGCTCATCACAAGCCTGTCAGAAACAATGCTTGACTGTAGCTCAGTACAAGTGTGTCCTGGCTGGATGCTTCACATAGAGGAGTGTGGGTTTGTGTTGGTTTGTGTATCAGGACATGTGGCATCAGAGCTGCCGCTTACCCTCTGCTATTAGCAGCTATTTGAGACGTGGTCTTGACCAGCCACCACGGTGGTGTCCTAATTGCTGAGCGGAAAGGCCCGATTGCACCTCTAACTGCCCCCCTCCTGGCAAGGGAGCGAATGGCAGGAGGCCTCATTTGCATAGTATTACCTTAATTGAGCTGGAGACCAGTGGACAAGCCTGGCGCGAAACAACGCGGCGATAATATTACCGATGGGATGGCGATTGGTTGGTGTGGCAGCGATTTACCTGACAGCTTTATTAATTAAGGGCTATCCAGTTACTTGGGCTTTAGGAAGGATTAATAAGTAAGACGGTCAGTGGAATAAAGGCGTGCCAGTACGTTAGTTTTCAAAGGGGTGCTTCTCACAGTGGGAGGGGGGAGTTGCAATGAGGGGCTGGTTGCGTGCCGTCAGCTGATGCGATCCCCTCTATATCCATTTCCTAAATAGGCTGCCACCTTAGCTTAATGAGACATCTTTCGCAGCTTTCCCAAAAAAAGAGGCCCGGTGCTGTTACCTTCATCTGTAAATCTGGAAAATGGCTACAGCTGCATACCAGCATGGTTCAGAACCTGGTGCTATTTTCTTGGGGTTCTGGTTAGCCTGCTGATTTTTTTTTTTCCATCAGCAGCCATAAAGATAGTCATTTGTGTCACGCCTGGGAAGGTGACCCTGTTTGCGAGGCAGAACTGGTCGTGGTACACTTTAGGACAACTAGCCCTCCAGGTGGTGTCAGATGATACAGCTGCTCAAGGACCATTGGGCCTCCTTTGTTATGTTAAGACTGACACTTGATATTAGGAGCGGAAAAAAACAAAGAAATGAGGAAAAGAAAATGGCCCTTCCTCTCATCGGATAGTGAGCAGTCCAAATGTGTAGAGTTAATAAGTTACATTTCTTCATTAGAAAGACAAAGTATATAGTATCTCTGCCAAATTACATGACTATTCGACTTTGGGATGTACCGGCTGAAATGAAACTTTGGCAGGAGCAGCCATCCATCCAGTAACTTCTCGAACTGGTCAGGGTCACAATGGTTCAGAGCCTATCCCGTAATCACTGCACGCCAGGCTGGAAAGAGTACACCCTGGACAGGACACCAGTCCTGAATGGAAGAATTAAAAAATTAACTATCAAATTCATGTTTATATTGGTGAAATTTACTGTTACAGCGCAGTTTTTTTATTACCGCCATCTTCCATTTTGCTGTTCCCTGAATGCGCAGACACTATAAATGGAGATAGCAGCTGGCTGCACAAACTCTTAAGGAGCACTCAAAGCTCTAGGTCCATTCCTGCATTTTGCCACCGCCATCCATCTGTTATCATTATCTGCCTTATCCTGCCTAGGGTCATGGCAGTCTGGAACCTATCCCCATATCAGTGGGTTCTAGGCTAGTGGAGTCTAGTACTATAAGCATACCCTGAATTTTGACAGACACATTATAGGTGATATAGAGGGCCTAATTAATCTGGAACACATGTCTTTGGACTGTGGGAGGAAACAAGAGCACCTCAAAGAAATCCACACAGACACAGGGAGAAATTCCACACTGTGAGGCAACAGCGCTGCTCACCGGCTTACCTTGTTTTGCCACCTCCTTACTTTAATTTTACTTCCTATCCTTACACCACCAAATACCACCCCCTTTCTCCCTGACTGCCAGTCCCACACGTTGCTAATACCAGTGTTTTAACTACACTCCACTTTGGCCAGTCCACGGCCTGTTACAGCCTCAACATGAGTGCAAACAATCAAAGTCTTTGGGCCCAATGAAATATGCATGGCTGTCCGTGACGGGCAGATAAAGCAGGGCAATTAGCCACGTAATCCGAGAGAGACGCGGGCCGCCGTCAGGCTCCGCTTGCCACCCCCTTCCCTCTCTCCCTCTCCCTCTCTACTCTCTTGCTCTCTATTAGTTAAATGTATTTTGTGTATCCGCTCCCCATCAAATCAAGCAACACTTCCTCTAATTGGCTCATAAATAATACAACACCGGCCGCATTATAATTTCATCAGTGGTAAACATTGCTGGGGCTGTCTGTAAAGAATCTACCCCTCATTAATTTCTTAATTCGGCAAGATCGGAGGAGAGGCTGAAGAGAAGGAGATGAGTGTGGTGCTGGGGGGGAGGTCGGGCGAATGGGGCTACTCATTTCACCCCAGGCAGTAAGGAAAGGGTGAAAAATGAAATATAACGGGAACCAGACAATGAAGACACTGCTGGGCTGGTTAATGGGTGTCAGAAAACTGATTTGAGGGTTTTTGTCGGCCTCAGCGGCCTCTCAAGTCGACACAAAACGCTGGCGCAACCCAGGCTCGAGCGCACACACTCTCACCACCTTTGTTTCAGTCTTGCTCACTCTTCTTTTCTTTCACACAGTTTATGAATTTTTAATAACATGGGGGGGCATAAATATTTATTATAATTGCTTTGCACAGCGGTTATTATCAGTGTCTCTTTTCTCAAGACAAATATTCATTAAAAATCCTGCACACCCCCAGCCCTGAAACAGTCGCATACGTGCGCGTGAGCACGGATTTAAAGGAGTGTGTCGGCTGTGTGAGGAACAGGTAAGTGCCCATAATTGGGGGATTGTGTATGATGGGGCTGGGAAAACTTCGTAATTCCCTAACCTGCTCTCTGGAGTGTGAGTATAAGTCTGTTCTTAAATTGGGAATTAGATTTTACTGGGAAGTAAGACAGCAGATTTTCAAAGGAAGGGTTGCACAGTGGGTAGTACCTCAGACGAGGGTTCAGATCTGGCTCATCTTGTGTGGAGTTTGCATAGGTTTGCTACCCCAGTCCAGAGACACCTGTTTCACATAAATTGGTAACTCTTAATTATTAGTTATGTGTGTGCGTGCATGCGTGTGTGCATGTGTGTGTGAAAGAGTACCCTATAGTGGACTGGCATCAAGTCAATGCTATAGTCTATCTAACACCAAGTGCTTCCAGGGAAGGCCCTGAACCACCATAATTCTGTACCGGATAAGCAGTTATTAAAGACTGGATCAATGGAATAATTAATAAACAAATCTATATGTTACTTTAAAGAAAGCATTATTTGTACAAAACTTAAAAATCTTTTTATTAAATTAGTGGTTTGAGTGAAAGGTACTGTCACAGACAATCATTTGCATGACAGTGGATGAACTTCGAGAGCAGGACAACGATATGATCAATGTAGCTGTAAGACAGAGAGAAATGGAATCTTGCCTGCTGAGCCAGGGAATGAGGAGGCCATTTTTTCTCAAACAGGACAAGATAGAGTTTTTGCAGTCCAAAGGTTTTACTTCCACAGGACATTCTGTGAAAGCTGTGTCTCTGTGTAGGGTCTCATCAGAGGCCATGTGAGGCCTTGCTGACATGGAGACTTTGACACCACCCGCTTGTACAACAGCTGCTTTACTGGATTCTACCTGCTGCAAGGGAGCCCTTGATGGCCTAGTATCCCTGTCCCAGCAGCAGGCAGCTCACCCCTGTCCACCCTGTAGGGGGCGATAGAGCATCCCCTTAAGGCACTGCACTCACCATCCTTTCACTTCATTTCACTGCTTGATATTTAGCTATTATTTTCAAATACATTCTCATTTCAGTTATTCTCTTAAAATTTAATCATTCCAGCCTGTGATCTTTGAAAGGCAGTTATTAAAGTGACTTTCACTCTCGCACTCACTTTTTCTCCCTCTCTTTCCTTTTTCACAGAACCTAATTATAAAGAGCACCCAAGTGCCTCAGCCTTCAAAAAGAAAGGTAAAGTCTCTTCTGTCTTTTTGATTTCAGAAACCCAAAGGCGATCCCTCACCGCCCTTACCCACCTGGCGCTTAATATCTTCACTATTAAAGGAAGCTGACACCTCAGAGACGCATGCTGTATGATGTGTGACGGGCCTATCAGAACAGGGCACCAGAGGGCTCGGAAAGCACAGGCTGCATCCGGGGACAGGGGTAAGTCCCGCCCACCACAGCTATGGCCTGCAGGTATAACGTAACTGATTTAGGGGTCGACTACGGGCAGCGCCTTAGAAATGGCACCCATGAACAAAAAAGTTTGTGGTGCAAAAACGAGGAGGGAAAGTACTCCGTTTCCAGTGATATTGAAAAGCGTGGAATACTTCACAAGTTGAAAACACTGGCAGCGTAAAATTGCAAACTATTTAGGTCCCTTTGGGTAAAATTTAACACATACTGTAATAACCAAAGAAAAAAGTGATAATTGGCACCTCTCAGTAAACTTAGTCAATAATTAGTCTACTAGGGCCACAAGCGCTGTTGTAGTTATTATACACATTGTGGTGTGGGTATTATTATTATTATTATTATTATTATTATTAGGAGTAGGGCTGGAAGTGCGTCTGTGACTCGCTATGTTTATAAATCCGTTGTCATTAGTAGGAACTCCTCTGATTTCAGGAGAAACGGCAGTTTTCAGGTGGAGATGGTGCTTGGTTCAGAACCATAAGCCCTTGTAGCACCCTGTCTGTCATACTGACTCCTGGAATGCCACTCCATTAATAACAACAACAGTATTAGCAAACATCCTCCAGGATGGCCCTTGCAACCCCCTGTCAGCGCTGCACTGGTTCTTCCCAGGGGACCAACGGGACCCTGGGTAATTGTACGCTTAATTAACGTGCCAGTTAATTGTGGCCTGCCTGCACCTCAGTGCCGGGGGCATTAGTTCCACCCCAGCAGACACGTGCTCGGGAACATGCCGCTCTCTGATTATTGACATCTCACACTCCCTCCCCCGTCCCAAACCTGGCGCCCTCAGGCCACTGAGTGCAGAGGAGGGGGACGGGCATGTGTAGTGGTTAGAGGGCCGTGTTAACAGCCTGATTTAAAAGTCCCTTCAGATCTGCCCCGGCGACAGGCCCCGGGCCTGTTTAATTACCACAGGGGCATCGGTACGTCACGTTTGAATGTTAACACCGGAGGGAAGTGTGCTTGCGTGGGTGGGGCAAGTTCCTATCGAAGGAGCCAAGCAAGACCCTTCTTCTCTCAGACGTTTCTTAGTCTTCCTGTACTCCTCAGATCCCAGAGTTAAACTGAGAAGTTTTTATTCCAGTCAATCTGATTATTAGTCTGTGTCTACATTTCAGTATTTAACTCTGCCTTTTACACACACACGTAACAACAAAGTAAACATCTACATTAAATTAGCAGATGCTTTTCTCCAAAGCAATATATGATTTTTAATTAGTATTCACCTGTAACTTTGATCCAAGGTGATGTAAATATTAGATGCACTACCTGCAGTCGACTCATCTGTAAACCAGAACAACATTTCATACTCACACATAAAGGAGCAGTTGACCTGAAACAGAATCTTTAGACATTTATCCAATTATACAGCTAGGTAATTTTTACTATGTCAGTTCACAGTTAAATTCCTTGATTGAGGGAATAACCATAGCACAGCAGGGTTTTGAACCCAGGCCTTTTCATTGCAGGGCCAAGACAGTTACCACTCCACTACCAACTGGTATGTTTGTGAAGGGATAAGCTGTGATATTTTCCCCAGTAAAAAGTTTAAAAATTTTTATGAACATTTGGCTCAATCAAGTCAGTTTCGGTTTGACACACTGAAGTATGTGTTGCGTGTAACATGTCTGCAGGCTAAATTTGGCAGCTCAGTGAGTTAAAGGCCCTACATAATATCCAATACTATTTACAGTGTCTCAGTCACTTTTATCCCGTCATGACAACAGAATGCGACGACAGCAGGTTTGCAAAAGTTTCTGGGAAGTGTGGTGAAAATGCACAGAAAAATTGTTTTCCAAAATGATAAAAATTTATTTACAGAACAAAAGAAAAAAGTATGCAAAGTAACCAAAAGTGATCTTGGGCACAAGTGACATGAGTCAATAAATTTGAAGGATCTGATACATCAGGCATGAAACCTGCTTGGAACACAGTCCACAATAACACTAGAAGAAGTAGGAGATCCTACCAGAAGAAACAGCATTGCGTGTAACCATCACCTGACCAGTGAGTGGGATTCTAACCAGCACCTGACATGCAAAGCACAGCTGCTGGAGTACTGGGCTTCCTGATCATGGTAAGAACTGCAGTTTTACTCTCACTGTATGTGGTCTTAAAATGTAGGGTCTATGCAGAACACTTCAGTGTTTCATTACAACTTTAAGACCCTGAACAGCTTAAATAACCAAAAAACAAGTAGCATTTATTCACCAGAGATGTTTACAGAAATAAGTCACAGAGGTGAAAAAAAATAAAACCAACCACTTACACGTGGAGTAAATTTGAATACACCTATAAACTATAGACATAAATACAAACCAAGAAAAGCTAAATAATATAGATCATTAAAAATAGTGACAGGTTTTTGGGGAGAGGTAATTATAAATATGGTGCCGAGTTCATCATACGTGTCGTAAAATTTGGGAAGACCACTGTGACAAATGGATTTTGGCAAATCTGAGAATAGTCAACATTTAGGGGATGAATTATCTTATGATAAATTCAATGATTTGTAGTTAACAAATTAAACCTCAAAGTAAAACCTTGTGTGGGGTGAAAACTACAAACTGTTATACAAGCCCATTTAAGATGGAGAATTTCCTGAGCTGTCACACAAACTTTTTTTTTTTCAGAAATCACAAAATTTACTTTTTTTTAATGGTTTAAAAAAATTGGGCAATTTATAAATTGTGGCTTAAGAAGCAGTTTCAGCAGTCATATCTTGGGACATCCATAATGAGAACGATGCTGCAGAAAAGGTATGGAAGTGTAAACTGATCTCATCAGAAGAGTACAAGAAATGTGTTGGTGTTCGAGCTGACTGTGGAAGTTTTGACAGCAGTGAGCCAAGCTCTTCTGCATCATCCCGAGGCACCAGGTCTGCTGTTACACTTTCCTGATTCTCATCACAGGAGGATGCTTGAACTCAGCTTTGTTCAACTCAGTAGCAGACTTTATCTGCAAGAACACTGGACCAGAACAACGCAAAATAAAGGGCCAACATGTAGGAAAGACATAGTCTTCAGAACCATGGTCTCTGGCTGCTCTCTCTCATCACTATTAATTGAGTCTTTAACTACGAAAACTACGAGCCACAGGTACGTGATGCAGGAAAACACGGTGACCAGGTGCAGGTGTTGGTACCCCCATGTGTTACATCCACACTTTCCATAATAGTGAAAGTTGTAAGCATCCCAAACAAAGATAAAAGTGGTCCTCTGCATCAAGTACAACAAACAGACTTCTTCCAAGCTTCTCCTTTCCCATCCCTGGGCTGACCCAGTTCAGACCACGGCCCATCCCCCCACTCACTGTGTGGTGCTCCAGCAGAAATGCAGCAGATCTAAGCAGAAATGATTGAGGGACTTGAGGAATCTTCCACTCCCAACAGTACTAAGGATGGCGTGGGCAAGAAAGCGGCACTTTGACGATCTCCCTTGGCCCCAAGCTCCTCGTGAAACAAGGGTTAATGGCGTCTTGCAACTTGCTCTCCTGGCCCCCCATCATTAAAATGAGCCGCACATGTGCTAGTGGGGGGCTGTCCCTCATTACTGTGGAATTGCATTAGGAAGAGGGACCTCTGGGAGACGCCTCGCTTTGCTTCCTGCAGTGGTTCAACTCTGTCATCTTCTCCCTTTTCTCTCTCCTCTTACTGCAGGGCCTGAAGGACTGAAAGTCTTTTTTGCCCTCTTTCTTCCACTCCCCAAAAACTTTCATTTTGGATATAGATACACAGTTATTGCTTCTGAATGTCTCATGAAGCTCCATGGTGGCACCAAAAGGAAAAAGACTTAAAAGTCACATCCGTTTATACGCCATCACTGTTTCCCACTTGGAACTGTAGAGACCGTATGCTCTGTTGACCCGTCCCCACAACCCAAGACCTACAGTGCAGAAAAGAGGGAATTTCTTTTTCCTCCTCACTCAGTCTCACAACTCAGGAGGTCTGGAGGTCCAGTTGCGCAGTATAGCAAAACTGTGCTCTGCAATTTCACCTCGGGTGGCATAGTTTACACAGAGTGGTGGCTAGCAGAGCGGGAAGTCACAGAAGGTACATGGACCCTGCAGTATCCTCTTTATCCAGTCTGGATCTGAAACAGGAAGTACCAGTGAAGGAATCAGACACCATTTCACCACTATTATCGTTATTAGCTTAACCATTAGCTTTTTTGGTGGGAAACAGCACAGGGAGCTGTCCTGGCGAATATGAGGAGAACATGTAAACTCCATACAGACTGAGCTGGATCCAAACCCACAGGTCAGGATCTGTAAGGCATCAGAGCTACCTGCGGTGTCACTATGCCACACCATTAATACACAGATTTAAAAAAAAGCCCACAACCTGTATGTACACCCCTGGCAAGAAATTAAGCAGCACATGAGATCACTGCCATTACAGCAAATAGGGAGTGTTGAGAACATCGTCCCCCATGTAATAGCGCCCCCTAGGAGACACTAGGGGATATGCTGGCCTCCTACCCTCCATATGCAGAACTTCATTGCTTTTGTTCGCCTGCAGATGCTCGTATCCAGAGCTATTTGCAGGGCATTCAAGGTGAAAATCCAATAAGCGGCGACAGCGGCGTGGAGCAGTAAACAGCAGAACAATATCGGCATCGGCAGTATCACTACGGTAAACAAGCGCCAAGGCACAAACTTTGTAATAAAGCACAGCTGAACATGCTGCAAAAGCAGGAGTAACGCATGTTCAAATATAATTCCATATGCTGCAGTAAGGGCACCGGAGGCAAAAATAAGGGTGGGGTAATCAGAATGGCAGAAGGCAGCCTGGCGACGCAGCGGAGGGAGAGGAAGCTGACGCTCACCTTCTGGCACCGCGTATCTGGCGATGCTATCCTGCAGGAGGCAACGTCTGTACTTGAGGGACTGACACGCCTGGTACGTCAGCACACACCTGAAACGCACCGAGAGAGCAGGGGCCACCGTCACGATCCCAGACAAAGTCTCACAACCAGGTCGTAGACCAACGCTCTACCTGCTAACAGGTGGGTGAAACTGTCACACCTGCTGAAACGAGACAAAATTAGGATCGATGAGCAGTGCTGAGGGTGAGACGAGAGGCAGCACCTGAGCCATATATGTCCGTTGCTGCATACAGCCTGTTTGTGGTCGGTGAAGGGCAACACCTCCTTGCACAGGCTGCAGTACTCAGGAAACGTCTGTTTGTTCATCTTCTTAAATATGTGGCCGATGAGGACCTGAGAAAAATGCACAGCACAGGAGACAAAAGATGACTGAACCACAAACAAAAGTGTCCCCTTCTAAAGGGTTAAAGGTTGGGTCCTTAGTGTCCAATAGTTTCTGATTTACCTTAGCAGTTCTGTCGTTGTAGGTGGTGTCGCTGCTGAGGAAGTCGCACACTCCCCGTGTCGGGATACTGGTGTTCTCCGTGATCCAGGTGTGCAGGTACACCTCCCCCAGCACCTGTTTCATGTGCTCCCGTGCCAGGTGCGACTCCATCTCCTCAATCCAGGCGATGATCTCGCTTGTCTGCTCCTCAATAGCACCACCTTCTTGCTCGCTCAAATTTGTTGTGGTTTCTGTTGTCGCCGTCAACGTGTCCTCAGTGGTAGAGGGCTCCTCGCCATCTTCCTCCGCAGCCTCCTCATCAGCAATGAACACCTTGGTGTCCTCATGGGAGAGCCACCACTGAGCCTCAGCAGAAGCCTTCTGCCGTGACTGGTAGAGCACGCGGTACAGGAAGAGTTTCAGTCGCCATGGGTAGGGCGTGCCACAAGTATGCAGCTTGTCATCGAGCTTCTCAAGAAGCTGTGGTGGAATGCGCTTGTCCTGTAGGACCTTCAGACGCACCAGGTCCAACAGGTCTGCCTGCTGGAAAAGGTTCTGGATGGTTGAAGACAGCAGCTCCGCAGCTGCCTCTTCTGGTGTCTTCAGCGTGATAAACTGAACCTGGTAGTTTCGACTCACTGGATGCTGACCATTGACCAGTCCATCTGCGGACACCAAGGCCAAGTAGGCCCCACTGGGGCTGAGGGCGATTCCATGCATCCGGCGACCAGCCACACCCTCCGGCAGGGCAACCTGCTCCTGCTTGAATGTCACAGCCGCCTCTGTGAAGATGGGTTTGAGCTTCTTCACAGAGCCATCCAGAGAGCAGGTGAAGATGGAGCCCGCATATCGGTTGGTGGCCATTGATATGATGGGCGTGGAGTGCAGGCCCGTCACATGCGAGTTGTGCACGTTCAGGCCGGCCTTAGTGATGAGCAGCAGGCACCAGAAGACATAGGGGCCACGAGCGGCCACCACCAGGCTGCAGTTGCACTTCTGGTGCGGGTGGAAGAGCGAGATGCACTTGATGTTGTGCACGGGGATCTGGTCCGTCTCCTGCCACAGCACCACTGGCTGCCGCAGCGTGAAGTAGCCTTTGATGGCCCTTAAGTTAACAGGCAAGATCTTAACGGGTCCCACAGAGCTGCCGACGATGAGGCCGCTCATCTTGCGCCCACCGTGCTCGTACTCCCACCAGGCCAGTACGCTAGGCGCCGACACCCCTGATCGGATGGTGTTGCAGGACACCACCGAGTCGTGGTCCACGAAGGGCAGCTGAAAGTGCCAGACAACCACGTCACCATTCTCCATCAGCACAGCCAGCAGCACCGTGCCCACGTCCTTGCACTCGTTGTTGGTCTGCACCTCCTGTGTTGTGCACACGCCAGACCACTCCATGCGCACGGGACTTTGCATGCGGTAGCGGCGCCGCAGCTCTGCCGGGTCATCCAACGAACCCAGCGGTGACTCAGCACCCGGCAGCGAGTAACCCTTCTCCTCCAGCATGCGTCCATACATGTCAGTCAGGTCTACCAAGGGGCTCCAGTGCAGGCGCCGGGGGCTGCCGTGCAGGGTGAGGCGGCCGTCAAGCGTGAGCGAGGCCAGCAGGGAGCGACCATTGCTGTCGCAGCCCAGTGGAGACCAGCAGGCGTATTTCATACCACGCAAAGGTGCCAGGCTTCCCGTGTTGGGGTTCATCACCCGATCCAGCATGAAGGCCTGGCTTACAGCCGGGTCCTTGGAACTGGCCAGTTTGTCTTTGGCCTGCTGCACCTCCTCCTCGGGACCCACCTATAGTACACCGTTAAAAAATATTATTGTAAGTCATGTAAAAACAAATACATGCAAGACATAAACATGAGTGAGCAGCACAGTGGCACAGCAGGTGCTCCCTGTCTTCCTGGTGCTTGACAGCTCCTGGGCTGTAGGTTTGGATGTAAGTCTACGTGCTCTGATTTACTCCACCAGTCTAAAGCTGCGTTTCAGGTGAAGTGGTGACCAATAGTTGCCGTGTGTGTGTGTGTGTGTGTGTGTGTGTGTGAGAGAGAAAGAGAGTGAGTTTGCACTTTGATGGATTTGCATCCCATCCAGGCTCTGCTGTCTCATGCTCTGTTTTTAGGATAGGCTCTGGACCACCACAATCCAGGACTAGAGAAGCAGTTACTGAGAACAGACGGAAGTTATGGGCATGCAGATAGGTAGGACAACGTTTCAGGCAATTGTCTTGCATTCTGATGGTTGTTGGTTCAAATCCCTGCTCTTGCTGTAGTTCCCTGGATCAAGGACCTTATATTGAAACAACAGGATGTATAAAAAGGGATAAATCGATGTAAAGATGACTGTGTAGCCTTGTATGTAAAGAACACAGCTAAAATAATCGCCATAGAAACAACATTTTATTTTATCCAAGTCAAAGTGCAGGAAGCAAAGTGATGGCCATGTCAGTGTGCTGTCATCTTCTTGTAAACACCCGACAGCAGGCGGGGCTACAGGGAGCCTCTCAGCCCTCGGCCCCCCGCCCTCGGCCCTCCGCCGTGTGGTACCTTGAGCACGCAGGCTCTGTCCGGCAACGGGATGGAGCTCCGCTGGACCAGCAGGTCCTGGGCGCCGCTGCGCGGGTCGCACAGCACCTCCATCACCGCCACGCTGCTGGAGCTCGCTGCCGACACTCGGTGGTCCTCGGACCACGCCAGCGGCTCCAGTCCGCTCACCGGGTTCAGGAGCTTCACGGCTGGTTCCCGCTTTACTATCGGTCCGGCTCCGCTCCATGGGTCCGAGTTTCGTTCGTGGGCGATACCCGGTTCGCTTCCCGGGTCGGAGTCACGGCCGTTCACTGTGCCGTCCGGATGCGGAGCCGCCATTTTCACGTACAAAAACAACAGCCGGCGTAGCCAGGAAGTTGTGGTCCCTTTAGAGGCGGGATTTCCGGTGTACGCTTTCAACCAGGCGGGTTGCCAGATCGTAAAAAAAAAAAGATTCATAAATCCGTTAATATTTATTTCTAATTTATTATATTTTAGATTAATCTGCTAAAATAGTGGTACGGCAAATAAGTCCTTAGGCATGCACATCTATAACCAAAATAAGATATATAGACCGTACATGTAAAAAATTAGTTTCCTCTTTGGACTGCTAGGCATTTACCATCTCAGTTGTTTGGAGTAGTAATAATTTTTTTGTCAAAAGATTTCTGACTGTAGTGCAATGTAAAATGGAGCAAATATGAAGAAAAGTAATATATGGTTATCTAATTACTTTCATTTTCTCAAAAGAAAATGTAGTACTTCTCAGTTGGTCAGTTTCATATTTTATGGGGACATAATCCATCCACGATGGTGCCGTACAAAAAGCCTATTTAAAGGACTTAAGCATATTTTAAAAAAACAATTGCACTTTAGCATCACCTAGAAGTATTTATGCTATACTGCCACATATGTGCATAAAAACTGCTTATACTAAGCTGTCTGATCACCTGGATCAGCAAAAACAACTACAGAAGGACATGATGCTGTCACACATAAAGTCAACAGAGTTAATAATAATCTGTATGGTATTAATAACTGTGATAATTAACATTTTGTTCTATTTTTCAGAACATATAATATTTAGAAGGTAATCCTCTCTCTTCTCCACCTACATGTTCTTCCAGCTGGGTGATTTATGGCACCAGCATTTCACACCAGGCTTGGGGTCTTCAGCCAGGCTGGGAATTTGGGTCGGAGAGTCAAGACTCATTCTGTTTGCTGCAGGTGAGTTTGGAGGTTGAGGGGCCATGTGTGGTAATTCAGTGTCACCTCCAAAGTGAGTAACCCCAAACTTTGTCTAAACATTGGTTTCACACTTATTGTAGAAATAGCCCCCTACTGGTAATCGGGGGCCATTTACGCCACAACCTCACTTTTTTAAAATGTGGATTAAGACATCTCCCATAGAAGTTGCGCCCATGCATGATCTTACTTTAGCATCAGTCATTTGGCATGAGAAAGCTAATTAGCATTTAACATTTTCATGTAAACAGAGTCCAAGGATAATCTCACTAATGGCTCCTGAAAGTCATGGTTGTTAGAGCCTCCCATAGTGTGATGTTAATGTTCTACATATGGATATAGAAATTTTTGTGGGTGTTAGCAGCTGGACAGTTACTGAGGACTGCTGGGTACTGATGGTGTTAGGGAGTCATACTGTGCTGGTCATAGGTCTGATCCGGAGTGTTATAGCTGGAGAGCAATGCATCCTGGGGCTCCCTTATATTTCTGGAAATAGAGGTTATTTGGGTGATGGCTACAACATATATCCCATCAGCCCAGATCTGCTGTTCGGGCTGGTGACCTTGGGTGCAGGTGCAGGAGTTGCACGAGTTACTAAAGAGGATAAGAAGTTTCATGCTATAATAGAACTTTTTCCTACTGTTGAAACTTAAGCATTGTTCAGTGTATCTGCACTTTTGCAGTCAAATCCTGTGTTTCACTGTTCCATCCTGCTTAGGATAGTTGTTCTTAACTGTGACCACAATGTAGACTGTTTTCTGCAGCTTTGCTCATTATGCTTGACCTGCCTGTTCAATATACTGTAAAGTTATTGATTTTCTTTTTAAAAATTAATAATTCAGTCGTCATTATCAGTGGTTTGGTATTGGTACCTTCCCCAAACTGTAGCCACAAAGCTGGAAGCACACAGTTGTCTAGAATGTATTTGTATAACATATGGGTGCAGCTGAAACACCTCAGCCATTAGAAGAGGGATTCACATACTTTTGACCATAAAGTGTATAGGACAGTAATAGAATATTTTTATGAACAACTGATGTAACCTGGACCTCTGGGCTATAGAACGTTCTTTGTTGCTGTATTTTACGTGACACGGCTACTTTATTGTGTAGCATGTCATCTCCGCAACAGGAAGACTTCATTTGCCACATGGGGCACTCAGAGCTTGGAGCTCTCCGCCCGCAGGTCGCCAGTGTCAATCACTCTGTCCTCCGGTGCAAGGTACAGGCCAGCAGGTTGATTAAATGGACTGGGAGTATCAGCACGGCTCAAGTAATCGGAAACTGCTGGAGCGACTCTCCGCACAGGAGGCCCCGTAACGGATGCTTTTAAAGTGTCTAAATTATTCACCTGCCCCTGTCATTCCTCGTTTTATAAATAGTTACGATGCACGGCTAAATAAAACTAAATACCCGGTGGGTTCGGATTGCTGCTCTCTGATAAAATAAGACGCAGGGAGAGGTCCGATGTCTCACTCTGGAGCTTGTCCAGCAGTGAATTCCCCGAAAAAGAGCTTGGACCACAGGGGAAGGCTTGTGTCCGTGGTGAATGTCCGATGTCTCACTCTGGAGCTTGTCCAATGGTGAATTCCCCGAAAAAGAGCTTGGACCACCGGGGAAGGTTCGTGTCCGTGGTGAATGCTCAGTGACCTGCGTGTCTACCACAGTCTGCCTGAAAACCAGTGTGAGAGCCACCACTTTGGTGCCACCAGCACAACCATGAAGCTAAAAACATTTCACCTTTATTGCTGCAGTGGTAACAGCTCTTTAATTATAATTCTGACACTTTTTTAAAACTGGATCTATAAACGTGTGACAGTAGTGCTGCTTTCTTGATGCTTTGTGGGTTATACGGATTATTTTTCTACCACCACTTCCCAAATCCCCCATGATCCTCATAATTTTTAAAGTACTTTTTCTGCCACTCCCATGTGCAGCACATCAGAGTTCCAGAGTTGTGCCGTGCATCCATGTGCGAGTCTGACCAAGGCCTCCAGCTGCTCCTGCTCTATAGCCTGGGGACAGGCCACCTGCTGACACCGTGGTCCCCACCATTGGGACCTGCAGTGCACTCATTCGCACTCTTCCCTTCCCCAGCTGTCCACTGCAGAAAAACACTAGAGGTACAAGTCCAGTCTCTTACTTTGGCATTGTCCTCCTGCATCGCGTACAGCAGGAATCACTATCTGTATTGTATGAACAGTTGTTCACAAACTTTGTAACCACAAGTGCAATTTAGTACATTTATTCTTTTTCTCCTGCTCACTGGGGTGAGCTACTTATATGTATTTACCCATATATATATATAAACCCAGTTAGTTTTTACTGAAGCAGCTTTATAGTAAGTACCTTGCTCAACAGTACAACAGGAGGAGGTGAGATTCTAACTTTTATAGCCTCCAAGTGCAAAGGCAGCAGCTTACTTACTATGTCACCGGCTGCCTCTAGTTAAATATTATGTTTCTGCTTCTTTGTTATCTGGGGATTCTTTCCTGGGTGCTTTTCCTTGCTTTGTTCTGTTGTCATTGGGTCTTTGGGCTGAGCCTGCCTATTTTTCATGCTTGCTGACCTTTGCCCCTTTCTGTGTTCTCTGCTAAGCCTTGGTTCTATGTAGATGTTTCTGGACATTTCTGACCCCACAGAGACATTTTGTTCATATTAAATGTGTTTTATAATTCCCCTAAGTGGTGTAGACAACTGCAGCAAGTCACATCCATGCAGTATCTGGGAATATCATCCCCACCATAATGCGGCGCACTATGAACATGTTCCTCAACTCCCACAGGACCAGCATGCCTGCAGCCTGCACCCGACAGAGCCTGCAGCTCCGGGGGTCCCCTGGAGGAGGCTGACAGTGCCCCCACAGGCTGGCACGTCAGGGATCAGAAGTTGGCAACGCCTGCAGAAAGCCCACACGGGGCCAGCTGCAGAGTTGCACCTGACAGGTGATGCTCTCGATCGTGTCTCCGCAGGCTGCACTTCTCCACAGCGCGGCCAGAGGCCGGAGATGAGCTAGGAGTTTCTCCCCCCAGAACACTCCCCGCCTTCACAGTGAGCCATCAGTTGCCTGGCGCCCGCGCAGGCTCCAAACCTACCCCACGCCCCCCCCAGCGGGAGACCGATGATTGGCTATCAGTAGGACACAAGACGCTGGGGAGCTCTATTTTTAGAGAGCAGCAGAGAAGCACTCTCAACAAAGAGTTTCCTTAAAGAGACAACAAAGTGAGATTAACATACTCTTCTCCATTTCTTATCACTTCCCCATCCTTTCAGCTGATCGGTAGTTTCAGTTTATGGTGATTGCTCTTTAATGCGAGTCTTTGAGGGAGCAGTCTGTCTAGATCAACCTACAGTACAGGGGTCAGTTGGACAGCTCTGAGTTTTCCAGGCAGATGTGTCTGCCTAAGAGAGCCACTGTCACTAAAGCCGTGTAAGTCATCTAAGGTCAAGAGGCTTTTATATTCAGAAGATTAAACCATTTTAGAGTCAACATTTCCAAAACTGTAAGAAAGAAATCCAAGGGAAGCCACTGGACAACTTTTCAACATGCCCACACATGCCTGCGTGCGTGCGTGCGTGCGTGTGTGTAAGAGAGAGCGAGAGAGAATGACTATGTTGTATTGCACTGTGATGTCCCCTGCCTGATGACCTATGTTTTGGGGATGGTCTTTGAGCCACTGTGACCCTGAATTGAATGACTAGTTGTTGATAAAGGATGATAAGGGATGGACAGGTGAGATGGTGGTAGTTTTTTCTTCAGGAAGCATATTTCTCCCTTGAATCTTGAGTCAAAGAAAGAAAGTGAAACTGGTGTAGTGAAACATCCCAAGCAATACATATGAGAAATTCTATATGTTCAGCGATAATAGATTAATTATTCATCCTGGGTATGATTAATTAAAAAAGGCTTCTGGTCCTGTTGCAGGTACTATCAGGTACCCACCATTGGTCCCTCCGCTAATCTCTGATGTTCGAATCCTTCTCTCTTTTTTCCCTGTTTGTTCTCTGGCTTTTCCTCTTCATTCCTCATTCTTCAGTGCTGCAGATAGCTGCCCCACTTAAGAGGGCCTCTAAAGAAGTTTAGTTCCCATACAGTGGAAGTGGGAGATTTGTAGGGGGAGTTGGAGACGCTCTTGACCTCTATAGTACTGCCTTTTTTAAAAAAAATTCTTGCCACTTCATCCACTCTTGCTAGCTCTGCAATGTGAGGGTTAGTCTTGTGGTGTTGATGTTAGCCTCGAAATGTTAGCGTTAGGCCTGTAATATTAGCTTTATGAACGTTAACCATGCGTTACCCTGTGATGTCAGAATTTGTCATTTTTAGCCTTGCAATATCATACGATGTTGGCACTAGCGCTTTTATGCCATTGTTAGCCCTGTGATGTCAGCGTTTGTCCCATAATGTCAGCATCATTTTCATTGTGTTTTCATTGTGATTACATTAATCCTGTGATGTTGACAGTAATTTTTCAGTGTCATTGTTGTTACTTTGATGTCACCATTTGCACTTTACTCTCTTTTTTTAGATTAGTGATGTCATTGATAGCACTAAGTTATCTGTATTAGCCCTACAATGTCACCACTAATGTTTTGATGTCATCCATAGCCCTGTGATGTCAGAATTAGTTCTGTAACATCAGTGTTAGCCTTACAAGCCAGCAATCTGAGTACTGGAATGGTGATTTCAGCATTAGCCCAATACTAGCCCCATCCTCTTGCTGCTACTCTTTCATTGCCCCTTTTGCTGGTGGTGCTTGTTCCATGCTCAGGGTCATGCCAGGTGGAGGTGGGCAGGCCGCGCCCTGCAGCGATGCCTGGGGAGGGCAGCCGGGCCCTGGAGCCTGACACTGCGGCTCACCCCTGCTCTAAGGGCGCTAATGGAACTGTGCTGGGCTGCCCATATGGTGCTGGTGGGACCTGGAGCTCGGGAGGCTGGCGAACAAACACCCCCCATGTCCCCTCGTTTGATATTAAACAGGACGGGCTCAGGCCCTACGGAAAGGCCCATGTTATGGATGGGTTTGGTAATGGGCCAGTCCTGTGGGTCCTCTTCAGTGGAAAGGTCTGGAGTCAAGGCACAGCTGTTACAAGTTCAGTTCAGCAGAGATTGTTTCTGTCATCCGTCTTCCACAAAGGAAACCTTCCTGCATGAATACCCACCGTCCAGGGTTCAGAGGACCATAATTCAGCATTCTTTGTTGCTCTACATTTTATTCTTAGGTCCTGTAAAATCGGAGGACTGTATTTCTGTAGTAGTCGTGTATATTTTTGCTAGATAGTGTCTGTTTCTATTATTTGACCAATTCCTTCTGATGAATTACGAGTTCTTTGGTTTTTTCACTTTGTTATGGAGAATCTGGAAAGTTATGGAAAGCTAGAAAATCACACCTTACAGTGATGTACTCAGCTGTTTTGCACAGAATGAAGAACAACGCATTTTTCATGTCCATTGCATCCTTTTCCAGCTGGCAAAGTGTCGGTTAGTATTTTTTGCATATTATTTTTAGAAATAAATGTTTAGTGGACTAACAACCTGCATGTGGGCTCTTAGTGAGACACATGCGAGCAGAATGGCGCTCTGCAGGTGCTTTGGACGGTGGGTTCAGGCTAGAGGGGGTTAACGGACAAGCCACACGAGCACCGTGCCCTGGTCTGCCTTGGTGACCGTTTGCTGTTGTTTAACAACATTAGCACGGGTGCCGCGTTTTCTCCCTCGTTCCCACCGCACAGGCCTCTGTAAATGGAACAGAAATTACTGCGTCACCGAGACACCTGCAATTTATTTAGCAGCCCTAAAAAGGGCATAGGAGAATCTAATTACAGACGTCAGCAAAAAAATGCAGCTTTAACGTGAAGCTGCCCTGGTTTCTCAGCTTGATCTTTAAAAACCTTTCAAAATCTTTAAGGGGAAAAAAAAAAACAAGGCGGGAGCATACAGGTAAAACAGGTCACTTCACTTCTCCTCACCTGCTCCCCCACCCTGACACCCCCCTCTCCTCCCCAGCCTCCCTGGAACTGGAACAAAAGCGACGTCCCCCCCTGCCATTCCGTTTTATTGGTGACAGCTGCCAGGAAGCAGCTCGCAGAGTGAGAGAAATGGTGTGTCAGTGGAAGGTCCTCCAGCTCGCGCCGCTAATCCGTCACACGCCGTCCGTTGTTTACCGGCGTCCGGCCCGCCGACGCTACGCGCGCCACGTCGGCGACAGATGCTGACCTGCGGACGTGTGAAGCTTGCCGATTTCCCCCCGCTGCCAACCTGTAAATTACAGCTATCGGGAGTAATTAGAGCTGCCGAAACCCTTCCAAACTGCGGCCCCCTCCCTGCGGGCTGGCCGGGCCTGGAGGAACTGGGATTTAAAAGGCGGAAGGTTGTTGGCGAGCGGCAGCACGGCCGTTAACCCCTCCCTGACAGAAAATGGCTTTTCTTCCCTCCGGTCCGGTGGACCAAGTTGGAAGCTGGTCTTGAAATTTGTGTTTTTTTCCCTTCTTCAACCATTACATAACGCATCCCCTGGCGGTAGCGCACACTGATCACTGCGCCACGAATAACCTGTGTTTCACATAGTTGCCTTTTAAAAATATGTCAGTAATGGTTAAAGTGTTGACTTCTTTGCATGATTGTGTTCCAACTGTACCTTTTTATGGCATTTCAACCTTCAAATACTGCAAGGCTTGGGCATAATCGTAAACACCTGGTGTAGATGTGTGTTGTGGAGAAAGGTCTGCAGCGGTCGGTGTCAATTGCCCCTAAATAGCGGGCCGCGGGTGACTGGCTCTGCCATTTCAGCCTGTAAATTGTTTAATTAGCGGCTCCCTGTTTGCTCGCGACGCGGCGCTCAGGATGGAATTAAATGAAAACTTTCGCCCAACCACCGGCTGCAAATTGCAAACCTCATAACATTAGGCAGCCTTTTCACTTTTCACTTTGCAGCGGGCTGCGGTCTGCACCTAGGATGGCTTTGCCTTTCTTCTGATTTTTGTCTACTAGTGCTGTGTGCCAATGTGAGTTTTACTACAGAAGGTAAAGGGTCCACACCAAAATCTGACACAGGAAGCAGTTCTGCAGGTTATGATGATTGCAGAGAAGCAGCAGGCAGGCTGGCACTGAAGAATGTGATCTTATCACCAAGAGGTTGCTACTTCAGGTCTCAGGGGAGGTCCTCCTGCTATGAACCACTTATCGTGAGTTGCTGCACTGTGGCATCCAGCTGTATAAGTGGATGAAATGTGTGTTACGGTGAGTTGCTCCAGCAGGTTCTTGCGTTGGACAGTTCCAGGCACCGCGGCAGCCGTCCTGTTCAGGTTTTCTCCAGCTGGGAGCAGAGGAGGATGTGCTGTGATCACCAGTGTTCTTCTGCAGCTTGCTGTCTTCACCAGTCCACCAGCCTGTCTCACTGTCCCACTCAGAGGAGGGAATGAAGGGTGCTATGGGTCGGACCCCCTGCTTATCTCCACAACTGACCGTAAGCAGCCTTAGCCACGGTGCCCGACACTGCTGGGCACGACCTCCACGGTTAGAGCCACGGGCTCTTTAAGTAATTCACCTGCTGCAAAAGGTCGCTCAGTCGGTTCCTGTCACCCCTCCCTCTTCCATCTCCCTCTCAGTCCCTCGCTTCTCCTCCATCTCAGTCCCGCAGGCACCCACTTCCTGGCCACCTGAGCCAATTGCCGCCCGACGCACTCCTCCTCTGCCACCAGTGCCGAGTTGCAATCTGTCACCCAGGCACTGGGGGGCGCCACCCTGCTGACTGCCCGTAGAAGATTGTTACGGGGCGAAGGAAGCATTGCAACAGAAGGGGGGGACGGTTGTGAGTTTGGAACCCAGTCCACATTTTTCCTCGCTTTCAAGCGCCCCCACCCCACCCTCCCAGCTTGGCCCGGTCGCTTTGCAAGATTCTTCAGCGAATAAATGAGTCGTTTTAATCCGACTGACAAGCTGGCATTGGCCAGGCGTGCCCTCCATCTGTACTGGCGGCCAGCGCAGCAGCAGAGCCCCAGGCAGCCCGCGAGTGCCGGTCCAAGGCTCAGCGTATTCTGGCTGCCGCTTCGGGGACAGAAGGGCTGGAGCGCCACGCAGCAGCTACTCCCTCCATCAACGGCTATTTATATAAGAAAGGGGATTAGCCTCTCCAAACTTCGAGGGACTGTGGAGGAGAATTAATCTGTTCTCCCAGTTTGTTTGTTTGTGCAGCCCGCTTTCCTGAATCTGTGCGCTTCACACTGTCGTACCTGAAAAGATGGGCAAAATTATGTTTTAAAAATAATACAGTTGGAGTTTGAAAATCCCCTCTGCAGCACATTGGCCTGTTTGCTATATTAGATTCTTCCCAGAGAAATACACTACTTTGATGTTCTATACGGTACCTGAGCTCTTCGCATAGTATTTTTATGACCTGGATTCTATCATCTTTGCTATTATTAAACATTATTTGCCAGACAGTTTGGTTCAAGGCAACTTAGAGTGTTAGATTTGTACACTGAGCTACTTAGAGTGATTTACCCATTTATACAGCTGGGTAATTTTTTTACTCTATCAGTTTGAGATAAGAACATTGATCAAAGGCACCACAGGGATTTGAACCTCAGACCTCTGAGTTTTCTCTGCTATTTAGTTGCTGTCACAAAGACTTGAAACGCTCTGCAACATGAGGATACTGCGCGTGTTAAATTAGTTTGGTGGGAGGTGCACCTCTGTAGGTTCCTCAGGTATTCCTTGTTTCCCTGCAGAAAGGTAATTCCCTTATATTAAATTATATTTTTACATGGTGTAGTGCGCAGAGCAATAGTGGCACTGCAGTCGTTGCCTTGAGCAAGGTACCCACCCTAACTTCCGCCAGTAAAATTCACTATGCTACAGAAATGGACAAATAATTCCAAAAGGCTTCATCACACAAGTCACTTTAGAGAAATGCATTACATAAATGAAAAAGTAAAAGAGTAACAACATTTCATAACCCAGTACATAGTAAATTCCTAGGATTTGGTTAACTGGTTTAATTAGGATTAATATCCTGAATATCCTGATGTCTTCCAGAATAGTTTTCGTATTTATCATGGAGAACAAACCAGCATAACCGTGCAAGACTGACCGCTGTAAAGTTGGCTTCGGCGAAAGCAACTGTGGCTGTTTGCTCATATCTGAACAGGACACCAGCATCTCCAAGAGAAATGTGAATTCGGGTCATGGAGACCCAAGTCCATTTACGCCGACCACAGAGTCAATAGAAACAGACAAATCCAAGAAGTGTCCCCCACTCGGGTAAGAAGCACTAAAATGATAACAAACTCAATATTACTGAACCCTAATGACCTAAATGCAACCACTTCTGTTTAAATCTGTCTATGTGACATTTTTTCTTAATCTTAGTGTTAAGCTACATGGTTATTTCCCGCTTACACTGTAGGGTGACTCACTGTGAAAATTCAGCGTCCTTTGATCGGGGATCTACAACAGGAGGGTAGGACACAAACCCCTACGCCACCTGCTGCTGCTACTCCACCTTGCTTTTTATGTTGGGTCTACTAACACTTTTACCCTGAGACACAGCACCTGGCCTTTTGACACCACTTTTTGTTGCGCACCCCCAGTCTCACTATTGGTCGGATGCTTGCATGGTGGTTCTGTAGGGAAGGTCACAGTGTGCAGTCATAGAAGCAGATGAGACCAGAGGGTTGGTGTGCAGTTAACACCACAGCTCTGCCTCCTTTGGAGGCTTCTTTCAGTGTGTTGTTGCAGTGTCCTAAAACCCAACTGTCCGCTTGTCAGCTAATGGGGTCGCCAAGCTCTCGGTCCCCAGCCACCCCTCCCTTCCTCTCTTGCGTTTCCTGTTTGCTGCACTGGCCCCTTTGCGCTTTGGCCCGTGTCACCTCTAAATATTGGGACAGGCTGTGTCGCTGGGGTGCCCCATGCGGTGCCTAATTAAGCGTGAGCGTGGTGGTTTACGTAACCCCACCCCTCCCTTTCACGCCTCCCACCCTGCCACTGGTCAGCTTTGCTCACCACGGCCTTGGATGCCGTCGCAGATGGGAGGGTTGCCGCAGCGCGTCCAAACACACACAAAAAAATATTACCACACTCCATTCCAAGTTCAAAAGCGTTTTTTTTTTCCTCTTTGCCTTCAATGCTTTTCAGCCTAAACATCCCCCGTGGATCCAATAGCAGCTTATCCCCAAAACAGGAGGTTATGACTGTTTCATCCAACCGTGCCAGAGTGGCACAAGTTACTGTGCGTGTTGGTTATTTGATACCGTGCGTCCACACGAGACCTGTGGTGGACGGCATCCTGTGTTTGTAGGCGTGCAATGAAAGAGTCATCGTGGCGCTGGCACAGGGTACAGCCCTGAAAATGCATATAAACATACTGTTGAGGAAGCCTTAATAGATCACTACCAGGATTAAATGGCCGACGCTCCTTTTAAAGCCCTGATTTAATTTTAACCATTGAGGTCCTTTTGATGTGTAAAAGCAGTGTTTTTTCTTTCAGAGCGTCTTCCAACCAAATCCCTGCGAGCGATAGGACGGCGCTTGATTATTTAGGCTACGGCGCAACCATGACAGCTGGACAGCCATCACGAGCCAAGGCAGCCTATGACTGAAATAATTCATCGACTTATTCAATAAGTAGGTTAATATCTCAAAATTGTCATTTAATGTATAATTTATCGGTCAGGACAGGGGCAGCATGAATAGATGGCTGGAATGCTGAGAGCCAATTGTTTAGGGGATAGAGGAGAATGGGAGAAGGAGCCCATGGTCACATGGACTCAGTTTGAGCTGAGAACTTTCAGTATTATATCTGCCCCCAGGGCCACTTCGTACCAAGCAAGTGCTTTGTAACCGTGCCATCACTGTTATCATCAGCAATAAATACTTAAACGCAAGCAGCATAATATGGCCCTGTCTGACACAAACCCAATTCTTTTTCTGTCACGGCAGCCTGAAATATGTCGGTGTCAGCGCTCCAGTAATCAGCGGCCTATGTGACTCAGCCACGTCAGGAAAGGGATTTTCCTTTCAGCTCTGTCCACATTGTGTCTTTTCTTCCCAACTTGGCTGCATCATCTGGGTGCCATGGTGTCCAGGATAAGGATGGTTTGTAGTTCCTGGAGGAGTACAGGTATGTTCAGTATTTTATTGTTAAAGTTTCAACACATTGGACTGCGGGACAAGCTATGCTAAGAAGATTTAACATGATTAACAACACCTGATCAGGTGGGTGACGGTTGTGGTTGGGTTAGGGCCCGAAAACCCGTTGACGATTAGGGTGATTAGGGTGGAGGCCACATTGTAGCTGGAGAGGCCCTGAGCAAAGAGCGCTGAACCCCAAAGTCCTCTGTGGCTGTGTTTGGAAGGAGATCCAGCTCCCTCTCACCCCCTTCCCCCACTCCCAGAGGCTCGGTGCGCTAGCAAGCGGTCGAAAGCACGGCTGATGAATTGCCGACCATATGTGGACGGGCAGCCGGTGAGAGCCGCCAGCAAACCCCGATGCGTGGTGCCTTCTATATGCCTCCAGGATGAGGGCACAGAGGAGGAAGTCTGGAAAGAAGGCCCTGATTGTGCCTTCTTATGACTGATACCATCGACTGTGGAAGGGGACAGGATAAAACTTTCTGGGTATGGCTGAGTACACATCCCAGCATGCCCTTTACCTTCTTTGTTCCAGCCCCAAGGGGTTCAGCGGGGGTCGGCGCAACTTGAGCAACTTTTTACAAGGTTCACATCAGACGACAGCGGGAACAACGAAACGGATACAAATAACTCTCTTTAGCACCTGAGTGGAATTATAAGAGGCACTGCGCTCCATGGCTGGCACACGAGGCACATTGCTGCACAACCGCCGTCTAACAGCTGCCTCGATGCGATCTCGAGCAAAGGATGCGGCTGGGTAATGCTGACTGCTCGTGTGAATAAATTACACCCAGTATGACTTTTCCACTGTCCTCACGTTCGTGCCGTGTACAGAACATTTTTCGGACAGTTATTTTCAGGAATGTTGACATCTTCAAGGTCACCACGAAGAGCTGTGAAAAGGACCGCTATGTGCTTAAATCTCAGGGTGGGGTGGCCCAGTATGTTTTTGGAGTTGGTTTTTATTACTCATTGTTTCAGTCTCAGTTTTTCGTTGGTGCTTTTTGTATAGCTGGGTGCTTCACGATGCAGCGAAGGCGAAGGCGCTCCCTCAAGTGCCCAACTGTAGGAGCTCTCTGCAAGGATATGGCTGCCACTCCACGCTGCCCCAAAGAAACCAGTGGAGAACATCTGTTGTCTGATGGTGTCTCCAGGCAGGCTTGGTTTATCTGTTCTCGCCATCTTGGCAAGCCGGTTGCAGGCATATGACAGGCATAAAACGGAGATGTACCTGAAAAACCTGTAAAGGTGCGAGGAAAAGACAAGACCAAAAATGTGAGACACATCACATTCACAATGTTGCCTTATGACACAGTGCAGTTATGGGACTGTGCGGTGCGTTGCGTTCTGCTTCCATTTTGCACCACACGCAACCATATGAGTTCAGACATTCAAGCAGAAGCTCACTGTGCCTCAACAGCTGGTTTACAATAACTTGTCTCTGGTGAAGATTAAGATCACATATTAAGCTCATTACACCGCTATGACATGTATATCATTGAGACAAAGACCCAAAGCAGCTGTCAGGAAGTATTTGTGAACTCCACATCGCCCCCTTCTGGCACACAGCACCACTCGGCAGCAACCTGGATCCCTCAGATGTTTGGAGAGCCAGGTTCTCAGCATGTCTGAAAGAGACCCCTGTCAGGGATGGACTTGGAATACTAACACATGGCTCACACCTCTTTCCATTTTTCAGTCCACTCCCCCCAAATCCCCTCTCTCCGCCTTCTCTCGGGGGCCTTGAGAACGAAGCACTACAACAATGGTTTAACAAGAGAGAGAGAGAACAGGACACAGACGATCTCGACAAACCGGTGGCCAGACTTTAATCCTCTTTTAATTTCCTTCCCGTAACCCTCAGCAGGGCTCTCGCCACAAAGCCAGCCGGCAGTAATATCGTAGCCCGGGTGACGGAGGGGGTGTGGGGTCGTTCCGCATCGGGATCTGGGCGGAAAGTATACAATAATCAAGCAGGACAGCACAGACTGTGTTGTGTTTGTCTAACACTCAACTGGGATTTGTGTCACATGTACACACTGGGAGAGAAGAAAAGTACACACACACACTGTGGCCACTCTTCATAGTGATATTTATGTCTTAATTAATGGAAGTGCGATGTGTTTTGGCCACGCCCTGTGTTTCCATCCTGCCCCTTTCCGCTCAGCTCAGATACTTCCTAATATCTTTTGTTTTTATTCCTCCGAGATTGCCCAATGTAGACAGTTTCATTATTGAAATTGGCCCTTGCCATGTGCGCTTGGGGGTGGCGAGGGGGAGGACTGCCGCAGTCTGAGGCTCATTCCGCATTCAATGTGGACAGCAGTGGAAATCGGCACGGTGGCACCGGCCTGCGGAACCAGCACCCACCACTATGTCTCTCGCGCCTTCTGTACGAGCACTAGTTTGTGGAGCTTCATTTATGGCTTTGTTTATCTTTTTTTTGTCATTTTTCAGTTTGGAATCACTGTTCAACCAGAATCAATAAGATGACACCTCAGTTAATTTACGCAAAGAGTGGTGAAACTTCAGCCGAAGGTCAACAAGCGGATTTCAGTTTCTGCTAGCTTTGCTTTTTGAAACATTTTATTTTCCACCAGTTGTTTCTCATTAATCTTTGAATTTTTCAGCAGTTAGTGTTGGGGCCCCCCCATTTCATTTACATGATCAGTCGTATCTGACGCTGGTCATTATAGCTTTTATCTCGATGGACTCCTTTGTCTGTTTCCATACCTGCTGAGGAAAGGAACCGGAACATCACACACTGTAAAGTAAAACTTCTCCAGGTAAAACATAAAAACTGACCTAAAATGAACTGCAGATGAGGCTAAAATTAAGCTGTTCTGCCTAAGGAAGACATCCCCTCATCTCTTGCCCCTTATATCCCTGCACTTTGTGAGCTTGATATCTTCATTTTGACAACCAGCTGAAATGATGTGTTGTTAATGTCAGGCTCCAGTGAGGCTCTGTCATCGGAGGGACGCTGTGCCGTCTCGTGTTAGTCCGCTGCTGAAACGCAGTGCAGTATCGCCGCGTGAGCCGGACAAGCTTCTCTTTCCCATTAGGTGCTCTGTGTTGCCGCACTTCCTGTTGCTGTTTGTTTCACATCACCTTTTTAAACGGACCTTTACCTACACATATACACACATCTACGTATGTAGCTGTATATCTGTATATAGAGATAAGCTTCTACAGAGATTGCTGTCAGATGATTATGTTCTTTGGATTGCTCTTCTCTCTCTCTCTCTCGCTCTTTCTGTCCCTCCCTCTCTCTTTTACTCACTCTGTTTTTATCCTCTGTATTTTCAGTAATATTGAGGGGATTAGCCCAGCTGGCCCCTGGGCGGTTACTGTTTCATTTTATTCTTATTAAAATCTTAAGAACCTGCTTTATTATTCCCGTTTGAGACAACTTCAATAATTCAGCCGTGCGTGCGCGTATGCACGACTGTGTGTGCAGCGGTTGTCCGTGCATCATTTTCACTTCTTGCACCTTTGCCTGCGTTTCTGCTTATTTTTTGTGTATGTATTTTAATAATTCCTTTTAGGAAGCATGCGCTAGACCTTCAGGTGCGCAGACTAAACAATGTAAATGTTTGCCACGCAGACAGACCTCATGGCAGCAACACCTCAAGTTCCACTTGCTGTCGTGCGACATAGCAATTCCCATCACTAGTCTCTAGCATAGTGTATGTTCATCAAATTTAGGGGATCAGCTCAAGTTATTGGCAAGGTCACGTGACCTCCATAAGAATAGCAGCCTTGACTGGAAGCAGCCCTGGACAAATTAGCATCAATTGCGTAACATTAGGGACAGTTACCAACGTTGGCTAACTGTTGTCCTTCAGCCCAAATTCAGCAGGGCTGATACTGACCTGATATGATGCAGCCAAACCCGACCACATTAAATCACTGTCATTCTGCAACACTGACGTTGAGACATCAAGGACACGCGCAGTCTTCTTCCCCGTGCCAAACACTTGCACGTTAATAAGCCCCACAGTCCAAAAGACTTCCTGCTGTTTGTGCTGCATCATGTAATTGCATTAGATTTATATTTTTTATTGAAACAGCTCAACGTGACTACTGTACCCAAGAGACCCTGGAACGTTAACCAGCAGTCCTTCTGTCCCGAGTCCATTTCCTTTACCTCCCTGCTGTCCATTTGTTTTTCCTTCCCTCACTCCTTTCGCCTTAATGTACATCATCCTTATTGTTTTATTTTAATTTTTGCTGGATGTGAGCCCACACCGACCCACTTCCCAGCAAACAAAGACATAACCTGCACGCCCCTGCACCTCCCCCCCCACACACACCACCCCATGCCTATTCCTGCTACAATACCAAAATGACTCTTTTTTATTACAGTTCATAAACACGAGATTCCCTCCGCGCTCCTGGGGAAATTTCACATAAACTTTGATCAAACAGACATTAGCCTCCTAGTTTTAACCACCTCTCTCCGCGCGTGAAAATAGCAGCGTTCAATCACAGGAGAAAACACATAGAAAAACAGTGCAAATAGCAAGTCGGTCGCAGATATATCAAACCGTTATTGACCAGAACTCTGGGGGAATATATCTCATATAAAAACAATAAGTCAGTTTTTTCCTCTTCTAAGTGGAATGTGCCTTGACAGTAAACTTTCTAACTCTAAGTTAATGACTTCAGAATGGCAGGCTAACCAAACCTTTAGGCATAAAATAAGTAAATAATTAAACAGCATTTGTGGTGCACAAAGAAAACATGAGGTATTTTCCTCAAATGTCCCATGTAGTCATGGAAGATGGCTTGCACTGAGTGGACATTTTTTATTTAATGTTTAGTATCTATCCATGCATCCATCTATCCATTACATGCAACTGTTTGTCCAGGGCTCTTGCGCCTATCCTGGGTACCCTGTATAGGAAGCCAGTCTATTTCTGGGCTACCACACAGACTCTACACACAAATTATAGCACATGTCTTTGGACTGTGGGAGGACACCCAGACAAACAAGGGGACAACATGTGAACTTGACATGTACTTGGCTAAATTGTAACCCTATATCTGAATCCTTCTTCTTCTTTCGGCTGCTCCCGTTAGGGGTCGCCACAGCGGATCAATTGTTTCCACTTCTTCCTGTCCTCTGCATCTTTCTCCGTCAAACCCTATATCTGAATCTGCAGTACAGAAATTGCGAGGCACCCGCTCTACCCACTGTGGTGCGTGCCTCAGTATCTAATATTAATTCTTAAATATGCGTTGACACAATAGATAGTTAGAACTAGAATTACTTAATTTAAGATTGAACAATTTAAAAATTATCCTAGGTATTAATAATTGCTGCACTAAATAAAGAGTTTGAAGTGTAATGGATTTTCATCAGATCCTTGAAAGGGCCCTTTTCTCACACAGTGGTGTATCTGTAGCGTCAGACATTTTCAGAGAGAAGAGAAAAGTGAGAACATGGAAATCTGACTGTTATCCTTAACCAGGGTCCTTAACCGCTTATCCCTGTCAAGGTCGCCGTGCTCTGCAGTCTGTTCCACAAATTACTGGGCACAAGGCTGGGGAACTACACCCTGAATGGTGCAAAATGTGAAAATGTGATACTAATATTAGCGGCCCGAAAGCATCCGTCAGACAAGTAAGCAGCATCACGCAGTGTAAACAGTAATAATCTGAGTGATGGTTTGCAATATCCTCCTTTATCCTTTATTCGTTTCCAACCTGAAATCAATGGGCAAGTCTTGACCCGGGTTGTTGACCCAGGAGATAAGTCGGACTTCCAGAGGTCGGAATAGCCCCTCACCCAGCTGTGCTTCACCAAGAAACGCTGCAGCATTTGTTTTGTCTTTTATTTGATGAGCGTGTATTTCCTCCCGCTCGGCGGCACGTAAATTTTTCAGGTGAGGCAAGCGAGAGTGGCGGCCCGCAGATGTCTTCATCTGATCCACCAGCTTCCTCCCCGGCTTTGGAGGAAATCGTCTGCATTTAAGAAGTCGCCGAGAGGAGGCGTCACATCCAGTTAGCACAACCCTGACAAGCTAAAGTGGTTAAACTGCGTCGGGGGCGACAAAGACAGTTTCCACTGATGGCTGCTTGAAGCGGTGCTTTCACGCCCGTTCAAGCCTCTCCATCTTTATCCCCACTGCCATTCCTGACTCGCTTCAAACAAGGAGGGAAAAGAGCAAGCGCGTTGTCTCCTTTCAGGTGCTGGGAGAGGGGAGCTGTGCTTTTTCTTCACGTTGCTTCAGTTATATAAATCCGTTCTCTGATCTCCCTGCCAATATGTCTGGCACTCGGCGTTCTCTTTCATGCAGGGAATTCTTATGTAAATATTTATGTGTCAGTCCTGTGATGATGAAATGCACATTATTACTCAGAGAGCCGAAGAGGGAGCCCCTGTTCCCCGCGTTTTCTATATTAATTAAAGTCGCTCCCTCGCTTGCAGCAGCCCGCTGACTCGTGTTTTGCATTTTGCTGAACGTTCATTCTTTCGCATTTCTTTTATGGCGGGAAACCTAGCGCCATGTTTTTCGCAGCCCGATTTAACTTTGCTTGGCTCCGCTTTTCGACCATTGTTTCCTTCCGGGTTTCTTTCTTTCTGTCTTTCTTTCCTGTTTCTCAACATGCTCACCTTCTCCTCCCAAGACATCATCACTCTTTGTCTCAGATTAGGGTTAGGTTAGAGTTAGGAGCTTTGGGTTAGTTTTAGGGGTTATGGATTAAGGTATGAGTTGTGAGTTATGTTTACAGGTTTGCGGTGATAGTTTATGTTTAGGGTCAGGCTTAAGATAACTTTCCTTTCAATCAGGAGCAAAAACTGCACAAGAAACTCCCAAGTGTAAAGAGTTAAGGTTAGAGGGTTAGATTTAGGGTTACGATGAGACTTCGGGTTCGAGTTTGGGTTAGGATTAGGTTTAGGGTTATGATTAGGGGTAAGGTAATTAGTATGGTACCTCATGACTTGTAGACGTGGCCCACTGTGCGCAATATCAGACACACACCCCTGGGTTTGTCACAATATATTAGTGGAAGACACTGGTCTTGAATTCCCAAGAACCATCTTTACTGTGACCTCTACTGCACACTGATCGTCCCAACCTAAAATTGTGAGTGATTTCATTCTCGTTCTTTTCATCTCTCATTTTCTCCGGAACATTTGTATAAGACAGAATGTCAGCAAAGTGAAACTTATGATTTAACTCTATGAGGCCTGTTGGCAAGTTCCTGTGTATTGCCACACAATATAAAGTATTTCTTCACATTTTAAATGTGCAAGCAGTGTACATAAACAAATTCTTGGGTAACTTCTTACTAGCTGTATTTACCATGAGGAAGATGGCCTGATAGCTCTTTGTTCTGGCAGCACGGTCACTGGAGACGGTCCTCTGTCTTGCGTTCGCACACCCTGGCACTGCCACCGCTTCCTAGACACCTAAGGGCTCAGCTACCCAAATGAGAAGCCGTTAGTTCCACGCTCTCCTCCATCCCGAATTACACCCGGGTGAATTAGCGCACTTGAAAACAGCGGCATGTCCTTTTCCAGCACACATTCCATATCCCTGCCAGACTTCACACAGAAGAGTGTTAAAAATACATGCAAACCATACTTCATTGTTTATTTATGTGATTTCCTCGCCTTTTGTTCTGAGCTGACCTTACTCCCTTGTGGGTCTCCAAGGCGCCCCGGGGCCCAGAGGGCTGTCTTTGAATGTGCCTGACTGTTTTTTTCATAAACTTTTTTGTGAATTCAGCCCGCAGCTCAGTTGCAGAAGAAATTGACCAATGCTTAAAAGTGTAACATTTGAACAATTCAGTACATACAGCTGTCTAATAACTCCTTCAACACATCGGCTTGTGAGCAAACTGCATGGTTAATGTTCTGTCCAAGGGTCATAGTGTTTCACCCTCTGAGTGAACTTTATAAAGCAGTTTACATAGATTGTATTTTGTTTTAAGGTGTAGTTACACGCTATATTTATCTAATGGTATTTGTATAAGTAACAGATGAGCTGAAGCAGTTTCCTTTTTCATTCAGTTAGAAATTTAAGATTCGTAATCCATCGATCATTGTTAACTGCTTAAACTTGAGCAAGGTTGTGGCGGTCTAGAGCCTGTCCTGGACTCAGTGGGCTTTGAAACAACCACCAGATGTGACACCAGTCCAGTGGCTACACTCAGTAAGACCAGTTTGGAGTGACCAGCTCACCTGGAATGCATGTCTTTGGACTGTGGGAGGAAACCTGAGCATCCAAAGGAAACCCACACAAACACGAGGAGAACATGCAAACTCCAGAGAGACTGAGCTGGATTTAAACCCATGCCTGAACTATTGGCTGAGCCACCATACTGCCCTGAGAATCGTTTAAAAAAAAAAAATTAATAAAAGCCTAGTTCCAAATCTGACATATAAAACACCTTTAAGTCTATAAATTGTTACAAGTGCATTTGATTTTATAATCCTCATCTAAAAAAAGGATTTCTGAACAGAAAGAGCAGCATTTTAATAAAAGAAAAGGAGAGTAGACATGGCCTGCTGAAGAGCTCATAATGGAAATGGATATAAAAGTGATGAAGCTTGTGAGAAATTCAAGACTGAATAAATTGAAGGCCTTTAACTGTGAACTTCAAAAGGGAGACTGAAGACTCCAGGTTGCGCCGTACTTTTTTGGACCTCAGCCCTGTGTAAAGATTTATTCAAGACTGAAAAGGTGACCTAATGAATTAATGCTGAACTAGAAGAAGACGAAACCTCATCCCGAGTATTGAACTGTTCGATTGTCCTCCAGTGCCAATTCGGTCAGGTGCAAATAATGACTGGCCAACAGGTGGCGCCTTGAAGCAGCAGGGGGAGGATTTACTCAGCTCAGCACCTCCAGCCAAGGAGGTGTCCAGCATCATTTCCGTGTGAGAAACTCCATGCGCTCCAGAGGTTGTCTTTGTGTGTGTGTGTGTGTGTGTGTGTGTGTGTGTGTGTGTGTGTGTGCATGCTCAGAGGCCTCTCCAGGGAACAGAGCTAGGGAAGGAATACAGGACTGGGTACTGGGTGTAGACAAGCCCACAGACTGACCCCCATCCCACCTTTCCTTGCACCAGGAGTTATTGATTAGATAATCTCCTCCCCTCCTAACTGACTGGTTTACATGGCCCCCCACTGAGGTTTACATGCTTTTATCGCAAGTTTTGTGGGGGGGTTGAAGGTCAGATCTGACCTGGGGCTGACCATGATTCTCCCTCAGGGTCCCGCTTCCATCTCCTTGGCCCTGTTTTCCTCTCCCCACCAAAACAGTGCCACAGTCTCCTCTCGTCAGCAGTTCTTTGGCTGTGGTTCTGCTTACCAGGGTCTGCAGGCTCTGCTGTTCCTGCCTCGCACCTGTACACCGCCATAGCATTATATTTACAAAACAGATCCGAAGGGATGGTCGCCAGTCTCCTCTTCCACTTCTTTATTTATTTCTGCTGTGATGTTGTTCTTCTGGAGGTAAAATGCTCTCCTGAAAGCAGGATGTGTTTGAATTGCTGGCAGCAACACACCGCCATGCACCTGTACACAAATGCACCGGTAGAAGAACTGGGGGGGTGTTCAGTGGCAGGGGAGGGGTGTCACAGTGTCACCGAGGTCACCCACTGTCACTGGTGCCTGTACCATAGTACCACACACCCCTTCTCTCATACACACGCACACTAGCTGTGCTGTCAGCAGCACTTGCATCCGGAGCTGTGTGTCACCTGCAAGACACGCGGTGTGACACCCGGAGCCGAGCACTTATGTTTGTTTTTATCTGTGTGTTTTGTGCAGCGTAGCTCCCTCTTTTTTTACGCAGACATGCGATTTGGTGTAGATGACAGACTGCTCAAGTGCCCATTTTTGGGGTGGATGTGCTTCACACTGCCGTGATTTAGGGGTCACAGAAATCCATTTTTTTCATTCCTGGAAAACACAAATGTAAATGCGTTACGTTACAGAAATGCTGACAGAAGAACAAAGAAACTGTGTCATTGTATTTATATGAACTGCATACAGTCTGCAGTGTTGGGTACAGTATGTGCAGTAGAAACTGCATATATGCACAGAACGTGGAGCCTTTTTTATATACAGGTGCTGCACGCAGATAAACGCGATTTGTTTTGACAGAAAATGTAAAGCCTGTAGTATATGCTATAAATAATTTCAAATGAAAATTTAATTTTCATATAATATGCAAATGTATTACGTAGGAAAGCTATTTGGTTCTAAATTTGTAATTCCGACGATCGGTCCTTGTTCGTTTTCATTCTGTTTTCTGTGTTTTGCTGAACCGCGGCTCGGTGTCTCCGCGGAGTCGTTTGACTGACAGGCAGACTTTTCATCGCTAATGTGAATGAAAACCTACAAGCGCCCCGACTGTTGGATCTGCGCTGTTTTTTGTTGTTGTTGTTGCTGTTGTTTTTTTTTTCCTTCTTCTTCTTTTTTTTCCGCTTTTCTCAAGCGCCGCTCCAGCCTTATTGAATAATTTCTCCGGCGCGTTTTCTCCGGGATCCGCAATAAATTGTTTGACCTTTAGTGGCGACATACAAATGTGCATCGGCTCGATACACTTAATTACAGATATTTTTACAGCGTAAATATAGCCCAGTAGAAGGTGCGACATCGGCTGCACGTCGAAGTCAAGTCGCGGTTTCCGAGCAGTTTTGGGAAATCGCGGCGCTGCGGAAGTGCGGATGGAAAGCAGCTTCTGTCTCCGCAGCAACACGTTGGCAAGCGCGCTGCTTTAATTAGGATTAGCCGGCCTTGTAATGAAGGATCATTGCGGAAAGCGACAGTCCCCGAATTTCAAGTTAAAATCGCATCTCTTCTAGAGCAATACCCCCCCCCCTTCTCTCTCTCTCCCCCTCTCCCTCTCCCGACGCAGCCGACGCGGTCACTGAGGGAACCGGCTGCACGCGCGCGGCTTAAAGCCCGCGTGCGACGAGATTTGACACCGTGGTGCACAAATAATAGCGCTACTGTACGTACAGTAATAAACGTGGTTATGAAAAACTGCGGCGGACGGGTGTCGCATCCGGGGCGCAGCTCCACCGCTTGGCGCCCGGAGATTCCGGGTTGGACTTGAGACCGCCGCGACCCTCAGACGGACAAAGAGGTTCACGATAATGCACGGGTGTTTATGAAAAGCACACTATAATTATTCTGAGAAAAAAAATTGGTAAATATGAACGCAAAAAAAACGAAAGTGCACATATTCAAAATACAGTATACAGGACATACGCGTGAAATGAGGATGAGCAAGATGCAGGGGGGTACTGTACTGCGCTTTTGCTGCACTTTACTGTGCTGCCCTGCACTGCCTTGTATGCAAATTGAGTAACGACTTGTGTCCAGGTTGTTATTAATATCAATATTTAAATTAACACCACGACCAGTTTCGTTTCATTAATGCGAACGGCTGGCGTCCCATCCTGGGTGCAGCTTCGTAGCCACGGATGCCGGGATTGACTCAGGCCGGGAAGAGCGGTGATGGATGGATGGATGGATGGATGGGTGGTTGGGTGGATGGATGGATGGATGGATGGGTGGTTGGGTGGATGGATGAACAGCAGCAAGGTTCTTAAAAAAGGCCGAAAAACCCTGTTAGAAATGACAAAAGTCGCAGACAGACATACCTCTATTTGCATGTACATTTATATTTTTCAAAAACGGAGGCGCACTGCTAATCTTTTTCCCTGAAACGCGTCGTTTTCCCGTCTTTTCCTCCGCAGCGCCGCACAACAATGCAAATTGCACTTTGATTGACTCCTAATTTGATTTGAAGGCTGTTTTGTTTAGTTTTATTCTGAGTCAATGAGATTAATGAGAGTCACTGATCCTCTGCGCGCTGTGTTGTTGTTTGCCGGGAGCTCACCGAGACTCTCTCCGCACTTCATTAACCCTAAGCCGGGGACAATCCGCCCTAAGAGCCGGGGGATTTACCGCCCTCCTTTCTCATGCAAAAGCGGCAGTCAGCTGCGCTGCGCACTTTGCAAGAATATCCCCTTGCCCCCCCCACCCCAGGCCTCCAATACTTGGGGGTGGGGGGGGGGGGTGTCATCGCCTTCATTTGAACCGGACTTTGATTGCTATCATATCACCTTTTAATTCTATCTATCTATCTATCTATCTATGTGAAAGATGAAACTTTCCTTTGCAGCATTTTCCTTATATACGCATTTCCGTCGCGCTCTGCTTCCACGTTTGTATTTTTTAATATTAAAATGCATTGCGCGCGTTGGGTTGTATTCATTTCGTTTTATTAAAAAGATTATGCTATATATTTTAATATTAAAAACGGATATACTGTAAATATTACTGCCTGGTTCGGGGGTGTATTTACTCTAAATATTGCAGGCACTTCTGAAGAGTTGGCCGGTGGATGTGGCGTTGCCAGGAGCCGTGGGTCTGTAGCCCAACGATGCGCTTTTCGCGGGGTTCTGCGGGGGGTCCGGTGGGGGTGTGATGGTCGCCATTATCGACTTTCAATTAAAAGCCATTAAAGTCTTTTGTCTAATCGTTAGAATCCCTTTCTCCGGCGCTATCAGAGTCCCTAAACTCCGTCTCGGCTGGTTTAAAGTCAGGGTGGGGGGGGCGGCTCTGTATGTGTGTGTGTACGTGGGTGTGTGTTGGGGGGGGGGGGTCCTGCTCCGAGCCGCTGACCAGCTGTCCTCCAGGCTCATCCAGCAGACACTGAGCTTTGCCCGGTCACCAGCTGTTGGAGCTGTTTGGCATCGACCACACAACCAACACTGTCAAGGAAAAGAGCTGCAAACAAACAACAGTCGGTGGTGGAACGGAATAATCTGGGAAAACTTAAAAAAAAAAATACAATTAAAAAAACTAATTAATAGTGTGTTAAAAGAAACCTGGTGCTTGACCAGCTGGACATGCTGAGTGCTTTCAGGCCAGTTGCTTTGTCTTAACTCATCGCCACTAAGTGCTTTTCCAGTATGTGGTGGGTCGGTTCCCGGAGTTCAAATCAGTGTAAACTTACCATTGTTGTGCTTAATTTTGTAATGAATTCGATTAACACTGAGCATTGGCTAAAGAAATAATCCATCATGCAGGTTCCTTTCTACGACTCAAAAGCAAACTCGCACCAGCTACATTTCCTCTGGGTCCATGTTTTTGTTGTTGTTTAGAAAATAATAATAATTTTTTAAAAAACAACTTATTTATATGTATATACTGATATATAAAATTCCACTTGGGGGCACGAAGATGACAGCATGGCAGAGGGTCAATGTCGTGTTAATAATAGCTGGATGCCCGCCATTTAATGTGAATCTAAATCCAGGGCGGTCATTCTGAAGGCCGCCAGGTCACACCTGGATGAGTTTACCTGAACACGAAAGGATGCTGAGGTCTCCGCCTTGTTTGTGTGCAAATCACCGCGGACCACAACGCAGGTCTCTGTGTTTGGGGGGCAAGAACTGAACCCGACCACCGCCAGCAGGGCGAAGGTGCGCTCCGAGTTCCGTCGTCTACGGTTTCACCCAGAACCGCTTATTAACTTCCGTCTTTTTTCGGTTTGACAAATTAAATCCACTCTAATCAAACAGCTGCGGCTCGGGAAGGTGTTCGGCAGAGACGTTCAAAATGATCCCAACATTTATTTTCACCTCAAATTGATTTTTTACGAGCCTCAGTCTGATTAAAATGTTGCATTTGTGCGGTTACATTCATAAAACGGGCTGCTTCTTTATGTTTAACCATATAATTCACGTTATATTTCTAATTATACGGGGCGATTCAGATAGAATTGAACGCTTTCCTAAATATATTACTCGGTAACTAAGTATCGTTTGAAGATGTAGAATAAACCGATTTGTAAAGCAACTCTCGCTTTTCCCCCCTAAATCTTTCGAACGTTCAATATTCTACTTGTTCGCGTGAGACTTGGTTGCTGAGGGCTAAGTTTGTGAAAATTGTCTTGAAATCTCCCTGTGTGTCTGTGTGGTGGCCAGGAGCTGAGAAAAATCGTTTGTTTTAATTTTTTTCACATTAATTTGTAGAAATTGTTGTGTGCGTTACGGTAATTCCTGCAGCGCCAGGGTTGCTGTAAGAAGGAGAGGCGCGCAAGCCCTTGCAAACATTATAATTGATAAATTATATCCATTGTCTGGGAGGTTAATTTGAGAATAAGCGAGTGTGTTTCGTGCGTTATTTTTTTTATTTGAGGGAAGGGCGCGAATGAAGAGGTTTTTTCCGTTTGTCCAGGTGATAAACTGGCTGTTGGCGGTGGTTTGGAGGACGCGGACAGGACATCGCAGCCCCGGTTCAGACCAACTCCGTCACGCCAGATTGTGGAAACCAGAGCCACCTGGGAACGGGGAGGTTTCCGCGCTTTTTTCTAATTAGCCCTCTCCTGTTGGGGGTTCACATCCCAGAATCACCACCTGTTCCATGGAGCATTCGTCTGAAATGTAAAGTTTCTTCATCAAGCAGGAACCTACCTGAGTGAGTAAATGTAAATGTAAGCGCACCTGGATTATTGGGGAAATCGAAATATTAACATGAACTTTACATAGTTGAAGTTTTGTGCATGCTGGGATTTTTTTCTGCACTTGTTCGGTGGGTTTATATCCAGAAAAGTGCAGGAAGTGCAGACTGGCGCGCTGAGAACATGTCTGAGGATTGAGGCGCATCCAACCCCCCTCTTGGTCTTTGCACTGTAAACGCTGATGGTGTTGACCCAACTCTGGGAGAGTAAAACCGTCGTATAAACTCTCCGAGCGCTGATTTAACACTAATGGCTTCACACTGGTTTTGGGCTTCATACGCGCGTCGCCACTCGATCAATTCCCACGCAAAAGGTGAACATTTATTCACCCAAAACAGAGGCGACAGCCGCCCGGAATCGTGCTGCCTCAACGCAGCAGAATTGCTGCTCCGTACCCCCCCCGTCCAAATTTCACTTTGGCTTCATTTGCTGCGCTTGAACATATTTCCAGATCCATCCCATTTCTACAGATTTGCATCAGAATAAATGCGAAAATTGCGCACAGTGCAGGGAAATCCCAGTTATGTCTTTTTTTAGAAGAAGAAATGAGTTCATTTTAGCGCTGAAGTTCACGGTGTGAAAAATGTGTGGATTTTTTCCTTTTTCTTCACCTTTCCCATTTCTGTCGAAGGTAAAAACAGTGCCGTTAATTTGGAATTTTTTGTGCAACATTTTTTCCATTTTTACCCAAATGAAATTATTTGCGTGTCCGCTCACCTCATCGGCTTAAGTTATCCGCCTGTCAATTAAATTAAATTAAAGCCCAGTCTGTCGTTTATTGTACGAACTTTATTTGTACATTTAAAAAAAAAAAAGTGGGAATCCTCACACCAAAACTCCCCCGTATTGTCGGTTTCTGTTAAACACCCGGGAATAAAAAGGTTCGTCCTGCCAACACTGCGGGGGGTGTGGCGTGAGGGGGGGGGGCATCACGAGAACCACTTCACAACAAGAGCCGCGCGACAAGGTCATATTGGCAATGAACATTTCCACCAAAGAGGTACAGTGATCTTCCACGGGGTTTCCTCATCTCAGGTAAAACAAAATAAAATCGTCTGAGATCGATCTGCGCAGCGTCTCTATAAATACATGTGATTTGTTTGAATTATTTCTAAAAAGTATGGAAGTCCGACTCCGAGTAGATGCACGGATTCCGCCTCCCGATCGATACACCGATCGCTGTGGACGGAGCTTCTGGCCAATTTGATCAATGCAATCGAATAATTTCAGCAGTTATTAAATTATTGTCTGGTTGCGCCGGGCGATTCAAAGACAACCGAACACTTTCATAAACTGACCACTCTGTACTTAAGCATAACACGAACACGTAGTATAAACCAATTTCTGACTGTGCAACTAACAGTTTTCTTTTTCTTAATTTTACAAATGCTCGATATTGTCATTCTCATGTGACAAATTTATGAAAGTGTTCAGTTCTTTTTGAATCACCCTGTATCATTACAACCTTTAGGATCAGGGGGATTAATTTCAATATTAAATAAGTCTAAAAACACATTCGCGTCTCAAAATGCGTCAGTAATAATAATAATAGTAATAATTTTTATATATCAACACATAATTTTTGTCCAAAAGTTATTTTGTGTTGATTTTATTTTTTCTGTCAACCGAGAGTTTTTAGTAACACTTGTGGTTCAGTCATTAATGTAATTATTTTTTAAATAATTTATTTTTTAATCCACGTTGATGGACGTCAGATCGCTTATAAAAGTGAAATACTGCAATGAAATGTATGCTGACGGAATTATTTTTTTTTAGATTTGTGGGTTGAACTGCCGTTTACCCACCAGCGCTGATCTATTACGAGAAATGCGCAAGTTAAAAAAAAAAATCGACAAAACAAAGAATTTCATTTTAATATTGTAAAAATACTCTTATTTACACCTCAGGAAGTTTAGTCGTGTTGTTTAATACATAAGAAAACTTTTATCAACACTGCATTGAAAATAAACATGATGATGAAATATTTTCTGAAGTTCAAATATGACCGATCCGGGGGTCTGAGCCGCTTATTTCGTTTTACAGGTGTAGCCTGGAAAAAAAAACAATACTTTCGCATTTTTACCAATAAACTTTTCATTTGTGAAATAAATGAAAGGAACATTTCAGTGTGATAATAGTTGAGAATAATGATAATCATGATAATAACAATTTAGATGTCTGTATCTCCGTTGTACGTTTTAGTCACGTTTTTAATATGAAGCCATGTTTATAAGTTACTTTAATAAAGATAATAAAGTTAATAAAGTGCTATTAATGTCCTGTAAATCCCGCTGATCCCTTTCGAGTTATTTTTTTTAGTGTTTCGAGTGTTTGCTGTCGACAACCTTCCCGTTGGAGGACAAGTGGCTGGCGGACACAGCGGGTTTCCTTGGTGGAAAAATAATAATACTAATAATTCAATAAATAATTTCCAAAATAAATAATAAACATGAAGCGTTAGAGCTGTGAGGTGACACAGGTTCTTGATCCCGCTGCTCGGTGCACAGTTCGGCGGCGCAGGCGGCTCCCGCCCTGCAGTCCCGGGGTCGCCGCTCACCGTGGCTGCTGGGTCCCACGCGGAATCACACCGGGGAGCCCGGGCAGGGGCGCTGGGGGCGGCGGCGGCGGAGGACCCGGGGGCTCGCTGCCCCCCTGCAGGCTGTGTAGCAGGATCCGTGGAACGAGGGGGCGCTGGAGGGCGGGCGGCGGGGCCGAGGGGCCCCGGTACAGGTAGAGGGCCGCGCTGGGGTCCAGGTTCGACACCAGGCTCTGGGGATAGAAGTAGGGCGACGGAAACATCCGCTGCAGGGCCGAATAGTTCCCCGCTTCGGCTAAGAGTTCGAGTCCCACCGCTGTCTGTCGCTTCCACTTGGTCCTGAGAGGAGGAAACGTGGTGTCTGAGTGCGGAGAGTTGCAACCAAAGCGCTGCACTATTATTATTATTATTATTATTATTATTATTATTATTATTAATAATAATAATAATAATAATAATAATATTTCATACAATTGCACAGGTGGCTTACATTGTTAGGCGTTCACCATTTGCAACGATTTACCTGCTCTTACTCTGGTCATTCAAGGTACCTCGATCGTACCTCGATCAACAACACTTCGGCACCTGCTGCTTTCCACCCAGACACCAGCGCTAACCACTGCGCCACCTGCTGCCCCGAGGAAGCTCATTCGCCGCGCCAACAGTGGCTGCTGACCATTAAACGCGCAATCCGTGCGTCGCCCGCTGCAGCACCGTGTTTTACCACGTTCTCCGCAGCACCTCATCCATCTCTCGGCAACGTACCACAGTAAGACGCTTGCCGTACGACCCCCCCCCCCCGCCGCCGCCCCACGTAAAGGGAAACAGGTGAAACGGCGCGTGGCCGGAAATTCGCACGCCTTTTGTTTCCCGCTCTGCGACGCCGTCGTTGGAGCGCATGTTTATTTCATAAAAAAGTGCGCGTTGCTCGGTGCTTTATTCATAACAAGTGTTACCCCACCGTGTCGTATTGTCCCAGACAGCGAGGAAGCCATTCCTCAGGTAAATAATTTATATTTGTAATAATTGTGTAATTATAGGAAGGTGGCTGAATTATTCATACGGCACGCGGTAATTTATTATTCATGTCGAGATGTGTAGTGCTTTTATATTTATTTCATGTCGTTTTGCTGAATGAATCTCTCCGCTCTCGCGTATTAGTGATTTTGTCGCAGCGCAAAGTGCAGTTTGTTTAGGGTAAACATAATTTGTTTCGGGATTTTTGGCAGCACCGATTTAAGACCCCGCGGTCTGCGGGGTCGCCCTTCCCCGCACTGGCAACCTTTTTTTTTTTTGCACGGTTTTACTTTTATTTTACTCTGTTTTTCCACGTGCCTTTTGCGTGTTTCTCTATTTTATGCATGATTAATATACAATGCCACCCCCCACCCTCCAGCCGCCCTCCCCCAGCCGGCACAGTGATCCTGTCCACCTCGCAGCTGTTGACCGTTGTGTGTGTGTGTGTGTGTGTGTGCGACCACGTTCACTCCATTATCCCCTTTCCATTTGCCATCCCTCGCCCCCCCCGCCCCAGTGTCGCGGAACCGTCGTGTCTCTGTCACCGCTGAATGACACGCACAGAAGCGCACGCGGACGCGCTCGCCCGCTACACTCCCACGCCCGGCGCGTGCAATTACTTTCTATATTTTTGACTATTAATTTGCGGACGTCACTGGCGCGTTCGTCGGCTTCACAGATATATTTTTTTAGGAGTCTGCGAAATAAGGGAATGGTTAGCTTTGGTTTGGCACGGGTAATTGTTTTTGAGGATGACGACAACAACAGTAGCAGCAATAATAATAATAATAATAGCAACGACGAATTAGGCGGTTAAAAGATAATGGATGAATGGCTTATAATAATAATAATAATAATAATAAATCTTAAGATTTGAAAATTTAGCGCTGCGTCGTTAGATTTTTGCAACATGTAGACTCACCTAAAAACATGAGGTCGTGGATGGAAATTTGTGTCGCTTTTTTTTAATATCACGGCAAATTTGCACAACAAATGATGTTGCGACTTTAACGTCTCAGTGAGAGCCGGTGACAAACAGCCGGGTCGGAGCGCTTTTTCTCCCCGTCCACACGTCCTTTTAGCTCCTTATTTCCACTCCACTCCACCCCGAAGATGCGTTATTTCCTCTCCTGAATGTTGTGGTTTGAAACTGAGATGCTTTTATTTCAGTTTTCGTACCGCTGCGGTCTTGGATTAATCTGATTTAGTCTGTTTGAGTGCCCATTGCTTTAAAGAAGACAGAAATATTTAAAGCACAACAATGAAAGCAGGTGGCCTTCAATAAAAATGCAGTTTGAGGCGCTTTTTTTGGGGGGGGGGCGGAGCGGGTCTCACCTCCTGTTCTGGTACCAGGTCTTGACCTGCGTGTCGCTCAGGTTCAGCGAGGCTGCGAGCTCCATGCGGTCCTGCACGCTCAGGTACTTCTGGCGCTCGAAGCTGCGTTCGAGCTGCGCAAGCTGGTGGTCCGTGAAAGCCGTGCGCGCCTTGCGGGGCTTCTTGAGCCGCACCTGCGGGCTGTCCCTGCTGCTCGAGATCTCCCGGTCGCCCTCCTCCTTCACTGCAAGCGGACAGCCGAGTGAGCGCAAAACAAGCGGCACCGCACTTGCGAAAAACACCCCTTAGCCCCTTAAAATCGTGTTTACAGTTTGCAAGGACGCGGCGCGTTGGAAATCGCTTCCAACACAGCAAGGCGTGTGGTTAAAACCCCAAAAGGTGTTCGTTTTGGTTCTCTCTAGGTTTGTGGTGTTAATAAAAAAAAAGTCACTTGTAATTGTAAAATATCAAGGTTTGGAGGAAGGGGAAAAAACACTTTGCGCTTTGCAGTTGCGGATTTTCTTTGCGGTTACTTTTGCTATGGTTGTAGTATGAAGAGAAGCTGCAATATTGTTTTTTTTTTAACAGTATATGCGGTAAATTTCCCCTTTCACACACACGCATACACTGCTGTCTGTCTACGTTCTGTCCCCCACAACGCAGCCACTTGCCAGTTGAATAGTTGAGTCGTCTTTTCAAAGCGCACAATAATCCGCTTAATGAAGCCACGAGGGATGAAAAAGCCCCTCCGTGGGGGCCGAAGGAGCCCCACGCGCGGCGGAGCCCCACGCACGGCCTGATCAGCGGAGGGACAAATCGCCCAGCATTGAAAGGGAGAACAGGGCGGAATCAAAGCGGCGCTCGTACTTAACAGGGGATTTGCAGCTGGACTGACATCTGCTGACACCTAACGCACCAAACAGCCCGGGACCGGGTAAACACACACACACACACACACACACACAAGCGATGTATTACCCTGTTTTTTCTCAATATTAATATAAACACTGCAGTATGGCGCACAGTGTGCGACGCCAGTATATTATTCTACATACTGTATATAATTACAGTACAGTTATTTTTATTGCCCCCCAAACAGATAAAAATGTCATATTTTCCACAATATAAATGAGAGAATATATAAACATATGCGTGCGTGTGATATATAAGAAGACATTCCTGCATTTTACACCATTTATTATCATTATCAGAATTAGTTTGGTTATGCAAATATAAATTATTATTAATTTTGGAATGATAATTGTTCAAATTTGGCATTTATTCTACTCCTCCATTTAAGGCGTGTGTATTAATAGAAAGTGTTTGGAAGTTTTTAATTCTCCCAGTCATTTAGAAATAGTTTTGTATGATTTATTTTACTCCCACTTATGTTATTTTTCCCCCGTTTAAATGCTTTGCTCTCACTGATCCGGCTAGAAAGCGTAATGTTTTCCTGTTTTAGGACGGGTCCTTGCGATGTTTTCCTTCCTCGGTTCAGTTTTTCTTGTTGGGTTTGTGTCAAGACAGACGTCTTGGAAATTATATAACTAATAATAATATGCACATTCCAACTGCAAGATGAGCCACATATGTCAAAATATGGTTTCCAATTGTTTCCCTATCAGCACATTCGTTTATTTCTTATGGAGAGAATAATTCGAAATACAGAATTAGAAAAATGCACATCTGTCTTTTTGCTAAGGTGGCGAGTTTGGAATAGTTTTTAGATAGTAAGACAGTAATAAATAATAGCCTTAAATAAAAATACGTCTGTGTTGGGAAATTGTCTTCTTTAGACGAAAAATTGTGTAATTCACAAGGTGTGAAACAATGATCTCAAATTGTGGAAATATTAATCATGCCTTATGTCAAGGAGTTTTAACTGGAAGTGAATCTTAAATCCTTTTTATTTGACGCTCTTAAACTCTAAATTTTAAACGCAGAGCGCTGTATTTTGGGAATATGCGTGATTTTGAATTTAATGTCCACATCTTCAGATGTCTGCAGTATGCTTGTATTTTATTTTAGTTTTTTTTTATTTATTTGACGAGGATGTAATAGCGTGTCGCCCCGAATCGCAATTACATGAAAATATTTGCAAAGGACTTTACTTTACGAGAGTTACCTTTGTATTCACTGTCCGAGGACGAGTTGCTGTGGATTTTCTCCATGAAGTCCTCGGCTATTTTGGAGGCGAGGCGTCCGGAGTCCTGTGCGGGCTGCCCGTTGCTCGAGTAGGGGGCGCAGGCGGCCAGGGGTTTGCAGTCCGCCAGGATGTCCCTGATCAGGAAGGACGACGTTACGGTCCGTGGCTGCGAGCCGCCGGACATGGGCCCGTGCTGCACATGGGCCTGGAGCCCCACGGCCGGACCCTGTCTCTGGGCCGCCTCTTCCACGCACTCCCGCCGCGGCGAAGGCGGTGAGGAGCACGCACTCTCCAGGTCGGACCTGGGGCTGAACTCCAGAGGAGACCTGCATTCCGCCATCAGACTGTCCCCTTTCGAGGCCACCGGACTTCCCGGCCTGTGAGAAAGTAAGGAGTCGATCCCAAAGCTGGACCCGTTGGTGGAGGTCTCCATGGCGAGCGCGGACGTTGCTCCTCGCCCTTCAGACGATCATCTGTCCTGGGGAGGGTGGTGGCGGGGTTGGGGGGGTCAACTTCTGCCAAGACCGAGCTTCGATGTCAAAATCCAACGGCAGAGAAAGTCATCCACTCCCCGCAAAGTCCCCCTCTCGCGGATGAGTCTTTCTCTTTAAATTAAAACAGGCGAATCTCCAAACCGTTAATCTTATCGATCGATCCCGCGTTCATGCGCCAGTATTACAGTTTTGCGCTTTTCGATCAATGCAGCTCTGAGACATATTCACAAGTCAAGGAGGAGTTATTAATTTTTAAAATGTAAATATTTTTCATCCCCACCTATAAATATAGCATGGTAATGAAAGAGAGGGGCCCCCCGTGCGCAGTCCGGCCGTCCGGGGAAGGGGGGCGTGGGGGTCACTTTCAGCACCGCGGACAGAGACTCTGATCGATCCGCCGCTCGATCGGAAGCCGGGGCGCGCAGGAGGTCTCGCTCGACGCGACAGTCGATCGCATCAAAGGAGCTTCACGGAGCTTCACGGAGCTTCAGCGGTCACTGCGACGGCCGGATGCTCAGCGACGGTCTGAGAAGCTCTGAGAAGATGGGGGCATCTCGGAGCCGGAGCCGCTAGCGCTGGAGAGCGGAGACGAGCGAAGCGGAGCAGCCGGCGACACGGCGGGTTAAACACAGACATCAGCTAACTAACAGCTAACTAACGATCACTGGTGGTGGAGGAAGGGGGGGTGGGGGTGGGGGTGGGGTGGCTTGCGGATCAGTAAAAAATGAACTTGGGCTGCACTCAAGAGCTATGTTTTAAAAGGTGCCCCGTCCACGTGCGCGCCCGGCGGCGCCATCTCATTGGCTGGTGGGGCTTTTTTGGGCGATGACTGGTTGCCCCCCCCCAGCCACCGCCACCACCATCGCCTCCTCCTCCTCCTCTCGTGGATCCTCCCCTTCTCTCCTCACTTTGATTAAAAGAGACACTGAATTCATTAGGAGACCCAGATCCAACTGTTTACAGGCAATTTTCACACTGTTTGCTTTCATTACATCATTGATGAAGCTTATAATGGGGTTATTATGTGGGGGGAGGGGGGGCTCCTTCCTCCCTGATGCCCCTAAGTCTCCACTTAGTTAAAACCCGACACATTTCTCCCTTTTCAGAGCCGCGATCTCCAGCCTTTGTGCTGCTGCCGCCGCCGCCGCCGCCGTTACTGTAGCCAGGCTGGAGGAAGCGAAGCTCTTCCGCTCAAACCGACGTCCACCTCTGGTCACTTGCGGGCGGGAAATTTTTAATCTTTTTTTTTTTTCTTTGTTTGTTTTTTTTAATGCACGGGAATACTTCGTCTTAGTTTTTAAAAAGATACTTAATTTATTAGAGTTATTTTAATTATTTATGTTAACACGTTTTTTTTTTTTTAAAGCGGACCCTTGCTGCCTGTGTTAAATTGCGCATTTTACTCAACCCGTAGCAAACTTTGATCTGAGTTTTTTTTTTTTTTTTTTATTACATTTTTTCCTCCCAAAGTAATTTAAAGGCGTGAAATGCACCACTTTTGCTCTCAATAGGAGTTCTGGATCAAATGAAATGAATGTAAAGTACAAGTTCATTTTAACCCGGAATCGAATTTGTTTAGGAGCCCGACGGCGTTTGGCGGGCGGCGCGAGGCAGCGCGTGGAGCCCGTTGGCAGGCTAACGCCCGCGAGCTCGATGCTGACGAGCCGTAATGGCCGCGAACCGTTTTACCGAAACGGGACCCAAAACTGTTTGTCGTTCGCAGCCCATTGTCCCCGTTCACCCGCTTTTCCTAAACGCCCCCCCCTCCCCCGCACACACTAATAATCGGACCCCCCGCCCTGCGAGCAGCAGATTGAAGGCGCTTCCTCCGCAGACACCGGCAGGTTAGTGAAACGTCCCTGGGGGGTCCCGTGGGGGTCCCGTCACGACTGCAAGCTGTCACCTCGCGGCTCCTTTTCTTCCTCTCCGTCTCCTCTGTTAAGTTTCACACTCGGGCTGCGTTTGCAGTTTTACCTCTTTCGTTTTTTTTTTTTGTTTTGCTTTGTCTGTCGCCGGACACTTTTCTGACTCAAAAAACCTCTTTGTCTCGGCGACAGCCATGACCCGATTTGCCCTCGTGCTCATTGGGGTCTTGGCGCCAACCGGATGAAAATTCGGTGTTGCTCGATGAAGAAAGATGGCTCCGGAGTTCATGGCACATTACAGGCATCCCGTTGGTAAACTGGCGAGTTTGTTTGGGCAACCGGCGGCCTCTGTATCTCCTGTGGGACCGCATGACCCTATTGCTTCATTTACCCAAGCGACTTTCTGAAAGGCTGCAAAGGTCGGGAGGCTCTTCTGGAGACTTGAACCGGCAACCGTCGGGTGGCAAGCAAACGTTCCCAACCTCCACGCGACCCGCTCTGCTGTCGTGCTGAGAAAAGCGTTAAAATAGCTCTACGCGTGTTTTCGTCATTTCTCGGTCTCCTGATTGTGAGGCCCGCTGGCTCCTGTAGGCGTTTGTTAGTCCCAATGCATCATGGCACCCGTTTGTACGCCTTCCTCTAGCCGGTGTCGGTCACGCCTCTGGATTGTTGCGGCGCGCTGCCTGGAGTACTGCTGCATGGCGCCTAATTTGTGGCCGGCATCTCCCAGCGAGGACGGAGGGAGGCAGTTATGGGAATTTCGGTGTCACCGACTTACTAACCCGGCCCTGTTTTGACAAGTGTCTGGGCGGGAGGGGGCGGCCTTGTTTAGCTAATGGGGTTTGAGTGTCAGCCGCCGAGGACGGAAAACCCCCATTCGCTTCCTCGATGAATGAGTGGGGGACGGTGCCAAGGAGACACCCCAGGTGTTGATCCCCACACCCGACGGGAGATGAGCTCATCCCCCGCGAAAGGTCCGGCGCAGGCCTCGTTAAACACGGCGGCGGTTCGGGCCCGTTCGCGCCGACACGTCCCCGCACCTTCCCAGCACGCACTCTGAGCCAAATAGTCAAAGGCAGTTGAGTGACAGCGGATACTATTGCATTTTAACATGTTGGAAATTCAGGTGAGACTCGGGCGCCGAGTCAAGTCGAAGAGGAGCGGCAGGAGGCTCTAATGTTAGTTTAAGCCGGCCAAGATGGCAGCGTAAAGAACAATACAAAAAAAACGGCTTATCCCTACCTGAGAGTTAGGAGCTGTCGGACTTCCTTCCTCGGCGGTGCTCGGGTTTAATTGTGCCGTGTGATGACGGACGCGGGTAAAGGGTAACCGGTGACGAAATCGCAAAGGGTGGCAAATAGTAAAATCGCGAAGGAGGTCCGAAAACGGTGAAGAGTGACCAAATCGAGCGGGACAAAATCGAAGACTAAAGGGTGCCAAGATCGCAAGGACGTACGAAATCCTGAAGGGCACCTTTGCAGATCAATGATGGCAAATTCTTAAAATGCACAAAGAGTGGTAAAAGTGCAACATACAACCTCAAATAGTCAAAAATGGCAAAATTGTTAAATACAAACTTAAGGAACGAGTGGCAAACTGCAGCGGACTTAAAGGCAGAGTAACAGGTTTCAAAATCACGAAGGTCAAGGTTTATTTGTCATGGGTGAACAACACAGGATAGCACCATGAAAAGTTTTGTTTTCGGGCATCCTCAGTAATATAAATATGAACATAAATATGTAAAGTATAAATAAATAAGGTACAGGATAGTTAAATAAGTGCTACAATCAGAAAAAGGAAAACAAATAAATAATAATAAATAAAGAGAGTAAATAAATAAGAATAGGTATGAGGATATACATGGGGGGGAGACACAGCAACCAAACCTACAACAACACCAACAACACACCACCGGTTATCTTACACAATGGGGGGGGGCAGGCATACAGACAGACAGACCCAGATCGACTGTTCCCACTGCCTAGGGAGGGGTCAGTGGTTTAGCAGTCTTACGGTGTGGGGGGGAAAAAACCGTCCCGGAACCTTTTCGCCCTTGTCCAAACACTTTTAAAGCGTCTTCCTGATGGGAGCAAGGAGAATAGTTTGTGGCTGGGGTGACTGCTGTCTCTCTGGATGTTATATGCCTTCTTCTTGTAGCACTGGGTTTGGAGGTCCTGCAGGGCTGGCAGATCAGTCCTGGTAATGGTCTGTGCTGCATTAACCACTCTTTGCGGCGCTTTACGGTCTGACGCACTGCAGCTACCATACCAGGCCGTGAAACGGCCAGTCAGGATACTTTCAATGGTAGATCTGTAGAAGTTGACAAGTATCCTGTTGTCCATGCCGAACCTCCTCAGCCAACAGAGGAAGAAGAGGCGTTGTGTTGCCGCCTTGATGACGACGCTGGTGTGCCGTGACCAGGACAGGTCCTCAGTGATGTTAACTCCGAGGAACCTGAAGCTGTTCACTCTCTCCACTGGGGCGCCGGCTATAGAGATGGGCGCGTGGCCATTCCCCTGCTGTCTCCTGAAGTCCACGATCAGCTCCTTTGTTTTGCTGACGTTGAGATTGAGGTCATCATCAGAGTGTCAGGTGGCAAAATGTATTTAATTTTTTATTTTCCCAAAATGTGGTTTAAATATTGAGGCTGGCTGCAAGCCTCTGCTATATAAACAAAACTCGGTGGCTGGTGGGGGGGGGAGTTCGGCCGGATCTGTGTGCTACAGCGTGTTGTTGAGTCGGTTCGGCGCCGCGTGGCTCCCACTTCCTTCCCTCTCTCTTTCTCCTGCCATTTAAATATGTGTATAGGAAGGCAGGGTGTCAGAACAATTGTGAAGTTGTTATTTATGGCAAAACAAGGGTGTGATTGTGCATTATATATATTAAAGTCTCATCGCAGCGAGATCCTTGTCACTCACTCGTCCCTGTGCGCGTCTTGCCTGACTTCCCTGGTAATATTTAACAGCGCAAAGTGTTTGCAGGATGCTTCAAAGAGGAGAAAATGGCTCAGTTCACTCCACCCTGTCTAGAACACACAGAAGGAAAAAAAGCAATATTTTTTGCACGTGTCTTATTGCATGTGTCTCGTATTTTAATGTTATATTTACTTACAAATATATATTTATTTGCTGTTGTTTGTTTTGTTGAAAAAAAAACAAGCGAGCTGCGTGCGGAGCGTCTTTGGCATCGCCGTGTTGTTTCAAAACTCTGATGGAAAATACGCGGGAACGAGGAAAAGGTAATTTTCTAACAAAAAAAGAAATCTGACAACGCACAACAAAACAAAGGGGAAAAAATGAGAGGTGTATAAAAGAAGTGATGCAAATAAATAGATAAATAAATAAATAATGCCTGGAAAGTTGGCGCACCCTGGACAAGCCTGCGATGCAAATGACTAACCTGAAGCCGTCAGGAATGAATCTTGACAGAAAATAATGAGGAGTGCTAAATCTTTTATAAGGTTAACATTCGCCTTTCACAGTCAGCTGTCATACAAGAAAGAATTTAGCACATTCATGGTGCCGGAATAGACCTTCATCATCTCATTAAAGCTGACGGGCCCGGACGCCAGGCCTAGCCGGCTGTGTGCCGCCCCGTTTTGTGTTGGTAATTTGCGGCAGAGGTACACACACCCAGGAGGAGAAGTGGAGGGGAGAAAATATGGCACGAGCCGTAACCGAGAGGGGAAGAGGGAGGCTTGCGGCGTGAGCGGTGGCGGAGGGGTGGAGGTGCAAGGGGCTGGGGGGGGTCTTGGGGGAGGTTGGAGGGATCACTAGCGCGCCAGGAGTCTGATTCTCCCCTAATTGGAAGCGTTGGGCATTGTCAGCAGAGGATTTTCAGCTGGCTTGCTGACAGGTAGAGCCGTCAGGATGATAGCCCACTTGTCAGCGCAAAAGACCAATAAAAACAAACCACTTTTGATTTAATTGGAGGAATGTGGAGGCAAGGGGGTGGGCAGGGGGGCTGGAGGTGTGTGTGTGTGTGTGTGTGTGTGTGTGTGTGTATTTGAAGGCATGTTTGTGTGTATGTGTGTGTAGGGGTGTATATGGGTGTGTGGTTTGCTGACTTGGGGGCAAGTTCAGCCAACAAAGGAAATCATCCCTTCAGCACCCCCCCACAGACCCCTCTCCCCAGAAGCATAAGAGGTGCCTATGACAGGAACAGGTCTAATCTCTCAGGTTGTTGGCAGTTAGTGCCTCCATGAGTGTGTTTCATGGGTTGTTTGGACAGGCATGCTGAGACTATCTGTATATTACAGACATCACTTCTGAATAACTGTGAGAAGTTATGAAGTGTTAATCGTGTGTGTGTGTGTGTGTGTGTGTGTGTGTGTGTGTGTGTGTGAGTGAGCGAGCGAGCACCCATGCGTGGGTGTTTATCTGTGTCTACTTCATGGTTTAACCCTCTTGATGGACTTCAGTTTCTCAAGGTGCCATCTCCACAACCTCGCACCAGTTTCACAAACCTGCTTATTAGCCCAATTATGTTCCTTTACGGAGCTGAATGAAATTGTCACTTTTTGCAGTTTTTTTACGTTTTCCTGTGAGCGTTTAGCATTTCTTTTGCGTTTACTTTGTTGCTGTGCTGAACTACTCCCCTGATCCAGTAAGGGGTTGTGTTGCTGGGAGACATCTATGTGGGGTTGTCCGTGTTCTTGTGTGGTTACACAGTCTGGTGCGATTCTGTAAACCCTGCACGTATGGGGTAATGGGCTTAGTGTTAAAAAAAAGGACCACGGTACATTTTCAGAAGCTGTAGAAGCAATTTTTCCTTCTTCATTTTATTGTACTTTACCTTTGCCAGCTGTGTTTAAGAGGGAGGGCAAGGGGTTCTGCTTTGGAGGACGGGTTACCTGTATATCCCCCTTCCATCCACCTCTTCCTCATCACTGCCTCAGTGGCCCCATTCAGAGTTGGGTGTTTTATTACTCATGACAGAGTTCACTAAAGACATCTGCTTGGCTGCTGAGAGTGTGGAGAGCAGGAGAGGGGGGGTGGGAGCTGAGGGGAGCTTCAGCCATCCATCAGTAGAGAAGCATATGAAGACAGGGATGAGACAAAGCAGTGGACACCACTAGAACCAGCGCACATCGCAAGTGTACATCACTAAGAGTGGATCTGTGGCACATTTCTGACCATTAGCGGTGGAAACAGTTATGTCAGGTTGTGTCCTGGTCAAATTTGGCTCATTTGCAGTTTTTACTGCTCATTTGATTTTTCTCTGATCGCTGTAAGGCTTCTTCACACTAGGCACCCAAACACGTAAAAACATGATTCATTCACGTTTTGCACGTCTGTGGTCAAGAGTAATTCAGAAGTTCTCTGTCACACTCTCACACACACACACACACACACACACACACACACACACACAAGCAGCATTATGTCAGCTGTACAGTCTAAATGAGATCTATGGACAATAAATTTCAAAATGAAGCATAGAACTTGAGATAATGACTTGGAATGAAGTTGGTCAAAACACAGAACAATGGATGATACATGATCATTTATGGTATAATTACTTTATAAACAGTTATAATGTACTTCCCAATTTTGGACATAGACACCACAAGCAGAACATAAACCAAGGTTTAATGGAGCATTCATCACGTTTTAGTTATTTATCTGTATGTTCCTCTAAAGTGACCTTGGTCGCGGGAACTACAACAGCAGATTTGGGATTTGAACCCAGGTGCCTTTACTGCAAGGTGACAGCTCCGACCCCGTTAGCGTCCTGGGGAAGCCCTTTCAAAGATGTCCAAAATTTCACGCCGTCTCGGCTGTTAGTAGGAGCGCTGTGGACCTTGCAGCGCTTTGTTGCTAGACTTGTTGAACACAGGTGTGGCTTGACCCAGTAGCTCAAGTGGGATAGTGATCTGAAGGACTACATCTTGCCGCACGGGAGCCTTTTTCCTCAGATGAAAAGTGTTTAATAAGTCAGCAGCCTCATTGGAGCGCTATGAGAGCGGTTAATTTGCATTTGAAAGGCGCCGAGGTAAAGGGCAGCTCATGGCGCTCTCTGAGAACAACACAAATAAACAAAGAGAGGTTTAGCGCTCGACTGGGAGGCGTAATCGGCCGTCTGCCACCGCCAGTCGGATGCCTGCGCCGCCCGTGTTTCCCGGATCCACGTACAACCTTGGAATCAAAGAAGAATCCAGAATGTGTATTTTTTTGCCCCTTTCATTGCGTGTCATTTGTTTTTGCCATTCCTGCACAAACATTCTGGCTTTTTCTCAACAAGGCTTGGCCCGACACCCTGCAGCAGGGAACTAGCGGAGCGCATTAGAAACCAAGCGGCAGGTAACACGTGTCCACCTGGCCTCCGCACTCATTACAGCTTCAAATGTCAACAGCAGCCTGGGAACTAGCCGGGAATCACAAGTCGCCTCCCTGCTCAGACCTTTGTGCCTAAATGCGCTTCTTTGACATTTTCTCACAATATTAGAGCTGTGAAATTCCTTTGTGCTGGGATTTTCCAGCTTTGTTTGGATGAGACGGACCATAAGGCGGGCAAACCGTTGGCGAAGGTGCGTGGGGGGGTGTACCAGCCCTGGCCAAATAAAAGCGAGCGGCAAAAGGTGTCTGTTGCATTCTGGGTGGTTCAGTAGTTCAATGATAATCATCTCTCTGACATGCCAGTGATGGAGGGTTGAGGGATAAGGGTTTGTCTTTTGGGGGGTCGGTCGTGTCCCCTCCAGCTGTTTGGCCTCCCATCTCCCACCTTCCCAGGCAAAGAATTTGTTTGGGGAAGGCTGATAAATCACCATGAACATTCCAGTAAGGTGCCTTGAGTCCAGACCAGCAAGGTGGCACATGGGAAGTGGTGTGAAAATGCAAATAGTTTGCATAGATTTAAACAGCTGCTGTTCAAGTCCATGTTTCTCCTCACCTTCCTTGTCACGGTCGAAGCGCCTCACCCTTCTCCTCCTCTTGATCTGAGCTTCTGTCCAGCTACTCTTTTCCTTGTGAGTGGGCCGGCTGCACAAAAAACCCACAATGCATCTCTAGTCTCGGTGTTTCTCAGCGAGGTGGGCAAGGCCCTTCTCTTCCCGGTGAGCAAACATTGGCACCATTCAGAAGATGTTTCCCCTTAGTTCCAAGTTTTACGTTATGTAGAGTTTAGCAGGCGTACATGTTCTTTTTTCATTCGCAGGTGAGGGACCGTGAAGATTTTCTGTTACCCCTTCAGGAATCATTGTTATTTAAGACGCTGCTTTTCCATGCTACCCTTTTGGGGAGCTCATATATCACAGATGGAGGGCCTGACAAGAGGACAAACAGTGGATGGAGTTGAGGCTGCAGTGGTGGAAGAAGGTGGATGGGGTGATGGGGATGGGGAAAAGACAGGACAATTTGAACTTCATGTTGTAAGGGCAATGGCAAAATGGGGTATGTTTCATGTTTTAGGGTCAAAGACAACCAGGGTTTAACCCTGGATTTAGAGCTGACAAAGCAAAAGAGGCACAGGTGAGGACAAAGGTATGGAAGAGAGGAGAGTGTCGGAAAGGATGGCGGACAGGAAAATTGTCACAAATAGGAATACAGGCAGAGTGAAATTGAATAGCACAACAGTAGAGTGACAGACACATAGGGAAGAAGAATTAATGAATACAGCATTAATAATTGAAGGAGAGTGGAGAAAGACAAGCCACACACATTCTCTTAGGCCAGAAAAGGATGGTGGTAAAAGATAAACATATGAGGGTCATGATTCCCAGGTCTACATTTCAAAGAAAGAATCGCGTGTCCCTGGTTGTGCTGATCTGCTCTTTCCTGTTCCAGTGCTGTCAAGAAAGGGTGAGTGACATCACACCATGGGATTATTGTCAGTACTTGAGGTGGGGAAAAATAAGTTCCGGCACTCCTCTTATTAGCATGCTGGCGTGTGAATCCATCCTTATCAGCAAGCAATCTAGTAAGCATTAAATGCAGAATTTCTGCAGCAAATAAAAGGCACTGCATGATTCTCTTTAAGAACAGGGGATGCAAATTTGGAACAAATGGCAGGAAAACAGCACATGGGGTGAGTTGCAGCATTACTTAGTGCACCCTGGGTAATGAAATGTAGCGACAAGGGCTGTTATGAATAATGACTAATGACTAATATTAATGATGGATGACTAATAATGAGAGCAGCTCAGCCAAAGAATGTGGTTGTTTGGGGGCGGAAAAGAGGAATAGCAAGGGCAGAGCCTTTCTTGCCCCCCCCCTCCCAAATGCACAGATGCTCATGTACTGTATGTTAGGTAACTATAGCCTTGGTCCAGTCTGCACCTACACCAATTGAGACATTTTGTGCCAGTGGTGCATTTACATTGGCCCAATCCACAGGGGCGCCTGCTATTGATACAAACCAGAGCCTGGCTCTTTATTTTAGTTGTTTGGACCACTTTTAGGATTAAAACACTTCAAGTTTTTTTATTCCCTCCAAAAAATTATTTCTGTATACCCTTGGCACCCCCTTTATCCCTGGCACCTGGGGCGGACATTTTATTTTGTAAAAATGCAACTCCTGCATGCTGGTGAGCATCGGGTGACAACACAACAAGGATGATTGACATCACCGCATTAGGATTATGTTGTGAGCAGATAAAGGAGGAGTGACATCACAGCATGGCGATGATGGCATCAGGGAGAACGAGTGACATTACAGCATGGGGGCAGCGATGTGAAAAAGGTGAAAGGTCTCAGTCTTTACAGCTCCCTCTGGCCTATAGTCCCTGCATTGTGTGAGTAATTTGTGAGGCTGAAACGTTTCATTGACCGCGTGACCTGTCTGAATTTTTACACCCTCCTCCTCCCCACACCCCATTGCCAGGCCATGCAGCAGCCCTCCTCTAGCTCCACCCCTCCCACCACAGGTTTTATAGCTTCATTAGTGCTTGACACATGTTCTGGCGGATCCTGCATCTACGAGGGCAGCGTCTTAATGGCTTTGGACCAGCCTGTCAGGAGGAGCACGGGAGGCTACAACCGAACGTCAGACTCCGTCAACAGATCTGCTCATTCATACTTCGAGTTGTTCTCCCTATTAAGTGCTTGTGCTTGTGAGTGTCATTCATGTATGCGTTAGTGTTGTATGGATGAGCGTCAGCTAACAGTCATGAGAGGAAAGCATCTATCAGATGAATGACGGAGTGAATGAACAGAAGGTTGTGTTGCAAAGTTAACAGAAGAAACTACCGCGAAGGCAAACGATTCTGGTTGACAAGACAGCGAGCAGATACTCTGTCCTATACAATAAGACTTAATAGGAAGCAACCAAGGGTAAATTCTCTGCAGCACTACAACTGCTGAGGGCTTGAACCTGCGACCCTTTGGTTTGGTTGGCTTAATAACATCTCACCCAGGTCCCATCCTGGAAGTTCTCACATGAATGACTGAGACACCAGTCCTAGGCAAGCGTGCACAGCAGGGACTGTGGGCAGTGATGGTATGCGTGTGAGTTTGAGTGTAACGGTACATGTTAGTGGCCCCATACTGGTGACATAAAAACGCGTAATAGATTGAGATGTCTTTATCGGCGTGTATGGGAGGTCAGGTGGTAGCGTTCATGCATCATCTGAGTATGCTGGTCCTAAATAAATTGGTGTGTTTGTGTTAATGTGTGTGTGTGTGTGTGTCGTACAGTATGTGTGTCTGCAACGGAGTGGGGACTGCTGGGTACTGGGGTGGTGGGAAGCTGGGGTGGGGGAGGGGGTGCAGAGAGGATTGAGAATAAGACCCCAGCAAATGCTCATTAGAGCTGACCTTGGCACTGGGAAGCGGCGTTTGATGGATTGGGTACAGGGCCAAACAAGCCCCTGGGGAGCCATGATCTTATCTTTTATTGTACACTCACTTCCCTCCCCCTGACCCCTCCGACGGTCCTCCTGCTCACTCGCGCGCGCGACCACGATCCTCACGCGTCAGGTGCGCAATAAATCCCTCACCTGACACAGAGGAGAGTGTGAAGAGGCAGGAGAGAAACACACACCGAAAACACAGAGAGACCTACGGCTCACCGGGGTGTGTTTAGCGTAAAAACCCAGCTTTGCTGCCGCAAGGCCAAAGCGACCGTGGGAGGGGATGCGGGGCCTGCAGGCGGACAGCGAGGAAGCAGGAAGGCGTCGGAAGAGATGCGGACAGCTTCCGTCACACCTCATCCCTGCCCCAAGGCAGTCTGGAGGAACGCACCAAATCCAACAAGGCCGCAATAAAAGCGCTAACCCCCTCCAACTCCTGGGCCGCAAAGCTGCGCTGTAAAAGCAATCGGCATGACAAATTTCACCACGGTAAGTGTTGGCATTAATTTTTACTGTGGTGCGTTAATAGCACACTTTTCCCCTGAATTAGCGTTTCGCCAATTAGGCTGTGGCTGCGTGCAGGCCTCGCTCCTCCCCAGCGGGCAACGCAGGATAAATGGCAGCACTTATCCTCGCAATTGTGATTTTATTATTTCAATGACGGGCTCCTCATTCCCCCTAAATAACCATTGCTGTTGTGAAGATGGGATGCGGTTATCTTGTTTAAGAAAGAAGTGTCAAGACCCAGGCAGGTGGGTTAGCGGTTAAGGAGCTGAAGCTTGTATGACAAGGTTGTAGGTCGAGACCCTCCTACATGTTTGACACCGACTTGTCCAAGCTTGAAATGAGAATAAAAAGGTAGGGTATAAAATGTAGTCTTTTTTCTTATTTTTGTCAATTGAGATTCCGGCAACACAGTATTGTGCTGAAGGTGCACTAAAGCACTCCTTCTGGGAGCGAGTAACCTTCACGTTTCCACTCTTCGGTGCTAAACACCACAGTCGCCGCTGGTATGTGCGTCTCCTTGAAGAACAGCTTCTGCCCAGACAGTAACTGCAGAGGGATGTGAGGGATGAGGCGCACAAACAGGAAGCGCTTGAAGGACTGAAGAGGGAGGTGTACGCCGCCTCGCTGATGGTTGGAAAACGCGTGCGACGGGGGCACCTGTAGCACGGAGCTTTTCAATTTCAAACAAAATCTAAACCTAGAAGTTAGAGTGGCCTCCAAAGTTATTGTGATTAAAATAGTCGCCTCATGCAAATGCAGAGTCTTGGGCAAAAAATCTTTTGCTTCAAAGTGTGCGGTTGTTTGAAAAGGAGTTGAAACAAGGCCTGTAATGACTGCAAGAGCCATTTCCATAATGAAATTTTAATATGCGATAAACAGCAATGTCTCAGAATATATGTTTGCAATAATTTCTGTTTCTCCAAAAGGATCATGGGGCTTTCTGGGTGTCTTTTCCTTATGTTTCTTCACTGCAGCTGCCAGATGTCGGTGTTTTAAGCTGCAGTTGTGTTTCTTTTCCTTGACCCAGTGAGATCTTGCATTTCTAAGGAAAGGAGTGATGAGCGGGTGTTTAAATCACTGACCCATTTTGTTTTTTGTTTTTTTTGTGAACACGGGTCCCTTTGGTCCCCTAGACACACATAGATGCTGAGAGCTTTCTCAGAGCTTCTTGGATAATCATCAGAATGTCCAGGGGGGCTTGACTCAAATTTAAATATGGAAATCGGGGCAAAGAGACCACAGAAGCTCGGGTGAGCGACGAAGAAAGTGCAGCTGACTGGGGGTGATTTGCTTTTTTGGGGTTTTCGAAAGCAGGAAGTGATATCATGGCTGATTTCACACTTCTACCCCTTATCATCCACCCGCTCCTCTTACTTGGTTAGACTTAGCCACATGGGTGTCCAAAACATAAAGTGCCCGATGGGGTGTTGGGGTCCCAGCAGCGAACCACGTGCAGTCGACCGACAGCCGTCCATCCAGCTCAGTCGTTCCCATCCGCGCATGAGGACAGAGAAAAGTCCCACCCACTAATATCGCTGCCACTTCATCTGGACCCGTCTCTTTGCTGATCCCGTCTCGAGACGCTCCTTCCCGGCTCTCGACTTGCATGCTGCCTGTCTTCCCTGCCTGTTTTTGTGATTTGTAGAAACCACTTCTCAGGAAGCGCGCCGGTGTTGTTTTGACAGTTGCTGCAGAGTTGTGGCTATAATTGCATCTTGACGCTTTACAAGAGACACGCAATTCATTGTCACGAATGCCAAGGTGTCAGGGTTCGGCAGAGTCGATTGCTTGTCGCTTCCTGAGTTTAGAATGAAGCTTTGGGGTGACTGGTGAATTTGAGGACACTCGGTACATGCATCTTGTCTCGGTATAAATAACAAGAAATACATTAAATCCACTCAAATTTGGAACAGATCGTGATTTTTTTTTTTCCAAACATGAATCCGACGGCAAACGCGAGGCTATAACTTTTGATAGGTAAATATAAAAATGTTTGGGTGGATAATTTTTGGCAGAGCAGCATTATGGGTACTGGCCAATGCCTCACCTGGGCTGTGGGTTCCGATCCAGCTTGGTCTGTGTGGCATTTGCATGTTCTTATCGTGTTGCCATGAATTCCCTGCTGGTGCTCCTGTTTCCTCTCACAGTCCAAAGATACAGTATGTGTTCCAGGTGAACAGGTGATGCTAAATTGTTTGCTGTGTGTGTGTGTGTGTGTGTGTGTGTGTGTGTGTGTGTGTGTGTGTGTGTGTGTGTGTGTGTGCGCGCACGCGCATCCCATTCAGGGTGTACACTGCCTCACACCCTGTACTTCCAGAATAGACTCTGGACCCCTGTCACTCTGAAGGAGTTAATGGCTGGATGAATAATTTTCTACATAGCATCATGTGCAAATCATTTGCTGGAGCAGCAATTGTGTGCTGACCCTGCAATACCAGACCAATGCTAAGTGATGGTCACACATGGATCCCAGCCCGCCCACTAAGGCCTTGTGTTTGCTGAGAATGTTGTGGTTTTTTTGAAAAAGTCCTTTTCACCTCTGTAGGACAGAGGTAGCCATTGAGAAGAAGGAGATGTTGGAGTGAACATGGCGCGCAGTGTCAAACCGGGTCCTCCTGGGTCAGCGGGTCACTGGATCATCCACCAAGTCCTGAACAGAGGGCAGGGAAGGAGACTTTATCATCCACCCATTCATGAACTCTCTGTCTCGTCTCCTCCCCTCGCCTTTTCTTCTCTTTTCAAACCCTCACGCTATTGTTCCATTAAGGCCTTGTTTACTTTTTGGATTTAAGAAACTTGTTTAGACTCATGAAGCTGAACCCTGGTACAAACACACGCATACACATGCAAACTGTGCGCCAATTTACTTTTAGTCCCGCTTTCGAACCTTCTTTTCACCCTTTAGTGAGAGCGTTCCTATACTAAACTCGAATTAAAGCCAACTATTCCAACGCAAAATGCTTTCCGAAATGCACGCCAAGTAAAATACTGAAATTCGTGTGGCTAATAATAATAATAATAATAATAATAATAATAATAATAATAAACAAGCACCAAATAATAAAAGTATAATTTACATGAGTTAAATCTCAGTTCTTATAGTTTCCGTTGCAGTGGGCATCAGTTTAGTCTCAATTGCTTTGACTGCAATATTAAAATGCATATGACTTATGAAGAGGAGTGTATAAAAATATATTTTGCTAATTATTTATAATCTGTGACACAAACTCTTCCAGACATTAGGCTCTAGTTTATCCCTTGGCTGTGCTTCTTATGAACCCTAACTGGATTTTTCTACGCTGCACTGATCCTAAATTCTCTAATGATACTGGTGGATATATATTTACTGAAACAGTGCACGTATATTTGTGTGTGTGTGTGTGTGTGTGTGTGTGTGTGTGTGTACAGCACACACTGCCTTCAGATGGCTCCTGCGCTGATGGATAATATTATGCAAAACAGGGAGATGCTGAACAAAATGCTGATAATTAAGCAAAGATGTTTGGGGAAATGTGGTGCTTAACGGCACACATGTGGGACCGAGCACATGGTAAACCATATGGAGTTGAGATCCCTCCAGGAGATGCCGCCGACAATCGCTGTTTTTCCACACGGCGCAGTCGTTTTCTGTCCACTGTGTTCCGTAACTCTTGTGGAATTAAGCAGGGTGGTATTGGTGGCTTAGAAGCCGTGGCAGAGGTCAGAGGTCGGAGGTGAGGGGCTGGGAAGGCTACCACCCTGTGTGTGGTTGCGGACATCGGTGGCAGAGCTGGGACAAGTGGGAAAAGTGGAGCTGGATGCAAACTTGGTTCAATCTGTCCCGCTTACCTGTTGAGGCATCTAGCACTGCGCCACCTGGTGGCTTTCTGGAGGAACAGCATCATCCTGAATTTAGGTGCAGTATGATTTTTTCCTGAAGCTTTTCACCAAAATGAATAACAATGTTAGGTTTGTTACTTATTATGAGTCACCCATTTGTAAAGCAGGGTATTTCTTACTGTATCAGCGCAGCATAAGTTCCTGGACCGGCTACAGTGCCATCCATCGACATTGGAAAACGGTCTGACGCACATTCACATCCCGGGTTGACCTCTACAGTTGAGATGTTCGTCCTAGACTTGTTTCTCCGTGAGAGGGTGGATATCCTCCAAGCTCACGATAAGGAGCACACACACGTTGTTTCAGCCCTCTTCTCCATAACGCCATAGCTTCGTCACCTTAAATGATCGTACCAAAACCAACCAAGCTCGGTCCATCGCCACAGACGCATGTCGCCCCTCAGCAGGTAGCGGGGTTCCTGCTGCAGTGTCAGTGCATTGGCGCTCCTTCACTGCCACAATGGGTGACGTTCCACCACCCTGCGCCCACAAGCACCCTCTAAGCCACCCCCAACAAACACATCCTCCACATCTCATTTACATCCAGTCGTTTATTATGACTTTATGGTTATATATTGGGCTTTGTCTGCCTGTGCTTGTACCTGGGCCGGTCCCAGCTGGTCCTCATTAATAATAAGGCCTGCAGTTGCCGTGCCGACAGCCGGAAAGATAAAGGAGCTTGTTACTGTCACAGGGGCGCGCAGGCTGCCGAGCGAGGGGGTGGAAAGCGCCTGCGGAAGACAGAACAGGGAGAAGTTGCAGATGGGCTGCGCAGACCAGGCCTGGATCTGCGCTCAGGCTGGACTCGCTTACAAGCACGAACCCATGTTAGAACAAGGAAAATGTGCGCTTGTGGAAGATGTGTTCAGGAAGTCGTGGACTTGCAGGCCGACCGGTCGCCTCTCTGAAGGCTCTACCTACCGAGTGAGCGCTCCTGCCACCCACACCATCCTGCCTGAGTGTGCCATCGCACAGGGCGGGGAGTCTGTTGCATTTTACTGTGTTCACCACTTCCTTGTTGTTGCCTTTAGCAACCAATCCATTCAGATTTAATGAACAAACAAGTTCTGCGCACAGTGTATAAGATGTGTGTAAATCCAGGTCAGGATTATCTGTCGCTAATGACCCTTTTACAGTACTGGATGGAAATTCTGTCATCAGCTTTAGTCTGAAGTTCACATTTTAATGGGGATCAATTGACATTTTCTGAGCTAATGAAACAAATAAAAGTTTATCTTAAAAGTTGAATATGGTGTCCTTTCAAGGGGGATCCCAGCTTCATGCCCTGTGCATCCAAGATAGACTCCAGACAACCCCAACCTTCTACTGAACAGGGAGTTATTGATCACTGACCAAATAGAAAAAGTGAACAAAAGTATTCTGGCATACGATGGTTTTTTTGGAATGATTAAACAAATTAAAAAATCCTAGCTTTATTTGTGACTCGGTGGATTTGTGGTTGTAAAGGTGACATATAGCATTCAATTAAATATATTTAATATATTTATTTTTTTGACTGAGTGCATTATAATTTTCAGCTCAGTAAAATTTTTTAAGAACATTTATGAAGCCCATGTTTGATTATATTGTTTTGCCCCTTAGTGTATTTCTTGAAACTACTTTTCAGGAATGAAATACAACAGAAAGAAAAAGCTTTTTTGATCAGAATTCTAATAATTTAAGATGAAGAAAAATGGTAACATGAGATTATAGATAATTTTCTTTTCAAATTAAACCAAAAGGTCTAATTTAACATTTTAAATTTTAAATTTAAAACAGCTGTGGGTAAGCTTTGGACCACCAAGACCCTGCACTGGAGAAGCAGTTATTGATAATGAAAATATGAAAATAATAATTCAAACTGTAAAAAAGAAAGTAAATTTGTCTCAACAAATGACCCCTTTTTAGGAAAATTAAACTTTGATATGAATTTTTGTATAACAAGAAGTGTGTGTGTGTGTGTGTGTGTGTGTGTGTGTGTGTGTGTGTGTGTGTGTGTGTGTGTGTGTGTGTGTACCGGACACGCCAGCCATGTGGTCGGTTGACAGCCGGCTAATGAGGAGGGGCACGGCGGCTGGTCTGTGGCCCCATTGTGGCTGAGCAGCCTGAGAGCAGAGGGCCCAAATCTGCTCCCCTGATCTGTCGTTTAGGAGCCAGGAGGGAATAAACGCGTCCGAATGGGATTTATTTAGCATGCCTCATCAAAAGGGAATTAGGGGAGTTTGGGAAACGGGTGGGAGGGGCAGGAGCACAGTGGGATAAGCCCTGTTGGGGGGCCGGGGGGGGGGTTCAATGCGCAGTGGCTTCTTGCACCAGCGTCACATTAGCAGACGTTACACATTAATACGAATTAATAAACAAGAGCAGTTGGTGCCTTTTAGCTTTCAGATGCCTTCAAAACAGCTACCTCCTAGTATATATCGCTGGGTGCCTCCTGGTCACATTTATAGCATTTATATCTAAGGGGAAAAAAAAATCACTAGAAATATTAAAGCATATTGTTGTCTTTTAAATGTTTGCTTTTGTCTGCAAAGTGGCAAGACGGGAAAAGAAGAAAGGGAGAAAGGAAGAGATGAAGGACTGATGCCAAAACACAGCATCTGATCTGGCGGGCAGCATGAGCTTTGTGTTTGTGCATGTACTGTATGTGTTTGTGTATGTGTGTGTGTGCATGCCTGCATGTGTGTTTTACTGTTGTTGTTCTTTCCCAGCAATCTTTTCTTCTCGGCACAACAAGGCCTTGTCAGGTCTAATAAGAAGCCCACCCAAGACGCACAACAAGCAACATGCAAGCAAGCGCAAAAACAAAAAAACACCTCCCTGCATCTCAAAAAGATCCCCCTCCCCCCCCAGCTGCCACCCCACTGTCGTGATGAAAGTTTGAGTGGGGAAACAAAGACGCGCCAGGTGACGGCTGAGAGATCCTGCTGTAAACAAGACGTTACTGAGGACGCCGTTCGCTTGTTCACTAAACCGCTGACTGACTGATGCCTGGCGTTCTCTTGACCAATCAGCTACGTGGGTTGGGTTTTTCCGGACCAATCCCAAGTGTCTAACTGGATGGTGACACTTGTGTCCCAAGACATCATACTCCAAAAGCAACCAAACCCTCTGTCCTACAGTAGAGAGAGCGAGTGTGTGTGTGTGTGTGTGTGTGTGTGTGTGTGTACCATTGTACTAGAAACACACCAGACAAATTGACCCCGGTGTCCCCAAATAGCTAAGGTAAACAATAGTCTCTGTGGACAAATCAATAATACATATGTAACAGCATTGCTACAGCCCATTGAACCTGACAGACACAGTTTATACATTTTTTTTTTTACAATTTTTCTTAAGTTAATTTTTATCTTTATGAAGGGCAAGCAGAATTTATTTCATCCAACTGTCTTTAATATGAGTACAGTGGCTCATCCCAAAGGTGAAACAGCCAGTTGGCTATATTTTTAGACCGTAAGCTGTCCTTTAGATGGAAGGGTTCAGTTTTAATGCATTCCAGATTTTTATTGACTTTGGCAGCGATGCTGTGGTGGTTTGCACTGCCGCCTGGACTTGGGTTTGGACCTCTTAATACCATACTGTTCAGCAACGTATTGACCCTGTACTGATACAGTACAGCTTGTCCAGCTATGTCAATGGGCAAATCATTGTAAGTAGCTTAACATGGTACGCCTGTTTGGGGAAAAGTATCGGCAAAATCAGTACATAAACATTTATTTTTCAGTCACTATTTACAATCAATTTGAAAATCGTGTACTATTTAAAATCAGAAAACTCTGACTAATATATTGACTATTAATTGAATCTATTAATCTAGTTTGAGGCAGCACTGCAATGTTGTGGGAACACTTTCACCATAAGGTTTACGTAGAACTGTACATTATTTAATAAAGTCTGTACAGCTGAATAGCAGGAAGAAGAAGCTGTGTGAATGGATGAAGTGGGAGGGTCAGGGGTCATAGGTCAAAGGCAGCTCGTGACTAATGTCCTGGCTGTTGACCACGGCTGTCCGTCAAGCTTCCGTTAATGTCGCTTTCGCGGTGGGGGTCAGTGGCCTGGTTTGTGCCTGCACTCGACTTGTGCGCATCTCCACTTGTGCACCAGCAGTGCGCCTGCAGTCGTCTCCCCCTGGGTGCCGTGTCCCCGTCCCCCTCCTCCGCCCATCCTCCCTCGCTTCCGTGGTAACCCTCACAGCCCTCCGCTTCCATGCCCCGCTCAGGCGCTGTTTCTATCCATCTCCCCTGTGTGCTGCGGCCCATCATCACTGCTGCGCATTACTGTGATTTATGGCCCCCCCTCCCCACTCCCATCCACCAAAGGGAGGGGGTTTTGGGGGGGTGGGGTATCGATGCAGGGGCCTGAAATCCGCAGATGATGAAGCACCGTGTGACATTGGTGTAAGTAAAAGAAATGGGAGAAACATGGGACACTTGTTGTCTCTGTTTCTGTCCATTTCTCGCTCTCTCTCTCTCTCTCTCTCTCTGTCTGTCTCTCCTCTGTCTGTCTGTTTCTTTCCCCTTTCTCGCAGCATTAGAGCTGCATTTCACAGTATCTGCTTGATACATCACTACAGTATAAAAAACTGAACGAAAAGGAATCTCTGTAATGGCCTTGTGCTCCGACCTAGAACATTATGGGTCAAGGCACTGTTTGCTTTTTACACAACATTTACAACAATTCTTTTATCTGACACAGCTAATTGCCCATTTGTAAACTTGGGCACCTTTTTCTCACTGTGACAATCCAGGGTAAGGACCTTGCTCAGCCAGGGGATGGCATCTGAACCTGTGATCTCCATGACCCAAGGCAGCAGTTCTAACCGCTACTCCTCCTGCCGCCAGGTCTGGCGTATTTTATGATGCCAGAGATGAATGTGGAAGTAAAACACTGAAATGCCACCCCATTTTAGGCAGCTTGATTACATCTGTCATGATTCAATGTTGTAAACCAATAAGGCATAAAAAAGTCCAATGGGGTGAATACTTTCATTGGCACCTTAAGGAGTCAAAAAAAGGCACTTAGGAGCATCTTTATTTGTAGATTTTCCTTGATTAAGATTAGTTGGTTCAACAAAACGGAAGAACTATATCAAGCTATGAGATAATGCTTTGGGTTTAGTGTGATTGAAGGGTGTGTTGCTAAGCGTGAAGAAACAGCAGGACCCCCTGCTGCCCCCGTGGGTCCAGGAGAGAAAGCCTCTGCGATGGGTGGGCTAAGGTCTGCTCAGCTGGTCTCCTCTCCATCAGCAGACTCATCTCGGCAAACACTAACTGTGTCATTAACCCCCCGGAAGTTGCACCGGCAGCCCGAGCGCACGCTCGGATTAGCGCGCCGCCGCACACCTCGCTCACCCGGATCTTCCCCTCTCCATCGTTTGCATTTAGATAAGGTGAGGCCCGGCGAGCACCCCCTCCCACTCTCTCCATCCCAGCTCGGACCAAATGAACCAGGAGGGATTAAAACAAAGAACAACAACCAGATTGTCGTGGTGCTGGTGGGGGGTGGGGGGTTGGGGTCGCTGGAGGTGTGAGGAGCAGAAAGGGTGCGACTGAGCAGAAGACACACATTTGGGCAGCTGAGCTCATTAGCAGCTGTCTTTCTGGAGCTGATGTTGGACGCGATTGGAGATTATCACATTTAGGGATCCTTAATCCCCTTATCGCCCTGTGCCCCCCCACCCCATTCGGGTCAGCTGGCCTCAGACATACACACCACGGTGCCCCCCCAGGGGGGTCCGCCGCGCGTGCCGTCGATACCAGCCGCCTTCTTGATCTCCTAATTCTGCTTCATTTAAACTTCATCAACTGTTCCATTGGAGCGGAATGGTGGCGGAATGAGGCGGCGAGCGCTTCACTTTTATGTTCTTTTTGTTGTCGGGTTTAACACGGCCCCCGCGTGCAGCCAGCCGCCCCCCGAGAGAGTGAGACCGAGGCGGAAAACGCCATACACCCCATTCACTCTAGGCTCTCTAGAAGGCCCCTTCGCCTGGTGCAGAAAATAAGATTACTATATTTAAATCACTATGGTAATGAGCATCAGGCCGCCGCCTCCTTCGCAACGAACGGCTTCTGTGTGGCTCCCTTTGTTTTCGGAAGCTTTTCGCTGTGGGGAAAGTATCACACGTACGTACACATGCCCTACTGGGGGTACCACGCCGATGCCTCAGAGGACTCCTGGGGTGTCCAGGAGGGCAATTGCCAAGCCACATGGCTTGCAAATAAGTTATGAAAAATAAACAGTCTGGCTGCAGTAGCACGTTTTGGGCAGCAGGGAGGCATAGTGGTTAGAGCTGCAACCTTAGGAGTTAAAGAACTTAGATTCAAATCCCAACTCCTGCTGTAGCGCCCTTAATCCGAGTTCTTACCCTGAACTGACACGGTGAAATTACCCAGCTGTATAAGAACTAACCAGAAAATGTTGAATCTGTTTGAGTATCGATGGGGGGATTTGGCTCCGGACTCCAGCTCTTGGGTCACATCCACATCCCCACCCATCCCACCCTGTTGTCTGAGGGGTCCTCTTGTTGCCTCTGGAACGGAAACCCTGGCAAGTTTGCGGACAGGGAGGGATTAAGTGTGCAGCCGCTAAAAAGTCTTCGGGGAGGCCTCTGGGCAAACAGTCGCACGCATTTCCGCAAAGATGTGTTACAGCTTTATCTGTCGCTGACACACCACCACAGCCGGGGTACGTTGTGCGGGAGGCTGAGGGCCAGGGGTGTAAAGCGTGATGGCAGCAGGGGGCACAGTGGTTGGCCATGTTCCCTTACAGCTTGAAGAATCTGGGTTCAAATCTGACCTCCTGCTCTAGTGTCTGTGATCATGATACTGACACTGTAAGAACCCTGGTGTGCACTTGGTAAATCAGCTTAAGAGGGAAAGACACTTTTGAGGAAAATCGTGAGGAAAAAATATTAAGTCTGATTTGTTAGAAGCAAACTCAAGGGTCATCCTGAGTAAAGCAGGATGATGTGTTCCACCTGGCCAATGAGCTGTAGGGGTGCGAACACCGAACAACTCGCACACCTTTCCTTCCACCTTCTTATCATCGCTCCTCTTCATTTTGGGCTTTGATTCCATTATTTGTCACACATCCCCCATCATCATGCAGTTCATTTTGAATGTAAGAAGGTGGAGGAATGTATATATTTGGTGTGTGGTGGGACACGGGGGAGCGTGTTGTCGTACTGTCATAGCTTGGCCGCCTGCGCCGTCTCATTATGCGCAGCTTCTCCTCCTGCCTGATGACTTTGTTCCAAACTCCCCACTCTCAGCAGCAGGTGAGGTGCAAGTATGTTATTTGTCTTTGCCGTAGGACAGGCAGGTACCTGCATCCCCACAACCATCCAGACACCCCCACCGCCAAGCTAAAAGTCGGCGTAAGGGACTGATCGGCTCGCGACCCCGCCGGGGAGCAGCAGGGATCCCCCCGCACTGCACATCCCGCACCCCTGCGCTCCGCTTTGTGGGGACATGCGGGACAAAATTAAGCGGGGCGAGACGGTTACAAAAGGGGCTGGATGTGGAGGAGAACAGTGTCTCAGCAGGATGTGCAGAGGCTCCACACTTGAAAACGAGAATAACAATCTGCTGTAATTCTCTGCGCTATTCTGATTGTCTCAGGTGCAGCAGAAGATGTCCAGTTCTGCAACTGGGCCAAACTCATTTAAAAGTCTTTTGGAATATTATTATTTTGTCCACATAAATGATGAGAAATGTAAATGTATTACTGGCCACATGGCGGCACAGCAGGTAGTGCTGGTGTCTCGCAGCTCCTGGGCTGTGGTTTCAGACGTGGGTTCTAGTCCAACTCAGTCCGTATGGAGTTTGCATGTTATCACCCTGTCTGCTTGAGTTCCCCATAGGTGCTCAGGTTTCCACCCACAGTCCAAAGGTATGCGTGTTAGGTGGACTGGTGACTCTAACTTGCCTGTCGTGTATGAAGGTAGAGGGTGCACTCTGCTTCACATCGTATGCTACAGGATGGCTTTAGCACCACTGGGCCCCAGCAGTTGACAGCCAGTTGCTCATAATAACTAAATATAAAGCTGTTATATAAGATGAACTATAAGTCCGATACCAAAGTTATCAACTGGCTTTAAAATGTCACTAAAAAAGTTTCAGTTTAACACAGATTTCTCATTAAGTATACAGAAGGACTTTAGAGAAGCATTCTGCCAGCCAGCAACTTGTACTCTGTTGTGGATGAGGCTTCATTCGTGCTCTGAGTGCTGCCGTCACTTCAGCACCTCTGTAATTTAACCCAAAAAAAGGAATATTTAGATAAGCCTATAAACTCAGGAGATGGAAATGTGGAGAAATACAAGACAGAGGGTTGGGTGGACTGTGACTGGACTGGACCGCAGTGAGATGTCTGGGACAGGTGGAACCAGGCTGACCGTTCGCCCAACACGCACACACACTCAAACATCCATTTTCCAGGTGAGGCTCTGATTGGGCGAGAAACTACAGCATTTGTATTCTTTGATTATATTTTACTGCCAGAACAGGGGTCACATTTCATTTGTATCCTTTTCATCCCTCCTCTATGTGAATTAATAACCCCTCTACACGCATAACTGTGTTGGTACGGAGAACAATAGTGCCCTCTACTGTTCATTACGGTTATAACCGAGACATCAGCACCTACAGTATTAACTGGATTATTATTGTTGAGATTTACACTGATACCAACAGCTTAATGGAAACTATGACAGTATAAAATAATGCATATAATATTTTATATTTTACATATAATCCAACTCAGTATGTGTGCAGTTTATATGTGTGTGCGTGTGTGTGTGTGTGTGTGTGTGTGTGTGTGTGTGTGTGTGGGTGGGTGGGTGGCCTCCCTGTGATGAACTGGTGTACCCCTCCTGGGCTGGTACCCAGTGATTCTGGAATAGGCTCCTAAGTGGTAAAGTCTAATGAATGGATGGACAAAACATCACATCTCATTTTTATCCTTCATGGCCACACATGCATGAAATATTGTGCAAATATTGAGTTTTGGTCACATCTATATTTATATTTCTCAAAGATGGAATCAAAAATGATCTCTATTCCCCAAGCTTATACACACCTTTATATTAGTGGAGGTGCTACATAGGTAGGGCAGGGATGGGAATGAGACAATAACAGGGTTTTGGAGAGAAAAAGCAATGGAACAAAAAGAAAAGAAAGCAGTTTCTTCTGGGGGAGATTGGTGCATCACAGCTACTCCAGATGAAAGCACCTTTAGCATTAAAGTAAAGGTCAAATTGTAGATTTGAGATGCTTTTCAACGCGTGGCGAGGCAACAGGATCCCTCTCCGTCCAGCGGGGGCCGAGGCCGCGCTCGCGTCCCAGCTTGGTGCTTTGTCAATGTACTGTAACTAATCCAGGAGAGGTCCGACATCCCCGCTCCTTAGCCTAATTAAAACAGGATTAGCCAGCATGGGCTCTGCGGCCGCACCGATGCGCCCTGCCTCTGTCCCCACCCCTCCTTCTTTCCCAGGATAATCAGGTCTCAAGGAATCGTGGGGGGGCCTCTTAAGGACCCCAGGCCAAGAAAAGAAAGAACGCAGGGGCGACCGAGGCCCGGGTCGCAGTAAGCCTCGGTCACTTTGACAGTGCGATGGTGGGCGGAACTCACGAGTACAAACCTTTCCTCTCACCAACAGGGGTCATAGAGTAACAGCGGGGTTCGACACCATCCGCCCTGATCATGTAATTCGTGAGCGCTCTCATCCAGAGGACTTTCCACCAACCCAAGGCAAAACACCCTTGTTTGTAGATGCGTGTCAGGATAAATCCAGATCTCCATTATATTCAGCAGAATGACATTTGTCAAATATTATATCTTTTTTGATTCAACCATCCATGCACGGGTTTCTCTGCTCTTTCTGCTGCTGCAACCTGCTACCTTTGTCATCAAACTAAACTGTAAAAACAGTGAACGAGCCACGTGCTGGAGGCTTGAAGGAGTGTGCTGAAATTCTTCTCATTGTGTGGACAGTATTTTCTCAGTGACTCTCAGGAATGCAGATGTGTCCACAAGAACAAAGATCACGCTTGCTCATGCGGTGGTATTTTTCACAATATCTATGACATGAAAGATGGACAGTGAGGAAGCAAGACAAGAAAAACATGGATTCCATGGAACAGGCATGGAAGAGATTACTAAGGACAGCATAGGCAGCCAGGGAAACATGCAGATGGATGTTGGATCAAATCAAACCAGAACTACCAGTGGAATGACAAATGATGATGTAAACGTTATCACATTTTGGATGCGTTGCGAGAAGATGAGATTTTCTTGGGACACTGTGCTGTTATGAGCAGGTGGAAGAAGATGACAACCGGCAAGTCAATGTGCGGTTTGCCTGCTCAGGGTATCAAATGGGTGCCGTTGTTGCTGTTAAGTGTTGCCATTTCAATGATGACCACACAGATAGGGGTCTCCACAACAGCCTGTCTTCCATGTTTGCCCTTAACAAACACCGATACGTTGTGAATAATTAAAATGGCCCTAAGACAAAACAGTTAATCTTTGTAATGAGCCGAGCTGCAGCAGCGTTCCTGCCATGAAGTGGTGCTGTTTGTGTTCCTAATGAGAGCCTCGCAATAGTTCAACCTTCCACATCCAAACAGACAAAGTGCAGTATAGGTGCTGCAGTATGATGTGTATGAAGGTCTGCTGATGAGGACATATAAAGGTTATTCTGCTGTTTGTTGCAGTGATGTAAGGCTCCCTGAAGAAAGATGCTGTCACACAGCAGTAAAATACTGGCGTGTGGCCGCAGATGCATTACCCTAATGACACCATATCAGATGCCTGTGTGCGTTGTGAAGCGGCTGTGTTGAAGGGGGACATAAATCCCAGAGCACATTCATCTCAGCAGACCGTACACATACAAATGTTCACAGATAACCCTCAGGTCGACCAGGAAGAACACGGGTCACTGACTGCAACCCCGCTGATCACCTTTGGGATGAACATGAACAACGAACGTGAGCCAGGCCTTCTCACTCGACCTCGCTGATGCTGTTGTGGGCGAATGGGTGCAAATTCCCAAAATTTGGTGGAAAGCCTTTCCAGAAGAGTGGAGGCTCTTATAGAAGCAAAGGGGGAACAGCTCCATATTAATGCCTGTGAGTTTGGAATGGGATGTTCAACAAGCACAGACACATGTGATGCTCAGGTGTTTAAAATGTTTAAATTGTAAACACACCAAATACATTAAAACATCATAACTAAAAAAACCACGCATTTCTTCAAATAATAGAAGTTTGGCACTTTAAAACCAAAACACATGAAACAGAACCTAAAAGGGTGCATGTCAAAATTTTGTAAAAAATACCCAACGTTCCAAACAACTAATCAAGTCTGTCAGTCCCTCAAGTTCATATAATAAATTTTACAGCAAGATTTTTTTTTGACATACCTTCGTACAATGTGTCAGAGATAACTAACTGTCCAGCTCGGAAGTTTTAATCTCTCCATTCATCATCTCCGCCTATTTATTATAACACTATAATAAAAATTTAAAAGAGGACGTATAACGGGGCGTTGCTAGTAAAGTGCAGTTGTGCACATTGTGGTGTTAATGTAAGAGAAACCTGTAAGAACTGACGGCCATACCGACACAAACGACTCACGCCGTGGACGCTGTGCTTGTACTTATGGTTTATAAAGACTTTAATAATCTTGTTCCACCCTATATTGTGGAATGCTTCTCCCTCTACGCTCCAAGTCGTAACCTCAGGTCCTCGAACAGAGGTCTGCTTATAATTCCAAGAGCCAAACTTAAAAGAAGCGGTGACGTGGCCTTTTACTGTTATGCACCTAAAGTTTGAATGCTTTACCAATAGAAATTTGTCAGGCTGAGGAACATTTAAAAAACTGCTAAAAACCCATTATTTTAATTTGGCTTTTCCGTAACTACGTTTTAGTTGTATTCCTAATAGACTATATGGGTATAGATTATTCATATTCTTGAGGGATCTGCATCTGTACCAATCCCTACTGTTCTCTGCTGTCATTTCCGGTTCTTCTGTGGTGGAGATGTGCGCCCACCCCACCTGACCAAGGCACTGTGAAGGCCCCCTGAATCCATGGAATGAAGGCCGGTGTCTCAGCTGTCCATGAGACCAACTTCATCACGTGAAGCATAAAAATGAAGAGGACTGAGTTAGAAACTTCTGTGTTAGGTAGAATGCCCTTGAGGGCTGGGCGGTCTTTTGGCCTTGGAACCCCTGGAGTTTTTTCTTTCTTTCTGTTTTTCCTGTCCTCCTGGCCACCTGACCTTACCCTGCTTTGTTGCAACTTATTCTTTTGCGCAACTGCCTGAACTTAAGTGTTTCTCTTTTCTCTGTGTCGTCTTGTAAAGCACTTTGAGCTACGCTGTTGTATGAAAATGCGCTATATAAATAAATGCTGTTGTATTTAGAGTATTCGCAGTACTCGCAGTATTTATTCATGGTACTCAGTGGTCGCAGTCAGCGCGCCCGCCCCCCGGCTCCCCCACTCGGGCGACCACGTGACTTCCGGCGTCTGTTTATCCAGGCGAGGGGGGGGGAAAAAAAAAAAAAAAAAAAAAAGTGCGCAGCGGCTGCGGATCCCTGCGGTCTCGCGCCTCGACGAGCTCGTGCGTGCGAGGAGCTTCAAGCCGCGAGCGCGCGAGCGACCATGAGCGACAGAGAAGAGATGAGGCGCGGACACCCGGGCGGTAAGGCTTTTTTTAAAATTATTATTATTATTACTACTATAACATACCATAAAGGTGTTTTTTTTATGTGCACCTACAGTTCCTTTCTGCGCAGTGTGTGAGTTTTGCGGTTGTTTTGCAGTGAAAAACATTTTACCAGTAACCAAGCTCTGAGCCTCACCTCAGCCAGCGTCGTCATCATTTGTACGGTTTATACTCACAGTTATGATTTTTGCGCTATAATTGGCTGAAACGTGAAAAGTCCCGTTGTAGTGCATGGGAATGGACGTGCACGGCACTAAATTGTAAAAACATGTTTTACTGCCTCCATTCATATTGAGGGGGCTGGTGGTCCGGAGTTTCTCCGAGAGCGCATAGCGTGAGACAGAATAAAAATGGGGTTTTTTTTTGTATAAACATTCTGATAAACTTGGGCAAACACGCCATTTCCAGGAGTTGTACTCGGCCGCATTCTTGTCAAGGGTCAGGTTGTGTTTTGGTTTTCTCACTGTATTTTCAGAGTCTTTTTTAAAATTAAAAAAAAAAATTTTTTCTTATTTTCTCAAGAAGCTCATCCATATGGAAGGAGGAAACTGTAAACAGGCTAAACCCTAAAGACTGTCTGACATAAACTGTCTTGCAGACTTTAAGTTTTGTTATTGTACAAAGTACACCGTGGTAACAAGTGAAGTGGCTTTCCAGGACCAATGTAATATATGTAACAGAAGATGATGGATCTCCAGATAATGGATCATCTGTAATCAATATTTAATGATAATAATAAGAGTGGGGGGGGTACACTTTAATTTTGCGCTAACTAAAAGCAGGCAGGGATATAAAATGGAATCAGTGCAATAAACATATAAATTGAGGTAGGAGGGTAAAAAAAAGAGTAAAACTGAGGATACAGGGGTAAAAAGCACGCAAGAACATTTAGGTCCAACTGCAGTCCCTGGTCAGGCACCGTTTTTAGGGTTACATTTAGGAATCGGACAGTCCAACAGAATGACTTTAGCTTCATTACCTTCACGTATCACCTCATAAACCGTTGAAGCAAACACGAATAAATCAGTACCAGACCTTATTTGGGGCCTTTGGCATACAGCCGTTTAACTGTAGTTCCATTTGTGTTTTGATGAGCTTTAGATACCTATGTATTTCATTAAACAAAACAGTCTCTTGAAATGCATAATAATCATTTATGGTTGAAAATAAATGGATGTTGCTGTAGGGTTTTGTACATGTGTCGCGCTCATGAGACATCACACAGCCCACTGTGTGTATTGTACAGTTTAATTTTTATCGTTGATCTTCATTTGACTGGAGCCTCCAGATGAAAGGCCTTTTTCTTTTTCACAGAATAAAAAAAGCCAAAATGATGGTCGACTGCAGCCCTGCAGCACAGTATAGTGACACGGTCCGATAAGAAAACCACTTTCCGCAGCTTACTCACTGTCCTGTGTGTGGTGAAAGGTAGATTATAACTGACTTGTGTAGAATGTTCATGAAATAAATAAAAGTTGTCAAACCAGCTATCTAGTTTTTTCAGTTTCCATCTTTCCTTGTATAATAGATAAATAAACATTTTTATTGCTATAGCTGACAAAGAACATATTTGATAAGGCCAAAGTGCACTGTGGATGCTCTGCCGGTATTTGTATAAATGCATTTGGTTAAGTGAGAATCTATTTATTTTATCCTCTGACTGATACAATTTCTAAACATAATTTTTAATTTATTTTTCTGATGCCTTACTGCAGACCATCTGACTATGTGTGGTTTGTATGAAACATATTTGATTATATTTTGAGCATAAATTCTTCACTGATATAAAGTTAGGGAAGTACCTTGATCAGAGGCACTACAGTAGAAGGTTAGATTCAAACCCAGGTTGTTGAGACAACAACAACTAAGTGAAACACTAGCGATCTCCCAGTTATTACACATGTAAGCTCTGAAAATATGGTTTGAAAAAATGCCCCCCCCCCCAGGTCCAGTAGCCTGCTTACTCTGCACACATCCAGATTGTTTTTGTCTCTGTTCATGTAAATTTGAGAATATTTTTAAAATGTATGAGAACTTTAGTAGTGAAGGAGGGCCAAGGGACAGAAGAACACATGGTGCCCAGTCTAGAGTAAAAATATATGGAGCTGGGAGGGGTGCATTTAGGTGTGTGTTGGCCGTGTCGTGCCTCTGCACACTGATGACATGTGACTATCTTGGGCCCCCAGGGTTCAGAAAACAGGTAAAGGCACATGGCTGTTGTGTTCCCTGTGCCAAGTAATCCTGTGTTGTCTGCCATAACCGCATACAATGTCAGAAGTGTGTGTGTGTGTGTGTGTGTGTGTTTGTGCATGCATGCATGCATGTTTGTGTGTTACTTGGTTAGTGCTGCAAAGGTCATCTACTTTTAACATGTGGGTCAGAGCTGAGTTTGATGCATAGTCATATTCCGTTACCACCCCTGGATCGCTCCCTTCAGAAGCCGCTGTCATGTTCACTCTCGCTCTTTTGTTGCAGTGCTGGAGAACTCAGAAAGGGACATTGGGGTGTGCGGCTGGCTGCTGGTTACCTTTTCCATCCTGTTCATGCTCGTCACTCTGCCCATCTCCATATGGATGAGCATCAAGGTACACAACCACTTAGTCCCTTATTTTCTGTCAGTGTTGCTATGTTTAAACTTTGCTGACGTTCAAACATAAAGATGGCTTACAATTGGGTTTATTTAGTCCACTTCCCATAGCATCGCGGCATCATGGGATGTAGGGTGACCATAGGAGTGTGTTTGGCATTCACAGATAGTGAAAGAGTATGAGCGAGCCATCATCTTCCGGCTGGGCCGCATCCTGCGGGGCGGGGCCAAAGGACCAGGTAAGGCCGGTTAAGGATTGCCACCTTGTACCCATAACCCAGAATCCAAGAAGTTTTGACTCACTTTTGATCCTTTTTGGAGGAAGTGTGGTGCAGTGTGGGAACCTGTCGTCAACAACAACAACGTTTATTTGTATAGCACCTTTCATACAGTGGTCTGTAGCTCAAAGTGCTTTACAAGGCCAATGAGACGACAACAACAATGAACACAGCATACAGGAATAAAGCGGAACAGTATACTAGAGTAGTACATATGAGTAGATGGGGTCTAAAGGCCGGGAGGGCAGAAAAAAAAACAAAAAAACTGCAGGTGGACTGGAGAAAAAAACCAAGATCTGCAGGGGTTCCAAGGCCCATAGACCGCCCAGCCCCCACTGGGCATTCTATCTAACAGTGGGATTTCTCGAACAGTCTTTGTTTGGTCATTCTGCCGCACACGTTGATGAGGGTGCCATGGAGATCTGGGATATCCGTCGTCCTACCGGACAAGTGAGGGGGCTTCTTGTTGCATAGTTTCGGTTGGTGGCGTAGCGCGCCACCACAGTTGAACTGGAAAAGAGAGACAGCAGAAATTAGCAAAGGTTAGCATGGACCTTTTCGAACAAGAGTAACAGAAACAAGTCAGTGCAATGTATTAAGGTAAAGCATTATAACAAGGAAAGCATTTATGACGGAGGTAGAGCAAAGGCCATATCAAAGAAATGTGTTTTTAAGAGCTTCTTAAAGTGGGCCACCGTACTAGCCTGTCGTATCTCAATCGGTAGATTATTCCAAAGTTTTGGCGCATAACAACAAAAAGCTGCCTCCCCACTTCTTTTGAGCCTAGCTTTTGGAATTTTCAGCAGACTACTATTTGAGGATCTTAAGTTACTACAGGGACTGTAGGGAGATAGGCAGTCCACAATGTATGAAGGGGCAAGATTGTTTAAGGCCTTATAAGAAGTACTTTGATATCTATTCTATAGGGTACCAGTAGCCAGTGTAGAGATTTTAACACCGGTGAGATATGTTCAGATTTCTTTGTCCTAGTTAGGATCCTGGCTGCAGCATTTTGCACTTGTTGCAGATGATTTATTTCTTTTTTGGGCAGTCCAGTTAGGAGAGCATTACAGTAGTCCAATCTACTAAATACGAAGGCATGGACTAGTTTTTCAGCATCAGTTGAGGTTAAGAGGGGTCTAACAATGTTTCTTAGGTGAAAGAAGGCAGACCTTGTTACCTGTCCAATTTGAGACTTAAAGGTTAATTTAGAGTCAATGATGACCCCTAAGTTTTTTACCTCTGTCTTTATTTTAAAGCCTAAGGGATCGAGTTTGTCTGCAACAGCTTCGCTGCACCCCTGTTTACCAATTATTATGATTTCGTTTTTTTCCTTATTTAATTTTAGATAGTTTTCAGACATCCAGTTTGTAATACCACTGAGGCAATGAATAATAGAGTCAAGAGCGTCTGGGTCATCAGGGGCTATAGATAGATAGAGCTGTGTGTCATCGGCATAGCTATGGTAACTCACATTGTATTTTGCGATAACTTGACCTAAGGGGAGCATGTAAATTGAAAGAAGTGGACCCAGAATGGATCCCTGTGGAACACCATAGTCAATGTCATGAACATCCGAGTTGTAATTTCCATAGCTTACATAGAATTTTCTATTTGCTAGGTAGGACTGTAGCCACCTTAACGCACTGCCAGAGAGGCCCACCCATTATCTGAGGATATTAATAAGTATACCATGATCTATGGTATCAAAGGCTGCACTAAGATCTAATAGGACAAGTACAGAAATATAACCTCTGTATTCAATCACAGATTATTTATTACTTCAACCAGCGCAGTCTCTGTGCTATGGTCATAGAGGTTGTTGACACAATGGCTCGTGTTTGCCAGCTTTGTTTTCGGGGGATGCTGGGAAAATGAGCCGCAGTGGCTCTTGCATGTTTTTAACCACAGCTCAACCAGGCTTAGCTGGTCTTTGAAGATGTCGCCCCTCCTGGCAGTGCTGCCCACCACACGCCACCCACTTCCTCTGCTTACTTTATTTTTCTCATAAAAGAAACATCCACACCTTAACCACACCATGCACTGCTGTCTGACAAAGAGTTTAAATAAAAATAAATTGTATTTCCACCTACGGTCTTATCCCGTTATTGTGCCAATCTCCTATCTCCACACACACTGTGGCAGAACTGATTTTCTATAATGCTGTTTCCCTCCCAAAAAGCCGCCAGCCTCTACCGTGACCCTCACCATGCATGGATGTGTGTACCCCGTGCAATTTTACCCTGTAATGTCACCACTCAGAGCTAATGACAACATTTGATGCCACCCTAATGGTTTATGTCTTCCAACACGCACAAGGGTAGTGTTATTGATTATTGGCTGCATTAAGTGCAGCACTAAGTCTGTCTCGTTTCTCATCATTTTGCAGTAAAATGTCAGGCAGATGAAAGTTCTTTTGTCTGAATGCTGTGTATTTATATAGTGCTGTACAAACTGGATTATCTGTCTCATATCACAGTGATGTACCCTGTCGCCAACATCACCTGTGGCCAACAATTAGACACATGTGGGTGACATAAAGTAAAACTATATGTGCAGTATCTTGCATTTCATACACAATTTGTCACAGATTTGTGATGCTGTAAAATGTATGTTGCTTGGTTGTTAGTGGGAAGCATTTGGGTCCGCTAAGTGATGCAATGCTGCGCTGTAACGATGACCATCTTGTAGAGGGCAGTGTCCTCTTGGGTCTGGGAGCTCTTTGAGCACAGCATGGACTCCCTTTAATGTTCACAGTAGGTAGTGACTCGCCGTGCACCCATCCTAGACAGGGCAGGGGGCTTCACTCCACAGTGGGCTGCGACCTCACAACCATCTGTTCCACAGCAACCGGTGGCCAATCATTTAAAAACCAGACTCTATGTCACGATAGCCTGTGGGACTTTGCTGTGGGTGATTGATTCCAACATGGCTTTGAATGAAACTTGTTGGCTAAAACCCGTTTTTTATTTTTGTAGATAATAAACATTTCCACATTTGTAATGAAACGCTTCGATTTACCAGGAGAGGCTGAATTTCTGGCAGTTTAGCGAGTGCAGTCGAATTGAAGGCCAGCTTCCAGGTGTCGTTTAGTTTTGCTGCCTGTGGAATAGAAAAGTCTGGTTTGTCCTGTTTTTAGCTGGAACACTGTCCCCTTTAAACTACTAAAGCCAATAAAGGCACCAAGTGACAACATCTCTGAGTTGTTTCATATTTAATAAGCATAAATAATCTTGTATTTTCTAAACCATTACATGGGAATGATTGGGATGTTGTACACGCTGAAATATGGTTATGAAAAAAAAACTTTTGTTCAGGACGTGGGAGTAAAATGGTTGGATGGCATGTTAGGGCAGTTGTTGCAGACACACAATAATAGATGTCTCATAAAGGAGAGGAAATGGCTTGAGGTCAGTCAACAAGCACAGGAAACATGCAGGGTTTGCCACTCATCATATTTCTTTAGGTTGTGATCTGTTCGGTGAATCGGCATGGTTAGAAACTCGTATTGTTTCATGTATGATTTGTTTTCCACTTGGACCGTGTTTATGTGTGTGACATTTCTCCAAGGAGAACGCTATGTTTTCCCGCAGGGTTGTTCTTCATCATCCCCTGCACAGACAGCTTCATCAACGTTGACATGCGCACCATCATCTTTGACATCCCTCCACAGGAGGTAGGGCCCGCACACATTTACATGACATGTACACTCTAATTTATTCTTTTGGCAGATGCCGTTGTCCAACTGAGAGTAGAAAAAAAAGAAAAAAAGATTTTATACACAGACACAAGATGACAAGTGCAACTTGTGTGTCTGATACCAATATATTGTTGTTTCACTTCCCTCAACTAGCTACCTGGATAAGTGACATTCAAGCAGCAAATACATCAGAGTGGATGGTGTTAGACTCATTTATGCAGCTCTCTAGGGATCAGGAAAAAATGGCTGTGAAAGAGATGGGTTTGAGACCTGTCTTGAATACTTGGAAGGATTTTGCACCTCAGAGGGAGAGGGAGCTCATTCCACCACATTAGGGCCAAGGCTAAGGACTTTTAATTTTGGATCCTTTGTTTTATATTCCAGCTGCCCCTTTTCTGACATGCCATGAGGTAACATGTTAACGTGTGCGTGTCAATGAACCAAACCCTTTCAAACCGGTTATGATCAGAGCTGGTCACAGAGGCTGAATTATTATTAATCACTTGTATAATTTATGGTGTTTTTAAGTCTTCTGTACCCTGCTTAGCTGTGTCATGTTTGTCACTATGCTTCCGCTCTCCTGTTTTCATAACCTTTGTCTTCCAGGTCCTCTTTCCATCACCAGCTGGTGCCTTTTGGGCATCTGTTTGGTGCCTGTTTATCACCTTTTTTGTGAATCTCCATCTGTAGGTGCTGACCAAGGACTCTGTGACAGTTAGTGTGGACGGGGTGGTTTACTACAGGGTGCAGAATGCAGCCCTGGCTGTGGCCAACATTACCAATGCAGATGCAGCCACCCGCCTACTGGCTCAGACTACCCTGCGCAATGTCTTGGGCACAAAGAACCTGTCGGAGATTCTGTCAGACCGGGAGGAGATTGCACACAGTATGCAGGTAAGACAGTGGGCCAAGGGGGTAACAGGGTGGGGACAGTAAGAGAGAGTATTTTGTTACTGTGTTTGTATGCACATGTAACACAGTAAAACCCAGTACAGTTTATTACTATAATGAACTTTACCCTGAAGACAAACTGTTTTCACAAGGTTACTGTTACAGCAAATGACAATCTGTCACATACAAACCACACTTGCACATGCAATACATATACAGATACAAGTGGCTGGTGGCATCGTTTTTACAGTTACTGCTTTCCACTTGAAGGACACTAGTTTGAATCCCTGCTCCTGCTCTATTACTCTTGATCAAGGAACTGCACTTACCCTGAAGTGATACAGTAAAAATGACTGAGCCGTGGAATACAAACATTCAAGGGGAGGTAGGAGTCAAATCTGTAGCCAGTAGATCTAACTTGTTCCCCACCTACTGCCCTGCTGAGGAATACTGAGTGGTCCAGTGAGAGGCCCCCACTGTTTGCTGAGTGTGGGAGTGGAGAGTTCTGTCAAACAGGCATCTTCTCACTTTCTCACAAATTGTCTGCAGTCCACTTTGGATGAAGCAACGGATGACTGGGGCATCAAAGTGGAGCGGGTGGAGATCAAGGACGTTAAGCTGCCCCAGCAGCTGCAGAGGGCCATGGCAGCAGAGGCGGAGGCTGCACGGGAGGCCCGAGCCAAGGTGGGAGTCCCGCTGCTCAGGTCACACATGATCTGCCCATGTGTCAGTGCCCCTCCAGAGCACAGTAATGTGTATTTCATCACCCAACCCCCTTTGTAGCTACAACTTCCACTGATACTCAGCAAAATAAAATAGATACAGTATGCTTTATATTGCTGACCCCAGATCAGAGTCCCTGGAATGGCTCTCATTCTCATAGTGCCACAAATAGCTTCTTCTTTTCAACAGTCCACAAGTGGTTCCAAACTCCTGTTGCCTCCATAGCACCCTTTCTAATAATAGTTGCAAACCCCTAGGAGGTTCTTGGGTTGGGGGTCCTTTAATTACAGCAAGACCTTTGACTCTTGAAGGTTTGCACTGTAATCCAGTCCAACGGGCCTCCTGGAATATATCCAATCGCACACTGTGTAACAAAGGCCACTTCAAGGTCTGAGTGACAACAGCAGCTCTAGATAGAGACACTGGTTAACCAAAGTGCAGCTGATAATGTCTGACACCACTGTGTTGCTGGTTCACATCCTTCATGTAGCTGCCTGTGACATTCAGATAATACTGTACATATATAGATAATCATAGCAGATGGTATTGGACTTATGCATGTAACGGTCGGGAGGTCAGAAGAGAAATGGCTCTGAATGTGACCTTCTTGAATGCAGAGAGGGATTCAGCAGCTCTGAGGTAAAGAGGAAACTCATTCCTTCACATTGGCATGATTTTGGAGGCATTATCAGTAGGACCCCCAAGCCAGCTGAGGTGAAGCACCACCTAGTGTTCTTGCTGGAGTATTGCGAGTAATCGAGTCCTCTAGGAAAGCAAGAGATGGGCAGTTACTTCTACATTTAGCCAATGCATTTTGCAAGGAGTCTTACAACGTCAGGAACGTAGTACTAAATTAACATAGAATTGTTTGAATGATTTGGGAGTATTCTTAGTGCAGAAACTTTGGGTACACATCTTGATCAAGGCTTCAGCACCAAGTGGTGAGATTCGAACCCAAGTCATTTGACTGTAAGGTTTTAACCACTATGCCTGCTGCTCCTATGTTTTAACAACTGCAGGATCAAGTTTCAATCAGTATTATGTTAGTTTAAACAGAGGGGGGAGTGCTCTTAGAGCTGAATAGCTTCCAGAACAATCTACAAAAAGGAAATAACATTGTTTATGCCTCAGTAGATCTTCGTCTGTGCATGACTGTCTGTACTGCCAAGGGTCAAAGTCAGGGTGAAATAAACATTATTCTTGGAAACTTGACCCCTGCCAGTTACCATGGCGGCTGCTCACTACACTGATATGGATGCAGATCCCATTTGTAGGCTCTATCATACTTTGTGTATAAAGGGTTCAGTGCATATAAGATTTGATTTGTTTACTGTGCTTGTGTCACTATTTAAATTTAGGACGTTTTTAGTATTAATCCATGTCATCTCCCTTGGCCTAAAATGTTAGAAACCAGCTGCACTTTAATGCTCTCACTGTCATTGCATCCCTCCCTCTTCCGTATTTTTGCTTACACTGTCTGACTCCTGACTTCTGCCTCGATGGCCTGGCGCCCCCCTGCAGGTGATCGCCGCAGAGGGTGAAATGAATGCTTCCCGCGCGTTGAAGGAGGCCGCCATGGTGATCTCTGAGTCGCCCTCAGCTCTGCAGCTGCGCTACCTGCAGACGCTGAACACCATTGCTGCCGAGAAGAACTCCACCATTATCTTCCCCCTTCCCATTGACTTCATGCACACCTTGCTGAGGCAGTAGGCCAGGGCTACTGTTTGATCCCCCCAAAGGCAGTGAGATGGTGGCAGAGGCACCAAAGCTGGTGGAGTTTGCAGTCCAGTCTTTCTGTTCAATGTCCAAATGATACATCATTGTATTTATGAAAACTCGAGGCCTTAATTCATGGCTGTAAAAGTGTTTTATGCTGTTGAAAACATTATGTATTACTACTATTCAGGATGAAAAGACTGTGCTTTTTATGTGTATTTTTTAAATCAGTGTGGCAGTACATATAAATAGAAAACAAAAAATGTTTAAACATTTCATTTAGACTGTAATTGACCTGTGCTATTATTTTTCCAAATTGACACTTAATGTTAGTCCTTTATATCTTAAGTATATTTGTATTTCTGTATGCATCTTACATACCTGAATGTTTTACCTCTTTTGCTTATCCACCTTCCTTTGCTGGAAAGCACCTCCCACCACCAAAGATATGAATTTTTCAATAAATTGTTTTTTTACAGTTTATCAAGTCACCTCAATAACTTGTCTGAGTATACTTGGTATACAGGGTACTTTGTCATCATTACACTGGCTTCTTGTACTAGAAATGTTGTACCCACTGATCCATCCTTTGACCTGTTTATACCGCAGGGTACTTCACTGTGTCAACTGGGAGTCAAAACCAGCAACCTTCTGAGTGGAAGTCTTACCTGCTGATCACGGTAGATGCAGTTTCACTCAACCTGTTTTTTGCAAAGGGCTCCTAGAATTTTTGTGTGATCTGTACATGATGTGCAGTTTCATTGTAAGAAAAACAAAACCATAAATGTGACGCTCGACAGTTTTATTCATGTAATTTCTCCCCCAAAAGGTGAGAAAGGCATCTATGTAAGTAAGCACTGGTTTTGCCCTTATACTTTATTGCATCATAAAACAAGTGCAGGAAGAACAGCCACCTCTGATTCAAGGCAAAGGAAGACAAAGGGAGAAGCAAACGTCTCGCACTACCTCGATATTCAACTTAATGGAGATATCGACTTAATGGGCCCCTTATACTCGAGAAAAGTGTAAATGTCACTTTGTGGTTGCCGTTACCAACGTCTCTCCCCAAACATCCATTTGGACTAATTGTTACCACGTTTGAAGCTTGCGCGGGCACGCTGAAGGCCTTTCGCTATATGGGGTGACAGCGGAGCCGCATTTCACACACAGGGCCCGATACGCCTCTAAAGCACCAAATACAGCAAAGGAAACTGGGCAGAATGAGGCTGCAGCGGTCGATGACCACGTATTAATTAGAGTGATAGTAGATTTACTCAACTAGTCAGGTCACATTTGCGTTATGCCATCCTAGCTATTAGCGTCGCTTCCCTTCTGCACGGTCTCTGTGTTGTGCTGAGTTGAAAGCCAAGTGGATGCTCACTCGACTTGACTGTATAAAAAGGACATAAACCAAGTGGAGCATTATTGATGGGGATGATGTGATCCCCCCCCCCCTCTATTTCTATTGTAAATACGTAGCTAATAATAATGCGTGGCACTTAAATCAGAACGCAAGCGACAGAAAAACTATTTAAAATGGTACAGCATTCTAAAGCGCAACTCTTACATCACTGATATTTTATTTAATATTTTAAAGCAGAACATTTCTGTTATTTTGGGGTCTAACAGTGAAGGTGTAGGGACATGGGTGCTAGCAGGATAATGCATGGCTCCTTTGTGAGGGTAAGATGTGAAAATTGGAGATATTTACCACAGCAGTCAAAACCTCCACCCTGTACAGCCAATTCTGAGACCGTTCACAGCAATTAAAGAAGTTCTGTGGTGTTAGGCCTATGGGTTACATAAAGAAAAAATTATTTTATAAATTCATGTAACAGTGATTAATGTGGCTTAATTTTTGAAAGGGACTAGCTTCCATGCAGCTCTGGGGAGCCCATGATTATTCAGGACCATTTCTGTATTTAAATCTTGCATTTCAGAGATGAGAAAATGGAAATGAGCTACACGTTGCGGAAGAACTTGTAGGAGGGAGCAGCCCTTCAGCGTATAACAGGGGTGCACAGCACAGTTGTCACACACATATGCACACTCAAACTCAAAACTTATTAAAATGTATTATTAGATCAGTGGGAGGGGTCAGTATATGAAGGCAGAGTTCAGTGTGTGTGTGTGGGTGGGGGGTGCTCTCGGGTGAAACATCTCTAGTGATTTAGAGCCATCACTCACAAAGACTTGCTGTTCCTCCCAGACATCATTTTACGTTTTACAGACTGGCAATTTTAATTTAATAAACAATCGGTTGTTTTAAGGGTCTGGATCGTGGGTCTCACTGTGTTGTGCACTCCTGGTTTACGGGTTTGCCTCAGCAACTTGGGGGAGTATGGCAGCGGGTGGGAAAACCTCACAAGGGGCACAAAGGTTCAGAGTTCATATCTCCAGCTCAGCCATGGCACGATCCATCGGGTCGGTGGTCCAGTAGTCATGGTCCCAACCCAGGAACCAACCAGTGAATGTAGGTGGTTCGAACCCTTGCTTGATCTTTACCACAGGTGTCCTGGGGTCCCGGTGGGCAGGGTCTGTCTCTATGTAACGGACAGCTGGGGAGGGGTAAGTAGAACAAAATCCCAAAAGTTAATGAATTTATAGTTTGTATGGACAACTCATAATGTGTCCATATACAGTACAAGTGGATGTCCAAGTAAAGGGGAGATCTGAGCTCACCAGACGTCATGGCCTCCGTCTTTTCTTCCTCTTGCGCATCATTTCCAACCCAGACAAAGACCTTGATGACCAAAGGTTAGATTAGGTTCCCGCCCGAGATACACAGACCATTTCATCCTCATTTTTTTTTTAATCAGTCACAACAATCCTCCTATTTACCTGTTCCCAGGTGTCCAGGATCATCACATCATCATGGGCCAGGTCCTCCTGTGTTATCTCCCCTGGAACCTCTTCAATCTACACAGGGTGCAGATAATGTTGCACAGTTATTGGTTGTGAGAACCGGTAGGTAGAATGAAAGGTCATCTGACACGACACATTTCTCCAGGATGACTTAAGCTATTTACCACTATTTACCCATTTTTACAGTTGGGTTTTTTTTTTAAATCATATCAGTTCAGGACAAGTACCTTGTTTAGAGGGTGTTACGGTGGGAGGTGGGATTCAAACACTTGTGTAGTGTCGGCTTTTTTATGAACTAACAGAACTTCGTATATTGTTTATGAACGCTAAATAGTTTCTGAATGAGAGCTCGTGGTCATTAAAAAAAGTGAGGACTTGTCTAAACTGAATCCAAGTGGATGTATAGTACTTCCCTATGTACATGCAGTGCATGGACGAGTGGACTCACAATGAAGCGGCCGGTCTTATTCGAGCATGCAAACAGCCTGGGTGGGTGGGTGTCCATCTTGTCCTTCAGCCGGGTAGAGGTGCGGTACTCGGCCTTCCCTCCGAGGGCCCCCCAGAAGTCATCTGAAATCATGACAGATGTTTCATCTTCAGTGGGTAAAGTGTCTGTTTCAGGCACCATGCAGGACCACCAGGCGCCTCCACCTCTTGCCGTACATTTACACTTTTCATTCAATTTTCTCCAAAGCTGGGTCCCAGTTTAGAAACAGCTTTTCTTCACAGGCTGTCAGCCTACTGAATTCTGGACAAGGACTGATCAGTACCACCACCACTGACCACTTACCATAGTGTTATTACCACCATCACTACTCACTGTTTGCACTGATAAGCTTCTTTTGTCTCATTATTTATCTGTTCAACATATTGTGCGTTTATTTATCTATCCATTTTATTTTCTACTTCAACTTGTCTGCATTGCCCTGTGCCATAATGTTGTCTGTTTAGTGTACTGTGCTCTCTTTGTGTAACTGCAGAATGAAAGTAAAGTTAACCCTGAATGTTCAGCCACTGGCTAGAAAAAATACAATGGCTCATCTTATGAACACAACTGGGAGTAGAAGTTTGTTCATAACTTGTTTTGTTCACAGCTATAAAGTTGCTTTGACCACCAAGTCAAAGCTGACAGCATAATATGGAGGATCCATGGAAAACAGTGGAAGTAGTAGAATTAATACATCCAAATGCTCCTGTTCTATTTGGGCATGTTTTACTGCCCTCTTGTGGCTGGATATAAACTGCACATTTTCTCCGCTGCAAGTCTAAGTGTTACAAAACAAATAAGCAGAGAACATGGAAAAATAAAATGGAAGATGTCTGCATTTTAAAATCATCTAACTTTATAACAAGGAGCAGGTCTAGAGGAAACTTTGCTGTCTGAGTTGTGCGCAGCCGGTCTGAGTCGTGCTCCCTCACCCGCCTCTCTCCCCTCGGCCAGCTCAGATGGGGACACCCCCAGGATGTTACACAGCTCCAGGGCCCCCGTCTTCTCGGTGTCACTGGCACCCTGCCCAATCCACAGGAAGGAGGAAGCGGGCGTGACCAGGACAAAGGCGTCATTTGAGTTGAGGTTGGAGGCGACTGCGTCAACCTTGAGGACAGATGTGGGTCAGAGATCACAGGTGAGAGGCAGCGGGTGATCCCTGCAGATTTCATAATGTTCTACACCGATTCTGTACACCAGAGTAAGAGTCTAAACTTGCACTTGTACTGTAAAAAAATGTATTATAATAATTATAATTGTATGTTATAAAAATTGTGCATACAAATTAAATAAACAAACTATTATGTATGTACAAAATATTTCATAGTTATAAATATTAGAATTATAATTTTATGATTACAATTATTATAATTCAGTAAATGACAGCACACGTTCAGAAAAAAATCTTTTTCAATTTCTTAGTCAGATTTATTTTTAACAATGTTAATAATTTACAGAAGTTTTTTCACAGTGCAGCTTGTGTATAAGCACGTGTATATCGTATATTTTAAATATATGCATATAAACATATCATTACATACATATGTTTAATTTTATATACAATACAATATGTCCATTTGTCATTTTGATTGTAATATTACTACTACTACTACTACTAATAATAATAATAAAATCACTTGAGCTGATGGTCACTCACCTCCACAGCACGGGTGCATCCCGCCGAGTTGGAGCGCACTTGGAACAGGCGGGTGTCTGCAGGGGCAGTCTGTCCGCCTTCTCTGGACGTGCCCCCCTTGTACACCACCATGGGTTTCCCCCCAAAGAGGCTCATGAGGTGCGCAGGCTCCTTCCCCTGAACCACCCTCACCTTGACACACAGACAGACACCAAGGTTACCGCGTGGTCACCGCCAACATGTATGCGGCACACAAAAAATAGGGCACGTTCCGGGTTTCTACACATTTACAGTGGCTGCATGTAATCTGGAATCGTGGAAAGAAAACAGAACATGAACATATTTGGCACTGTGTGTGTAACACGAACCAGATCACACATAAACGGTGAAAAAAAGTGGTGAAATTTTTACTAGAAAATGCAGTTAGTTTTAAAACATGTCAGAAGATCATTTATTCAGTACATCTCCACTAGGGGGAAGAAGAGGTTTAAAGCAGTCAGTGCTCCATGCACCATGTTTTTTTTCCCAGCATGCACTTTGCTGTGTACTGGAACAGCTGGGCGGTTCTTTCCTAAAGGAAGGAATGCACCAACAACGTAGCTGTCCAAAAAAGGGATATTCAGCTTCCCGGTCTTCTTTCAGGCAACATCACTATGGAAAATAGTTGGATTTAAATCACTTTCTCCAGTCTTTCTATCCAGAAAATTTCCCATAATTCAAATGCCTCTAAATAAACAAAACCACTTCCAAATGCAAGCATTCTGGGTAATCAAGTGGATTATTAAAATATTATAATATATATGGAAAATTTAAAAAATAATAAGATAGTAATATATATAATAGTAGATAAAATATATTAGTAGTCCTACTATATTTTTCATATTTAAAATTTCATTTCATATTTGTTGTTAAGCAGTTTTACATTTTTATTCTCTATTATTAGTTATAAAAAATTGATTATTATGATGTTGATGTACAGTTCTCAAGCTCCATTTATGTAATATACTATATTAATAACTGCTTGTAACACTGATTGAGTCATTATTCTATATTATGTAATATGTAAATATGTTAAAAATAGAGTGCTGCAGAATCAGTGACACAACATACATGACAGGACAGTAGTTTGATGTTTCTTCAAAGTTGCTCCTGGTTTTTGTGGCCAAGTTTCTCCAGAAGCCAACAAAACCAACAGTCATGCAACCGCACAAAAACACAGATACACACGTGCTTGTGAAAGGATTTATGCAGACAAAAGGTAGTTAGATGATGAGGTGAGGAGCAGACCGGTCATTGGGGGTCACACACAGTCCCACGGCAGCTTTTTATATTCAGCTCGGGTTGTCCGCTAGGCTGTTACAGTGTGGTGTGTTTCTGCTTGCTCTTTTGTCTCTGCCCTTTCCTCGTGTGTCCTACAAAAAAAGTGGCTCGCAGTCTACACTTACACTCCCCTACTCAGCCCCGTTGCTGACTGCCTGCTAATGTCCCGCCTTACGGCTGGTCCCGGTTATCCCTCACCACCCACCTAGACTGCCTGAAGGCCACCAACTGATCTGCAACAGCCAGGGAGGAAGGATCGCTAAAGCCTCACCTATCTACATGTCCCATGATGCCCACTTCAGCTACACGTACTGAATATAGCCTGCAAACTAAGCCTGGGGGGGGGGTATTTACAGTATATGGAGGTATAAAGAGACCCAAGACTGTGTATAAAGATACAAAGGTCTGTGATGTGGCGTGGGTACGTGAATACCTGAGTGGTTATAGGAGCACCAGCAACCTGGGTGAGGGGAGCCCGAGATACAGGAAACAGAGGACAAGAAAGTGATGAGGGAATGAAGAGGGACATGAAATGAGGAGAGAAGAGACCAGTAACGTGGTGGCAGACACAAGTGCGTCCTCAATATAGTCGATAAAATCAATAACTCAATTGTCCCAGAGAAGCTGCATAAAGCAAGGGTGGTAGAGAGATCGATGGAAGCCATTACCTGGATCGGCCCTCCACCGAGCTTGTCGTCCAGCTGAGCTGCCAAGATGGCAGAGGCTCCTATTTCATCCTGTGAAGAGTCCATTCCTTGCCTGGGAAAGAAGCAGCAGTATTTATTCTGACAGCACCGTCCTGTTCATTGTGCTCTTCATTGTTCTGTCTAAGCCGCATTTTGTAGGGGAAGTTAAACACACACAGCTGGGTCATTTGTATGGAGCACGCGGTGCAAAGGGCTAAAGAGAACTGCACTTAATGTTGCTGTGAAAAATCTGAAAAGTATTTAATTCAAGATTTATTTCTAGAAGGCATTGTCCAAACCCAACATTTTAGGGACATCAGGTAGGAACCTCGCCCTCACCATATGTAGATAATGTGTCCTTGGCGGCCTCCGTGCCGGTAGTCATACAGGATGATGTAACTGTCTCCTCCGTAGAACTGTCCATAGGTGGAGGGATCCACGGGCACCTTGTCAGCTCCCTCAATGCGCCATATCTGCAGACAGGTTAACGGGTTCAGTGTTAATGGTCATTAATTTTTTTATGCTAAGACGGAGGTGGATGTTAAAATCTCTGCTCTCTGTTCCCCAAGGGTACAGTCCTTCTACTATGAGATCTTGAAATCAAGATCAACACTGACATAAGCATTAGATGAGGACATAAAGGTAACATGCCTCTGCCCCGAAAACAACACCACCGCAGTTTGGAAGACCCACCTGTTTCTTGCCACTGCCATCGTCCACCATGCCATGTTGTGCAGCCATGGCAGGAGAGTCATGCAGGGTTGAGGCATCGAATGGCACTTTCTCGATCTTGGCAATGCTGTTGGGCACGTACGCTATGCCCATGCCCACTGTCTGGTCCAAATCACGCCAGTTCTTGAAGAACTGCTTGAACAGCGGGGTCTCACCCATCTCAGGTAGAATCTGGATCTGTGTGGACTTTGGGTAGCCCATCTTCTTGATGAATTCATCAGCAGCTTTCATTGCCGCTTTCCTCTCATCCATATTGGCATCCTTGCCTGTGCATGAACAGCGGCATCAATGTCCCTGTCTAGACTGTTGTCATCATTAACAATGGAATCAAAATCACGGTCGTCATAACTTGAGCTACTAGAAATAAACAGAAACACAAGACTTCCTGGGCCAATTTGCAAGGTTAATTTGCTACCAATTACACACAGGTTATAAGATTTGGAAATCACTCAAACCATCTATCCAGCCACCCATCCGACCATTACTTGTAGCTTTGTGCACATTTTTTGCATTTTAACGTGCAAATGCTCACAAATTTGATAGTGGGAAGACAAAGGAATGTTTCTCTGTTGTTTGATGCCATTATGTTTGGCTAAAGTGACTATGCAGATCATTCTCTTTCCTTCTGACCTACACCTCATGCTGACCTTTCCAGACAAAGATCTGGCCATTGGAGCCGTGATCGAGGATGAAGCAGTCGTTGGACTCCAGGACGCTCTGGGAGAAGGGGTTCTCTGATGCCACCATGGCGATGGTTACGTCCCCGCTGGCATTGGACACCTGGAGGGAAGAGGAAGAATGGGAAAGGGCGGAGGGGACATTTGGCAAGTTCCTCTCCATTCAACAGCAGCGAGCGGCCCGGATGCTGACGGAAATCTGATTGAAAAACTTCCACATAAGCCTCCCAAGTAAGAACCTTGTGCTTTTTCTCCCTGCAGCAACTGAATTGAGTCTAATCGCAGCTTCCAAAGGAAATCCTAAAAGACAGTAAAAATACTAACAAGAGCACTCCTTACACTCCAGCAACAGCATCGAGCTCTTCTAACGCGGCCAATCAGTCCATAGGTTTTTGTTTTTTATTTTATTTATTGTGGAATGTGATCCCTCGGTCCCTCAGAACTGCTGAATCCCACTTCTCTACTGATCTCTTGTCTGCTCTATAAATGTGCACCACACCATTTGTCACAATAACTTCTGTATTGCCTATCAGTTCCGTAGACAACTACCCTGAGTGCCGACAAAAACTGTGGTACTGGACAAACTGTGGTTCCAGAATTGTGTGCTTGCATCTACAACACTTCCTCTCTCTAGTGAAATGTGCTTTTATTTTCTTTGAGATGCACATTGTTTTAGAGAAACGTAAATAAGACACAAGACTCAATCCAGTCCCTGTGATTTCCAGCTGCCCTCCTCCTCCCTTGTACCTTGTACAGTTTTGCCAACTTCCTGTTGGATGCATCTGCCTTGATGTCATCGGAAGCTCCTTCGGGAAGATCTGGTTTTGATCCAAGAACCTGTAACCGCAGCAAACAAAGGTAATTTAAGAAATTTATGACCAGAAGGATGGACATTTTATATACCGATTTAAAAAGCTGGTGCTTATTTTGAAGCTCATGTTCTCCACCCACATGTCCAGTTTCTTAATCTGAGGATCGGCTGATTTCTGTTCAGCGGACTCACCTCTGTCATCTTGTCCCTCTCCATGCCCTCGTCGCACACATACACCCGGGCCCGCCCGCTGCGCTCGTTGTCACGGATACCTTTGGCAACCTGCGTGGCCTTCAGCTTCTCAAAGCGGTTGCTCTGGGATCCACACCACTGGTAAATCTCCTGTTGTGCAGATTTCAGAAGACCTTTAGGTCCAACACAAAGGCGAAAACAAAGAGCACTTGCCAACTCAAAAAGGTTGCAAAAGACTATGGCACCTGCACTGAAGCGTCTGAAAAGTGCAGATTGAGTCAAAATATTGATCGCTGCGATTGTATACCGTGAAGTCTCATTTAGGAATGAGCTCCTTCATCCTGAGCTCCGTGCTATCACTCACATTGCCCAGGTCCAGGATGAAGCAGTCTCCCTGGCTGAAGCTGTCCCAGCTGACCGGCACCTCAGTTGCTCTGACAACGCGGCGACCCTTAACCTGCAGCAGGCGTTGTACGGTAACCTCGTTGGTGACAACATGCTTGAATCCTGAAGCCACGCCTCCTTCCTGTGTCAAAGCCGGAAAAAAGAAAGGCTTGTATTCCTGCTGCTGTCTGGGTAAGACGCAGGACAGATTGCCTAACAACCTGACGAAAGATTAAGATCCAACACTACTCACCATGTACTTCAGCCCAGACTTAAAGTACCCAACAAAAGTTTTGGACTCATAGCCCTGGACTTCACGGTACTGTATGGGTTTGCCTCCCAGGTAGTCATCCATCTGCACTGTGAAAATGGCTGCTGCCCCGCTCTCATCTTGTGTGCAAACGTCACCTGGAGGAAAGATTGTTGGATTCGTGAAGATTGCTGTGTGGAAACCTTTTGGGGACATCAGTGAACATTAATGGTTTGAACAGTTTTGAAAGCCAACTGACAGGTTGAGCCTGCATAAGTGAGGAAACAAAAGGTGTCAAAGCTGCTGACTCAGCATACACCAGGACCCACGGCACTACCCAAAATACCCTGGGGCTTACCCAGCCAGAAGTGCAAGTCGTACTGCAGGTTGCCAGAGCGCTGCTTGATGGTGTTGAGGACAATGTACGCGTCTCCAGTGTAGAAGCCCCCATACAGGTTGCTGGGCACTGGCACCAGGTCCAGCTTCTCGATCCTCCATACCTGGAGCCCTGGCTCCTTGCCGGCCCGCTCAAACTCAGGATGGTACACCATGGTGTCTAAGGAGAAGGAGATTGATTGATACAATGATTTCTGTATATTATATGGACATGCAAGCTGGACACTGAAGAAGCAGGACAAGAAATTCATAAACTGTAGTGCTGGAGGAGACCTTTAAGAACACCGTGGATGGCCAGGAGAAAAAACATGGATTTTGGACAAAATCAAATCAGTTTTCTCGCTGGAGCCACAAATGATGAAACTGAGGTTATTATACTTTGGACAAATCTTGAGGAGGCTGGATTCTCTTGAAAGGACAGTAGCTGCAAAAAGACTGAAGAATAAGAAGAAGAGGATGACCAGCAAGCAGATGGATGGACTCGGTGTCAGTGGACACACCCATCTCCCGCCCCAGGACACAAGTGAACCGGAGACATTCACAAAGCACTCTACACAGAAGATCAAGTATCAGTATTGATTTGATTCAGCGCAACAACAACAAGACGTATTTGGCAACTACAAAAGTCCAGTTTCAGATAAAAAAATTAATAAATACATTGCAATGAGCATGAACACAAAGCTCACCGGGTCCCTACAGCCACGGCAGAGTGAAGTGTCAATGGCGAGCAGCTCATCAACACAAGCCCAGCCGCTAAAATCAGGCATTGGGTGCAACACTGAGCAGCAAGGCGACGTTTGTTTTGCTGCAGACACCCAAGTTCAAAGGCCCAACTCTAAAGCAAGAGCTGATCGTTTGATGAAACTGGCAGCAGCTCTGGCACAGGAAGTCCTCTCTTCTTGCAGGGAGCGGTAGCACACTGTGGGCATCGCCTCACGCATATCCTCTTGTATCCTCAGGGCCGCCCTACCCACTCGCGCCTGCAAACACAAACGGTCTTATCAAAGACCGCAAGGCCTCGCGGCATCACGTTTGGCGCCTCGGAGGAGGAGGTTTCGCAAGCGAGGAGGCGCGTCGCCCACTTGTGGCACTCTGGCATTTGGAACAATGGACGCTGACTGTGCGCCAACACTGGGCCTCATTAATCTGCTGCTAACCCTGTGTTTCGCAAATGACTCTCCTCCTTTTCAGCGGTTAAATGAAAATATGCAATAGTCGGTCCTCCATTTTACCATATTACCATTTCTTTATTGGAAATACATTACTGCAATGTTTTTGGCAAGGCCTAGGTGTCAGAACCCACTGTTTACCCTATTGTTGCCATGTATGAAAGGCTGTGAGTTAAAAAAAAAAAAAACCGTAAGACGCATTCTACACCATAGCTATCGCAAATACTGCTCCTCCCCAACACCATCCTGTGATGAAGCGATGGTGCATTCCTGTGGAAAGTTCCAGAGACTGGGTGCGTGTTTATGTTGACAGGCTGCGGTTAAGAATTCCATCCAGTTTGCGACCAGTTCACATCATCGACCCGCCACTCCAGAGCTTGATGTGCTCATTTTGAGAAGCGATTCGGAATGGCTCTTCCCCCTGTTCAGTTCGGCACCGTTTCCCTCCGCCGCTTGCAAATCCATTTCCCAGTGGCCTGTTGCTAGGATGGAAGCCATCACTGGTGGCTGATCCCACTTTGTTTTTGTAGATATTTGAGTGTCACAACCTCCCACAAGGAATAATATCATTTCTTACGGTAATTACACATTAACCATAAACCAAGGCTTGGATCACGCCGATGAAATGCAATGGCAGTCATACGGAGCCATCGAATAAGCTTAATGAATAAATCAAATGACTGTGTAAGATGGGTTTGAGAACCAAAGTAAATTTACCAGAAGATCACAGGGTTCAGTATTTTTAACAGTGTTAAACAATTAAAATTCATCCTCCTTTTTCGGAAAATAATGCATCCTTTGTGTTCCAGCACTCGATTTACTGCTTAAAGCCACTGTTCAGGCTGTAAACTCCATCATCTGCTGGAGAAGAAAAACTGTGCGCTCCCACAAATGCCGCATTATGTTCTATCCAAGTTGAGACCACGTTGGACTCACAAGACACGGTATAACACCCCTGATCTATAGCATGCAAAGTGAACCAAGGCCACGCATCTGCCGCTCAGATAAATGATAAGATTATGCTGCGGCAACGGCACGATAACACAAACGTGCATTCAGGTATGTGTCGGACTCCTGCTCATTTTCTCTGACCCACGGATGAATGACTGCCTTCCTTAAAGCAACCACTCCACAGCTTCATCTCCATACCTACTCATCCTGACCTGCCCACAGGCAGAGGCAGCAAAAACCTGCATCCCTGCTCAGCTCTGCTAACTCTCTCACTTACTGCAGCAGGACATGTGAAGAAGTGACCGTAAACAATCACACGAGTGATTTCTGCTGTCACACATGGTTTTATGGTCATCTGTGACTTCCCCCTACCACACCGGCTGAGCTGGTATTGCAGGGCATTTCAGAGAGAGCGTAATGCAACAAAGCAGAAGGATTTGCATTTAGCACGAACCCCTGCAGGCCTAACCGACTTTCAGCAGTGACCAGAGATAAGCTAGGAAGGGGATCCAGATCCATCAGTTTTCTGCAGACACAGAACGCAACAACAGTGGAGGTCCAGCTTGTAATGAAGTCACCTGCGCTCACACTGGCTCTCCGAATAACCACATCGATGGAATCTGTAAAACTGCAAGATATGGACAAATCATTTTGTTTATAAAATGAAATCCCTATTTATCAAACCAACGTCTTTGCAAAGAAAATGACATTTTCGTGCATCTACTTAGTTTGCAGACGTTCTTCTCCAAGATTACTTCGCGGTGATTTCTATCGTAGTATTTCAGGGCAAATACCTCGATCAAGGGCACTACAGCAGGAGATGGGGTCTGAATCTGGGTCCTTCAAGTCCAAGGCAGCAGCTCTAACCACTTGGGTTACCCGCTACCCTACGCCTACATAGGCTGTAAATGGTAGCCCAGTTTTGGGAGATCCTGTTTGCCGGCCGCGACACAGGAGTATAAATAGGCCGGGTCACATGACTACAGTAGTTCTCCCTCCTGGCCGATGGAAAAACAAGGCAAAACTGCAGATCCGCAGCTCAGGCAGCGGTGACTCAGTCTCACCAGGCTGAGCGAGGCCACACCCTCCTTCCAACTCCTGCCCCCCCCCAAGGCTCCCTGTCCCTCTCTCTCTCCAACTGGCCGATTCCTTGCTGGTTTTTGGCACATTTGGCCTTCGCCTGAGGGCTCATCACTGCTCGCCCCCCTTTGTTGACAGAGGGCTTGTCACACACCACAGGCTGAAACATGTATCCTCAGCGAACCCTCTCCCCCTACGTTTCAGTGTTCCCAATCTTCTTCACCCAGCAGGGTTTGAAAAGGCATTCCGAACTCTGAGGTGATCTGCCATTTTCATACACATTTTGGACTTAAACATTTTCACATTGCATCTCTGAGGTTCCGAGGAGAACAAACTTGTTTTCAGATTCAGCTCTTTGAAACAAGTAATATGCAGCACTGATTTATGTGCATTAGCGAACAGACTTGCTCTCTGTCCAAACAGACGTTTGTCACAGTCACTAGGATTCCAAAAAAAAAGCCACGTAAGTTCTCAGTTTTGTTGAGGAATGAACTCCACCTGTCTGTCCCTCAGAGCTGCTGAATCCTTCAAGTGTTCAAGATGTATTTCAAATCCATCTTGTTCAGAGCCATTTCTCTCCTGATCTCCTGACAGCTGCATAAATGAATCCAGCGCCATCTGCCATGACTATGTGTGTTTGCTATTTGAAGGTCGCTTCTGTAGGCCTCTACTTGAAGGATGTGAACCAACAACACATTTTTGCAGGGAATCATTTGTAGCAGGAGTCCACTGTGTGTCGGGCGCACTGCACAAACAGTGCGATCCCCGTCATTCCCAAGGGTGGTTTTCACTAAAGATGCAGGGCTCTTGGCTCAGACGGTGCAGCAGGGTGTGTTCGCTTCCCCCCCAGCTTATCTTGTTTCCCAAAAACTCACTAACTGAAAGAAGATCTGATAACAGAATGAAAGTTATGATACAAACACGGTCTAGGCAACTGACATGACTTCTTTCAGCCATTTGCACAATTAGTAATGCGGTAGAGCGAGTGCTTCCTAGTCATGGCTACCGCAGTTTTCGCAGTAAGACAGGGAAGCGATTCACCATAGCTTTTTTTCTGCACACAAGTCAGCACCGCACACTCTGAGCTGGATTTGAATCTACAGCTCAGGCACCGTGATGCATCAGCACTGCCTCGCACAACGTCTCACTGCCCATAAAGTTTGCACAAACCGAGAAAAAAAACAACTGCTAGACGGGCAGTGTGTCAATCCCCTCACCTCTCGCCCATCCCATCAACCCACTTCTACCCCACATTTAAACTCAGTCTGCCCTGGTGATACGCAATTTGCACAACGGTATCCCAATCCTTGCCGTGCCGTATGTCTGTGGGCTGGAGGAATGACTCACTCTTTCCACAACTAATCTTCCCCTCAGTCCTCCACTCGCGATCCTCTCCCGACATCTGAGCGCCACTGACTCTCTTCCATCACCTCTTAAAAGCTGCCCGATGGCTCCTCAACCCCCCACTTCTTCAGCCACGTTCAGACTGCACGCCTGTTGGATGTTTCACTTTATGGCCCCGGTGAATACAAAAGAGGGTTAAAAGTCTGGCGACTCGATTGTCATGCACTTTAAGTGACTTTCTCAGTGGTAGCTAAATAGCCTGCATTTCGTGGGGCTACATTATATGTTTATTACAATTATTTTTCTTTTATGTGCTGCTTATGGATAACACTTTCATGCGTCCAGATTGTTTTACTGCTTCCTTTGTTTACTCTTAAAAATATTTTATCATCTTCAATGTGACAAAGTGTGAAAGATTAGATGCTATATTGGTGGGGGGCATGTATGCTGAGCTAAATTCAACCCATAGCAACCATCTGTGGTTTCCATGGTAGCATAGGATATAGAAGGGATTTGACCACTGCTTCTTTCCATTCACGTCTCTAGAGTGTGAACATGCAACCTCCCTGTACTGGACGTACACCTGCACTCAAACATGCAGCTTAGGCACAGTAGACACCAGTGCTGTGGGGCCTACAGCTGAAGCAGCATATAAAATCTGTCCTTCAGTCTCACATTATGCATCAAAAAACTTGGTAAAGAGAAAAGAAGGTAAACATGGTTTTTCAGCTGATATTTTCAGGAGATATTTCTTAATGTGGAACACGGAGCTCATGTGGAGAATCATTTTACTGTGCCAATGAGGCCTGTGTGGTCACACCCCTGGCACAGAGGGAACACAGACAACTGGCACTCAACTCTGGAATGTCCTACAACAGTGAGGTTCCTCAACACACGTCTCCAAAGGCCGAACCCTTAACATACACCACCCACAGGACACGGGGGGCGGCAGGTGGTGCCGTGGCTGGCACCATCTTCTTGCACCCTGAACACCCTCAGCAGAGTTCAGCTCACTTAACTACTGAATTAGTCTGTACTGATCTAGTGCTTGTCTTAACTTTCCAACCCGTAACACTCATCCTCATATGACTCGAGCAGCAGCCACCCAAACAGTCCCTCCATAAGACGTGTCATTATGTTGACTTGCAGGCCACTCATCCAGGTCTGACTCATGGTTCGAGAGCTCTCCTCAGTGCTCAGTTTGGACATTCTGACTTGCACGTAAACATTCTGAATGCAGTGCTTACATATCGCTTCAAAATACAAGACGCACACATCCGAACAGGACCGACTGGCAGTGTAGATATGGGGTGAAGAACGCTGCGGCTAAGTAAGAACAATGACTGGCATCTGTCAGCTGTTCTGCTCACAGCTGCAAGTACAAGGATGAAGCCACCGCGTGTCCCCCGGCTGCTCTGTCAGTCGGTCTCCCTCTCTGCATGTCTTCCCCACTCCTTCTGGTCACTTTCCATCCACCAGATACAGCACTTTCTGTTGCTGTTATCATGGTGATGGAAGAGGACGGTCTTCGGTCGCAGCTTGTGATTGCACGAATTGATGCTGGGTGTATGGCATTTGTGAAAAAGCCATTTTGCCAGAAAGGAGAATGATACAAGGGCAAAAAATTAAGTATAATCTCATACAAAGAAAAATTTTAGAATCACTTCTGCCGGATTGTTCCTATTTTTCAACTTCTTTATGGAAATCAGGGGTGTGGTGGATAGAACTGTCACCTAAAAGATCCAGGTTGAATCCAACTTTTCGCACCGTTGCTCAAGATAGTTAACCTCGAACTCATGTTGTAAAAATCAGCTGGCTGTGTAAAAGGGTAAATCATTGAGTACATCAGAAAAAAGTGTCAGCTGAATAAATAATAATTTTCTGTAGTCTCATATTCCCCTTCTAATGCACTACTCAGTGAGGGGTATTGTGCTTGTGACCAATGGTCTAAAACCCTGCAGCCATGTTCCTCAATTGTCTTAACAAGTAAATATATCTGTTTCCAGAACGTACACCTGTTGCCGTGAAAAATCGCTCTAGATAAATACAGATGCGGTCTGTAACTATGACACACACAACAGCAAATTCAAATATTTGAAAGGCTTCCTTTCCAATTCCTGTAATCTACATGAAGCCGACCGCACATCAGAAGACGTTTGCTGGGGTCTGCGCTCAGTCTGATGCAAACCAAGCGGCTTCCTCTCTGCTGCCAATTACACTTCCTCTAAAATTTGTCAGGCACGCATTGGTGCATTTATAGAATGCAGCCGGTGTTTTCAACTTTCTGCGTTTCCATGGCGATGATGAGTGTTTACAAACAGACAGGCATTGGTCAGTTGTCAAGCGGAGGATTCCCTCATGCGCATCTACATTTTGCCCCAAACTGAGTTACAAAACACACGCTTAGCAACCAAGCAGGGTAAAAAGTCGAGTAAGGGTACCGGACTTAGCTACGATCAAGCAGTGGAACAAAGTCAGCGTGCGTTTACAAGAGCACCTGTTCTGTATTTATATGACATGGTGGTGTTTAAGTGGCAAAATAGTGGTTGACCTCCACCATGACCTTCCAGGATTATGAATTTTACAGGCTACACCCAATTTGAAGGGCAAACAGTAACATTTGCACCCCTTTTTCGCGTTGAGTTACATGAGCATTTAGTTTGACATCAGTCGTATCAACCTGTTGCTAATAGTCTTTACCTTAGCAGCAAAACAAGTATGTTGACCCCCCCCCCCATGGTGTTTCCTTCTAATGTGAACAAAAATGATGCGATATGTTTATTTTTACAGTGTTTTTTTCTGGCCATTGGTTGTACCAACAGGTTGTGCTTTATTTAAAGGAACCCCCCCCCCCCCAGCAATGCAATATGAAAATGCTTAGAATATGTCTTACTGCTTGAAAATGCAGTTGGTTTAGCTTGGCATACAAAACCTTGTGAGTGCAACTTCCTGTGATGGAAATCAGTTGCTCTGTTGGTGCTCATGTGTGCATTTTGTCCTTCATAGCAGTTCTGGCTGCTTCTCAAACACTGACCCAACTGAGAAGCACTTAAGCTTACCTGTGACTTTCAGTTACTTAAAATACCCAAGACCTGGAGAAACACAAAACAGACTTTCCTTCCACTTTGTACTCACTGATAAAACCTCCAGTTGGTTTTTGTTCGTCTCCACATACCAGTTACAGCAATAAAACGTCCACAATTCCGTTTAAACATGGAATACAACACGTCCAAAACCTGGCTTAAACTTCCTGTTTGGGATACAAGTCCATATATGGCAATGTGAACACGATCTACTGAGGAATCCTCACATCTTCACCAGATATTCGTCGGATCGTCTTCAGACAGCCCTGTTACACTACAGTAATTTTACCATTAAAAACACAGTAGAACATGGTGATCGGCAGTGGCCTAACTGAAAACACGCCGTGCAGTAAATCTGGTGGCAAAATGCAGTTCAAAATCCCGTCTGCAGGGCAGTTTGCTGGAAAAACACAGCCATCGGCGCTTTTACACAAATGGTTGCGGTGTCTTAGAATAAAGATGAGAAACGCTGTAAATCCTATTTTGCTTTGCGCCCGGGGATCTAAGCGAACGGACGAGCGAAGCGAGCTACGATCTTGCACTCCCGTCCATGCGCTTAAGAGCGACACACACGCGAATCTCGGATGCTGGACGGAGAAGTTTGAAAATCGTACTTTTGTCGCCGTCGCGCACAATAAGAAGTGAAAGGGTGACGCGCGGCGAAGAGGCCGGCGGCGCGCACTTTGGCGAGCACCCGCGATCCGGTGGAAAACGCACACGGCGGGGGTTTCACAGGGCGTGTTTTTGTGCGGTTCTTACCTGCTGCTGGATGGACGGGCTGCGTGCGGCGCTGCAGAAAGAGGTGCGATCGTGGCCACAAGGAGCGCTTTGTTTCTGTCCCGCAGATTTATACACCGCGAGCGGGGCAACTCCCTCCTGAGTCACAGTCCCGCTCTCTCACCACGCACGCCAGCTCATGCAAAAGAGCCGATCACCCCCACCCCCAGCACAGCAGGGTTTGTGGGAGACTGGGGGTCCCAACCAGGGATTCGGATTCTCTTTATAACAACATTTCTAGCCTGTTTTTAATTCTAAACATAAATAAAACGTAAGACCCGCGTGTGGACGTTTTGTGCAACAATTCTTGCTGCAGGTCTACAAGGCTAAAGAAGTTTCTTTGCATTAAAAATAAAATAAAAAAAACAAGTTTCTGCTGTCTGTAGTTTTCTTTTGGGGGAATTCATTCTGAGGTCTGGGCTGTTCAAGGCCCGTTCTGTTGATTTATTAAACAATCATTGAAGAAAAGAAGCCACAATTTCACTTTTTTTTTGTTAAATTTGACCATTTTTGCCTAAATCGGGGATGAGCTAGGAAGGTTCGGAAGAGAGGTAAGGTTTGCACTGGTAAAGATTCTCTTTGATCTGGATTCCCATCCTTATAATCTGAGACAGTCTGAGTGAAAATAATAACAATAACTACAATTTGCCAGCAGTAGCCAAGGACACCACCCAGACAGGGGGGGCTTTAAACACTGCACACTCCAGGATTATAAAGTATACAAAGCACCTCTGGTGTTCGGCCAGTGCCAGCACAGCATCCTCTTCCTGGTTCTTCACTGTACCCCCTGGTTTACTTTATCACTGTCTGACTCACAGCACCATGTTTGGTTGGGTGTGGCTTCGAACCCAGCTCAGTCTATGTGCAGTTTGCATGTTTAACCCCACGTCTGTGCGGGCTTCCTATGTGCTTCGGGTCACTGTCGCTTGTTTGTGGCGTGTGTGACTGTATTTGGCAGGCCTGCAAGTGTACTAATAGTTTTATTAAAGATAACATTGACTAAATAAACCAGCAATAAAGAAAAATGTTAAAAAGATGGAGCACATTACGTGAAAAAGTCATTCTCCGTGCGACCTTAGACTGCATCTATGTGAAAAACTACTCCTGCTCATTGATGCAAAATAATACGTAAAAATTCAAATCTCGGGAACCTTATAGTGGACCTGTTGAGGAACAGGGCTTTTAAACAGCACTCGTTTAACTTGTGTAAGAGGACGTGTGAGAAAACACATGTCAAAATATGAAAAATCTCACTGACTTCATGATGTAAAACACACAAATTACTACGATTTTCCTCCTTCCGAGGGGTGCAGAATTGTTTATTTTGGGACTGGAGCTCAGCTCGAAGAACATGAATCCATTTATTCATTCATTCATTTTCATAAATCTCTAGTGTTGGAGACAGCGTGTGCACAGTGGACAAGACTCCAGTCCTGCAGAGCATAAACACAAACACACTCACACCTTACAGACACCGAACTGCCTCTGTGAACTGTGGGAGGAAACAGGAGCCCCAGAGGAACACGAAACAAACAAACATCAAACAGGGAGCACAAACGCCATGCGTATTGCTTTAATATGCAAACGTTTGTGATGTGTCGCCCTCTACTGGACAGCGGAGAAAAATGGCTGCAGCGCATACGAGCGGCAAAGTTATAGTCACATGAATGTATCTGTTTATTTGGACTACGCTTTTCTCCGAGTAGTGTACTAGGTACTACAACAAGGGTACTACAGCAAAGAGGTGGAGTTTGAACAGGATAAGTCCGAGTCCAAAGACCGCCAGCAGCTCTAACCACCACGCCACCTGCTGCCCTTATGTAAAATTTATATTTGATATTTGGATCGGAGACGATATATTTGTTCCTGAAACATTGGCAGTGACATCGTACCGATTAAATGTAGATGAACTGGGTTGTATGAGTAACTTTAGTTTTACAGATGAATAAAAGAAGAGATTAAAAACGATTGTGAGCGCGCCGCGTTCAGCGTCACGGCTACAGCGCGAGCGAGAGGACCTGCCGGCCGGCGCGTGCCCTTTGTCCCAGAAGCCCCCTCGGCGCCGCGGCGGAAACCCCGTGCAGCGCAGGCCGCCATCTTGGACAAGCGAAACGCGTCAAACCCGGGACGACTTGCGGGTCCGACTGAGAGCCGGAGAGCCTTCTTTGCACAGCTGACGACCGCTCCTCGAGAAACGAACGGTGAGTGTGTGAGAAAACACCCACGCACACTCACGCTCACGGGTGGCGACACGACCGTCACGGGACGGGCTTGTGTATGTGCGCACAGGCACCTGCAACGACCTCTTTCCTGGACGTTAGCGCACTCTCCATTAGCTGCCGCTAGCCTGTTAGCATGTTAGCCGGTTAGCCCGGCCCGGGCTCCGTGGGACAAAAACAGGAAGGTGGGGGGTGGCTACACCCAGATCACACAGAGCTGTTTGACAGGCGCCTGAGGGCCACACATCGCTGGCGTAGCCCCCTGAAAAGCCCAGGTACATCGCTCTGTGGCTGCTTGTGGGGTTTTTGCCTTTTTCTCTATAAAGAGGTTCTATGGGCTCGACCGCGGCCGCTCGACTGATCTGTTAGCTAGCGCGCAGGCTAGGTGTCAAGCTAACTCCCAGAGCCTTTTTTTAATTTTTTTTTTTAAAAAAAAAAGATTTAATAAACGTTCCTGGGGAAAATGTAAGAGAAAAGTGTCCTTAGAGATACTGAAAAGTGTGCTTTGTGTGGCGACAGCTGCCATGACGAGGTGTTTTCGTGGGTCGGTGGTTTTCCGTCTACCTGTGTTACCTGGTGGTGGTCGTCACCGTTGCCTTGTATTTACACAGCATCGCTCATCCGGTTTTATTATTAGCGAGCATTATTTTCATTAATATTTATTTCTCTACCTACATCTCCAGCTTTACCGCATAGCAAATCTGCTTCCATTGGTGACCATGTGTGGCTCCTCCTTTTTGATGGTTCCTACCTGCTAAATACTGTGATATCGCCTGCTTAAAAACTGGCTTACCGGCAGTGTTTCTGCCTTCAGTACATTTATTTTTTTTTAAGAATTTTTGTCCTTTGGTTGAGCTGTTTGCTTTTACTTATGTGACTTTTTGAATAAAACCATTGGGCAGTTTTAAATTTAACTCTACCGCAGTGTGCCAAGTCACCAAGGTGTCATATGGGCGGACTGGCTGATGATGACAAGGTACAGTCACTGCTTTGGAGGCCTCTGCTCGATTAGGGCCGGTATCACATCTCTGTGGTTATTTTTCAGGTTTGTCCATCTAGGTATGTTGGAATTTATGGGGGGGCTGGCTTTTTTTGTTTTGTTTTTTTTTTTTCCCCCTCATCATTTTCAACATCTGCTTGTCCATTAGAGTGGTGGTGGTCCAGAGTCTTTCCTGGAAGCACAGGGTGTGAAGCAGGATATGTGCTTGATGGGACTCCATACCATCATAGGGCAGTTGTGCACACAGACACAGAGTCGCCAGCTGACGTCATTTTGCTCTAAATCCAATTTTACCTGACATTTCCGTACTAGGTAATCTCAGTCACGGTTTTGTGCTCTGATTTACATACGCTCACACGGTTTCCTGCCAAAGTCTTGGGTTTCAGCTGTATTCCTGTCTGATGTCTGTGATGGCTTGCAGTGATTTAAATGCTTTCTGCAGTACTCCACCACAGGGACCTTTAAACTGGACACGCACGGCGTTTTTCCTCCGCACCTTATTTTGACGTCCTTTTATGTGAGCCGCGCTTCACGGAAGGCCGTCTATACACCGTGCCCCCCGCATGCTGCTCAGAAGTGTTTCCTTCTGCTGCTTTAGTTTTGAGAGTAATTGGGAACTCCTTTACTTAAGAGGGCAATTTAGTATTTGTATGGGATCTTAGAATTCTTGTATCGTCTGTTTATTGGTTTCATTTGTAGGGTATAATTTGTATGTGTATTGACAGCTGCCCATCAGCTTTAATAGCTACGTAAATCAGTCAGGTAATTCATTCCTTGACTTTGAACCATTTATTCAATTGGTTCCTTCTGTGTTGAGTCGTTAATCTTGACGTCTTTCTTTCATGGAAAGCGTGAACATGGCCGTTGTTAGTTACGTCACGTGGTGAATCCGGGTCGATCGCTGACAACCACGTGAAATTATTTTACGCAACCAGCAGTGCAGGTCGTTGACTATCCCGGTGGCTGCAGGCTCCCCTGGCACGGAGTTTCATTTTCACACATGATGTCGCTCTCTGACCTGAGCCACACCTTTATTAGCCGAGTTGTTTGCAAGCTGTCTTTACTTTTCCTCGTCGCTGTCATTTAATGTTGGAGCTGAGATTTTACTGCAGTTAAGAGATTTGGTGCTGTGCAGATGTGTTTTTGAAGAGATATGAAATGTGGTTTTATTTTTTCTCCATTTGCCTCGATCCAAATGGCAGTTTCTTATGGCTTGGCCTTGCAGTTTACATGGATTGGGTTGGGGATTAAAGTCTGTTCTTAGTACTCAGGAAATTTGAAATCAGATTGCTTTAACAAAGTAAAAAAAAATTAAGAAACAGAGTAAGGGTTTATTTGCGGTAAGATAGTAGGGTTGAGATTGTAACTGGTTGTAAATCAGTGCAAAGGAGATGGGGAAGTACAGAACAACACCCCCCCTGGCATTTTTTTTTTTATGGATCCGCTTTAAGATGGAGGAAGTTTATATACTTTTTAAAGCAACTTAACAGGCAGCACTAGGACTTTGTGGGAGGATATAGGGCTGCAATCACCTTTATTTTTGCCAGGCTTGTCTGAAGCAGCTCTGTAGCAGATCATTGGCTCTAAGTGTCACACATTTGTCACATGATGTCTGGTCTTGTGAAGGGAGCTAGCACTAGTATGGTAGAACTTTTGGAGCCAGGTGAATGTGGTCATTTGATCCAGAGGCGGGACAAACAATCTAAACTTCCTTGTTTTTTGGCTACATGGCGCTTCAGACTGCAAAAATACAGAATTGGATTCAACAGTGGCATATGGTTAACAAATGCGGAAAGAAAGTCAGAAGACAACGGAAGAGAGATCATGAAAATGCATGGGCTGGTGCAAGAGAAACAGAACCACAGAGAGTCTAAGGAATTCCAGTAGCCCGCCCCCCCCAGGTGTGCTAACATTGCACAACTATGTGAGTGTCTTGTAAGCAGTTATGTAGCAGTCAGGTGGTTGTCCCGATCTCCATCTTCTTTGGGTCAGGAGATGCGGATGGTGAGTACTCAAAATTCTCACTGAGGTGCAGACCATGCCAGCTCTGTGCAACATGGTAGGAGGAAGGACATATGTATACTGTACCATGTGAGAGTAACAGAATAATTCTTGTCAAATTATGCATAAATCTCTAGTTTTCATGCTTAAAGCTCAAATCTTCTGGCTACCTTATGTCCTTCAAAACAAGGGCTTTTTTTAATCTTTCAGAGATGATGCTATTTTTAATATTCTTTTGCGTTAAGAAAATTATTTCACATTGTAGCTGCAAACAGTGGCATCTGGTCAGTAAATACTTTTGAGGGAGTATGAATATTAATTTGAATATTAATTTAGTACATCTATAGTTTTGTGCATCCATAGTGGTAGCCTGTAAAGGAAGGAGAATTATAGGCCCAACAGGGTGCCCTGTGCAACACCATGTTTGACCACAAATATTGATAATAGAGCAATCATCAGAAGTTGGGATGTACTGAAAAAATCACTATGAAAGCGGTGAAATATTTCAGTTACAGCACAGAGATGTACAGTCAAGTAAAACCAGGTACAGGTATAGCCAGTGAGATTGAGCCCTGCTTGACCAGGAGTTCCATTGTGTATGTACCCTGGTAATTTTTACTCTGGATGTCTGGGAACACTGCTTACGTTAAAGCCAACAGTTGTCCGCTGGGGCGTGTAGGAAGTGTATCAGCTCGCTCACAGTGTGCGAATATGTTCGAATCGAGTGACCGTTAAGCCGAGAATCATAGGACTAACCAGTCAGTGACCCCATGACAGCCTCCACCTTTCCGCCTGCAGTTAATCGTTGTTTAATTTTCACGAGGCAGCCATCAGGGAGGTGCTAGACTGCGGCTGTGTGCTAAAGAGCGCTCTCCTCCTCCGTTCATGGACACCGGTGAGACTCGGCTACATCAGATAATTGTTTTTCATATGGAAAGCTGATGGTTCCTCTCGCCATTACTTCTCCACTACCGTTCAGTTAGGAGCAGAACCTGAATTACACCAATAAAATTGCCTGTGTTAATGAAAGTTGCTGAAGAAATAATTAATATGTATAGCTTGTTTCTGTAAATCGTGAGCGCTAAGTTAAATTTGAGAGTGCTCCAGCTCTTGAAACTTTCGTGACAGTTTTGGCAGTGTGTTTTTATTTATTTCTTCATTTTTATAGGCAAAGTAACCCCAAAATACACGGCCACTTTTTTGAACACTTTATTACAAGTGCTTTTGGTTGTGTATTGTTTCTCTGTGATAAAATGGAAATGCCTCAGCCCTGCCTTGTGAAATCTCACATTGGCCTAATCGGCAGCCCCTAGAGACTCTTAAAGGTTTGAATGAATGATTAGCGACACACGACTGCCAGAGTGGATTTCCCACACGTGATGCATGTTTTAATCTTATGCTAAACAAGGGCAGCTGGGTCAGTCGCGACGGTGTTCCGAATAAAGCTTTTTTGATAAATCTCCTTTCGACAGATTAATTTATTAATTTTTTGTGAGTTGCAGCCTGTTGAGGCCCATGGTTGACTTTATAGGTTTAATAATAAAAATTATTGAAGCATTTTCAAACTGTTTGTAACATAAACTCATTTGGCAGTAATGTTGGAAAAGCAGGACTGCCGCTGTAAATCATGCAGACATTGTGGATGTATAGTAATAAGATCAGTGTGTGCAGGAGCGAGTGCGAGCACTGGTGGCTTTGTCCATTAGTACCTGTAACCTTGTGACCCTACTGGGGTGATGATGCCAAAGCCAGGAATGGAGCTACTCCCTGAACTCGTGGTTAGAGCTCAATATCATCCAACTACCTGGTGGAGATATTGGTGCAGCTCTAGCCATGAGCTAAGCAGGCACTAAGAGTTTTTACTCAGTTACCCAAACTCTCCTTCTAAAGCATGACGCACACAGTTGGTCTGATGGGGTGAGCCGCTCGCTTACAGCCTGCCAACTTTCTCCCTAATGCCCATCTTTATTTCTCTTTCAGAGCCACGATGGCCGCCGCTCCGTACAACTACTCCTACATCTTCAAATACATCATCATCGGTGAGTAGCTGCGCCCAAATTATAGGTGTTCTTGCCTTATGTGGCTTCCCGGATGTTGTCGCCGCAGTGTGACATCGCGCTCGTGTCCCAACTTAGGCTCTCCTAAAATTGAGCTTCTCTGATCTCTTCTTGGTATTTTAATATTGCCTTGTGTGCCGCCCTCGGTGTTCTAGAACACAATTCCCTGCGGCAGTGTTTTGTTCTAATGAAAGCACATCACCACTGAGTACAGGCTTTTTCACTGCTAAGCATGCTCACTGGTGACATTTTGCTATCCCTTTATTTATTATTTCTGGGTTTCACTTTTCCTTCTCTGCCCTACTCTGGATTTATGCACAAAGCTCTATCCCTTAGAAACAGAATAGTTAGGGATTCTTTTCCCGGTTTAATGTAAATAAATTGAGTTGGGTTCACATGACAATTTTTTGTTTCTTTTTTCTTCTTTTCCCTTATAGGGGACATGGGGGTGGGGAAGTCCTGTCTGCTTCATCAGTTCACAGAAAAGAAGTGTAAGTAACTTTCTCCATTGGTGTTTAGTTAGTTGTTGTGCTTGCTAGGGGGTGAGTGACACAGTCTGTGGTGCCGCCACTGTTTACTCGAGCACAAACACTGACATCACACTCCGTATGCAGTGGAGTACTGCACCCCAGAGTGACATATCGCTGTTTGTACCACGTTGTGATTCTCGCGACGTTTTTTCACATGGAGATTGAATTGTTTGTTGCCACTGAGGCAGAGGAGGTTTTTCCACTCCTTGTTTTCAGTCGGAATCAGTGAACATGTGCTCGTGACCCTCAGCCCGTCATCTGCAAAGTAGCTTCACCATGACAACGGTGCTGACATGCAGTCATTTTGGCCTCACCGACAGGCCAAGCTTCTGGTAGGCTGGACAGAAGGGTGGTTAGAACTCCCCACTTGTAGCTGGTTGGCTCACATTGTTTCTATTTTATTTTAAAGTTCTCAATACACTGGTGGTCAAGTTACAACTTTTTAAACATATGAACAGATTTAAAAGCGTTTTCTTGATTTATCTATTTTATGAAATATCTCTTGTGGAGTGAAAGCCACCTGTGCTTACTGTCATCTATCAGTCCAGCGGATAAAGCACAGCCAAACAGAATAGGACAATGGGAATTTCTTAATTTAACTCACTTCTACGGTGTTTACTGCTTGAGTTGTTGTTTGGTGGCAGTATAAGGAACATTGCAATTTGTGGGATGAATCAGTAAGTTTAAAATGTTTTCACACCAGTGTTTGGCAAAAATATTTAGGAACATCTGTATTAAACTTTTCAAAAATGCACCTGAATTACAGACTTGCTGTCTGTGCCAGCTGTGTTAGTCAGTAGAACAGCCCAGATAGTTTGGTGGGAAGTATAGCAGTTTTCCTTCTTGTTCACACTGCATGCATGCCCCCCCTCTCGCAGTTATGGCCGACTGCCCCCACACAATCGGGGTGGAGTTTGGCACACGGATAATAGAGGTCAGCGGGCAGAAGATCAAGCTGCAGATCTGGGACACAGCTGGGCAGGAGCGCTTCCGGGCTGTCACACGCAGCTACTACCGCGGCGCTGCCGGTGCGCTCATGGTCTATGACATCACCAGGTGAGAAGCCGTCCCACACAGCGGGTGGCGGCCTGCAGCGTCGACGCCTTTGAGTTTGCATGCTTTTCAGCAGCTTCTGTGGGGCTGTGGTTATCCTTTCCCTCCATCGATTCCCCCATGTGGGCAGAACTGCTGGGTGTCCTGGTCTGCTGCCGTGGCAACAGATCGTCTGTGTGTCCTTGCAGGAGAAGCACATACAACCACCTAAGCAGCTGGCTGACCGATGCGCGGAACCTCACCAACCCCAACACTGTGAGTGAGATGGTGCTTGCTCTGCCAGAGATAAAGTCCAATTTTCCCTGCTTTGTTTAAGGTTAAAATGGTTAAAACATTGTTTTGAATGAAACTGCTTCCTTGATGATGTCATCACAGACTTGAGTTAGATTTGCATCTACTTTCGGTGCTCTGTAGCTCCAGCCGTGTTGTTTTACTGCCTTGAAGGAGACAAACGTTAGTCTGTATTCCTTGTGTCCCAGCTAGAGGAGGGACCTAGTAGGTTAAACGCCCTCACCCACCTTTCCCCAGGTGATCATCCTCATCGGCAACAAAGCTGACCTGGAGGCACAGAGAGATGTGACCTACGAGGAGGCCAAGCAGTTTGCCGAGGAGAACGGTGAGGGAGAGCATCCTCGTAGTTTCAGCACATTGTTTTGGCGTCACCTAGCGTTTGGTTAAATCCAGCTGAGAAACAGCCAGAAAGATGATGATAAAACAGCTTATTTTTCAAATTTAATCTGAAATATTAATGCCATTTGTGCCTTTTTTTTTTCTGGGGGGGAAAAAAACAGGTCTTTTATTCCTGGAGGCAAGCGCAAAAACGTAAGTTTTACAAAAAAAAAACCTTCTCCATTTCGCAGTACCGTAGTGTAGGCTGTGCCCCTGGCAGTGACTCGCTTTGCCATCTGTCTGCTCACCATGCAGGGGGGAGAATGTGGAGGATGCCTTTCTGGAGGCGGCCAAAAAGATCTACCAGAACATCCAGGATGGCAGCCTGGACCTGAACGCGGCCGAGTCGGGGGTGCAGCACAAGCCCTCGGCCCCCCAGGGCGGCCGACTAACCAGCGAACCACAGCCCCCACGGGAGGGATGTGGCTGCTAATGACCAACACCCCCACCCCTATGAGCATCCCTTCATCACATCCCCAGAAACCCCAGCCACCTCCTCCCAGGAGCAACCCTGCCTGGCCAGTTGTGGCGGGCAGTGCGAGTGAGGCCACGGAGGGGCGGGCTTTGACCTTGTGAGCATCTGCCACCACCCTTCTCTCTTTCTCTCTTCCCCACGCATCTGTCTGTGTCCTTCCGTTTGTGATGCACCTCCCACACTCACCTGCACTGCTCTGTATAACTCACACCCCGGGTCCTCGAGTCCTGTACGTGAAACCGAGACATGGGTAACAGCGACCTTCGGAAAAGGAGACTAAAATGCTTTTTTATTTTTTATTTTATAGGTATTGTATGTATATAAATGTATAAATAAATAAGGTACATTCATGAAATGTGGAAAGAGTGCCCCCCACGTGGAGCTGAGTGACACAACTCACCGCTTAGGATTCACGTGTGTTGCCGTGCACATCGGGATTCTGCTCACATGGCCCACGACCATCTGCACGCTGCTCTTGTCACTGTGGTCACACGGGTGGGCTCCCTGGTGGTGGGTGTCATCTGCTGGCTGGTAACCTTGGTAACCCAGGAGGCTGGTGAGGTACAGAGGCAGACTGCACCTCTCCTAACCCAACTGTCCTGTGGACTGTACAACACTGTGGGGGGGGGGGACCCTGGAGAGCTGCCATCCTGTGTGTGTGTGTGGGGGGAGGGCGGGGTCCTGGTGTAACATTCCTTGACTGACAGCCAGGAAGGCAGCTCTCCAGGACCCAGCACACAAGAGGGTGGGTGAAGGAGACCGTGAAGAGCTTTTCTTCCGCCAGACCGCGATGGTGGCGTTTGCTGTCCTCCATTCCTGTCCTGACCCCCAATCACGCGCCTCTACAGCGCCCCCATCGTCGTCTTCTTCTCCTCCTCCTCCTCATGTGTTGCCTTACTCTTGTTACAAAGCTTGTCGATGCTACGATGTCTGTTTCTTTGCTGCTTGCTCTTCATATGGATGTTTGACACATTTGTCACTTTTGTTGATGTTTTGTTACTACGTGATTATTTTTATTGGAGAATCTGGAAATTGAAGGGGGGGTGTGCAAATGCGGGTGGGGCTCAGCGTGTCTCAGATGGGAGCGGTAAGTTGAGGCTGCTGTCTTATGTATAGGCTTGTACATGAAATGGCGTAACTGCGGAGGAGGGCGAGCGGAGAGGATGTGTAGTCTGGTTGCCTGTAAATACCGCCGAATACCTGTAGTTATGACGACGCACAGATGGTGACGGTCGTAGAGCCTGGAAACGCTGTACAGGTGCTGTCTTAGTGGGATGCTTGTAACTGACGCTCTGCAAATCTAACCGTTTTGAACCAATAAATTTGTATGGTTAAGAGACCCTTGTGAGGGTCGTCTCTTCCCACCGGTGCCCCCAGTGGCCACGTTGCCTATTTATTTCTGTCTACCTTGATGTTCGTCCTAGGTTGTGCGGAGGACTTCTTCCCCCTCTTTGGCTCCTCCTGCACCCACCCCTTCTTTTCAGTTGAGCGTATTAATGATGTCTTTAGTAGAAGCACTGGTGTTGGGGTCCCTGTCCTCATGCTGGGGGGAGGTGGGGTGGGGTCCTCCTCCGGCCGTATCCCATGTCTGGCTCCCCACTCACAGAAATTTAAGAATTTAAGTAAATATGTATAAATTTTGAAGAGCTGTGCTAACATTTAATTGCATTTTGCGTGTATATGATTTTAAATTGTTGACATTTGATTTTAATGACAATAAAAGATGTAGAAATAATACATTACACAGTGCATGATGTGTGGCCTTTATCTCCTGCCATGTTGCCGTCAGTAGTGGTTTTAACTGCAGCATAATTTGCAGGAAGTTGGTGGTGGTGGTGGGGGGGGTCTGAAGGAGGTTTTTTGCGTGCCGCCCGGCTAGCCTTGCGTGAGAGCAAGTGTGTGGGGTGCTTCTCTTGTTGGGGGTCCTCTGCTGGGCTGATTCCTGTTTTCGGTTCCCCCAGTTGGCTTTCACTTCATGCTGGAGGGAATTTGGTCCATGAAAATGAGTGGCAACAAAGGAGGCGCTTTTAACTTGCACTGCAAAGCAGGCTGTGCTCCATTAGTGACCGCTCAGAAACTGAGGGGGGCGCCGGTGTCCCTGGTTTCCTGATACTTTCATTGGCTAGCAAACTGGTAAAAAGGGCCTGACAGGGGGTGGGGGTAACTACACTTTGAAAACCAATCACGTCCTGCAGGCTTGAAATGTGGATTATTGTGATGGCCCACCAGGGGGCGCAGCGGTTGGAGCTGCTTCCTACTCTCGCAGCCTTGAGCAAAGCATGTGCAAGTAATTGACAGTAAAAACGATAGGTTGAGGGGATATCGTTACGTCAACATGGATGTTGCACAGATGCAGCCTCCAAAACGCAACAGGCTTAAACCCCAAGTTGCAACTGACTCGCTTTGTGTGACTGCTCGTCTGGCCCAGAACCACGGGGCGGTAGTGCAGAGCCACAATTACAGCTGTTCCAAAAACAAAAGTGCTTCACGTGCATGTTTTTTTTTTTTTTTTTTTAACATTAACCGACCACTGTACATTTGTTTGCTTTACGCTGCTCATTCATTTCAGTGACCAAGATGCGTTAATTGTAAGTATATAATCCCACCTTTAACTGAGGATGACCCTTCTTATTCTCTACTTTTCTCAGGGCAGCATTGGCTGCACATTTGCACCTTGCTGGATTTTCCAGTTAAATCTACCGCTACAGAACTGCAGCAGTGGTGCTGGTCCCAAACAGGGAGGCTTTCCTTATCAGGCGGTCCTCACTGTAACTCTTAAGAGCTTCTCTGGTCCTAACGTGGATTATAAACACTAGAAATCTTTTGTCAGAACAGCTTTGAGACCGCGTGTGTGGAGCCCTCTGTGCAAGTCGGTACGGCCAAGGTTCAGCTCTCCTGCAGAAGACAAGACGAGGCAAGTAACAAGGCATTGTTCTGTATTTAATGTTAAAGGCACCGCGGTGACAGGCGGGAACAAAAGAACAGAAATGTATTTACAGAGAGGAGACGGCGCCTGGTTTGCAGCCCTCGGCAACCCCCCCCCCCCCTTCCAGGTCAGTTCAGCCAGCGCACTTTTTATAACCTCGGGCTTCAGTAGAAACTTAAATATGTGTATTAGTGTGACACTGCTAGTTAGTTCCAGTTAAGGCTGGTTAAGTTGGCACAATAGCTTAATTACCTGGAACTGCGACTGCTGTGACGCTTTTTACACACACAAGGGACAGTCGCAGCAGAGGGAGCATCCGCTACACTTCGAGCTCCTCATTATGTACTTGCCTCCATTTTCCTCTCAGAGAGCCCTTTGGAGGAGCTGCTGTGGTTTGCAAAAGTTGTCCACTGCATTAAGCAGTAAAGCCTTACTGAGCTCCTTGTTTGAGCAATTAAACTCGAAAGTGACGCTGCAGTCAGCTTGTTTGGTGGAAGAGTGCTTTTGCTGCTGTGAACTGTAGTGTGAAATGCCCTGCACATGTGTGCAGAGGACAGCACTGACCCTTCACCGTCATACATATACATTTAAACACAAGGGACCGACCTGTAGTGTTTTTATGAGCTGAGCCGCTTAAAATTACAGAACTGTAGAGTAAAAGTATTGCGATCCCCGGGGGGGGGGGGGGTGCTTTCCACACCGATGCCGCTCACTGGAGTTTCAGTGGCAGCTTGGCTGCTACCTCTGGACGATGTCGCTGATCTCCTTAATGGAGGACAGCAGCTTGGTGAAGTCCTGCTGTGCAGCAGCACCCCCAGTGGCTGTGGGGCAGATCTGCAGCTCACGCAGGCTGCTCTCCAACTTGGTGATGGCTTCCCGGAACGCAAACTTGTTCCTCATCTGCTGGATGGTCTCGACGTAGCTGACACAGTGCTTGGACAGGTTCTTGCCGGCCTCCAACACAGCACTGTGGCTGCCCGTCTGCTCCGTGTTGCGGTCAACGGCGGCGCGCAGCTGCTCCGTCCCCTGCAGCACCGTGTCCCTGGTGGCCGCCGTGCTCGAGTGGCGTTCCCGCTCGGGGGGCTGCCAGGCTTTGCGCAGTGACCGCCGCGTCGTTGCCAGCGGTGTGAAGGCCGCAGGGGAAGCTGGTGGGTCGTTGCCAGGAGAGGAAGGGGGCTTGGGTGACACCAGCTTGGACCCAGTGCTCAGGCTTGGCTTCTTGGTTGTCTCAGTGGGGGTCCTGGCCTGGTCGGAGGGGTGTTCGCTGCTTTGGGAGGACTTGGCTTTAGTATCTGCAGAAGTCTCCCCTCCTGAGTTCCAGGGAACCTTCCCACACTTTGCACTTGAAGATGGAGGCAGGGGCGGTGTTGGCTTGGACTTCTGGAACTTTCCCTTGTCCTTGGGCTGCAGGCGCAAGCGGCACTCGTCCCCTGCTGTCCCTAGGCCAGGGAGGATGGGCTTCAGCAGTTCCGCCTGGATAGAGCTGTTTTTGGGGATGTCACCAAGTGCCAGTGGGTGGCGCCCCATCTTGGGTGTCAGTGTTGGGGGGCTGGAGCCTGGGCTGGACTCTGCATCCTTGAACACCTCGTCCAACACGTCTTCTGTCTTTCTGGGCAGCCGCGGTGGGGGGGTGAGTGTGCCCATGCGGGGGCCACTGTGCATTTTCTCAGTGGCCCTCTTCCGTGGCAAAGCAGGCTTATCGGGGCGGCCCCCCAAGGTGCCCGAGTCGAAGTGACATCCCTCCAGGTTGCGGGGCAGTGTCATTGACTTCCTGTCCACTCGCTCTGACCCAGGGGGCATGCTGGACGCCGAGGACGAGCGCAGGAACCGCTTGGAGATGCACACTAGCTCGTCCTCCCCTGGTGGAGTGGTTGCCATCCTCTCGCCAGTAGCTGGAATTATCAGGGGGGGTTTCTTCCACATGGTTGTAGGGGCTGGGTACCCAGGTGCCCCATTGGCAACACCTGCACCATTGTTACTGGCACCCAGGAACCTGTGGGGGTCAAAGTCGCCAGGTGAGGATCCCATGTCTTGCTCATCCCTGTGGTCCCCTGGGGACAGGGCCCCACCCCTTCGCTTTGGCGGTGCCGGAGGTGTTTTCTTCTTCTTCTTGATCAGGTTAAAGAGGCTGCTCTTGGACCGGTCCTTCTCGTTGAGGTTGGCATCCAGCCTCTCCTTCCTAGGCAGCATGGGGGACACAGCAACCTCGGCCTCTGCAGCATCTGCCCCCCCAAAACAGACAGACATGGGGCTTTAGAACTGGATCTGTTGCATACCAGGCACGGCAGGAGCGTTCATATATTCAGAATGGTTGGCAGAAGGAAACGGGTTATACCACACCTGGGCTATCTGCTTCTCGGTCTGCATTTCGCCGCAGGGTCCTGGTCTTGGTGGGTAGCTCGGGGGCCTGCTGTGTGGGACCCATGGGTGGCTTCTTGCTTTTTTTTCCAAGCTCTTTCTCCACTTCTGCAAAGAAAACACAACCAGCACATGTGAGAAATGAATGTTGTTTGAGGACTTGCCCTCTTGGCTCAAGCAGAGTTCAGGTGTGGAGTAACAAACATGGTATGGGCCCACCTTCCGAGATGCTTGACTCCTGGAACATGGTCTCAAAGGCTTGATGGGCCTCGGCAAAGGATGGCCTCTCAGACGGGTTCCACCGCCAGCCTAGAAAAGAGAGTGGGAGTTTATTAGCACATTGCCTTGTCACACCATAACATCCAAGATCACAGATCTCATTTTCAGACGTTGGGCACAGATGAGGTACAACTTTTTTCTTTCTTTAAAAAAAAAAAAAAAAGACAAAGGTACGAAAGATGTAAGGTGCAACCAGAGCAAGAGTGATACTGAACTCACAGGCTCTCATGAGCTGGTAGACCTTCTCCGGGCAGCCCTCAGGTCTGTCCATGCGGTAGTCCTTTTCCAGCAGCTCGTACACTTGTGACAGGTCAATGCCCGGGTAGGGGGACATGCCGTAGGTGGCGATTTCCCACAGCAGGACTCCGAACGCTGCAACGACAAGTCAGGTGGAACCGAATGAAATGTGAACGGTGCGGCCCATCACCGGGAACATCAAGGCAACACAGCCCTCACCCCAGACGTCCGACTTGATGGAAAACTTGTTGTAGGCCAGGCTCTCTGGCGCTGTCCACTTGATGGGGAACTTGGCGCCTTCGTGGGCTGTGTACGTATCTCCTGTCATCAAACGGCTCAAACCAAAATCTGCGACCTTCACCAGGTGGTTCTCCCCAACAAGGCAGTTCCGGGCAGCAAGGTCTCTAGGGAGCCAGCAGAATCCTTTTAACGACCGACCTTCACTTACTGCATTTACTCGACTCTAGGATTCGCTTTACAAGGTGTTGGTATCTTAAGAGTCAGAGATGCAACACCATCAGAAACAAAACTAAATTACTGTTTGTAAAATAAAATTCTGAATTGTTGACTTCAGAGTCTTCCCGCAAAGTGGGAACGTCCCTCTGCGACAAGTCAGTCCAGCACTGAGAGGCAATGCGCACATTCTGATGGGAGGTCAAATATTTGTGGCAACTTAAACATTTGTGGATTTAACAGGGCATTCAAGTCAAGTCAGAAGCACATCGGGGGGAAAAAACAAAGCTGGACTCATTTTACTCAGTTAAATATGTCATGTGCCCTCACCTGTGGATGAAGTTCTTCTTCTCAAGGTACTCCATGGCGGAGGAGATCTGCGTGGCCATGTAGAGCAGCACCACGGCATTCACCTCCTGGCGATCACACTCGCGCAAGTAGTCCAGCAGGTTTCCATGCGTCATGAACTCCGTGATGATGTAGAAGGGTGGCTCACGCGTGCACACACCTGGAACACATCGGAGAAACATGAAGACCGCAGCCTTTGTGGATACAGAAAAGCGACCGACCGATAACGGTATCTCACCCAAAAGCTGCACCAGGTTTGGGTGTTTGATCTCCTTCATGACTGCGGCCTCTTTGAGAAACTCCTCCACCTCCATGGTGTCCTCCTGGACAGAGAGAAGAGGCCATAACAGACCCCCAGCATGCATAACATGAAAGGCATAATTAAATAAAACTAAAATATTCACCTAGACAAAGGTCCACGGAATGGCAGGTCAAATAAACAGTATAGAACACTGCAAAACAAAGTCCCAAAAAAAATTGCACATGGCTGATGTCCAGGTACGAACTCTTAAACCCTTACATGAGTGAGTCTGCTTGTTTGTTCCACAATGGCCACCATTTTGTTTTCAGTCCATTCTTCCTTAAATGGAATGTAAGGAATGAGTGGACTGAAAGAAATGCTCCAAGTTTCTATTAATAGTGAGCTTGCTAAGGGCACCCAAAACTGCATGCTGAACCAAGCCGCCAAGATTCAGGTGGCCAGGATCACCTGGACCAACAGAAACACCACCGTGGGATAAACGCTCCTTTTTGAGGAGGCACAGTGCATTTCATCACAGCTCAAGACAGCATCTCAGCTGACCTGGTGATGCTCCTTCATCACACCTACAACGAGAACATGGTTTTATATCTTTGTGTCTTTCTCATCCTTAATGCAAATAGAACGCTTTCCTTTTCTTAAAAACCTGTCACTGCCAACCAGATTTTGTGGCTGTTTATCCCTTGAGGAAATAAATGCAGATAATATGGAAGTTACTATTTCATAGTGTGCTGCAGCTTCTGTCATAGGATCAGATATTAAATGAAATGAGAGCACACAGGTGTCTGGGGCTTTGATAAGTAGCATTACAACTTTTCCCCTTTGTGAGTGGATTTAAAAGCCAAATATATGCATGCATATTTATGTGTATATACGCAGAATTTTGATTCTTGGTCCAGATGGAATTGCATTTGGGTCCAAACCCAGACTTGAGTCTGCCTGTTGATTACCACTGATGTTGGAGCACTGAGTGTAATGGAAAGTGGCAAACACTAGGTGGCAATACAGCCCTGACACAATGCCAAGTGTTATTTGGCTGCTACTGCCTTTTTAAGTCACTTTTTACAGAAGTAATGTTGAACTCCCACACAAAGAGCTTAGGCAATGACTTTGGAACGGGGGCTACACGTGTGAGAGGGATCATATGCGTATGGAATCTGCAAAGGCACATGGCTCACGTCACCATGGAGACAATGCAGTAGCCTGACTGGAGGGGGGCTCACCTTGAGGGTCTTGACAGCCACGGTGAGGCTGTACTTCTTCCAGACACCCTCGTAGACCTCGCCATACTGGCCGCCACCCAGCTTGTGCTTCATGGTGATGTCGGTGCGCTCCATCTCCCACTTGTCGTAGTTGGGCGAGACCCCATAGACGGTGGGTTTGTTGCGCTTGGGGGCAGGGTAGTGCAGCGTGGCGATGAGGCCGTCTGCCACCGTCGAGTGGTGGTGCACCAGCTCGGCCAGTGTGTTGAAGCGGCTCTCGGACGACACGTACAGCTGCCAGTTTGGGGTGTACAGGTCAATCTGGGTCACATAGGACTTAACCAACAACCAGAGCCAGTGGACAATAAAGCTCCAGTGTTCTAAAGAACATACAAGTATATAAATGATTAAACTTAAATACCAGTACACTGGCTCCACTACTTATGAACAGTAGTAATTTGATGTTTTTTCATAATTTGTTTTGTTCATAACTGAATAACCATTTGTACAAAGTCACAATAAAATGGCATACAGACCATCCCTAAATCTATTGCTAGTTAGGTTCTGCAAAATCTCAAATACAGCTAGAATAAATTTTAAAATATACTTACATATTTTTATTAACTTAAAGGTAAATTAAAACTGACAATTTTTGCATTCAAGCCTGGTTATTGACCAATTCATCCAAAAAAATCTGCAACATGAGTTGTCTTGTAACTGAAAATCAGGACTTATAAACAATAGACACCGTGGAAGCAAGTTGAAGAGATGAGTGGCTACAATCCGGTGCTGCATGGGTGTTCTTTATTGCCATCTGTTGTCTGGGAATCTAAAACAGGCAACTTTTCAAACCGAAAAATTTTACAAAGTAAAAAATGCAATTAAACTAAAATGTTTGGATGTTGGAAAATGTCTAACAGAGGGCCACTGGGTACCAATAAAGCCCAATAAAATGGTTCTACTGCAATTTCCAGAATTCTTAGCGACAATTTTGGACGGGAATAAAAACTTTATAGTCCATTCAGAGATGCTAAATGCCAAGCGAGATCTGGTTTTCGGTTTCATCACGAACAAAAGTTGGAGGAGCTCAAGAGACGATCACACACCAAATGCAGGGGACGAAAGGCCGTTTTATATCCCTGTTCATCACACATTCACTTCAGCCGCCTTCATCCTCTAATGATCCCACCTCTTTGAAGAGAAACCACACTAACGAAGTCTTTCTGAGCAGCCCAAGAATGGGCTCAGCTGTTGAAGTACGTGCTTTGCGTTCCATAGCGGTGTCAGGATGTGAGTGTGGAGGGAGGGGACCGCAAGACTGACGGAAGAGACCCGAACCCCGACCATCCCCACATTCCTATCATTCCAGGAGTCAAACAGCACTGCAAAGCTCTAGGAAGGAAGTCAGCAATCCCCTTGACTGCTACCACACTTCTCTTTCTCAGCACACACCCCCCTCTGGCAGTGAGTCCTAGCTAGGGTCACACAGGAGATCTTGTCCCATCACGCACGCAAGGACTTGGTGACCTTAAGTCCTGGAAGTGTAATTAGCCCACCATCCCTAATGAGCCTCTTCCATGAGAAATGAGGAAGACGAACCCAGGTCGCCCAGACGGGCTGCTTTGCTCAGCCCACATCAATTCAACGAGTATGTAACCCAAGAAGCCCCAATTACAGAGGCCTTTAAAACACCGCTACCCTGCACTCCCAGACCACATCATTAAATAGCCCCGCCTCCCAGTCTGCAAGCAATCCAGAGCACACTGGGGAAGAATGGAAGTGATCAGTGTGTGTGGATCTGAAGTGGAAGTTCACATTAATCCAGAGGCAGCAAACAGCTGGTTAGAGCCATCTTCTAGCAGCTGTAAGGCCTAGGATTGAATACCTGCTCCTACTGTACCCTTGATCAAGGTACTTACTGAACTGATACAATAAAAATGTATAAGGGGGTAAGTCAGTGCAAATGCATTAGTGCACAAACCTCATGTTGCAAATTGATTTGGACAAGAGTATCAGGTCAAACAAGTCAACACTGCACATCAAATCTTACTGATGGTGCAACTGTTAAGGTGTAGTTGAACTACAGTGCAGACCGCAGAACTGTGAACTCACCTTGCCATCAGAGGCTGTGTTGATGCGATAGTGGTAGACCCGACCCTCGTAGCGTAGCGAGATGGACCTCTGCCCCGGGCTGCTCTCACTTTCCCGCACCAGAAAGCTGCCGTTGATGCCGCTGCTGAGCAGGTACTCGGCAGCATTGCGTGACACAGGCCCGTGGTACCAGCTGTGCTTCTCCAGGCTATTCACTGGCGTGATGTAGTTGCTGGGCACCCAGCCCTGTCCATTTTTGGTTTGCGCTTCACACCACTCACCATTGTGGTTGTAGCCCAACACCCGGAGCTTCTCTCCTGGAAAGACCCAAATCACTGTGTTATTCTTATGCGGCACAATAAAAAGCTGCTACAATAGCTTATGAAAATACATACCTGTTCAATGAAACAACCTTTTTTTTTTCAGTACAGCAACATTTTAACATGGTATTTTATTCTGTGCAACGGCTAGTACCAGATGCTTTTATCACGTTTTGAAACAGATGCATACTAGATGTCTTTAACCCAAAAAGATTTCTGTCCCTCACCAGTCTCAATCTGCCTATTTCGGTCTAAAAGAAGTACTGTATATTAACCTGTACATTAACTTGGAAACAAACACCCTTAGCATCAGTACTGCCTCAATCTTGCAGTCAAATCACCATCTGCTGTCAAACATCAGTTAGTGACCACATGCAACTTTTCTTACAGCACTGTGCTCAAACTCCACACAGACTCAGCTGAGATCGAAGCTCTGGCCAAACCAGGGGCTAAGAGGCGCCAGTGCTAAGCACACTATACATAAACATGTGTGAGCCAAATAATCAAAAATGCCTCTTAAAGCAGTTTTAAAAGAAAGAGCAAAAAGACCATAGAAAAAGCTGCTGAGGCAGAGAAAGATAAATTTACTTTTTTCATCTGGAAACTGATTCTTTTTTTTTTCTCCTAATGATGGTAATTTGACCACTTCATAGTGGAAATTGAAAACAGATTAAAAAAACGATGGAAACATAAGTCAAATTTCCAGCAAACAAAGAGAAAAGAAACCCCGATGATGTGCTGGCAATTCTTTCAGCGGCACACCCTGCAGGCCATCCCTGGACTCCCAATAAACCAAGTAGTCAGCCTATGCACAAACACACAGGCTTGCTCTGCATCTGACATCCTGTTTGCCCCATGAGGACAACGGGACTCCACTGTTCACGAGACTGGCATGGTCAGCCTCACTGACTGCATTCGAGCCAAACAAGCTCCTGCTGTGTCACTGTCACAATTTCACTGACACGAAACGCAACAAATGCACAACATGTGTTTTACTTTGGGACTCGCAGGGCAACTCGCAACATGAAACAAAAATCACAGTCAGAATGTCAGCTCGTTGTTACAGTTTGCCCATCTGTGCTGCATTTATAACTTAGCATCAGTAATTCCTATTTTAACTGTGGTCATTAGCCGCTTAAAAAAAATTTTAAAAAACTGTACACAACACATATATATGCATGTTAATTCATCAGAGCGATTCCTCCAAAGTTGCTTATACAGTTTACCTATTAGGACCTGGGTAATTTTTACTGTGTCAATTCAAGATAAGTGCCTTGATCAAGTACTTTGCTACATCTGCACTACTAACAGTTTGGTTCAGACTTTGGAGCTTTTCCGTATCATTTTCATTGCATACCCATGAGAGTCCACAATGTCCACTGTATGCAGCGGCATGAGGATAACCCCTGGCAGCATGTTTTCAGGTTACATCCCTCTTCCTGGGGTGAGGGACTCACCAACACTGTTTTTCCAAGCACTTCAGCGGAAAATTGCGCCTTTCACACAAGAGAAAGGAAACTGGACTTGGAAAGACCCAGAGCAACAGGGGAGGTGATTCTGGGTCTGCTGTATCACTATTGTGATGGACAGTGAAACACTGTCACAAAGGTGGTTAAAGAGAGCTGCCTTGGCAGTCCTGTACCAAACCAACACCACACAGTCAGAAAAAGTACAGTAGCATATCAAACATTTACTGTTTGAAACAACCCTACAAATATAATCAGTTGTCATAACACAACAAAAGAGCCAGCAGTCACTTGAGCAGGTGGCAGATTTTGAAAGACAACTACACACCAAACTGCAGAAAATTTCTTCTATCTTAAGTGATAAACAGTCATAAACAGTTCTAAATTTATCATCATGGGCACATTTTTGGAACATATACTCACGTACCTTTAGTGATACTGAGGGTGTTGTCGCCACTGGCTACAAAGTCGTAGAGGGCAACAAACAGGTTTGTGTCATTCTCACTTGGTCCAGCCAGCAGATTCTCCTTGGAGTTCCAGCGAGCAGCTTCTGTGAGACCCTGGAGAGACTCTGCAGGCAAATAGAAGAGAGGCAAACTTAGCAGCCCATTCTCTACCACACAACTGTGTGCAATTGGTAGAGTGAATGTTTAGGTCACCAAAGGCCACGCTTGCATTGCATATAGTACAAAACTCGTTTTTCTTATAAGAACAAAAAAAAAACAAGCTGCCAGGCAGGTAAGGACTGCATCTGACACATCGATTTGAGAGACACAGAAGGAAAGTGTGTCTGTCAAATAGAGAAGAAAAATCAGAGCATCACAGAACCAAGCAGTTTCCCTCTAGCAACTGGCTTCTGTCCTCTTTAGTAGTTCTGTTTTGTTTTAAAGACAACAATTCTGTATCTTCATGAAGTTTCAGTTCCCATTAAACTACAAACACTAGTTTGTGTTGTCATCAGTCAATTTCCACATACAAAAAAAATTGCAGCAGTACAAACACAACCTGTGTTACTTGTCCAGCTGACATTTTTCAATAAAGCAAACCCAAGCAGAAAGGGAGTGTTGGACCAGATTAATTCAGACAGTTTCACATCTGGTATTCCTTAGCATCGGTGATTCCTAAGAGGATGATAAGCACTGCACATGTACATGAGATGAATCACAACTGAAAGTGAGTTTGAAGGTTTTATTTTCACTCACTTTGAGTTCATATATAATTTTTCCATCATAATGTAGCATGAAGTTAAATGTTTAAAAAAAATTGGACTTTTATACTATAATCAGAGATTTTTAGAGCATCTAACAGCAAGAAAATTAAGTTTGTTGGATTGTGACTTGGTAAAAATGACTTTCCATTTACAAACAAATTTAAGTATGGGAAAAATTTCCTCTCTTAGTTGTTTAAGATGGGGAACCAATATACACCAGGATCAGAGATGAATACAAAGCCATCCCACAGGTAAGAAGCAACAAATTAGGGAACTGTCATTGCTCTCTGCTAGTTTCACCTTCCCAATACCCACAGTATGTTCTCACCCCTTCACATTATCCTGCTGCAGACTCACCTGGCAAAGGCCCAGAGAAGGAGCAGTGTTACTTCGGATGACTAACCTGGTTAGGACCAGAGTCAGTTTCCATCCAAACCGACATGCAGGTCAGCAATTTGGGCAGGAAGGAAGCGGCCAAGTTACGGAAACCCAGCAACAACAACAAAGAGGAAACACCACATGAAAGCAACATAAGCCCAACTGTCTCCTTGTCCACCCCATGTTCAGTCCATCATTGCAGACAGTTTGTCCCAGGCCCACTATGGTACTCTGGGAGTGATTTCCTTTTCCAACCAAAGAGCTAAATTATACTCCATTCTACAGTGACTCTAAAAGTGTAGAAGTTTATCATGACACCCTTTGGTTCATAAAAGCAGAAGAAAGCGCTATAAAAATCAATTACAGTGTGGAAAATGTGAAGCACAATGCTCAGAACGAGAGCAGAAACCTGAAATCCAGTAGTAAAAGGCAGCAAGACAATTGTTTACTCACTATCAATAACCATTTGTCCAGTGTGATGTCACTGGTCAGGATCCTATCCAATATACATTCCAGCATAAGGTGTGAGGCACTACTGTTGATCGGACTCTTTTCTCTGTTGACTTGCAACGTGAGGTTTGTACATTACAATTATTGCTGTGATTTGCATATTTATACAACAGGGTAATTTCCATTGTATTACTTCAGAGTAAATGTGCTCAAGCAATGTTGAAGCATGACATGGAATTTGAAGCCTATCTATTTTAACTGCAAGCAATAATTATAACCACTACACCATCTGCTGGCCTCAGGCAACATGCTGACAAAAGCTGCTGAACTGACTCTTTGGTCCACAACACAGTTGCTCCTTTCCTCTCTTTGTCCTCCAGCTTCCATGGATACAATTACGCAGTATTCATCTTAAAAACGTCAGACTTTTGTTCCAACTACCTCTCAACTCCAGAGCTTTTATGTGTTTACATCCCCTTATTGCCAAAAACATGCTCAATCCCACCTGATGGCATTTTAAACTCTTGCCAAAAGGGACGTCATTACCCCTCACTCCTCATGCAGTCTGGAACCTTTCAACCTTCCTTGTGTTTGACAGAGGGCTGGGGGTCAAGGGCTTAGGGAAACAACGTGCCATTAGGGTGCATGATCTGGCACTCCAGAGCAATTCCCCACTTTATCCAAATCCCTAGGACTCAGACATCACCATAGAGCGTGTTGGTTCCTGGCTATATCCGGGGTCTGTCTGTCTGTCTGTCCCACCCATTGTGGAAACCCGTCTGGTTCACCCATCTCTGGTACTTTTTGTTGTTGTAGGTTTAGTCTGTAGTTGTAGGTTGGTTGCTGTGTGCTGTTGGTTTGGCTGCTGTGTCTTCTCCCCCCCCCCCACCAATCCCTGATGTATATCTGTTTCCCCACTTACCTATCCCTATTTACTAACCGTTTGTCCTGCTCTTTATTTATTATTACTCTATTTATTATTATTTAGTGTTCTCCTCTCCCGACTATACATATCATATACATATTATGTTCATATTTGCACTGAGGATGCCTGGAAACAAAACTTTTCATGGGGACAACACTGCTATGCTGTGTTGTTCACCCATGACAAATAAACCTTTGAATCTTGAATCTATATTTTAAATAAATAAATACATTTTAAAAATCATCTTTAAAACGGAGTCTTGACACTCAGACAAGCTAAAGATTGAGCTGTTTTTGGCACTGCTGTAAACCATGGAAACCATTCAATCTCCCTCAGACAAAGACAAGGAAAAACACCCCAAAAAGAGGAATTCCTCTACCTCTGGCCAGTTGGTTGTCCCACCAAAAGGGTTTCAAAATTCAAAGGCCCAAGTATGATGGAATGAGCTCCCTTTGTCCTAGTTACTGAATCCTCCCCAATATTCAAAAAGGTATCAAACTCATTTCACTCCTGATCTCCTTACAGTTACAAAAATAAGTCCAACACCATCTGCTATGATTATTTGTTAATTAATGCTTGAATGTTGCTTGTATAGGCAGGTACTTGAGGGATGTGAACCAACAACATAGTGGTATCAGATAAGATAATCTTGCATGTGTATAAAGCATTTTATCTGTTGAAGCATTTTTGTTTACTCTGAGTTGTAGAAAAGCAGCTGCTAAATGAATAAGTGTAAATGTAATGTAAGAGGTCCAAAGTTACAGAATAGTGAACCCCAACAGCTGGTGCTGATTTTGGTAAGGGAGCTGGAAGGTTTCAAACTTGATTTTTTATTAATTTCAAGAAAGCCCTGCAGATCAAGAAAAATCCTGGAGTCTCACAGCTCTAACGACATTTATGTTAGAGATGACTTCTGACATACCATTAACAGCAGCATGGGAAAGGAATGATGACGGTCGCAAGGCGAGTCACAAAAGTTCTTCCCTCTATCACACACCCCACCACTTATTTACATCACTGTGGACATCTGACGTAAATTCCATAATTAAACAAAATGATTCGAACACTCAGAAAGTACAGAAAGATGACAACCCCCATTGGTGCAGAGGAGCTCCACTTTGGAGTACCTCTTCAGAACTGCCATGTCTCCAGCACTTCCCTCCCCTACATCAGCTGTCTTAAAAAGTACTTAAGAAAGCTGAAGGACTCCTGATTGCTTAAGTTAAAACTTCAGAGAAATGAATGTTAGTCTCAGGAATGAATAAGAAAGAAACAAACAATTGCAAGCACTGGCAGCTCCTCTTAGGCTCTGCTTGGATGAGTCTGAGGGGGAGGAAAGGAAGTGGGGCCAGCAGGAGGTCCAGGACATCCCACGCTGTCTTATCTGATCCTCTGGCCTGATATGCCCCCGCCGCTACTTCAGCATGACGCCAGCCCAAGGCTTGTCCATCACTAAGAGAATTGCCATGGGCATCGTAACGGCAACACCAACCAGAAATGACAAGGGAAAAGCACTGACAGAAATAAAGAGGGACAAAAAGTGAGGGCCAGCTGAAGTTTTGTCAGAAAGGCAGCGTGGCTAATTAACTTTAAGTACCAAGTCAAAAAAAAAAAAAACCTCTGAGGGCACATTTCAGAGGTTAGGCATCTCCAGCAAACTCTAGACACTGGGCTGGACAGTTCCCATTCCCTAATCGAAGTATGAGGAGAGGATGATGACTGAACAGTGTCACTGATGACAGAAAGTTGCACTGCTCTTAAGGAGATAGCCCTGCAACGTGAAAGGTTGGTGGGTCAAGTCCTTGAAGCGGTTATGCTGTATTCAACCATAACACGAGGCCAGCAGGTAGAGAAATGGTTGGAGACCTCAAAGTCACCCAGGTTTGAATCTCACCTCCTGCTGTAGTGTACTTGTTCAAGGTTGTACCTTGAATTGATGCAGTAAAAATTAGCCATCAGCATAAACAGGCAAATAACTAATAAGCTGAGTGTACAACGGTGCTTGCTTGCGTTGGATAAAAGTATCAGCTAAATAAATAACCATAAAACCCATTGACCCCAGTTGCATAAACGCGTAAACCATGTTGATTCAGATCGTAAGCACTAGATAAGTCACAGCTGGAGCAGGACAGAGGCTGTGACATGGAAAATCTCTGGAATAATGTAAACAAAAAGAGTGTCCACCCCTAATTTACAATGAATGGCCAGCACAACATCCATTGTGTGGAGAAAGTTGAGCAGCGTGGTTACTTTGGTGCAGGATGTGTTTTGACTGTCATGAAGTGTCATCAAAAAAAACAAAAAAAAACAAAAACTTTACAAGCTTCATCTCCTGCCTGTCATTCTGTTCCACAGACAATGGCCCCATCCCAGATTTAATCCACTTTTTCGTGAACCCGGCCAGCAACCATTTATAAGATAGTGTTCTTACGCAACCCCTGGTACACTGTGGACTTTCAGCAAATCCAGCGTTACAAATCAATTAGCTGGCCATGGCCAAAGCGGCCGCATACTTGCACAAATTTCTCAGAAATATTTACACCGTAACCATGAAATCTGACTGTCTCTTGCCATGACTGAGCAAATAAATTTATGGATGTTCGCAGAACAGTTGGACATTAATTTTAGGGGTTTCTCGTCCTTTTTAATAACAGCAAAAAAGCATGTGACACCCACTGCGGTCGCCAGCCCTCACTCTGTGCTCCCCCCTATTATTACTGCAATCCCACAGACCTCCTCCTTGCCCCCCCCATTGCACCCCCCCCCCCCTTCTCTTTTCCAACCCTGGTTTTGGAGAGGCTGCCCAAGTCAGGCATTTGGAAAGGTCAGAATTTCTCCATTCCAGTCGCAGCATAGCCACCTACCCCTTAGGAGATGATGCTCTCACTCCTCTACCAATATCACACCCTGTTTTAACCACCTCCAACGCTCTACCCACCCTGCTCCCGACCACTGGCATGTGTGTCTCTAACTCCACCCACAAGACCACCAAACCTCCTTACCTTTCATGTAGCAGCCGGGGGAAGAAGAGAGCCCCTTCTTAGATTTACACCCCACCAATTTCAGGCAGATCTCCAACATTTTCATTTGCTTTATCTCACTTCCACTTTGACATCCAGGACCTTCAATTTCTGCTTTTTTTCCCCCCTCCAGCAGTCTGTCTGCTATCAGGGTTTTACAAAATCTAATAAAAAAAAACTAAAACGATAAAATTGTAAAAACCAAGAGGCTGTAGTGAATAGCTTAAGAAGGTTTCCACTATTCTTGTCCCTCCATTCACTTGAAACTTTCCGCTCCATGCAGTTCCATTTTCTGTCTCTAGTTTTGCTGAGTTTCCTTCTGATTAGAAGAGAAGATCAGACACGTTGCTCAGAAATCCATCCTGTGTGAAGCACATGTGCTCAAGGGTCTGGGGGCTCACATCTCGTTCCTCTGTATCCACGAGGAGGAGAGCTGGAGGGTCCTCACTCGTGCTGCCGTTTGCCAACAAAGAGCTGCTTTCAAGCACTGGTCATTAGGGGGAATGACATCAGCCAGCTGGATCCACCCACCTCCAAACACACACAGGCGAGTATGTGCTAAAAACAAGGCGCTCACGGACACACAGGTACAATGCAAGTGCAGCTTCAGTGTATACAAGCTCTGTAAATCTTCAAACACAGAACTAAAGAGTAAAATAGGAGAGAGCTTTGTCTCGGTCTTTCTTAGAGAGTAAACTGTACTTTATGGAGAGCTCCTCCTCCTCCTGACCCAATCCCTGCCTACTCCTGCAATGCCCCCCCCTTCACGGTTTGGATTGCTATACAAGTCTGGTGGGATTGGAACCACATTTCAGCAAGCCAAGTGGAGCAACTCAAAAGCAAGGTGAAAGAAAGTGCAAGAAAGTTTTGTCCCCCCCCCCCCATTCACAGAGCTCAAAGATTCAGCATGCAGTTAACCATTCAGAAATGTTATTTCTTTTTCTACTATTCCTAAGTGATGCTGCATGTCTTCAGACTTACAGATGGTGCAAATAAAGTTTGGTGGATAAAACTTTATTAATGCTAAAAGAACTTGCACAAGGCTGCAGTAGCATATATACGACAAAGTAATCATGGAGACTGTAGAAGAACAGATATGAAGTTGTGCAGGTAAGCAGCAGTACTGGTAGCTCAGCACTACTCAGACAGTAAGAGGTCAGCACCATCCTCAGTCTAATGGCAATTCCATGAATAACTACAAGTGGCACTACACCTACTGAACCTCCTACTCTAGAGTCCAACCAAAGTCCCAAAACTGATTCAGAATTCTCAGTTCATTCAGACTATTGGTATCCCTTGTTGAAACACTGTTGGCCCACCTGTACAGAAGACTGCATCATCTACAACAGAATGGTAGAACATTTGCAACAGTGCTAATCGCTCAGGCTTCCACAGGACATGAACCTCCTCAATAAGTAAAGGTGATACTGTCCTTTCTTGTATAGAATGTCAGTGTTGCATGCTCAAGCCATTCTGTTGTCCAGGAGCAGCCCAGGTACATCCATAAGCTCACTATATCCACATCCATTCCAGTTGTCACCGAGCTCATACCCCTAGACCTCCTAATATTCACAATCATTTTCATTGTCCTTCCTGTGCAGAGTTGCAGTTATTTCACTTTGTAATGCTCAAAAAAGTCCTTCACAGAGCTTCTATATTCTTCCTTCTGCTCACCTCTGACACACAAAAGTGCTACATTATCTAAGAACTTCTACCATTGACATGAGTCAATGTTCTACTTGATGTCAGTGCAAACAGGACTGTCTACTACAGTATGGACTTGGTATCCAAATTGGAAAGGGTCCACTATACGTATCACCAAGGAGCTACAAGCAGTACAGGGTGTGTGTGTGTGTGTGTGTGTGTGTGTGTGTGTGTGTGTGCGCGTGTGTGTGTGTGTGTGCCATAATGAAGCAATAACACAATGATCCCTGGCAACCTGAAACTGCTCTTGCAACACACTCACTGCAATGGTCCAAATGCAAAAGCTTTGCTTTGTTTAACACCCCACTCCCACAGTTGTTTCTTAATCATCCCCACTTCCTAATAAAAAATGTTATCAAAATAACATTCTTTTCCAGTTACCACACTGCATGATGGATCTGTTGCATCTCCTCATTCATTCCCATTACTGTTGTATGCGTTTCTCTCTCTGGGGGTCCATTTAGGGGTCCACTGGTTTGACGTCTGACTAACACAGCTTGGTCATAACATGAGATCAAGGTCGGCAAAAAGCCATTTGCCCAAGGACAGTCACTGAGGCTTTCCGAACTCTCCGCCCCATTTCCAATCCTGCCAGGCTCCAGTGTTGTCACGGAAACGACTGTATGGCTCAACATCTCAAGGAGCCTGGAGGCTGACATCACTGTGGTATGATTGCCCAGCTGGGGACTCCAGACTGGCTGGAACCGGGGACACTCTCAAGCCCAGAAGCATATCTGCCAGCCAGTGTGAACCCCCTTCAAATTCCAGTCACAAGTCAGGGAATAAAATACACTCAATCTCCTCTTAATATAGGCAAATGGGAGTGCTTTTATTATTTCGCCACAGAAAATGGGGTAAAGGAAGGGTGTAAGATGGCAGGTCAACAAGTAGCAGGGGCATTAAGGAAAAGAACACAGCAAACAAATATGGAGGTTTAAAAAGTGCTTAACTCAACAACAAAGCACTTTTCTTTACATTGGGTAACTGAACGACTGTACATGTCACTGAGGTCAAAACTTGAAGAAAAAGCAACCAAAATACTCTCAACAAATGAGATATAATACCTTTCAGAAGAAAACAAGCATACCCCTGCTACAAATGTGTACAGACACAATGTCCCTGTGTCCCAACACCCCTTCAAAAGACTACACCCCATCAGGGACACAGAAAAGGTCTTTTCACTCCTCTGTTTGAACATTCTTCCTCTCTAGCTTTACTTACAATCAAAAGAGAATTAATGTAACTTAAAACCACAAAATTTCTAAGCTGAGCAAAACGGAAAAAAATTTCAAGGGGAGGACAAAAAGGCAACATATTAAAATGCTTCAAATTATTCACAATTATTTAATAATTATCATTAAAGTTGTCAAAAAGGAAATGCATGGCTGAATGGAGTGCGGTAACAGGAGCTCAGACTGCTTTGAATCAAAATTCTAACCAATTTTGGGAAAAGAAAAATGAGCAAGCAAACAGTAGCTTTGCACTGAAAGCTCTATGTCTGACAGTTTGTCACCTTTTTCATTAACTTGTGCCACGGTTGTCAACGCATTATATTACTATCTGAGCGATCAAATTATGGATAAAATTCATGGCTCATTACTCAGGAATATAATTAACAGAAAGAGTCATCTTCAGATCATTCAGATAAAACACACACACCCACTGGGTTTAGATCAAAGTGGTAGGGAAGACCAGGCCTGCTTATGCATCCAAAAACCACAACAATGACAATGATAAAGGCAAAGATCAGAATTTACTCTACTCTTTGACATCTGAGATTTGCACATAAGTCAGAAAATTACCACAACATCCCAGATCCAACTTTTTCCATCATAATTTTGTTTACAAAAAAAAAAAAAAAAAAAAAAAAAACAGAACTAAGTTGTTATTGGGTAAAATTTAAAGGTGTTTTAAGAGAGCACCTACTGTATAGGCCTCCTGTAGTGATACGTGGTTAATGGTTAAACATCAAACTAATAACGTCAACGGTGGCTTGAACAGTAACTTCAGTTCCGCACTCACATCCACCCCCACCAATCTGTATCTCGGCAGCTGTGGGCGGCGATGATGACTTCCATTCCTCCTCTGCATCCCACCAACCCCAACCCCCTAGCCTGGCATACCAATGCACATGCTACCACCATGGCTGGTATGCTAGACACATGAGCTTCAAAAAACAACTGCAGCACCTAATCAAAGAGAAATTAAACTATTTCCTCAATTGCTCCAACCCTGGCTGCAGTCAGAGAGGAACGAGAGCAGGAGGTGGGGGGGGGGGGGTTGCAGATGGAGAAACATGAAGCACATTACTCTGCGATGAGCTCATAGGAGAATCACTCCATTGCGATTTATATAATCCCGCTCTAGGTATGTTAACAGTTAGCTGACGTACTCAAGATGGGTTTACAGCTTTTTCCTTTCACCCCCCTTCTGCCCCAGCCTTCCTTACCAAGCCTCTGGTATGGAGGAGGACAGGACTAAATAACAAAACAGGCATACTGTCAGTATATTTTTTAAGGGAAATAAAACATTTTGGGGATAAAAACACAAAAAAATTTTTTTAATGACTCGATGGAATTAGGAAATTCAACAAAGTACTGACTTTGCATTGGGTTGCACCTGAGAAATGCACATATCCTCTGGCTTTCACCTGTAATTCATACATCTAACACTGAGGATGTGACCAGTGTTCACTAGCTACCCCCCTGCACTAAGTCGCACCCTCATCATCCACCCAGTTTAGGGAATAACTGTCACACAATCACACAACAACACTAACAGTCAATTAGCAGAGGCTTCTCTTCAAATCAAAGTAAGCAAAACAAACAGACAAAGCTTTAGGCATCAACATAGGATTATGAAAGCCCAGCTTTTGTGTCTGAAACCTCCGAATTTTTATTTTTATATATATAAAAATTCACAGCAGACAATGTTAGGCACATCTGTAGTTTTCAGGAGATCAAGAAAGATGTGTTTCTGAAGTGATGCATTTTAAGAAACTTCCTAAATGCTGTAAGGGAATCAGCAGTTTTGAAGGTTGGAGGGATTTACAAAGTGCACCTTCTGGGAATTAAACATCTTTCATCCTGTCAGCTTTTAGGAGTAATTCCAGTTTAAGGGCTGCCAACTCTTTTGCTGTAGACATCACTGATGCTTCAGCAAAGGAGTTGCTGACTACGCCTTTATCACCTATCCCTACAACCACTTTTTACTCTGTAAAAATCATCATCTCTTAATCTTCTAAAGTAAGCAATACTGAATTTTGTGACAAAACCGCAAATGTTCTAAGAATTGAGCCATTTTTGTTAAGCAATATCTGGATCCAAGCTAAACAAATTTAGTTTCATGTCAGGCTCCTTGTTCAGGTGATTTTTCTGGTTTCAGTCCAACAAGTGTCAAAAACACAAAATCACAACTGTAAATTGTTGAGAATGATCATTTAAGAAAGATGAGTATTTCAGCATGCAGATCATCTGCTGAATGTCTTTGTCCCACTAGTGGTCCACAGACCACAATTTGACAAGCACTGGTCTATAATAACCCAAATATTAGTTTGATGGTTCGCTCCATCTATGAATTCTCTAAAAGTGCAGCTTATGTACAGTGACAATGACTACTGTACAGCACTGCAGTCCAAATAATCCACATGGAATTGTTTCACAAGGAACCTCAGCTGAGCCAGGCACCATTGAAACCTTCAGCCCCAAAGGGCCCGCCGTCTTGCTGCCCATGTGTGCGCCAAGAGATGAAATCCGATGCCCTCAAGCAATGTCAGAAACGTCAGGCAGCCAGATTCTGGCGCTCAACCCACCCATTTCAGTTAAGGAACGTGGGGCACCGGAGTGGCTCCATTCAAGCTTTCTAATTGGCTGGAAGAGACAAGGAGGCTCGACTGGGCTCTGTGGCGACAGTGCTGTCGCGCCTGGCCACAGCTGTCTCAGAAGATGCCGGTTTGCATCGCCCCCCCTTAGTCTCAGAGAGACTAGTGAAGCCATCTGACAGTGTTTACACAGGGACATTTCAAGAATGCTGTCTGGTGACCGTGGCGCTTAGCGCAAGGCCTAGGGAGCATAAGATGGGTTTTAAATTGCACAGACCCTCCAAGCAGTTGAAGAGGTTAGATAACTAGAGGAGATTAGAAGGTGCGGTCATGGATCTTGTGAGGGGGGAGTGATAAATCAACTTGGGGGGTGGGACACATACAAATGCACTACAACACACAATTAATCTGGGTTTCTGACACACCTTCACTTGCCCTGAACCCAGTAAGCCAATTAAAAACTATCAGTACTGTCATATGCATTTCCTACTCAAATCTCCCAGGAGGTACATCAGAAGACAAAACCATAACTGAGAAACATCTCAGGAAAGACAGTAGCTTCTGAGCCCAGCAACAGTACATACAGCAAACCACTGGAAGGCTGTGACCACATGACAGTGGAGTTACCAACCTCATCCAGGCCCCAAAAACAAGTTGGAGCAGAGACACAGAGAGCAATCATAAGCTGGGAAAGTCTTACTTTTTGAATCAGGTTTCCTGTCCCTTAACTGCTTTATTAACAGCAGGTAGCACAGTGCTTATAGCCAACATCTTGACCTGGGTTTAAAGCACTTTCTGCTACCATAATTTTGATCAATGTACCTACCATGAATCAAAAAATAACAGTATCAAGGGGTAAATAAAATTTGTGTATGAACCTCACACAGCTCCAGAGTGACTTGCAGAAACTTGCAATAAGTGTCCAATAAATTAGTTACAAATTACATCACAGATTTAAACCCACTGAAAGCCATGCAGCAAAACAAAAGAGGAAGAATAATGAAAGGCAGTGTCCACAGATGAAGCGGGGGAGTTGTGTTCTGTTACATATGTGGAGTTTTCAGAGAATTACCAAAGCACGGGGATGAGCAGGAAAGATCTCGTACTGCTGCGCCACTGCTACCCAATACATAATACTCAATTTACAAGGCAACCAGAAGGGGGGAGAGCAGAATGATGTAAAGCAATCTGGCGTGCCAAACCAAACTGATCCCAAACAACGTCACTTGTTTTTGTGCAACATTAATTACTCTAGGAAGAAACTCATGAAGCAAAAAAACAAGATCAAGATGAGGAAGGGGATCAGAGAGGTTCTGGAGTATATATATCCAATATAGCCTCTGGTGGAAGAAAGGAGAAAAAGGAAAAAGAAAAAAAAGCCCTGTTGGCTGCGATCAACGTGGCATCAGCAGCAAGCTCAACCCAGCAAAATCAGAGGAATAAACAGGTTCATCGGCCCTTGCAGAAAACATGACCAAAACTCATTTCAAGGTGCAACTTAAGGTCTTCCAGAGCCTCACACATACATTTAAAACTTGATGTGCTTTCCAGAGTGTCTACATGAGGACAAATGTGATCCCATTCAACATTCAGAAATTAAAAAGAAAAAATTTGTTAGATTTATAAATGTACAAAGCTCAATTTAACAGCAAAATGACCTAAAAAGAGGAGTTAACATGGACTCCCTCGTGGAAGCAGGATTCTTAAAGCGTGACATTCCATATGGATGGGGTCTGCAGGCTATAGCCTGTGACTGTACGGAATTTCATAGCAGATAAAAGCTGGAGAAAAACAACAGCTGCACTGGGGCTACCACTGCTGGAGAGAGACCCCACCACCAAACGTCGCTGACAGGGTTCCTCATTCTGTTACTTTTACGATCTTCCAGAGGCCAAGCAGCTTTACCATATTTATCCCCAAGACAGCAGAGAGTCTGAGCTCAAATGATGCTTTTCCTCCTCTGAGCCTACCTGGCCAGTACCCATACACCACCCATAGGGAAAGCAGAGCAAACGTACGCTACCCAAGCAACACAGAGCATCCTTATTTACACCCTGAGCCCTCTGACAGAATAACCCACCACACAACATGTACTGCATGAACTAACAATCACATAACTATATAAACTGTAATGTATTCAATACATGGAAAAACTGTTTCCTGAAGTGCTAATGCCAGAGTTAAACCCTGCAGATGATGTGCACAGCTGTCTGACTAATAAAGGTGCATGCGTGGGAAAGGAAATGAGCAAGTTATTTACACATGGACATTACAATGGAGGCTTCAACTTCCTTTCTTCATAAAAAATGGTAAATGTATGCTAATGATTTTATTCAAAGCAGAAAAGGTAAATATTTTCAATGTGAAGACAGCCAGTGTTGTGTGTTTTTCCACATGGTTTATCCAGGAGCAAGTAAATGCCATAAACAGCGCCATGGAATGCCCCGGTGTCCCTCGTGCTGCATCACATGGGTCAATCTTGAGGAATACCATCGTGCACCGGGGATGTTTTCAGTTTCCAGCTGAGCCAGGTGCAACATGCAGACACATTTTAAAATGTTAACCATGACTCCATAGGCTAGGGAATCCTCAGGACCTGGAACATGTCCCTGTTCATACCTCCTGTGGGTTCCCATCCTTCTCACTCCTCTTTCTACCCAAGAAAGGATGGGGAACAGAGGAGCTGAACCTACCGAATCAAAGCTAAACAACACACCACAAACCCAGAGTGATCCAATGCAACACACAGACTATGACACTGAATCTGGGGACCTTTTCAGAGGGGAAGCACAGGGTCTTCTTCGCTGCTAGCCAGGGCAGCCCTGGTGCCATGAGAGAGAAAGAGAATAAGACCAAGGAGATGCAGAGAATGCCAGCTATTTGAGAATGGAATGTATGAAGTCTCATTCCTAAGTCCACTACCATGGTTCCAATCCCTGCATCAGTGTGAGTGACAGCAGCTTCTTCAGTGCTCCTATGGACATCACAGGGGGGTGAAATGATGACTGGCCATGAAGCAGCAGGCAAACAGTTCAAACAATACAAGCTATGTCACATGGATCAGCAGAGTGGGTACTGTTACCAACAACAGCTACCAAGGAATATTTCCTTTCCCAACATTCAAACAAACAGTCACTGTGGTTGGGAAAAGCAAAATCTTACTGGTGTGATTACTCATGTTAACTTGTGCAATGTTGCAATGTCTCCATACTTTTTGTATTTGTATTCACTATTAAGTGTCCTGAACTAAGTTGTTGGAACAGGCACTATACAAAAAAACTTTGAAAATAGATTAAATGGTAATTAAGGTTATGCATAAAAAGCTTTAAGTTAGAACACTTCCTTCAGCAACTATGACTTAACCAGCTGATCAATCAAAGCATCCAGTTAAAAACAGCAACACTACTGATTAACCAGAACCAAAAAGTGAGGAAGTTTATAACCGGATGGCTCAGAACCATAGTTCCTCACTGCTCGCATTTGTCGTACTATACTCCCAGAAGGGAACAGGAGGTCTGATGTTAACATTTCCCCTTTCAAGTGGTCACAATGGGGGAAGATAGATAGATAAATAAATAAATAAATAAATAAATAAATAAACAGAAGCTGTGCAACACTGGTACTTGGGCAAGAAAATGAAGTGTTTGTTGTGATGTTGCCACACAGAACACTGCAGGGCTAATAAAGAACAAAACAACTCTCATTTTATGTAGCGGCTGTCATTTGAAAAACACCAGATACTACTGGGAGCTGCCAGAAATTACATAACCTGCCAAAGAGGAAGGAAGGAAGGACAACAGCACATTCAGGCTGCTGCAAAAAATTCAACTTTACCCTGAACATCTGCCACAGGACATCAGTACCAATAACACCAAGTTAAAAGGATGTTAAAAGAAAATCAAAAAAATCCCTTCATTACCACCCTTTAGCAGTCACCCCTTAATGCTACCGACAGTAACATTAAGAGTAAACCCCTCAGAGTGCGACTCGAGCTGAATTTCTTTCTTTGAAAACTTCCATACTGACCAAAGTCTTTCAGATTCAAGCATCACTTTCAGAGAGTCCCTTGAGGGATATGGATCAGCAGCTGAATCTGCACTTCCTGTAGCTCATCCCCAGAAGCAGTTGCATATGATGCAAGATGCCCTTCAGCAACATTCTGGTTAGTGAGCTTCTCCTTGTAAATGTAAACGTAAACCATCACCCTCTTCTGACACAAGGAGAGTTACAAGATGACATAGATTGTTAAAGAAGGGAACCACAAGTAAACAACACAATCAGCTGCTGGATGGACAAATGCATTCTAGCTGACAAGACTGTCCAAAAAGACAGCTGCAGTGGCACCCCCAACAGTTCACCCCCCCAAATCTAAAATAGACAGTGTCTTGAAGTCCTACTGGGTTGGGGAGAATTTAGTGTCTAGACTGCACAGATTCCAGAAGTTCCAGCCAAAAAATGTCAACTATAGAGAGCACTCCCCCTCACACCATACATGGGGCCTGCAGGCACTTGTCTAGTGGAAACCCAGATATGGGAAGAGACAAATATTTCTCTAAACATGAAACCATGGGAGGTCAAGAGGTGCAAGCACAGTTCTGTAGGGTGACTTGTCTTAATCATAGGTGTTTTAAAAGTTTCTAAATATCCTGTTTTATAATAAGATAAAGCAGCATATGAGAGGAGACACAAGGTTTGCTCCACCACAGCATCCCTGTCCGAAGCCTTCAGAACCTCAGACAATTTCTGAAGTAAATGCCAAAGGTCACAAACTCCAAATGGTCAACAGTGATGCCATAACAAAGGAGGGCATCATTAGTAGCACAGTATGATGATGTACTGCTGTGGTAGCATAAAAACAAACAATACGCAGGCTTTGCAAACAAGTGAGAAACAATAACACTTTTCCCACAAATTACTACACAACCTAAATAAAGAGCAAAAAGATCTGCTACTGATCGGTAGAGGTAAAAATAATTACAGTATTATTAAACAATCTCAGGTTACTCTGAAGTCACTAAGGAGTATCACCATTCCATACAAGTTCAACACCCCTCTACTTATGTGTCCTGTGAAAGTGGAGACTAGTGGAGTACATGGAAACTCAGCCTGCTGGGAACAGTGCACGTCTCAAAGTGAAGCTACAGGGGACAACACTGGCCTGGACAACCACATACTGAGGAAAGTTGGAAGAAAGCCTCCACACTTCCTAGTCCACCTCAAAGCAACAGAGCACAGCAATCCTTCTTCCTGTTACAGAGAAGTGCTACAAAAGACAAGGAAACAGGAACAGCTCTTCCTCTAAATGTCTCTTCTGGAGGCATCACAAAGCCCATTTGTTTTCCTTTTCTAAAAAAAAAAATTAAGGCAAACGCAGCTCAGCAGGAGTGATATGCTCAAAACAAAGGAAATCTGCAGGACAGTCCAGCAGTCTCAGAATTTGCACTGCATGAGTCATGTTAGACATTTCAAGTTCTGTTTTGTGATAAAGCTCTCCCTCACCCTTGCTGTGTGGTGTACCCCACCAACAAGACCAAGCAAGCACTGGAGTCCAGAGGAGTGCAGGCAGGTCCTCACTTGCCCCACACTACCTCTTCCTCTGGCTCCACATTGTGGCACAGAGATGAGTGCAAAAACCTGCTGAGTGAGAAGTGCCGGCCCAGCATGGCAAACTGTGGGGGGCCTGGACGGGGGGCTGGGGAGGTGCTATATGACAGGAATGAGAGTAACCCTTTCGCTTTCCCATCAGTGTGACTCACTTCCTTTCATAAATGTTCCCAGCTCAGAAAAACAACAACAAGCTCTGGGTTTAGTGCCAATCCTGCACTTACAGAACAGCAATATATAAGGTCATAACTGCTAATAAATGGAACACACAGAGGCTTAGAAAAGATGATTGCTATAGTGAACAGGCCATATTTAACAATGCATGAACCTTCAATCCTGAGTAAGCAAACTCCATGCAGTATTTACTATAGTGGTGATTCATCCTTCTGTCCATCACCATTAACAAACTGTACTGCATAAAGTTGCAGTAGTCAGAGTACATTCTGGAAACAGTGTGAGAGGAAGAGTGCACCCTTACAATTCAGTTCCCAACTAGATACTATAAGTTAGTAGTTTTGAACTTAGGATATGCTTGAGAGACTCCATAAATTGGTTGTATCTTAAGTCATTTTCAAGACAGGTGCCCAAACTTCATGGAAACACTCAAGTTCAACAGTCAAAAAACAGCCTACACAACCCAAATGTAGACGTAGCATCCTTGAGCACAGAAAAATGGTTGGTTCTTGTGCAGAATGAGGTTAAGGGAATGATGACCCCCCCCCCCCCTAAACACTTACCGTGCACCTCAAAGATGTTGCAGGTGGTGGGTCCATGTCGTGGAGTGTCGCGCTTCCCCCCCTTGATGAAGGGCAGAGCCGGCAGACTGGGCCTCCGTTGGTCCCCGACTAACTTCCCTGGCTGCTGCCCCATAAACGCAGGAGGCTGGGATGCCACCTGGGTGCTCACCGGAGGGTCCACTCCCAAGTGGGCAGCAAGAGGTGTTGGAGGGGTCTCTCACAAGTAACAATCGCTCTCTTCACCTCTGGCCAGCAGGGTTAGATATAGAGAACTTGGTACTTCAAGTGTCTGACCCAAGCCCAGGTTTCACGGTGTGGGACCCAGCTTCACATCATCGCTCAACAGCACCGACGTGATTCACACTGTGTGCAGCAGGAGCCAAGAGCTTAGGCCTACAGTGATCTGTCCACTGACATTCCCATGTCCCAACGGATAGAGCACAACTATCTTCATAAGACTATAAAGTGGTTATTCGAAGGCACTTATATTTAAGCTGAAATTTGGTAATGATCAACACAGCCTAAGGCCACTTAGTGGAACTTAATCATGTGAACAGAGGCCATTATGGCATTGACAGGTTAAAAAAAGCAGCATGTCTTTGAGTAAAGGAAGAACCCCAAACTTGTAACGGCTGTCACATTCAGAGGGACCGATGCAAAACAGAATTAAAGTTAGCTGCAAAATTTCATACTGTAGTGTGAAAACCCTATTTAAAAATTATGCATAGAAAAGATTCACAAGGGTGGCTATGGAATGGTGTCAAAATGGTCACCTGCTGCTACAAGGCACCAACATGGGAATAAATTAAGCAACATATTCAGTGTCAAAGGTTTTATGCAAACATCCACGTTCAAGGCAACAACTGTGCATTTATTTCATGTAAAGAAAAACCCTACGGTGCACAAACTAGGATTACGCTGATTTCTTCTCTCAGCCTTCCTTTCTTTGGGGTGCCATAAGCAGGAAAGCCCTTTCACATTGGAGGGATGGAATAAATATCTCTGAATGCTTAAAGGTCCAATAGGTGAACCAGAGATGTCCAGGCAGGCCCTTCCCGGCCACACCTGAATAATTCACCGGCAAAACTGCACGAGGAGGCTGATCCAAAACAAATGATAATCGATCACATTCACAGTTGACGTTTAACCAGTTAGTACCCTAGTGGTGCGCTCCAGTTTTGTTGGGTCAAAAATCGAGCTGACGATAGTTACACGGCTCTACGATGTTAAGGTAAAAAATAAAATAATAATAATAATAATTAAAAAAAAACTGTCCAGTTCTACCTAGGAAATAAACCAGTTTAAAGTTTCCAATTCGGTTTTAGCCACCGTTGAGGCAATTTCTGGCCAATTTCTTTCAAAAAGGCGGCAGCTCTGAGGCACCGTGCGAGCACTCGTCCGTAGGTTCAGAAGTTGCGGACGCGCATGTTACGCAGAGCGATTTATTGCACGAATTATGAGTTTTGTTTTGCACAACGTAAAGCGCTTTAACGCATGACTCGGAGGTTTTATGAGGTCGGCGGCTTCGCTTCGCCTCAGGCCGCCAGGCGCGTCGCGGTGTCCGGCATGAGGGTGAACGCGGAGCGCGAGCGGAGCCGCTGCCCTGTCCGCGCGCGCGCCCGCGCGCAACCGACCCGTGACCGCGGCTCCCTCTCGCGGGTCAGCCCGTCAAACGGCTGAGGCACCGACGGTGTGTCTGCGCTCTCGCACTCCCCCAGCGTCCTGTCAGTCAGTCGCCGCGGCTGCAGACGCCGAAGTTCCCAGTCCGAACACCCGTCGCTTCTCACAGACATTCAGCACCCGCGCATCAGGCAATTTCATCAGCGCTATCGTTGCCAAACTAGAACGGTGGCCGCCATACTTCTGCAAGAAGTGAGCTTTACTAAGTTATGGGGGGCGGGGGCTTGTGACGTCAGCAAAAGCATGCGTGCACGAGTGCGCAAGCGCACTGCTCGAGTACAGCTTCCGGGTAGGTTGCGCGTGTTTTGGTCGGTTGGGTTCTTTATTGTCGTCGTTCTTCATTTCATGTAATTTGTTTTTGAATTTTTTCAGACACAGATAAATTTTGATCGGATTTTCTGTTCTCTTTGAACACCTGTTTTTTTTTCTTCTTTTTCTTCCTTTTAAACGTGTAGTACTTGTTTTTTGGATCGAGAGATCAAGGTGGTTGCTACTTGATCAATTTTCTATTTTTGTTACCTAAATACTTGATGCACAAGTTAAAATTAAACAATAAAAACCCGTCTTCCCTCTAACTGTACAAGAGGTGAATCAGTACACGAAGTTCGAATAACGATAGAAGTGCTAGAACTGTGCTTCTGCTGACATTGCAGTTATGTATAGTATTGCTTTATTTCCTTTTTTCATTCCATCTTTGCTGTAATCCCACTGGAATTGTTGTTACATTTAGTTCTGCTGTGCAACTGTTGTGAGGTTTGTAACTGATGAAAATGTTAAAGTTTATAAAATAAACTTCTCATTGTCATCTTTTACTTAAGTTAAACATTGGCTATTTACACAGCCTATCTGTACAAGGTGGGTTAAAATGTAAGGATAAATACTGTACACGTATTATACATTCCAGAATATCCATTACCATTTAAATTCAAATATTTTGAACCACAGTTAATGTAAAAATTAATTTTACAGCAATTTTGAATAAGTTTTTGAATATTAAAAGCTGCCACTGTATTTTTACTGGATCTGAAGTTACAAAATTAACAGAAACATTGTCAGCACTGAAGGCACAGACATTAAACAACTTAAGCAACATATCTGTTAAAATGCAGTTCTTTTGGATAAGATAGTAATATGTAGTAGTCTCGGAATAACAAAGAACAAGCTACCGACTATCGATCTGTGGATTAAAAAAATATTTTGTAATGTATTATTTATATGTATCTGTAATCTGGATAGTGAAATAGTTAAGATACATTGCATACAATCTTCATTTTCTTCATCGGAACAGACAGGCTTGCTAGATAATGGTGAATGAACTAGGTCTCTGCAAGAATCCTCCACGCACAATGACAGCATGTCACACACAGCACAGTTAAATATGTTACCGGACTTCTAATGAGAAATAACTTATTAAATAATAAAAAATTAATTACCAAAGTTGTTCCAGGCATTTTGCTGGGAATCTGGTTCTCAACACATTTCCATCCACTCCAAAGGCTGATTAAGATCTAACCGTGTGCAACAGGTACTACAAATATCCTCTTTTTTAAAACAAACGCAGACCAGAGGTAGACGTGTGTAAATGTGACACATTTTCCCAACTTCCTGTTCTGTCAGAAACCAGCTTTAACAAAACACTTATAAACACACTTCAAAATCACAGTTGTGATACAAATGTAGAGTGACTAAACATTTTAATTACTTTTAACAAAAGTTGATCAAAACAACACAGATTTTTATTTTAATCCTTGCTTAAAAAAGGATAAAACCAAAATGTTGTTATTCATATTTGCTGAAAAGACTGCAGGAGTCATTGCTCCTCAGTGCACATTTGCCTGGTTTACAGAATTCTCTCCAGGTAACTAACCTCCCAAAGCTGTTCACAAAGACAAGCAGAGAAAATAGCTAAAATAATACAGCGTCATGTGAGAAGTCTGCAATGAAACCCTCAGTTGGATCACTTTCAGAAAGCAATGGTCTGAATTTTCATAGATAATGATGAGGAAGTCCGACAGCATTCCACAATCCTCCCTATCCTGCTTGTTCTAAAAGCCGTTGACGAGTCTCCATTACAATTTCTTCCATCACTTCAGGTTTCAGAATATTCTTGATCTGGAAAGATACAGTATATTTGCATCAAACAGGTTTTAGTTCTGAGCCTTTCAAAGATGTCAAAGGTATTACACCGACATATCTCCCATTTGCACTGTACATAAAGATACACTTTTCTGTGCAGAAAGAGCTGTGTTACCTTGTGTGGCTGAGAGGACTCGTAGCAGTACAGCACGCTTGTGTCGTACAGCAGCACCTTGTGGGCAGACAGAGCCAGGATGCAGTTCCTCAACCTGGAGATCACCTCACGGTCAGCCAGAGAAATGGGCTGTGGGAAGACACAGGTCCACCAGGGGAATGGTATGTAAGAACCAAGCCATGAAGAGGATTGCAGTCAGTGGGAGAGAAATTAAACAATTTTTAAACAGAACATCAGTTGAAGGAAACAACGTGCATTTCTCCACATCATTCATACATATTTTCCAAAAAGATATCTAGTGTTTGACCTTCCACAGTGTAAGATTTATATGAGGCTTTACCTCCAAGCTGGTGTAGTACCCCCCTGCCTCTTCATCCTGCTGCCCAGGGGTGGGGTACAGCCATATATAACCATTGTTGCCCATGATAATTGAAGCGCCACATGTCAGATTATGGAAGTGTGTCTTCTGTCTCTTCACCAAGGAAGGAGAAACTTGAACAAGGACTCCCTGCCCCAGCTTCAGTGAAAAGTAAACACCAGACAGACTTAACAAATACATACAAGCATTTATGTAGCAGGAAATACAGAATCAGGTAGCACATTGGTTTGGACTGATGAAGGTTTTGAAGGCCCCCCCATTGCTGTAGCACCCTTGATCAAAGTACTTCCCTAAAACTGATACAGTAAAAATATCCTTCTGTATGAATAGATTTACAAATTCTTGTAACAAGCTGACAATGTAGATTTCATTGAACAAAGGTATCGGGTAAATGTACGTCAATAATAACAATAATATATTCAGTAAAATGAACCCTTCTAGAGACCGTTGCCATTGGGGCATTGAAAGCATAAGGAGATGTAATTAAAGTGCTTAACTGGGGCAATGCACATACATAGCATGCAAAATTAAGAATTTGGTTTTTTTTTCCCCCACTGTGAAAGCTCACCTTTCCGTATTTCAGGCTGCGGGTGTGGAGAGACAGTGCTCCGTCAGAGAACACAGACTGAACCTCAGCCTGAGAAAAAATGAGTTAAAGGAAATAAAGATGGCCACCTGCATATTGCTACACACAACCCTGTGCACACTCGTTTCTTTTTGCACAGCTATACTCCCCATCTTGAACAGAGGATACACTGATGAGGTCCCCCTCTTGCAGGTAATCTCTCATTGCCAGCTCGTCTTCCACTGACCTTCTCCTCTGAGAAACACACAGAGAGAGGGGACAGTGTAAAAGTAATCACCATGCCTGCAGTGCACATGCTTTACTGTGGTATCTAAAACCATAATAGTTTGTTAAAAGGCAGCCTCATTGCAGAAGGGTTGAGTACAAAACCAGAAAAGCTCTCTGAATGTTAATCAAATATTAACAACTCAAAAATTCCACGGCTGGTAGCCAGCCTGACCCTGTGTAGACTGCAGTGAGAGACATAACATTTTTGTGCACACAAATTGTGTAGCTACAAAAAATACAACTCAACTCATGATGATTTTTAATTCCCTGAAAAACTTGGTCTGTTGTATTTACACACACCCACATAGAGTTTCATCAAACAGTCCCTGTGTAGAGGCAGCACAGGAAGGATTGTGTCCCAACCTCAGCCCATACTCACCAGTTCTCCTCCAGGTAGGTTCACTGAGCTCAGCAACAGCACCGAGTCCAGCCGGGAGTTAGTCTCCACCTTCCATCGTTTCAGCTGCACCTGCAGACACAGAAGACAAAGTAGATCAACTACTGCATGACCATTCGAGTTTTGGAAATAATTCCGTATCCAGTTACCTGGGATGTTCCATACCTCTGTGATCCGTCCAACAACCACGTCACCCACCTCCCCATTGAACCTAGAACACAAAAAAAAGTGACACAGCCATCAGAATAATTTATAGCAAAAATAACACTCTTTGCAGAGTTTAGAAAAACAACAATCATTTTTCATTTTGAAAATTCAATACATCATATCTGCAATATTGCACTTGCAGAATATGTTTCGTAGTTTCCAAACTCAAAGGAAATGTTGACCACATCCATCAAGTGACGGTGAGGATAACCAGATGACCCACCACTGACCTGGTCTTCAAGGGCCGCACACAGATGAGCTTGTTGACTCTCTCCACCTCCCCTGCCACAGAGGCTGTAAGCTTCTCCTCATCCAAGTAGGTCCCATGACCCCTGCAAGGAAGGTGTGAGATGCCAGCTTTTATTTAAGGCTCAAGTGTTTCCATCTTCACTCTTCTCTGCTAAGTTTGTCATAACATATTCGCTATGAAAGGCCAGAACCCACAGCATGACATTCATTTACACTTTGCTTGCTTTACAAACTGGTTCATTTTAGGCTTGGTATGCAGTGTTTCCAACAACGGTCTTTATTTTAACAACCAAAAAAAACAGCTCTCTTTCCACGTCAGACTTACAGAAAACAACTGTAATAAAACAACGGTGACTGTAGTCTCTGCCCTCTGGGCACTAAAGTAACTTCTCAAAACTCGGGCTGCACTTACTGACGACCAACATGCAGTGTAAATAATAGATTGAAATCAACAAAATATCAAAAGGCTGAATAAAATCCTTTTGAAAAACATTCCTTAGCCCCACCGCATGAAGCCGACATCGGTCGTGATGACATCTCCTGGAACAACAAGGTGTTTTTCTTGTGCCGCAGAAAAAGATTCTACTTGTCTACGCGCAGCGGGTAATCTCATATCCACCGCCATGCCGCTTCTATTCGCAAAGGAGGCGACGTTTATTGACGTAATCACTTCGCGACGAACTTAATTCTACTTCGCTCTTGTTGCAGACGTATCTCATGCTTTATCCCAATTCTGCCACCTACTGGATTGGAGAGTAATCGACAGCAAGTCAGCGCCCAACTAAACTGTTGGTTATGAAAATTCCTCCATTTCTTTCTATGTTAAAATCATTTGTCTTTTCTCTAATATATATTGATTTGTGTGCTTATTAATTGTTGTTAATTTTTTCATAGCTGTGCACTAAAACATTTTGAATATGGCTTTTGGGACACTATTTTTCATCAGGGTACCAAGTAATTAGATCATAAGCTGAAGGTTTCCAAAACAGCTCTGCTGTAGCGTCAGTGAGCAAGAGTTTTATTCCAAAATTGGTCTGGTAAAACACAAAGTTGGGTAAATAGGTGATGCCACAAGTCCAAACTATTATTCACCTCACAGCTTGAGCTAAAGATGCTCATCGGTTAACATAAAAAAGCATCCTTTAGTGAAAAAAAAATTCAAACAACATACAAATTTTTTAACGTTTTATTTGAAGTACACTCATTTTTTGTTTATGTACTACATGGGTTATAAAACGAAAGCTTTTCAATCAGCCAAGGCGATGTATTTACAGGGATAAAGTGTCTGTTCAGCGTTTGCAACATGTGGCCACACCTGGATCAGTGGCTCCCTCCTAAACAGCCATCCCACTGTCTTTCAGTCCACATTTATTCCACCTGAGCAGGGCAGCATTTGGGGGAAAATGGTGTGGTGCCGGTTATCATTTCCCTTGAAATTGTCCTGATGGGTCATCATAAAAACAAAATGATGTCACATGGGCTGGTGTCCCATCCAGTGTGTGGGTTCGTAGTCTGGCGCCCAGTGAATCTGGCATAAACTCTGGACCAAGGCAACCTTGACCAGGATGAACCGGCTAAGCATAATGGGTGGATGGATGGATGATGTCTCATGCAAAATAAGAAATCACAAATCAGTGTGAAAATGCAAAGGCTTTCAGTGGTTCAGCACTGTATTTTCATCTTGAGGAGTCAGAACAAAAGGGCTCCAATTTTGAAATGGATCCAATTAAATTCATGAGAAAATCAAATACAAAAATCTAATCTAAATATGTTTTTTCCATAATCTTCACTGTCAGGTTCAGGGCCTCCATTGTATCTATTGATCTGATCAACAACTGGCACTGAAGTTTGTGGAGACAAAAAAAATGTTAATTTTTCAAGTATTTTTCATTTTAAAGCAGCAAAAACGGTGAAAAGTCTTACTCCAGGATTAAACAAAACCATATCAATAAATAAATCATCTGTATTATTATGCTTTTGATGATTGTATTGATAATAAAGAAATCTATAGGAAGAAGCTGACCTGACCCAGTTGACAGCTGATACTGAACAGGCGGTTACAAAGGTGACAAATGTTTGTTCGTTTGTTTGTTGTTGTTTTTTTAATTTTCAGTATTGCGATTTTAATGTTTTAATCTGAATATAGTTTGAAATGTACACAAATTAATGAATAACAAAAAGTGCTACACTCTGATCAATTGGCGTCCAATCCGAAATTCAGCCTGGCCTGGGCCTTGTGCTTCTGGAGAAAGAGACGTCGCTCCCTCTCCTTCTCCCTGACCCTGTGTTACTGATCAAGGATGGATAGATGGTTGGGTGTGTCGCACTATTTTTATTGATCAGACTTTTATCTGAGATTTTTCCAGAACCAAAACCAACATAAATGATGAGAAGTCTGTATTGTGCAGTTTTCATTGATTATGACCCAGTGGTGACAGTGACTTTGGTGTTACAAACAAATAGAGTTATGAACAGACTTCTGGTAAGCAGCTGGGTTGGGGGTGATGCAGGAGGTAATGCCTCAACCTCATAGCACCTTGGCTGAAAGGGTGTGAATTTGACTCCAACTCAGTTTGTGTGGACCTTGCATGTTCTCCGTTTAGGAGGGTTTTCTCCCACAGGCACACCTTGCGGCCAGGTGATTTCTGAACAGCCATGACCCGGGCCAGGACAACACAATTAATGATAATGGATGGAATTACTTGTATGTCAAGAAGCCAGTTTATATAGCTGTGGACATTTTGAACAGTTTTGGAAATGTGCTAAATCTCACTGTACACTTTTTCTAGGTGCGTTTTCATTCATTGTGTCTGTCTATTAAAATATTTCCAGTGCTGAGAGATGACCCTGGTGGTGCAGAGGTCAGGGGGGCTGTTAAGCTGCAGAGGTAAAGTGCAGGGTAATTGATGTGCATGACTGGGCATGTGTGAGAGAGAGAGGGAGAGTCTCCCCACTGCTGTCACGATACCACAACGGGAACTTGTTGCCCCAACGTTGCCAGGCGATCCATGGGGTTTGAGCGCTTGGTTGCCGTGGGAACCGCCCCTTCCGGCCGGTGCCTGGCACTCTTTTGGTGAGCGCGCAACCCCGCGAGCTGTGAGTACGCACTCTGGCACACGTGGCAGCGGTAGGGGCGCTCGCCTGTGTGCAGCCGCACGTGGTTGCGCAGCGTTGATGACTGGCTAAAGCGGCGCTCGCAGAAGCGGCAGGCGAAGGGCTTGTCCAGCGTGTGGATGCGCATGTGCGAGCGAAGGTTGCTGCGAGAGTTGAAGCCTCGGTGGCAGATGACACAGCGCATGCGGCTGGGGGGTGATGGCGAGGGGGAGCAAGACGATGCGCCAGGGGGTGTGTGTGTTGCCGAGCCATCGGGCGCCTGTGCATCGTCTGTGAATGGAGCGAGAAAACAGCAAGATTTTGGTCAAACAGACAAAAGTGTGATGCCAAAATGAACAAAAATTTTTTCAGACCCACAGAGCTAAATATTTTATTTTTATTTGTTCTAATATCTGACACTTCTCCATAGCCACTTACTCTGACGTTTTATACATTAAGCTACGTACACTTCTTTACCCATTCGTACACCTGGGTCATTTTTACCGTATCAGTTCAGAGTAAATACCCCAGTACCCCAGGAGCAGCATTTGAATGCTAGCCTTTTAACTGTAAGTCGGGAGCCCTAAAAACCAGTCCTGTAACCTCGGGTGGTCAAGATTCCTCACCAAAGCTCCTGTTCTTCTTGTGATGCTCATCCTCCCCACTGGGGACCCCTGGGATGCCCAGGAAGGTGTTGTGGGAGTTGCTGTACCAAACCAGTAGCTCCTGGTCAGGAGGGATGGTCTGTGGGGACAACCAGGAATGGAGACGGTGTAAGTAAGAGTGAAAAAGACCAGGTGACCGCTGTACAGTCTAACAGAAACACATAATTTGACTGAAGATGTTCAAATGAAGAAGTTCTGAAACCTAAATACCATCACTCTGTGCATCTTTGTACTACACAAATGCATACACTGTACCCTGTACCGCACAATTAACTGCGGACACCATGAATACCGCAGGGTCATTTTTACTGCGTTTTTGTCTTTCTAATGGTGCAATTCATTAGCGAAGATTTCGACACCCTGACTGAGCTACTTCACCTAAGCTGCTCTAGTAAATCCTCCCTTGATTTAAACCAATATGTCTGAAAAATTACTGCAGTAAAAGCCCCAGCAGAGCAATTAAACCATAAGAGGAGAAAACTGGGTCCACAGCATCCTCAGTCTGGAGATGTCTGTAGGTCTCAATTGGGATCTCCTGCATGTTCAGGTTATGCTCTATGGCGCTTCTGTGAAAAATGGTGGGAAAAGGAGCCGCAAGCTAAAGGGTGGGTCACTCACCTGTACGGCCCTGTAGAAGATGCTGGCGCCGACCTGCACCACCTCCAGGTTCTGCTCCTGCTCGTTGCGGGCGCACCTGATGTAGGTCATCCAGCCGCGGTGGTCCTCCTGGCTGGCGTCAATGAAGCAGCGCACCGTGCCGTCCTCGTTGAAGACCTGCGCAGGTGCAAAGCTGCCCAGGTTACACTGACCGTCCTCCTTGTGGTCGATGATGTGGTCTGAGTTTAGCTCTCGATTGCTTGTGTACTCACCTCCCACATGAGGTTGTTGTTCTTGTCGGGGTCCACATGCTCTGGGGAGACTACCTTCCCAATGAAGGGACCCATCTCTGTGCCAGCCTTGATCCACGTCTTGGAGAACATGCCCAGGCCTTCTCCTGGGATGGAGCTCTGGGCGATAACGACCTCACTGGGGAGGACCAGGCTGGACAGCTTCTGAACTTCTGCAGCCAGGAGGAAGAACGTGGAGGAGATGAATAGTTGTACGACAAACCTCCACCTGTTTCACAACTTCTGGATATCCAAAGCTCACATTAATACTTCATCCCTTGGATTTATGAATTCACACCCTACTAAGTTTGCATCCCTTACGCATTTCAAGAAATATTAATGCTTTTTATATATTTAAAGGGTTGGTTGAAATTAAAAACGTTAAATACAGTATGCGATCCTTGCAAAATAGGCCTCTGCGGTTTCCACCCATCCCAACAAATGCATGTTTTTAATTATTATCGTACTCAGCCAGTGATCGTACTGCATTTTCGAAGGGAGGAAGACACAACAAAACTGTCCAATACCAGATGTTTAAAATTCATTATATTTTGCATCGGGGTTTCTGTGCGACACAATGGCCACTTTTTCAAGTTTGGCCACAGAAAGGCATTCGAGTTTAAGTGCCTCATTATAAGGAGAAATAAAAGAGAATCTTCCATCTCTTTCAGGTTACGAAAACGAAATCTTTGCGCCATGTAAATTCGATTAAATGGATTAAGTGGAATGGATTGTTCGTGGGGACGGAGTCCTGGAATGTGTTTGACGCCTGCGTCCCTTTAATGTCCAAATCAAAGAAATGTTACTTGAGAGGGGGAGAAAGGGAGCTCCGAGAAACAGGTTAAATGGTTCTCTGTTACTCAGCGTCCACAGATTCGTCATGCTTTTCGACGTGATATTCATTAAATTCAACAGGAAAAAAACCCCACTAATTCCAAATTCATTATCCCTTTAAGAACTTTGTAGCAATAAATTTGGACTCAATGAAATAGGGAGTTGTGTAAAAGCCCCTGGATTTCTGTGACCAAAAAAACGGAGAGGGGATTAGTTGGTTGACATGGCTTGAATGGAGGTAGAATTAGTCTTCACGGCGCATTATGTGAGGAACAGCAATCTTTCAGCAGCAAAAGAAAGACTTTAGCGATGGAGGCCCATATCTGCCAAAAAAAGGGAAAATAAAAAGAGCGTCCTGGACCGATGAATGAGGGATAAATCGGGCCACATCTTAAAGAGGGGGAACTTCTCTCTTTCAGGTCAAGCACAAAGTTAACCAAATGAATTTAATACCCGTCTTTATTGAGTCACAAACAGTTACACGCCTATCAGGCGTCCAAATGCGGGGCTCAAATGCATTAAAAACGGGTTAATGCGCTAAATGGCTGGAAATAAATCGGGGAAGTGGAAAAGTGAGACAAAGCAGCAGTGGGAAAGTGACGGCGACTGTGGGAAGAGGGCCAGCAGAGCCCTTGGCCACGTTTGGGGTAAATCACACAGAGCAGAGGGCGAGAAGGGAAATTAACACGTTTTCACTTGGAATAAGTGTGCTACGTAATAAATATGCTACACAAATATAGCACATATATTTCATTTTAAATGTACACAGCATAAATATTTCACAAAAATGTGAAAGTTACAAAACATAACTGTACTCTATATAGTAAATATAGTACATACATATACTGGGGTATTTACAGGAGGAGTGAGTGGACGCATGTCGTATTTACTGTAGACTGTAAAAATATATTTAAGTCAAAATCTAAAAAAAAGGACATATAAATGTGCTGTATATAGTTGGTATTGTAGACAATTAGAGTATCTACATATGCACACGCTACATAAATATTTCACCGTGTAAGATACAGTACATAAATGTGCTGCAAATGCAGTGTACATTGTCAGTGTAGCGGATAAATACAAGCAATATTTATTTAACAAAAATTTCATTTTCAAGCGTAGCACATAAAGTACAGTTAATGTACTACATACAGAGCATAATTCAGAAATAACCGATCAATTTTTAAAACGCATCACGCTATAATTAAGCATCATATAAACACGTAGCGCAAAGCAGTCGTTAAAGTAACTTGCGCAGCTTTTTCTTCATCTTAGAAATGCTCAGTATGCTACCCTGCATCCTGTTATAACAACTATTAAATCTATTGCAAACTATAAGAATAGAAGAATATAAACTTCTGCTTATAGTACACTTTTCTGCTTCACTTAGAGGAGAAAAAAATAATGTGGTAAGCTTACAGTCAGCTTCACCAATCCTAACAGACCGCACCATCACAATCTGCACGTTTATTATTATTATTATTATTATTATTATTATTATTATTATTATGCGTTTCTACTGACCTCCCGCGAAGGACTGCGCCAGCACCTCGGCGGTGAACTCGGTGCGGGGGCTTGCGGGGTCCGGCAGCGCGCTCCTCCAGCGGCCGTACAGGAAGCTGTGCAGGAGGTCCCACGTGATCACGCTCGGCGAGCAGAGGCGCGAGCGCAGTGCGGAGCCCATGGCGGCCCTTTGATGACCGCAATTAGGAGCGCTTAATTAAGCAGTCGCCAATTAAGAGCTTCTCGGGAAACCGGAGGCTCTGCGTCCCTCCCGCAACTTCCCGGCGGGATGCGGCCGCCCGTTTAGTCAGTGATGGGGAAGCAGTTACTCCTTCTCGGCGGGAGGAAAACGTTAAAAAAAAAAAAAAAGAAGTATATATTAATATTTTTTTTAATGACACCCTCGTGCAGAAGTGGCGTTTAGAAACTTCTGGAAGAGTTGCTCCTCTGAGGACGAGCAGCAGGAAACTACGCGTCTTTTTGGACTGAGCATCCTTTTGTATGGGGTGTGGTGTGAGACAGGGGGCGAGAGGGGGGAGGAGGGGGGGGGGGGGGGGGGGAATATATAGAGAGAAAGAGAGACTTTTATTCGCATGATATAGCGTATATGGCTTCACTGCAGTTCACCTGGGCGATGGAAATGATTGTTCAGCAAGACCCTATTTAAAGATTTTTAAAAATATTAACTGTTAAAGTATCATTTATGTAAGTTACGTACTGGAAAGACAAGAAATAATAATACACTGAACAAAACAGCACTGCAATACTTATGATATAACACAAAAAAGTGGAACTTCCTACATTTTCCAAAATAAAAAGTCGTCTTAAAATTTATTTGTATATTTTGTATTGTCAATGATAGATATAGACCCCGCACAAGATGGATTGCCGTAAAGTTATCTTAAAAATTAAATGTACATTTGTGTGAACTACTACTGGACTGTTACCATGTTAGGATCAATAATAATATATTTTTTTGCTTTTGTATGTAAATGGAAGATAACAAAATTACTGTTTGGTTAGTATAAATAGGATTTAGTCTACATCTTTAAAGCACATGAAATTATATGGAGTTGAAAGAATTCAGTCATAAATTCAAAACAAAAGTATAAATTATGACACTGCAAATAATTACAATGCTGGGTCTGTGGAGTCCACCAGGAAGATTTCCGCTCAAGAATGTTAGCATTTTCATAAAAAAATATTAATATTTAATATATTAGACATGTAACGTTAAGTTTAAACCCAAAAAGTCAGTTATCTGAGCATTTAAGTTTTATTTCGTCTAACATGTTGAATTAATGCAACCACACACACACACACACACACACGATGTTAGCATAACTGCTCCACTGTACACTGAGTCTATTGTGTTTATGAACTCTTTCTCGGCCTTCTCCGTGACATAATGGGGGAAAAACTGGACATCGTCATCTGAGACATCTTCATTCTGTCTTCTCCTTCATTTGGTCTTTATTCCACCTTTGTTTCATAGTTATTCCATCTACACCTTCACTCAATCAACGGCTTCATTCTGCTTTCATTCCATCTTCACTCCCTCCACCTCCACCCCAGCCTCAGGCCCCTCTGAGTCGAAACAGAAGTGGATCAAATCGATGCGACACGGTGGTTTGAGGGATAATCCGACATGCGTCCACTCACTCCTGCTTTCATTGAGACACCACGTGGAGAAGGTCCGGGAGAGGAGAGCTGACGGACGGGAGACGTGAGAAAGGGTCTCTGGGCTTCAGACGGGGCACAGAGCCTCGCCACAAAGGTCGCTATCAGGGTCACTGTCCAGCAGAACTGCGAGCAGAAACTCTGCAGCAGCACCAGATGACCCCCCAGATACCTGACAGTCGCCCCCCACCCCTTCTCAAAGCACCGTCTTCTGTGTCGCAGTTGCTGAGCAATGAATTTATCTTTATAAAGCAGCTCGCTATAATACGCCCTGCTACTGCTAGAGGAAAGTTCATACTCTGACTCCTCAACTATAAATCCTCTCTGGTTAAATATTTCAGACGGACTGAAAGCGCGCAGAAATGGGATAAAAATAAGGTGAAGTGGAAGAAAAGGAGGAATAGGAATGGAGGTGAGGGCTGGAGGGGCGCTAAACGAAAACGCACCAAACTATAGCGGACCGACAGTCGTTTAAAATTCCCTTTTTTTAACCTTCATTTTAAAACATGTCGTTTCCTCACGAGGACAGCGTGATGGTTGGCGAAAAGATGCGGATGATGACGGAGAGATGCTTTCTGAGATGAAGCATCTAATGTTTAATACGAAATAAAGTATAACTCGGGAAAGGGGTGTCAAACTAAGGCGTGATTATTATTATTATTATTATTATTATTAGTTTGAAAAGCGGTTAAACAATCACGATACTTGCAGTTAGACGCTCATTGGAGAAAACGTGTAACTCATTCAATAAATTCTTTCGAAATTTGTAGCGCGAATTTCACACTCCGAGTTTTAACTTCGTTCACATAATGCATACAGAACTAGAAAATAAACAGTAACAAATGTTGCAAATGCTTTGGTGCTACATTTCTGAGAACGGATTATTGGTTTAAAATATTTACTCCTCAATTTTCGTATATGATGCATTATATTAACATGCTTCTCGATATGAATTACACCCAAAGTTTGCACTTGTGAGCTCAAAATTAAACATTAATGTATACACACGCACGCAACACCTGGTTCAGAAGTTAAAACTCGCAGGGGTTAAAGTCCGCAGCAATGACGAAAAAATTGCTTTCTGTGATGTTGGTCTTCACTAACACGGCCTAAAATCGTATTCTATCCAAATATCGAAAATCAAGCTACTTAAGCGAGTGACTTAAAATAAAAAATAATTTCCTTCGAGTAAAATACAGGAAAGAAAAAAAAAACATCAAAGGACTGAGCAAATATGAAATAGTGGGTAAGAACCATTTAACAAAAGGCGAAAGTGACGTCTGTCTGAGGTGAAGGAGCCCGATGTGAATCAGATTAAATGTTCATCCTTGAATCACAAACATTTGCAACATTAATCATAATCGAGTCCACCTGCACTTCCATCACGACTACAGAAACAATAAGCGCTTTATTAATATTATCTTATGTCGACACTTTTATTCGAGGCGGCTTTAAGTTATAAATAAACTAACTTTAGTGTGATTTACTTATTTATACACCCGGGCATTTCTACTGCATGACTTCAGGGCCCTTCAGCCAGAGCAGGGATTTAAACCCAGTACCTACAGGGTACTGCAAGGTAAGAATTGTAACTACAGTCCTTATTTGCGGAGAAATTTGATTCAAATGAAAATGCTGCAGCAGCTACAAAGGAAAAAACGTAAAAAAAAAAAAAAAATTAATTAAAAAAACAGGGACAGTTGACACACCTGAGAACAGGTGACCCGGCTCACCCAGGGGGCTCCATAATTTTGTTTTAGTCCCAGTTCCACAAATTTAAGTGTCCAAGGTTTTGAAGGTTTTTTTTAAAAAAAAAAAAAAAAACAAAAAAAACCATTTACTTGGGTTTCGATCAAGAACAGGTGAGTGAAGTTACACAGGTCAAACCCAGCAGCTAAACAGGAGTAATGAAGGTCTATGCAAAAACACTTTTTAAAAAATTATTAACTTAATCTTAATGCTTTAAAACTAAGACATTAAAATGCCCTTTAGGCAGGATAAGCTGCACATCATCCCCACACATCATTTTCACGCACCGCACATCTCCATCTCTGAGTAGCTCAAGAGGTTGTCATCTCTACTTCAGCCAGGGGTTGCGAGAGGACACTGCAGAAATGTGGAGTCCCCCCTCATGCCTCCCAATATGCATAAGCACCATCACAAGCCGAACCCTGGTAAACCCAACGTAAATCCTGCTGCTGCATTAATCCAGCCCCCCCCCCCCCCAAAAAAAAAACACACATTTATATTTCTACATTTTATACAAAGTAACCTACTCGTAAACAACATGCTTTCATGGGACACTTGTCCAAGTTGCCATAAAATTAAATACTGGCACCTACACTGATACCAGGGACAAAGGGTAGCACCTCAGACTCAAAAGACAGGTTTGAATCCCACCTTACACTGTAAATACCCTTGAGAAAAGTACTTACCCTGAATGATGCAGTAAAATTAACCCAGCTGTATTAATAGGTGAATCAGTGGAGCTTGCTTTGGAGAAGAGTGCACAACCTTGTGAATAATTTCAAAACCGTCATTCCTCATAACACGAACATGACGACCCAAAGAGAAAAGTTCCTTCAACATGAAAATGTTTCATTATCTTCTTCAATGTTTAATCTAAAAAAAAAAAGAAAAGAAAAAAAAAAGGGATACACAAAAAAATTACTCAATTTATAGAGATCCAACAAACGCCAAAAGGGTACTTATCTGTGTAACTTTACAAAAATAAATAGGTCTTTGCTTTTACCACAAAAGAGACATGCAGACAGTTGGTAGAGTAAAAGTTAAAAAATAGAGTATTTGTGTATACAGACTATCATACAAATGCTACATGCTGAATGTTATATGTTGTTGTCCTACCGGTGGGAGGCCATGTCATCTGAGAAGAGAAACTGCAATGTCCGAGGAAAGAATTCAGAAAAACTTAAAAACCAAAGAAATACTTTAAACTTTTTAATACATAGTTATCTGTACAAGAGGGGAAAAAAAAGCACTAAAATTAAACATTTTTGAAATTATAATATCCCTTTTCATTAGGCAATGCAGTTAATACTATATTCATTTTTCAAACTAAATCAATCATACATATATTAGATCACACATAATAATAGAAAGAAATATATTTAAAAAGTTAAACATTTGAACTTTAAGTCAACAGTGTGTACTGGTTTGGGAGCCGTAGGAACCTGGGTGGTACCAAGTATGAACTTTGATCTTAATACTTAGCATATAAAAAACTAATTATTACACAGGTACAATTTCAGGGGCTTAGCAGTCTTGACAGGTCACAGACACACATAAAAACCAATAATTTTTTGTCCATACAAAGATGCAACATCAAATTTCAAATTACACATTCACAATCGCAACAATTTTTCAGTATGAAAACAAAAAACAGGGATAGTTTCTTGTGAAAACTTAATGGAAAAAACTACAATATATTTAAATAAAGTATTTAGTCAAGTATTGAGTGTACATACATATTTCAACATGATAGCAAAGGCAAAAACTGAATATGCAAACACCCCCCCCCTCCTCCATATCAGGTCACTGTAGTTTAAAAAAAAAAAAAAAAAAAAAAAAAAAAAAAAAAAAAAAATTATCCATTACATTTCCAAATGGCTAAAAAAATAATTCTAAGAACTACAGTTAAACGTTCGGCAAAAATAGAGAATCCATCTGTGAAATAAGACATTGCACCTTATTTAAACCAGAGTACAATAAAATGACACCGAACAACGGAATACAAAGTACAACAGGAATTAAATTAGAAACTGAGATTTTGACACCACAAACTGGTATTTTTTCCAACAAAAAAGTACATTGTAACGAAATATCACAGTTTCATTCTGAATTAAAATGCATCATGTAATAGGAAAAAAAAAACATTTTACACATTCTTAAAACATCTGCTCTTTCGTGACAAACTACAAAGAAATCTGCTCAAGACTGCTAAGCCCTCAATTACAATTTTATTGCAACAGAACTAGAAAAAATAGATTATATTGCGTTTTGCTGAAATGTTACAACTCCGGGGTACTTTTTGGCATTTTAATTTCAATTAGAAAGAAAAATAGAAAAAAAGTTCCAAAAAAGTCCAAAAGGAATCCCGGATATTGTCCATTCAAAATAACGATGTACACAAGTACTTAGTAACAATTAAATGTTCCTGATTTAGAAATATTCTGGATTTAATAAGTCATTCTACAGCTAGTGTTTCTCACTAAGAAAAAAGTAAGTCTTCAAGGCATTGAAAATCTAGAAACCTCTCTTATAAAAGGTTTGTTTTCGATCCTCAGATAACAAAAAATGGAAAAAAAAATCTTCAGTTAACAGACAACCATTCTAATGTTCCTGAAAGACAAAAAGCAAACAGATTAGGAAACTGCTCTCCCAGCACCTATTAGGTCAGCATAAAATGTCAGTATTGAAGTATTATTTCAAACGAGGGATTTCCTGGAACTGCCTTTAAGTTGGGTTTTTAGTCAAATTAAACTCACTTTTACTGCATTAATTTCAGATCACATTCCGTAAAAACTAAGTTGCTCAGTGGCAACTAAGCAATCGGTTAATCTCAAAAACGCGGAATGGTTGCCATCTTACTGACCACCAAAATTGAGGAATACCAGACAAACTGTGGAAGTGAGTTGAATTAACCTGGTCCCACACACTAAACTATGTTTGGTTGTGTTTTACTGCTAACAAATGACTGGATGTAGAAATATGCATCAAAAGAAACAAGTAAAAAAAAAAAATACAATCAAACTGCAATGTTCATATCTTTGAAAACGTATAACTTAAGTTCATAATGAGTACTTGGTCTAGGCCCTTTTTTGTGAACTTTCTAGTAAACTACACAGCTTTTCTGAAACTGGGTAGCATAGAGACTATTTTTATATACAGTTAAATTGTTACATGGTTTTAACCAGTTAATCTGACAATTAAAAAATATTCTCATGTGTTTATTAGATGTGAATGTACAGTATATGCTAATAATATTTTATAATAATGCTAATATAACCTTAATCTAAATTTATTGCAAGCATTTAATCTTTCTTGGACATTAAAAGACAATGGCATTTAAAATCTCAAAAGCATCCTGATCGCCAATTCCCATGAGCATCTGCTGAGTCCCCCAGAACCGTCCTCCCTACCCATAGGTTTAATGCCATGGCATGGTCCTTACCTGAAGGCCTGGGGCCTGCCCCTGCTGTGCACCCTGCCCATAGTACCCCCCCTGCTGCCTGTAGTACTCCAGCCAAGCTGCTGTGTAGTCTGGGGTGGAGCTTGGCTGGGATCCAGGGCCTGCAACTTGACCTGGTGGGGGGCAGCCATTTTCATTTCAGTTCACTTTTCACTGTTTACTTTCAGTTCCTTTACATTATAAAGCAACATGAGCTACACTGTACAGACCAGGGTTATTCAACTAGGGTCAGGAAGGTTGAAGTCTAGCAGGTTTTTGTTACAGTGAAACATCTCATTTCAACCCACTGAACTGTTTTTCCATGCTTTTAGTGGAGTAGGATATGGGAAAAATAACCACTGAATCATGTATCCCAGGATAAAAAAAAAACCAATTTAAAGAGCCTTGTTCTATGCCATTTTTAAAAAGAACAAGGTGTAACTCAATCATAGTCCACATACTCTGCTTCTTGTAGTACTCCTCCCACGCCGTGCTGTAGTCAGTGCTGCTGCTCTGGGCTTGGCCCTGCTGACCTAGACACGAGGAGGAATATGACAACTGCAGCTTATAGCCAAATACAGTGCAGTACAGCTTTACACATGTGGACTGGTGACTTCAATGCACAGTGTGCTGTAAGTGCTGTGTGAGACCTTTGGCTCCAATTCTGCATGATAAACTCAGCTCCACTGCTGCAGAGTGTCTTAGATTGTTACTGTGCACAGGCCAGCCCAAAATCCTTGAGCTTTTCTCAATTTTCCTTATAGGCTGCCAAGGGGAATGGAAAATACCCTCATGTTACATTCATTTGAATGTTTTCCATTTGATGTGACCAACACCAAAAAAACAAAAAAAAAAAACAAAAAAAAAAAAACAAAATGTAAAGCATGGTATGATTAAGGCTCTATTAAGGACCCAGGTTGGACTGAAATTTGGAGGTGGAGAAGAGGAGGCACTTACTTAGCTTTTTATAATACTGCTCCCAAGCTTTGGAATAGTCCATCTGTCCAGCTTGTGATGTGCTGTGAGCTGGAATCACACATGAGTTTCACTGTACATAAATAGCAAGGTGTGTATGCATCTACATTCACAGTTCTTCACATTTTTAACAAAAGTAAACCTGACAAATTGGGAGTTAGTTTCTACTCAGTAAAACATGATTATCTCTTGTGTCTGATGAATGCCAGTTGGTAATCTGGTCTACTGAAGGCAGCAAGGGCTCAGGAACACCACACTTAATTGCATAGACACACACAGACTCAACACCCAAAGAATGATCTGAAAGAGCCACTTACTGGGGTCTTGCTGGCCCTGTGGCTGCCATGTCTGGTAGGTGGCCCCCCACCCTCCTGTCATGAATGTCTGGGGGCCACTGTGTCCAAAACAGAAGGCCAAAACAGTAAGGAAGATATCACTACTACTGTATCTCTTTACATACAGCTGCACTTGTGGGAATTTCAGCATTAGGCAGAGCTACTTACTTCTGGTGAGGACTAGCCTGGGTAAAAGGGCTCAGGCCAAAGCTGCTGTTTCCCCCCATTCCAGACCCCTATAAACAACAAATGGATAAAGGATTAAAACCCATTAAATGACTTTTTCCAATTGTGTATCTGACCTCACATTTCCAGTTTCTTAGATGCCACACTTAATGATACTGTCACTCAGCACAATTCTATACATTTTATCGCTTATAGAAAAGTTTACCTTTTCTATAAGAGATAGAACCTGCCTTTTGCTTTATGGTTTATTATTATTATTATTATTATTATAGACAGCAAAAAGTTGTGAGAATTCTGTACTATTTGAAAGGCAGGGCAGCTTTGTGATGGCTAAATTTACTGTTCTCCCTAGGCATTTCTTGTGTGTCGACGCATTGTTATGCAAATTGTATTTACTTCCATATTGAGATTCTTGTAAGAGCAGCCAAGATACCGTTCCTGCTGTAGTTAAGACACTTCCTGGGACTTGAACTGATAATTTGGTCACAAACACGAATCACATTTCTACACTTCTTGCTGCATTATACATGGAACCACTTTACACTTACTGCAATACACTAAATGCATAAAATGCTGCTGACACGTTCAGCTCCATCTGATCTAAGAAGTAAGGTAGTAGAGGGTCAATCGAACGTTACCCCAATCTTCTCGTCAATCAGCTGCCGAGCCATCTCCAGCTGCTGGGGAGTACCCCGAATGGAGAAGATGCGGACATTTGGATCAGTATTGGGTGGTGGGTTCCTCTGCAGTTCTACGTGAGCCCCAGATTGAGAGTTGATGTTCTTAATGGTCTCCCCACCTGTCACGTTGGATAGAACAACATGAAGACAAGTGAAGGACACCTTTCAGCCACTTTTATTCTCAACTCAGTGAATTCAAACCATATCAGAGCATTACTCCATGCACTTACCTTTTCCAATCACCAGACCACACTTGTCAGCAGGTACTGTGTATGTCACTTCTTGCAACCCACCAGGAGCTGCCATGTTCCAATCTCCGCGGCCTCGGCCCCTACCTCTGGAACCCACTGAACCACCAAAGCCATCACGCTCCTGTCAACAGAGCAAAAGGGTTTGGCAGCCCGTCTTGTAACATTAACCCACAACTTGCTCAGAGCTACAATTCATCAACAAAGTAGCAGCGTTGGAAAGTTTCAAGACTGACGCTTTCAAAATTTAAAAAAAAAAAAAAAAAAACCATAACCACAAAACTGAACCACAAGAAGATCCCAGTGTAACCACGGTGGGTAACTGTTACAGTGCAGAACACCACCACAATCAACGTGCTACCAACTGATGATAAACGCCCTGGAGTTGAGGATGGGGATAAAGCAGATGTCACTGGTGTAGTGGAAGAATGACCACAAGGCCCTTAGCTGTCTTTTTACCTGTTTTGGGGGGTCCCCCCTACCCAGCCACATGGACAAATGGTCTGGGCTACGCAAGGGGGTCAGGCTCAGCCTGTCCAGAGGAAACGCCAGTGGAAACTGGGGAGAGGGAGGCTGCATGACCAACAAGCAGCAAGAGAGGGATGGCTTATGCATAAGTTATTCAGCAAGAAATAGTATGTAGTGCATATCCAAGGTTTCCTCTCAGGAAGTACCAAATGAAACACTTGTTTTGCAGGAACTAGGTGAGCCCATCAGTAAGGATATTCTTCCTCCTACATTCCTACAAAAATGTGTAGTCAGAAATAAGGAAGCTACACTACTGAGAAAATACCAGGGTACACATGAAATCAAGGCAATAACCCAATAAAAAAATATATATATTTGCAGACACTGACTTCTCACCTAGAAGTTTCATCCTGCTGACAAGTGACCAGAAACTGAAAGCAACTTCTTTCATGGCCCCCACATGAAACAGCAAGGTTCCCTATCCCTCAAGCTTTCAGCAAAGGCCTCACAACTCATCTCTTTTAGACAGACTATATTACTAACCACCTCCCAACTTTGTCAATCAGTCCATTACCATCTCTTACAATCATCCATGTTACTTGCTGTTTAAATGTCACTTCTGTAGGCAGCTACTTCAGTAGCGCAAGTAGTACAGAAATGGTGGTATCAAGGCTCTGCTCTGTCAACTCATTTGCTGTAGAGATTGTTTCCCCAAGTTTTTGGTTGCTTTGGAGAAATCTCTGCCAAATGCATAAATATAATCATACCAGTTAAAATTTATCCCTCATCAGATATAATTCAATGTTAATGAGAACAGACCATCCATTGGTCCATTTTTCCTCCACAGAGGGGAGTGGGTAGATACTTGCAATCTGACCACTGGCACCAACTGGCTGTACAGCTGCAAACAAAGCAAAGCTTACAGCCACGCAATACCGCTACAAGCTGCCAAAAAGCCGTTGATCCTGTTATACTTGGTGTAATCTCTTTCCCAAGTCTCCAAATGCGTGAGTCCAGACATGGAGCTAAAGGGCAACTGCTCAAATGTGTTGCAGAATATCTCTGCCTTTTCAGCTTACAGATCCATTGCTGGAGGATGGGGAAGAGAGGTTTTTGGGTTTTTTTTTAAATTTATTAATTTTTTTTTACCTGTGCTGTGTGGACAAGTTCATTGATGAGGTGGACTGCGTGCTGGCATCTGTCAGGCTGGCCCATCACCTGGGCAATTCTTTCAGGGCTGATTCCATCATCTGTATATGTTCGAAGGGTATGTATGGCAGGGATTAACAACATCAGAATTGTAGGCTGGCCATTTTAACATCCAAAAACAATACGCTACTGCCTCGCTTTAATGACTGTACAGTCAAATATTTATTGGAACATATCAAGTAATCTGTCAAACAAGGAACACTTGCGCTCCTATAGATCCAACAACTGACTGGCATCTAATTTGCACAGAACACTACTGTCCATATGGTTTTGGGCAACACATCTTGAAACTGGACAGATGTGTGTAAATAACTTATCGCACCTGGCTTAAACTGGATCCGAACACCAGCATCGTTCTGTATCTTCTTGATCATCTCGCCATTCCTACCAATGACAATACCCACAGCAAACCTCGGCACCGCCACCTACACATCGTGAAGAAGGTAGGAGTCAAAAACTTGGAGTACAACACTTTGACTAGCAACCATGTGAAGTCAATTAAGTGACTTTTTTTTTTTTTTTTTTTGCGGGGGGTAAGATGCACTTACATCCAAGCAGTTCCCACCCAGTCGGGACCCAAAGTCGCTCCTCCCGGAGCGAAAGTGTTCTTGGTCTTTGTCACGGATGATCTCAGCAACCAGTTCTCGTGCTTGCTGCAGATAACAGGGTTTAAATGAAGGCATCAGGACTCCAAAACACTCATTAAAAGCAAGACCTCTGACCACACTGCTGACACACCTCCTTGAGGAACCCCTTATCCATTTCTGATACTTGTTGGCCAAGTGTGGCAGTATGTGCGTGTGTGCGTATATATGCAAAATATTGATTTCCTGAAGCGTTGCTCTTAGCTATGGTGCTACAATGTAATCACTGAAGAGTCTGAAAGAGACTACCTGATTTGTTATCTTTCCTGATGCACTCTGAGAACTTCCGCGCATCTCTTAGATCAGGTCAGAAACCAAGACCTTCTGCCACACCACTCTGGCCTTCAACATACTCTCTCCATACTTTAAATATTTATTTCAGCAGTTCTCGTAGTTGCTGAACTGGTTCCCTAAATGTTAAAGCGAAAGCATTCGGAACTGTATGCCACCTAATGTGAAACACCTGAAGTAAAGTTTGCTCTCAATATTTACGCAACTCTTCTGGAATACAACCATGTCTACGTTTTATGAAATCACTCTTTCAATCACTCAACCTTGTTGAAACTGCCACTGTGAGAGGATTCATGTGCCACTATTTATGGCAAAAAATAATCATGTGCTGGATGAAAAATATGACTGTCCACAGTATTATTTATATTTTTGATATTATATAGCTTTTCCCAGTTTATTTTGTATTTTGATATTTTAAAAATTTGGGTTTCAGATGTTTACAAAACAATATTCACAAGGTCACTAGTTATGCCTTTCACAGATACAGGTATACATGTTTTTGGAGTCACTGTGAAACACTAATTGTAACCATCTGACATTAGGCAGTCTTAATTTAAGTGAATAATGCAAATAGACATTATTTCAAGGTCAATTTAAAGTTTTATACACAATATGTACACCTGAAAATAGACTAATGTAACTGAATGTTAAAAGCCTTTGGTGTTTGAGAAACACAGTTTATCTCTGCATAAGCATCTAAAAGATCCAGGGAAACTGTTGTATAGAATGAATGCTGTGGAAGTAAAATGACTAAGACAAAAACGCCAAGATACAGGATTTTAAAAAAAAAAAAAAAAAAAAAAAAAGACATTTACAGTAGTCATCGTAGTTTCTTGTTGTACAACACCCACCTACAGTATAAGAATGAACATTATGCTTGTATTACTGTGTATTTTTATTCTTCAAGCCTATAATGCAGTCTAGCTGCTCAATTACATGAACCATAAATTTGCTGATAAGTGTAAATGGCAGGAAGAATTTAACATGCCCCCACGTTATTCACCTGTACTTGGTAGGGGTCCCCAGTGATTCTCAGGGGCTTGTCAGCACCTGTTGGCATTGGGCCATCCTGGATCATGATCATTTTTACCCCTGTTCTCTCCTGCAATGCAAGGACACAGGAACACTATCAGCAACCTTGAGCCCAGCAGAAGTGTGCATGCACTCACAAAATCTCTTAAGGCCAGCTGAAGATTATCTCTTTGTAACAGATCAACAACAACTGCCTGCCCCTTGTTCCCTTGAGTCCCTGAACCAACCTGGAGCTGTTTGATGGTGTCTCCCCCCTTGCCAATGACCAGGCCCACTTTGCTGGCAGGGATGAGAATCTCCTGAACAGAACTGTTGGCATCTATGTCACCGTGGAAGCCTGGGGCATTCCGACACCGGTCCACAATTTGGCCCAGCAGCCGTTTTGCCTGTCTGTTTAATGGCAAAAAGTTTAACAAAAGAGTCATGGCAAACTATCATCAAGTGACTAACTCCATTTTAGATACAATAGCCTTTTAAAATTGTAAAGACAGCACAGTTGCTTAAACATTGCTATGAAAGAGTTATGAAAAAAGATATTTTATAATGCACCTTTTGCATTGTGCTTTAGCACACTAAACAAGGGCATGACTAAGTTGATTACTGGCTTAACTGACAGTTGGGCAGGTTATGGGGGATGGGGCAGACTTACTCAATGCTCTCCAGGCTGCCGGTCAGAGTGCAAGGCCGATCCATCATGCCTCCACTGTCTATACAGAAGGACAAGAAAAAAAACTATTGCAAAATGCAACGCTAAAGAACATATATGGGGAATATCAAATTTGTAGAATAGTTTGACAATGTTCATGTGTCAGAACTGAGGCACAACACAAATCCTTTCTTTACTTTGGTAAGGGTTATCACAGAAATAGTTTTTGTTAGAAATAGCACATAAAATCAAACAAACCGGTTAACTGCGATAAAGTCTCCTTTGTCCACTAAAAGCACTTCACTAGTGAGAAAAGCAAAATAAGGTGTGCAATCACAGCAAGGTCACACCTACCTGCTGCAATCTGGATTTTGCAGCCAGACTCCAGCTGAATTCTTGTTATTTGTTCTCCTCCTCTGCCAATAACTGCAAAGTACATTGCGGGAGTCAGCAAGGAGGAGAAATTTTAAGAATTAGATCCTGCTAAACAAGCCTCAGAAAAATCTCAAAAGCAAAAGGAAAAATAAGTGTAGAGATGCAATGTTAACACTAACAACAAGCATACATGACCAAAAACCCATGATAAACTACAGGTATCCTAAGCTAACACCCTACCACCTACAGAGCTGTTGGCAACAATACCAGAGAGTGAAACTGCTCTAAAGCTATGAAAACACAAAAGCATGGCACCAGCCATCACAGTTTGCAGCTCTGAGAAAGGGGTGTGGAACAGGTTTGGGGTGATTCAACATATTCCTTAGCCCCCATGGATACAACAGCAGACTCCATGTCCTCCTTCAATCTTGAACTTAAGATCCTCACTCCATTTAAACATTAATTGCATTCAAAAACTAACTCATACTTACTGAATCCAACCATCTTATCAGGCACTTTGAAGTCTTCTGTCATGATAGCCCTAAAAGTGAACAAATAACTGTAACTACACCCATTAAATACCCATTAGTCATGCACAGAATGGAACAAGAGCTCAGTCCTGGTCTGAACCTACTTTATTAGCTCAGTCCCGGTCTGAACCTACTTTATTTTTCAGAGATAAATGTTAAGGCTAATATTTAAAAAAAACATACGGAAAACCACTTTAACGTCCAGCACTGAGGTAGTGCCCCGAAATATTACAATAAAGTTTACATTCAAAAACTATGCACAAATGCCATGACTGGTTAGGTAAGGAGAGAGTATAAACCCAGGAGCAACTTTATAGCTGAGGACTGAGAAGACAAAGGTAAGGCTCACCTTTGATGAACCATAGGGCCGAGCTGGTTTCCAACTGTGACAGCAGGCGAGTGACCAGAAAAGGGGGGGGGGGGAAGAGACAGTAGCATTAGCTGAAAATATATGCATTCAAGAAAATATAAGGCAAGGCAGCACTATCGACATGTCTCACAGTTCAATTCTACGTCAAAGGTGGAACAGTAAGTAGCACTGGTGCCTCACAGTTCCTCAACTGTGAATTTGAATGTCACTCAGTCCATGTTGAGTTTATATGTGGTGTGTGTGTTTGTGTTGGCTTGGTGACCCTAAACTGCCCTCTGTGTATTAATGTGACTTTATTTCTGTATGACTGCTCTGTGCTGGAGTGGCATCCAAACCAGGGTGTACCCGGTATCACACTCTATGTTTCCAGAATAGATTCAACTGAGAGCCCGCAGTGAACAAGCAACAGATGAAAACTATGAATCAAAACAGCAAATTAAGTAGCTAAAATAGCTGCATATGAAGCAAAAGAAACAAATCACTAAAAAGACAGATAAAATAAAAATCTGAAGTTGCAGGTCACAATTCTGACAACACAAATGTGTTTGTACAAATGTATGCAAACAAATTTAAAAATGGGTATCCAAAACAACGAACACAGAAAAGCGTTGGGAGCACCTTCATACCCTTGGATCAATAGAAGCGGCCTGTCTCGATAACACATGCAAATTGGAACAAATGTTCAAATAATTCCTTTACAGTTAATTAAACAGACTAAAAGTGTTTTTGAATATTTATTCAGTCAACAATAACAACCTAGAGACCGGGTTGACTTAAACCCTTGTACGCTACGTCGCAGAAAACAAAATACAAAGGTATAAACATATATTTACACATGCACCTTTAAATAATACATTTATGGCATTTCAAGGATTAAAATCCTAGATATGCTTTTTAATTTCTAGTGCAGGTACATGTAATATTTTAAACTATGGAAACTATGAAAACTAACAGTGAAGAAATATCCAAGTATAAATTCTGCATTCAAAAAACCAAAGCAAGCATATTAATATGCAGAAACATTTGGCAGCAATATACCAAAGGCTCTGAAACATTCAGCCTGAAAGCAAAAAGCTTGTGTTGCTGACTAACCTGGATTTTAAAATAAGGTGGATTATTTATCACTTTGGCAGTTAATAAATAAATGAGTTTAGCTTCCAGGGCCCATTTGTTCCTCTAGCACAGTATAATCTGCTCTCAGGCATATAATGTGGTCCCATAAAGCAAAAAAAAAAAAAAAACTACTGTAATAGTCTAGTTCAATAAACTGAATTTTTTGCCCATTACATTTTACTTCTACATCTGGTATTTTATTCAATGCCACTGTGCTTCTTCAAAAACAAAAACAACTACATACAGGACAATTTTCCACACTGGAAATATCAACTTATCACAAACCTCTACAAACATAACTATTATAGCTCAAATGAAGTATTAGATCAGTTCTATAACTGTATTAGTATACATAGCTTATGATCTTCTCCACAGCAACTTGGATGTGAACTTTAAATTTAAAACTATTTACCCATTTAATGGTTCTACAACAGGAAGAGGGGAGCAAACTTTTGTCAGTAATGCTAGACAGCATTTTAAACACAATCAAGAGCCCTCACAAAAGGAGCATCTCAGTGTACAATGTAACATCTGACTGACCGACCAGGCCCAAATGGATAGCAGTGCCTGCTCACTGCCCAGTGCCTCACCAAGTCCCACAGCGTAATCTGTTGCTACACAGTTGAATGTTGCGAGGTCAGAGATGAGATAGTGGCAGGAGCTGTACGCAACAGTTTACAGAGGCAACTTCATAAACAAGGGCGTGTCTCTTGTGTAAGTTTGATGTCATGAGGAGACTGGGCCCTCATAAAAAGAATCTCAAACATGAGTAAGCAAGTGGAGAGACACCATTTAAACAGAGATGAAGACACTCAGAAGAAAGCAACTATTCATTTTTCAAAACAATGATCTTAGTCACAAATTAAACTGGAACTACACATGTAGTAATCTTTCACAATAGCAGTGTGTCAAATCCTTGGCTCTTCTCCCTGAAAATTATTTTTTGAGTCCCATCAGAGCTTTTGCCAGGTTAAATATAATTACAATAAAGGGCACCAATGAAAACCTGTTTATGAAATATGGAAGACCTGTTGGATTAGTCCAACAATATTTGATGCATCACTCTCCGACTTTGGCCCTGACAGCAAATAAATTACACGTCGGTCACCACTTGAGAAGACAAACCCTTGTAGTTTATGAATCTTAAAAAATAAAAATAAAAAAAAAAAGAGAACAATGAACACCCTCTGGTTTTTGAAAATACGGGACCATTGAAATGGAAGCTGTTGCATTCCACCTGTAAAATCTAGTTCATATGGCACCTGCACACATCATCCTGGTCAAAACAATATAGGAGGCAGAATTTAAAAAAAAAAAAAAAAAATCTAAAAGTTATGTTACTACCCACATCAGATTTCTACACTGAAGCATCGGTCACAGCATACAATAGAATCAGTGACAGATTATCAAATATTACAAAATTTGACCAAAGTATTTATCTTGAATAGTTTCAGTAAAAAATACCCAGCTATGGGAACTGGCAAATCAGTGCCAGTATCTTAGTATGCAACCCTAACATTGGAAGACATATTGCACAAGACATCAACCAAATAAAAATAAAAAAGTGCGTGTTGCAAACTTGTAAAGATGCTGTTGTCCACAGCTCTGAAAAGAACAGCTCCTTGAGGTACTGAAATTATTTCCCAGAAGGCTGCTCTCTGTGAGCTACAGCTGGACAGTGATCTAGTGATGAGGTATCCAGGTGATCTAAACTAATATCCTGGAAAGATTGTCCTTGTTATGGTCCAAGTTTTTTTTTTTTTTTTAAAGAAAAAACCGCCTGAAGCAGCAAATGGTCACTAGATAACTGTTAGGCCCATGTGAAATAAGATCACATTAGCCAGAAAGCTGTTGCTGTCCATTGAAAAATAAAGTATGAATAAAGTCAAATTCGTTCTCAGTTACTGCTTACTGAAGTGTTATTATTGACCTGGAGTTAATCCCAAGGAGGCTTAAGGGAGCTGGCACACAATGTCATGCTCTACGCCATTACCTGAAAGGTATCTTTGGAATATATGGATAAATTTGACTAACTACAGAAAGCCCCCTGGACTGAAATTCATATCCACAGAACCATAACTTTTGAGTAGAGACTACCTGCCATCTCTTAAAATAAAATTTCAAACTCACCTCCTTCCTCCAAAGACCGCTTCTGGCCTCCATATCCATACAGAGAGGGGTCTACAACCGGCGAGGAGTTGTTCAAGTGGGACATCTGGTCACTTCCCATTTTTGCTGCAATCTAGAAAAGCAGAGCGCATGAATCTGAGCACAACATGTCATAAATCCAGGATGTTACCAATCTGCACATACAAAGGCTTCTGTACATTACAGCCCTGAAACAGTGGACTCGTAATAGAAGCCCTGTTGACAACCACAAGTCAGTGAGTATCCAGTGTGACTCAATTCTTGAAACATGAATGACCCCCCTGCCCGGTCATCTGCCGTTCTGTCTACTGTAGGTCAATGTGATCCAGACCCTACCCTGAAAGCATAGGCCTTGAGGCAGGGTACACCCTGGACAGGATGCAATGTAGTCACTCTCACACACACTCTCAGGGCAATTTAGAGGCACCGACTGACACACACCAGTGTAGAACATAATTACATCGCAGTTTGCAAGGGAAGACAGCACAAGCACCGATTAATCCACCTTCTGCAGCATTGCACAATGGCCAAATCCAAGTAGTTACTTGCGGCTGCAGAAACTCCACATTCCTATTTGACGCCGCAGAATAAAAGGAAGTCATTTTCACCCTAGACCTTCCAAGCCTTTTACCCTTCCTGCTAAAGGATACAGTTTCAAGAAAATTGCAGGCAATTGAAGGATCCCTTTACCTCAAAAAAAAAAAAGATGTCATCATGGAATATTAAGATCACAGTGTGACCAATCAGAAGCTTTCAGCACCTGAAGGCATCATTATTTCAACTTCAGGGATCTGCTTTGTGTGAAAAGGAAGACAGACTCACAGCCACGAGTGGAACATTGTGGGGAGCTGCTGGTTGGGGGAGGTGGGGCAGTATGGGTACTGAGAGACGCCCTTTCCCTGAAGCTAAGTCCGCTTCCTTGGGAATGCACGCACGGAATGCCGGCAACGCAGGAGCACCGATAAATCAGGAGGCTGCGGGGGGAGGGGGTGGCCGGAGCTCACAGGGGAGAGAGACACAGGCCCTCAGCGGAATGCTCCAGAACAACCAGCTGCTTGTTGTAGGGGGGGACAAGGGCCACACTTAAAAACAAACCCACCAACATGGTTGAAGAAGAGAACTGAGTGCTAAACTGTTCAAATTATAGTGGTCACATACAACAGTAACTAAGCGAGTGGGGTTGGTTCAGGTTGAAAACTGCTCAAAGTTGTAATTCTTTCAGCTATATCTGATACTACTGCAAAATTAAAAAAAAACTGATTAAAATAGGACTCTGAAAGTATCAGAAACTACTTAAGCACAATAAATTGTCAGGGTATGACTTTAAATCTGAGCAAGTTCTGGACAAGTTCTGAATGCATTTCCGCTTAGCAGTCAACATTTTTACACAAAATTTAAACTTAAAACAACAAGTACAAACAATGTAAAATGTAGTAATGATGTACAGACTGCATTTTGAAAATATGTAATATTGTGTAATATATTACAGTGCAAAGCACTTAAGACAGAAGACTCCAAGCAAAACAATCACTGCATGAGGCACTACCACATGTAAACACTGCTACATTCTTATTAGCCAACATAAGCAGGACTGTTTTCCACTGTAAATCAGTAAAACCATGCAGACGCTGCTTACAGAAAATGAGATCACACTTAGTTTCACTTCCTCCAACGAGCTAACAAAAGCAAAAGACGCAACCTGTCTGTCAGAAAGACCCCAGCAGAGGGTTAGCCACAAATGTCACAATGTGAGAAGTACAGGAAAAGGTTTTTTTTTTTTTTTTTTTTTTTTAAAGTTTCAGAAATGGGGACAAACTTGGAAAAGATGCCTGCATGTCTGACTTACTAGCGACTAAAGCAACAACAAACATCTTCCACAATTTTGCAGCGGTATTATTGTACAATAATTAGTACTGTAGAAATGATCTAGGGATTTCCATTGTTTCTCCAACAAAGAAACTAAAATATACATCCACCAATGGTTCACTCTGGTATGAAGACTCCATAGCACTAGGAATCTACAGACAAAATAAACAATATTGCTGGAAAGAGTAACACTAATAAACCTAGCATGTTAATGCTTAGCTTGTAAACAAACCGGTGTTACATAACCATGCATTTAAATCAGCTGTTGTGTGAGAACTAGCAGGAACTTAATAATAATTATTAAAAAATGGTTTGCTCTTGATCTTTTTGGCTTCAATAAAGGTGATTGTAGCAACCATAGCAACACAGCCTGTAGGAACTCCTCAAAACAGGGTGTAATGGAACATTCCGTATACCACCTCACCTGTTACCTGTGTTTGTTTCGCATAGGCCTTAATCCAAACTTCAAAGGCCCAAACCCAAAAGGTGAAAATTAAAATTCTCAGTCTCGAAACTGTCAAAAAGCAAGCAAACTAATGGATTACCACCTCACAATTACAATTTGTTTCTGTGATCCAAAAGGTTAAAAGCATGTTGATGAAACGGAACTCCAGTAGGAAAAACCAGTTATGCTGGAAATATCAGTGTCGTCTGCAGCAAACCCTGCTTCACAATAACAAATACAAAAAACGTCAGGTTTCCGTTGTTCCGTTCATACAACAGGCAAACATCCAAGGCCTCCAGTGTGGGAAAAGGAAACACTGAAATGACAGTTATAGTGGTAGTTTGACACATCTTGAAATTAATTATGAATTACTGTCATCCCCCTTACCAAGTCAGTAATAACAGCGCAATTTGTGCATCAGGTTTGAACTCATTCTGAACTTCTACTGTAATGCTGCGCAGACCTCCAAGGGTGGACAGAAAACCTTTAGAAGTTGACTCCACTTTGTGTGTAGAGCTGGATCAACATGACCTGAGAAATGAGGAAAATCTCACTCCTCCACAAATGTCATTTAAACATCAACAGCGTGGAGGAAGATGCCACGCTGTTTCAACCTACAGCTATAGCGTAAAGCAAAAAAAAAAAAAAAAAGTTGGAGTATTGTAAGTGCCACTGACTGATAGCAAAATCCTGACTGTTTTTATAGTAAGGAAGTGTACAGAAGTTGTTCTGACATGCATGTCTTTGGACTGCTTAAGGAAGCCCACACAAACTTGGGGAGAACATGCCAGCTGAATACAGACCATACCAAATCAAATCAAAAGAGTTTATTTATCACATACATACTAGATGCACACACAGGAGCTACCAGGCACCAGTGCTAACTGCAGTTTCATTTTAGAAAAAAGGTATTTAACAAAAGCAGTTGTGGTGAAAAATGAAACAGTTGTGTGAAATGTTATATGTGAAGTTACAGTGGAGGAAAGTGTGGTGATAGCGCCAAGTGACACTCATAGGTCAGCCAAACGGGACAACAGGTTTATAAGTGAGATATGATGTCTGAGGCCTAAGCACACCAAGACATGGACATCTGAAGAAATCTCGAAAAAATTCTTCATTTCTAAACACAATGTGTTTTTTTTTTTTAACAATCTTCACCTTTCCAGAGATTTTATTGATCTGTTATAGACTGAGATTTCATTATCTAACATATTAAGGCTCACTAAAAAAAAGTGCATTTGAACTTTTATTCTCCCCAAACTCGTCCAAGCCTGTGGCATCTCCACGTGGGTAGAATCAGTGGCGCTGGGCAGTGGAGGTCTTCATTTAAGCAACACGTGTCCATGGAAACAGGAGAACAAGGGGGTCGAACTAAACTGTTATTTCACCACACTCAACACACACAATATTAATAATTTGGAACTAAATTCATGTATAATAAATATCGGAATGAAACAGCTGCAGAGACGGACTGGGGAACTAACTGAGCAGAAACTTCAGCGACGATATGACGCGGGCTTTACACATGCGGGCAGGCGGCTGCGGGGGGTAAAAACCCGGGTTTTACCCCGGGGACACACTGCTTTGACCCCCTCCCCCTCAAGAAAAATTGGGGGGGGCACACCGTTCGCCGGGACTCGCGGCACAACAGGTGGCGGCGCGGCGGGAAACCGAGTCCCAGCGAGCTCTACACGGAGACAGTTTGCAGAACTGAACATTTCCAGCGTAGGAGCCAACTTTCCCAACCGTGTGTGTGCGTGTGTGTGTGTGTGTTTGTTTCTACGAGGGGAGGGGGGGGGTCGCTGGTTAAAACGAGCCCCCTACCCTCCCCTCCCCCCGCAAGGCCCAACTCCCCAGAACTCCCATCGGAATTCTCACGCGAAGCTCCTCCCGCCGCTCGCCTCACCTGTCGGGCCCGATGTAAGGCGTCGGAGAAGCCGTCCGCTTTGGTCCCGGCCTGCGGCGCCGAGGCCTGTCCCTGCGCCAGCTCCGCCATCATCATCATCATCGTCGTCCCTCACGGCAGCTCTCGGGCCGGGGGGGGGGAGTGGGAAAGGGGGGGACACCTCTCAAGAGTCGCGAGCGGATCAAGGAGCAGCACGCGCCGACCTCCGGAAGCGGAAGCCACGCGAACGAGAATAAACCCGTGTAAGCATCGCGAGATGTGGGGGCAGCTTGAGAAGGCTGAACCATGTGGAAACTGATGGACTGTAGACCGGAAATAGGAAGGCAAACCACGTGAACGATATCGCGCTCTGTTGCGCTTAAACTGCTTCGATGTACTTTTGAAAGTTACAAATTATTAATATAGCACAAATCTACGTCTGGAGTCTGAGGCTCTTTTTCCATCTTTGTTCGTCAAATTACTGCTTCAATGAAATACGCAGGCATCTGCAAAACTAAACTGAAAAATGTTCAGTGGTCATCTTGGAATCAGTCTCTTGCATCATTATAAGTTCAAGTGACAGAATCATTGAGTCATTTTATTTACACTTTGTGTTGGATATGAATCTGAATGATTCTGTCCCTTGAAATGGCAGATATTTTTGATTTGTACATTTTGCACATCTTAAACTCATGCCTTCATAACATGGGTGCAAATTCTGGTTGAAAGTAATACTTAAAAACCTTCATTGCATTTATAGAGGAGCTCAGCCTACATGCAAAATGTATGTGAAAATAGCAAATAAGTTTCACCAAAATTCAACCAATACAAAAACTAATACAGTTTGACTATTGCAAACTTGACTTATTTAACTGGAAAAGCCTTGGGAGAACTTTTTAAATCCAAAGTTACATGTGTTTAACAAATATTGAATTGTTCACATGTGTAGATTCTCTCATTTTGAATTCTGACTGTCTTTCTATGCTCAGCATTGTAAAGTGAAGGTTAGATTACACACAGTAACACTATTCCTCATTGCAACACCTGCAGAGACTTGGATGGTGCAGAGACACAAAATAATTGAACACTGAGGCATCAGAGTGTCAGGTTTCTCCAGTCTGCACATGTGGAAACATCTAACCCACCGCCATCTGGCAGAATTATGTTATCTGGAAGATAGTGCATTTGGTATGTTTAAAAAGTCCACCAATTTATAGCCAAATTATGCAAAATGGTTTCTGGGCCTGGATATAGCTCACATTCAATATTTTAACTGTGAAATACAGTTCATATTTGCTTATTTCATATATGAAATGACAATGCCAAGGTGTTTCTTGAACATTACATACTCCATTCAAAATACAGTATATCCATGAAACATACAAAGTCCAAGAAAAAGTTAATACATTTAAATGAAGGAATTAAAAATGCACTCTACACATACGGTTCACAAAATAAACTTAAATATAATAAAGACAACAGCTAATATATATATAATATATATGGTAATGCACTACTAGATGTCCCATAGTAATGTACATCCCTGCAGTGGGACTTAGATGTGGGCTTTAATCTGATTCAGTTTGTATGGAGTTTGTGTCTTGTCCCTGTATTTGCATAGTTTTAAATCCGATTTCCTCTTAAAGTCCAAACATGTTTATAAATTAGCACATCTAAATTATAAATTTGTGACTGTGTGTTACAATGCCATGTACTCTGAATGGGTAGATAATTGTAACTGTAACTAGCATTAAAAGTTGACTTGAACAAAGGTATCAGGTAAATTTGAGTTAACATTACTTTACAGGTTTAGTAATAGGCTCGACATTTCTACAGTAAGATCATACTGTTGAGAGTTTTAACTTCAATGGAGGAAAGGAGTCAATTTGTCCAGCAGTGATCATAAAGTATACATGGATATATGCACCAAATCACTCCGTCATCACCGAGCAGGTAGCCTGGAAGGACAGTCCTACCTGTGCTGAAAAATGACCCTTTGTTTTGTCTTTGAAGAAGGTACTGGACAACTGGACCATTTAAGTTGCATTACTGTGTGATATTCCTCATTGTGGTAGCTAAACCGATCAGCAAAGCACAAAAAATGGCATTTAAGGTCACCCAAAACATTATAACCTATGGATTTCGTTTACTGTACATTTCATTCACTGCGTTTATTTTATTCATTGAGTCATACACATTAGGATGGTCCCAAAAACACAGTGGATTCAGTCTGTCATAAAAGCTATTAAAACAAAATCTAACATTGGACTCTGTGGTATAATTGTTAAGCATGAAAATAAGTCAGATTACAAAATTCTGAAGTTTACATAATACTTTTATGCCCACAGAAATGTATGTGATGACTGAATGTTAGTCATGTAGAATTTTTATTCTCAAAGACATAAAAAAGGGACTGAACCAAAAGATGGGTCAGACTTTCCCTGAGTCTGCTGCTGAAGGATTTACAGGCATATCTAGTTTCACAGCCCAAGGCCTTTCATGGCCCTGTCTCCTAGCCCGAAAAAGGAGGCTGCCATTACCTTAGTCAGACTGACACCTCCTAATGTAGATCTGCGATGTAACATAATTGATGCTTGGTCCTCACATGTATTGCTACCATGTGCTTGGAAATGGATCTAGACCGAGCAACAGATGAACAGAGAAACATTTTTGGCATCAAAGACTGTGATGGACGTTGGGAGGGTAAAATTATATATTCAGTTTCCTGCTCCCTATCCAAAGCCCCAGTGGAGTGTGTGTATTTAAAAGAGGTCCAGTCCTCTGGACTCAGGCCAGCATGTGGTGGAACCATTCCTATGATCTGAAGCATGGGGAAGGGGGTTTAGCTTGTTGGTTGTAGTGGGTAATTGGTAATTGGGGCTACATTGGGAACATTTAGCATTCAGGTTCAGCCTGGTATCACCCTACTCCCCTTCCTTTAGGTCCTTATTTCTCAGAAGCAGTTTTTCTCCTGGGCACTGGGGACCCCTGGACCTGAACTTCAATCTTACATGTGAAAATAATTATTTTACTCTGTCACATTGCCGTGAGTGTATCTGATCATCTGTGTGTGGTGTAGGAGGATATATGTGCGTGTGTGTGTGTGTGTGTGTGTGTGTGTGTGGAGAGGGGTGGACGAGAAACAGATTTAAAATAAAAAACACTTCAGCTGAGGTCAAGGGAAACTTTTGAAAATGCCCACAGGGAAGAGGCCACTGACCAAATGTCACAATAGTGATCTCATACACTAACTGGTTGAATGCTTTATTCCCTGTATCTGCAGATAATGCCTGACCTGCTCTAAATTTGTTCTCTGGCTTGTAACCACTCAGGGTAAGATGTTCACCACTCTCAACATAAAGTCCCAGTCAAAAGTTTTACTGCACTTGTTAGAAACATACAAAGCGTTAGTCTGAGATGTCCTTCACTTTACCTCTTTGACAGATCATTCTTGCTCAACTTTCATGTGTGGTTCTGGATGATGTTTTGCTTAAGATTAGGTTATCCAACTTCATGTCATCCTGATGGAACATCATGCTTCTGAAGTACACAATATTGGCCATACTGATTGAGATTGCAACAGTCATGGTAAAGATCTCGTTAGACATGCTTTCTCTTGTCTTACTAAATGGGATGGTAACACTCAGGATTACATCATTGCCCAGAACCAGAGCCAAAATCTGTCAGCTGGGGATGGTACCCAGGTTCCTCTGTAGAGTCTGGTTTGCATGATTGAGGCCGTTTTTGCAGGTGCCACTTCCCTGATCTTTTGAAGACGGTCACTAATCCCTGGATTTCCTACTGCAGTCCTTTTTCACTCCTCATGCCCCATGCCGGTGCTCCAGAGAGGGGCAGGAGGACCACCTGCGCCCCATTGACCTCAAAAGCTTTCTAGCTGTTTTCAAGCCATTACCAAAACAAATCGAAAAAAATAATTAGCATGCTTGCAAACTAACTGACAGAGCTCCTCTAGGGACTTTGAGACAGATGAGGAAAGAAGTCACAGCGGGAAAAATAAATGTATTGACTGAGATGTGCAGGACCTTACATTACTGATACCTGGGGGAAAGGAAAAGGTCAGGTTTTTGGAGTGGGTTTTAACCTTGAGACAGCTGGTTACAGGATTAGGATCCCATCCCCACCCACTGTACTTCCTGCACGGGATCAAGTGCAGATGTTCCGTACGGTCCTACAAATAAAGGATTGAGAGGTAGATTAAGAGTGAAGATGACAGAGGAACAGATGTGAAATGAAAGAGTGAAGAGTGTTGACTTTCATTTTGAATTAAAGTCATCTGAATTGTTTTGAAACATTGATTGTTCATTGTTTTTGACTATTCCTCTTACAACTGGAAGCACGGTAATAAGGACTTGTAGTACTCAATAGTAATACTGCAACAATAAAAACAATAGAACTCAGTCATTATGAACAGAAGTTGAGTGAGATACTACTGAGCAATTTCAAATGATAAATGTTCATTTTCATTTTGAGCATTTTGCACAAGTGATATAAATGTAGATGTAAAAAATTCTGGACATTTAGAAAAACTAAACTTTGTAAATAATTACAGTCTTTGGGGTGGATGAACATTTTTAACTGCAACAGTATATGAGCATGTGTAGTACAAGAGAGAGTTTCCTGGTTAAAGTTAAGGTTGTGTAGTTATTAACTGTATATTCTGATTTGCTAATTATTTAAAAACCTACAAGTAGATATTGATTTGTTTTGTGACTCTTTGAGTGTGGACCTTCTCTCTGTGTTTGGTATCATTGCCTTGTGTGTAAATTGATGGAAAAGGAACAGGGGAGGGGCTCATTAACCTGCTCAGATGGGGGAAGAACATTAAGCGCGAGGCAAAATATTTCAATGTTTCCATCAATATTTAATCCCTGCCTCCCAAGCACAGACCCGGCTTTGATCGTAATGGCCTCCCCCATCTGTTTATGGATGCTAAGGAGGGTGCCGCATGAGTGACCTTTGACCCTTTGCTCACAGGGTTGTCAAGAGTGCTAACCACAAGGACAATGAGGAGTGCTGCTAACAGGTTCTCCCAAACTGAAGTAAACATTAATACAACTACAAGCATAACACCAGAGTATGCATTCTAGTTTGGACCAGGTCAATGCCTCTTCTTTTCCACGGGCTCCAGTCCATCCCAGCCTGTCTGCCCTCTAAGAGTTTTTCCATTTCTTATATTCAGTCAGGAGATAAACCTTCTACACTGTGGGCCACAACAACTGGTTCTTCTCATGTAGGATAGATCACTCCTGCAAACAACCCTTAGAAAAAATCAGAAGGCATGATAGCAGTTGCCTGTTTCTGGTCAATTTATGGAATGTTTGTTCATTAATCTGAACATATTTAGCAAGGAAACATGTTTTATCATCAGAGACTCCCTCTACAAATATGTGATTGACCAAAGTATCTGACTTCCACTAGAACATTTTTGTGATAATTCAAATTAACATTGTAATGTTTGGTCACCTTTTTGCAATTTCTTAGTGCTACATGTCCATGCTTGCAAAATACTGTAGCTGTTTTCTTGACCCTAAGGAACCATGAAGCACTATGGGTAGACCTGCAAGCCGCACGGGTTTAGTGATTCAAACTACTGCCTTCAGCCTTGGAGGTTGGTTACAAGCTTATATTCCACTTTGTGCTGCCACTCCTTTAAGCACGGAAGTTACCATAAACGGCTCCAGTAAAAATTACCCAGTAGTAAAAATGGGTAAATAATTGTAAATAGCTTAATAATGTATGTTTCTTTGGAGAAAGCATCACCTAAATGAATAAAGGTATTTGCTTTTAACTTTTGTTTTCTTGCTTAAAGCCAGAATAAATCATGTGCACACCTGTAACTACATACACTGGTGTGTGGCACAGGAGAAGAGAGAAGTGGCTCCACTACAAGGGTCCTTTTGCATGATGGTCCCAGGAAGGTAAAGGTGGTTTGACTATGGTTCTTTAAGGGGAAACTCCAACTTTTACTCTCATCTGACTGTTACCAGACTCCCAAAGGGATGCACTGGTGAGTCACAAATGAGGGATAATTGACATGGTACAGGGAACATTAATCCTCCCATTTCAAGTCGCCTACCTCTCTAACAGCTTCTTCACCACAAAGAAGACATAGTAATCCCCATGGAGACCACAGCAGCATGGTGGAGAGGGACAACATACCCTTAAGGCAAAGTATGAACTCCATTTTCATCTAGAACATAAGGAAAAGAAAGGCAACAGTAGACAGTAACATTCTTTTATTACGCCACTAACTCCTTTACTTCTTTCGATATTTCACTGAGCTGCAGCTCCTCCTCCATCTGCATTAAGTCTACTGTAAAGCTGTTACAACATGAAAGCACTATACTAAAAAACAGGGTGCAGCAGGGGGGTGAAAACAGAACCCCTCAGGGCTCTGGGAGCCATGACAGGCACATAGACAGGCACCAGGCAGATCCCATCGTAGCAGTTCCTCTCAGCTTTTGAAAAGTGCATCACTCTGCAGCCTGTTATACTCCTTCAGCCTGCATTGGGGGAGCAGAAGGAGGGTTGGCAGATACAGAGCAACCAAGGTGAATTTTCATTTTGCTAATAGGTTCTGCACATGACCTATAAAGTTGACTTTATCCATCTTAGTTCAATTATATTTATTCCTCAGAGTGCTGTTCTAGGGAATAGAATAGAATACAACAGAGAAGGAAGTAATACTATTAGGTAAGCCTTGATAAGCTAACAGGTGAGGAGAGGAAAACAAAAAAAACTGCCAGCTTCAAAAAAGGAGAGAAAATAAACCAACAGGGTTTCTGTGTATGCTATTGGTGGTTACCTTTGATTTAAATTACATAATGCAGGAGGGAACAGACAAACGTATGCATTATATTTTCCAGAGATGCAGTAAATTCAGTGGAAGTTACCTTATGCCTTCCTTCTCAGTGTCCACATGTTTTATGTACTGTTCCATTACCCTAAACACTTGGTATTCTGGGTGCCCCCACCTACTCCATCCTCCAGCAACAGGATACAAACCTGACAGCATTGATCTTGATGAATCCTGACGCGTCACAGGGGTCGTAGTCTCCTTGTACATCCATGCTGGACGGGAGAGATATTCAGGGCTTAAACACTATAAAATGAGCACCATCAGAAACAGCACCTTAATGGAAAGTTGAGTATATGAGTTTGCATGATCTCTCCATGTCTACGCAGCTTTCCCCTGGTTCCCTCCCATAGTCCAAAGACATTTCAGGTGCAATGGTTACGCTAAATTGTCCATTATGTATGCATCATACAACACTACTTGAATGATTTATTCTTTAATACAGTGGGCTCATTTTTAATTGAATCAATTCAGGGAAAGTACCTTGATCAAGGGCAGGAACAGGGACTTGAACCTGAGTCTTCCTATTTAAAGGTGGTGGCTCTAGCCACTATACCTCCTGCTGGCCTGATATATATATATATATATATATATATATATATATCAGGCCAGCAGGAGGTATAGTGGCTAGAGCCACCACCTTTAGATCTCATCCCATATATATATATATATATATATGGGATGAGATCTTTATCAAATTCAAAAAAATCTAGTATGGACTGAAATTTTGACTTAAGTATTTAGTGGCCTTAATACCTTTTTTTACTAACTAAAAAAATCTGCTAGAACATTTAAAAGTTTCTTATAACCCGGTTTCCTCCTATCCTCCTCACAGAGATGGGAGAGTACAATGAATAATTAATACATCAGCATGCGATAAGTAAGTGTGATTGGCATCCTGATCTCACTGGGTATTTTTGGCCAGGTCCCCCTGCACTTATTGATGAAGCACCTCTGCCATAAATCCCGTTTAATGGAGATGGATACTCTGACATCACTCCCATCTCTGCTCCAGGCCTTAATGGTACTGCTCAAGAAGTTCAGACCTTATGTTTGTGTGGGAAACATCTTGGCTTTGAGTCCATACCAAAGGGAGGGTAAAGGATACTCACTGGCCATTTTGTTACATGAATGTTTTAGTTATGCTGTATGAATTATTCATTTTGTCAATTAAATCAAAGAGAGTGGTTAAATCTAAGTGTCTCCAGGTGTCTGCAATGAGCATACAAAGCATTTTCAGGTTATTTCCAGTGGACTTCAATATATTGGGAGGTTCTGGCCAAAGCAGGAACAGAAGGAACACCCAGGCAGATGTTCACAAAGACCAGTAAGCAGAAGCCCTTTGACAGAGAAGATGCACATAGTGAATATTGTTTGCCTTTCTTCTGTAATGACTGGTCTCCTCTCTACTTGTGCCAAATGTCTGAATGGCTCATGTGACATCATCACTTAGGGACTTTAGAGAAGCTGTAAAATATATCCACTAGCTGAAGATTGATGGTTCTTGGTCAAGATCACAACCAGGCTAATGACCACGTTAGCCACATGCTGTCATGTGGCCATGATGCATCATGGGAGGTTACTGCTTTAAATGCGGAAGAGCCATGACCAACAGGAGGTGCCTCTCGCAGGTGGCTGGGGGTTGTCAGTAATGGCACTTCTCTCAGTGGCCATCTGCTCAGTGTGCCCTGCTGTCCTCTAAAATACCACCTCTTGGAAGCACTGACTTGCCTGAGGCACAGCAACATGATACCCGGCGGATGCCTGGTGCACCATTACAGCCTAAAGTCCGAATTGAAGGCTTGGCTTTGTGCTCCAGGCAACTCTAACTGGTATGAAAGACCCTCTTCACTTTTGGTAGGGTGAGCGGATGGGGCAAGAGTCACAACAAATTACCCTTTCCCCAGTGTTTGTCAAACTCACAGTTGTGGCCCAAATAAGGGTAGTGGCACAGTCTCAGAAATGAAATATTACAGTGTTATGAAGGTTACTTCACTGGTACAACATAATGGATTTGTAGAACAGTTATTAAAATAATTGTGGAAGCCATCCCATCCAGGGAATTGTTTACCCTGTAGTCTACCCAGTGATTTTGAGATGGTCTCTGGGCCACCACAACCCTGACCAGGAATAGTGATTAAGGATAATGGATGAATGGATGGATGGGTATTTGTAGATAATATAAGTATCCACGTAATATAACAAACTGATGTTACAGTTTGTTCATGTCCAAGATTTGTACATCAAGGAGGCCTTCAACTGCTATAAACTCCTTGCATATTGTGTGTTGGCAAAATACAAATACTATTAATATGCACAACAATTCAAAATAACTTTTTATCACTAAATGTGTGCTGAGGGTCACCAGGCCAGGACCAGATTATATTGACCCCACTATAAAGTGTGGGATTCTCTAATCTACCACAAAGACCAAAACAGTTAGAAGCCAATAATCAGGGAAGGATGGTTGATAGATATTTAAACCTCTAACACTCAGATCAAGAAATACACATACACACACAGAGGAGACAACACTGGCACACAAAAGCAGACTAATGAGGTCGGGGCCTCACCTCACAAGCTCCTCGTTGTACAGCGACTTGGACGACTCCCGACCCAGGATGTACACATGCCCCTTGAAGACAGAAAGCTGCACTTTCCCCTCCACATTCTCCTGTGACTTGGCGATGCAGTAGCGGACAAACTCACACTCTGGGCTGTACCAGAATCCTGCAGAAAAAGCCAAAACAGAAAATTCATATCCACCTGCCAGGTACTAAAGCATGCAGCTTCCTTCTAATCTTGTCTCAGAACTAACAATCACAACACTTAAACTAGCTAGTTAAGCTAACTAGTTTCAGACTGCATTTACTTTTATAGATTTAGCAAATTCTTAACACCTTAGAAATATACAAGCTAGAGTCAACAAAAGTATATCAATAACAGGCAAAAAGGTTTAGACACAGGATGATCAAAGCACAACTTGTTTGACACCACATTACCGATTGATGTTCCTCAAGTAGCCGCCTCCAGAAGTGCAGTTCAAACAGCAAATACATACTGTAGGTAATCATATCAGGTGTTGGACTCATTTATGCAGCTGTCAGGAGTTTGTGAGAGAAATGGGTATCAAAGACATTGGTTTCAGAACCTTGTTAAATTTTAAAAGGCATTCAGCTGCTCTGAGGTACAGAGGGAGTTCATCTCAACACATTTGTGAACTTCCAATTTTGGATTTGTTTCTACCAGGACCACCAAGTGGCCAGAGAGCAAGGAGTGCAGCTCTCTTGCCTGAATGCAGGGAGTAATTTGGTTTTGTAGGTATCAGGGTGTAGATGCTTTGATCAACTTGTATGCTGTAAGTGAGTCCTGAGCTTAGTAGTATGGGCAGTCAGAGAAAGCATGCAGAGAGATATGGGGGACACAGGACTGATAGCTGAGTGAAGATGCAGACTTCAGCTCAAGAGGCACAATACTCTGAAGTGTTTCCATAGCTTGGAGTGGTTTGGCTTGTGCAGGGGTCACACAAGTGCCTTTTTTCCTCCAAACATTAATGATCTACTCTTAATGACCATGCTGAATGTCCTCCAGACTCATGCAGACTTCCCGGTCCCTGTGCTTCCAGGTGAACTCTACCTTTCCATCCCTGATGACCATACCCCCCCCTCCCCAGGTAACAACAGCTGAGACGAAGGAAACGCCCTCTCGGCAAGGGGCTTTTCATGCTCTGCATCTGTCTAATTCTGCTATCCCGAACTCATCACTCCAATCCAGTTAATCTGTCCCTGTAGGTTAAAACCACCGTGGGATGCTGCAGAATGTCACGTTCTTATTTCTTTTCTGACCAAAATCCCCTGTAGGAGTCAGAATGACCGCAAATTACATCATCTGCTAATAAGTACTAATACATATGGGTGAACATGCCTGGAAAAATTTATCCTTATTTATACTACTTTATATCTATATCTTTTTGTAAGGACCTTGTGCTATGTACTGTGATCAATGGAATGCAAGTTACTGATCAAAGGTGCTATAGATTCTGATTGTTATTGTCATTTTTGTACTTATCATTGAAATATAGAACTAATTACATTATGTGTGAACTATGTTTGCTGTTTCTGTACATTAAACCTGAACTTTTGAAACACGTATTTTATTTTGTGCTGCACACCTGTGTACGGTTTACAAAAGGCATCCTAATTGACACAGTTTAAAGCTAATGAGTTTAATCTTTGCTCCAACCACACCTCCATGGCTGCCTGCACCACTGTGGGACCCCCTGTGACATAAGTCTGTCTGTCCCATGTGGACCTAATTACAGGTGCTGAACAATCATCCTCTAATAAGGGTGGGAGGAGTTAGAAATTGCTGTCCCAAAAAAACAATGGAACCAGGACACCCGATCCAGGTTGCAACAGCAGGAGGTTCGATCCACCAGGCAGTGTACAGTAGAGTATCAGCTGGTGATGCAGGCATGATGAGCTCTCTCTTAATAATAATAATAATAATAATAATAATAATAATAATTATTATTATTTTTATTATTATTCAACCGAAGCCTTTGTGAAAGGTGATACAGAGCAATATAAGGCACCCACTTTTATATATACTCATAATAAAGGAAATTCACAGCCCACCTGAAAAACATCTTTGGACCATGAGAGTCCAAACAAGAGCATGTAAAAGAAACCTAAATATGGTCTCAGCTAGGAGTCAATAAAATTTGAATTTAAAAATGCATTGAAAATTCCATTCTTAAACTAGGATGTGAATTTCAGATATCACAATTTGGGATGTAAAATTCGTTAAGTCAAAATTCAAAGGGGTACCAAGAAAGAGCCTGGATCTAATCAGGCTCCCTCCTGGACAACAGCAGCATAGTTCGTAAGCTGAGGTGTTGAGGGGTGGAGAGTTGTCCCTGTGCTTTAAATGGACCTGTACTTGTCTCCGCACAGTAGGAGCACTGACAGTGGTGCCACCTACCATTGTAAATGAGCTCGGAGAACTTGATCCCCAGGTCCTTCTTGATCCGCCGGACCTCCCGGTCCATGGTGAAAGTCTCGATGTCCAAGTGAGCATGGTACAGGATAGTGCCCCCTGGGGTCTCATAGATTCCTGCATAGTGATGAAATTGGAAGATATCAAGCTTAAAAGCCTCAACTAAAAACAATGCTGGACTTATTATAACAACTCAACATGATTTCTATATTTTAAAAAATTTATTTAGGCAATATCTGTCCAAAGTGGCTTAATTATACTGAACTAAGCTATGAATGCTGCCTACAAGGTAAAGGCATTAACCACTATGCTACCTGATGTTTTGTAAATCTCAGTGATGCACTGCAGAGCCATCCACTTACCTCTGGACTTCATGCCGATGAATCGGTTCTCTACTATGTCAATCCGCCCAATGCCATGTCTTCCACTGTGGAGAGACACAGGATTTAATTAGCATGCTTAAGAATATACACCATCCTCTGGCTCTGTTTAAGTGCAAATTAAAGTGAACCACTGTGAGGTTCATACTGAAATGTGGAAACTAACCCAATCTCATTAAGGTAGGTGAAGATCTCTAAGGGCTTGGTCTTCAATGTCCTCTCCTTCAGGTGGGTCACCTTCACTGGCACTCCTGTGGGTCGGACAGGAAGAATTATTAAATAGAATTACTTATTTAAAGCCTGTCTACATGTGAACAGAGATTTGGAGGAAAAATATAGAAAGTTATAATAATAGAAATAAAAATAATAGCACCTATACATGCTGTTTGGTTAACCTTACGATTTACTGCATAAGTTCAGTGTAATCGTAGTGCTACTGTGGGAGCTGGGATTTGAACCCATGTCCTTTAATTACAGACACTCTAACTACAGCTTCATATAATATTCAAATATTTCTCCCATGACTTTTAAATTAAGTGTTTTTATGATCTAACAACTAGAATTGAAAAATCAGAAATAATTAGCATGTTGCTAACAAAATCCTGACAGTATAATTTCAGTCTTTACAGATGTCTGTTATGAACATGGAAGGCATTTTACACAAGTTTAAAATATACAATTTTTGTCCATAGCAGAGTATATGATAGAAGCTCACCAACTCTGCAGAGGTACAAGAATTGGAAGGATTCCTGCTTTTCATATGTGCTAAAAAAATTCTCATGAAGCGTCCGCACTGTGCTAATAATTAGATTAAAGGCTCAAATAATGGAGGTGTTACTGTCAGAACCCACAATCAGAGTTGCGTCTCCTTCCCAGACTCTGGTGGGACGTTCTCAAGGACCCTGCTCGGCCCTTTCTCCGGCTCGAGGTGAGAAAGGACACAAAGGGCCAGCGGACACAGTTGTAGGAAAAATTACTGTGTTCCATTCCGCTTTTACCCCCTCCCAGTCCCTCATAATGCGAGAGAAAGAAAGAGAGAGAGAAGAAGCGGCGAAGGGGGATAAGTTTTGTGGTGAAGGAAAACTAATCGTTGAAGAGAAAGGATAATGCGTTCCCCCTCCTCTCAAACACTGAAGGAATTTTAAAAAAAGAGGAAAATTAAAGTTGCAGATCTGCATTCTCCAGCCTCGCTCATTAACATATAAGCAGGGAACTTATATATGTAAATACTTTGACCCACCCCCTGCTGCGAACCCCCTGCTCCTCCAGAAAAAAGGGGCAGTAGCAAATGCTATGAAATTATCGCTTTACTTGTCACTTTAATTAGCCCCTCGGGATTCAACTTGGATTTGGTTTCTCCTGGGAATTTAGATGGGGAACTTAGTTAAAGCATCTTACAATTGAACTTTGCTTTGCTTAATTTTGACTTTTTGTTCAGTATCTTGACATTATCTGAACGTGTTTAGAACATGTCATACACACTGGCTTGTCATCTTACAGATACGCACAACTATTCATCCAAAGTCACTTTCACCATTAAGTCACAATCAAAGATGAATAATGCAGACTTCTCTTGATAGATTTTTGGTTTATCTACATTTAAAATGTTAGCAATAGTTATAATAAAAAAGTACTTAGCAAGACTGGTTATTTGGTCAAGCAATGAAGGAGAAAGGATTGATGAAAGACTTATTTTAATAGTCTTTGTTAAAATATTAAAGGGACAGTAAATAGTGTAGTAGTCAGAACTCTCCCTCGGCAACCTGAGGGTTCAAACTGTTCTCCTACTATAGTACCTTCCTTAAGGTTTCTACCATCAATTAATGCAGCTGAAATTACATACAGTAGTTACATAAATTAAAGAACAGCATATGTTGTCCAGTTCTCCAGTATATTTTTGTGGAAATTCAGTTCAGCAAACTCATGGTTAGTGATGATCTACCTTAACCGCCATTCCACCAGCTACACCATGGGGAAAAAACAAAAAGATGAGACAACATACCTTGACTGAACTCAATCTCTAGAACATCAGGAGTGCCGGGAGAGTCCTCTGGGTTCTTCGTCATGAGGTACAGGTCAGGAGGGGCATGGGTCTGGAAAACAACAGCACAATTCTTAATACAATGACTCACCACTATGAACAAAAAAAAATGCACCTATACTTGTACCTTGTTATGATTATGAGTTATGAATTTTGGAGATATCAGTTTCCTGTTTATTTGTTTTTAGTTACATTTTCTTTATAGCTCTAGTTTGTAAAGTTTCTCTACTGTGAAGCAAAAATTGTCTGCATTTCTATTTGCTGCCATAAGAGGACAGCAAAACACATTCAAGGAGAACATAAACTGAAACAGCGGTATACAGGGGATAGGTTCCATCCATCCATCAATTATCATAAATTGCTTTATCTTGGGTCATGGCAGTCTGGAGCCTATCTCAGAATTGTCTGGTACTAAGCTAAGAAACAACCCCAAGATGGGACACCAGTCCATTGAAAGTTAACTGCATTTAGAATATATGCATATACATTAAGTCATTCAAATGGGCCTGGCAGATTTTGCTAGGTTTGTAAAGGTGGAAAACCAGCAAAGAAAAGTGAAGGAATATGGAGAAGCTGAAATAGACCAAGACAGATGACATTTATATAGACTGTCAGGTCTGTATTAACAGTCCTTGTTCACCTTACCTAATGGGATGCAGGCTAGCCACATGGCTTCTGAGCCAGCACTTTCCACACATCTCTGCTGTAGTGCAAAGGATTTCCTTGTTAAAATATTAATTGTTTAAGCGCAGTAAAAACAGTGAGGCATGGGGGGTAAAAAGGTCACTTAAGTGGGCAATAAAGACAGACCACTGTTGGTCTCACTTGCCCATGGTAGTCACCTGATAAATGGCTACTGTTTGTGGTGCTTTTGGGATGGAAGGTAGATGTGAATGATGCTATGTTAGGGGAGCATGAAGGAAATGTAGCTCAGATGGGACTCATCCCAGTTTATGACAAAAATGTTTTAGTGTCCTGCAGGGAACAAAATGGTCTGAGCCCGCCTTCCTACATTGCAGGACCTTCACAAGGAAAAGCAGGCAGGAAACTACCTGACTGGCGAACAAGACAGGGAAATCCTGACAGGGTGGCACTGCGAAGTTCAAACTGTGGCCCAGAGTCTTCCACAGCAGTCTCCCCAAGTTATCTGATCAATGTCCATCCGCTTTAAATATATTCTGTACAGAGACCACTGCCAGATCAAATTCAGGGGTAAGTGAAAAATATCTGAAGAATCAAATATTTTTCTGTTTAACTGTATTTTCCTTCACCATTCATTTTTGTAAATTGCTGTTGAGGAAAAACATGTCATTCCACCCCCAGCCAATGGTTGGCAGTAACTGCCCTCAGACCAGTGTAAGAGAGCTTTTATTTTACTTATTTCCACAGTGTTTATAGCTCTGAAGTTCTTGAAGTTTGACAACTGATATAAACATGATTTATCACTGCACATACAGTATCCATAAGCTGAACCAACTGACAATCAGGACTAACTCAGACCACATATTTCTTTGTTTTAGCAATTTTAAATTATTTTTAGCTTTAATGTTGCTCTATTAATATAATAATGAAGGGAAGTAGATGCCTTACAGAGCATTTTAAATTTATTACATCTTCTTCTGACACTTTTGCAGGAGCAAAGTCATAATAAAATCATAGGGGGATATCTGTGTTGTTTAGCTTTCATTTCTAAGTTTAGATTTATAAACACATGGTTTCAACTATTTAAATAAGATCAATAAAAGTATTAAGTAATTACATAATAAGATTCAAGTTTTACACAGTCCTTACCTGTGTTGTAGTTACATGAATTATTATTTGTAGAGCAAACAGCTATGCCATGTATTTAATATCACTTTCCATATAAAACATAGCAACATCTACCATAACACAATATGGACAATTTTAAAGAATTTATAAATAAATATGCTTTCTGTACCTAGCCATTGAATGAATATCATTTGTCTACAGTTCAGTTGAGATCCTGTGTATTGTTTGTCATCACATAATGAGCGTTTATACAGAGCAGACATCTTATCTTCTGCTACTGTACATTCCTGTACTGTGGACAATGGGGGGGGGACAACAGAAAGCTCTGGTTCAATGCCTGAACCCTAGCTTGTCACACACAAAGGGCCCCGACACGTCCTCCTATTGGGGGGCCTGTCGCCCGGATCTACGGCCTTTGTCATTGGTGACACTCTGGTGTCACGGTGTCAGAGCGAAGATCTTGCCCCCCCCACATTGCAGCCCTTGCTTATGGAAGCAACACAATGGCCCTGGAAGGAGGTCCAGGGGTGGCTGACCGTGCAGCCCCTGGCCCCCAGGAACGCTCCCATGAAATTGGCAATTATCCGAGCGGTCCCTGACAGACCCAAGCCTGTCTGTCCCCAACTCTTCCCAGGCTGTGTGTGTGTGTTTAGGCGAGAGAGAGAGCGAGAGAGAGAGAGAGAGAGAGAGAGAGAGAGAGAGAATGCGAGTATATGAGTTTATTACAGGGCATGACATCACCAAAGGCATAGATTCCCTGACCTTTGTTCTTTCTAACTCCCTTCAGTACTGGAACATATGTGGATTATGTGGACATTGCTGCTCACATTACATTTTCTTTTCACTTGATTAATGTTAAACACTGGTATTACTGCAAACAAGTCTGAATTTAGCATCTCCAGAAAGAATTACCTTGGGATTTTCCAGGATTCCCGACTCATAGCTGTGAAAAGAAAAGATATAAAACTAAAATATCTAATTTTACAGTGTATGTATACAGACTCCAAACATGGACCTATTATGCTGCTAGCAGTCCCATCATCACATCCATCATCAAAAGTTAAAATGTCCCCTGTCTGAACCTATAAATCCATGGATCTCATATAGCAGGTAAAAACCCAGCTATCTGAAGCTTGTTTCTCACAAGTGGTTAAATGACCCAACACCCACCTGACGTGGATCAGGTTGGCATCCATACTCCAGGGTGCTTTGGGGGTGACAGGGACTGGGATGCCATGTTTCTACAGGTGTTGCGAGAGAATGTTACAACAAGCAGCAATACAATGGACACACACTCAGATGCAAGAATGCACGCAGGTAGAGAAGACACGATACCTGTGCATATTCAATCAGGTCCTTTCGGCCTTTGAAGCGATTATAGAATTCTGGGATCCTCCACGGCGCAATGATCTGGAGATGAAAGTGAAATCTTTCAAATCACACATTCAAAACAAAATGTAGACCCTAAGCTAATTCTTCAAAACAGTCTTGGTGCCTTTGGAATAACACAGAAAGTGACAGCATCATTGTGTTTATTAATGTGCTTGTATCCAACACCTGGGCTTCAGGGAGGCCAGGCACCACCGAGAGACCAGGAACTGCCCATTTTTTCAGTATCTGCCTGACACTCACCTGCACTGAGGGGTAAAGGGCATAGCAAGTCAGCTCAAAGCGAATCTGATCATTTCCCTGAAAGAAAAAAAATGTTCAGTTAGATTATTAAAAACTTTACTGTTAATTTTTATAACAATTTGAGCCTTAACCTTCTGGTTATACACTAACAACCCCCTGTGTGCAACTTAAAGTATAACTAAACCTGATAATGTTCACCTCTGCTTGTCCTATAGAAACCAGTATATTAAATTTTTAACCTGAACGAATATAGCAAAAATGACCCACCTGCATTAATGACTAAATCATGGTCAGTAGCTAAGAAGAAAGACCACCAGCTAGATTAAATGCTCTTTCTGCTACTTTAGTACTGTGATATCATATTTAACCAATCAACAATTGTGATTGACTGAGATTGCCAGTATGATATGAAGTAAGAACTATCTTTTACAGTCTTACTTCAATATGTCACCCACATACATCTAACAAATTTTTGGTGAGAGGTGGGGCTGGCAACAGGGTTAGGCCACTGTCATGCAAGCCAGTTAATCCACAATTGGTACATCTGTTTATAAAACCAACTTTCGGCTGCTCCCATTAGGGGTCACCACAGTGGATCGGCTCATCCGCATATTTGGTTTGGCAGATTTTTACGCCAGATGCCCTTCCTGACACAACCCTCCATTTTGTCTGGGTTTGGGACCAGCAAAGAGGTGCATCCCCTTGTGGCTGGATTTGCATCAACACCCAATGTGGGGCTCAAACCCACAACCCCGAGATTATGAGTCACATGCTCTACCGACTGAGCTAGCCAGGCAGGGACTCAGGTGTTTATAAATTTTCAAATATAAAAAAGAATGAGAGGTCACCAGAAACACATCTGCCATCAGCAGAAACAAATCCTTTCATACACCTGTATTATGTCTCCCCCTAGTGAACATCTATAAGAAGTACTGAGGAGGCAATGATGACACAGTCTATACAGTGAGTGACATTAAGAAGAACGTTAAGAAGTAAAATTCAGTTTGTAAAAATACAAGATGTCTATATGTACACATATACAAGATTAAAATGTTAACACCATATCATAAATGTTGAATGGTTAAAAGGTATAGTATATAAAAGTATATTAATGACATCCGTCCACTGTCCTTAACTGCTTGTCCTGATCAGGGTCATTGTGGTCTTTGGCCAAAGCCTATTCCAAAATCAATGTAGACAAGGCTGTGGAACTACACCCTGGTTAGGCTATCAGAGGGTGGGCGCACAAACAGACACACACACACACACAAAAGACAATTTAGAGTGACCAGTTAATCTGAAACACGTATTTGGACTGAGGAAAGAAATCAATGCACCAAGAGGAAACCACATGCGGACCTGTGAGGGCCGTGTAAATTACTTTAACCACATGGAGAAATTAATTATGACACAGTACACACTTAATAGGTGCCAGTATGTGCAACTGAACCATTATAATTTTTAATAAAGTTCCAATAAGATGGAAAAGTTGGCTGCATACCTTTCCTGTAGCTCCATGAGAGATGTATTGCGCCCCCTCCTGGCGGGAAATGAGGACCTGGCGACGTGCAATACATGGTCGTGCAATGGAGGTACCCAGCAGGTATCGGTCCTCATAGATGGCGTTGGCCTGGACGGAGGGCCAGATGAACTCCTCCACAAATTCTGCTCGCAGGTCCTCTATGAACACCTGGGGGGAAGATGGTGCTTTGTTGTCAAAGAACATCTCTGGTATCACTTGCACTGAACCACAAAACTTCCCTATCCTCACTGGGCCATACCTTCCTTGCCCCAAGGCTCTCTGCCTTTTTCCGTGCAGCTTCAAAATCCTCATCCTGCCCAATATTGGCCTGTGGAGGAAGAAATAAATTACTCATAAGCTCAAGTGATCACATATATCCTGCATCTCATCCTGACAACAAGCAAAAAATATTTTTTATATATTCCTAGGAACAAAAAAGTCATGGTGAGGCCGCAGAAGGCTGTAGACATTTATTTCACATATACAGAACTGCATTTAAAAAGTGTTTAAAAGTGGCTTGCTCTTTTGTATAGAATAAAATCAATCCTCTGGAATGTTACAAAGCTAATGTTAAGCAAAAACAAAGTGCATATTAAGTGATCTTAGCCAAAAAAAAACACTGAAAAGAAATTTAAATAAACATGAATAAAAGCATGTTTAAAAATAAGAAGAATATATCATTTTCAACGGTGGTTTATCTTTATCAATTTACCTTTAGAAACCTCAAGTATTTGAGAAATATGCTGAAGTGTAGCACAAAGGGATGAAGATACATTCATCTGGAACTTGACAGCATAAAAACATGGCTCAATCAGAAGAGAACAACAGCAATATTTAATTATGGAAATTTCATTATTCCGGCCGGAGCCAGAGGTGGACAGGGAGGTTGCTGATCACATCTTGATGCTTCAGGTTTGTCTGGTCAAATCGAGGACATGATTTAACAGAACCGGAGGTTCTGGAATCAAGTCTGTCCTCCCAGCATTCCTGTGAGGCCCTAATTCACTTTGCCCCAGACAGTCCTACTCATTACGCCAGAAATGATTTTGGGAAACGGCCCCCCCTTGTTTTTGTCTTAATAAAAAACTGTTCATTAACAGCATATATTCAGCAAGTAATTTCTAACCTCATTCTGTTTAATAATATTCCACAGAAAACTTAATAAGCATACTGCATTGCCCTTTGGTTTTCCGAGATGAGTCATAAACCAGGCAACATTAATGAGTAAAACTTTTAAACACTTGTTAACATGGAGAGCTTCCAGTAAGTAATGCAAGCAGGGAAATGTTTAAGGAATCGAGCTGTTTCATTGGTCCTCTTCAGTGTACCGGTGTCGTTCTTTGAAGAGCAGAAATTAGTGCAATTGTTCCTTGTGTTTCAAATGTTCTAATTCATCCTTTTCAATCATACAAACATTTTCCAGCTCATTTTTTATTTTTCATCAATGCAATTTTTAACATTTCTGCAAACTGTGTTTCTGCACTCAGCCAATGGACAGCAGTAAAATGCACTCAGAGAATGAGACTGCAAGATTTATTCAACTCCTTTCCATAGTGTTTACAACTCATATGGTAATACTGAGTGTGCGTAATGAGTATGACAACTGACAGCGCTGAAAAGGAGTTTGAGAAATCTTTATCAATTTAATGTTAGTTTCATTTTTAGTTTTATTTTTAATTTTGAGACAGTAAAATTCAAAAAACAATTATATTCTAGGTTTTGGCCTTCTGGGTGCAAAAGAAGCATTTCTGGGGGTCCTTCCACTCAAAAGCCATACAAGGACCTGTCAACTATTAGTTTATAACTTTTTTGTTTGTGGGAATTGTGTTCTACTAGTTATTAATTTTTATTTATAGGTCATTTAAATCGGTACTTAATTATTTACATTTTGCTGTCTATCTTACATTGCCCAGCCAAAAAAAGGTCACCACCTGGTTTTAACTTAGTGTTACGATGTGGGGTTGCTTCAGTTGCTCAGGTTTAGGTTCAGCAACATTATGCGCCCAAAAAATGAGTTGAGTTGACTGTCTGAATATACTGAATAACCAGCTTTTTCCATCAATGGATTTTTTCTTCCTTGATGGCACGGGCATATTCCAAGATTATAACGCCAGGATTTATTGGGCTCAAATTGTGAAAGAGTGCTTCAGGGAGCACGAGACATCATTTTCACACATGGACACCACAGAGTACAGATCTTAACCTCATTGAGAATCTTTGGGATGTGCTTGAGAAGACTTTACGCAGCGGTCCGACTCTCCAATCATCGATACAAGATCTTGGAAAAAATGAATACAACTCTGGATGGAAATAAATGTTGTGACATCACAAAAGCTTATTGAAATGATGCTACGGTGAATGCGTGCCATAATCAAAGCTAAAGGTGGTCCAACAAAGTATTAGAGTGTGTAACTTTTTTTGGCTGAGCAGTGTATATGTCTTATGTCATGCATCCTTTGTATTGGGCTGCTGTATGGGTAAACTTCCCAGCAGGGATCAATAAAGTTGTACCAGAATCTGTTTAAGAGAAGAGCCTCCTTCACAGTATGCTGGTAGATCGTCATGTGGGTCATTGTTCCATCCTGCTTATTCTGGCAGATTTGATACGGCAGCATCAAGCGAATGTGCCATGACTGGGTTATCTGATCTTCATTGTTATCTCTCCGCTTCCTCTCTGTGCTGATCATGCCAAAAGCAACAAGGTGTTGTGTGTGAAAGCCCCTTCATCTACTGGTCGAAAAGCCCCTTGCATGAGCAAACACATTCTGCATTGTGAGCACATTTTCCCCCACCAGCTGCCCCCAGGGGTAAAGGAGGGCCCTTCTTGGCACAGAGGAGGCATTTGCATCAAACCCAAACCCTGCCCTTGGGGCCCCCCTCTCCAGCAGAATTAACAACTTCACTAACTTTTATTATTAATGCTAATCTTTCTATTTCTGGGTGGATGTGCTGGATCAGGATGTGGGTGAAGCCTCTTACCAGGTATGCAATGACATCGTAGCCCTGCTCCTTGAGCCAAACCAGGATGCAGGAGGTGTCAAGACCACCGCTGTAGGCCAAGACCACGGTGCCTTTCGACATGATGCTGGTTTAATGGTAGTGTGGAGGGCAGGAGGACAGCAGGGAAAAGAGCACCAAGAAATTAACACATGGCACATCACACAAAAAACCAACAGATGTTGTGAGCCTTGTGGGGTAAAAGTGCAGGTATCAAATGAGAGGGTGGTTTAGAGTTGTTATCCCCAAATAAAATGTAAACCACTGTGGGATCGTAGCTCTCCAGGAGAAAAGAACAGTACATATGCACAGGGCACACGCATGGTATGTGTGATCCACCATGCATGTCCTTCACAAAGCATCTCACATGCCAGGCTCTCAGTAAGCATGTTTATATGACCCACAGTGGGTGGAATGGATGGTTAAGGAACTGCAGTCATGAGTCACGAGCAGCCGTTTGTAGAATCAAATCCCAGGGAGCAAAAAAAAACTTGAATATCTGGATTACAACTGCCTCCTACACTGGGATTTCACCACACTCAATCCAATGTTAGCACTTTGGGTAATTTATCATAATAATAACAACACATTTTTAAGAAGTTCAAAAAATATTTCAAAACTTTTTTGAAATTTTATTTGCTCCCATCTCATCTTTGCAAAGTAGATGGTTTCTATGTTTATTTACCATTATTAAAAGTACAAGTATGAAGCCTGGGCAAAATGGAGGGTTGCGTCAGGAAGGGCATCCGGCGTAAAAATCTGCCAAACCAAATATGCGGACGAGCCGATCCGCTGTGGTGACCCCTGATGGGAGCAGCCGAAAGTCGGTATAGTATTAAAAGTACAACTATGATTTTGTATTTTGTGCAGTTTTAAAGCTCCATTTATGCAATATACTTTATTAATGACCTGGTATAACGCTAACTCGCTAAGCCTCCATGTCTCAAAAACGACTAATATTAAAAATACAGCACTGCAGTTAAGTCACTTTAATTGTACAATACAGTAAATGGTTTTAAATACTAGGGTTTTAGGATTTTAGGTGTAAATACAAACTATAATGTATATTTAACATTCTATGCACAGCTGACACTTCTGTCCAACGCGATTTAAAGGATTTGATCAAATGCAAGTGAGCATTTAACTGGAGTAATTCAGGATAAGTGCCTTCATCAAAGGTGCTTCAGTAACACCAGAAAATGGGACTCGAACCAACAAGCTCAAAGTTACTAGTGCACGACCTTAACTACCACAGCCCATAAACCTGTACGTTTACTTTTTAAAAACCGAGCAGTTGGAGTTTCTACACCAAGGCTTCCACAGTGCATGCGATGATGATGATGACGATGATGATGAAACCCCAAATGATGTAACGCTTCCCGCGAACTTCGTCATCATGTAGGGCAGCTGCACATCTGTACGTTGCCGGACCCTCCGCTCACACCGTCTTCTGTTCGACTGCATTCTGGTACATTCTATGAAATTCCTGCTGTGTTTCATCGGCTTTTGTTTTGTCAACGTTTTCACTCCTCGAGAATGTCAGCGAAAAAAACATCCACTGTCCAAAATTATACTTTTATGTTCAGTTACACTAACTTTTAAAATTATTTGACGTAAACATATTTCTAAATACAACGCCTCAGATTAACAGATCAACAGCTCCTTGCTAAGCGATCAAAAAGAAACGAATGTAGTGGCACTTGCTCTGCCGACAAAACCAAACCGTTGGGAAAATATAGACGCGGCATATTTACCTCAGAACTGTGACGAAGGACATAAGCATTTTTTTAACTCTCCGATTAAAAATAGAGACAGTCGTTCGGTTTCGTCAGCCAGCTGCACACTCAGGTGACCACAAGGCGTATTTCATGCTTCACATTATGTGCTTCAGGTAGAAATGATACATTCTTACCGTTTAGACAGTCGAACCGGTGTCTGGACTGACGCTCACAGCCGAACCTGGGACAGAAGCGCTGAACTGTAAATCTGTGCCACTCTATAAGTTTAAATAATACATTCTGGGGGGAGGAAATTTGGCGAAATTGGAACCAATCGACGTCGACTTTTTCAAAATGGGTGGATTCAAGAGGCCCAACCGGGAGTCATAGTTTTGAATATAGGCGTGGCTACTGATCATTAATAGAATTTAGTCGACATTCAGGTCCTTGTTTGACTGATTGCGTCATCATTCTGCTAAACTTTACTAAAACGATGAATTCCTTCTTCACGAGATGCGCTCTATTATGTCAATATTGTGAAACCTGGTTTCTGGGACCTGTGTATGGAATGAACATACGTAATGTAAACGATGTGTGTTCTGTCATTTTTAAAAACAACGCAATTGCATAATAAAAAAAGGTGGATTAAGAACAAATTCACAATGTATTTGTCCAAAATTAGTCTGGAATGTAGGTTAAAATTCTGTTATTAATGCCAAATTTAAGATTTTTCTATTGATCCATTATGATTATTGTTGTACTGTTTCATTCCCGTGTGTAACAGAGAAAATTACTTTTCCTCATGTCAGCAAGGAGCATAGACAGAACCCGGCACAGGACAATACAGTCCAGTCATGCACTTTCATTCAGTCACATACACTGTACAATTTACAGTCACAAATCAAAACGAAACACATATTTTCGGACTGTATGAGAAACCCCATAGGACAAACATGCTCCACATATATTTGATTCTGATTCAAACCCACAGTCCAGCAGTTGTGAGTTCCTAGTGCTATGCATCACACCACTATATTGCTCTGGTTTAATGCAATATTTGTCTTATAGGTTATACTGGCTAGGTTATGATCTGAAATTTTTGATATGCTGAAATTTTAGGGATGGTTCCTTTAAAAGGAATAGGCCACTGAGGCTGATCAGTATAGCAAAACATCTGCAGGCCTTTGTCTGTGATGTCTGTTCTGCACCAGTTTGCAAGTGCCATTCTTTGGCATGATTTTTCTCATAAACGCTTGTCACATTGCTAGAGTTCCTGTTCAATGATTCCGAAGCCCACCTGTCACCCCAACTTATCCTGCAAAGGTTCAGCAGAGCGACTTGTGCACCCATGGAGTCAGCTGTCATCTTCATAACATCAATTTTAAGGAAACCTTTCAGGCAGCAGAATCGCAAGATGTACTGCTTTACTGGAATGTCAAAACTTAATTCAAGTGATGCCTATAGAAAGGAGCCCTAATGTGGTAAAAAGCAAAACATTACTTACTACATTCTATAATTATGATTTTATGATTTATGTTTTCTTATCTTCAGTGTTTATAGTAAATAGTTATTGCCACACTCCTTCCTAAATACTAAAAATGTACTCAACAAAATGCTGACACCTTGGCTTTTCAGACTGTAGTTGTGTTCTATCATGAGTACATTAAACAGTGAAGTGAAAACTATTCTAAAGGCAAATATTTATGTCATGTTATATTAGTTTTTATGCTGCTCAGTAGAAATTACTTCATTACATGTTTTCCAGTGTTTGTCCAGTGTTCTAAGGTGAAGAGGGTGTGCACTGGATATCATCCTGATCCACTAATAGGGGTACATAACTTTATATTTATGTCTTTATCTGAGAAGTGTGGTTTTCTTTGATACTGATTTAAGAAAAAAAGAAAAAAAAAAAATCAATACAAGTACTTTCAGCTGAGTGTATTTTACAAAACATCTGAACCCAGGGGTTTTCCAAAAAGAGGAAAATGATGGATAAAACTGCAGCTACACATAGCCTGTGATACATATTGTCTTACTGATAGAGGATATGCTAATTGTCAGAGTGATCTTGAACTCAGCAATCACATAGCAGAAGATGCAAGGACTGAACATTTACTGTCCTGAAAGTGTAAACTGAAAATGTCCATTTTGCTAAAAAAGCACTACGTTATTAGTTGCTTGGAAAGCCATCAGTTCCATAGTAGTATTATTTTTCATCTTTAACCATTTGCATTTCTTTTCTCTTTTTGACACTATAAGCAAATATTATAAAATGTGTGGGTGTAAATTATATTCTATTAATTATCCTTTATTATTATCTAAATTTCAACATTTCCCCACATACTTCAGCCCTTAAAAAATTATTTTCAGTGAAACGATATCCCAGAGTGCACCACTAGAGGACACAGTTGAGAAGAGCAGCCATATCGGACAATTACATGAGAACATGCACAGACAAGAACCCCCTTAAAGATGGGATGCAAAGATGGCCAAAACACTAATTACTTTGCCATTTTTAGTTTTATTTGATTTCCAAAAAAGCAATATAAACCTTTGAATCAATACACAAGTTTTTCTCCTAAATTCTTAACATAGAGCAAAAACACTGAGCAACAGAAATTTCAGAGGACAACAACCACCTGTACTGTTCCACCAGATTACAGAATATTGTGATTTCACTCACTGTAAACTCTCTGAACTTACCCACAATAAGCAGAGTAGTTCATTAGTGAAGTACACACCTTTTAAAAAAAATGGTATGCACTCACAAAAAACTACATCTGTAAACTGTGGGGGGGAGAAAAAAAAAAAAAAAAAAAAAGTCCCATCTTGAAGGCCAGCAAAATTTCCAAATGAGAAGCAGACCCTCAGTCCCCATTTTCATCTAAACACCTTCCCACAGCATGTTGGAAACGGAGTGAAGTTTTGACAATAAGCTGGGAGTCCAAATGAGAAGCTAGAAATAACCTGTGATACATGGGAAACAGCATATACTGCTGATGTAAATGCTCCAATAACTACCACAAGGCTGTTTCAACCTGCCCACACCCCACCCAGCACTTTCACTCAACGAAGGAGAACAACAAACAATTATTCACCCCTGAAGGGCCTGCAATTTCAGCTGTTACACAAACAAATATGTGTTTATATTCCCTGATGTGATACAGAAAGAAGCTGCTGCAGCGTGAGCATGCAGCACACCTTCCAATGCTGTTGCCTGCATTCTGTGGGAAGGGGGAGGGGGGTGCTAGCATCACTACTGACATCTGCACGTTCACATTTAGGGAAACTGCAGCATGGACAATATTTAATACATCAGCCACTTCCTGGGCATATTAACACAGGGACATATGCGTATAGATACACAATATGTGTAATTATATATACACACATTAAATGCAGATGTTAAAAAAAATATAGGCTGACGCTGTTTTGTTGTAATAAAAACAAAAATAAAAGAACCACCTGGGGAAAATATAGTTCAAAATGAAAGTGGGGGGACCGAACAAGCGCTGCAGCTGTGGTTGTCTTGACGATGCTGTGAGTGGAGTCTGGGACACACACACACCCCCCCTGTTAGCTTACCACTCCTTCTTCTTCTCATCCATGGAGACACCCCCTGGCCCCAGCGCCACTACTAGCAGCAGCCCCCCAATGACAGATGTGGTCTGGAAGAAGTCGTACTTGAGGAAGTCGTGCATTGGCTTGTACGCTGGCACCATCCAGAAGGCATTGAAGTAGACATTGATGGCAAAGAGCCACACCACGAGTGTGAGGGCCGCCAGCTTTGTCTTAAAACCAATGGCCACCAGGATGATAAGTGCTGTGCCCACCATGTTCTGCAGGATCTGAGGTCAGATGTGAAAGGGAATTAAAATTAACATTTCTTCAAGAGACATGGCACACTATTTCTACATTCCACTCTTTGTTCATGTAGCGACACCTGGAAAAAAAAAACAAACTGTAAACTGCAAAAGTTACACCTGTCCCAAGATGTCATGTCACTAAATATGCATCCTGTAAAGATGCAAACAGTAGGCTAACATTTAAGATACTCAGTCTGCACCTTATGAACATAGCTAGAAGTGTGTTTAACTTAGCTTTTGTTTCTAAATCCAGTCATTTTTGACCATCAAGTATTTTTCAACTCAGTTGAATTAGTCAAAAAATACAGATTTATTCACATTAGATTCCATAAAGACCTGAATTAGTGTTACAAATTAGCCTTTTTTTTATTATTATTTAAAACTTAAAGCTTCATTAAAACTTTTTTTTTTTTTTTTAAATTACCAACAACAAAAATACCATTTCCCCAATCTAAGTGATGACTGTTCAGGAATTCATCCCAGAAACATGCAATATTCCTCATCTTTTTCCTGTTCATCAACACTCAGGACTACGAGACATGAGGTGTAAATGCTGTAAAAACTGGTTGAATTATTGCATTCCGACACTGCTAGTCTATTTTTCATTTATTATCAACTGGGTGCACAAACAGCTCACTTTCACTCTGCAAACAGAATTTTTCTGAAAGAAAACTGAAAAATACACAATTAAAATAAACGTGTTTAAGACAAGGTTCCACTGCCTTAGAACCAGCAAAAAGGAATGTTGTTCTCCCACTGATGATTGGTACATGAATATTTAAAATAAGAATTTAAGAAAAAAACACATGGCAAATGAGAAGCCCAATCAGTGAAGGGGCAGAAGCTGGGACAGTAGGTAGAACTTATTACTTACAGAGAAGAAGCTGGCATCCAGGTGCAGCAGGGTCATGAACATGAGCACCAGCAGCACACGCCCCCCCAGCTGCATGTACTGCTTGGGTGAACTTTCACCCATGGAGGGAACACCTGCAAACATGCTCTTCCCCTCAGAGCGTGACTCTGCCAACAGAAGCAGCAACCCGCCTCCCAGGGCCATGTTTCTAGAATAATAGGAAAGAAGATAACAGCAGGTGTTGTGATACAAAAAAGTGACAAATTTAATCCAGTATCTACAAACAACTCCACATCTACCTTAACAAAATATAAAAGAACCATAAAACTCACCTCATCAAAAACTTAAGGTCCCATAAAATGCTGTAGGCAACAGTCTAAAAGAAAAGAGTCATTAGGAACACTGCGATATGTTCTTCATTAAAATCAAAGGTTGTAAAGACTCTGCTGCTCCAGGAAGTGCTGGCAGTTGACTCACCTGTAGTGCTACAATTCCAAAGAGACCAAAGCAAGCATACTGTACAAAGTTCCTAGAGAGGACAAGAACACAACCACCTGGAAGGAAAATTGGGAGGAGGGTAGGATAAAAAAAAAGAAAGAAATCAGTTTGTCATCCCTTATGGTTCCAGAAAAATAAGAAACACACAGTAAACCATAATTGTGAAAGAGGGGGCCCTGGGCATCACCCTGCTATCAAAAACTTAACCCTTTGCAGAAAATATTTCTCCATAGCACAAGCAAAAGCTTAGTACAGAAAAAATGAAACTAAAACTAAAAAAATTAAACACAGACCACAAATCTGCAGATACCCTTTTTAAAATAATCCTTTCTTTTGCTGGTCCATGTACCTTGTAAGAGTTTTTGAGTTTCTAATTCAAGAAGAATCAAGAATCAAGAAGAGTTTATTTGTCAAGTACATAGCAACTGAGTATACCATGCAACGAAATGCGCCCTGATTCAACAGGAGACTGTGCGTGGTTACATTCCAGAAAGAAGAAAATTTACGAGTAAAGAACAACAACAAAACAAACAGTCAGACTTCATAGAGTACATTACAATTGTCCCTTTCGTAAATTTTTAAAAGCTAATTTTCACAGCTACTGATTAGGTGATGCACCCCCCATTCCAATCTGGTCCCACCCATCTAACCAGACCTGCCTGGACCAACCCCATCTCACCAAGTTGCCCTAGGAGGTTCAGTAGCACAAAGCAGGTTGCCAGGAAGTAGCCGCATGCCCAGGTAGCCTCAATGTACTCCCTCTGCTCATTCCACTGGAACCACATGCGGATGCCGTCCTCCAGGAAGGTGCTGATCAGGCACAGACGCGCCAGGTGGGGCAGGTAATGCTTGGTCACTCGCAGGAACTGTGTGTGTGTGGGGGGGGGGTATTTCAGGGTTAAATGAATCCATAAGGGTGCTTCAGACAGGCCTTCAACTCTTAAATGACGAGACAGACAAAAAGAAAGACAAACAACACAACTAGCATATAGATAGATCGATAGATAAAAAATTCAAGGAAAGTGGGCAAGATGCACCCCAATCTTATTATTTATTTTTGTTCTCCAGCACATGGATCTTGCACTTGTATGTATGTACGTATGTTGTGTCTGTCTAATGAACACCAAGTCACTGTGAACCAAAGCTAAATTCCCTCTATGTCTGTGCATACTTGGCCAAATAAATGTGAGTCTAAACAGAATCACAGAACCAACATGAAAGGTGTTTTTAAACATGACAATGTTAACATTTTGCAATATTTGGAACAAATACTGCACATGTACACCTATTTAATAAGGTCTAACAGTAAAATGACTCCTTTTAATCATTGTATTGATTGGCACTCCACTTTGTTCAAGGTTTATTTGTCATGGATGTACTAACACAGCATAGTAGTGTTGTCACCATGAAAAGTTTTTGTTTCCAGGCATCCAGTAAATAAATATGTAAATGAGTATAGAAAATTAAATAAATACTGAAATTAAGAGAGAATAAATAAGAAATAAGATATGAAAACATACATAGAGGTCAGAGTTAGAGGTTAGTAAGCAGGGATAGCAGACAGAACAGGTAGTAGCAGAAAAAAGCAGAAGAAAACCAACAACACACAGCAACCAAACCAACAACAACACACCACCGATAGAGTTTTATACAATGGGAGGGGGAATCAGACATACAGACAGACAGACTCCGATCGACTGTTTCCACTGTCCAAGGAGGGGGTCAGTGGTTTAACAGTTTTATGGTGTGGGGGAAAAATCTGTTCTGGAACCTGCTTGTCCTTGTCCAAACGCTTCTAACACGTTTTCCGGATGGGAGCAAGGAGACTGGACTCTGCCTTGGGTTATATTTAAATTATTTCCTTAATTAAAGCAATTTAGCAGCATTGCTGGCCAGGGAGGTTGTTAATGGAGATGTGGAAGGAACCTGGAGACATTTGGATCTAGGCTTTAACATCTCCACTTAAAAAGGATCATTAGGTTAGACTAACACACTCGTATAACTCAGAAAATACATTTCTACTCAGTGTTACCAAAACAAGAAGCAATTAATAGCATTTTGAATCAACAGCTCATCTATGCTTTGTTCACAATCCTTCAGAATTTCGTGTATTCAGGGTTTCAGAGCCATTTGATGGCTATTTACAAAGTCTTTCTGGGCACAGAGCTGTCAGGTTGCTGGGAAATTAAAAACTGAAAAGAACAATTTCTGTGAATAAGCAGTCATCTTCACCAAGACTACCTTTTCAGATGTACAAGAGCTGTCATGTTCATGAGACTGGTGTGTATAAATGATACTCATTCAATGGCAAAGATCAAGAATTTGCTTTATTGACTCCTTTTCCATCACTTGCTAAAGAAAAAAAATAAGTTGTTAGCTTGGCCTGAAGAACCCAGATGAAAACTAAGCTGAACCAGGAATCACTGGGGCACTTGAGGCAGCAGGTGGAACAGCGATTAGAGATCTTGAATATGAATTATAAGAACCTGCATCTGAAACCAAAGTACAGTACATATGTAGAAACCTTTGAACCAGGTGCTAATTTTGAAATTCTCTTGGGAGAAATAATATTCAGCTGTACAAATAGTTAAATAATTAACATTATTATACAGACCTAAGAATATAAGCTGCTTTTGAAAAAGTGTCATTTAAATGAACACATGAAAAAAATGTGATGTTTTCAAAGTTTAAAAGACAACAGGAATGTTAGAGGGGGAACCTATGTTAAATCCACACAAAATCTTTGAAATATCTATTTGAAAACCAGGCACAACAAAACTAAGCTTTCATTGCAGCAATATAGTCACCTGTCTGAGATTTTCTGCACAAATATAATATAGTAAAGTCCACAATGGACAGGACAAATGACAGGACAAGTAGCTTCTTTCCGTTCTCCATGTCTCACCTATGACAGTGGAGTACGGAGCACCGAAATGGACTGTTGCTAGGATACGCATAGGTCTCTGTCCACACCAGCGCTCTTTCATAACCACTTCTTCTACCATGACAGAAGCCATCTTTGTAGGCCATAAGGCCCTGTGGCCTGAAATTTATGACTTAAAAGCCTTGCACATTAATTGGCACACCAAAAAAGAAAAAGAAAAGGATGTTGTGTAACAGCTGGTGCAACAACCACAGATGAATAGCTCCTGAGTTGAAAACATCTTCACAGCAGACACTTTATTGTGTGAAAGGAGACACTTTGTCCCCTTAGAAACAGAGTGTCCTCACTGTGAGAAATAAACAGGTGGGAACAGCAGGTCAGAGATCACACCTCAACAACCCTTGAATCAAAACCAAACACATTCAATGCTAATGAACTTCCTGAACGCAATGGCATTAGCTTGAATCAGCCATTTCTTCACTTCAGACTGCACACTGCATTTTCAACACTTGTTCATATTTAAAAATGACTTTAATATTCACTTGTGTTTCCCTAAAACCTTTACCCAAAGCTTCTTACAGTGCCAGACAGGGCACAGCAAAGTTGCATATTCATTCAGTGACACACACACACACACAGACACACACAGACACACACAGACACACACAGACACACACACACACACAATGGGCAAATTAGAATCACCAGAATATCTTCGGACTGTATAAGAAACTAGGTAACTAGAGCACTTCAGGGAAAGCCATGCAAGAACATAGGTAGAACATGCAAGCTTGACAATTGTTTGGTCCTCACTTATTTATACAAGTAGAAAAATTCAACCTTATAACAGATGAAACATAACAGATCTGACTTTGTAATTACTGAACACAAAGTGAGCCAAAATGCAGACACCATGTGGGAAAAATTAAGTAGATCCTGGCATTGTCTCACAGAGGCAATATTACAAAGAACATTGGGCTAAAACTCCTCCAAATGAGACTGAAACTAATGCAAAAAACAATTACTTCAGATTATTGCTACTAAAGTTGGTTCTAAAAGATACCGAATCATGGGGTGACAGTTTTTCCACACAAAACTTCTGCATGTTGTCATATTTTCTGTAAAATAATTATGTTCTGAAAGCATGTGTTGTTTGCCACCTGATGCTAGATTTATGTCATTTTAAGACCTGGTAAGGATCCAGTGATCTTTTGTTATGTCCTAGTTTATGAAACCATAGAACTGAAATAGGGTGTACTTTCTTTTTCACATCACTGTGCTGTATATTTCCATGCTACAATCCTTCAAAACACAGAGGCCTATATGAAAGTGAAGGATATGCTCCAGGGATGGGTTTACGGCAGTTTGTTAATTAGAGAATAGGACATGGGAAATTTCAAACTACAATGCATTTAGCTTGCAGAAGACCATTATATTGTATATCATAAGACATACCGAGGCAAACTAAAGCAAAAATTTACCCCTAAGTAGTACCATGTTACAAGAATGTAGGTGTCTGGTTAATCTATGATGACCACAAGTTTCTCTTGAATTAAAACCCCTGTAACAAGCTCATAGCCACCAGTTAGTCAAACCCAGTGCGCCCAGCCTAAGCCACACCCACTAAGCCATCCACATCAGCAGAGTCAGGACCCAACAGCCAATCACAGTTCAACAAGTCCCATGTCAATATGGAGCCCAAGAGCCAATCAGAAAAGGCCTCAGCTGCTCCTGGTATGCAAGTGCCTCTGGGACAAGTAGGCATAACCTACTATTTCGTAAGTCATAACTTATAAAAGTGCAGAGCGCCAACTGTGGCTCTGAAAAAGAACTTTTACCTTTCAAATAAGGGTATCAGGGCAGAACACAGAGCTGCCATCTTCCTGACTAGTGATTCCTATGGAAATGTTTCATTCAGCTGGCAAGTGGTGCTTATTGTAATGGTTTATTGTCCATACACATGCAATCTTCCTCAGTTGTTTCAAACCCATATGTTACCTTTAAGAGATCCCTCACCTTCTGTGCCTATAAATTAAATATAAGAAATGAACATTTCCAGACACACAAATAAACACTCAGGTGGCCAGTGGGTAAAAATCTGGCATGGGAATAGTCAGAGAACACCCCTACCATATTTCAAAAGTGGAATATTTACCATAAAGGCAAGAAGAACACAAATAGGTTCCAGAAGTGGATACAAACCCAATCTGAGCCCTGCTAGCAAGGAAATTAACCAGTGCTGTGAATGTTTAAAGTGGCAAATTTTAAATTGGGATAAAATGTTTCTTGATAAAAGTGTCACTTGAGTGACAATAGAATAAAGGTAATAACACAGTATTTACACAGCAGGCTCAGTCTAAGATACAGGCTGTAGTGCAGCTCAGATAGACTGATGCAACTTGAAGCACAGGGATGGCTGACCCTTCTCCTCATATAGAACAGGGAAATCCGAGTGGACTCACATTACATCTGCAGAGAAACAGCCAGTGACCGACACACACACTGGTGCCCTTGTGTATGCAGATACAAACATCCACAGCGCTGTAATGGAACATTACTTCTGGTCACATCCGAAAACACATTAATATGGTGTACGGTTTAACCATATTTAATTAAATCACAGCTCCACCATTATGAGCTGTATCAATGCTGCTACCCAGCACAGTGCCATCATGTTCAGGGTCATGGACTTGTAGTGTAAATGTTATTGCTTTGAATCCTTCATTCTGCTTTAGTAGCTGAAGCTCAAGGGCCTTACCCTGAGTTGATACAGTCCCAAAAACTGCTGTATAAATGGGAAAAACACAGGAAAGTTGATTATCTAACACTGCACCTTGGATGGTGTCGGCTAGACACAATAATTATGATAATAATAATATTATACATGTTACTACAATTCAAACTTCTGTACGAAAGTGCTGCTGGCTGTGTCACAGGTGACATGGAAACCAGCTTTTATCCAGAGGCCTGCTGAAACCAAGGCCCTGAAAGTCCAGGTCACTTCCAGGGGATAAATCTCAAATGATGTGAAAACAACATTATTTCACAATCAGATTAGATTTTGCAACAACTCTGGGACACACTGACAGAAACAATGCAGTTAAGTCCTCTTATAAGTGACTCCACAGCCCTTTTGTATCACTGAGACTCCAGATCCCCTGAAACAAAAATAATACACAATAATACACAATATAATTTAAGGTTTGTAGAAATATGACATGAAAATATGCAAAAAGTAGATCTGCTTAGTTCGTTAACTTCAGACCTCTGTCAATAAGTCAGAGTTCTGTCCCCATTTGCTCATATTAATGGACTTTACACCGAACAGATATTCCACGGTTTGGTAATAACAGAAAAGCATCTAAATAAACTGAAATTAAAAATCACTCTAAAGCCAAGGGACCAAGAGGGAACTTCTCATCGAGGCGAGACACTGCCTACCGTTTATCTGCATTAATAGTACATAACAGTGTTCAGCAATCTTTGACATTTTCCAGTCGGTCAGTGAATTTAAACGGTTATATTTTAGCAGAGTTGCTGCTGCTGTTCCCCCCGCCTCACAGTTTCCCGAAGGCGGTCTCCATTACTCGGGAGTGTGGAGCGGTGCTCCCAGATTTCAGAAGAAAGATTTCGGTCGCCAACAAGTGGGGACGGAGCGCCGAACCTCAGTACCTGGTCGGCCACGTCCTCGGCGGTGCTCATCAGGTCCTCCTGGCCCATGTCTGTCCTCCGCGTCCCGCTCAAATCCCTTCCGTTCTGTCCCGCTTCCTCTGTCGCTGTCGCTCGGGCTCCTCAGGCTTCTATCCCACCTCGGCTGGCGCGCGGTCGCCGCAGCCGCCGGACTCCTAATGTGCAGAAAAGGCCGCCTCCGTCCCACAATGCACCGCGACGGGCTCCAGCCTCGGTGCTGCCTGTGGTGCGGCCGCGGCTCGAGGGCCCGCCGCGTGCCACGTGTGCCGCGCGACAAAACTAGAGGCGTGTGTGGTGGTGATGGGGGGGGGGGGTCGTCATCGCCGGAAAAAAAACAACGAAAAAGCTAACCCTTTTTTTTTTTTTTTTAAAATAAAACTACTAATAACTAGCACATTTCTGTTCTTCAGACTGCGAAAAACGAAATTTCAGCGACTTCGTTTAGCCGCACTTTTTAAACTGAGTTTTACGTCTTCATAATTCTCTTCGAGGAAAAATGAATGAATTTTGTGTGACTAATTAAAATTATTAAATCCTGTTTGCATGATGCAGTACACGTAGGGCTGAGTTTAACGGTAATAGAGAAAAATAATTTCATTCATTCATTCATTCATTCATTCATTCATTCATTCATTCATTCGTTCATTAACTGTTTGTGCAGTGCAATATGGCTATAGAGTCTATCCTGGGTGTCAGCCGGGGTACAACCTGGATGGAACACCAGTTAATCACAGGGCGGTGTCACACTTACACAGTCACACTGAGCAACACAGTTACCATTTAACCCCAAACACATTTTTGGACTATAGGAGGAAACCAAAGCAAGTCATGGATTTGCTGAACTTTGCCATTCATAGAAATCTAACTTTGTCACATTAAAGCCACAATGAAGTGACAGGATACAGTTGCAAAGAAGAGCTACAGCTTTGGTTACCCTGCTTTCTTACAAATGCCTCTGGATAAAAATAAAATTGACTGCAATCACTGTGAAAAGACTGAAGTGTTAAATGTCACCTGCCATCAAAACGTGCAACAGCGTGAGACATTCTGTGAAGGTTCAAGTTGTGATTAATGGCTATATTTAAGACGAAATCCCAAGCTATAGCCACTACACCACCTGCTATCCCCTTTGGCTCACCGTTCAGATGCAGACAATGTGCGGCACTGAAAACCGTAGGCCATTCTGGCTTTAGTGTTTATAGATTTTGGCAAAGATACACAGCTTTAAAACATGGAAGTTTGGTTTAAACTAATTATGTAGTGGTCATGTTCATCCATGTACCATCCAGTTTATTTAGAGAGGGTTGAAAACCTCTGACCGGATTCATTGTTTCATATTAATTTACATTCACTTTTGGAAAAACTACTCATGGACAAGTTATGTGCATATGCCAACAAAATACAGTGATACAGTGCTTGAAACAATTACACATCTTCAATTTAGAACTACCACCCAAACCTGTGCTTCAACTTTTTTATCTCTCTCAGCACTATATTCCCAAACAGGATCTGAATCACAGCAATGAGACTTACTGTAAAGTCAGACTTTCATACAGTGAGAACAAAGGACAGGAGTCTTACTTAAAACCTTAATTGTCTTAATTTATTAAAAACATGGAAGTGCTCCTTAAGTCAGAAGACCAGTATGAAGGGAACATTATATATTCAACCTGAGTGTCTCTATTGTTAGCATATGATAGCCACACACCAAATGCTTCAACAGCTTAAATGGACAAATAAGTGGAATTATGTACATGCTGTTGTTCTTCTGGGTTACTTGGTATTTTGTTTACTTTTAAACTAAGTAACCAATACCCCTTATGATCCTCCACTTTAACAACATTAGTACCGTATTTGTTTCCCTTCTAAACAGCAGCAAATGCAAACAATGAGATCACAGTGGGGCCATACCTGTGGAAGTGAGCTGTTCATTGTTAACTTACGCACATTTTATTTGTTCCCATACACAGTATAAATGTTTTAAACATTTACTAATAATTCAGCAAATAACACAATAAAACTGAGCACCCCACATCTGAGTTTACATTGAAAAAGGTGATGCTGCCCATATTATGAATACTAATTATGTACAATTTATGAAAAATAACTTTTATTAAAACAGAACATGGGTACTGCAGCTTTCATTCACTTTCCTGCCCTCAAAGCTGACTGTACCAAATGAAAGGCTCAGACTATGATGGGCCTGTAACTTCAAGACACTTCTGGTTTGCAGCCAAAAGTAGGTCCTGTACTGGCCTCTGTAGTCTGCTGTACAACATAAGGCAGGTCTGCCACTGTGGCTTTGAGGGAGTCTGTGTAGTTGGTTGTGGCCATCCAGACTTGCCGTCGGATGGCCACGGAGCCGGCCATGACCCTGCCAGACAGCTCCGCCTGGTGCGAAGACAGTTGGAAAGTGAACCGGCCTATAAGTTTGAGCTCCTCCAGGACGGCTGCCAGTCGTTGGGTTGATAGGTCCTCAGCCACCTCCTCAAGCAGCCTCTGCTGATAGTCCGACAGGTACCGCAGGTAGTTGGCTGTCCTGACCAGCATGCCGGCTGTTTGATACATCCTCTCCACTTGAATCTCAGTGAACCTCCAATGCTTGCTTGGCTGGGGCACCACTGCATTTTCTGTGGGCTCCACCGCCTGAAAGATGGCTGACATGAAGCGGCTGACCTGAGGCATGCGATCGTAGGCTGGGGCTTGGTCCTCATGTAGTCGGTACATCTTGGAAAGCAGCTCCCTGAAGGGCCGGGAGCTTGCAGGGTTGGACCAGGTGCTCTGAACCAGGTTCTCGAACTCTGGTACCATGCTGGGCCCTGGTGGAGGGGAGTTGGCCCCTGTGCTAGAGAAGTTGATGCCCAAGTACTTGGCTGCCCGGGAAATGAGTCCTTGTAGCTCTGCAGCAACGAGTATATCCTGTCCAGAGATATTGTTTTCAGGAGAATGGGATGCGTCTTCCCCTTCACTGGCTTCCTCGGCCTTCCAACCAGGTCTTATTGAGATGGGCTCCTCCTCTTCCTTCACGGTCGCAGCCAGAGGTGCCCTGACAGTTGTCCTGTCCCCATGTGGGCCATACCAGTCTTCATGGTCCATTTTTTGGTCCTCCTCTGGAGAGGAATTGGACACGGGAGCGGCTGAGGAAAGCGAGGCCTGGTCCAAGGATGATGTAGCAGGGACTGCTGGTGTTGTCTCTGAAGTCTTCCTCTCCAAGGCCTCTACACGCCTCTCTATCAAGGCCCACTGGGAATCTATTTTCTGCTGCACCATCTCCAGCAGCATCCGATCCTTGGTTGAGATACTGGACCCACGCCGTGACCGCTTCTCTAGGGGAGAAGTGCAGGGTGAGCTCAAAGAACTCCAACAGGACGAACCGGATGAAGACGAGGAGGAAGGAAAGCGTCTAAGACGGTGCCGGTGGTTCCACTTTGGGCACTTGGAGCACCGTGAGCAACATGCAGAAGAATGCCTCTTCTTATGAGACCGTTGGGCTCCTGCATGGGAACTGGATTGACCCAGAGTATGGCTTGAATTACACGGCTGCTCAATGGGTAGTGGAGTCAAAAGTGCACCTTTTGTGATGCTGGGATTAGATTCTACCTGTGCAGGTGGAGGGGAGAGAATGGTGAGCATGACAGGGAGCACCGAAGGCTGCGTTGATGTTGCAGTGAACATGGCTGGAGCTGGCAAAGCGGGGACTGGGTCTTTTGTTGTTTTTGAGGTGGTTAGGGGAGCTGGGGCTGCAGCAGAGTTAGGGGCTGCAGCAGACTTAGGACCTGCTTGGGTGCCCTCAGTCTTCCTTTCCTGTCTCTCCCGGTGCAGTGCCTCCTGCAGTTTGGTGAGGCGATTTATGCAGGTGCTCCAGTCCATGGCAGCACAGTGTGGACACTTGCCATACTCGAGCACAGCCTCCTTGGCATGCTGGATGCCCAGGCAGTGCAAACAGCGATCATGTGTGTCCTTGGAGGGAATCTTGTGCTTGTGGCAAGCGCACCACGTGAACTTTATGGAGTAGCTTGCCATGACTGACAGCAACAGTAGCTCTGTTACCACAATGGGTAATGTTCAAAAACAACTGCACTGGATCTCCTCCTAAGAACAAGGCAGAAAAAAACCATTAATATATTACAAACATCCAGCTCAGTTGAATTTCAGCACAAAGCATTTGATTTTAAAGTACATTCAAAAGTATACATCTTACAGTAAGAGTACTAAAAGTAGATTACAACAACAAACAAAACCATCCAAACAATTTTGAGTCTTGGATCTACATATGAGCACATATATAGCAGATTGGCCTATGATCTTAATGACCATCTATTAATTATTATTCGTCATTAATCGTTACTGTTTCAATTCACGGTAAATAACTTGATCAATGGTGTTTTAGCAGCATGAGGGACCAAAACCCGGGTCCTTTAGTTGCTAGGGAATAGCTTTAACCACAATACAGCAGTAACAGGGGCCTGAATCAAGAACCTACAAGTTGCAAAGCAAAAACTGCAACTATTATGCAATCTGCTGCTCCGACATTACAAATTCATAGTTTATCACTACTGTATATTATTGTATTAAGGTGAACAACACATAGGATGGAATTTGACCCATAACCCAAGGATATACAATATTTTTACTTGTCTCTCAAGCAGGCACGTTAAGTTATACTAATAATCGAATGTACAACTATCACCACCGTGATAACCAAAACGGGACATTTTTGCAAAGTTTAGTGCATTTAAAATAAAAGTCATTAATGAACTGCTGTATTTTTTTGTGCAGCTCCCTAACGGTGCCCGTTTGTAGATGTTCATCTACCGATAGATGCTGCAGGACGGGAGGCGTTCATAAACCGCTTGCTCCTTCACCAGTCTACAAAGTGGAATTAATACGTACGAAATTGTCTTTAATGCAGAAATTTGTGGAAAAGACCTCGCCGAAAATGCAGGGATGAACCCATCTCACTTACATCCACCAATATCGTCTTCCACCGACACCGCTGTCACCTGCACTCCCACAACCCCAAACACAACTTAACGGAAGCGGGCTAAACATGAGCGGAAGTGACGTAGTACTCGCATAAACTTCCGTCTTGTATTTTTGAAATAGGTCACAAGTACAGCAACCAGAAATTGCAAAATTCACAATATGCAGAGAAAGCAGAAACAGCGGGTCAAATACCTCACATCAAAGAATTTGAGGTACATAAATACTACAGTTACAAACGCAGAAAGAAGCTAGAAAAAGCACGACAACTAGGAACTCTGGGATTTTTGTAATCTTACATAGTCAAATATTTTTATGGGTTCTGCATTATGTAGTTCCCATTTGTGTATACAGTAAATGTAAACCACCCACTCACTCGTAGATCCCAGACATTCATTTTAATGCACTTTTGTCAAAAGCATTTTGTCATTCTCCAGTGTGGTCCCTTTGCGTTAGAGGCTTTTCACTTCGTTGATGTTGGCTTTCTCTTTGGTAATGTGGTGCAGGGACAATCCAACATTTCTGACGAATTCCATGTTGCTTTGCACACCTACTTTATTAAATTGTGGTTTATGTTGGATTTCTTCTTGTATTTCTGCAATCCTTTTGATAGATACTAAAAGAACAGAAATCAAGACATTTGGACTATCGCAACCTGTTTCTCAGCAGGTCCAACAACAAGGTTTGAAGCCATGTCACGGACAGAAAGGTGCAAACAGAAATGACGCAAGAGTGCAGGCAAAACAACTTCAACATTTTTTATAACCACCTGAACAGAAATGTAAAGGACCTTTTCTCCCTGTACAAAATATGCAGTTTTCATTTATGGGTCATACTCCTTTATACAAACCCTCCAGCAAAGTCAGATATCAATTCAACCACAGTGCAGGACAGCAAACAGGATACAAAGAGACATTGGGCAAATGTAGAATACTTTATTTTTTATTTCTGGCTGTTCTTGGTTTCTTGAAACCATTTTTATTGTGGTGACTTTTGAATTTCTTCTTAAAGCCTGCAGGCTGGCCCTGTGGAGGAAAAACATCCTGTAACTAATCCTCCCCATAAAATTAATGCTTTTTACACTGTTAATACACTTTTTCAGCAGAGGGGAGAAAAAAAAAAAATCTTTCTGATCCCTGTGATTTTTGTGATAATGTGTGCAGCCATGAACTGACCACAGTGATTGTTCACTAACACCAGAATACCACTATACAGTGTAAGCTCTAGAGTTGTATTCTGGTGTTCATCCAAAAGGTAGAAGTATAAAATGTACAATCAGTATGAAGAAACCCTAATACTAGAGATCCTACCTTCTTCAGGCTCACAGCAAAACAAAGCAAAGACCAACCTTCCTGCGTTTTTGCATGACCTGTGTGTCCACCTCCATTGGGGAGGCTCGCTTTTGTTCCTCATCACCGTCAGTCTGAAAGTCATCACTACCATCTGCTTCTTTCGCCTCCGCCTCGTTCGGTTTCTTCAGGGTAAACATGGAAGCTGTTGAGAAGGACAGTACAGCAGGATGGGTGTCACTCAACAACACATGGAAGTATCAAATGTGCAGAGCACTTCTGATTAACCATCTCTATCTTATGTAATGGGCTGAATAGGGAACAGGTGGCATAACAATTAGAATATCACTTTGCAATCAGAAGACCCAGGTTTCTAACCCCACCCTTGAAAGAGGTACTCAGAATTTCTCAGGTAAAACTTACCCATGTGTACACAATGGGAAATCATAACTAGTTTACCAAAAACTGCAGGTTGCTTTCAACAAAGGCATCAGCTACATGAATATATGGAAATTTAAATGGAGAAAGACCATTATGTGCACCAACTAATTCAAATCAAAACAGGACTGATTACATCTTTAAAAGGAACCAGATATCAATTTGCAAATGAAAAGTTGAGCTTCTTGCAATGCAAAGCAAAGGCCATCAGGTAGATGTAAGCTGCATAATGTGAACTTAATAGTAAATTTTACATTGCTTCTCATGCAAGTGATAAGCAAACCTAAACAGTAACAATATTTAAAATGCTTTACATTTACCATCACAATGGAGCAAGTAATGCACATAACACAAGATTGGTACCTACCTGGATAGAGGTCACTCATGCTGTCTTCTGAGTCGCTGCCCTCGTCCTCACTAGAGCTTGGTGCCCAGAACTCTTTTCCCTGCTTTGGTCTCATTTTGTCCCCCTTAACCTCTCCTCCACTGTCTCTGCGCTTCTTCTGTTTGAGCCTCGCAGGCACAAACACTATCCCCTGCTGTTCACACTCCTTATCTAGGAAGGGATGAAGCAATAAGATTTGGTTTGTCTTACAAAGAGAGGGGAAGAAAATCTGTTTTCTGAGCAGCTTCTCCTTGGGCATGCAGTGACTGTACACTGACATTTCTGCAGGGCTCGCTGATACCGCTTCCCGTTAACGTGTCGCAAAACATGGTGTGGGAAGCGGTTGATGTGCCGGAGTGTCAGCTTGCAAAACAGCTGGTTTCTGGGGGAAGAAAAAAAAATAAATTAAAAAAAAAAAAAAAAATCAAAGAGTTGTGATCAGAGCAAAAAAAAAAAAAAAAAAAAAAAACACACCAGATAGAAAAAGCATGCAGAAATATAGGAACCCAAGCATACTCACTCCTCAAGTTGTAGATATATAGTAAGCCATGGATATAATAGGTAAAATATAAAAATAAAAAAAAAAAATAAAAAAAATCGCCCTCTCACCTTCCCCTAATGTTGGGGGGGGGGGGGTGATATGCATGTGTGTGTGCAGGCGCGCACACCTTCCTCAACCTTGGGTCCTCTACCAGAGGCCTATGAGTTTGAGGGTTCTGCACAGTATCTTAGCTGTTCCTAGAACTGCACTTTTCCGGACAGAGACCTCAGTTGTTGTACCTGGAATCTGTTGGAGCCACTCTCCCAAGTTTGGGAGTCACAGCCCCCAGTGCTCTTATTACCATGGGGGATATTTATAAAAAAAATAGAAGCTAGAAAGATGTCAGGAAAAAAATTACTTTGTCTCCACAAGATCCATCTGTCTGTAGTAGTCTTGATCAAGGTTTTTATCCTGATTTTTTTTTTTTTTAAAAAAAAAAGATGAAAACTTTAAGTATACTACATGTAACTCAGCAGGGGCATCATTACTCTATATTATAGCTTAGAACTAACATGGAAGGAAAAACAAGCATTACATTTCAACAACTATAGACAGTAGCCAAAACTTCCCATTTTGTTTAAATAAAAATTATTGTATATTTTTTGTAAGTAATTTAGTTGTACTGTATGTAGAAAAATTGTTCAAAGTACCTTAACACTAAATCACTTTGGAGAAAAGTCCCATATAAACAAATGAATATAAATTTGAAGATGTGCAACATTTCTCTTGTCCAAACACCAACTGAAAGCGGTCCCAGGCTCCTATACTGTTTTTGACAGGACTTTGCTGCCACCTAGCGGAGATGTATGGACATGCAGGCCCATTTCAGACAATTTAGAAAGTCAAGTCAAGGTTTATTTGTCATGGGTGAACAACATAGAAACAGAAACCCGGCAAGCAAAAAAATGCATTTAAAATTAGAAGTAACTGGTGAACTGGTCGCAAATCCAAAACACAAACATCATATCCTAACACGAGGTTCCAGTGTCAGTTACTGCGCTGTGATGGCAGTGTCAGGCAACTGTGTGCTTTATCTGGAGCTGCGCTATGGAAAAATACTCACGGTTGCTTGGTGCTGGGCACCACATGGGGTTCGAACTGACTATAGTTGAACTCGGCGATGGCGCTCAGCTTCTGGTATTTCTTCCCTGCTGTGAACTTCTTCAGCTCCGCCAAGTTGAGGGGTAGCTCATGGCCATTCAGGGTACACTTAACCTGGCCAATTTGAAAATTGCATCGAAATACACAGAAATAAACTGAAACAACATTCAGAGACGAAAAGTATGGGGTGTCTAAGTATAATCTATATACATTCACTGAAATGGGTTTGACTTATTACCAAGCTGCCATGTTTCCAGGCACTAAGAAATACAACCAGTAGGTAAACTGAAGTAGCTTTCGCGTTTTTCCAGAAAAAAACCTCATCCCAACGCACGAAATGGCATGGGCCTGCTAACCTTTTTAGCGTCAGTGACCTGTAGAAAGGGATGTTCCTGGAGGAACGCCTTCACAACTGCTGGAATATCGTCCATGAGGCCAACCTGCGCAGGTCCCGTCGCCACTATCCGTTACCTGCCAAACAGCACATGGCAAAACCGAGAGGAAGTCGCCCTTCTTTTGTGGTGTCTTTTTGTAGCCTTAGCTCAGCGACATTTGCGCAGCCGCGCCATCTGCTGGTCTGGAGTCTGAAATGAAACGTAATAAAGTCTTTGACATTGGTCACAAACTGTACCCATATTTATAAAACAAAAAGTGAAACTATCACGTCCACTTTTAGCAGTTTGTGTCAGACGTACTGATTTTAACCCCACATTTTGTTCAGGAAATCAAACGTATTAAATCTCCTTAAGTACTTTCAAAGCTAATTCGTAAGCCTCACTTAGGCGTCTATAAATGTCCCTGAGTAAAAACTTTCAAGCTACGTACAGTTGAATAAAAATAACAACGTGTTTCATTATTCACAGTTATCTTATAACAGTTTATGGTTCTTGAGGGGATAGTCATTTTTCTAATAATTTGTGAACATGAAAACATAATTCTTTTTCTTTCAGTCATCGCTACGGACAGCCCGACCGGCCGTCAGCTGACAGCTGGTGTCACGCGGCTTGACTTCCGTCAAAAACAGTACAGTACAGTACAGTAAATTCCTGTCAAGGACTTTAAATTCGTGTAGGAGCTACAATTTTATATAATTATATAGGAACAGATATTTTTATATGTGCATTAAGTTTTGGAGAAAACGATCGAATCCCGGTGTCTTCTGAGAATCTGTACTAGTGATAGATTTTTGAAATTAGTGTAAGCTGTTTTGTGCTCTATGACAGACTGGTTGGGCAGTTAAATAAAATTCCTGGGAAGTCGTCAGGTGTTTTAAACAGGGTAATGATGTCGGGACCCAACGGAGACCCCAACATATCGCTGGATGGCGAGATGGATGAAGACGAACTCAATGAAGAAGGCAGGTCGAAGCACGGAAATCTATCAACAAAACGTGTTCCTGTGTTATTAATACTTTTTTCTTTGTTAAATAATCATTGCAGCACGTTGGACTGCTATGCTAGTGTGGGATACAGAGCTGGGAGAAGTACCTAACATTTGGGAGTTAGTATTTCGGTGTTACAATTAAATTGTACATTTACAACTTGCATTTCTTCAAATTGTAGAATTTTCACAGTGGACTGTGTGATGACAAATCAAACCGGTTCAGTTTATTAATGTTTGTTTTATATTCTTTACACTCTGTGTGACTAACAGGGATTTACCTGTAATGTTGGATTGTTTTGTTGATGTCTTTCTATACTTGTAGAGTATGCCACCATAAACTCGATGCTGGACCAGATCAGTTCATGCCTCGATGACCTGGAGGAGCGCAATGATGCCCTGAATGGCAAACTGCACGAGCTGCTGGAGTCCAATCGGCAGACGAGGAAGGAGTTCAGGGAGCAGCTGAGTGCGACCCCTCCAGGAGAGCAGGACTCACCTGGAGCTCCTGACACTTCACCTTCTAACGGAGAACAGGGGGAAAAGTGAGGATTAGTGACACCTTTAAAACCTCAGGGTGTTTTCAAATCACCTGTCCTGACTCAGTGTCATTAGGTGTCCTTGTCTGACCCTGTTTAGGCATCTAAACCTAAGACCAATGGTCTTGCTGAACATGGAGCATATGTTAGGTTTTATTTGTTTTGAGTAGACAAAGTTGCATTCCAGCAGTCATGGTTTCTGCACTGTTCGTGTCGAGCTGATTCATGTCTTGAGTGACTCAAAAGCATCCGTGTCCCTTTGTCTGTTGATGCACTTTTCTTTTCTCTGAGCTGTACATCACCTTGGAGAAAAGTATCTTCAAAATAAAATCGTTTACATGAATAAATGTAAATGATTCCAGCAAATTAGGTTTTTGCAAGGAAAAAGCTGAAATATTTATTGTTGGGTCTTATTTTCTGTATTAAATAGAGTTGGAACAACATCAGATATCTGTAAGTATAATAGGTGACCGATGATATACACTTTGGGTCCCCTACAGTTACATTTTTTAATTTCGCAAGTATTTTTTTCCTTTCATTTTTAATTGTGTTGTTAAATATAATCCAATAGCGGATTCCATCTGGAAAGGCATTAGTGATACATTTCAGTAAAATTCCTGATGTCTTATTTATTTTCCTATACCTTGTCAACTTGTATACTATTATATTATAAAAGATTACTATTAATAATAAAATATTCTCAACTGAAATGATCAGCCACAAGTCCTTCATCTGGTTGTCTGACAATTTATATGATCCTTGGTCATTCACCATCTGCAAAGTAAAAAATCATCCAGTACTTTCATATCTGCCAAATATTGGTGTTTTTTTCTTTTTCCAAAAATCTATCTGATTTTGAAGGGACAGCAACACACAAGATTTAATGAGAAACTCGATGCAAATGTTGCCTACATTTTTGTCATCATAAAGATAAGGCACAACAATGAAGGACTCCGAGCTATCAGTTTGATGAATGATATGATGAAGTAGAAGTGCATCCACTCCAAACCTCTCATAAACCTATAATAAATGAATTTTGTTCTATCACAAGAAGATGCTGTTTGTGGGCTGAGCTGCACATGTGCATCATCTCATCACTCCAGACCTGCAGATCTTAGTGTCTGGACCATCTAAACTGGTGGTCTTTGGAAGCTGAACTGGAACAACTGATCCAGACGCTTGAGCTGCTTCAGACTACAGACGACCTTAGCTGTGGAGAATGAGGATGGAGAGGAAAACGCTCTGGAAACTTCTCTGTCGCTGAAAATGATCTGATGGTTTGTGTGTGCCATTTTTTAAAATCCATAACCATTTTCCTGAACCACCAGAATGTGATTCTCAGTTTGACTGGTGCTTCAAAGCCTCATCTTTAGGTTGTTATTCTCCTGGCACATGTTGGAACTATACTACTCATTAAATTTACTATGTCCTTTGTATGTGGTTCACACAGAATGCCTGAGGTCCAGTTAAAACCACTCAACTGACTCCCAGGCACAAAGGAGCCCACAAAGTGATGTTGAGGGGAGCTCAGTACATTGTGTGCCCTTGTGGTCCTCCGAATCACTAACGTAGCACAGCCTCCTTTGAGGGGAAACACACACACACACACACACACAGAAATAGCTTTACAGTGGAAGTCTCAGTTTGAGGGAAAACACAAACCGTCCTCTCTGGTATAATCTGCACACACAGATTACAGTTGTCTGCATTGAACACGATACTTCTTGTTTGCAATTATTATATTAGTTATTACACAATTCCAGTTTTTAATTTAGTTGACTCTTCTCTCGAAAGAAGCTTAAAGTTATTTACCTTTTCATACAGTAGGGCAGTTTTTAACTGTGTCATTTCAGGGTAAGCACCTTCAGCAAGGGTAGTGCAGCAGGAGAAGCGATTCGAACCTACGTCTTTCGGCTGAATAGACTTTGGGAGAATGATCCTTTTCTACATCGTCAAAACATTTTTATCCGATGTATACTTTTTTAACTTCAGAACAACAGATATTCATCCATTTATTTATTAATTCCTGCTAATTTCCAAGACAAACATTTAAAAAGGATTCAACAAATGTAGTAAGAGCATTTGTTAGAACCGTTTTTGGATGCCAAACCCTGAAAGAACAAAACACACCAGAACTTCAAGGAAACGAACAGGGCTGGCAAGGTGAGAGTGACGTCATTGGTTGCGGAGGTCACCCTGCTGATGTCGGGGATGCCTCAGGTGCTGCTAGGGCGTAGGTCGACACCATTTCTTGTTAAATATGTCGTGCACATATATTTACCTTGCTCCACCGACACGACTTACCCCCACCCCCACCCGACAGGCGCGTATGTGACCCTCGCACAGCACCAACCCCAGACTCCGTCATACCGGGCTCTACAGTGCCCCCTGCTGGAGGACGAGCCCCTTCGCAGGAGAAACTCCCGGCTCGGCTGCGACGAGCGGCTCAGATCGCCGTAGCGGCGGACGAGGGGGGACGCGGAGAGGGGGAGCACCTGCTGGGGGGGGAGCCGTCGATGCGGGTGCGCGCCACCGCCAAGTAAACGCACGCGACCCGGGGGTCGGGGTCCCGAGGCACGCGACACGCACGCGACAACGTCCCAGCTCCTCGGCGCAGCCACCGCCGCTCGACGAAGATGGGGAACCGGGGGATGGAGGATCTGATCCCGCTGGTGAATCGGATGCAGGACGCCTTCTCGGCCATCGGGCAGAATGCGAACCTGGACCTCCCGCAGATCGCCGTGGTGGGCGGGCAGAGCGCGGGAAAGAGCTCCGTGCTCGAGAACTTCGTGGGCAAGTGAGTGAGGCGCTAACGCGAATAACAGTTTTGCCGTCATTGCTGCTGCTACTTCTTACTGTTTGTTCGTGTGCGTCGCTGTGATTTTGAGACTGGATCCGCTGTTATGATTCATGCCCGTGTGTGTCCCTCGCTGGAGGGATTATTGCGTTACATAAAGGAGATGCACCGCTGCGCCAGGGGGTAGCATACTTGCAGCACAGCGTGCGTGCGTGCGTGCGTGCGCGCTGGCGTTCCGAGCGCCGGGGGGGGGTCGCACCAAGGTCACGCGTGGCGCAGTGTCACCCCTCGGCATCTCCACACACTCGCTTACCGCGACTCTTGCAGTGTGTTACGGTGTGTGTGTGTGTGGGGGGGTCACGTACAGCGTCCACATGCGGCTGTTCCACACACTCACGGCACAAAGATGCAATAAAATAAAATAAAAATCTAACAGCCGGATAAAAGCTGGTAGCTGCTAATAGCTGGTAAAATGGTGGTAATAAAGGTCACCGTGTGGTGTGACTGCTTTAGTGTGTGTGTGTGAGAAAGAGAGAGCGCCAAAGGGAAACCCGGGCATGGAGTATTTTTGGCATACCTATTTGGTGGATACCCTGTGGGGCACCTGGTACATGTTGAGGGGGGGGGTGACTTATACTGCTTATTTATATTATATTTAGGCAGTGAACAATGTTTGTTGGGCCCCAGATCGGAGTAAGAAACAGAGATCTGGTGTTGTGTTCGCGCTCTGACCTTCAGCGGTTTTGGGAAAGACTGACAAGAGGGGGGGGTCATGTGAAATGACAGCACAGTAAAGTCTAGGCAGGGGCAGATCTGGAGGTGGGACAGGTGTTTGGTGACACTGGCTGTGTTTCTCCTGAGACATAGCCCGATCCTCCTAGTGTGACCTTGGGGTTCCCAGCGGTTGACTGCGGTGACCATCTGTGCGTCACATCACTGCGAATGGAGCAGAACATGTTAACATGGCCCCCGCCCCCCTCCCCACGCGTGTGTCTCTGGCTTCTAGTCCTCTGCTCTCTTACATAATGTATGAATAATTCCTACACAGCCCATGCATGTTACAGGATGCTGGTGGGCATGACATCCTTCACCATCTTTGTTTATTTATTGCAGTGGGATTTTTCTTCACAGCATCACAGTAGGTACTTTGTAGAAAGGTTGTTAGAAACACTTGCATCGCACATGTTTGTCAACACTGGGTTTGGGTTTGAGACCTTGAACCCAGCCATGGCACTGTTATGATTATATGTATTGGAATGTAAAGCAATGAGTCCAGCATACTGCAGTCATGAGACAAAAGGCCATCCATCCATCCATCCATCCATCCACCCATCCATTCATCACTTACATTTGCATTTATTAGTACTTACTGCAGAACACATAATTCCTAAAGTGATGCACAACTACATACATAGGTTTTGACTCTATTATGATAAATTGTGTTGAACTGCACTGTACAGGATTAGAGCAGAGTGATGTAGCACTAAGCAGTTGCAAAAAAGTGACCGAATCTTCCTTCCCTGGAATTATAATGCAACCCAAACGTTAACTTTTCCAGGTGAAGTTAGTTGGACACTTCAGTCATTCTCACATTTGTGGAGGGAACTTTTGGTTTGGACCACAGTAATATGCTATATTTTCAGTTTCAGTTCCAAATTATTTGTACGTTTGTTATTTTATTTGTAAAGGATTCTTTCCACCCGTGCTGAAAAATAGAGCTCATACCTTTCACACATGATGGGCGTAAAAAAGACAGCAAAGTAAAAATAATCAAAAAAAGGCGGCTTGCTAATACACTCATTTAAAATTAGCAAGCTGGCAACTGAAGAAAACAAAAAAAATCCCATTCTAAGGAACAGGCAAAAAGTTTCCTTGTGAAATATGTAACCATAATCCAAATGTTATTTTCATAACTTAAAAAAGAAGGATAAAGAATTGTTGATCCAGTTTCCAGCCTTGTGGTAGTGTTTACATCAAGGGAGTCTGTACAGGGCCTGGATGTCACCCTGCATTCAAAGGCCTTGTTATAATTATCATCATTTGTGCAATGCGCTCGGATGCACGACCTGTTTGTTCGAAAGTAAAGGTGAAACAGCCATGGTGCAGCATCTTCATAATGGTTTATTTGTTTGTGTTTGTGACCTTTTGCATTCTGGTGGGAAGGAAATCATGTTTCAGTTGTGGTCGTGCGGAAATCCAAATGTCAAGTGTCGGATTAATTCCTCGGCATAGAACCAACAAACGCAAGTACCCAGAATCCTTCCACGACATCAAACGATTGACATGGCAAGTAGGTCGTATCTCAGTGAAGAAAAACAAAACGGTTTAATATTTAAACCCGCAGTGTTGAACGAGATCCACTAAATTCTTGTGTGAGAGATGGTATGATTCACACGATGGCTGAATTGCCTACCCTGAAAGCGACATAATTTGGAAAATGGATGTAGGGTTCTTCCCCTAGATGCATTTTAGTGCCCTTTCTCTCTATAACAGGTGGCATAGCGGTTAAAGTACCAGATTTATTTCTAACCAAGCTGCTTGCATGAGTGGCAGCTACAGAAGTGTCATTTTAAACTCCCATTTTGGATGCCTATTATCGGATGGCTTTTAAGTGGTACTTCTGTGCCAGCTATTTCGGTTACTTTATTACATTGATCTTTTTCAGTAACATTACCTATCACTTACTGGGTTACTGCCCTATGCATGTGAAAGCCATTTGGGGAGCAGTGGCACCGGGCGGCGATCTCAACCCCGAACTCCTTGACTGTGGAATCAAATCTGGTTCAGTTTGTGTGGAATTTGCACGTTCCTCCTGCGTCTGTCTGAGTTTCCTCCCACAGTCCAGCGGCTTGTGTTCCAAATGAGTTGGTGACACTAAATTGCCCTTTTGCTTGCAATGGACTGGCATCCCCGTGCCCCTTGCCCAGGGGATCCTGGGTTACCCTTTGGATCACTGGGTTTCTACCCTAGACAAATGGTTATTGATAATGAGTGTAAGGATCTGAAGTCCACTTGCACTGCAACTGTCTTAAATCCATCTAAAATGGTCACTTCTTTTACAGTGATCTGTTGGAAAATGGAGAACTGACTGAGTCTGAGGGGGTCTGCACCACATGAAGAGCCCACAGCTCGATGTTAAACTTGGCTTCTTGTTTAAAAGTCTTAATTCCCTTGTTCAATGTCAAATGGCGTAAGCAGGATCTGTTACATTATCTGCCAGCTCTTTGAGACATTTGTAAAGGAAGATGGTCCTTGTGCTTCTCTGCGGAAAATTCATTTTGTCGAATAAATGTTCTAAAAGAGGATTTCCTGAAATTTTGTTCTCCAGGGGATTGTTTGCACCTGCAGGAAAAGCTGCTGAAGTAATGGGAAATGTTTATTTACTGCATTGCATCTGTGCAGGACAAAGTTCTCTAGTATTTATGACAAGCAGGTAATTTTTTGGCAGGAACAAAGTGGCAGTTTCATTAGCAGTGTGTGTTTCTGAGGCACGGCTACACGGCACGCATCTGACAAATTTTGCGCACTCGCACGTGTGCCACGGAAGAACACGAAAGAAAGCTTATTTTTGCACGTGAAGGCGGTTCTATTTTCGGCACCTTAATGCCGCGTTCATTTTGCCGAATATCGGAAGCGACAGATCTGATAGGTGCGTGTTTGATGTCTACCCGGCTGATAAATTTTCAGCCTATCAGCGATCAGATACAATCCGCCAGCGGGCCTCCGATTCCATTTGATCACTGGGAATTCAACTGCAAAATCAGGTTTTATTCATATGCCGAAGATGACTGCATGCTGTTCACAATGTGTAATTGTTCAGGCTGTGCTGAGTTTCTAATATTTTGGAAGAGACTTGGATTTTTCAGGGAAGTTTTATGGTTGTATTTATAGCGCGAGGTTTGCGTTTGTGGCGTTGGAAGTCTTTATTGGTGGCAAAGCAATTGGTCCATCCAGAGTGAACTGCGTGCTTGTCAGTTAGTTGACAGCAGGTAGGGTTGTGGTTAGAGATGCTGCCTTGACTCTGAAAGTCCAGGATCAAATCCCACCTTCTGCTGTGCTATTCTTAGTCAAGGTGTGTACCGATCTACTGAACTGATACAGTAAAAATTACCCTGGTGTGTATTTGGGTAAATAATTGTAAGTAACTTGGTGTGCTGTTGTAAATCGCATTGGAAAAAGATGTCAAACACATGAACAACTACAAGTTCATTCAGTCAGAGTATTTTCCTACTGTGGTCTGGTTTGCATGGCTTTTAGCAATTTTACAGGCGTGTTTCTTTGTCTTCCTACCCCTCTCCCTACGCCTCTACCTCAATTTCTCTCTACTCATCTTGCTCCACAGCAGCCATCTAATGCCCTCCCTGGGGCCTCCAAATCTGTTGTCTTCCATTAAGCCGCTTGCTGTTGATCCTTTTACTTTTAATAGAAACATTCAGTTTGCTTGTAGGGGACGCTCACGTCTGGATGGTGGAGGCAGGCTTGGGAGCGTTGGAGCTGACAGAGAGAGGCTGAAACCCTGCTGAGGACTCTGCCAAAGGCTCGGGCTCCTGTGGTCTCGCTGTTGTGCGCATTACTGCATTATAGGCTGTCTCTGTCTTGGTTCCACGTTAACTGCGAGAGTTGAGGGAAGCTTCAGGGCGAGGTTTGAAGGCCTCCACTGTTCCCGCTTGCGCCTTCATACTCCAAAGATACTGCTATTTTAGCCTCGGCTAACGCGTTAAAACTGAGTTTATTCACTCGTACGCAGATCCTGTGTTCACAAGTCAGCCATTTAAGCTTAATGGGTTGATAGCACTCTCTGGCAGACTGTCATCCCTTCCAGGGTCCGTACTGCCATGACCCTGCACTGGTTAAGGTGCAAATGATAATGGATTGATGTATGGATGGGGAATTGAGAATACAGCCAATACTATTCACAAATTTTGCAGCAGCATAACCTTCTGAGTCACCCTCTGGGACTCTCTTCACCGGAGGTTCAGCCAAGCTGCGAGTGGCCATCATCAAACAGCGAAGCGCTTTACCAAGCTACTGTTACCCCACGGCAGAAGGAATCTCCCAAGCAACAGCAATTACTGTTCACCCAGAGGAACCGAACTGCGCGTTGCGTCCCCGATTGGTGCTCACAACCACGAAGTCGCATGTCAGAGCAATGCGATGCGGCTCAGTGAAAAATACAGCGATGCCGCTCAGCTCCGAGATCGGAGGTGATGTGTGCGTGTTCTACTTTTGATGCTGTCAAGACGAGTGTTTTCGTGCGTCAATGACAAGCTGGCAATCGATGAAGAGCCTGGGCAGCCACTTAATTACCAAGAGGTGTTTCTGAGTTGTAAATACACCATCTATCCAACACTTGTCTGTTAGGGTGAAGTAATAATGGATACAAGAGATAATGGATTTTCACAGTTGTGATTTTTGTCGTGTCCAAAAAACATTGCCCTGCTGTATAATTTAAGGGGACTTGTAAAGATGTTCGGGTAGCTTGGTGGCACAGTGGGTGGATCTTCATTCTCTTATTCATGTGAACAGTGACTGAACCACGTGTCTCTGAATACTTTATAGTCACGGCCATGTGGTTCACCAGCTGTAAGTGTAAACATCTATGTGTGCCTAATAAAGTGGACACTAAATGTATATTATGAGTTGTATTAGAAATTGTCTGCTCACCTGTGCTTTTTGTAAAAGTGAATGTCAGGTTTGTATGCTGCCTACAATAATTTACCAGTTTATACAGGAGGAGCAATACTGGTAAAGTGTCCTAAATACGGGGTACTGGAGAAGGAAAGGGGATTTGAACCCAGCCCCTTCAGTCACACTAAGCAATAACTTTCCAAACTATGCTGTGGATTCCAGCACCAGAACTTTCAGATCCTACTTTGGTAAATGCACATGAATTCAGTCTCCAAAGGAAAAAACCATGAGTCATCTTCAGTTAAAAGGATCTTTTCAACCACCTTGTTTAGGGCCAATTAGAATGCAAATTGGTTCCTATTTTCATGGTAAAATCATGTTCCTGCACATTGTTCACCCTCACTGTCAATTTCCTAGAGCACTTGTTTCCATCCCTTTCCTGTCTGGTCTTGTTTGTTCTCCTCCATCATCATGGCCTCCCTGTCAAGTTGCATTGGAGCCAGAAAGATCAGTAAATAGCATGTCTAGCGGTGTTGAAGGTCCATCATTGATGTCTGCTTCTCTGGAACTCACATTGTCACGCAACACACACGTGCCGCCCCCTCTGGCCTGCTGCCCTTCCTCGTGTGTAGGAGATCCTCAAACACACTGTATGCACCCTCACCCACAATGCAGCACACCAGACGGAATCAAGTAACATCAAAAATTTTCACAGGAATATCAAAGCACAGCTTCTTTGTGTGATTCCACCAGGTTCCTGGTACACATCACTCGAGTAGCTGCATGTAGATGCGAGAGACAGGGGATGTCAAAATGATCATGACAGATGGTGAGATGCAACTATGTATACCTCTCAGAAGATCTGTGGAGAAATGGGCCTGACAATTCTAGAAGGTGGGGGAGGGATTCAGTAGTTGTGAGGGAAAGAGGAAACTCAACCCTCCACATCAGGGACTTTTGATTGTTACCCCCTGTGAGTGGGACCATTAAAGGACCAGAGATGGAGGCGCTTAGCACTGTTGTTAGAGTTTAGTGATTGCACATGTCTTGCTGGACCCCATTATTCCCTACTAGACGTTAATCCTTTACTGAATTTAGGGCCCCCTCTTTGTTCCGGCCATTTTTCCTTGAATGTTATGGACTCACGTTTGCACACATTTCATCTTTCCATGCTTTAATTTGCACGCAGGAGCAGCTGGTTTCATTTTTATTGTGTGCTGCCGCAGCTGGAGGGGACGGTCACTCATCAATCTGGCCAGCTGCCCACTCTGACCTCCCACTTCTGCCTGCAAACCACCCACCTCTTGTTGCATTTCATTAAAATATCAATGGTGTACGGTTCCTGTGCAGCGGTACCGTACCCTGCACAGCTGGAGACTGCATCCGTCCAGCGCCAATGACCATGTGGCGCTTGGTGACTTCTTTGGTCTGTGCTATTTTATCCATCGTGTGCTATTTTTAGCTGTGCTGCTGCCGCTGTCGTAGTGCAGTTTCAGTATTCTGTAAATATGTTCAGCCCGAGCACTGGAACTGCCCGTAGAAGCACAGAAAAATGGTGCAAAGCTACAGAGATGTACACCAATAGCAACCCTAGTACACAGCTAGGAACGTTAGAAAGTGTGTGGAGAAAGTCAGTTGGTGACGGAATAGAATTTCCAAGCCCGGTAAAGGGGTTATCACCCTGTGGGGTCCAAGGACACCCCTCTTAAGTATGCAAATTGTACCCAAGTAAAGAAGGGGATAGCAGATGATATAGTGGTTAGAGCTGCTGCCTTTGGACTTAAAGGACATACGGTTAAGTCTCATCTCCTGCTGCTCCACCCTTGATGAAGGTACTTACCCTGGAAAGAGTAAAAAGGTCCCTGTTCTACAAATCTGTAAATTTATGAACGTAACTTTGATCATCCAATAAATGTGTAAAGACACATTTTGGTAAACTAGAATGTTTGCATTTCATGAATGCAAGTCCACCTAGATGAGCCAGATGCTTGCAAATACGGTTTGTAAGGCATTTGTGTTGGGTGAAGCTCTCTGGTTCAGTCCCGAGAGTCCAGGTTCTGCACCGCCTGCCTTTTGCCGTCATGTTGTGGATGTCTGCAGAGTCACAGTGCTTCCTGTCTGACACATCTGTCAGTTAAAATAAATACGTCTGTAAACCCTTCAGGGTGTCTACATCCATTTTCACTGCTTCAGAAAATTCCCCCTGCATTCTCCATCATCATTATGTTATTTCTACTGGCTTGATATAATTATCTAGATGGATTAGTCCTCTGTAGGATCCGAAAGGTTTTTGCTCTCATTTACTGTTAAACCTGCTTATGGCTTGTTGTGATTATGCACATTTATACTTATTATTTTCTTGGATGATGACCACTATTTCTTGAGATTAACCCTTTGTTGAGTTCAGGACCCTGGACAGCTCCCAGTAGCTGGGTTGGTTCGGTTCCATTTGCGCATTTAGTTGACGCTAAGTTATGCCGATCAAAGGATTCACATCCTGATCCATTGATTCCGAGGTGATGGATTTAACCGCTCTGCCAACCGCTGCCCCCTTAGATGCATTACAAACATAACAAGCAGGGGTGGCAAATGTGGCCCTTCAGTATTCAGGTATTATTCCACGGAGTTCTGTTGCTAATATTTTTTGGTCACCCCAATGCCTGACACTACTGCTTTGTGCTTTGTCTTTAACTTTTCATTTGGTTTGCTGAATCCTTTTTCCAGAGTGGGTTGTGGAGCCTTGAATTTCAGTATTTTATCCATGCGAACGACTGGATTTTATAACTAAGCTGAGTGAGTGAATGAATCGGTGAGACCGTGGCTGAATGGCAAGGTGAACAAGTGGATGAGTGATGGTGAGCGAGCTTGATTTTTATCCCTGTTTGGCAACATAGAGTAATGAAGAAGCAAGAAAACCAGTATCCCAGGCAATACACACGCCTGGTGTCTCACACTCTCTCAGGAACCCCAAGATGAGTATAATCTTGTTTGTCGACCCAGACCTGCGTAAGGAGCTTTTATGCAATACTCTCGCAGTTCTGATGGCTCCGCCTTCCCAGAGTTTGTCGACTGGGGGTAATGGAGCACCAGCGTTCAGTCAGTCTCCAAAGCTCTGCTCCCTTTGTTTCCTCCAGAAGAGCCATTTGCTGGGTCACATGGTGTTGTCAGTGCAAAAACTGGGGGGGGGGGGACGACACCATTAGAGTAATCAATGGACAGCCATGAGAGTCCTGCATCCTGGCTGCTAACAAATCACTTATAGAGCTCGACCCCCATAACCGCCTTTCAAAGATCGCTTGCAGCGTCTGAGATGTGCAATTAACATTTGAGCATCACGTGTCACTATGGAAATGAACGCAGCGCTCAGCATCCTGGTCACAGGGTTCTGTTAAGAAGATGCTGTTTTAAAAGCTGAATACAGGCATCAGCTATGCTGTCAATGGCTCTAGCTGTTGTCTGGAGATTCTGTCAAACACATACACTGCCTCAAATAGAAAAACATAAGTTTTGGCTTTCCCTTTGTTGGGATGTGTGTTGAACTTTTTATTAAAAATGTTGAATTTAAACCTTAAATTCAATCTGGATTAGAGAAATGTATTAAAATTTGAACTGCAGTGAATAAAATATATTCTGCATTATTGCTAATATTCACAGCATATATTTTTTTTAACTGCTCTGGGCCACAGCAACACAGAGACCAGCACAGTACACCATGAAAAATGGCAAAATTTCTTTAAATAGTCGTGCATATCAAATGTTTACCATTCTGGTAGACGAAAACTAAATTGTTAGCTTGTATACATATTTACAGAGGGAACTTTCGGTGTAGATTGTAAATTAAACATATTAAAATACATTTAAAAATATGATATATTTTTCAAATAAATTTGAAAAAGTGGAATCAGCCAATTGTCCAAATCATCATAAAACATTTCAGGTTATGGTTTAATGAAAAAATAGAGCATTTGCCAGCTACTAAAACTCAGTGTTTTTAAATTATTGCTGACTTTAGCAAACCTCCGGATTACAAATGCTGTTTGTTATCGAGCTGCCGCCTTTGTTCAGTGTTGTAACAACCCTGTGAGATATGGGGATGGAGTCTGAGGACAGCTGTGGTGTTGGAGATAACAAATACCTTGCTCCCCAGGACACTGTGATCAACAGCTAAAGCATTTCTAAGCATCTACATATATCAAAGACACAAAACATGTTCCTCGCTCTTTTTCTAGAAATGAATGGCAGTAGGGGGGGGGTTACCACAAATACATTCACATTTATCCATTTAGGTGATGACTTTCTTGAAGATGACTTAACAACGTTAGTTTTGTATACAAAACTTCTTATAATAATTTATGCCTTTAGATGGTTGGGCAATTTTACAGTGTAAGTTCAGGAAAAATAATCTGTTAAAATGTACCCCAGTGAGGTGTTTCTATTAAGGGGGGCTGCTCTCACCTCTGTGCCTCTTGCTGCCCTCAGTGCTGCACATTGTTCCACATTTTTTTAAAAATATGTTCCTTGCCTCTAAAGCAGAATGAGTGAAGTAATCAAAATGGAAGCAAAAAAGGGGTGAAAATTGCATGGGGGGAGGCATTTCAGAGCTGGACCATGGAAGTGAGGAAGAGATGAGGTCCATGAGCTACGTTCACAGCTCAACGCAGGATTAGCTTTAATCCAAGGGCCCTGTGGCTGCTGAGTAATGCGTGTACCCATTGGCTCTCGCAAGAACTCTAATCTCAGTGAGCATCATTTGCAAATGACGCTCCATCTCATTTGGTCCTACAGTGGCTGTAATCTGTGGCCAGCAGCCTCTGGGATGGACCGGCCATTGCTCTTCCTCTTAGTGGTCACTCACTGACCTGCTTCTGCTACTTAGATAAGGAGCTAGCAATCCATTTGCCTGCCTGATGATTTTTGTCTCTTTGCCAAATCACCTTTTAGAATGCAATTGCGGATAGCATTTGCACAGCGTTCGTCTGTTCCTAGTGTGATGATAAAGAAGTCCATTCATTTTGCTGTGGGGACACAGGGGATGTCACTGCTTTGACCCTCTCGAGGCAGCCAGGCTCTCTATTGGAAGCCCACCTTGGGTCTTTGGACCCCTAATCGATTCTCAGAACCACCTGGGGGTGGCATAGATGTCCCACCTCAAAGGACCCAGATCTGAATCCCACCTCCTGCTTTTGTACTCTTGAGCAAGATCCTTATCCTAAAGCTGGCTCCCTTTAGAGAAAAATGTCAACTAATAAATATGAGAGGTTGTGTTTCTTAAGTAGGAAACCTCTCTTTTTCCTTAGGATCCATTCCCAACTGCCTGTTGTTACCTCACTTTCTGCTTCGTACACTGAATCTCCTTCTGTCCCTCTGTCAGTCTCCTCTTCTCCTTCTGCTTTCTTAATGGACATCCCCTCCCTCTCCCTTTCTGTATTCACCCCACCACACTCCTGCTGTGTCTCATTCTTTATCGTTCTCTCTCTACATCTGTGCACCCTGTAGGGGTTCTCTCTCCCTTGTGTGCGGCCACGTGATGGGGGATGGGGTTGTGGCTCAGCAGGGGAGAGGAGGCAGACCATTACGGGGACGAGAGAAAATGGAAAAAAGAGAGGGAAGAGGTCCCACAGCTGCCTTCAGGTGACAGGGTGAGGGTAGCTGGGTGTTAGGTGGAGGTTGGTTGGCACTTGGAAACAAATGGCCAGTGGCGGTGGCATCATCTGTGGTTGGTTCTGATGCAAATGTTCAAATGGAGGCCCTGTGGTGAACCTCCCATTAATATTTTTTGATGTCTCAGTCACACACAGAGAGAAAAAGCAAGTCAGAGAGCAGCTGTTATATTTCCTTCATGGAGATGACGGGAGGTTTCCCTTGAGCTAGCAGGGAGGTACGTCGGTCTGCGTCACGATGACGTCAACACCTTAAGCACATCGCCACCTACAAAATAACATAACTTCATATGATTTAGTTTGACAGCGCTGTTTTTAGTGTGACGGTTGGGCTGTAACCCCCTTCCACCCCACCACCACGTCTTGTTGAAGTTGCACCCCCAGGTCGGTGCCGCTGGTCAAAGGACCTGGAGAGGAGATGGTGTTTACCCGCCTGCCCCATATGGCTGATCCATATGGCACTTTTTTTGTTGCTGGGGGGTGAAGCAGGGAGCCAAGTCTGTGCCATCTGTCCCTTGCAGGGTGTTACTGAGAGAGCTGCAGGTGCGAGGAGGACCGTGGTGTCCTAAAGTGAGCTTGAGCCCAAGCCCACAGCGTGAAGCTCTAACATTCAGGATCCTGAAGAGTTTAGAATACAGATAAATGAACAATATAGCATATTTATTATACACTATACTGTGGGTCCATCGGTTGTACAGACTGGCCTGCTATGGAGTGTAACAGCTTGTCAGCAGGGGTTAAAAAGTAACACTCAAATTAATATACTGACAAAAAGAATCAAATTAAAGCTAAAAAAATCTACATGAATAAAGGAAATAGTACCAGGTCAAGAAAATACTCAAGTATGAAACTGCTGAAATTTGAAATTCTAGCACTAGCAATGTTAACAGCTAGACCATACAGTTTTAACTTATGGAAAAAGTATATTTATATATCTTGTCAGTGCATTAAATCTGCAGTGACAATAAATGCAGATATTCACAGGTCAGCAACCAGATACATAAATGCATGCAAAGCAAATAAAAGGCCACAGTGTGCCAGGTATTATTAATCATTGTTTGTCTGGCTTCTGTATCAAAGACAGCTTTTTGATATCAGGTTTGTATAGTTGACTATTTATAGCTACTGTATTCATTCCCTTATATGGAGGAAATATTTTTACTGGAGTAAATCAAGGTAAGCACATATACCTAATGTTCTACAGCTAGAGCTGGGAGGCAACAGTTCTGCCCACCGTGTCAATGCAGCACTTAAAACTGTCCCATCATAACAAAATGCAGACACTAAATAAATATTAGGAGTATATTAACAAAATTATTTAAAGGCAACATGGCTCAGAGTGGCGTGTTTCTGAACTGTCCACTTCCAGGTTTTTGTACCCTCATTTTCCACAGGTCATGTTCACCTAGCTTATGGGAGCATTTGCTGAATTAACCAGCAATCCCCCTCATCTTGGAGAACATGGTTGTTCATGTTCTATGCCAGTAAGGTCCATCTGTTACGGTATGATGGCTTCATGAGAGAAATTCAAGCTGATGATTGGACTCAAAGACAAAACAACCTTGTGGAAGTGCAGTGTGGGAGCTTGCATAAAAAATGATAAATTACAGAGTTGCCTTCACACTGTGACTCTGCAGGCTCCACATGAAGGTGAGAATGGTGTGTGGAATCTGGGCCAAAGTCCAAAACTTCCACCCTCAGTCTGGTTCTCGTTCTTTGGGCTGGAAAACACATTTCAGAGTCTGCTTCCTTTCTACTGTAAATGACACATTATTATTTTATTCTGACCCTTTCAGTTCATGCACAATGATTTTCTCTCCTGCGCTGCTCACCGGCTGCCAACGTCTTACATTGTGATTCACTGTCGAAGTCAGTTCACCGCCGTCTCCTGTCCCGCAGTTTTCACAGGTTTCCCAGCACAGAGTGAACTACATTTACTTGCATAATTAAAAAAAATGCACAAGATGCTCTGCATAAAGGAACATAAATGTGCTTTTCCTCAGATAGAGATGGCAACACACCCACACACGCATACACACAAGACAAAGTAACAGAAGATTTAAAATATCTGGTTGCTGGGGTAAGGAAAAATAAATGAATGTTTTATTTGACAGTAATATTTGCTTTTTATTCCTCTGTAGAGTTAGCAGTTATGGGAACAATTTCAGATTAAATATGTGAAGCAGTTCATTTAACATAACACACAAAAGGAGCATGTAAGAAAATTTAAACCACTGTAAATTAATATACATTGCAGAATTACCAGGGTAGGGATAATGTGGGAAGAAATATATATGAATTTAATACATGCAGTTAAATCCATCCATCCATCCATCCATCAATCACTCTATCCTGTTTAGGGTCTTAGTGGTCCTGGAACCACTGGGCACTATGAAAATATATATTATAGGATTATTATATAATATACTGTAAATAAAAAAAAAGTATGCATGGGATATGAAATGCAATCTTAATATGATGGCTGTAGGTGGCAAAGTGGTTAGAGTTTGTGGTCTGTTGGTCTCTGATTTGAATCCTTGCACCTGCTGTAGTACCCTTAATCAAGGTATTTACCCTGTATTGATACAGTAAATATTACCCAGCTGTAGGAATAGGTAAATCATTTTAAGTAAAATTATAAGGGCATCCAGGTCATCTTAGAGTATGAGGACCTTCATGTGGTGGAGATGCGATGAAGGAGTAGGACCACTTGCGGCTGCAGTAGTAGCACCAGAAGTACTGGTTGTCATGGTGATAGCAGCAGGTCACCATAACACCACAATTTCACACGTTGATGCACTTCAAAGGAGCAGGTGACAGCGAGTGTTTCATAATAGGGAATAATGGACCTGCTAGTGTCTCAGCTGGCAGAAACTCATCACTCCATTTTTCAAGTTCAAGCTCTTTGTAACTAGCAGTTCTGCAGTTTGAAAATTAGTTTGGAAATGAACCGTGGTCAGGTCACCCCGACCACAGTATAACAAGAATTCCACAGAGGGTGACCACAAGTCAAATTAGCAGTCGGTGGGAGGAGAAATGTGCCGGGCAACAGGGATGTGAATTAGATGGGTGCGTGCCAAGTGCCCCCCTGCCACTTGGAGCAAATGGGGCGTGTGGGGAATGAGGGGCAAGAGGTGATGAACTGATGTAGGCAACATGTTGTCATTTCTGAAGCTGTATTACTAAGAAAAACCTCTGAGCTTGAGCCTCTGTGTTGGCAAAATAAACACCAACCTTTTGTTTATCTATTCATTTTGCTGACTCTTCTCTCCAAAGCCATGTGTGGTTATCAGCGAGTGTTTTGCCTCTATTCGAGGTGACATACAAGGCTAGATTTGCAAAACTACCTTCAGATGTGCACCTATTTATACAGCAGAATGATGTAACATTCAGTCACTCACAGGTACACACATACAGAGCGATGTGGAGTCCCTAGTTCACCAGAAATGTGCCTTTGAACTGTAGGAGTAAACTAGAGCACACAGATGAAGCCTACAGGAACACGAGGAGAATATGTAGCATCCACGCTTACTGAGCAGGATTTGCAGCCACATCCAAACCCACAGCCCAACAACTCCAAGGCACCAGAACTACCTGAACCAGGTAAGCAGAAAGCAACATCAGTGGTGGGACACCATGGAAGAGGCATCCTTCCATGCTGACACCAAGACTGCAGTTCCAGCCCATGCACCTGGTCTACATTGAAGCAGCTAGGATATGTTTCATTGCAACTGGATCATCTGACACTGGGACTAAGATGTGTAACAGTGCAGGGGGAAAGTGTGCAGGGACTTCTGCTAGGTATGATTTCACCAAAGTCTGGACTTTATTGACCTCTTAAGATTACATTTTGATGCACTGTGGACACAGAACACAGAGTGAAATGAAATGCAGTAGCACCTGGAACACTTGCGGCATTATAGCCTTTGGCGTTCAGCTGTGGAACCAGGTGGCACTACAGTTAAGCTTCAGATACTAGGAGGTACACTATACTGTAAATCCTAGTGGATGGGGGGCAGGGATGTGGATCTTCATGGTGTCCTTCATTTAACTGGTTAGGATGAATTGTTTCAGCAACTGTAAAATGCTGGTAATGCTATGCTTGTAGTGCTTGATACCAGTTTCTGCTAGTAGACTAAGTCTTTGACTCTTTCAAAGTCTTCCTTAAAGACTTCACACATTAATACCCATCTTTCTGATCTCAGAATGAAGGAACTCCCTCCTCCCACTTCTCCTTAGGCCAATTAGTAAAGCATCTGTGAGAAGTGTTGATAACAGTTAAAAGCGAGCGTCAACTTGCCTGACGTTACCAAGCCTCCATCCTTCAGCTGCAGGGGATGAAATGACACGCATCACCCCTCCACATGCCACTCCACACTCTTTAAAAGCAAACTTGGAGATCGATGAAGATGCGTCTAGTAGAAAACGGTGGCAAACACTGCGGGAGCAATTTGGGAGGTTAAGTAGATGGAGGCGAGCTTAATGCGAAGAGTTTTGGCAAATCCGAGCCGACACAAAGTAGGCCATACTGATTTTTTTTTTGCTGATTTTGCTGATCCAGAATGGTCAACTTAGTGATTTCCTAATTTCTCTTTGGGTGTGATGGGCCCAAATAAAAGACCTGAAATGTATGACTGAGAAAACTTGCTGCTGGGATGCATTCCTCATTTCCAGTGTCCAGTGAGGAAGATGCAATCGCAGCCAAATGAATACTGAGTCTGCCTTTCAAAATTTGGTGTAGTGGGGTTGTTCTCATTCAAGAATCTTGAGAAACCGCACAAGATGGGTATGTTCAGCTCTAGTAGTTCAAGGGATGCAATTTATCTGAGACTTAATGTAACCCTTGAGCAAACAAAGTGAGATCTGGGGCTGAATGAACTTTGGACGAACCACAAGCTTTTTAGGACTATGCCCCCCATGTCCTGAGGCATCCAATCACATCTAGGTGCTGATCCGATTAACCTTGCCCCCCCCACGTGGCAGTGACCAAAATATATCATGCACTGTAGTAGCAATGTTAAGTCATGCGAGCAATGCAATTTCTCACACTGTTTAATTAAGGTAACGTTTGCTCAGGTGAATGGTATTTGGTGGCTCCGTACCTGGGTTTCAACCTCATGCTGGCAAGCAGGTGATTGGCGAACAGGTGGTTCTTCCCACCTGTCTTGTATCTGGGCACAAGAGAACAAATTACACAAACATCTACTGCAGATTATGCGTAACCTGTTGAGAAGCAAAATTATTTTTTGATAAGAAGAGGGCAGAATATGACCTCCTAAGAAAGGATTTGGGACATATTTTAAAGAAGTTAAAATATTGTTGCAGCCCCACCCCCCCAAACTGTGATACCATTTAGAAGCAAAGCATGTCTTCTATAGGTGCTTGAGGACTCAGCATGTGGAGCACCTTGCATTGTTGGCCCTAGAAATGAGCCTCTCACTTCATGAAATTTGGCCTCCTCTACTGGGGCAGCAGATGGTGCAGCGGTTGAGGAACTACACTTGACACCATTAGACTGCGAATTTAAATTCCCTCGACAGGGTGTTGCACTGTGAAATTACCCCAATTTGCTTCAGTAAATATCCATTTGATAAGGAGCTAAGCTCGAAAAATAATGAAAATCCCTTTCACCACATTAATGAATTATTTAATCCCTCTATATTTGCCAAGGAGTGCACAAGTTCCATAGCTAACACGTCAAGTATCACCTCAGTGGATCATGATGCTGTATTGAAATTGGCAATTTTAAATCAAGTCATTATTTGTCGATTTCCTCTACTGCATTACCTCCACTTTTATAATAGCCGCTCTTAATTTCAGGCAAAATGGTCCCCCTTGAGGAACAATGGTAGTTCTCAATTGGAGTGGACAAGTGGAATGTGGAACTCCTTGTCCATCTTTCTGCTCATGCCGAGACTCACAGTGGGCCAGGGTGCCTACATGGCTGCAAATAGTGGTCTCCCCCCAAATGTGTGACACACGAAAAGAGCGAGGTGGCTCATACGATGCATACTGGGGAAAGTGTTTGTCTGTGTTCTCCCCTTGGCTTGGGTGCATATTTGAAAGGAAGGTGTTGTCTGATCGGCCGCTGGGATGAAAAAGTGGTAAAATAAAGCAAACGTGTGTCGACATTTTCTTTCCAGCTTCAGCATGTGTGCTGACCTGTAACAGAGCTGTATTTTGTCTTTTTATAGGGCTCAGGCTTAAATGAGGAAAAAAAACAAACACACGATGGGTTAGTCAGCTTTGGATGTGGAGAATGTCAAAAATCTCATCTGACCAGGGGCAAACTACAGTAATCCTCCTTTCCCCAAAACTGATTTTTTACTGTATGCCTTAACAGAATATAGCTTTGTCATGGCAGGCAAAGTGCAACAAATGGAGCACAATTTCCTGGCTCAAGAAACAACCATATTAGCTCAGCCTTTCAGCTGGTTATGCAATATGCACAACCACCTACAATGCTGAAATAATTAGTATTTCAGTATTTTTTTTATGGGTCACCCACAAACTGGGGGACACCTTCTACCAAAAAGAGTTTCTTGGATAACAAAGGCGTGAGGTTAAGGGTGCCATTTAATAGATTAATTTCATTGTTCATGGTCTGTGATTTAAAAACCAAAGGGTTCAAGCTTACTGCTCTTAAAAATTCCCTATAAACTGTTACCATGACTACTGCATAAAACGCCCCAATGAAAAGGAAAAGGTAAGTTAGTAAGTGCAGGATTTTGGTCTGTGTGTAGTTATTTAAACACTGGCTGCTTCTGCTATAATCAAGTATACTGTACTCATACACATACCTGTATGCATATTTACACCATGTATGGCAGAAGACAGGAACGCAGGGCTCCTCTGGGTATGAGAGGAGAGCAGGACTGTGGTCCTGTGACCTGTTTTTCGCAAGCAGCCTGGCTGTCGCTAATGTGATTCGGGCTCAGATGGCGGCATGTGGCCCGTGGGCTGCGGATCATGGTGTTCTGTGAGAGGAAGATGGATATCCTGGTGGGTCCAAAGGCAGGGCACTGCAGAGCCGGTGGCTGCCTGTTCCAAAAATTGTTGTTGTTACACTTGTTATCCAGACCTAAGTTGTTCCTGAGAACAAGCACAATTTTGAAAAACTGGATAACCAAATTACACATCCCATTATCCCATATTCCCATGGGGAAGCAATTCCAGTTTTTCCCCAGTCCATCCCATGTATCTCTCTAAATGAAGCCTAATATAATAAGGAACAAATCGTGCTATACATTAAAACAGAATGAGTAACGGTTAATAAAAATATTATGCATAGAAAAATGTTTGAAAATAAGTAGAATTACAATAATTGTGTGAGTAGACTGGTTTGAGGAAGGTGAAGGTTATATAATTTTTAAATAATTAGTCTGTTTCGGTTTCTCTCATACAGCCACTTGCACACTTTTCAGAAATCTTGTAGACTGGATAGATAAAAATCGGGATCAAATAGCTGAATAAGGGTGTCGATGTATTTCTTTGCAGAAATGATGCTTTCATCCAAAGCAGCTTGTAATCTTTAACCATTTTTTGCAGCAGGGCATTTTAAATGACTGTTGTAAAGTAAACATCTTACTTAGGGTCTTTCCTGCACAGACCCTGTTGGGATATGAGATTTCGTTGTCTGTGATCTTGACCATTGTGCAAACTGCTGCTGAACTCGGAAACACAGCCTGTGAGCTCCTCTCTATCTCAGCTCCCAAATTATTAGATTTGTTTAAGCAGATTCTCATCCATGTACCTCCACCCCACCAGTATGAAAGCCAATATTCAGGTCACCTGGGTGGTCCAGGGTCAATCTCCAAGACATAGGGTGTGGAAATGGATCTCCAGTTCATCACAGGACAGTTTTACACACACACACACACACACACACACACACACACACACACACACACACAGACACACACACACACACACACAGGGCAATTTGGAGTCACCAGTCTATCTAAAACAAATCACATACTGTACATGCACCTTTAGGAAACCCAAACAAAAATGTGGACCAAACAGATGCATACAAATGCCATGCAAACTGAGCCAAGTTTGAAGCCACATCCAAACCCACAACCTCAGAGCTTCCTGCTGTGCTACCGTGCCACCCATATGATGTACCTGATAATTGTAAAAACCTGTTGAACATTTTCAGCAGAGAAGCATGACATTTACTGTTCTCAAATTGAGAGCCTTGTCCATTACTAGGGTCACCAAAAAAGAACATTGAGACCCCTGAACCCTGGCTCTGTTAATGTTAACAAAATCCCTCCTTTACAGCTGTAAAATAGTCCAGTGCTTGTCTTATGATTCAGCGACTACCAGTTTGATCAAGATAAACTGTGGAGAAAGTTTGTACTGTACTGTACTTTCACAGGAGTGCAGCACCTATTTTAAACCATTCAGTTAAAAACAGTGCTACAAAAATAATGAAGCCGCTACCTGAAAATCTTTCCATTTGTCATTTTCCTCGGAAAAGCGCATGAGTCACGGGCTTTCCTGATGTTTTGTTCCACTGAGAAAATTATGACGGCAGCTCAGTCATTATCTCCCATCGTCCTTTAGGAGTGCTTTTATGCGGTCACCATTCCGCAGAAACACTGCGGTAATTTCATCTCCGGCAATTCAGGAGAACAACCTGCAATCTTGTGTGAGAATCTGTTGTGGAAATGCTGGAAAACAACATCCAGAAAAGGCGTGCAGGTGTAATAGGACAGGTGCGCAGAGTTTAAATGTGTGAAACAAATTAAAGGTCTAAGGGATGGTGTTCCATCCTTCAGGGAACCCTTCTGATCGGTCCCTCGATCATCACATTTCCTCTTCCGTTGTGCCTTAGGGACTTCCTCCCCCGCGGCTCTGGCATCGTGACCCGTCGTCCCCTGGTGCTGCAGCTCATCAACTGCCCCACAGGTGAGCCACTGAGGACACCCCTGCAATATAGGGCTGGGTCACCTTCACCACCATTATGTCACCTGGTCCAACTCAGCATTTTCTGATGCATTTCACTCTCCAGAATAATGTCAGTGGTTACATTTACATTCTATTAACATTTAAGCATTTGAAAGACACTTTTCTCATAGCAGCATGCAAGTAAAAGTAAACTAGTTCAACATATTACATTATATCCTGTAAAAGACCGGTAAAACCATTAAATGGAAATATAGTAAAAAACAATGTTATAAATATAGTTGCCCCAGTAGAAACAATTCACCTATTAAAGTGATGCAAATTAATTTTATTTAAAAACTGTAAATGATTTAAATTGAAATAGACTGGGTGTAATATAAAAAACCTCCAGTATTGGGGACAGTCTGTGATCTCAGTGATTTCTCTGCTTCTAAAAGTCACAAAAACCTTGCGTTCCGGGCTGGATTCTCACAGGCTGAGCTAAGTGCACTCAATGATGTATTTTCAGTTCTGCTGCTAACTGAGGAGCAAAAAATCAAAAAACCAGCTAAAGAGCTGGTTGCTTATCAGTGCTGCCACCTAGTGAGTGTCGACTCCCACTCGTCACATTGAACTTTCCCTCCCTCTCCTTCCTGCCGTCCTTCGGCCTCCCGCCATCCACCTTGCACACCAGAGTATGCCGAGTTCCTGCACTGCAAGGGGAAGAAGTTCACCGACTTCGATGAGGTGCGGCAGGAGATCGAGGCCGAGACGGACCGCCTCACTGGCCAGAACAAGGGCATCTCCCCAGTGCCCATCAACCTAAGAGTCTACTCCCCCCATGGTGTGGCTGCTCTCCACTGTTCGCAACTAGTATTGTCATACAGTCTAGAAAAACCCAGCATTCATTAATATGAAGATAATGAATACTGTTTTTATATAATTCATATTTCTCCAATAGACAACAATCTTAGATTGGAATACTTGAGCCTTGATAAACGTAATGTACTAATAATTTTATCAATTCATATATTATTATATATTAAATGTTATACATTATATTATTACAAAGGCTTTACTTACTGATACTTACCGATTAATCACACAATGTCACTACCAGATGAATTATGGGACTCATTTTTGTATTTGTTCCTGTTTGTTTGCCTCTCTGCACATACATGCTGTTCACCCCCCCGTCTCGCCACCTTCCGCCAGTCCTCAACCTGACTCTGGTCGACCTGCCGGGGATGACCAAAGTGCCCGTGGGTGACCAACCAGCCGACATTGAGCACCAGATCAAGGAGATGCTCATGCAGTTCGTGACCAAGGAGAACTGCCTGCTGCTGGCCGTGTCCCCGGCCAACTCTGACCTCGCCAACTCAGACGCCCTCAAGATTGCCAAAGAAGTGGACCCGCAAGGTGGATAGCGGCTACTGTGGTCAACTTCGTTCAAAGAATCATAAAGTAGACAACGGCACATGTTCACATTTGCAGATTTTCACACATGCATGTATGTGCAAAAGTTTCCATATTTCCACATGCTTGTGTTTACCATGGGTTCTATCCCAGGTATCCGTACCATTGGCGTGATCACGAAGCTGGATCTGATGGACGAGGGCACGGACGCCAAGGAGATCCTGGAGAACAAGCTGCTGCCGCTGCGCCGAGGTATGCTGCACATCGGAATGCGTGCCGGCTGTTTCACCACACCGCCCTCTAGTGGAAAATTGTGGTCTAGGGTTTAGAGTGAGAAACAACAGAAAACATGAGGAGAGGAAAAACGGTGTCCTGGTTTCAGTGACACATCTGGAAAAATGTCTCATTCCGCTGCTGGCTGTTGACACACTGCTGATCTCTGCAGAAAGATGCATACATGTTGGAAACCCTTTGTAAAGAAATGTGCTGATGTGGTTCCTCTCGCCTGATCCAGAGCACAATTCCAGGCCAGGGACTCCTTGCTGAACTCCACCAGGGACCTTTCTTCATTCCACATGTCCATGTCTTCACATTTGGACCTCCCTATATTTTCTCTGTCTTCCCATTGGTCACATGAACCTTTGAATTTACATTTATTCAACTGTTATGATGGATTTTTTTTTTAAAATAAAGGAGAATAAATTCAGGTCAGCTCAAGGACTGAACAGTCATTCGCTTCATGGGAGGCTAACCGATTTGTTTCTGAGTATCAGTCCAGGGTCTTTAACCTGTATTAGTTCTTCCGTTTAATCATGTGACCTGGTAAGTTCTGCCCTCCCCTCTCCATATCCCTGTAAGACTCAAGCAACAAATGACCTCTGACCTTCTTGTTGCCCCCTAGGTTACATTGGTGTGGTGAACCGGAGCCAGAAGGACATTGATGGGAAGAAGGACATCTCAGCAGCTTTGAGTGCCGAGAGGAAGTTCTTTTTATCACACCCATCTTACAGACACCTGGCTGACCGCATGGGCACCGCTTACCTGCAGAAAGTGCTCAACCAGGTGAGCCCAAGGGCACACAGGCATGCAGCATTGCGGACAGTCAAACGGAAACTTAATCATACTCAGAATCTCAAACATGGGATCAAAACCCGGGCAACACGGCACCTCTACTTGCTGCCCAGCAGTCCTTGTTCTAGGCATTGACAGACAGTGCCATAGCTTACTGGTGTCACAGCCCAATCTTAACTGCCATATGAACATTGTGACCAGTTTAGCTCCTCTTCTTTTAACCCTGTCCTGCAGCAACTGACCAATCACATTCGAGACACGCTGCCTGGGCTCCGAACCAAGCTGCAGAGCCAGCTGCTGTCCATTGAGAAGGAGGTGGAGGAGTATAAGAACTTCCGCCCCGACGACCCGTCTCGCAAGACCAAGGCTCTCCTACAGTGAGCAGCCCCGTACACATCATTGCGTGCCTCTCACATACACATTGGCACAGAAACGTGAACGCAGACTCATACACAGACACGAAAACACACTTTGTGAAAGAACATGAATACACAAGGCAAGCACATGTATGCACATATAAACACAAACAGAGCAGATAACACAAAGTGGATCATTTCAGCTAAAATTTACCAGATTACGAGCTGTCCGTTATGGTTTAATCCTCTCTTGCTCTGTCACATGCTTTCTCTCTCACTCTCTCTCTCTCTTGCTGTCTCACACACTCCCCACCTCCCCCACCCCTAGGATGGTGCAGCAGTTTTCTGTGGATTTTGAGAAGCGCATTGAGGGCTCTGGGGACCAGATCGACACCTATGAGCTGTCTGGGGGTGCTAGGATCAACCGCATCTTCCACGAGCGGTTCCCCTTCGAGCTGGTCAAGGTGTGTTTGACCCAAGAACCAAGCATGACGCGCGCGCGCGTGCACACACACACACTCTGAGACATACAAAAGGCACACATGTAGCCAAACTTGAGCCAAGCAAGCACACACAGACACCCACACACAAATACACGCAGTGTAAGTCCCCCTCCCTGCATTTTCTGTCGTTTCTGGGAGCTGCAGCCCGTCTGCTATCGGTTATCCAGCAGAGAGGATGAGTCATGGCTCAGGATTGAGTCCTCCTCCTCCCCAGACCATAAGCAGAGACTTTATGACTAAAGCATGTTGCCCTCCATCCCTCCCTCATCACGTCCACAGTAAGTTAGTGCGGCTGGGCTGCGTGAGTAGGATGTACTGCGGCTGGATCAGGATGAGGCACACAAGGGACCCGAGTCAGACAAGGCTGCGAAGTTACACATCCTGGGCCGCCTCCACACATCCGCCACCACAGTGGCACTCGGCAGATCTTGCCACGGCCTTTGATCCTGGCTGTAATCAAGTGGTGTTAACAGCCTCACCACTTGTGCTGGTTAGAGCCAAAACCCAGGTCTGAATCCCACTCCCACTGTAGCACGGCTTAGCAAGGTACAAACCCTGAACAGCCACAGTAAGAATTATCCAGTTGTACAAATGGCTAAATCTGGTAGTTGAGTAATTTTGGACAAAACTGTCAGTCAAATGAAAAAGTAATAGCAGTAATAATGTGACGAAGAAGAAATGGAAAAAACTGGGCAATGTTTTATCTGTCCTCATTGGTATATGAAGATTCTATCCATTTCAGTGGCATAATAAGGGGACCCGTTTGCTTCCAGGTGCCGAACAGAAAGGAGGTACAAGGTTTGCAAAGAAAAGTGGAATTTTGGGGTGAATAAAATGAGAAAATTGTTGGACGCCTATTTAAATACATATAGCAGCGCTACATTATGGGAGAGCCATGGCTATTGCTCCTGGATACAGCATGTGTAAATAGTTGTGTTTAATAGTTGTGTTGTGTTATAAGGGGATTGCTGACCCCTTCACTGCATCATGTGTTAAACAGTTCTACAGATGTGAGAGGTGGGGTGTTCTGTTGGTTTACCCCACAGTTGTTTATAGTTGGGTACTGAAAAATATCTGTCCTCGGTGCTAAATACTTTGAATATACACCTCTGATGTAACTATGGAATATTTAGTCAGTAAGTGGCCAATGGTAATTTCCATGTTACTCACCCAGGTTCTGCTTCCATCCTTCAGGGAGCAACATGTCAATGAAACATTTCCTGTCTTTCCCCAGATGGAGTTCGATGAGAAGGAACTCCGCAAGGAGATCAGCTACGCCATCAAAAACATCCATGGCATCAGGCACGTTCATGACCCCTGATCTCCAATAACCTTTCTGTTTGTGTTTTCCTTCAGTTCATCCTAAACATGTTGTCTTTGGGACACAAAATACACCTCTCTCCCACTGTATCGCAGATTTAAAAAGTCTACATTGATTTTATCACAAAATCTAAACGTCTGTGTGAATTTATGTTTACGCAGATATTAAATTAAAAAGGGTTTGCGGTTAGACCTGTAAACGATAGGTGGGTAACACAGCCTCCTGTGTCCTACTGTCCCTCACCCCCTTCCTATGTGTTGTGCTTTTGCATCTCCAAATAGTCCGTTTCCAGCGAGATGTGTACTTTTTGCATTGAGATGGTCAAGGAATGGTTGTTGGTTCAATACCCAGCACTCTATGGGAATAAACTATAAATATCTGCAGAAAAAAAACAAACTTTAAATATTAGTGACAATATTAATAACAATGGGAGAAGAGAACTGATTATTGAAGAAAAGTGGCCAGCGTCACTCAATTCTTCATGTTAGTACCTAGTTTATGGCACTAAGAACTGGGTTAGAATATTAATATTAATGCTAAATGGAAGCTGAAATGGTTCCTGCTCTACTGTTTGTCTCACTGTTTCATCTCCTAAATTTTTTCTTGCTTGCTAACAAGAACGCCATGTGGAAACGACCATCTACAGTGGTCCTTCACTAACTTTGCGCGCACACACACACTTTCATTAGGCAGAGCCCAAGACAAGCAAGTAAGAGTGATGTGAACCTAAAATACAGCAGGAAATGACAAGAGCAAACAGTCCCTCCAGAACCAAAGTGAAGCACCACATCTGCAGATCTACCATGTGTGTCATCCTACTGTCACAGCATGAGAGTAGCAGTGAGAGCGTATGAGGAGTGTTCAAGAGCCACATGTTTTGTAGAGGTTTTACAAACATCGAGAAATTACTTTTTCCAGCAATAAAACTGTCTCTCTTAAATTTCAATATAATGGACTCAGTTTCGCCCGCCAGCTTCAGGGGTTTAAGGGAAACAAGTTGAAACTTGGAAACTACACGAACGAATAAAGCAAAAGATGTAAACTGACATATCGGAGCAGTTGTGGTTTAGATTCCAGCAGAAACTCTGCTTTTGTATCCTCGAGAAGGTACCTAATCTTCAAATGCTTTAGTAAAGATCCTCAGGCTTTATGAAGAAATATAAGGACGGGAACTCCAATGGGCAGCTCTAAAGTTTTATGAACATTTCCTTTACAAACATAAGAGGCTCATTTACTGAAGGTAACCTATAAGGGAAATAGGGGACATGGCTGTAAAATTTAAGCATGTGTTTATGACTGTTTTGTTTCTTCATACGTGTGAATCTGCAGTTCGATTAACACTTTTCTCTCTGCTCGACCTCCCTCCCCTCCTTGTCATTGCCCTGCCGGCCGGCCTGCTCTCTCTGCGGGGCAGGACGGGACTCTTCACCCCGGACATGGCCTTTGAGACCATTGTGAAAAGGCAGATTGGGAAGATTAAAGAGCCATGCCAGAAATGTGTGGACATGGTCATTTCTGAGCTAATCAATACTGTTAGACAGTGTACCAAGAAGGTAAATTCCTGACCTCCCATGCCCTCGGGTGGGAATCACTGCACCCGCCCCTTCGAAAACTACCCCTGCCCCATCTGGCCCCAGAACCCCACCCAGTCATCACTCTTGGCCCTTGTCACCACTTCAACCTCTTCCTGCTCTGCTCTGGCTGGACTGCAGGGGGTGCATGAGAGTCAGGATGTATGCTTGCAACCTAGGATGCACAACAAGGGTGGGAGATGGGAAGGAGTGAGAGGGTGTCTGAGGGGGAGGGGTCAGTGGCCACTGTAGTTTGCCATGCAGAAGGGGGGTGTCCGGGGCTGTAGTGAATATCGGACCACAGGAACAGATTGTGGCGAAACTGGAACTGATAAATGCAGCAATTGTTAAGTTACATCTAAAAAACTGCTCTGTTTTTCCTAGCAGATCCTGCAGTTTAGACTTTTTTGCAGCTGCAGATGTTCGCACTCACATTGAAGTTGCAGACTCACTGGAACCTATTTTCCCCCCCAACACCCTCCTGACCGACAGCAGCCATACGCCTGCAGAGCCCAGATCCATCATGCTTTGGTCACTACTCATCAAATCCACAAGATGGACAGGAGGATGCGGCAGCCCAGATCCTGTCATAGGCCTGAATATGGATGTTTCCAACATGGCTGAAACCAATACTTTGAACATGCATCAGAAAATAACCACGGTGCCTTGAGGTGTCCAGCTGCTGTCTCAGGGTGGTTGAGGGGGTCTGTGGTTTTGGGCCCCTGATCCTTCTCTTTCCTTGTGGAAGGGCACCTCCTCTCAACTAGGGGTACACTGAAGGCTGAGCTGAGCCATGCCTCCTGTTGACCCGCTGTGGGGGTGTGAGGAAAATCCGAGACTCCCCCAGTGCCTTGCGTGGGTTGCCTCACTGGAATACCAATAGTCTCACTTGCCTTTTCTCCACTGTGTGCTCTTTGCCCCCTCTGGCCCTTTCCCTGTTCCAAATACCCCATCTTTATCTCTCTTTGGTTTTGTCCCATCTTTTGACACCATGCTCCCTCCTTATTCTTTTTCACCTTATCTGTCATTCTTTCTCTCTCCGGCTCACCTTGTGTCCACCTTTCATTCTTGATTCCTCCATCTCTCTCTACACCTCCACATACTCTGTCACTCCACTGGTTTCTTCCTTCCTGAATCTGCTGCCCCATTTCTCTCTTGCGTCACCCCTAAACCTCCACCCTCCACCCCACCCCCCTGCAGGACGGGACTCTTTACCCCTGACTTGGCTTTTGAGGCCATAGTGAAAAAGCAGATTCTCAAGCTGAAGGAGCCCTCTTTGAAGTGTATAGACATGGTAGTAAGCGAGCTCACTTCCACCATCCGAAAGTGTAGTGAAAAGGTAACAAGGAGCAAGGACACTGTCGCCTACATGTACGGCAGGGGCAGGGGTAGACCGAAGGCTGGACTTTGACAACAAAGAACTAAAAAACAAAACTCCTAAATACATGAGGTCTCTGCTGGAATTCACAGGTCTCTGAGTCTTTGAGGGTCCTTCTTGGTTATAATTGGTAAAATTCTAACAGGAAAGTAAGTCCAAATTTAAACAATTGCTTCTGTTAACTTTGCCACATGGGGTTAAATAATTTGGATCTGAATTATTAAGAAAAGCCACCAGTCTCAAGGAATGCGATGGTGAAGTTCAAAGTAAAACATCAACATATGTGATATGCAGATCTGTTGTTATGGATCTCTTAACTAGTTTGCTCTTCCATCAATCACCCAGTCAGTCTGTCTGTCAGTCCATCCATTCAACAGTCCATCCATCCATCCATCCATCCCTTTGCACAAATATCCCACCATTATTCTGTAATGCTAAATACTTGAATTTAATACAGCTAACCTGAAAATAGGCCTTTCTCACATAACAAGTATAATTCATTAAAAAAATGTGGCCATAAAGTGGATTCCCAGAAAATGTTGGAAAAATAATGCGCTTTCAAGCCACAAGAAGTTCATACATTTTGTCAGCAAACATGCAAAATTCCTCAAAATTCCAGAATATCCAAACAGATATTCTATATATCCAAACCTAATGAGGAAATTCTCTATGCAATTGCTGCAGTCACTCCTAATGCTTTTTTACCTCTCTTAGATGAGCTAGTGGTCAAGTATTAATTTTAATAAGCACTAAGTTAAGTCCTTTAAGGTAAAATAGGAGGAATTTTCTCAGCAATGTTGTCTTTCAAGAAAATTATCACTTTAAGTTTTAAACTGGTAGGTAAGTCTTTCCTTTATCTTTTGTACTAGTAAGTGAGAATTCTCACAAGAGGAGAACTTATGTGATGAAAGGCTCTTGGTTCATTCATTAGTAGTTTCATATTATTTAATATTTTAATGCTATTCTAGAATGTAACTAAAAGCTTTGTGTCCTCAGTTTAACATCCATTTGCCTGTGTGTCGTGTCAGACAACCCGGTGAGGTGGAACTCCGCTCCATGGGAAAACAGAGACTGGGATTGTCTCTTACCTGTTCTGTCTCTTCATGGAGTGTGAAGTTCATGCACATTAGTTGAGATCATGAATGCTTGTCACGGGTTCGCGCTGGAGCACTTGTGACCATGTTCGTGTGTGCGTGCGCCAGGTCTCCACCGCAGTCTGCGTGACTCCTGTGGGACTCTGCGTCTGTAACTCCGCTTGTTCCCCATCTCATCGTCCTGCGTCCAGCCTTTTCCATATGCGTTTCCATCCCATTTCCTCTGCTGACTCATGCTGGTTTTCCTGGACATTCTTTCTACTGGAATTGTCATCAGCTCACACCATCACCACACACTGGTGTTCTGAGCAGTTTGCACACCAGCAGAGCAGAAATCCTCGGTGTAACTAACAGCGCTTTGCTCTTTTAAATAAGCTTGAAACCAACATTTTAGAAAAAAAATAGTGGATAATTTTAAAGTGTTTTGTCATGCATCAGTTTGCTTGAATACATTCCAAACAACTAATTTCTATGAAGCGGCTGGATAGGTATAAGTATATTAGTTTTTAAACTATATTAATTTGAAATTGTTTAAAGCTTTGTAAGCTGTACTACTCTGTCGTGCTGCCACCAAAGTTCTCAAACAGTTTTCTATAAAAAAAAAAAAATATGCGACTGTGTAGGAACAGACATGTCCAGCATTTATCGGTCTATCCTTGTCACAGGCATCGTAAACCTTATCTTTTTATATTATTTTTGTCATATTTTTAATTCATATTTTGTTCTGCATTAATTTTACATTATTATCCACAAGGAGACAGCTATAGATTATGCCATTTTTTACATGCATGTTTTTTTTTAAAAAATTTTTTTAATTCTTAGTCTTATTTCTTCAAGCCTTGTTTTTCTCTATCCTCCCTGTGCTGACTCAGTCCTTTTTTTGTCCTTTATAATCTTTTCATTCTCATCCCTTGGTTTGATTTTGCGTGATTCGAGTAAATGGCTGAGGTTGGTTGGTTGGGAGGTCCGACTCCACATACTGACCAACTGATGCACCCAAGCGCTTTCTCCCTCCTCCTCTTTCTGCATCGCCCCATCTGCTCCTCCTCTTTCTGCTCCCTGTCTGAATAACGTCTTGTGGTCTTGTCAAGCGAGTGTGAGAGCGGACGTTTTTCCTCCTGTGGATTTTCAATGGTTTTTCCAGCTCTGGAATGATACTGTATGGGCGAAGAACATGAGATGTTTAATGCGGACAAATTCAGAAATCTGGCCATCGTTCTCAATCACATTCTACTGCTTCTACCATTTCTATAGATGCAGATCCTTGTATGTTGAACTACTAAAAATATAGGTGTATATTGTGTATTTTTTCATGGACAAATTGATTATAATACTTCTCTCTAACTATCCCTTCTCAGCATTCATGCACTAAAGCAGCTCAAACTAAGTGACAAGGACTTTTCTTTCTTGCAAAGATGCTTTGTCATAAAATCCAAATGTCTAGAAGCCACAAATCACTGTACGCAAAAAAAAAAAAAAAAAAAATCCACTGGAGGTCATGCAAGTCTTCTGAAGCCGTAGCTCCCCCATCCCACCTTCTGGTCCTCTCGTCCTCGTCCTTCTGTCATCCCTCCTTAAAGACCTCCACACTGCTCTCCCGCACGTCATTCTGAGCAGACCTGCCTGTGCACCTGGCTGGTTCTCCTAACCAGTCTGAGCATTTAGTGCCTTTGTGTTTCTTCCGCATCTGTGCATCCTTGTGACTTCCGTTTGTCTCACTTTGGTCTATGACATCAAAGTGCCCAACCATTGCAATGCATCTTTCACTGAAAATCACCGACTTTCCCCTTGCTGACATGGAAAATAAAACCGCCTGAACCGTTCTGTTTTCTGAAGGTTTTGCCTTACTGCGCAGCCTGCTTAAGAGTGAAGATTGAGATAAACTCAGATCAGGTCAAACTAACACAGTTAGTCACCGGCCTTTAATTATTCAGCTTCGACAGAACATAACAAACAGCTGTCGGTGAGAAATGAGGTGAAGGATAACATCCTCTATGCATCATGTTGTGTGGAAATAGCAGGAAGTTCACCCTCAAGCTGACCTCACCAGCTTGTTTCATGACAGCTCCTCACATGAGGAACCATCTTCACCAACATATACAAAGGCTACAAATGGCCAATTATTAATAACTGCTAATAACTACCTTTCCTGGTGTGCTTTTGTGCTAGGAAACTGCACACAGATACAAGATCCAAAGACTTTTTTTTTTTTTTTTTTTTTTTTTAAATAAAGCAGATGTGGGTTAGGGTCATTTGATCATGATTTTTGGTTTTCTGAAAGATGTGACCTCCATGGAAAAGGATGCATTGTAACTTGAAGCACTTGGTAGAAATTGTGCATGTGTCTGACTGGTTCCAGAATGGAGTCTTGGTTGTTTTGTACCACCTGTGTGCCTGCATGTGTGCTGTATTGACAGGGAGAATGTGCAGGGCAAATGGGGGTTATTTCACAAGCAGAACATAGTGGATTAACTGGAATAGTTATGGCAGATGCTGCACCAACTGCTCACCTGTGTCAGATTTTCAGGTCAGGTCCCAATTGCAGATTCAAGGGAACACAGGAGAATCCAAATTGTCAGGCAAAAACAGGGTCTTAACCAGTGCAACAGACACCACTATTGCAGAACAAGGAAACACAGCCACAATCTGACAGAGAACAGCGACAAACACAGAACTTAAATACATTAAGCAATAAGCCACCAAGACCGGCTATTGGGGGAACGCAAAAGGCAATAATAAGGGTAATAATAGTGATCAGGTGGAGAAGGCAGGGCAAGGAGCAAATGAAGTAAACAGGAGCGAATGCCCTTGCAGTACAGCAGGGTGACCAAAAGTCCCCAGGCAGACCGGAGTCCTGACAACCTGCTTATGCAGGGTGAAGGAGAAACTCTTGAGGAACCCCAAGATGAATGGACCCTCACATGCTGACTGCATTTTTATGTTATATTTGATGCATGGGTGTAGAATTTATGGAGTCTGTGTGGGACAAGGGGGATTACTGCTATTGTGGCTGTTATTAACATGCAGAACACACCCATCATTAGTTGTGAAATGAACCCCATGCCCTGGTGCATAGCCCGGTACCTGTGTGTACACCTTTGGTGTGTGCTGTTTAACGTGAAGTGTCGGCATCCGACATCCAGCTCCCACACCCACACCGGCCTGTCTTTCCTCCCCCAGCTGGCACAGTACCCCATGCTGAGGGAGGAGATGGAGAGGATTGTCACTCAGCACATCCGAGATCGCGAGAGCCGTACAAAAGACCAGGTGGGCTACGTCACGCTCGGGGGTCCTGCTGTTCACATTTATTCCCATTGCGGATTTTTTCACTGTCTTCACACTACACTTCACTGACAATTTAGAATGTTCAAGGGTACAACAGCAGACCCTGTCTCAGAACTTCAAATCATCCACAGGCATCTCACCATAGTAGGAAAGCTTTTTTTCAGTTGTCACTTTACATTCAGCTTTTTTACATCTAACTTGAAGTGTTTTTACCCAAATTTTCAAATCATAACAGTCACTTGTAATGTCCTGCAAAAGGGGGAGGACTTTGGATGTGACTTCAGGGTTCTGATTTGGTCCTTGCAAGGTAATGCTGCTGATTGACATTGAGTTGGCCTACATGAACACGAACCATGAGGATTTCATCGGCTTTGCCAAGTAAGTGGCCCCACTATCCGCACTTGCCGTGTAGTAAATTCCCACGTCTTAAACCTCTAAAACTAGAAACTCCCCCCTCTAAACAAGGAGGTGTTAAAGAACAAATGGATTTAGTTACAAGGGGAAAACTTCAGTTAATCCTACAATGAGCACTTAAGGGTTGTCCTCTCTGAATGGGTGCAGCAAGTGAAATTTGGTCTCATGTGAGGTAGAGCACTTTGTACTGATAGGAAGACCATTGAATGGTGACTGTTCCGATGGAGCACCCATGAGGAGAGACCATGAAGATGAACACTTCTCTTTGTGTTCTCTCCACAGTGCCCAGCAGAGGAGCAACCAGATGAGCAAGAAGAAGGCAGCTGGGAATCAGGTGCATGTCCATGATTTACTGTGTGTGGATGCTGTAAGAGGAGCCGGCATCATCTTTATTGGGGAAGGTGACATCAGCTCCTGTAAAAATGTCCTTTTTCCTGGTCCTTGTGGCACATTCTAATCACTGATGTCTGCTTTTCCCTTGTGTACTTTGTCTCTCTCACTGTGGCAACTGAACCGCAGGATGAGATCATGGTGAGTCGACAGTGCCATCTCTCTGTCTGTGTGCCTGTGCATTTTTCACCAGCCCAGCTGCTGGAAACTTTAAATATCGAGGAAGAGAACATAAACTTGACATATTTTGTGCCAGTAATAAGCTTACAATAACTGAACATTATCCCTACAATGGACTCCTGTAAGTACAGACTTTTACAATTGCACAAATCCAAAGGCATTATTATTTCATAAGGCTTTATACATTGTCAAAACAAACACATTTTGTGTCATTTTTCCCATCTATGTACAGTATGCTCATGCTCCCATGTTCATCTGAAACAGAGAAAGAAAAAATAAAGAAATCAGATGCATGAACTAAAATAATCGCAGCTTTAAAAGAGATTATGCATAACCCTGGATCTCAGCATGCATCCACATTTTTTGCATTTTTCATCCTGTTTTTGAAAGTGGCTCCTCTTACCAAAGGTGAAGTCCTGTCAACTCCCTGGTATTGTCATTGACTGGCATGCAGCCTCACTTGCTTGTGCTTAAATGAGCCAATACAAGCAGAGGTCAAAGCTCATCAGCTGGTCAGTCAACCAATACCATTCAAGGACCAATTATTGGTATGAGTGACGTCCTGAATGATTACATGCTTATGTCATAAATTTGAAATTCTTTTTCAAAAAAGCGTTTCGAGTGCAAAACAAGAATGAGCTGTTATATGTTAGAATATCCAACAAGGGTCGGACACCACTGCTCCTTGAACCCTCAGAGGTATATTTTTCTCCCCTTCCACAGTTGGGAGATTTTTGTTTTCCTCTCCTCAACTGTCAGCTGGCTTCTGCAAATAATTATCTATGACTGCTCCCTTAGAAAAGAATAATCTACATTGTACCGTGCACTTCTGCATGGCTACATTAGAACTGCTTTCAGTGATCTGTGGTGGCCTGATGAGAAGTGCACTCTACAAAATAACCTATGTAGAAAGTGCACAGCTTTCCATTTGCCATTGCAACAGTTTGTTTTTGTCTCGTAAGTGCACCACCCTGTGATCCAGTACTTAGTATGGGGAGAGACACAAGTGGATATGAAGTGAGTGAAAACAACTGTTGAAATAGGCCAGTGAGAAGAGCATGTCATCTTTGCTGACCTTCGGAAGTGTTTATTTTTTGTGCCTCTACTCAAGAAGAACCATACCACAAAATGGAGGCATCGGAAATCTTTGGCCCATTCCTTGTGGGATAGGTCATCCAAACAGTCAGTGTTTGTGGATGCTGTTCTGACCTCCAGGTTCTAGGGGGCAGTAGTGAACCTCACCACATAAATGAAAATGCACACAAAAGTTTTTATGTTCATGTTAAACTGTAAACTTTAATGGATCTGTGGTCAATCTGGGACTTGTATCACTCAAACATTGCACTGCACTGAGTTTTGGAGCCTAGAAGTCTATCTGACACTCCGTGTCCCCGACTTCTGTCCCTACCAGGTGATTCGCAAGGGCTGGCTGACCATCAACAACATCGGCATCATGAAAGGGGGTGCCAAGGAATACTGGTTTGTCTTGACGGCCGAGTCTTTGTCCTGGTACAAGGATGATGAGGTGAGCCAGACTCTCAAACATCTCACAAATCCTAGAGGGGTTTTATATTTATCTAAGTTAAAATGTCAAATACATGAACCGCTTTGTAATAGATTTAGGTACACAGGCTACTGAAGTTCAACAAAAAAGCATTTGTTATGTTTTATTTTGTAGTTCCACGAAAATGATTCAGCATTGTCCTCAAAAGGACTAGTCACAGGCATCCCATGAGTCTTTGCGTGACACGGGCTACAAGTCTGTGAGATCGGAGTGACAGTGGAAAGTGACATTTTTAGTGGTTTTTTGAGCTGTTGGCGCCTCGGTGTGCGTCAGGCAGCAGTTATGCGTCTCATTTCGGTGGATCATCTTTCAAGTCGGATACTATTGTGTTGTGCCCAAAAAAATCACATTTTCAGATCATGTTTGGGTTTTTGGGGCTATTTTCCCCATCTATGTCATTCTTTAATTTTAAGCCAGTTTTGTTTTTGTTCTTTTCATCCCAAGTTGGGTACACTTTACGAACGTCTCGTGCCAAATTTTGTGGTTGCGGTGAAATGCCATTTGGAGCAGTTTGAGCTGTTGCTAAGAACTTGGGTGGTGTCGCGAGAACACCAGAAACTTGGTAGCATTTCACAGGGGTCAGCATCCAGGTACCGCCTTATTCTCCAATTTATTCTGGATGAACTAGAGACGATGTGGGGACCTTCTGAAATGGTGAGGGACCCTGGAGATGGAGTATGGGGGGTGAGGGGTGGAAAGGGGTGTGGCCAGTGAGACATGGGGCCTCTTCCAGCTTGTGAAACGTGCAACCTGGCGTCCACATGTGCAGGATGGACCTCCAAACTCTAAACGTGCCCAACGATCTCTTTTGGAGGCCCAGTCTGCTTCTCATAAACCAGTTAGGGCAGTGGAGGAATGTTTGTGTGTGTGTGTGTGCGTGTGCGTGTGTGTGTGTGTGTATGTGTGTGTGAGAGAGAGGAGGGGGAGTGCTGTGATGGCAGGGCCAGGGTGTCTCTAGTTAGCTGGTAGGGGGCGCCGTAATGAGAACCACGTGGAGGGTATAGGGAAGCTGTGGGTTTCTTTTCATCTCCTGGTGAACAAAACGTCTGGATTGAACCCATACACACACCCAAACCTCCATCACTGCCAGCTCTGTTCTAAATGACTAACACACTCTGACAGCAGGAACTCCGACCAGCCCCCTGCTCTGCCAGGGCCCCCAGCCTCAGTGCGTATTTATTTAAACTCCAGCCCAGGACCATGGCTCCTCGGTGTCGCAGGGACCCAAAACCAACAGTGTCTCGGTCCAAGGAAAAACGGCCCTTCTTTAATGAGGGAAAATGGATCCGTTCCATCGTTTCTGTCTTGAGTACAAAGCGATGGCTGCATGGTAGAGATGACTCAATTTATTAACTCCTGTAGTTATTGTTCTTTGGAGCTACACAAAGTTCATTTGTCGGAATGTACAACAGTGGCTCAGAAATATTAAAAAGGCAGCTGCTTGAGGCTCCAACCCTGGATGTTCTCTCCATCCGCCTGCAGTCATGGGTCTTCCTCAGGGCGATGGCCGTGTATTTTTACACTCCGCAGAGGGTGTGGCCAGGACAAGTACATCTCTGACACACATGCAGCACACTGTGGTGAAGCCTCCCACGGATTGACTGCGGTTTGCCTTGCCTGTGCGCGCGCGCGCACACACACACACACACACACACACACACACACAAGCGCACCCACGCACAGTCACTCGGAGTGGAGATTTTGCTGCCCTTGCAGAAACCCTGTTGGAGCGACAACCTTCGGAATGCTCTGCTCCCATACAGCAACTTCTGACCACTTTCGGGTAGAAGGGCAGGAATGTGTTGATAACCTCGGCCCAGCAGCTCATTGCGGACCTGGGGGTGAGATAGTCCATAGTGGGGGTAATGTTCAAACCCAGATCCCCCACCCCAGACGCTAATAATAACCTTTAGTAGCCGAGCCTTGGCAGTGGGAAAGTTGGGAAAGGAGTGTGGTGAGGAGGGGGGCCTGGTTTCCATTATAAGACGTGCCAGGCCTTTGAGTCAAATGGCTCAGAGTTCCCTACAGTCTCATAAAGAGGCCGAAAAATGGACGGTGCCCCAAGATGAATGAGGAAGCGGGGGCCTAAGAGTCTGTTCCTAAGGCTGTCTGATTGCTCCGTATGGACAGGTGGATGAAGACCACCCTCACTTTGTATAAACACGCTCATGCTCACTCGCTGTCACCTATCAACCTCAGTCTCCTGTGTTCTCCTTCCTGGACAGGACCTGCAATGATCCTTTCCTCAGGTTTCCTTCACCTTGTTGCTAAGACCCATGATCCTGCACTGGCTCCACTGAAGACATCCAAACACGTGGTGTTACAGACCCCTCACACCCACGGTGCCTTGTCAGTACCGATTGATGGTGAACACAAAGAACACAAAGAACTTAGTTTCCTCTGGCCCCATTTTAATACAAGAAACCACCAGACACAGAGCGGCGCTGCCAGTGTGTGTCAGATTGCAGGGATGGAGAGGGGGAGAGAAGGGAAATCATAGGCGGGATGAAATACGCCCCCCCCCCCCACACACACACACTGAAGTCAGTATATACTCCAGCTGGTGGAGTACACTAACATTTCGTTGACCTGCTGACCCTGAGGCTTGCCCAGAACCCATCTCCGGCCAGGTATCTGGGCCAAAAATAACCTGTAGGGAACAGGAGGGTGCTGATTTTCAGGATGGCAGACTAATTGAGTGTGTGTGTGTTTGTGTGTGTGTGTGTGAGAGGGAGAGAGAGAGAGACACTGTATTCCAGTAACATATAGAGTGAACCTTAGATGTCTGGCAGACTCTTAAGTGGAAGCTTGCTGAACTGTGGATTGTGTTTCATCGAAAGTCTTTTTGGATGCCTGTGTACTGTGTGAATCACTCCACCATTCCTCCACAGGATCTCAGTCTTGTGTCATGATCCACTCAGAAAAAAAAATTATTTCATGGTCTGCGAATGTGCTTCATTACCTGTGTGGTGGCCATCAGTGTGGTGGTTGGCCAGGCTCCGCTGTAAAAGCCACGTGGAGCTCGGCCAGCACTACCCACAGGAAGCTGCAGATAATGTTCATGATCTCTGGGATGTTTCTGGTCTGTTTGTGCAGTTTTTTGCCCCTTTGTCGGAGGTTGCTGGGTTGGACTGGGTTAGGAGGAGGCTGTGGCTCATCCTGGGTCAGCGGGGATAAGTCTCGACTGAGTGGCCAACAGCACAGCAGAGTACAACTGCTGCTTTATAAGATTTATTTAAATGTTTTTTTTTTCATGAAAACGCTGAGATTTGAGATTCAGAAACACTCATTTGAAACTCAGAGGTCTTTCAATTGACTTTTATTTCATTTTGGGAAAGTGGCAGATTTTATGGGCATCGGTCTCCCGATGACTCCAAGGGCAAGCGCTCAGGTTAACTCAAGATGGAATCCATTAGTTCCACATATAAACAACAACAGCTGGAACGTGAGACTTAGTGGAAATATGACACATGCGCGTGCACCAAAAAAAAGCACCTCTGGCTAATTGAATAAACAGGGCCTGGGAACGCGTCCACGGCCTGATTTTAAATACAGAGGGCGGCAGGATCTTTCCATTGGAGTCATGAAGAGGGGGGGCACACAGAAACAGTCATGTACGCACATGAACCTACGGTCAGGACCGTACCCGGGGTACCCTGCTCACTCACCCACCATCCTTTCTGGATTTTGACCTGGTCTGGGTTGATCCTGTGCTTTCCCCACACAGCCTAACCAATGTGCAGACTACTGTACAACCACTACTTCCTGAACAGGTAGTCTGAACACTGGGGAGGCGGTGTGGGCTGCTGTTGATCATCAGTGCTCCTCCCGTGAAGGTCAGGGTTGGGAGAGACTCGCTGTTGAAGTTCAGAACACAACCCCTCAATACCGTGTACCCATTATCCCCCCCAACAGCAGAACGGGACATCTGGTTCCTTTCAAAGTCTGGGGAATGACCACACGTACGGCAGGACCAGCCAAAGGGCACCCTAGTTAGGACTATGTTGACATGACGACCATGGGGGGGTGGGTTTACTGGCCAACAGAGGGTGGCGAACCAGTCGTCGCCTACGCTTTCGGCCCATCATACCATGGCTCGAGAAGATGGGATGGCTGAAATAATAAAACCGGAGAAAAGCCCGGGGGCCGCAGGGATGGTTTGAGGACAGAGCCATGTCAGCAAGGCCCAACCCACCCCTGCAGTGAACCCTGCATTCCGCAAAGACCCCAAAACGTCCCGAGACTCACCAGGCGCATTCCAGCGTGACCCGCAAACCCACTGGCCCACAGAGACGTCTGCTAAATCACAGGCAGAGCCCCTCTCATTTTACAGACAAGCTATATAGACTCAGGACATAAACATGAAAAGCAAAATGTTTAAAATTGTTTACCAAAACTGATTATTCTCAGTCAGTGAGATCTCTGAAGAAATAAACTCTCGTTTTACTGCTTCCAACTGAAGTTCAACCTAGTTTGTCTATAACCATTGCTAGTTGGTTTCAGATTAATGTTAGTTACATAAATAGTAGTTCTGACAAAAGTACATACAAGAAAACACACACACCACACGCATTTACTTTTACATTCATTCATTTAGCGGATGCCTTTCTCAAAAGTCACGACTGCAATGATTAGTGTTTAGTCTCTCTCTCTCAAACACACACACACACACAAACTTATGGAGTGGTTGGCTGTGTGGCTTGAGAGCGAGACCTAAAGGGGATTCCCCTACCATTGGAGACGCCAGCTGGTCTCCATCACACAGTGCTATACAGCCGTTGCCTCGGCGACCCTCAAGGAGAGACCTAACAGCAGTTCTCGTAGGTCCTTCCCAGGTCTTCCTGGTTTTCCCCACTTGCCATCACAAGGTGTGTGTGCTGGGTGATTTGTTCGTGGTCTCGGCCCTCCACTTCACCACCTGTGAGAGACCCCTGCAGCACCAGGGCCTGTGAAACTAAACAGCGACAACGGTGACCATACCTGGCTTTCCTTAGGGGTCCTGATGTGGTCCAGCGGATCTCCTTCCCAACCACTGGTGATGCTGCATCTCCCCTGATCCTTTGCTCAGACTCTCACATAAGTGTAGGTACAGACAAGAAAGAGAGAAGTGTCTGAAAGAAGAGAGTCATTGGACTGAGATGGGATGGGGTGGGATGAGAAGGTGACAGCACAGCAGGGTAGAAGGTAAAGTAGGAAAATGGCAGATGGGTGGCAACAGAAAGGGTAAGTACTTTTTCCCTCTATGCCCCGAGTCCCCCGCCCACCAGCAGCACGGTACCTCAAAGTTAGGTGAGAGTCCTCCTAGGAGCGATTTATAAGAATAAATTAACATCCTAAACTTTTTGAGACGCAGCCCATCATATGCAGGAGGATGCTGGTCCCAGCGCGATCCACTGGAAAGCAGTCGTGGGTCGGAGCCCGGGAGATGGTTGTCGGCATCCCTTCCACAGAGTGCAGCGGCGACTTGCCGGATTGACGTGGCAGGGTTCCGTTAACTAGCTTTGCCCCGTCAGAGAGGGAAAGAAAGAGGGAGAGAGAGAAGGCGGAGCTTACTTTCTTCCATCTGGGTTTCTGTTTTCTCCCCCCCCATACTTTTAGAGAGGCAGCAGGAAGTGGAAGGTCAGAGGTCAACGGGAAGCGAGATACATTTATTTCTTGCAACGTGTGTATGTTGGGTTGAGTATGTAGGAGAAGAGTAGATACTGTTGGGTCAGAGTTGAGAGGGTGAGGGTTTGTTCACTATTTGAGTGTTTGTAGTATTTTGGTGTGTGTGGGAGGTGGGTTTTTTTGGGGCGGCGTGTGGGGGGGGGGTGTTGGCTTGAAAAGCGCCACGGCTTTGTAGCCCACAGAGGAATGTCGGAGTTTCTTGGCACGCAGGGTGGTTTGTAGTAACTCCAGATGTGTGGACCCTGTGGTCTCCTGACTTTCACTTCTGTGTTTTTCCTTCTGAAGCTGATTTCCTCTCCCTGACTGGCAGCGGGCTGAATAAAGGGGTCTTTATCCCAGCAGACAAACCCCCCGCACAAAGGCAGAGGTGGTTGGGTTTGGAGCTGGCAACCCTCGAACATCAGACCCAGAAGAACAAGGGTGTGTTGTAGGTGATGGGGCATCGGGGCATTGCTCAGACCAATCCAACAGTTTATGTGGTCAAGCTAAGAGCAACTTGTAATTGATCTCTTTCATTATCCCCTTTTGGGAATTTGACTTGTGGCAAAACATCACATCACAAAAAAAGCATAAGCTGAAAGATAAAGAGAGAAGCAGGGGAAATGGATGGAAGGATGGGATGGATAAAGCTTATTTTGTGTGTGCTTGCTGCTAATTTTAGAGCTCAGCGCCATCTGGTCCCCAGCCATGGGTCACGCCCTGCGTGGGTCATTTAAATGTGTTCATTGTGCAGGCCGTCTAGTCCTCCGATACTTAGAAGAGCAAAGAGCAGGAGATGGACAAATACTGGAGGAAATGCTTCAGTAAACAGCACGGTGTCCAGTTCGCTGGTATGATGCAACTTATGAGGTCATACTGCAGAGGGGGAAAATTAAAATTTGGAAAAGCTCAACATTTGAAAAAACAGTTGGAACCCCAGAGGATGATGGTGCAGAACGTTTGGAGAGGTGATAGTGTCCTTGAGTTAAAGTGGACTCTTGCAGACCATTCATATGGTGTTTTCGGTAGTCGAGGGTACAGGAGTTACTGGCCATTCCTGTTGGAGGAAACTCATGTGACATGAGAAGAACATGCAAACTCCACCTGGACCGCAAACCACAGCCCAGAGGCACTGAGATACCAGGACTTCCTACTGTTCTACCATGGAAAGAAGACATCAGTGAACTTCACAGCTGACAGGGCTCCCTAGACTTCATCTGGAACCTCCTGAGGTCCCTGGACAGGTGGGCCAAGTGTTCTGAAGATACAAGGCAGACATAAAGACAACAGAGGAGGCACCTGGGAATCAACCAAGCTTTGTAGGGGGCTTAAGCTCAGTGAGAAAAAGAAACATCTTATGAAACACTCCCAGTACCAAGTTTTTTTTTCCAGTATGGTACTTCAAGCTACAGCGATCTCATCCCACATGTTCTGCGAATGAATTCCTCCACACACCTTGCTGTTTGCAAAACCTTCTCATCGCACCAAATTATGACTTATTGTCAAAGTGAAGACATCTGAAGGGAACGTTGGCAGGTGTGTCTGTAGGAGGAGCCCTATGAAGTGATGGGCTTTGGGATTCTGCTGCTTCTCTCTACCCATGCACCTCACAGTGGGAGACTGAGCTCAACCTTGCAGCCTGACCACAATGGGACCCGGGGTTTCACGGTCTATGTGGTCATCACCATGTAATTTGTGGTGAAGCAGAAGGGAATGAAGGGATAGAGGTGTTTGTAAAGAGGAATAAATTTATTTTTTATGATTGCTGCTGTGTGCAAACACCAGAACCCCTTGTGTACTGGTACTCTTTAAGGGCAAATCTGAACCACAAGAGACCATCAGACTCCCCAAGCAGTACATCAAGACTCAGAGGTACCCGATCTACATAGAATGAAGATAAAAGTACTGATTCAGAAAGTGCCTTCAACATTGAAGTATCGGAATCACAGCTCCGCAGTTGATCGTCAGTGTAACCCAGCATCATTTGACATTCCCAAGTAAAGAAAGTTTGCTGTGAAGGACTTATTTCTTAGCAGAGGATTTTCCGTGTTTCTTTTGTAAGTTAAAACTTTACTTTTTACCCAACTCAAAATGAATGGTACTGGTTCAAGTTTGAGAACTTACCCTGGGTAAAAAAAAAAAAAAATTTTTTAAAAATGAAATAAAAGTACAGACATTCCTTCCCAGGCATGGAAACGAAAATATTAGTGGTGTAAAACAGACACCACAGTGCTGCTGATCAGCTAACTGTACATGGATGTTCAACAGAATGGCATCATGACTTATTATCCCACTCACTTTCCTTTCTGCTTCTTCTTGTCAGTGTTGCGGTAGCTACAGCCTGTCTGGAAACTGGTACACCAGCCCAATGTAGGGTAGCCCACACAGGTAATTTAGACCATTTAACCAGAAAGACATCCCTTTTGGAGGAAACTCACTCAGAGAGAAGAGGCAAACTCCACATAGACTGAGCAGGATTCAAACCCATGTCCGAAGAGCCCGGGTGCTATGGTTCCCTGCTGCATCACCTACTGCTTTGATATGTGGTTCACAAAGGTTATACAATAACCTGTTGTAGATATTTTCACACTGATGCTCATTTTGGAGGTTCGTGTACTTTTTCCGGTTGCTTAGTGGCTCTAGATTCACTGTTTATTTACAGCTCATGAAGAGTGAAGCTTTTCGGCAAAACGGCGCCCAAAAAAATGTTGCTTTGTGAAATACTGAGTTCAGACCTTGTTGTTCGGGGCGAAAATCCAGACATTTCTCCAAGACGGATAACATGTCAGTTTGGTAAATTGCCTCTCTGGCACTTTGTGAGCTGGTTTGCCTGCGAAGGAGAAAGTTTCAGAAATATGACCTTTCTTACGAATATGTAAGACGCAAAGAACCAGGAGGGGGGATAAGTTCTGAAATTGCTGTTGGCCCCCAGCCTAAGGCAGAGCCTTTTGGGTAATGAGGGGCTAGGAGTGGTGTTATTGCTCCCAGATGCGGTCTGTGATGGGGGCCGCCTTTGAAGCGCCCCCCGCCCCGCCAGCCCCTTACAATCTACCGTGATGCATGCAACGCAGCCGAGGCACTCTTAAAGGCGCAGTGTGAAAGTAAACCATGCGTTCATGGATATGGTTAATAAAACAACTCGGGAACACATTTATCGGTATAATTAAACAAGACGTAGGAAGACATCGACGTGGTTGAGCCTGCGATCAAAGCAGACTCCCCTTTGACCACCTGGTTGCTGATAGCTTTCTGCGTGTCTGTGTGTACAACCTCATTTCTGAATCCATCCATGTACTGGTGTGTGTTCCAAAAGAAAGGGGAGGTGAAGGATTACTCCCGTAGGGTGTTTATAAATCCAAGCGGAGCTTCGCCGGACTTCCTGAGTCGTATCAGTCATAACAAAAACAAAGAAGTGGATGGCTTTTGCAGGCCACCCTTGGGGGTGGGGCCTCAGCACACTGCACGTATTGAGAGCTGTGGTTGATGGTTTACATTAAAATGACTCTTTGCCACGACAGGCCCAGAGATGCGTCTGTACCCCCCATGGGACAAAACAGACTTCTCTCTCGCACTGGCGCTCCGCCCCTCCCCCCACACTTCATGGCCCCCACCTCCCACCTGCACAGCCTGGTGGTCTCCCCCCCCATCCCACTAATGGACTGGTGTTTTTCTTAACACTTTTGTTACGATGACCCGTAAACCTTCCACAAGCTCGTAACCCTGCAAGGAGCTACTTTTGTCCTTATGAGTTTATGTGTGTGTATTTGTCTGGGAATTTCTTTTCCACTCCTTCTATCCTCCTCCTTTCCTCTTTTCTTCACTTTCCGGTCTCGATCCAGATGATCTTCGTCTTCATTCTTTATCCTCCTCCACCGTGACTGTGCTAAGCCTTCGGCACTGATCCACAGATGGGTCGCATCCCCTGCGTGCGCTGGTGTCACGGGGCTCATTTTATCATCCAATCGGGAAGCCTGATACAGACGGTGATGTCACCAGCTGGACCGCACTGTTGCGGCTTGTTTAGTCTTTAGCTGGGACACCTGGCATATTGCGCTGCTGCAACTCACTGAACTGATCTTGCTGGTGCGGACAGTCTGCAACAGTCAGAAGTTTGTAGGGTCCAAACTGTTTCTATGTGTAAGTGAAGTTTGATCGGGCAGCGATTAACTCAGCCTCCACCCCACCTTCTCTCATAGCTGGTTTGGAGATCTTTGGACCACAGCAAGTGTTTTAGCTGTTAAGTAATTTGCCATAAAGTTATCGGCTTAAGTCCTTGCGAGGAAACGTTTTCGTACCCCACAACCAGATATATCAAGAGACTGAGGTTCCCAGTGTAACTAACAATTTCCCAGCCCATCAAGCTGGCACCCCAGGTGGAAACTGGTCTGAACTGGTTTTTTGTGCGTGTCAGCGCCTTGTAACAGAGGGACACCATGAACAGTGAGACCGGGTCACGGCACCATTTTACTGCAACACGTAAGCACTGGCGTGGTTTTCAGTCAGGCTCTGTCTGTCACGTCCCTCTGTTCGCCATCCGGGGGAAGGTCTTATCTGCAGACTCCGAGTGTGTGCAGCCTCCAGGCTGGTCTAAAGCTGGATCTGCGGTCAAACCCTACTCGTCCGCCCTTTAATTTTATTTTAGTTACGCAGCTTTTTAATCAGTTCCAGGCAATGCTGTGGTCTGTCATAAAACAGGGTTTTGCTATGCCTCCTATTTATCTCTCTTGCCTGCTGTTCCATCGCAAGCCCACCAGCACTTTTCTCGACCTGTATTACACACCCTCTGCAGGAGAAGGAGAAGAAGTACATGCTGCAGGTGGACAACTTGAAGCTGAGGGACGTGGAGAAGGGCTTCATGTCCAGCAAGCACATCTTTGCCCTGTTCAACACTGAGCAGAGGTGAGCCTCTGTCTCAAGGGCACCTTTTTTATCATTTCAATTTATATTGTAGTCTGCTGTGCATACAGGGTTGCTCTAAGGGAAATTTTTTTGAGTCACCCTGTTCACTATATATATATAATATATATATATATATATTTAACCAACATTAATAAGTTAGAATGAAATATGTGTAAATTCCTGTAATTCAGTAATATCAGAGAATATTAATAACAGCTATTTTACCAATAATGTTTATAATAGCATATGGTTTATACTGTATATGCTACATGTGTAGTATAAACAGTGAAATACGCCATAGACCATCACATTTGAAAGTGCATTAAAGTGACCTCTGGGCTGACGGAAGTGGTTGTCGAAGGCCTGGAATCCTTCCGTGGCCGTGATGGAGACGCGAACTTCACCAAGCCCCCCCATGGCTCACCCCACCCCTGTCTTTTGCCCACAGGAATGTGTACAAAGACTACCGGCAGTTGGAGCTGGCCTGCGAGACACAGGAGGAGGTGGATGGCTGGAAGGCCTCGTTTCTGCGGGCTGGCGTGTACCCAGAACGCATCACGGTAACGTCTAGTGCCGCAAGGTTAACACGGTTCCCCCAGAACACATACCCTGTACCCCTTAACACCATCCAGAAATCAGAACCACATCTTCTTTTAAGCAATTTTTAAAAAATAATTTATGCAAATTTTCATATAAGGCACTTAATTTCATATACACAGTATATGGCTAAAAGTGCGTGGTAAGTCCTTTTAATGACTGAGCCCAGCTGTTTCAGCTGCATCCACGCAGCATACAAACACATTCTAGAGAATTGGGTGCTTATAGCTTTGCGGTCACAGTTTGGGGAAGAAGAAGCTCCTTTCCTGCTCCAGCATGACTGCCCCCCCCCCCATGCACAAAGTGAGCTCCATAAACACATAGTTTGTACAGACTGGTGTGGAAGAACTTGAGTGGCTGCACAGAGCCCTGACCTCAACCCCACCGAACGCTTTTGGGATGAACTGGAACACTGACCGTGAGCCAGGCCTTCTCACCCGACCTCACTAATGCTCTTGTGGCCGAACGGGTACAAATTCCCAAAATCTGGTAGAAAGCCTTCCCAGAAAAGTGGGGGCTGTTACAGCAGCAAAGGAGGGAACAACTCCATATTAATGCCAAGGGTTTGGAATGGGTTGTTCAACAAACACCTATGGATGGGAGGCTTAGGTGTCCACATACTTTTGGCCACATAATGTATGCATATCTATGCACATACTTCACAATACAAGGACCATCCAGTGCAGAAAAGATTAAATAAGCTAAGCATAAACACTTCTCATAACTTACTATAATTAAAATGACTCATTAAACCAAAACATATTAAATCTAAATAAATGCAAACAAAAATGTATGAAACCAGCCTTTATCTCTTTACCACTGCATACTTAAGCCCCACTGTTTACCAAATGTTGGAAAAGCTATGAAAAGTACAGCACTGCGACCCCTGGGTGTCAGTTCACCCCAGTTAAACATTCCGCGTATAGATAGCGTGCACAGAACACCGCCACGCAAAATAAATCAGAGTTATGGAATCTGTGTTTTATCTTACATGCCCCATCTCCAGGATTATACACCAGCATCTCTCTCAAACAGTCCTTAACTTGTTTCCATGTTTTGCCAAAAGTAATAGATTTTCCTGCCACATCGTGTCTCAGCTCTTCCAAGTGAAGCAGGTTGCCGAGTTCCCTGGGCCACATTTCATAAGCGGGAACTCTTTTAAAGGAATTTGTGTCGTTTATCGTCACCGCCTTTTTTGTCTCCGCACAGGACAGTAATGTGTTAGTTTGCGCAGAGTAAAAGTGAAGTCATGTTTCTGCACACACAAACCTAGACCCCACTACCACTCCACTGAGTTGTTCTTCTCCACTTCCTACTTGCTGGCTGCCATGACAGGAAAAGGAAAAGGTAAGCGATTCCTTTCACCGCTTCTCCCCCTAGTGGCAAATTCCTTGGGGATTTTGTTTGCTGTTCTCAGTGGCAGAGAATGTTTTGTTTAGGCACAGCATGCACATGAAGATGCCACCCAGCCAAATACGTGCATGTATGATAGGAGAATATTTTTTAAAAATTGTATAATAATGAAAATGTACAGTACCAGTCAATATAAAATAACAAAACCGTGATAAATGTATGGGAAGAGCTGGACAGAAGAGTGAAAACAAGGTAACTCACAAGTGTCCTACATCTCTGTCAACAGCTGCAGAAGAGCTGCTAAGACACGTCAGCTAATTTCATGACCAAATTTGTTAACCAAATATGTTACCAAGAAAAATTAGTTTCCAGCAAATATTTTACTGTAAATGAATAGCATTTATCTGTAATAAGATTGTCCAAAAAAAGCTGAATTTGGGAACAAAGAACGGCACTTTGCAAGTGAATTTATTGCCATTACTGTATTTACTTTACCATAGAGCTCCCCCTTTACTTATCGTTCCGTGACTGGAAGGTCAGGGGGGAAAAAAAGGTGTGTTTCTATCCCACCGTCTTGGTTAACTTTTCAATGTGACATAAGTAACTAAACACAAGCGAAAATAAAATGTACAGAGATATACTGTATATGAGGGGGTTTCAAAAAGCAGAGGAAATTCGTCACTGGTGAGCGCAGTAGCAAGTAGCTGGGAAAAACTGGTGCGAACTGGTTTCTGGAAGGTTTGAACCTGCACCGCGCAGTGCTCTCTTGCCAGTCTGTCTGAAGCAGTGCCGGGGGATGCTCCACCATCCTTGTACATCTCTACCATGCTAATATCAATACACTATTATTTCTAATATTTCCAAACCAATACTGTAACACAACACATGCGATTCAGTTCAGTTCAGCATCCACTCTTATGTTCCATTCGAAACAAAAATCACAATTTAAAATCGGTGGCGTAAAATCGCAGTCGGGTTTCCAGTTTTGATGAAAATAGTTGTTTTGAAAATACATTTGCATGTTTTTTTTTTTTTTTGTGAGAGCTGGACAATATTCTTTACCCATCCAGAAACTACTGCCCTTCCAGTCAAAGTTGTGGAAACAGCGGATCAGAGCCTGAGCCTTAACAGTCACCTGGAAACAAAACACTTCAGACACTTCATACTCTCACCATTACTGTGGCATGCTGTGGACACAATATAAATATAAATATAAATATGCATGCACAAAAAAAGTTTGGACGACGATCACAGGAAAAAGCCCAACAAAGGCACATGTAATAATGATTCAGCCATGTGGTTGGATAAGCGCCGATTTGTGGCAATGGTTACTCAGATGGGCTCCCCACCTGACTTGATGTGCAAAATTAGCTGAGCGTTGAATCAGCGCTCAAACCTTTACACCATATTTTTTTATCCACCGCTATGAATCAGGGAGCAGGAAATGGGTCTGGAGCACAAGCCATTTGTAACCAGGACACTTTTACTGCAGCAGAAGCACAGGGCCTTGATGTGAGGAAGCTGCGCAAATAATGTTTGCGATGGAACCCAAGGAAAGGTTAAGGGGTTCGAGGGACTTTGTCCAAAAGTCGGTTGTTCTCGTCAGCACAGCTGAGATCCAGACTTAAAGTAAGCAGTAAAGTGCGTCAAAACAGAGTAAGAAGTGCGACACCAGCTGAATTCAGCTCACTTCCACAGTGTTTACAGATCATCTCTGGTGTTCCTGTGTGCCGATCAGGCAACAAGTGGTGCAGATGTTTATATAAATCCGTCAGCAGTTGGCACCGAATAAAACTTTGTGGGGTTAACATATCATCGGTCATTTAAAAATTTTATTTTAATCGTTTGATCGCTTTTAGCATGGCTCAAATGCTTGCAAAGTATTTTTGATTTGTCACAGCTGTATCCAAGACTTTAACAACCCTAACCTGTAGATAAAGGGAGGTATATCTGTTTTACAAAGCATTTTTGGGTGTAACCTAGTGGGAAGAGTAATTTTAGATTTACGAACAGTGTTTTGGTCTTAATTATGTGTGTAAGATGGACACTCAGTGTGCACCACATACAAACATGTTTATATGTACAGCTTATGTGGACTTGGGTGGATTTGTTTCGCTCAGAGGGGAGGCTGTGGGTTCTTTGTCAGCAGGTTGTGGTTTTGAGGTTTGCCCTTTGGCTGAGATAAATTTGCTGACAGTTTGAGAGAAACACAAAGACAGGACAGACTGTGCTATATATAGCATTTATCACACTGAGATTAGTTCATCGTAGATATGGTTTTCCTGCAGCACTGTGAGAAATGTCATTCTGTTTAGTGCGTATTTGGTACTTTCTCTTACTTTTCTTTATTACTGCTGTGTCCTTAACTTCAATGTTGTCAACATTATGCCATCTGCCCCTAAACTTCTGCAATCCTCTACTCCTCATTCATTTGTCCACCTCTCTGAAACGTTCCTACAACCATCTTCTGCTTTGCCCATCGCTTCTTCCATGTCGCGCAACCCCTCTTGAACATCACCACACCCATTTTCCACTTTGCTCGGCCCCTCTTTCATGTTGCCCCACTCCTCTCAAATGTCCTGCACTTCCCACCTTCTCTGGTCCCTTCCACTGGCTTCACCCCAACAGAATGACACTGGGGATGAGAATGGCTCTGATGGGTTCATGCACTCCATGGATCCCCAACTTGAGCGGCAGGTCGAGACCATCCGTAATCTGGTGGACTCATACATGGCCATCGTGAACAAGACCGTGCGTGATCTCATGCCCAAGACCATCATGCACCTGATGATTAACAATGTAAGTTGACCACCATGGTTACCAGCTTCTCTGGGTGAGGATTTAGAATCTCCAGACGCCTCCGAGAAGCCCTGGTTGTTGCTTCTACTAATTTTTTTTAACTAATAAGGACTGGAATCCTGGAATCATCCTCAAAACTGTCCAAAAATAAAATATTTGTGTATAATATTCTTCTTAGTCTTGAAGGTAGGAGTGTTATTGCATCAAAATGCCACTATAGTCTCTACACTTTACTCCGACTTTACCTCCTCTCTCCCTGATGTCTCTACCCCCCCGAACACAGACAAAGGAGTTCATAAACTCAGAGCTGCTTGCGTGCTTATACTCGTGCGGTGACCAGAACACCCTCATGGAGGAGTCAGCGGAGCAAGCGCAGCACCGTGACGAGATGCTACGCATGTACCATGCCCTGCGTGAGGCGCTCAGCATCATCGGTGACATCAGCACCTCCACCATTTCCACTGCCTTGCCCCCACCTGTTGATGACTCCTGGCTGCAGGTGCAGGGGGGCCCGTCCGGCCGCAGGTACGTCAGGGTCAGCACACAAGATGTCTCACGGTAGTGGCCAGTTTGAAGAGTGTCTGTACTATTTCACGGGTGAGTAGTTTGGTGGCTCCCCCTGCTGGAAGAGTGAGATATTTCCTACCTTAGGCCCAGCTTTCATTCACTCAGCATTGGTGAAGCTTTTAAGAAAGAAATAAAACATAAAATTGCAAGTATATTTAAATACTGTTTAAGAGGTAAAACCAAGTAACCTGTAGTTATTTTGTGAGAAAGATGAAGTTCCCAGCAAATTGTTTTACACTTAAATATGCAATTGAAACCCCTTCATGACATGTACCAATGTGTAAGTGGATCAAAAGCTGAATAATGAATCTAAGCAAAGTTGGTAACCAAGATACAAATAAGGAATGAAGCTAAACTATCTGCAGACATTATTGCAATGAGTGTTTTGTCTCTCCACCCCTCTCCGTAGGTCCCCAGCGACCAGCCCCACACCACAGCGTAGGGCTCCGCCGGGGCCACCTGCCCGGCCCGGGTCCCGTGGCTCTGCCCCTGGCCCACCCCCTGCCGGGGGGCCGCCTGTGCCCTCTCGTCCTGGAGCTTCCCCAGACCCCTTTGGAGGACCACCACCACAAGTCCCATCCCGACCAAACCGTGCACCCCCAGGCGTACCCAGGTTAGTCATCCGAGATGGTGTGCAACTGTGGGCATGGCCTGGGGTACTAGTCTCTGCCCTTTAGAAAGCAGTGGAGCTTAACTTAACCCTTTTAGACAGCATGTCAGGTCTAATGAAGAGGGACATGGGAAGAAATAGCGTGCGTCAGTGGAGTTGACCTGCTGTCTTCAGAAATAAGCTTTAAGGCAGATGGAGTCCAGTTTAGAATCTGTATATTTTTCTCTGCTGGTCCACACTCATGAGACCTCAGAAACAACACGAAGCACAGCCAGAACTTCTCCCTCATTACTTATTGTTATTGTACCAACCTCATGTGTGTCCATCCTGCTAATGACCTTTGGTTCTGCACCTCCATGTTCTTCATGTACTCTGCTGCAGCACATAGATGGCCAAAGAAGATGCTGTTGATGAAACTTATCAGTTATATATTGTCAAGAAAATTAATACACGGTACTAGTAAAAAGTCAATGTTTACATGGGAAGAACTGGACAGAAGAGTTAAGGTAAAGCAACTGTGGGAACTGCTGCAGAAGAACTGGGAAGGCATCGACATTTCCAAACGTGTTAACAGAATGTCTTAAGAAAACAAACTAGTGTCCCAGCGAGTGTACTTAAACTTTTGACTGGTACGTCACTTTGCTCTTACTTGTAAAAGGTGCACATGTAAGAGATGATGCAAAAGCCTGGCAGCCACCATAAGGAGCTTTCAACTACAGATTTTCTGCTGTGCATTTTAAAGTCAACCAGCTGTAAATCACATTTTTCCATTAGCACCTTAACAAGCATCTGCATCTCATGAAACAAAGTCGGGCAGATATCTCTGTCCCCAACTCACGGCCCTCAGGAATCCAGGCTGAGCTCCCCTTGTACAACTGAATGTGTGAATCCATCAAGGTTGACTCAGAGCAGAACCTGATGAAACTTGTAACATTGCTTGAAGGACATTTCTTTGCTCCCTTTCCCCCACACCACATCCTTGATTCCACACCTCATGACAGACGTTTCACTGCCCAGCAGTCCTTAGCCATTCAGTCTGTTGTCTTTGCCTGTTTTCCCATTGCTTTGATTCCCATCCCTGGGGAAGGCTGGCTGTGTTTCCATGTTTTTGATTAATCTAACAGAACCCTTCACAGAGCGAGAGCCAAAGGGACAAAAACAGTGTCGGGACAACCAATACTTTGATGAATAGAGACGCTATCCAAACTGTCTTCCATGCTTCTGTGCTGTGGAGGTTGCCATCTGTTGCCTATGACTGTGAGATAACTGCCCGGTGCTGAGTGGTCGGGGAGGTGGCTTTGTTAGCGGACGGAGACACACACGTACGCACGTGCTGCTGCACCCTAACTGTGAAAACAAACACCCGTTCTTATTGCCCATTCCCAAAGAGGAAACTGCTGCTTATTGCAATGCAAACAAAAATAAGACATTCTCACCAGCGCTGCAGCATTCAGGTGCTGTGGGTCTCTCTGCCGTCTTAAGTTCTGACGCTGCAACCCCTCCACCTCCAACGTCCACTGCACTCCTCCTCAGATTCCCGCCTATTGATTATGGTTATTTTTTCAGAATTACAATCAGTGACCAATGAGGACTAACGCTAAGGGTATGTCCGGCATTGTTATCGAGTAGCTGCCATTTCACGCCATCTCTCTGCATGACCGCCACTTCCACTCGTTCCTTCAGACCCCTCTCCTGAACCTGCACTTGGCCCCACTCCCCCTATATTTGCCCTCAGCCCCTGACTTCACATAACACAACAAACCCTACCCCTGTCAGACACCATGGTTGTGACAACATACTAACCTGTGATCCAACTGGCCAAAGGAGGTGAATGTGATGGCACTGTGAAGCCACAAGAGGTTAACTGTCCTTCAGCAACATGCCAGCGCTTCATTTACAGGTGCAAAGGTTTCAGTACAACTTTCTCGCTCAGAATGAGCAAATTTACACCACGGCCTTCATCCCGAACCGCTCGGTTTACTATTTAAATTTTTAAAAAAAATCTCTTCCATTTAAAAATGCAACACATTAACCATCATTCACTCGAAATATAAAAAATTATTCATTCCTTTAATTCTATTTGTACTGCACATCCTCAAATGGCCTCTTCCTTGGGTATTTATACACTACAATTCCCATGACTCCTCCTTTGCCACCTTGCAATCAGCACCCATTTTTACTGCAGGTAAGCCAAGTGTTTGTTACCCCAGTAAATGACAGTGTACATTTGTCATTTGACAGCAGCACATTTACTTAGTATATACATTCACAAAATATAGATATGAAAAATTGTAGGATTTTTTTTCTGTGTATGGAGCAGCTGTTCCATCATGCACCTGTTTTGCGTGGCTATCAGAGAATCTAGAGCCCCGAGCTAAAGGAAATTTTTAAGGGAAAACAGGGTGAAATGAGGGTTCTTTCTCAACCTGCTACTACAAAGCACCACTAAGCAGGTTTATACCCTCAGTTAACTTGTTACTAGTTGAGCTAATCCACGTCTAATCCTGGAAAGTGATTCTGCCCAAAGGTGATGCCTGAAGGATTCAGAAAGAATCAGGAGGCTTACGGGGAAGTTGTGCGGACATTTTAATTCACTCCGAATGTTACTGTGGGCCTTTGTGTCTTTTCCATTGGAGCTTTCGCTGTCTGTAGGGATTAGATACGTGTTAATACATTAACAGAACAAAGTTAAATACATTTGCAGTCTCTTCATTTGTTGTACACCAATTTGGAAACTAACCCCTTGCAGACACCTCACCGAACACCCAATTCTTATCAGTATGCATGTAGGCCCCTCCACTGTCTTAAAGGAGAGGTCAAAAGGGGAGTAAGCTGTTCACTGCCAAAGCTCTAGGGGTCAAGGGTTGGTGTTTGTGTTGATGTTCTGTCTTTCTCATGACATTTCACTCATGTAGACCTTCACTGTAACTTTTCAAGTACAGTCTGAGAGCATGAATAACTGTACTTTAGCAGTTTTTGTACATTTCTGTAATTTGATGCCCCATAAGTGAAATGCAGTACTAATATGAGGTTTCTGGCATCATACATTCAAATTTATACAGCGGTTCATAGGCTTACCTTTGGTCATATGCTGAACAATATTTCACTGAAGTAAAATGCGGTCAGTAAAGAGATAGTTCACCAAAATATGACCAATATTTGTGTACCGCAATTGGTGACCATTGCATTGTCTAGTTTATGAAGTGTGGCCATTTCAATTACGACGCAAACATACCCTAAAGTGACTCATAATTCAAATGTGCAAGCGTTTAGGTGCAAGCGTAAATACTTTATGCCAATAATACTACAATTGTAGTCAGTTATACCCTGAATAAAAAAATTGCTGATTAAAAAAATGAAACTTTTATGTGTACTCCTAACATGGTACAAATTATAATCCAGAGGGGAAAAAAAATAGTACAGACCGTGCTTAATTTTTACAAAATTCAACTCTGACGCTTTGAAGACAAAATCTTCACTGTGCAGAAAAATATTAATCTTTTACACCCCTAACACACTGTGCATATATTATGTTAGCTACAGGATATGTGGCCGTATGTCAAACGTGGTTTTTGATCGGACACTAGGTAGTATGGCGTTTATGGATAATAAGTTAAGTTAATAACCTAAAGGATGTTGATTCCAACCTGGCTCCTGGCCACTACTGCCTTTGAGTAACACACTTGCCCTTAACCACTCCAGAATAAACACCCAGCTGTTTGAACCTGTCAGCAGCTGTAAGTTGCTTTGGTTATAGGCTTAACTTATAGCGAGGAAGGATTGTTAATGATTCAGAGTAAAAGTATCTTGATAAGTTTAATTTTAAAAAAATTTATGAAAAACTAATAAATATGTGGTAAATGTAACTGACTGCTTTCAATCTCTGCTAAGGACCCATTGTCCAAATTCACTTTATGTAGCAATACAATATTTTTAAAGTCTTTCTTCACCCAAATGACATACTGTCAGTTAATTCAGCCTTTAACATTTGCATTTTTTTTACTTACAGAAAACTCCTCCATACAGCATTAATTCTTTGTCAGAAGTATTGGGTTGTATATTTCTATTTGTATGTTCACCTCCAAGTGTTGTCCAGCTACCATCATGCAAAGCAGCACAGCACGCCCGTGTGTGTATGTGTTTGTGTGTGAGTTTGCCCTAAGTGTGTCCTTGACAACATCCTGTCTTCTCTGTCTGTCTGTCCTTCTGTTCGTCTGTCTGTATCCCCCACAGTCGCAGGGCCCCCCCTGCTTCACCGACTCGACCCAACAAATCGACCGAGTCCTCCCTTTTAGACCTTTAACCGCAGGGTTCTGCACGGGACACCATCTCCAAGGCCAAGAGACCCCGTGGGCGTAACCTCTCCACCCAAACCCGACCTGCTTCTTCCCTCCTGTGCACTGTTCCACTGTGCTTGCCACACAAACTCACACAAAACTGACATTCACAGATGTTTGTGTCTCATAGCACAATTAAACTAAGGAAAAGAAAACAATTATTAAAAGCAGTAATGATAATGATAGTAATAGTTTTGCATTGTTGAGTGTGTTGTAATCTGTAAGAGCTACCGTTTCCTTTTCCTATTCTGTAGTCTTATTCAGGTCCGGGTGTTTCGATCTTTCTTAAACGTAGACACTCATTGTAGTTCTATTTTCAAGTATCCATGCATACAAAAGAAAAGCAAAAATCAATAGTAGATGTACAAGCATCCTGTAACCGTCACACATTGGTCTGTTATTCTTGCACACCCTCACGCAGATGATGAGTGCCCGCATGAATCTGCCCATAGAGTGCGAGTTAGGACGCTCTAGTTGCATTGTTTTCTATGCACACAAAATGTGCTCTGCCAGTAGTTATTCGCTCTGGGAAAGAAGAACAAGACTGGACTTGGTGGCTCGCTTCCGTTTCCTCTGCCACGCCTTTGATTTACCGCCATGGCTGTTTGCTGTTACTTTCTCTTTTGCTTTATTCCGGGACTGATGTGCCTTCTTTCCACGCTGTTTGATTCTGGAGGTCAGATGCGTTACCTGCCGACGGGTTGAAGGGCAGGATATCCGCATCTCTGAAACTCACCATTCTCTTTGCAACATTCAGATCCTAAAATTGTCCCTGGAAACACTGGCTAGAAAATGCCTTCCACTGAGCATGGTCTCCTCAGCCAGCGGTGGCCTCCCCTGGTTCCTGAAGGGTTGCACTCCTGCGGATTTTAATTAATAGAATGTAATGAAATCCTCCTTTATACCCGGAACATCAGCTAACCTATTACTCAAATGTCAATGATGGAAGCAACAAAAAGCTGAAGAAAAAAAAAAAAAAACATATACCGCAGCCCTTGAGGTACAGGGCTAGACACCTTTGGGAGCTCAGAGATGCATAATTCAGCATTGGACTCAGAAGCAATAATTCAAAACAGGAAGTCCCTCCCTCACAATTGGCTCTATGCACGGTTGTGGAAAACGCGCATTTTTAACAACAATCCATTTTCTGGCTAGCTTGTTTCTGGGGATACTGTCCTATTACTCCCTTATCTTCTGTTATCATTTGCTTCATTCTGGTTTAATTTTTTTTCCCCATTTCCCCCCATTTCCCCCCCTTGTCTCTCGCAGTCGGCCAAGCAAAGGCAGCCCCTCTCGCCCTGAGAGCCCCCTTCCTCCTTTCGACTCCTAATTGCACCTTCCGCTAACCCAACTTTCTCCCTCCAAGCCTTCGAACCTGTGCCCCACACCATGTCTCTCCCTCTCCTCCCTGGTGCTCCCTCCTTTTCCATGTGGAAGACTCAGATCACAAGCAAAACAAAACACAGAGAAAACAAGGGGCTGTGACAGAATTGCCTCATGCACCAAGGGGTAACATGAAGAGATGAGAAATGAAGTGAAAAGAAGATGGCTGAAGCAACACCATCCCTGCGCCCAGACCCCTCTTCTCCATCCCATGTTGGAGCACGACCTCCACACTAGTCCACCGTAGTGAGTCCCCATTCACTGATCTGTCCTTTTTATGACTGCAGTCATTGGTGTTTACATGGAGAATACCCATCTACCCATCATGCAGAAATACCCCCAAATATATTTCTGGTCCTCTGTTCTCCCCTTGCAGTGGTGGAACTGCATGCTGGGTTTCACTGTGAAGCTGTCTTTGAGTAGAAAGCAACAAATGAGTGTTCATATCCACCTCCAAAACTGGCAACCCATTCACTCTCTTTAGCGAAAATGCATCATAGCAAAGCAGGGTCTGTAAAGGAAGTGCAATAAATCCATTTCTAGGCGTTCAGTTCTGGGAAGCAAAAACTACTTGAAATTTGGTTGCGCTCCTTAGTTCACATAGGCCAATGCTGTCGCTTGACAGCCGCCACGTTGACCCACGGATAGGTGGGGGGAAAAAAACCACTACGCCTTGGCATTGTGGAGAGCTCATTATTCGGTCCTCCTCTCAGTGAATTAGGAGGTTGACTAACATTTTCAGGTTTCAAACAAAATGTGTTGGTCTATGCATAGGTTAACTGTAATCCTTTGTTACACTCTGCCATTTATTCTGTCAACATACAAAGAAAGTAAGTCAAAATCTTTGTACTGGTGTATTTTTGTGTCTTTGTGGTTGTTGTACTATGAACCCATTTGTAACCATTGATGTTGGGCATGGCAACTTTCCTACATTTGCACAACTGTGAAAGGTGAACTTAAAATAATTGTAACACTTGGTTTTTAACTATTCCTCACTCCTGAGTGACCAACTTCTCCACAGCAATGGCCCCCCCGATCCCACTGCAACACAAGAAATATCATTTGTAAAGTAAATAGTTCTTCATGGGCATATCTTAAATGTTACATATTTTGTGGTGCATCTATGGGAATTGTGCTTCCACTGTTTAGAAGTTAGTCAACATGTAAGATTAATGAGTATTAAGTGATTGATAACATGGACAAATGAACATGGTATATATACACAATAGGTGGGACCTATTTTCAGACAATGTGTTATACATATTGACACTGTTTAACCAATAGAAAGAGGTGTGTGGAAGTGGCCCACCCCCTTGGGGGAGGAAGAGCCAATGGGTGTTTGACCCTGCTGTGTCCTGTATCTAATTGCTATTGGCTGTCCAGCAGGGCTGTGCTTTGTCAAGGAATAAAAAGTATGTGTTTCAATTTCAGTTTCCACTTGATTTTTTTAAAAACACAAATTCATTATGCATCTCAACAGACCAGACTGCAACAGGTTAATACCCTAAGTGAAAGTACCAGGCAAACATGTTAAAAATGTTTACTTAGCTCAATTTTATTCATAACAGGGAAGAAAAAAAAAAAAAAAAAAAAAAACAGGATGAATCACATCAGAAATATACAGCTGAAGTTGTGTAACCCCCTTCATAGTGTTTCAAAAGTCTACTTTTCTAGTGATTAGTTGAGATTATTACTCCAAATAAATATAGATTTTATTTAGTTAAATTCTGTATTAAATGACCCTTAGTAAGTGCCCATGCCCACAACACCGCAACGTATTAAATGTACAGATTAACAGTAACTGGGCCCCAAGGCCAAAAGCAGCGGAAGCGTCTTCGTCTGCATTCTCCACAAAACTTACTTGCATCAATATACAATATGTTACATTTGGAGTATTTACACATTTCCTTTACAAAAGAGGATCATCCTTCATTTATGTTTTTCATAACTGGCCATCCAATTACAGCTGAGATAGATTTGAATCAGTTAAGCCAGGGATTTCAATCGCTGTTGTAAAAGCCTCAAAACAAAATTTTGTTTTCAACTAGTGCTAATACAGCCCCCCTGCCCAACACACCAAATATGTCCTAAAGACCCAGTAAGTTATATATAATAAAATTTAAAAAAAAAAAAAAAAATTAAAGGTCACCTCACATTCATCTCCAACGTTCAGCTGTGAGGGCCATTCTGACGTTAGAGTACAACATTCGGCCACCACAGCTGAGCTCCTCAACACATCCTCTAAACACTCAATATGGTCCCCCCCACAACACCCCCCTCCCCTCCTTTGCCATCAGCAAAGATCAGGCATCAGGCTGAGACTAACACTGGCATCACACCTTTCACACAAAGCTGCAAATGCAAATTTCTATACTGATTTGCTTCTGGCAGTGTAGCGTTGAGGTGGGATACTTTCAAAAGGGGTCATGAAGCTTTCAAGCAGCAATCTTGTATCAGACAGTGATGCCACAAGTTCAGTCACTTGGTCTAAAACACTAAATGTGCAGTTAATTCTCCATTAATGCTACACACCATCCTTCCACATTAATAAGCAGAGAGAGAGACAAGAGACAGAGAGATTGATCGCTGGACAACAGAAAGCTTGGTCAGAAATGCACACACACACACACAACAATACCTGTAGGAGCTTCATAAGCGTATTAAACATGACAAATTCCTTTTTAAAAAGCCACGAGTTCATGTAAAATGATGTGGGTATGGTACAGGTGCCTCTTGTTTGATGTCTTTCTGCACAGGTCAGAATATAAGCAAGCACTTTAAGAGTACACCTCACGACCTTCATTTTCTTGGGCTTCAAGATTATCAAGTCAATTAAGAGCTTTGTGTAGCTCAGTCGGGAATCAACATATTCAGCTATTTATACTGTAAAGATATGCATTAGTAACTATATCAACAGTAAACAATTCTCTTTTCTAACAACCATACAGTACATATTCACAGCTGTGAAACTGGTAATTCTTCAACAAGCACAACTCGTCCACAGACCCCCAGTTCCGCTTCTGACACCTACAAATAATATTTACTCAATATCAATCCAATATTGATGCTCCTGTTTCCTTGAAAACAACATACTCTGACTACAACATTACTCGGTTCTCCTTTCTTATGGATCCCATCCTGGAGTCCAAACAGATGTAACACCTGCACACAACTAGGAGAGGAGGGAAGGAAGATTCCATCAGGCAGGATAACCTTAAAAAAAATCCAGTTTTTTCCAGTAAGGTGGGGGTGTCTTACTTAAATGCTTCACTGTGAGTGGCCCTACAACAGCATAACTACACAGTTAACTGTCCACCTTGACCCTCCCACCACTTTGCACCACAACGTGCATACATACTATCGTCATGGGACTCAAAAGGGGGTGTGTGTGTGTGTGTGGGGGGGGGGTGTTTGGGGGCCAGGAGGAAATCTCACATCTTAACATGGAAATGGATGCTTGGCTCTCTTACACTGTTTGAGGTCATCTTTCTGCCTGGCATAAAGAAGTCAAACCTTGAATAAAGTCTAAAGTGCTTTTCACCTTAACAGTACTTAAAAGGTACAGGCACAAGCACAGAGTCACACTGGGTAAGGAGGGAGGGAGAGGTGGAAGGGTACAGGGGTAGAAAGGCAGATTTACCCCCAGTAAAAGATCACATTTCAGAAGTCCTCCCCCACCTGTGAGGTGCACAATGGGGCGAGATGTAGAGACAGCAAGAGACACAAAATGCCGATTACACTTAACATCTGGAACTCCAGCAACACTACCCAAGCCAACTGTATGTTCTGTAGCTGGACGATTGCTAATTATCTTCCCAACTCTTGAGGTCCTGAAGAGCAGGAGGGAAGAGGGCAACCACCATAAATCATCCAGCCTTTACATGGTTCTCCACCTCACAGTGCCTGAGAATCCATCATGAGCCCATCTTACACAAAAACAAAGAATAAAAACAAAACTGAAAAGTCTGGGATTTGGGAGGGTTTAGGACTTGGAAGAGGGACTACAAAGGGAGAGAAGAATGGGGCCCCACACTATTTTCGTTTGAAGTGCCAAGTGTTGGTTGGTGTTCTCAAACCACCAGGATTTTGACCTCATCATGCTCGTCAGCTCGGTAGAAGAATGGGATACATGGGTTCTCGCCCAGGAAGGGTGCCCGTCGGGCCTTCGGGTTCTGAATCTCCTGCAGCAGTTGCATGATTTGCCTAGCTGTACCATCCTCATGTGGCCTGAGAAACTGTCCCTCCTGGTTCTCCTGCACCCCCCCGGGGTCTTGCTGTGTATCCAACTTTGACAAGGATCCAGAAGCTGAAGCCAGGTCCAGTGCCGAGCTCATGTCCATGGTCTCTGCATGTCAAAGATGAAAATTTTGACAGTGAGAGTCACCTTCATGACCATCAAGATACAATAAACAAATTCAACTAACAATTACTACCATCACATTCTGCTCAACAAGTTGCTAATAGCTTAAACATGCTGGCTGAGTTCAGCCATTGAAAACACAGGAGTCCTGCCAGCCTACCAGGTCCATCAACAGCATTGAGCTCCATGCGCCTCTGGGCAGGGAGACCTGGTTCAGTGCTTTCTGGCAGCAGGTCAGGATTACCAGTGACACCAATGTAACGATTGTGCCACTCATTCCTCTCAGCCACCAATCGCAGCACCAATTCCTGCAACTCCACCAGCTTGGCCTGTTTGGAGGAGACAAGTGGAGAAAGACTGATGCATGTCATGCTTGACCGCTTCATGTCAAACCCTCTTTCTATCACATCTTCACAATCCACCAAAACTATTTTTATACACTGTACATTGTTACACTCCTGTCAAGAGGCTGTAGCATCTGGGATAGCAGACAGTACCTTCATTTCCTCCTTGTCTTTGGCCAGCATGTTAATGTACTGCTCCTTCTCTATGTGCTTTTGCTTCATGATGGCTCTTTGGTTCTGGTACAGGGCGATATACTCTCCTACACGCATACAGGGAGAAGTGAGATGCATGCAAGGACTACCTGCAACCTTTATTAACCAAATTTTGTGGAACTTGTTTAGAGGTTAAATAACGTTCACACTACATTAGTGTAATATTTTCAGTAGTTTAGGCAAAGACTTTATTGAAGTATTTCAGGCTTAACACCTTACTAAATTAGAGGCCTTAAACAAAACTACATAACAAAAAAAAATGTATATGACGAATGAAACCAGAGCTAATCCATGTGGTTTCAGGTGCCAGGGAAATGACTATGCTCACCAATGGTATCAGTCTCCCCAGACAGTTGAATGCACCGGTGCTCCAGCTCCTCCACACGCTCACGCAGATCTGCCTTCTCCTGCATCAGAGCTGTGAAGCGCACCTGTAGCTTCTCCATGGCTGCACGGAGAGCCTCATGCACCTCCACAGGCACACCACCCTCACCAGGGGTAGAGTCTGCTGGGTGGAAAGATACATGACGATGAACACAAGCACCAAGGAACAGATGGGATTAACACCTACATAAAAAGGCATATGCATCAGCCTCTACTATAGACTCGGGGGGGGGGGGGGGTCAGTTCCTGGAGAGCTGGATACCTTCAGTTACACTGCAACCCATCAACTGTTTTAATTATTGGCCTTTTATCTGTACACGTTAAAAGTAAGTATTTGACCCAAAAGTGCACTCTCACCTGAGCTATGGTGCTGATTCTCTCTGGTCAGTATGGCTACCTGGTGGAGTGTTGCCTGATGTTGCCGCTGTTCTTCCTCCAACCTCTGGCAAGCCTCATCCCTTTGGGCTTCCAGTTGGGAAAGGGTGGACATCAGGAACCGTTCCTGGAATGGAGAGGTATGAAGAGGACATAATTTTCCCTAAACCTAAATTCCACCTTACTGAGTAAAGCCATCGATAGCTCAGGGATCAACACAGAAAAACTAGGACCTTTAATAATACAATGTTCATGAGCAGAAAGTCTTTTTGCTTTCCCTGTTTTATCTCACCATGTCTTCTTTGCTTTCAAAATCCTCTGGGATGGTGACGGAAGACTTCTGAAAACTTTCTTGAAAGGAATGGCTCTCCAGCCCATCACCTAAATGAAGATTATGAATGTATTGTAGAACTAACACTATAAACCCAATCATTCCAGCATGCCCAAAAACAATTCAAACATACCTTGATCCCTGTGCTGCATGGTCAGGCCTGTGCTGTTGAGCAGCTCTCGCACCTCTGCCTTCAGATCCTGGTTGTCCTTGGCCAGCTGGTTCAGCTTTACCTGCAGATGCAACAACATTAAAAAAAAAACCACAGGAACATTTTAACTTTAGTTGTAAGTTAAAATGCTTTGACATCACAAGTGTCATGTGATGTCAAAGCAAATGTCAACATTTCTCATATGAACTGGACATGTGTGGAGCATTGGCAACAGTTCTGGGTATCTGGTAACTTCCTTAAAATCATGGATCAGTGTTAAGAACACGATTGCAGACTCACTTGCGCCTCCTCGAGTTGCTTGTGGCTGAGATCCAGCTGAACCTTGCTTTGCACCTCATCATGCTGCAGCCGATCCATGAGCTGTGTCTGTTGAAGTAGGCGTCGATGGAAGTCCTCTCGCTCAGTTACCAGCTGCTGGTAACCTGCTGTGTACTGCTGGAGGTGGGCCAAGTATTGGTCACGCTGCTCCAACACTGCTTCTGCTTCCTGGGCCTTTGTCTCCAGCTGTGAGAGTGAGGGGCAGATGAACTCAACTATAACCATACACACATATTTCTTGCTTCTGAATTAAATCAAGTATACAGACTGGAATGATGGAAGAACTTTACAATATATTGTGTCCAGAGTAAATGTGGGCAGCAACAACCTTCTCACCAACTACAAAAATGGTATGAACCATTTTACAACAATTACAGGCTGGAATAACATACTGTGTAACAAGTGTGCAGGGTACAATCTAGAGTGAAAGAGAACCCGTCTTGTCCAAACAATGCACACATTAGGTGGTTTTCACCTGTTCCTTGACATGATGCAGTTCTTCCTGCAGTTCACCCATCTTACGAGCAAGTTCCTTCTTCACATGCTGCTCTGACTGCAGCCCACTTGTCAGCTCCATGTTTTCATTAGTCTGCCCAGGAAAAGAAGTGTGGCCAAAGTTACACCAAGGACCGTGGCTTCTTAAAAACATCAAGCTCACGCAATGTGTCATGGAGAATATTTAATCAATTACTGGTTAGTACAGATTGCTAATGTCAAAATCATGGCAGGCCAAATTTAGTATTGCACAGTGCAATGTTACTCTAGGTGTACATTTTAATTAATGTCACAAATCGGTCCAAAAAAAAAAAAAAAAAAAAAAAAAACACATTTACAAAACACTGAAATATTCTCTGAAATATCGTATTTGGAGTGAGGAGTGGGATACTTATTGGGTAATCCTCAGTTTAGTTTGCACGAGACATGGAACTGGTAACTTTGACCTATTAATCGTACCTGGACCATACAGCAGTTTAGAATGGAAAGGGGGACACACAGTAACACGGTGCTCACCAACTTGACAAAGCCATTCTGCAGCTCGGCCAGCTGTTCCTTCAGCTCCCGGTTTTGTGTGAGTGCACGGCTCAGAGTGGCCTTGTCACTCTGCACGTCCTCAAGGATTCGCCGGCGGTCCTCCACCTCCTCTGCCCGCTGTTCTGCCTCACGTTCCAGCTCCAGCAACCTTGCCTCCTGCTCTTGGCAAAGTCGGCTCAGTTGTTCATTGTCTCGCACCTGAAAGAATGAAATAGTGCCAGAGAATCAGGAATCAACAAATAATGAGTCAATTCTACACTGATAGGCCAGAATCTACTTTACCCACAAATTGCCAAGGGAAAATGTAGAAATAAACAAGCATCCATCTTACAGTGCTGCCATCACAAACCATCCTGTAGTAATACAACTCCTCTTTACAGGGATACAAACAACATAGTCACTTCATACCTGGGCCTGGTACTGGGAGCTGAGTGCCTCCTTTTCCTGCTGCAGGAAGTCAACAGTCTCTTGGAGGGTCAGCTCAGCATCTGAGGGCCCAGCTACTTGAAGTGGAACCTGGAGCTCTGCTTCCAGGGATACTGCAGCTAAGTTGACAGTACATTGAATTGTAAATAAGAATACAGCCCTTTCTTGGAGATGCAGACTTGAAAAAAAGTGCTTTGATTTTTACGATTTTGTCAGGGTGACACCACTAATTTACACACAATTATTTTACAAAAAACCACTGATGTGATGAGCTAACTGAACTTGCATAGTCCAAAACTAAGTCAGTGAGAACTGGATTTTACCTGCAGAGCTCTTCAGCTCTGTAATCTGGGCCTCCAAGTCCTGGATCTGAACTGACAGCCTGTCTCTCTCTTCTGACAGCAATGTCATCTGCACAAGTAGTTCAAGAGAAAATATCTAGCATTCAATGTACAAAATCACAGCGTTATTTGTTCATGCATTAACTGTTAATTATTTTGATTATGGAATGGAAAACCCTGAATCCTTCCATAGGAGTCTTAGATGGGAATAAACAACTTCAATCCCTAGAAAGGTATTTCTGTAAGGAAACCATGTTCAGGAGACTTTTAGAAAGAAAGGCAGAGAAGGACACAAAATACAGATGACACTGGAACAGAATAGGGAGTACCTGGGATAGAAGCTGCTCTGTTTTGTCCTTCCATACCAGGCCCTCTTCCTGGATCTGCACAGCATATTGGTCTCTCTCCCTCTGCAGCTGTGCAACAGACTCCAGCAGCTATAACAAAGCAACAGGTGAATTACCATAAGGCACGAAAAACACACAAGGTGTTAAGTCAACAGGATTCATTTTACAATCACATGGCCAACATTCAATATAAACATCCTGCACCTGTGAGTCACACACACCTGTGCTGTGTGAGCCTCCATCTGCAGCTTTTCTTCCATGAGCATTTGTACCTGCTGGTCTGTGCTGGGTGGTCCAGACTGACTGGAGAACTGAAAGTAAAGATGTTGACATACTAAGTTTATTAGACTTGAAAAGTGCTTAGTAGGTATTCACTGTATATATCTGAGGATAAGAAAGACAAAGAAGGTGCACGAGGATGTTTGAGGAAAAACTACATTTAAGGGTGCTCCCACCTGTTGGATCATGAGATCGGCCATTTCCAGTCTTTTTCTTAGCTCGTCGAGCTCCAGCCGCATAGATGAATTCTCATTGACCCTCAGCTTTAACTGTTCAGATAGCTCTGAGTGCTGCTGCTTGGTTTCCTCGGTGGCCTGACTAAAGTACAGAAAGTAGGTGTGAAGGTTGTCAGACACGTAATATAATAGACTTCCTAATAGGCAGGAGGAACAGAGACAGGTAAACAGGTAGGCATCATGGCAAAAAGGCATTTTCAAAAATGAACAAGGGCTCAACCACTGGAGTGGAAAAAAAAAGCTAATTTAAGAAATCAACTAAAAGGTCAACTCAAATGCTCACTTACTTGAGTCTGTACACTTCAAGTCTGAGACTGTCTCTCTCTTTTTCCAGTTCTTTATTGTGCTAGTTAAAGTTAAAATTAAGAAAAAGTCAGCGATACCAGTAGTACAGTGGACTGTAAGTTGGCTCTAGGAGGAACCTTTCAAATGTGCATTTAGGAAAGGCAATATGAAAACCCAAATTGCTTTTTTTTTTTTTTTTTTTAAACAAATTGTCCTATGTATGCACTGATCCTTTACTCCAAAGTGATATCCAATATCAACAAAAGTACCTTTCACAACAGGCAAAAAACTTCAGATGCAGCGATACTGAAGTGTAGCACCCACGCCAGATCATACCTTCTCAAACTGCTTTTGCTGTGTAGACACAGATGACAGGGTTCTCTCTAATTCCGATACCCTCTGCTTGCTGGCCTGCAGACGGTTGCTCAGTTCCTCTGCCTCCACTGGAAGAATAACCAATCAGCTATTACTTACACTATACCAAATAATAAGCAAGTCAAAACACACTAATGACACATAAGAATAGTATGACGAAAACTAAGTTAAAGGGGTGCACACCACTTTTCTGCCTTGCAGCCTGCTGTGTATAGGACAAGGCCGTCTGCAGCTCTGACTTCTCTGACACTAGGATGCCAATGGTCTGGATGTGGACCTGGGGGTGAGGAAAGAAGCATGAATCATTTAACCCATGTGGCTGGACAGAGATGTGTCATTTTCATTCATAGATTGTGTCAAGTATTGAATGGAAAAACTTTCTCCTTCAAACAGCATTAGAAAATTACAATCACTCTTGGGAAAAAAGATCAAATCTAAGACTAGTCTGCAGCAGTTTAAGTGTTGTAAGCAGCCATCAAGTCAGTCCATCAATACTGCTTTTCAATGTGTTACTCACTTGCAGTTGCTCTCGCATTGCTCCTTGCTCCTTGACAAACTTCTGTTCAAATTCCTTGCGCTCCTTGACCAAAAAAAGTAAACAGTGTGACCCCACCTTTAAAGTATAATAAACTATAATATCAAAGTGACAGAAGGGGATACAATTAAAACATCTTATCAAATGTTAAAAAGGACAGGACGTACAAAGATTTTTAAAAAGACAAATGTTAGCATGTAGTTGTTTTTTTACTCCCACTTCAAGGGATTGCAATGCATTTGCTGGGTGAGGATCCAGGTCCCTCAGCATCCACACCCCTTCCCACAACTGATAAATGACAGCTCACCTTCTGCAGCTGCTCTGAAAGCTCCTGCGACTGCTGCGTCTGTTATGATAGAAGAATTAAGCAACAAGGAATGGAATAAAAATCAATTTTGTAGCCATTTGAGCTCTAAACCACACTCATGGCAATATCTCCATGCTAACTGGGAATGATTATTAAAGCAAGATGCGCTAGAGTATATAGTTTCAGAAATACTGTGGGAAGCAGAAACACTTCACTGCAAAATCACTATTATTACTTGCAAGGTCTTCTCCAAACTACATCAATAAATTGCACATACAGCACCAGCCAAAAGTGAGTACACCAGTGAACCTTGGTGTAACACTTGTAAGGGGCAATTTCAACAGAAGATTAAAAGCAAGGCAAACCACAAGTGTCCTACCTCTCCAGGAACTGCTGCAGTACAGCTGGAAAGCCCTTGAGGCTCACTATGTGCTCCAAATTATTCATTAAATGCCAAACATGAAAAACACTAGTTTCTAGCAAGTGCACTCTAATTTTCACTGGTCCCATACATACTTAGCAAGAATTTCAAGTGCTGTAGACTCAATCTATTGACTACAGTTAATCCAAACAAACCTGTTGAGCAATCATTTCAACAGTTCTTGGCTGTACCATATCATTTCTTAAGCTTAGTGAAAGGGAAAAGACTGCTAGGTTAGCTGTTGTATTAGTGTTGGTTAGTCACTGACAAACAGGGAAGCACAGACACACATTTGATAAGCGACTAAGAACAGGGCTTTCAGAGATCCTCCACCATTATTCAAATGTAGCACTGCCTCTGAGGCAATTCATGCAGCTTTCCGTAGAGGCCTGTTGTTAGGTCAGCCATTGTTTAGCTCAGCAAAGCTCCAGAGTAAACATAGACAGAGCAGGGTGTGAGAACAACACAGCCATTTTCACCACAATCAACCTGCATGCAACCTGATAGACATGACTGTGCACATGCAGTTCCTAAGTATCATGACATGACCAAGTGCATCTGAGATAAGTATGCGTAGAAGTGAAGCTCCACATGTGTACTGCATCCCCATACACATTTAAAAGTGTGTGCGAGTTGTGTATTTCTGGGTTAGTGCGTAGTTACTTTACACAAATAAACCAGAGCAGGTAGGTGGAGAAAAAGTGAGGGACAGTCACAAACAGCAATGTAATCATTGCCACGTACCCTAATGACATGCGACACACAGATACACATTCTTACCAACTGTTCTAGCTTTGCACTGAGCTGAGAATTTGTTAGATGGCTGGAGTTGAGGGCGGCTGCCAGCTCCTGGTTTCGAGCCTGACGTGCGGGCATGCAGAAAGGGAGGAAGAGAGAAGTACAGAGGAAGGGACAGGACAGAAGGAATAAAAAAATAAATAAATAAAAAATGAGGAAGTGGAACCAGAAGGAATCACTTTTTAGCCTTACACTAACTGGCAAAGACAATCAGGCAATGGAGAGGGAAAGTCACTAAGGTTCTATAACAGCTCAGAGATGTGATTTAGACCCGGGAAAAGAGTGGCACTGCAATGGACAAAAATGGCTAACGGAGCAACTATTGTACAAATGGGATCTCAACTGGGTTACAGAGTGAAGAGTGAAGTTGTGCTCTGCCAGTGGAAGGACTAGGGTCTTTTAGGTTTCAGGGTAAATTTTCAGTTACATAGAAGCATACACAAGCATAACATTTCAACATGGCTTCAGTGCTGTGCCAATATGAGACGACAAAGGGGAGTAAAGAAATAAATACGTATATAAATTAATATACAAACAAACCACGTTCACATCAAGTAAAACAAGGAAGACAAAGTACAGCCATTCACTTTTGTCTACTCTAAAGGACATATTTAATTGGATCTGTTAAGCTGTAGATGCTACAAGTCCAAAAGAACCTCAAAAAGGACATCCTATGTCTTTAAACTACATTTGTAGGTGGCCCTTGAACAACTTCCTAGGAAAGACAAAAATATGCTTAACACTTTTTTCCAAAGGGTCTAAAGAGGATATATCCATTATTGCCCTTCACTGAATATAGATTGATGAGTTGTACTATCAGCACTGAGCAAACAAAAAGACTGAAGGAGAAGCTAAAACAAGGAGGTGGAGTTACAGAGGTCCAACCCCACTAACAGCCAGTCAAGTGATCATATGAGGGCAGAGTTAGCAAAAATGTTAAGGAAACCATAAGGGGGATAACCATTGCCTCAAGGCATATAAACAGACAGGCTACCATCACACCCCTTCTGTTCCTCTTGCTCAGTGGGCAAATAAAAGACTACAGCTTTAACAAAAGTAGACATGGGGGGAGAAAAAAAAAAAAAAAAAAATCACAGATTACACCAGCTCACAGGGGTAGCACAAAAAGAACAGAAAATGTCTCCCATTTCCTACCTCGAGTTCTTTTTCACCAGTGGATGTCACGGAACTGTCGCCATTCACATAGGACGATGGTGACTGTCAATAAAAACCCAAGATAAGCAGGTGACAAGTGTACACAAAATAAATTTACATACAGGAACTATACAACAGCAGGAAGTAGCAGGATGATGAAATGACTGAGAAAACTACAGTGCAACTAGTGTGACAAGGACACCAATAAATATACTCAGTGCTTCCCCTCTGCGCATACTTTATTCCATCAAAATGTGTAATTTTAAGCATATTATTTACCAGAATGCTAAGAGTCAAGCAGCAGATAATGCTGTTTCCTCACAAACTGTGTTATCCCTTTCCCAACTCTACAGCGACATGCAAAAGTTTGGCCACCCCGGTCAAAATTTCTGTTACTGTGAATAGCTACGCACGTAAAAGACGACCCGATTTCTAAAAGGCATTGCATTAAAGATGACACATTTCTGTAATATTTTAAGCAAACTTACTTTTTTATTTCCATCTTTTAGTTTCAAAATAACAAAAAAGGAAAATGGCTCAAAGCAAAAGTTTGGGCACCCTGCATGGTCAGTACTTAGTAACATCCCCTTTGACAAGTATGACCTCTTGTAAATGCTTTTTGTAGCCAGCTAAGAGTCTTTCAATTCTTATTTGAGGAATTTTCATTTTGGATGATTTTTAGGTTGGGGGACTGTGAGAGCCATACCAAAACCTTCAGCTTGCACCTCTTTAGGTAGTCCATTGTGGATTTTGAAGTGTTTCAGATATCATTATCCTGTTGTAGAATCCATCCTCTGCTTTTTTCTTTTTTTTTTCTTTTTTAAAAACACACACGCTGTGATATTTTAATTCCAGAATTTGGTGATATTTAATTGAATCCATTCTCCCCTCTACCAGAGAAATGTTCCGTGCCACTGGCTGAAACACAAACCCAAAGCATGATCTATCCAATACATGCTTAAAAGTTGGAGAGGTGTTCTTTCATAGAATTCTGTGCCCTTCTTGCTCCATACATACCTTTGCACATTGCGGCCAAAAAGTTCTATTCTGACTTCATCGGTCCACAGGACTTGTTTCCAAAATACATCAGACTTGTTTAGACATTCATTTGTAAACTTCTGAATTTTGTGGTGAGGACACAGGAAAAGTTTTCTTCCGATGACTCTTCCAAGAAGATCATATTTGTGCAGGTGTCCCTACACAGTAGAACAGTGCACCACCACTCCAGAGTCTGCTAAACCTTCCTAAAGGTCTTCTGGGGTCAAACGGGGGTTTTCATTTGCCTTTCTGCAATCCTATGAGCAGTTCTCTGAAAGCTTTCTTGGTCTTCCAGACCTTGACTTGACCTCCACTGTTCTTGTTAACTGCCATTTCTTAATTTTATTACGAATTGAGGAAAGGGCTACCTGAAAACATTTTTATATCTTCTTATAGCCTTCGCCTGCTTTTTGGACATCAGTGATTTTAATTTTCAGAGTGCTAAGCAGTGGCTTGGAGGAGCCCATGGCTACTGATTGTTGGGACAAAGTTTGAGGAGTCAGTAGTTATAAAGCTCTATAAAGCATCATCTTGCCTTTCCTAATGATGTTTGTGAACAAGCCAAAGCTCTAATGAACTAGTAAAGGTCTGAGACCTTAGTAAAAGTTATGAGACCTCAAATCTCTTAGGGTGCCCAAACTTTTGCATGGTGCGCCTTTGTTTTTTTTATGCAAAAATTGTACAAAATAACAACGCACCAATTTTACTTAAAATGCTGAAAAGAATGATTCATCTTTAATTGTATGCCTTTTGGAGATCAGTTCATCTTCTACTCACAGTAACAGGAATTTTCACCAGGTGTGTCAAAACTTTTGCATGCCACTGCATGTGCATGTTTAATATACTAAGATAACTTGTAAAAAGGGGAGGAATATGGCAGGTTGAAGACAGAGCCTACCTCAGAAAGCAGGCCATTGAGCTGCTGTGAGAGCTGACGAAGACTTTCTGTGGATGACAGAGGCCTGTAGACACACCCGTTGAATCAGAAAACCTCAACCAAAATAAGTTGTACAGCTTTCATCCTCACCCAGTCACAGATGAAAAAGACAGAAATTTAAACAGTACTCTATTGTACAACAGTTTGACAACTGGGAGTGGAGACTGCAACTTGTAGGTCACAAGGTCAGTTCCCATTCCCCACTACATTACCTACTGCCTAGCATCATAATCCATGGCCCAGCAACTGTCTACTGGCAGTTGTCCATCACAGCTGCCAGATGACTTAACAGCAAGCCTAGTGCACTGTTTGTGAGGGAATTGTGCAAAGGGTCAACCAATCAGATGGGTTGCCAACCAGGCACCACTACTTACCTGTCATCTTCTAGTGAGTTTTCATTGCAGTTTGTATCTGGGATGGAGTTCTGCTAGCAGAAGAAAACATTTCATGTGAGCATATGAAATCAGGAGGCATTTGTAACAGGAAGCTGACATCACACAACATGGAGGTATGGAGGTTAAAGCAAAGCAAAAAAAAAATAAATAAAATAAAAATTGTACTTATTATCATCATAAAGATTAGTGCTCAGTAGTATTTTGTCTTTTTAAGTATTCATTTTTCTTATAGCTCAGTAAATGAACACACACCAGCTCCTGATAGACACCTATGTGAGTTATTAGAAACAGTTACAATGGAAGTTTACCAGGTAGCGAAGGACAGACACATGCATAAAGATGGACGAACCTGAGCTTCAGCATCATCACTGCCTGTGTCAGAGTTAGCAGTATTAGCAGGGTTAGACATGGGTGGGCCGTGGGTAGGCTCTCCATACAAAGCATCTACTGGAGGTACATCTGGGGACCCCCGGCCCTCCCCATCGCTGAGAGCCTGGCACAACACACAGCAATGCACAGTAATGCAATGACAGGACAGGATATGTGCACAGAAACACCATCAACACTAAAGCAAACTCAAAAACATTCAAAGCTTGCCCAAGCTGACACAGCAATGACAAAATATAAGCAAAACCAGCAGCAACAACACAGAGAGTCTATTTCTTGTCAGGCAAAAGAAATGCCTAAGAGACAGGCTGTGGAGTGCAAGAGCTGAAACATCCCTGGAACACTGGGCAACTGCAGTCAAGCAGTTAAAGGAAATTTGTTCCATCCCTATAGGGTGTGGGAGGGGTTAAACAAAACCAGATAAACATAACTGAGGTCAAAATATGCAAGAGCATGCAGAAGACAGAAGCAGACAGAAGGGGCAGGAAGCTCACCTGGCTGTTAACAAATGGAGGCAGAGCAACTCCATTAATGAAACTATGATCAGATACCAAAACTTTCAGAAGGTTCTGAATCTACAAGGAGAGGAGGTAGAAGACCAGGAGAAAACATAAGCAAGCAGGTGAGGAAGTGGAGGAAGGATCGAGGACAAGAGGGAGCACAGAAAAGACAGGGAAAGTGCAGGGGTCACTAAGGCCTCGGCCATTAGCCCGCTGCATCAGCATTTTGGTTAAGGGGGTACAAAGTTGAACCTGTACCAAATTTCTACACCTGTCCTCATTGACATAGAATAAATAATCCATTTACCTATGGGACAATTCAGGTTTTTTTATAATAAATAAATAATAATAAAAAAATCTTTAACATCTGCTGACCTACTGAATATAGCAAAATGTTTAAACAGATTCACGTTTGTACTCACTAAGCAAAAAAGAACAAACTTTCTAACCACAGCACAAAGACAATGTTACTACATCTCAGAAAACTAAACTAGTTCTTAAACAAAAAGCACTGTACAAGGTATGACTTTCAGCACACGCCCTTAAGGGAAAAACTCCCCAATTTCCATTTCAGGTAAAAGGAGATTAAAATTCTGCTTGGTAACATGACTGCAGAACAAATTTAGATGACACTACCCAGGAAAAAATTAAATCACAATGACTTATTAAGCTGAAAGAACATTAGGCAAGCACATGAGAATTGGAGAATGGACTCACATTGTCAGGAGAGCGTCTCTCCTCTGTTGGTGTATCTGTGTAACCTTCTGCCTTTGACTTCTTTTTCTTCTTGGCTTCTGTGACACCAGGTGGTGAGCTGCTCTTTTGCTGAAACTCCTTCAGCTGATATGTTGTGATGAAACAAGAGTGTGTGAAGAATGATTTGTTTTTTTTTTTGTTTTGTTTTTTTTTTTTTTTTTTTTGGGGGGGGGGGGGGGGGGGAACTTAACCAAACCAGCATTGTATATGAAAAGCAGGACTCTGGAGGCAAATCAACCACAAAAGACAAACACAAACAAACCCCTGTCAAGGACAGCTCTCAGTTATGTCTGAATTGTAAGGCACCAAACAAAACAGCTGAAAGGACTCAGTTTGAAACTCACCCAACCATAACGTCCCACAAGGACAGGCCCAGTGGTTAAATACAGAAAGGCTCCTTGTAGAAGCTTTCAGATCAAATTTCAGTTTGCTTTCAGCACTAACTTCAGTGAAGGTACATTGGTTTAAGTGACAATACAGTGAGGTAAGTGAACCGGACAGGATGCAGGATGAACGTATTTCTACTACTTGTAGTGATGTTCACTGAGAGAAATTTAAAAAAGGAAAAAATAAAAATAAAAAAATCAAACCAGTCTACTGGTCTGGCAACAGAGCCACTTCAAAAAAAAAAAATAAAAATTGTTCAACATCATCAACATCACAGAACCCCTTTACACAAGACTAAAATGATCAACATACAAATGATCACAAACAGCTTAAGGAGTGGATAATGTACACATGTAACCCTATACCTAATGTATCTAAATTACCTTTTTGGTTAACAGTGTTCCTTGACCAGCTTGTGGGGGTCAAAATCAGAACCAGCTTTGTAGCATACACAGAATACTTTAAATAATAAAAACACCAGCAATCAGGATCCCTGAGATGGAGACACACATCACTGCCAAGCATGACGTACATCTTATCACCACATTCCATTCAGTTTTCACACCATTGAGCATAAATGTCATGTGCATTTGCTGTGTAATTTGTGCACACAGTTTTCAGCCGCCATTTACGATGGATAATTAATACTGTCGGTGTTTGTTCTTCTCGTTTCTCAAATGAGCAGATGGACATACGGGCACAACAAAGATGTCTTGGCTCACCTGGCAAACTGATTCGACTGTACAGCCAATGATCACCAACAAACACTGTTTAAAGTATACCTGTACTAAGGATGTCTCTCACACACTCACACACAACTGCTTGATCACAGCTGTCAGATGGCAAATAAGGCCTAAGTGAAACTGTAATGGCCAAAATGTCCCCCATTTAAAATGCCCCGTTGCCAAAGAAATGCGTACTGAAACCTTAACTACAGAGGCATGTCCAAGTCACAGTACACACACACACACACACACACACTTCCAGCTCTCAGGAGTTAATGACAGCAGAACTGAATTGCTGCACAGAGCTTTCAAAACATATCAGTGTCTCACAGTCCTGCTGATAAATTCCTTTAAATTCACATTCCTTGTCAATGTCTCCCAACAACCAAAAACGTCATCACGCATCTGGTTTATCATTATCGTCACAGTTTTGTAACACAGCAAGAAGTGTCACAGTAAAACGTCTCAAACACAGCCACTGAAAGAATTAGGCGTCAGTGAGGAAATTCATCCCAACGCCACGTCGCCCCGTGTTGACTGACCGCTCCTCTACGCTCGGCTTCGGAACACAATTATAAACTGAAAATGTGCAGTGTCTAAAATTTAAAATCGGCAAGACAGCCAAACAGTCACTGGAACAATAATTTCAAAATCATGTCTTTTGTCTCCCTCCCCTGTCTCAAGACTAAAGCGCTCGTATAGTAGGCCCACGTCAATCCCCGATGTTTCCTATCGCAATGTGAACCGGAAAATCCGCCACACAGGCGGACAAACGAACGGCGGAGAACCGGTAGACGTGGAACTCACACCCACTCAACGTCCGCCACTTTAGCAATCTGTGGCATCTTAACGCAAAGCAGAAATATGACAAAACATCTAAGTTAAACTTTACTATTATTAAGAAATAATAGAGTTTGCTACCTTTTTCCTAGCCGCGGCGAGTTTATTCTGCCTGCTCTGGTCTGCCATTCTGGATCGTCCGGGTCAGCAAACGGCAACACGTCATCAAATGGGACTGGGCTACGGAAAGTCGTCTGGATCAAGAAGTACGTCGTCCGTACGCGCACGTAATAATCCATACGTGCGAACGTTTTATATCAACAAAATAGAGGGAAATGAATAAAGTTAAATAACACATTACATATCACCAAACTACGGTATATTACGCTTCAAACAGTGCATTTTGTAAGCGTTGTGCTTCTATTGGTTTATAGATGATACAGTAAAGACTCAAGCTGATTACTTCTGATCATTATTTTTATTTTATAAGATGGTTATTCACATTTCCCTTCTGAGAGATGATCATTAAAAAGCCCTTTTCCCCTAAAAAACAGGTGTAATGCAGATTGCCATATCTAAAACTGATATTAATTGATATTTAAACTGATATTAGTAATGACAATGAAACATTGCAGGCTACATGTTCACATACATGGGCAGTTAGGTATGAATTGAAATTGAAATTTTTCATATAATTTGCAAGCATCATCGTTATTATTAAAAAGTTATTGTCCCAAGCAACTGACATTGTGAGTTTTGTACGAAAGCAAAAACGTTTGCAAGGTGGTGAAAATGAGATACTGGCACTTATATTAGAGAATTAACATTTTTATGCTTTAAACAGTCTAATTTCTATAGAGTCTCCTGTTGGTGCGGTGCACAAATTTCTGACAGCTGATCAAGATTAACAAATCGTTTATTGAGAATTGTAATATATGTGAAAATGGTTATTTCTAAATCTATGTAGCGTGAACACAGTAAATCTTGTTTGTTTAGCGTGCGCGGTGTCCATGCGTGTTTTTGGAGCGATGAAAAACATCCATTGCATTGACTGATGAACTTGACTCCGTCAAAGCGTTGCTTATGGTGAGAAGCACCTCTGTGCCAAATTTCAAGTCCACGGCTTGAAAACCGAAGCCACGCAACCCTGCTGCGGAGGATACGGAACCTCAGCTTTCGTTTCGAAGTCGCTTTTGGTTGCGGATGTTTTTTTTTTCCAGCAGGGGCGCGGTTTCATACGCTGGTCTATAGCAGCAGTGAGTTCGAGGGTAAGTGTTTTGTTTTTCGTTTGACTGGGTTAAAAACAATTTTATAGGAGGCAAACAGAGAAAGACAGTGATAAAACAGCGATTTATAGCTAAATCGCCACGTTTTTCCATTGCACAAATAAATTCTTACACACGTTGCTGTTTCACTTTTGTTTCCTCCCAACGCGGTTAGCTGCTCGCGGACAGAACGAGGACGTAGTTTTTCGAATATATATATATACTTACATGACATTATTAAAATTTTTGTCCAACTGTACATTTTTTTAATCTAACTTTGTATTTCTGATCTACGTTTAAGACAAATAACGAAACTGGAAAAAAAAAAACAACTTTTTCTAACCCAGGAAGTGGTTTTTATGTTTCCATTTACAAGTTTTAACGGATTAAAACAGTTAAGGGTATTCGGAAACGTATGAGTACAAATATATTTGAAACGTTTCTCTATCCAGCTGCTTAAGATTTACTGTGGTCATTTTTACTTTTATTCAACATAGATTTACTCGGGCATGGTTTAATGGTTGCGAGATTGCTGGCAGTTGTAAAAAAAAAATTACAGAAAGGCCAGAAAGCAGAACAAAAAAATACAAATGTTTAAAAATGTTTCTTAATGGTTAAAGACATAACATTTAACTACATTTTATGAAATTGTTATGTCATGAAGATAAGATGCAGTGCATGTAAATATAGAAGATTGTGTGGAAAAGAAATGATTATCCATTTTTAATCTAGTTACAACCTCTTATAATGCTTAATAGTAATATAATAGCCTGTGCAGCTGGTTTTAAATAAATGTGAAAAAATATTATGGATACACTGAGTTTCATTTACCACTACTGACCACCCCCTACTGTATCACCAATACCCCTGTTTGCACTGATCCTCTTATTCTTGTCTACCTATTGTTTTTATGTATGTACAGTATGTATGTATGTATGTATGTATGTATGTGTGTATTGTTTATTTATTTATTTCAATCGATTTATCTGTTTGTCTGCTCTCTATTCAATTTTTCTGTGGTGTCTTCTGCCATCATACATTCAAGTTTCAAGTTTCAAGGTTTATTTGTCATGGGTGCACTAACAGCAGCATAGCAGTGTTGTGACCATGAAAAGTGTTGCTTCCAGACATCCTCAGCAAATACAATATATAAATAAGATATAAGAAAACTAAATAATAAATAATGAAATTAAGAAAAATAAATAAGGAATATACATAGAAGGCATACATTCTGCTTAGTGTAGTGTCCACCGTGATGCAGGAGAAACTGCATTTTGTTCTCTCATATTCATCTGTATAAGACAGAATGACCAAGTGTTCTGTGAACCGTAATTTCAAATAACACTAAAAAAAACTGTCCTTTCTCGTATTCCATTAAAGGTTTTCTGACCTAATGGATTTCTACTTTGCCATCATTGCCTTCACGGGTAAGTTGTATGAGCACTTTGTAAATGTATATTTTTCTGAAATCTGAGTAAAGAGTGAGAGCTGTAAAAGGGGATGTTCGCCTTTTTCACGTGTGCATGTTAAATTAAAAGTTCATGCTTATGACATCACAGGATCTGCATTTCATGTTCTTCGTGCATTTTTAAGCTCCCCCCCCTTCTTTGAAACTTGCTTCAGATCACTGTAACCCTGTATTGGATGGTCTTGTTACTGTGCTTAAAGCTACCTTAAACATAAACATCCTCCTGTGTCATTCTTCCTAGGCCTTTTCAGCAAAGGCTTCTCTTCAGAATTTGTGAGTGTATTTCTAGACGAGACTGTCACACTCCCCTGCACTGAAACCACCTTCGGAAACTCTGTTAACCAGCATAAGGTCATGTGGAGGACGTTTGGTGACCAGCTTGTTGCCCAGTGGTCCGGGGGGCAGCTCACAGCTGGCCCTGGGTATGAGGGCAGAGTCCAGGTCTCTAAGGAAGGGATAAAGGATGGAAACTTCTCTCTCACCATCTCACCTGTTGAGTACAGCGACAGAGGTTTATATGACTGTTTCATAAGGAGTGGACATCTTACCTCAGTGACACTAGAAGTTTTAGGTAAGTTTGTGTTGTTTGATTTTGTGCTTTACAACTTTTATGTGCACTTATTTTATAAGAGTAGGGTTATACTATTGGTTTTGTTTTCTTGATTTTATGGTAAAGTAGGTAAGTTTAGCCTGTGTGTATCTTGTTATATCCCTGCCAAGTCAGTTTTGTCAGCTGAAGCAACTTTAGGTGCTATAAAATATTTTAAAACAAGGTATGCGCCATGCAATGTATTAATTACGTCATTCAGTAATACAAATAACTCTTCTGTTCCTGAAATCTGAACACAACCCAAATGACTGAATTTAACCATCGATCAAAATTAATTCTAATGACTGAGCTGTCTGATAATCATATAAGTAATATTGTAATGTGAATTTACACAGTCCCAGTTAGTAGGTTCACTCTACCTCCCTTTCTACTTTTGTTTACAGACAGGAAGATTTCTTCACTGGTAGGGGACACAGTCACTATTCCCTGCTATGCCAATGTTGATAAATACACAAATGAAACTGAACTTGATATCCTGTGGGAGAAAGATGGGAAGACCGTGCTACATATTCAACCTGGATCAACCACTGTAGGCCCTGGGTTTGAAAGCAGGGTCACTCTAAATTCAAACCGGGTCCTTTTCGGTGACCTGTCACTGACCTTCCATCGGACACATATATCAGATTCTGGGGCTTATCTTTGCTTCTTCAACAACAGTAAAACAGTGTCTGATGGAACCATACTTAGTGTGAAAGGTCTGAATACTTATTCTTGTTTTTATACATTATACTCTTTTTTTGTAGTTGAACATTATATTATATTTTAGTAGCATTAAATCAGGTCCTGCAATTGTAAACTGAATTTCCTGTTTACACAACACTTGTACAACAGAAGGGTAATTTCATGTTAAAGTGATGATACACAAAGAGTTTGCTTTTATTTGCAAGGGACCCTCATACGGTAAATTAATTTTCTTGCAGGAATAATATAACTCAAAAACAATGATCTTTATTTATGTGGAGTAATACCATAATCCCACAAATAAGCTTACAGTATAGGATAAGAATGAACTAAGTAACATTAATGTTAATGTTATTACTGTAGAGATTTTCTGCTGATCTAAGGGCATATTTATACTGTAACAGGCTCTCTTGTTGTCATAATTTTATCTAAAACTACTTGAACTGCTCCACCAACAGCTGCTCAGATGATAACCTCCATCTATGTTTTTTCAGGCCATCAATCCAACATCACCATTCCATGGTTACATTCTCTCCTCATGCCGCTCTACACTACAGAACCAGTCCATGTGCTGTTCAGTTCTGATTACTCCAAAAGTGTGACAGTGTGTATGGTGTGGGGAGGCACCTTAGACTGTGGACCACAGTACCAACACAGAGCATCTGTACAGAACTCAACCTTTGTGTTGAAACATCTAGGACTAACAGACAGGGGTGTGTTCAAAGTCATGGACCACAAGACCAGCGACACCCTGATCCATATGTTTGTGAAAATATCTCCTATTGCTCCACTAGGTATTATTGCTTCTATTTTTTATAGTGACTGTTGTTCCTGCTATTTTAATCTATTCTGTCATTAAACACAAGATTTGAATGTTCTTTCTAAACAGGAGTGGCCATGGTGTTGGACCTGACACTGAGTACGTTTGTGGTGTTGCTGCTGATGGTAACAAATCTCCGTCTAAAGAGGAAAGTCAAAGACAAGGAGAATAGCCAGAGGCAGAGATTTCTACTACTGGTGCTGCTGGGGCTGCTCCAGATGGTGTTGCTGGTGTTGATAGTCTCAGTTTTACTGATGGCAATGCTGGTAGAGGAGCAGGAGAGTTCTGAGTTGGGGCTTGGGCTAGGGATTTTGATGACAGTGGGGATGGGATTAATTCTGCTGACATTGCTTTATGTATTGCACAGTTGGAATATGACGAAGGAGTTATGAGACTCCCACAGTCCAAAGATGTATGTTTCAAGTTAATTGGTCACAAATTGCCAGTTTTGTGTGTGTGTGTGTGTGTGTGTGTGTGTGTGTGTGTGTGTGTGTGTGTGTGTGTGTGTGGGGCCACCCTGCAAGGGACCTGTTATCTCATCTATTGGCAGTTTCAAAGCATGTTTGCCTTCTTGAATATGTGCTAAATCTTTCTGTAATAAACATAAGAATATACTGTATTATATTGTATTATAATGTATTAAAAATATGTTGTTTTTTTATATCATTTCTTGTAAATTGATTGTGTAATGTAGGGTTTTAGTGAAATCCAGAGCCTGTCCTGCAGTCATAGGGCATGTGGCAGGGAACACTGAATGAGATGCCAGGTCCCTGCAGGACATTTAACAACTTTTTTTTTTTTTTTTTTTTTTTTTTTTTACAGTAAAGTACCATGAAAATGAATAATTTTTTACTGAAAAAAATTATTTACAGCCTCATATTCACTCCATTGTCTTCTGCCTTATACATGCAAAACTGTGTTTTGCTACTCCTGTGTAATGAATACGCCATTCAACTCAAAACCAATTTCCATTCAAACCCCAAACAGCAAATTCAAACCAAACATCTCACCACCCAAACACTCCAAAGCAAAACACAAACAGAAACTCAAAACAAAAAAAATGTGCGTAAACTATACACTCATCTGTGTGGCTGCTGGAGCGACCATCACAATACCCTTGCAGATTAATTTACAGTAGGTCGTAAAAAAGCATTATGATATACATATACAGTATCTTAATCTTTATACATTTTTATTAATTTTGAGTGAATAAATGAGTTATTAATTTCAAGTCAAAAGAGTGAAAATATATATTTGTTGTCCCTACAATCTCCTATTGAATGAGTTAATGTTGTTTCAACGCTAAATGATATACATAAGAAAATCCACCTGAATCAAAATACTATTAGTATGAACATATGTCAGAAGATTAAACCGACAGAAGATTAAACTTTTATTCCAATATCCCCCCCTCCTTGCTGTAGCAAAGGTTCTTCTGCTTTTGTATGGCTTGGTTTCCTTCTTCCAATCTTTCACCCATCCCCAAGAAGCCACCAGCCATTACAGTGCAGTTAGCTGTGTTCAGTTAATCCTACAGTCTAGTCTCCTTATGTAAGGCTTAATAAAATTACATAGTTATAGGCATTTATAGTGTCCATATTTGACAAACCAAAATTATTGAATGAAACCTGCCATTTTGAATAGACATAAATACATCAGTCAGCAGCATTTAAACAAAGGAAATAGGTGGCTCTCCTGTTGTCACTGTATGATCCACCCATTTCCTCTTGCATGAAGAAAAACATCTTTTACATATGTGATAGAAATTTTCCACAACAGAAAGCAAAATAAAGATAAAAAGTGCATTCCAATCAAGTTATTAAGAGAGGAGTACAGATCTGGGGTCATTGTTAGGCCCCTGATATTAATACTTTGGTATTTTGCTTACATTATTTTATAATGTGTGGTGTTACATGTAGCCACAGTGTTTGCTGAAAAAGCTTAAAGATGTATCTCTTCATAAGATTGTCCTGTCATAAACCTAGGTGAACCATCAAGACCACGAACGAGGTAGCAGCCTCACATCTGAACAAAATACTGGCTGCAAATGCTGAAAAGACATTTCGACATTTATTAACTGATCAGATTACAACGTTGCGTTCTTCATTCTTTTTCTTCTCGGCTCCGTTCAGTAATGCCTCGAAATGGGCGTGGTTACGCACGTCGCGGCATCAAGTTTACGCAGTTTCCTGGAACGCTGAAAAGAAAAAAAAAGTCACCGGTAAGCTAGCATTTACGACATTTTTTCAGAAGACACAAAGAATAAAAGAAATCAGTATAAATGAAAAAGGTCGGCCCACGAAGTGCGAATTAAAAAGGTAGTATTTTTAAAATGTATCTTTGCTTTCGGCAACAATTCATTGCACATTCGCAAAAGTTTTTACACGAGGCTCTTTTGCGCGTAAAATAAACCACGTGAATAGGAATGTATTATTTATAATAATAATAATCAATAGTAGGTTTGTCGAATCCAGCCACAAGGGGATGCACAAACCAGTGTATTTCTTCGTGCCAGTCCCAAGCCCGGATAAATGGAGAGGGTTGCGTCAGGAAGGGGATCCGGCGTAAAAAATTGCCAAACCTAATATGGGGACAAAAATAGACATTTCCAAACCGGATCGGTCGAACCCCGGGTTAACAACGACCGCCACCAGCACTGCTAGCCGACAGGGTGCTGGCAGAAATTGGGCTACTGCTGGCCAAAGAAGGAGGAAGAGAGGAGGAAGGCATGTCCGGAGGAAGGAGGAGAGGAGGAAGGTTAAGAGAGTGGACGTGAGGATAGGAACTTTGAATGTTGGTAGTAGGACTGGTAAGGGGAGAGAGCTTGCTGATATGATGGAGAGAAGGAAGGTTGATATATTGTGTGTGCAAGAGACCAAATGGAAGGGGAGCAAGGCTAGGTGCATCGGAGGGGGGTTTAAACTGTTTTACCATGGTGTGGATGGGAGGAGAAACGGGGTAGGGGTTATCCTGAAGGAACAGTATGTCGAGAGTGTTTTGGAGGTGAAGAGAGTGTCTGACAGAAAAAAAAACAGCGGGGAATAATTCGGGGGACACAGAGGAGAATTACAAGAAACAAGGTATTTAAACAAGGAACATGTGCCGCTGCGGGCAAGTTGAAAACGGGGGGGAATACAGGGATTTGGCTCACAGAACTTGGGCAGGAATCGAAGGTAGACTGAGCCACAGGCAAGGATCCGGGCCGCTCTTTTAAACGGTCCGTAGTTAAGTCCACCGTCTGCAGTAATTCTGTACTTGAGCAAAACATGAAAAAGAAATCCAAAAATTAAAAACTTTTCTTTTTAGGCATTCTGTTACGGGCTTGTTGAATTCCTGTCATGCTGGATAGACGGTTCTGTGTTTTCTTTTTGGGTAAGTTTGTATTTGTGTGAACCTAGAAGAGGGTGACAGACTTAACATATAGTATATATTTTTGTTCATAATGTGAAATTGAGAACAAGAAAGCTTCAGGATATCACATTATTATATTGCCTTTTTAGTTTCCCGTCATTGGTACCTGTGTTTTAATTTTATTAAAAATGAAATTTGTTTTAATATCTATTGACCCTATTTAAAGTTGTTTTTGTTCTATTTTATTAAAACATAGCACATTGTCATGTCTGCACATGGTTGGTTTGTGATGCTGTGTGCTGGGTGAGGATATACTGATATATACAATATTTAATTAGTTTTATTATATCTCTTTCTGTCACTATTGCAGGATTTCTCACTGGTGGCTTTGCTTTAAAATCTGTATTTGTGCCACTGGGAAGCACTGCTGTTCTGCCCTGCAATGGAATGGAGAAAAACTCTGCTGCTGAGCGGCTACAAATCACATGGAGGATATTTCAAGGGAAACTTGCTGCTGAGTGGTTCCAAGAGAACCTCAAAGCTGGCCCTGGATATGAGGGCAGAGTCCAGCTCTCTAAGGAATGGATAAAGGATGGAAACTTCTCTCTCACCATCTCACCTGTTGAGTACAATGACAGAGGTTTATATGACTGTTTCTCAGAGTTTGAACATCTTGCTGCAGTGACACTAGAAGTTTTAAGTAAGTTTTTTAAATTTTTTTTATTTATTTTAAACAATAAGTTATACAAGACCAAATTGTTTTACCTTTATTTTAATTACTGAGTTAATGAACAGCACACCTCACCTAAACAATGAGACAGAAACACCAAGAAGATGATAAAAAAAATCACACAGATGTGTTATGTCTGAGCAGGCCTGAACATCTTAAACCTGCACTGATACATGTTCAGAGTGCTTCCAGGATTCTGGATTTTGTTGGGCAGGACCAGCCAGAGATAAGCTAGGCGTTTTGCATGTTGGGTGAATAAAATTTGTTTTTGTGTCTGAAGGATGCATTGCTTATATCGATAAATGAGACATATAAGCATATATCTATGTCTATATATGTTTATATGTCTCATTTAAATTTGTGATAACTAGGGATTCATTTTAATTGAATTCATCTTATGAACACATCTTCAGGACTGAATTATGCTCACAGTGTGAGGGACACCTAATGATTAAGACTTCCTAAATGTAAATGTATACAGTAGCACAAATCTTCATCCCTTTCTTTGATGCCAGGTGTATTTTGTCTCCTTGTCCTCATTCTCTGTCTGCCTCTCTCTTTTACCTGCAGAAAAGAACTTATCTGTACAGGTGGGGAATTCTGTTACTCTCCCCTGTCACACCAGTGTTGAAAGACAGGCACATGTCAATCAGTTTTACATCCAATGGAAGAAAGAAGGAGAGACCGTGCTGCTCTTTAGCAACAGTTCAGTCAAAACAGGTTCCAAATTTGTGGACAGAGTCAGTCTGTCTCCAGATCAGATCCTTAAAGGTAATCTGTCTCTGATCTTCAGTATGGTGTGGTTGTCTGATGGAGGAGCTTATCAGTGCTTCTTCAAAGATGAAGAAGGATTACGTCATGGGATCTTTCTGACTGTTGCAGGTAAAAAAAATACTCTAAATCATAACTGTTTATTGTTTTTAAAAATTTTTCATTTGTACATTTTATAAAATTCCTGTTACAAAAATCTGTACCTACAGTAAACATGTAACCCTAACCCTAATGCGATAAGGTTTACTATGATGTTCATACACCATTAAATTAACAATACACAGGACCATAAATGCCTTATGAGCAAATGATCATTATACTTTAAATTTAGTTCTACTCATTTATGATGTGAAGGCATAAAAGAGTGTAAAAGTTTTGAAGTGTAAGATATTATATATACAGTATATATACTGTGTGTTATATTTTTTGTCTTTGTAAATGCTGTCACAGCCAACACAGAAAAAATGTGTCAAAAGCCAGGGAAAACATCAAAGGGAGACAAGGCCTGGAGATTATGAGCTTTATGGTGCCAGAACCAAATTTTTATGCCACTATCGTCTAACAAAAATATAGTTAGATTGTACGAGACTCTGTTATTATTTAAATATCATTTCATTGTCCCTCAGCCCATCAGTCCAACATCACCATCCAGGCATCTGGTTCAGTCCTCCTGCCGCTCTACACTAAAGAACCAGTCCATGTTCTGTTCAGTTCTGATGGCTTCACCATTGTGACTGTGTGTACTGTTTGGGGAGGCACCCTAGATTGTGGACCACCATACCAACACAGAGCATCTGTAGAAAACACAACCCTCATGCTGAAAGGAGCAACATCAACTGACATTGGTGTGTACAGAGTCGTGGCCCACAGGACCAATGACACCATTGGCACCATCAGTGTTAGTGTTCTTCCTTCAGGTATTGCCAGTTATTTAAGTATTTTAAATAATTTTTATTGTTGCTTTTGGTTATCTATTCTGATCTATGCAGTTAAACACTAATTAGAATGCTCCCTTTCTCCCAACAGTGAGCCCAGTCCTTTGGAAGATACTGACTGCACAGATCTTGTGGCTTACATGTACAATCTTGCAGCTGTTGCAGAGGCCAAAGAACAATGAAACAATTGATCATGGAAAACAGTTGATTTGTGAACCGATGGTGGTCCTGGAACTGACATTCTTGGTGGTACTGATAATTCTGTTAATCATAGACAAACAGCTGCTGTATGTGATGCTAGGTGTAGAACTGGGACTCTTAGTCCCCCGCCAGATGCTGCTAATATCTACGGCTGCACAAATACCAAGAGGATTGGAGAACTTTTTGCTATTTCTAATGATGAGAAATACAAATAGAACCAGGAGCCTGGTTTTTATTATGGTCTTAGTGTTCCTGATGTTATTGGTGATTGCACTGTCAGTGACAATGATGGTAATGCCTGGCCTGACATGGCTGTTCAATGTTGTGCTGGTTGTTCTTATACTGTATGTTACTGTGTGCATTTTATTACAGTTGATGAGGGAAATGTATGATAAAAATATGGGTGTTAGAATGAAACAAATACTTCGTATGCTGAGGGTACCAGAACTGCTGTTGGTTTTTATTGGATTTTGGGGGATTATAGAACTAATTTATACATGTATTGTGGTAAAAGAGTTTCAGAAATGGATCGCATCAGGGTTTTTAATTAGTCTGACACTGGTTATGGTGCTGCTCATAGCAAAATGGATTTGGCAGCTATACAAAAAAGCAAAATTGGGGGGATGATACTGTAATATAGCACTAAAATATATCTAGGATATTTAGCTAACGGTATGTTTTGTATGTTCTCAGTAACATTACAATATTGACTTAGAATGTGGTGCTCAGAAAGGAAAATGCACTGGAAATGGACTTTGAGCTGTTCTCAAGGCATTTTATCCTGTTATCTCAGATTCATCTTTCAGTTGAAATCTTTTTTTTTTAACAGAGACCTCTAATAGTCTAATTTGAATTCTTGTCTGAATACTTATGCAACAATCTGTGAATGGATATCGACTGCACAGTTCTTAATTCTTAGGTGTGCATTTTGTTACAAAGCATAGTCTGTGTATGTGCAATTGGGATGACCAGCTACTTGTCTACAATCTAATTGATCTATCATGTTAAACATTAAATATCAGACTGCTTATGTTGCATTTTAGTTGGCTGGAAATCATTAATGGTGAGCTTTGAGGTACACTACAGTGTTAAACTATAGACAATGAACCTTTATGTTTATGCAAAACACAAAAAAACTAAAAGAAACCAAATGTCTTTTTTAAATGTTACAAACTTAAACTTTGCTAATACATCACATTTAATTAAATTGTATGACAATTGTGAGATCATTGATGTACTGTACAGTATAGTGCTGCCTGTGTACTGGCAGCATTTTATTGCATTATTTCTTGGTTTTTAGTTTTGCTTTTAACTGGTTTTTTTGTATCACAATTGTGTTGTACATACAATCATGTAAAACTGTACAATTTTGGTTTAAACATTTGCAGTACATCCTTAAATTATTGTTATTTTGACTACCCTATTGTATTTATAAAAGCATTCCCACTTTTTTTTTGCAAGAAATGTATAGAAGCTGGTTGTAAAACTGACTTTATTTATAATATCATAGAATGAGAATAATGATTTGAGTTGTGTAGTGTTCTAGAACATATCTTTAGGATTCACTTACATTTACTCTTTTTTTCTTTTTACATTGGTTTAGTTCATGAAGCAGATTGTAACTATACATTAACATTTTCGTACAGATATTTACTATTTTTTACTTCAAATGCTGACAGCTCATATAATTTGGCCAGGGGTGTCCAGACTGTTTTTGTCTTTTTTCCTCTTTTGAATTTTTCATCAATCAGCAGAATTGACACAGGTTTCCCACAACACACTTTCAAAAAAATTAAAACATTAGATGTCATTCTGGTGTCATTTAAGAAGGCCAACGTGCAGTTAAACCGTGGCACTGTGGCACAGCGACTAACACTGTACCACGCGTGTGCCAGAAAGAACTGCAGAGCAACTTCTTTGGGCTCCTTCTACTAGTGGTGTGTGGTACTGCAAAATTTGGTATCGATCTGTGATTTTAAGCAAAGTTTTTAGGCAAATAAAAAAATATCTTTTTATTACTGTAATGAACTGAATTTGCAAACACGAAATCTGCACAAAATTATTACTGGAGAACAATGAATGTTTTAAAACTTGTATTCCTTTCCTTCAATCTGAGATTTTTGTTCAGAAACAATTATATAATAACAAAATAAACATTTCTCCCTTTCATTGCACTTCTCTGCTTTTTTTATGAACAAAGTGCACACAATTATTCGTGAAAAGTAAATAAAATGCAAATAACTAAATGAAAGCACAAACTACTGTTGGCTCTCATTCTCAACCCTTTGACTTTTTACCCCCAAAGCCCTCTTCGTGTCCAAGGAAATATTCCCTAAGGCCCCTTTTTAGGCCCTGTCCCCCTGTTAAGAACTACTGAGTTAGAGGTTTTTGTTCAGAAACAATAACATGTTTACATGTTTCCTTTTTATTGTACTTATTCTCTGGCTTACTAACTGCCCTGCCTTCGAGAAAATCCTTTCTGCGGGTACAGATGATGCAATGACTCCCAGGTGTTTCTTGACAAGCTTTCTTAGGGGAATGTCGGCTCATTCTTTTTCCACCAAAGCAGTGGGTCTTGATCCCATGGAATTGGCTTCTCTTCTGAGTACCGGCGCTGGGACGCAAGGACCTTAGAGTCAAACTCTGTCCATATCTCACCTTTTGCTGCAGGTGGGGATGCAGCAGTCCCTGCAGAGAGGCATAAAGTAGTCGCAGGAGCCATTGCTGAGCCAGAGTCAGATGTTACGTTCTGTGACTTTGGTATCTTTGCGTTTTATATGTCTGTACATGTTAAAGCAAGCATAATGCTGATTGTGTTTTGTATGTTCTAGTTTCACCCTTCCTTTTATCGTCAATAAACCTGTGGACAAAGGGCCAACTGTCTTCAGAGTATTGATGGTGGGAAGGTGTTTATCTGGCTGCCAAGTTGTATACAGTGCATATATCGAGGGCAGCACAGTGTCCCTTTCACAGTTAACACAAAAGGGTTATTACATTCAGCCATTTTCATATTTCAGTAACAACTATGATGACCAATTACACTTTGAAAATGAACTAATGCCGAAGAACCGACATGACCAGGGGTGAAAGTAGGCCGGTACGGTCCGATACTGCTGACCATTAAAAGATGCAGTGGCGGTGCGCAGCACTGGAAAGAGGGGGAGAGCAGCCCTCTGCCAAAACCCACGTTCAAAAATAGTTACGGTCGCACTGTCAGCAAGAAAACACATCTGCTGACGTTATGTCATCTGAAACAATCCGTTGCTTCCGCATCGTGGCGTCAAAAAGCAGACACGGCGCTGCTCCTGGATCAATCCGCCCACCGCTGTCCGCTACCATAAAACCTCAGGAATGTTCGCAAGGCTGTTTACCGCGACAGTGCTTTGACATTAAAAGGAGTGTGAAATAGATAAATAAATGCATGGAAACTCTTGGGGGACGAAAAGGGGCGATTTAGTTCTAAATATACAGTATATATTTTTACATAAACTGAAGAGCATGCAAAGCAGGATTTTGTCATTAGGTGATCCCGGAAGCTTAAAGCGATGAAGGACTTCTGAGTATGTAAGTGACAGTCCTTCAGAGATGTATATCTGAGCCGATATGTATAAAATAATCAATTATTTTCATACAAGGTATCTGTTAAAATAAGGAGGTAGCTGATTCTGTTTGGTAAGAAGTGAAACTCGTCCACCGTCTTCGAACTGTAGTGCTTTCGGGTAAATTTGACAGATCTTTACGGAGCCTGAGGTAAATGTTTTTATTTATTTATTATTTTAAAATTTATTCTTAAACACTTGTCGTTTATTTCTTGCCCTCGTTTATTGAGTTTTATTGCATGGGCGTTAAACCAATACACGACGTCGCCAAACTGGAGAGCGTAGTTTTGCACCCGCCCTCCGAAATGCCTTCATGTATACACACTTCTTTAGCATTATGTAAAGAAACAAGTTTAATGCTGATATAGCGAAATCAAAGGGCAGTAAAATAAGAGTGATTTTAAGATTTTCTTTTTGTGTCTAAGATGAAGTAATGTATATTAACAAAATGAAAGTGAAACAAGCACGTGCGAATAACGTCCGCACCCAAACTAGACCAAGGAATCACATGATGAATCAAATTCAGTGGAACTTTCGATGATTTTATGAAAACGTGTTGGACAGTAGTTTACCCTCTAAATTTATATAATTGCTAGAAATTATTTTGGACAAAGGTATCTGTAAAACCAGCTACATTAAAAATTTCTCCTTTGCAGGCATTCAATTGAAGTTTGCTGAAATGCACACAATGGGTTCGCATTCAGTCATCTTTGTCTTTACAAGTAAGTTTTTTTGTGTTTTGGTGCCTGTTGTAAGCAACAAAAGTGACAGACGGTGTTCGGGTAGGGCAGGTGAGGTGTTGGGAGCGCAGCAGTTCTTATGAGAGGGAACGTAGAAGGAACTTGTGTAGCCCGCTGTCAGAGCGGGGTTTGCTGTACCTTGGCTTGGAAAATGTGATGTATCTTGAACTTCATTAAAAATAAAATAATCACGGCACACTTCAAACACACACTTAAGAGGCAAGCAAGTGAGGATTTAAAAGCAAAAAATAAAACAATTTAAGGGATGTTGCTCTAGAGTAGTGCAGAGAGGTGGAAACCAAACCTGAGACCATCAGGCCCAAAGGCAAAAGCTGTAACCACTAAACCATCACTGCTCCAAAATGGTTGTTTAAAGTGCAAGGGAAAACTGGTTAATGGAAATGCAATGATATTGTAGAGAAGGCGTCAAGAGTAAAGATGGCCTGTGAGGTGCAAGGGCATGCTGGGGTCAGAGGGTGCAGTTGGGCAAATTGTTTTTCTTAAACAACAGGAACCGACAATGAAATCAAAGGCCTCTTCCTAAAAAACAGATTAGATTTGTACAAAATTTAAACGCACACAAGACATGAACACAGCTAATGCTTTATCTTTAACATAAAGCTTTCAAATCCCATCAAATTCAGTGCTACAGCACCATTTTGGACAAATATGATGTATTAAATGGTGGGATTATTATATCAAGCATACTCATAAAACTCTTCTTTCCAGTCTCTATTCCTCCAGTCATTCTGTCTTTTAAAAGTAGTAATGTTCTCAGGTGGCTGTACCTGGTGCTTGTTTCCATTTAAAGGCTATACCAGGTGTAGATGTGTCCTAGTAAGTTCCATATGCCCTCTTTGTATTTAATTTCCTTTACCTTACACCATTCCTCAATGAGTGTGACAGTAGCACAAGCCTACAGTACTTACTGTGTAATCTAACTAAACAAAATGTGTCATACAGTGACATTTTGGCAGAGTAAGAACAGGATTCATGCCCTGATGTCATGTCAGCAACACCAGAAACCATTTCCTCTAAGCTGTTATCAAACATTTATTAGACAATTACTGAAGTAGAAACCTTCTGAAAGACATTTGCAATTATGACTTAAAAATTGAAAATATTTATTTAAATACTTGGACATTTAGACTTTTGTGTTTGTTAACATAAATGGAAAAACAAATTTGTCAAGTTTGTAAAAAACCTGCTGTCAGTCATTTGCAATGTTCTTTTTTTTTTGCTTCTTTGCCCCTGAATGTACATGTTCATCTGTGTCAGTTTGCACAGGGTTTGTCACTGAAGGATTTGCTTCAGAATCCATGGTTGTGTCCCTGAAAGGCGCTGCTGTCCTGTCCTGCTTCTCTGCTGACCGGCAGCATTTCAGTTGGACATCTGGGGGTCAGCTTGTTGCCCAGTGGTCCCAGGGGCAGTTCACAGTCGGCCCTGGGTACAAGGGCAGAATCAAGCTCTCTAAGGAAGGGATAGAAGTTGGAGACTTCTCTGTCACAATCTCACCTGTTGAATACAATGACAGAGGTTTATATGACTGTTTCACAGGCTCTAAACATCTTGCTGTAGTGACACTAGAAGTTTTAGGTAAGTTTAAGTTTTAATAATTCTTAAAAAAAAATCTGGTTCACTTTTAGTCTGTCAGTGGTGGGTCAATTAATAGGGTAACTTTTTAATGTATTGACTTCATAACAGTGCAAATATTCAAAGGTTTGTGAGGTTTTTTAAACTCTAAAATATTATAAGATTAATAGTATGGTTGTTTTTTAAGTCCTAGTGGTTCTAAATATTGTTAATTGATGACCACCTATTAACACTATAAGCTCTGTATGTAACCGAATAAGGCATCTTGTAAGCTGATAAACATTACAATGGTAAAAATTGTCAAAGTAAGAAAGCTGTGATTGATTTTCTGCCTGTTTTTTCCCCTGCTTTTCGTGACAAGTTTCTGTATTTATTTCTCTGTTTTCGTTCTCACTTTCAGTGTCTATCACAATATCTCCATGGGTGGGAAACCCAGTAACTCTCCCCTGTTATGCCAATGTCAACAAACAGACAGATTACAGTCAGCTTAACATCCACTGGGAGAAAGATGGAGAGACAGTGCTGCTTATTCAGTCTGGTTCAGTCACCACAGACTCTTCGTTTGAAAACAGAGTCAATGTGTCTTTGGACCGTGTTCGTCTGGGTGACCTGTCTCTGACCTTCAGCATGGCACGCTTGTCAGATGGAGGAGCTTATCAGTGCTTCTTCAAAGATGCTAAAGGAACACCTGATGGAATCATTCTCACTGTTGCAGGTAAAATATACTTCAGATCTTCTCTCTGTCCATTCTCAGTAACCACTTGTCCAGCACAGATTTTGGTGGTTTGGAGGCTGTGTGGCAGGGAACACCCTGCACTCCAGTCCATCACACATATTCACAAATACACAAATATACACTACAGGTAGTTTAGAGTCACTGGTTCATCAGAAACACACGTCTTTGGACTTAGGGAGGACACCTAAGCAAACCTGAAAATGCAAACTTCCCACAAAATTGAACCGGAGACTCCAAACCTGGAACAGTGGTACCTGCTCTTACACCGTGTCACCCTTTAAATGTTTTGTTTTTATTTATTTGTGCTGTTTTTGTACAGACCTATCCTTCTGTGATAGAGTGCATTGAATACTATCATTGAGTACCACCTTGGAACTTGTTTAAACATGGCCAGGCACCAATTCATTAATGTTACTGATTTACTTAAATTCTCAGATGATAAAAGTGCATATTTACAGTGTAGAAGGTTTGGTTGCTGTTGTTTAAAGATCATTTGGTCTAAATCTACTTTAACCGGCCTACCAGTAGCAGCTCAGCTGATCACCTCCATCTGTCTTCACTCAGCCCATCAGTCCAATATCACCATCCGACCAGCTGAGTCCCTCCTCCTGCCGCTCTACACTACAGAACCAGTCCACATTCTGTTTGCTTCTGATGGCTCTATCAACGTGACTGTTTGTAGTGTGTGGGTAAACTCCCTAGAATGTGGACCACAGTACCAGCACAGAGCATCTGTACAGAACTCAACCCTCACGCTGGAGTATACAGGTGCAGCTGATAGTGGCGTGTATAGAGTCATGGACCACAGGACCAATGACATCATCAACACTGTGATTGTCAGTGTTACTGTTCCTCTTTCAGAAGTCATTTCAGGTATTGGTGCTTTCTTAATTGTTAAATCAAATACTATTGCTGTATTATTGTACTATTGCTGTTTAATTACACTCTTAGCTTAAAATGAATGTTTTAATTTTGTTTTTCTCCCAACAGCTGTAATTTTCCTGATCATCATCGTCTTCCAAATGTTGGTGATTTTAAAACTTGCCTGGCTGTGGCACAAGTCTGACATTCAGAGGATGATTTTTGGAATGAGGGTGATGATAATGTTACTGCTGCTAACTACGGGGCTCCTGCTTCTGGGGCTTTCTGTGGCAGTGGCAGTAAAACCTGAGTGGAACGTGAATTTTGCACTTGGTGTGGATAAGGGATTGTTCATTGTCTTCCAGATGATGACAATATATTTAAGTGTTGCTGTGCCTTGGAGATGCGCTGTTTTGCTTCTGATGCTGCTGGTGTTTCTGCTGCTGTTGGTGCTTTCAGTAACAGTGAAAATTATACCTGGGTGGAACAAGTGGAATCTGCAGCCCTGCCTGGGGCTGGTGGTGTTCCTCTTCTTCCAGGGGTTGTTAACACATGTGACTGTTAAAAATTCCTTGAATGTGATAAAGCATCTACAGAAGACCCAGAGCCAGGTGGAAATGATGAACCTGACTTTGCTGGCTCAGCTGCAGTGGCTGATCCTGCTTTTGGTGCTGGGGTTTCTGGATCTGGGAGCCTCAGCTGTGGTGGTGATCATGGGTTTACAGGAGGGACTGTCTTTTGGACTTTTGGTGGGAATGACTATGGGGATGGGGCTGGGTGTCCTGGTCATTTTGAAACGTATTAATCTGATGTCCAAACTGAGGAAGCAAAAGGACAAAACTGAAAACTCAGAATCCTTGAATAGAAGCGCAGAAGCCTCTGCTGTTCAGACCCTTTCTACTGAACCGCTCGGAGCATTGCTGGACTGATGCTGACAGGAGTGCAACCAGCACTGACTTACAGAAGTGCAATATTTGTGAACACATTACCTTTATATTTGTTGAAAGAAAATTGCATACAGCTGTGTGTACAATACAGGACGCAAGCCTAAGCCGAACACCCACGATGTCTGATACCTCGGATGGTACTGCATCACGAACCGTCATTCATCAACAGCTGATATAACCACACGGGCAAGGGGTTACTTTGCCAAACTTTTGTCAAGCACTACAATACGGAGTTACATTCACAAATGCCACTTAAAACTTTACTGTGCAAAAAAGAAGCCTAATGTTAGCCATGTCCAGAAGTGGCATTGACTTCTTTGGGCTCAGAGGCATCTGGGATGGACCATCACACAGTGGAAACGTGTTTTGTGGTCAGACAAATCAGTATTCCAGATCTTTTTTGGAAGAAATGGACGCCGTGTGCTCCAGACCAAAGACCAAAAGGACCATCCAGACTGTTATCAGCAACAGTCCAAAAGCCAGCGTCTGTCATTGTATGGGGTTGTGTCAGTGCCCTTGGCAAAGATAATTTATACTTCTCTGATGGCAGTCTTAATGCAGAAAAGTACATTGAGATTTTAGAGCAACATATGCTGCCTTCAAGACTACATCTTTTCCAGGGACGTCCATGCATTTTTCAAGAAGACAATGCAAAACCACATTCTGCACACATTACAAAGGCATGGCTGTAGAAGAAGAGGGTACGGGTACTGGACTGGGCTGCCTGCAGTCCTGACCTGCCCCCAATTGAGAATGTGTGGAGAATTTTGAAATGAAAAATGCGACAATGACAACCCTGTACTGTTGCACACCTTAAGAAGTGTTTTCAGGAAGAATGGGACAAAATAACACCTGAAACATTTCATTGCTTGGTATCCTCAGTGCCAAACCATCTTTTAAGTGTTGTGAGAAGGAATGGCCACATTACAAAGTGGTAAATGTTTTACCTTCCTAACTTTTTTGGATTATGTTGCAGGCCTGAAATGGAGGAATGGATGTATATTAACAAATTAAATGTTAGTTAACCAGACAAAACATGAAATATCTTGGGTTCATACTGTCTGCAATGAAATAAAAGTAAATTTAAGAATCACTGAGTTTTTTTTTTTTTTTTTTTTAATTTTCATTTTCCATACTGTCCCAACTTTTTCTGATTTGGGTGATTGATGTTGGGAGTGTCAAGTGGGTTTTTGTGCAGTAGTGTGACTCTTCATGGGGAAATGAGGCTGGTAATTGGAAGGAGTGCAGTGACAGAAAAAGAGTAACTGGAATGAGTTGTGTTGGGGGTTGCAGTCTTCAGCAGGAGAGAACAGACTCACATGTCACTGTCAAACCCAGGTCAATGGAAGGACCACTCAAGATAGAGGCAGTTTTATACAGATGGAAGGTTGATATGTATTAAGCTATGGCTACTGTGTCTCCGTGTTCATGTAATGTTCACCAGACAGATGAGATAAACTGGAAAGTCAACGTGATATAAAAATATTAACTGGGTAGTTTATTAGAAGTTTCCTATTTGTGACCACAGTGTCCAGCAGGAGAGACCAGACTCACTGGTACCCAGCTGTGTATCCATGAAGAGTGACAAGTCAATGCCACCACCACTCCACTTCCAACAGGGAGAGTTTTGTACAGATGAAAGGTAGTTACAGTTTGAAATGACTAAATGGATTTTGTACTCTTTATATGAGCTTATGTCACATGCACAATTGCAGTTTTTTCAGCCTACATTAACACTATTATTTAATCAACAGAAATCAAACATGAGACTCGGAACATCGGCAGGCAGATTTATCAACAATTTTTAAGGTACCACATTATAACTATACAGATGTTTCTACTGTTTTATTATTATGCATAAGCTGCATTTATCTAGAAATATTTTAGCTATTCATACAACTGGATATTAATGTTAAATTACACTGATGAAGGGTTCAACAGCAGCTCCCCTCCTTTTATTTGAAGTTGTAACTTGCTGGTTTCAAGGTGACTTTGTACCAAACTGAGGGTAGTAGGTGTCAGTGGAGCAGGATCAGTCAGATGTTTCCATCAGGTTTATAAAGAGGCATTGATCTGGTCCCAGGGTTAGGTCTTTTTGGCTGTTCTAACATGGCTCTTGGTGACCATGTGAGCAACACCACAGTGCTGTGACTCATACAGTTATAGACAAGAATATATTTATTCTTTATTTCTTTATTTATACTGTATTTATTTTAGTTAGTTGAGGAAAATGCTGTGAAGTCCCTGAAAGATGAGCTGAACAAGTTCCAGAGGTACTACCTGAGTCAGGATTACCTAGCAAGCTTTGAGCCTCAGGATGATAGTGTCCTGGACCGTGAAGCTGAGATGCAAAAAATCAGTGGCAGAGAGGCAGCTTTGAACATCACGCTGTACATCCTGAGGACCATGAACCAGCAGGACTTTGCAGAAGCACTGGAGAAGAGTAAGAACTCTTTTCATAATGTAGAGATATTTGGAAAATATAATAATATTTTCAGGACATACAGTATGTAAAACCACATAAAATGTTAGTGAAAACCATGACATATGAACCAAAGAATATGAAAAATAACAAAGATAAAAACATTCCAAGAAATAACAAAAGTATCCTAGAATTTTTCTAATTTTTCTCGTGCTCATATTTGAGATAGAATTAACTGATCTTTGTGTTGGGTTTCACATGTAAGTATGTGTTAACTTTCTCATCACAATAACTATACTGTCTACAAAATTATTATAAACTGAATCATCATGTACTTACACATCAATTATATACTTGTACCAAATAACTATAACTATACTAAAAAACTTTTTTCCCAGAATAATGCTACAAAAAGAATATCATACTTTTTTTAAATGTTTGAATAGTAGTGTGACAGTAACTACAGCTATAAATATTTATAAATGTAGTTTCGACTATATTTTTTTAAACTCAGTTATATTATGTAGAGTTCGAGTTCTTTAATGTAAATTGTTTGGATCTACTGAAGCCTGGAAACTTTTTATTTAACATTTTCTGTTAAACTGATTTTCATTATTTCTCTTTACTTGATTTGTCAGATGAATTCAAGGTACAGTATGTCAGTACAAATTTAAGTTCTGTCAGATGAACTCAAGATATGGCAGAACAAATTTAAGCCCAACAGGAGGAAGAAGTTTGAAAGTGTATTTTAAAAAAAAGGCAAAGCGGGGAAATCCAGTGCTGCTCAATAAGATTTGCACAGAGCTCCACATCACTAAAGGTGCAACTACAGGCATCATTGATGAGCATGAAGTGAGATTTACTGAAGGAGCCAACAGGAGTCCAGCAGCACAAGACACTGCCATTAAATGCAATGACAATTTTAAAGCTTCACCTGGATAAATGACACCGATCAGAACTGTGCTCACACAGGGAGTTCCAGGCATTGGAAAATTATTCTTGACTGGGCAGAAGAAAAAGCAAATAAAGACATTCAGTTCATTTTTGCGTTTCCTTTCCGGAACCTAAATCTGATGAAGGCTGAAGATTGCAGTCTGATAGAACTCTTTCACCACTTTGTCCCACAGTTGAAAGAGTTTGAATCAGCTGAGCTTGAAAAATGTAAAATGTTGTTCATCTTTGATGGTCTGGATGAGTGTCGACTCCCTCTAGATTTCCAGAACAATGAGAGCTGCTCTGATGTAACAAAGTCAACACATTTGGATGTTTTGTTGACCAACCTCATTAGGGGGAATCTGCTTCCTTCTGCTCTCATCTGGATCACTTCCAGGCCAGCAGCAGCAGGTCAGATCCCTCCTGATTGTGTTCACCAGGTGACAAAAATACGAGGGTTCAGTAACCCTCAGAAGGAGGAGTACTTCAGGAAGAGGTTCAGTGATGAGCACCTGACCAACAGGATCATGACACATGTGAAGTCAGCAAGAAGCCTCTACATCATGTGCTATATACATGTCTTCTGCTGGATTTAATCCACTGTTCTTGAGAAGCTGTTTGGTCTTGGCTGTCATGTTAGAGCAGCCAAGACAGTGGAGAAATACCCAAGACTCTGACTCAGATATACACATAATTCCTCATATTTCAGACAACTTTAAAGAATAAAAGATATCTGAAAAGAGACTGAGAATTTCTTCTTAAACTGGGGAAACTGGCATTTAGAAACCTTGAGACAGGAAATTTGGTATTTTATGAGGAAGATCTAAATGAGTTTGGCATTGATGTGAGTGAAGCTTCAGTGCACTCTGGAGTGTTTACAGAGATCTTTAGAGAGGAACCTGGGTTAAAACAAAAGAAGGTTTACTGCTTTGTACATCCGAGTGTTCAAGAGTATCTTGCCGCTTTCTAGTCGATGTTAAGAAAAAAGAAGAAATCCAGCTTTACTATTCAGAAAATAGTAAAAAAAGGAAATTAGTGTGACTTTGTGAACAGTACAGTGTATCCGGCCTGACAGAGCAAGAATAGACACTTGGACCTCTACCTCTGCTTCTTTCTTGGCCTTTCAGTGGAATCCAATCAGAATCTGACACAAGAACTACTGACAGAGAGAAGAATCAGCTCATTTGATGCTAAAAAAACAATTCAGTATATCAAGGAGAAGATCAGGGAGAATCTCTCTCCAGAGAGAACCATCAATCTGTTCCACTGTCTTAATGAAATGAATGATAATTCTTTAGTCAAGGAAGTCCAGTATTACTTGAGCTCCAGATGTTTTTCAGCCACCCACACAGTGGTCAGCTCTGACCTTTGTGTTCCTGATGTTGCACAAGTAACTGGATGTGTTTGACCTGAAAAAATACATCAGATCAAATCAAGGTCTTCTGATGTGCCTGCTGGTGGTTAAGCTTTCCAGATCAACTTTGTAAGTACAGTACAGTGAGTAAGTACATGCACTGTGTAAGTAAGGTGACATCATACATGGGTTTGACTTTCTGTAAAAAATACAAAACAGTAACAGTTAAAACCCTGAACACAAAATGATCTACTGAGCTTGATAATGATAAGCAGGAGGTGATGGTTTCTGAGTTACTCTGCAGCTCCATCTTCAACATCAAAGAATTTTATTTGTCACATACGCAGTTATACTAAGTACACCATGTAGTGAAATGTGCCCTGAATCAGCCACGAGACTGTGTGCAACACAATTTCACAAGTAAACAAACAAACAAACAAAATGAATAAATAAAACCTCTAAATGACATGGTGGCAGCTGAATGCAATGACGGGAGAGTTCAATGTGTATTGTACTGTATGACTGCTGCCCTCGCCTACCAAAGTCCACCACCAGCTCTTTAGTTTTGCTGACACTGAGTTGGAGGCAGTTCTCCTGACACCATTATGTCAAATTCTCTACCTCCTCCATGTATGCTGTCTCATCATTGTTGGAGATGAGACCCAGTACCCCCATATCATCAGCAAATTTTACAGTGGAGTTGGAGGTGTTTGTGGCCACACAATCGTGAGTATAGAGAGCATAGAGCAGAGGGCTAAGTACACAACCTTATGGCGCTCCTGTTTTAAGAGTGATGATGCTGGAGGTACAACTACCAACTCTCACCACCTGTGATCTACCTGTGAGAAAACTGAAAACCCAGGCACACAGGTCCCAGGTCTCTCACCTTAGTGAACAGTCTATGAGGGACAATTGTGTTGAAAGCTGAACTGTAATCAATGAACAGTAATCTCACATAGTTCCCATGTTTCATACCCACATGACTGAGGGTGGTGTGCAAGACGTGGGTAATGGCATCATCTGTAGTTCTATTGGGATGATAAGCAAACTGAAGTGGGTCTACAAAGTTGGAGAAGGATGCTGTGATAATGGCTTTAATAAGTCTCTCAAAAACATTCATGACTACCGAGGTCAGCACAACAGGCCAGAAGTCATTTGGGCAGGAGGGCTTATTGTTCTTTGGTACCGGGACAATAGTGGATCTTTTAAAACACATAGGAACCACAGACTGAGCCAGAGACTTGTTAAAGATGGTAGTGAATACTCCGGTCAGCTGATCGGCGCAGCAGCGCAGCAGGCTTAAATACATTTCTAAAGAAATTATTGCTTATGGAGTGACATTTTTAACAATGACTACATTTATATAAATATTCATAACTTTTGTGATGCATTCTTGGTCTTTCTTTTATATGTAGTGTTTTAAAAATCTGTCTTTAAAGCCCATTAGCTCGTATTTATAATGAACCATGAGCAGCATCTCCTGTCAGATGTCCTCTTCAATTTCAATGAACATTTTCAGTGATAGTTTTGTCTTTGACTAACTCATTCACATACAGGGAAAGTAAATTCTAAGAGATACCCTGACTTTAAATAAATTGAAATAAATGCAAGTATTTGTACAGATTTTTGATTTTTTAAATATAAGGCTGAACTCTCTTGACTGGAACTTTATAATTTGCCTTTTACCTTGATAAGCAAAATAAGTTTTTTATTCTGATCAGCATCTTTTCCAATTACATTTTTAAACAGCCTTAGTTCTCACCTCAACTTCCTTACACCTGAGAGAGCTGGATCTGAGCTACAATCACCCAGGCAACTCAGGAGTGAAGCTGCTCCCTGATCTGCTGTTGTTACGTTATATTCAGTATAAACATGAACTGTGTATTCTGTGGAGTTTGTTATGTTGGGTAGATTTTAACACGACATTTTTAACTTGACTTTTTTTTTTTGTCCGGGCAGTGTACATTTCAATTCAATGTTTTAATGATTATTAAGAGAAAGTCACATGCTAGAATATAAAATGTATATATGTTTTAATGATTCTATTCATTTTTATTTAAACTTTTTCAAAATTGTAATTGCAGTACTGAGATTATATGAAGAATTACAGGTTGGAAGGGAAGTGAACTGATTAATAAAAACTGGGATAATCGTGGGTCAAAGCAGGTAAACCTAGTTTGATGCACTGAGAAAAAACAAAAGTGAAGTTGAATGAAACAAAGAACAGACGAGGCAGAAAGACATGACAGAAATGAAGGATTATAAAATGCTGTTTTCATTAGAATTATGAGCAGCACTGGGTCACAGCAACACATACAGGTGGAGACGGCACACCAAGAAGCTGCATGGGAAAGGGGGCAGGTGGTTGGGTCAGATCATACAGCACTGTCTAAAGTTTCAGAAGGGTGTCTATACATTCCAAAATTTATTTGGAATTTATTTGAATTAAATATCACTTTTCAAGTGGGTGGGAGAGTAAACAAACTAAGCATCCACATATTTACAGAGCAAACTTCAGATGACGACCAAAGCATTAAAATACATTTCTTTGCCAAGATATGTCAGTGTGAACAGCATGCATTTTGTAACTTCATCAGAATGAGAATCTGGAATGTGGTTTCAGCTTTCAAGTGGTTTAGCAGGCTCCCTTCCAATACATTTGTATCTTATCCCAGTCTCACATTATGAGCATCAATTAGCAGTCTAGCATAACATGCGGCTGACTCCATACCAACCCTTAAGAGTATCTGGTCTGAGAATATTTTGTTTTTGTATTTTCATTTTTAAGCTTGGTCTCTGTTCCTAAAATATAGCACATTTCATGCGAGGGCCTAGAATGCAAATCCCCCACAGTCAAAGGCATCAAAGTCAGAATCTCCCTCAAAGTCAAAGCTGTGGAAGTGTGGAGAGTCCATGGACTGGCTGCACCCATGGAAAGGGCCCCCAGATCTGAGGTCTGAGAAGTCTACTGTTGGAGGCAGGTTGGCCGGTTGGGCACTGTGGGGTGAAGCCGAAGAGGCACCCAGGTAGCCCAGCGCTGAGGAAGCTGCTGCACCACCCATGAGCAGGTAGACAGCTCGCACTGCACGCACATCGCTGCTGGTGCCATGGCGCAGGCAGTCGGCTGAGTGCTGAGGAGATGCCATCTTCATGTTCTTCAGTGTCTGTGGAGACCTGCTGCCTGCGTATGACATTTAGGATGCGTCATCACTTAATGGTTCCATGAACTTTATAGGCTTTTCATTGCTTTGGTGGCCTGCATAGTCCCTGGATCTCAACCCTATCGAGCATCTTTAAAATAAAGTAGAAAAGGCTGTTTACAGACTGTGCAACTGTTCAGTTTGCAGCCACGGTACGATCATTTTCATGCGGTGCAGCGTTTCTTTACACCCCATCCAGCGTCTTGTAGCATTTATGCTCAGATAAATCCATGCTGTTTTGAAGGGCAAAGACGGTGCAACGTGCTGCTAAATAGCTGTACCTAAGAAAATGGCAGCTCGGTGTGTTTAAATTAGGTGCGGTGTGTTCAAGTGTATGAAGTTTACTGTATTATCAGCTGAATCAATAGAATCGATTGTACTGTGGTAGGTTTATTATATAAATAATTTTACGACTTTTTCATAACTCTGCAGAAATCTACAATTATCTGGTGAAAGGGAACTTAGATTTCCTACCTCTGTCTTTGAAGTTGAAGCGGTCTTTGTCCCCAAGGTCTTTTGCTGAGGGGTCCTTATCACTAAAACGTGGGCTGGTGGGTTCTTTATCCACAGTGTACTCGGGAAGAGGATCTCGGTCAGTGATGCAGGGGGTCGGGGCCTGGTGCCTCTTACAGGATCGTTGGGATGATACGACACTCTGTGCAAGACAACCACAAGACAGAGCTCCTGTAGCGTCCGTACACGGTGGGGCAAAATCCACAGTAATGGAGAGAAGTGTCACCAAGGACTCACCTCTTTCACCTTCCTCAACAAGTTCAGCCAGTGGCTATGGAGGGAAGGCAAACACATTATCACTGCTGCTCATGAATTCTTTAAGCATTGCAAATTAGCTGGAATTGTTTTAAATGCAATTATTTTCCATTTATTTAAAAAGTATAACTGGATTTGCTTCATTTGTCTATTTTAAAAAAAAGTTGCAGAGTGAACTTCACCCACATTGTCCCAACGTTATGGTATTGGATTAATTCAAGACACTTCCGTATGGTTCATATATTATATTGGGTGTTTGTGAGCATCTATGATCAATAACAAGATGAAGAATGTTTCACATGTTTGTGGCATAAGTGAGTCAACATTAAATATAAATATGAGGAGAAGACACATTTGTTTTCACTCATAAAGCTGGAAGCACTCAGTTGTATAGAATATTTTTGTCTGCTGTATGGATGTGGCTGAACAGCTCAGCCCCATCATTAGAAGGGGGGTCCACATACTTTTGGCCATACAGTGCACCTACACGTGAGACTTTATCAACCTAACTAGCAAATAAATAAAGGCGGATGTCTGTTATCACACTTTGACTCTGTAGATAAAGCAAAATGAAAGTGGCCAGATGCTAGATAAAATAAAGCTTCTGCCATAGGGGGCTGGCATGTTCACAGTGTTCCCTGCCTCATTTTACAACAAATATTTAATTCATTACAGCATTGTCTGTATGAGTTTTACCCACAACATGAATAACCTGAAAAAAAATCAAACATCAGGGATGTTAAACCTTCATTTGTAGTGAAACAAAAGTTGGGTTTGTGAAAAAGCATTAATAAGTGCAATAACAGCCCACTCAGTATAATCTGCTCCCTCTTCGACGAACCTGCAGTCATTGGGGTTTTCTGCCAGCAGCAACAGGAACTTGTCTTGGGGTAGGATCAATGCAAAGCAACAGTCCCGCCGACCCCCGGGGGGCAAACGGGGCAGATCCAGGATTTCCTTGCCTTCAACAATGGCTTCACAGCCACCTTGCAGCATGACTACCTGGTCAGGAGGAGAATCAGCATCTCGACACACCAGCACCCTGCCCTCAGCTGTCAGCACGAGGTACCGGTCCTTCCACTGTTTGAACATAAACCCCCCTGGTGAGGGAAAGTAAGGCCAGTAAGAGAGAGTAAAGTATTAAAGTCATTCTGGTAGCACAGTGGTTAGTGCTAATGCTGCCTCACACATCAAGATCACGGGTTTGAACCAACCTCCTACAACAGTACTTCTGAGCAAAGTAGCCTTAGCCTAAGCTGATACAATAAAGTTTACTCAGCTGTTTAAGTTGGGTAAATCATTGTAAGCAGCATTGAAGAGAAGTGTCAGCTTAATAAATATATTTTTATGACTGGATAAACTGAGAAAGTTCAAGCCAGCTAATGTATAACAGCAGGTACAGTGGCAGATAAACAGAGACCGCAGCAGAGCTCATGGATACAGACCATGTCTATAATCCACAAAAACACTCCACCCATTAACACCACTGCTTTGTCCACACAACTGGCATTACAGCGTTCAGGCTGAAGGAACAAACAAGATGTTGAAGTCAGTGTCTGACTTCACAGACACTGAAACATGAAAAATCTTGAGCCTGCTTACATGTACAGTTAGGAGAATCTGAGGTCAAGCAAGAGGCCAGTGCAGCAGAAATCAACAGCAAACGCGTTCAGACATCTGGACTGCTTGGCTTATGCGACTTTTTAATGAGTATTTGCCCAGGTCAGAGTGAGACCTACATTTCGTGTTGTTTTATAACACCCTTATTAGAGCACGCTTTTTGTAACTGCCCTCATAGCAGGAAAGGAAGACTTCCTTTACAATTCGCTTTACAAACAAAAAAAATTGTGATTTTATGTCTTAATGGGGCTAAATTAAGGTCGGTTCATTTTGAAAAGGTTTGCTCGGTATTGCTTTTTGACTTCAAGGTAGCATTCACTATTGCCCAGCTGATCAACCTCACATAAAATACAATAAGATAACCATCCAGTAAAGTGCATTGACTGTCCTACAATGGAAATATCAGAGCACCACTGCCTTTGATCTGTGTAATTCTGAATTACTTGTAGTTTTCTTTTCGTTACGGATAATATAGACAGCTTATATATTTGCTATAGTGATTTATGTGGGACGTTTTAAGCACGCAACAATACCTCTTTTCTTGGTAATTGATTATATTAAGATATTCTCATATATACAGGAAAGAACTCTGTACTGTATAGCAATATGAAGCAGAGAATAAAATGTGAAGCAGAAATTTAGCAGTGATGCATAAGACATCATTTTATATGTGATGACCTGTTTTTCCTACAGTGAACTCCAGTGAATTGCTACAGTTTCTGCTGTTGTTGTGATAACCCGATCGTGTCTATTGTGCATCAAGAACCCAGTAAAATTACTTTTTTGTTGATTATAATGAATGCATACCTTTTGGTTTACAGTTACAAGTAGAAAATCTTGTTTTGAGTCAAGCTATAACACAAGTTGAGCATTGCCTTAACCCTTGTTGTTGCACAAATTTTTGCATGACAAAACAAATAAAAATAAAGACATTTTCAAAAGCCTGAATACTAAACATCCCAAAATTAAAATAAGCAGGCATTTGGAGTTTATTTTTTTTACCATATTTCCTGAGGAATCCAGAGTGTATTCCAGTGATGCTCATGTCAGCAGTCAGTCTCCATCAGTGGCAGAGGAAGAGAAAACAGGCAGCAAGAAAACAGAGTGCAGAGTCCCTTTGCGTGTGGGCAAGAAAAAAAACACGATAGATGGGTGAGTGACAGAGAGAGAGAGGGAGTGTGTGCGGTGTACAGTACGCTAATCTCTGTGCCCCGGGGCTCCTGCCTCAATCCCTCAGCTTGGGATAGGATTGAGGCTGATTTCCTGGGGACAAGCAGACCCAGATGAGAGATGAGTGGAAGCATGGTGTTCATAATCATAATGAACATAAAGAAAAGTCCTACAAGGCAGGATTTTCTAAATTGCTTTAGTTTCACCAGATGCTGCACTTTCTCTTCCCCGTTCTCCTCCACGCACACACCAGCATGTCTCTCCTAATAAATCTTGAGTCACTGCAGACTGCAAAAGGCATTTCTAATAGTTAGATTAGACTGGGATGCGGCAAAATCGTGGACTTCTCATGATTCATGAGGTGAGATACAAGTCTTTTCGAAAGCTGTTTTCACTGATTAAAAAAACAAGATGCGTTTACTTCCCTTAACTCATCGAGACAGAAAAAACTGATCATATTGCTGAATAACGTATGTTTCTTTTTTTATTAGATCAGAATATATTAATATTAATGAGGCTTTTAAAATTTCAGATAGAAAAAAAAACCTTCAGTCATACAACAGGACTCCAAAGTGACATACGATGATGCTTAAAATGTTTTGCTATTGTACCGTATCAGTCCAAGGTAAGTACCTTGAACACATTTACTGGAGTAGGAAATCTGGAACCTTGGAGTCCACTGCTATAGCTGTAACTCTTACAGCATCTGCCGTCCCATTACCATCATAACCACAGTGACTACAAGGAAACAGCTCTTTCTATTGCAACATACACACATGCATTAGCAGTTATCTGCACATGTACACAGGCACGTGATGTTTTTCCATCGCCTCCTCACATGACTACAACCACAGCGGCACACAGTTCTGACCATGGAGCTAAGAGCTCATGGTTGCAATCTCCTACCGCCATTTCATTCCCTGACCCAGGATTAGTGGTACAGCCGGCTTTGGGATGCCAGTAGCCGAGGGCTGATCCCTTTTTAATCCCTAATGTCCTATATGCGCTCCTTTTCAATCTGCTCCACACTATCAGTGACTTTCTGCCTCCCATGCAACATTCATGTTGGCCTATTTCATATTATCAGTGCATAAAAGCAGAAAAAATTATTCAACTTTGAGAGCACTGTGTTGTACTTCAGAAGGAAATGGTTTAAACCCATTTAAAAACTGGACCAGGAAGCTCTACCATATTCAGTTCACTGCAGTGGCTTTCCGAATTTATTTTACTCATTTTTGGTTATATGATTTATTATGTTTTTCAATTTAAATAAAAGGTGTATGTCATTATATCGTGGGTCCGGTAAGTTGATCCCCACAAGAACCACATGTGAGGATGGCTGGCCAGAAAGCAAGACTTGGAAAGTCTGAGTTAGAAAGATAGCCCATTCTTCATGTTTTTATTATTAAATAGGACAAGACTGCACCTAAAATGAGAAATTTCTCCTTGATTTACCGAAAGCGGTCTATTAAAGAGTAGACAACTTTACCAGCATGCTCTGAGCCACCTGCACCAGCAAAATAAAAATTGGTTCTTAGATGTTTAATGGTGCCGATATGCATCGAAAGACCTGAAACAGTGACCCCTGGCTATATCACTGATGATGTGTACAGATGCATCACAAGATGTGTTGTATAAATAAGGGGTAAAGCAGCAGTCATCTAGTGTTTAGGCCTTTCAGTTTAAAAGTCCCAGGTTCGAGAGCCAGCGCCATTGCAGGAGCAGCGGCGTGGAGGTTGCGCGATTGGCGTTCCTCTGCAGCCCTTTTTTCCCCTTGCAGTGCAGACCCCGCCCACGAGGGGGCAGCACCACTCTGCTACCTGCAGACAACAAAAGTCATTAAAAGACGGCACTTCGTTGGAGAAGCTCTAATCTTTCCATTATTATTTTTCCATCCATAATAATAATGATGATAACTGTTATTATTATAATAACATATCCCTAGTTCAGTTTACGTGGCTGGGTGAGAATTGCAGCACAGCCTTCCAATAACTGAATTTTGTGTGTGTGCGTGGGGGGGGGGGGGTTGACTGATTGATTAATTGATTAATTGGAATTTTTTTTGTTTGAATGACGTCACCCCTTCCAAAGTTGGCATGTTTCCTACAGGTGCTTGCAGTTCATTCGCTGTGATTTCCAGCCTAGGTGCAATACAGTGCGTTTTTGGTTTCATAGTTTTATTTTTGAAACCTGGGGAATGAAGTTGTCCGATCGGTGACTCACAGGCTTCAGGTTGCCGCCTGGCAGCGCGGAGACTTAATGGCGGGCTTGACAGGTGCGTGCGTCAGGTACCATTCTGGTGGAGGTGCTTCCATGTGCTGCAAGCTACATAACGGTACGATTTCGGCTCAGTTTTCTGTGTAAAGTGCACGATTTCTGTGGTTTGGGGTTAAGCAGCATGGGGGCAACTGCACTGTAGGGAATTCTTAGCCCAGGTTGCCTTTCTTTTTCGGTACTGGTGACTCCAGCCGCTGTGGATGTTTACATTCCTTTTAAGAAGTAAGGCTTGGGTATGTTGTCTTGTGGTTTATTTCGCTTTTTTAATGCTATTATGACTGCCAATTTTTAGTTTAAAAAAAAAAAAATCACATTCCTGACTTTATGGGAACAAAAACGGGGGGTCATTCATTTTGGCCTTAGCAAGTTCAGGTCTGAGCAATTTTCCTGTGTATAAAACGCAGGGGTGTGCGTACATTTTAAGAACCTTGTTTTTGTTAAGGTTTTGTCTTCTGTTTTTCTGGAAATGCCCCCCCCCCTCCCCTCCTTAACGGAGGACGAGGGCGCGCCTGCGGTGTCTCGCGCGCGCGCCGCACTTTCTTGCTAGTTGTGTGGGAATCGGGAGGAGGAGACGGAGGAGGAGGAGAGAACGAAGTGCAGAAGTCATGGAGAATTTTTGGGGGAAAGGGACTGCGTGGAGGTTTCACGCCGGAGACGTGAGGCTCTGACAGGGGGACACACAGGAAACGCGCAAAAAACGAGCGCAGGAGAGAAAGAAACGCCTCAGACCGTTCGCACGTCTGAGGCAAAACTGGATTTCCAGCTCCGTTTCTCGCGCACTTTCAGGCGTTGTTTTTTTTAAATTTAAATTTTAATTTTTTTGCATTACAAAAGACATCTGGATGTTTGCTTTCGGCAGACGTTAAGTAACGTTATTGCTAGATTTTAAAAGTGAGCTCAATTGTTGTTTCAGTCAGACGAAAGTCAAACTTTTTTTTCCCGTCTTGAACAAAAACAAGTTATGACTTCGCCACCAATATTTTTTTTTCCTCTGTTAGAAAGGAAAACGCATAGTCCAAACCTTAAACCTCAAAGAGAAGGAGACACCCATTATTTAAAAGGGTTTCAGTTGGTGCTGAGCTTTGATGCTATGGTCCGCGGTCGGGATTCCTCCAAAGCCGCAGTCCGAAACTCGGGTCCGAGGAGCTCAGCCACGGGCGTCATGACAAACTTCATCTGCTCGGTTCTCCTGTTTGCCTCTTTGCTGGTCATCGGCAGCGCCAACCCTCTGCTGGGTAAGAAAACATCCCTTCTAATAAAGTACTGTCCATAATTTGGCATCATGCTGTTATTGCTGTGGGGCAGCAGGTGGCGTAGTGGTGAGGGCTGTTGTGTTGTGATCTGAAGGTTTGGGGTTTGAGCCCCACACAGTGCCTTTGGAACGGGAGTAGAATAGGGGGAATAACATGGGTACATCTGGGGAAAACTTGGCCCTGTGCAGATCTGTTCTCTACAGATTTGCTCATAAGTCAATGTCCCTGGCAAAATCTAAGATTCCCATTATTTTCAGAAAATGATCATACCAAATGCACTGCTTTGATTTAGAAATGGTGCTTTTATTCAAATAAATCAATGAATGGCACCTTTATTGTATAATCATAACTGAAATTACTCAGATGGTCCTGTTCAAAAGTTTACATAACCTTGTGTGTGTGGGGCCTGTTGATACAAACTGAGGTGACTGTGGCAGTTAAGAATCTGTGCCTTGTCTGGTTCTACTCGGTGTCTGTGTATAAACCATCAATGTGTTTTAGTTTTTCGGGAACCTTGGTGTCACTGCACTGACTTTGCTGGATACTAAAATGGGTGGAAACCAAAGCAACTGTCAAAGGATCTGAGAAAGTAACTCAAGACTGCAAATTAGGAAAAAGTTATACAGCTATCCCATCAGCACTATTCAAACTCTTAAAAGTGAAAAACCAGTGGTTGTGTAGCTGCCAAGACAAAGAAATGTCAGACACAGACCATCTGGGTCAGTTATTTGTATACTAAAGGTCCAGTTCTGTGACTAATAGTTTAGTCTAAGCACAATTAATAAAATGAATGTCTTATAACTTGTATTTTTCTGAAAATGTTAAATCCTGCAAATCCTCCCAGAGTATGTAAAGTTTTGGGCAGAAATGTTTTATGTCTCCTTTTGATCAGCCAAAGTAATTGTGATTAAAGGGTGTTCTGGTGTCCAATTGGAAAAGCTAGAAAGGGGGGCTGTGACACCTGAACACAATTTGGATCAGGACAGAATAAAGTGCCCAAAACTGAATATTTTATAATAAGTCTCTTCACTCATTTTCATCAGTTGTTGGTGAGTTTTGTACCAACGTCTTAACTTTTTTTTTTTTTTTTTTTTAAATGGCATACGATAAAATTCGAATTTTATCTTCAGCATTGTCACCTTGATGAGAATAGCACTTTATTAAATTATGCTTTCCTCCTGAACACATTTTCAGCTGTTGTAAAAACTGTTAGCTGATATTAAATTTCACTACACGTACTGGGGTTTTACCTGAATTTCATTACACCTGAGGGCTTGCCTAAAGGGCTAAAATCAATACACAGAACTCCACACAGACTAAGCCAGATTCAAACCTACACCTGAATGGCCAGGCCCTGTGAGGCACTAGTACTACTTGCTTCTGCTACCCTGCAATCAGGTTAGGTTCAGTAATATCTACTGCATCTTGCTATGGCCACAAATCATCTCACCTCACAGGGATGCGTTTTTTTTTTTTTGTGCGCTTCACTAGTAGATTTAGTGATTGTTCAGATTACTTCTGATTTGCTAGTCTGGTTTAGAAAGTGTACAGTATTGGCCAAAAGTTTTGGCAGTGACAAATGTTTTGTAAACTTTGCTGCTTCGGCATTTCTAGATTTTTTTTTTTTTTTTTTATAAACATGTTTCTATGGTATACTGAAGAACAATTATAAACGTTTCAAAGGCTTTCATTGGCAAATACAAATTTATGTAAAGAGTCAATATTTACAGTGTTGACCCTTCATAACTTCTGCAATTCACTCTGGCATGCTGTATATCAGCTTCTGGACCAACTGACTGATGGTGATCCGTTCTTGTCTTGTTAGTGCTTGGAGTTGATCACAATTTGTGGGCTTCTGCTTGTCCACCTACTTTTTGAGAGTTGACCACAGGTTCTCAATGAGATTAAGACTTGGGGAATTTCCTGACCATGGGTCCAAAATCTCAATTATCTGATCTCTGAGCCACTTTGTTAACTTTTGCCTTGTGACATGGTGGTCAATCATGCTGGAAAATACATAGATCACCAAATTGCACCTGGATTGTTGGGAGAAGTTACTCTTGGACATTTTGATACCATTCTTTATTCATGGCAGTGTTCTTGGGCAGAGTTGTGAGTGAGCCCACTCCCTTGGATGAGAAGCAACCCCACACATGGATTGTCTCAGGATGCTTCACTGTTGGCACAACACAGGACTCATGGTAGCGTTCACCTTTTCTTCTCTGGACAATCGATTTTCCAGATGTCCCAAACAGTTGGAAGGAGGATTCATCCGAGAAACTAACTTTGCACCACTCTTCTGCTGTCCAATCCTTGTACTTCCTGCAGAATTTGTCTGTCCTTGATGTTTTTATTGGAAAGAAGTGGCCTCTTTGCTGCCCTTCTTGACATAAGGCTTTTGGGCTGTTGTCCAAAAATCTTTACTTCACTGTGCGTGCAGATGCACTCGTGCCCACCTGCTACCAACATTGAGCAAGCTCCGCACTGGTAGTAACACGATTCTGCAGCTGACTCCTCAGAAGGAGATGGAGAAGGTATGTTGCTGGACACTTTTGGATGTCCTGAAGCCTTCTTCACCACAATTGAACCTCTCACCTTGAAGTTCTTGATGATCTGGTAAATGGTTCTTTCAGGTGCAATGTTCTTAGCAATTTCCTTACATGTGAGGCCATTTTGATGTCAAGTGATGATGGCTGCACACATTTCTTTGGAGGTAACCATTGCTAACACAAGAAGACAATGATTTCAAGCACATCTGCCCGTCTTTTATAGAAATTGGTCTGCCTTTCTAATTCAATAGTGATTTCAGCTGTACTCATTCACACCTTCACCTGTGCTGAAGATACGACTATACTGAAATGAAGTTGGCTGATTATTTTGTGCCAGGGCCAAAATACAGTGAAAATGGGTTTTTGTGATGAAGTTAACTTTTCATGGTAATAAAGCTCTTTGCAATGAATTAATGTGTCTAATTACTCTGCACAATGTGAATTGCCACAACAAAAAATGAAGCTGCAAATTTTGGAAAACGCATTTGTGTCACCGCCAAAACTTTTGGCCACGACTGTAAATGGTTTAATAAAGGAGTAATTGTTTTTCCTCAAACTATATACAGTATTTTACTATAGTAGTGATATTAGAATTTTGTGTGTGTGTCTACTAGTAGTAATGCTGTAGTGACATTATTAGTATAGTGTAATGGGAGCAGGCTGGTGCAGTTGGTAGTGCTGTTCTTGCCATGTCAACCTGTTAATCAATTTAAAGTCACAGTGAATAGATGCAGTATTAAACGCATTTGTCCCCTTCATTTTGAAATGTATTTCACATTATGAATAAATTAAACCACTGACGCACCTGCAACCACTTTGTTTTGAGCATTGTTAACGTCTGTTTTTATATATTTTTATTGCATTCCTATTTTGAATATGAAAGATGATTGTTTTAAGGGAAACTGAATCTTTTTTTTTATGGTGACAGAAAAAGGATGTAAAAATGGAACATAAAACACAGCAAATAGTTGCTCATTATAATCATAACATGTAGTTGGCTTAAGTGTATGGCTCTATACAGAAGATTGTTTAGAATTCTTTCAATATTCCTCATTGTCAAACGGCATGTTCATGAAAATTTATGGGTGTTGCCAAGTATGAGGCTTTTTAAAAAAAAAAATTTTTTTTTTTTTTAATGTTGTAGCAGACATGTTACGATGGTAAATTTCCAGGGACAATAGGTGAAAATCATTCTTTTGAGGGGGTGTGTGGCTTTCACACACTGAAAAGGAAGGGGTATAAAATTTAAATATACCTTTTTACTCTATTGCCTTAGCATTGCAAGTTTTGGTAGTTCAAGTTAAACATTGTGTTAGGACACCAAACACAAAAATGGAAAGGCACATGCGATTTAAAGTATTTTTGTGCAGTGGATCTTTGTGTCTCGGCAACAAGGAAACATTTAAATTCCTTGGCAAACAGACTGCAACTTTGTGTCAATGAAATACTGACTCAAACAGTAAGAAGCTAAATATAATAGATGAGGGCAAATGGATAACAGTATAAAAATATATGTTAAGAAAGGTGTTCTACCTTTAAAAATCTTCCATTTAAAAAAAAATGGACAAAGTAACTGGAGAAAAACATATTCTAATTGTTGTGTTGTAATCACTGCATGTTGCTTTTTGCAAAACCAATGTGAAAGTAAGGCACATGAATGTAAAATGTATGTCTGGTGCATGGCTTTTTTGAGAATTTTACTTCCACCTGTGTCGGAGTTCTGCTTTTTTGTCTGTAATTTACAGACAACACACCAGTGAAGGAACCTGGGTTTGATCTATGTCACTAAGATTGCCTTAATGAGAGTGTGAGCTATGGAAGGTACGGGACACTGAGGGTTCCGGGGGTGGGAGGGAAAAAGGGCTGAGCGATTCTTTCTGCGCAAAACCCGGTCAAGCCCTGCTCTTCTATGAGTCACTTCTGCAACCCTGAAAGACGCCACTGTATGTGGTGTACTCGCTCACCATAATCTCAATGCTGTTATCAACAATGGGTCGACCTTTACCAGATTCTGTGGACTGGAGCGCAGGGAGAAAAACAGCTGTTATTAAATTCCATGCAATCGTCTGGAATCACAAAAATTTAAGTAATTCCTCCCTAATGGAAAAGCCCAGGCTTAAATCTCAAACACTGAAAATCCAAGCACAAAAGTGAATTTACTTTAGAGAAAATGATGTACAACTTAGAATAAACAAAAGCATATTTTAAAGCAGAAGAGTAACTGATACAAACAAAAGTCTCAAAGTACAGCTGATTTGTCCATTACTGTACTACTGTGCTTGTAGGTGCACGCTGCATAATTAACTGCATATGGTGGGTCATACAATGGTGTAATACAAGTTAATGGTAGGAGATCAGCGAACTGTGTTTTGAAAAAGACTCTTCTTGAATCTTGTGTGGGACCCAGCAGCTCTGAAGCACAGAGGGAAATTAGTCCATCACATAAGAACCAAAACGGAGAATCTCCAGACTTTCAATTTCAAACCTTAATTACACAATTTCAAGAACCCTTAAAGAAATTCCAAGAGCACAGCTGAAAGCAGTCCTGAGAACATTCTATTTACACAATGCAAAAAAAAAACTGCCAGAATATTGCAGTGTAAACAGTAATGCGTTTGATTCTCATGGTTTTTCTTGCAGTCCAAGTTTAGAATTTATTGTTTCTTAGTTACATGAAGCTAGAAAGTCGAAGCCATGACATTAATGCCTTTTGAATTTTTCAGATCCGACTGCAAGTCTGCACTTCGTTCAGAGCCCTGACAATGTGACCACATCGTTGGGGAAGCCAGTGCAGCTGCGGTGCTCTCTGCAGGAGGACAATGGCAACGGTGAGCCACTGGATGTGGCATGGCAGCGGGATGGTGAACCACTGGAGCTCGCTGACACCAACCAGATGCAAATCCCTATGAGCGAGGGCAGCTGGCTGACTGTCAGCGCACTCAGGTGGGTCACATCAAGAGATCCCACATACATTGCTGTGTCTTAACACATATGATCAGGGGTCCTGCTATACCATCTTTCTTTAATGAAGCTCAAATCTGGAGTTTGCATGAAACTTTTGGGGACAATGTAACAAAAATATTTTATCATAAATGCAGATTTGGTGTCTTCTAGCATGCTATCATGTTGTCATTAGTGAAATGAAATGCATATCATTAAATTATACAATGTGAATAAAGTAATTTTCATTTATGAAATATCAACGCATCACAACTACTGAGATGCAGATTTGGACATATTGTCATATACAGTACTTTACACTGTAGTGTTAGGAAGTCAGGTAAAATAAAGCACACTTAAATCATTTGAAAAACTGAAATACCACTAGTTTTTTTTCCCCCTCTCTCTCAAGCAAGTCACTCTAAATATACAACACAATAACTGTTTTTTATATCATTTTAACTACAATACTATCTTGTCAAAATTATTTTAAAAGTTTACATATAAGGCTCATTGGAATGCCGCATCAGTTGCATGATCATTAGTCTCGTCATACCAGGACGAACTGTACTTTACTGTAGTAAAGCACCAGCTGTTCTGCCTGTCCTCCTTGGCCTCCAGAATTGGATCAGTGAAGCTTGCAGACATGGGGGACTACAGCTGTGTGGTGATGGCAGAAGGACAGAAGATCGTGTCCCAGCAGGGATGCATCCAGCTTGAAGGTGAGTGCACCCCTTCTCATCCATTGGTACTGCATACACAGATCTTGACTTCCTACCCTACTCTGTTCAACCATTTTATCTTCCTTCTCTTCTTCACCGGAGTGTTGTGCTCACTTTTCCTTTCAGGTCTTCCTCACTTCTCTTTGGAGCCCAAAGACATGTCAGTGACTGCCAACGGTGCCCTGAGCCTGCACTGTGAGGCCCACGGACCTCCAGACCCAGTCCGGGTCATCTGGCTGCAGGACGGACTGCAGCTCAATACCCTGGAAGACTCAATATCCCTGTCACCATCCAGCCTTCATATCACAGGTAGTTGTCTGTTCTTGCATACTCAATTTATTAATAACATCTTATTTCATTGCAAATGTGATGTGCTTATCTCAAGCAAATTTAAACTATTTATGTTTATCCGTTTGCTAATGCTTTTCTCTAAAGTGAAATACAACTCAGAGCGAGCAAAAGTGCACTATCAGCAGAAAGATTATGATATAGAATCTTAATTCTCAAAACGCAGCTTATTGGAGCTGTTGTCATACAAACAGTAACTGCTTGTAGAAGTACCATATGAATAGAAGAAGGTAGATGAAAAGTAGCAGGTGGTGGAGGTCTAATTTATGAAGGTTTCAGCATTCCAGGAGGAAAATGGGTCTCATTTACATGGGTTGTGGCATCCTTTTTGAAAGTCAGGGAGTCTGTTTCACTCCATAGTTGTAAAAGAGATGTGTTTTGAGATCTTTCTTGAATGCTGGGTTGGGATTAACAAATTCTGAGGGACAGAGTTTATTCTACTACACCAAGGTCTAGACTAAGAAGCAGCTATTTTCTTTTGTTGTGTTGAGTGTCCATTTACAGAGCTGGAGAAATACAGTGTACGTTCCTGATTCAAAGATACAGTATCAGGACCCTTCTTGGGATCAGTGACATTCAGGTTGCCCTTCAGTGTTCTCATAGTTGTGCTCCCTTCTTCTGTTTTTAGTTGTTGTTGAGGTGAGAGCCAATTTAACATCCTCAGTGCTGGAAATCAAAGGATTGATTTAGTTCCAGAGCGTTTCTGAAAGCTCCCTTTTCCTGAGCCTACTGCTGCAACTGTTTCAGCACAGGCTCCTCCAGCTGCTGTGGACATTTTCACCGCCGCATGTCTGGGTCCCGTGACTCGGGCACCAGCCATGACAGCCTTGAGTCTTGGAGCCGTAGAAAAGGATGGCGACTAAGCCATTGGTTCTGACTCACCAACCACTGGCCAATATAACAGAGTTTACTCATCGGTCCAGCATGGGTTGGCAGCTGTTCTGAAACCTCTTAGCTCTCAGAACTTTTGACATGTACGGGAAGAGACAAATAGAGATGGTCGCCACAGTTGTTACACAAATTCTCTTGTGCAAAACGCTATAACCAGCAACAAGCCTCCAAAGTGTCAGGGCAATGGCGTCTTAACTGTCATAACACTGGCTTCCAGCACACTGAGAAAATATGACTCTCATAACAAGCTGTTAAGACCACAAGTGGTTACTTGAGATCACCCTTGAAAAGCACCTGCTTTTCACTCTCTGCATGGGAACAGCACAGGACAAAAGTGTTGATGGAAAAGAGGACAAATGCATGGGAAGAGCGCAGTGTATGTGTCGCCAGGCTACCTTCCGCTGGCCCTCCTGATTCAGCTCACTTGACCAGAAGGTCTTGTTTACTGAAGTCACTTCTGCTGAGTTTAGCAATATATCTGAGGACTGTTTCTGAATAAAGGTGTACATTCGGCACTAGTGTGTGAATTTTTGTTTCTGTGTGTTGTCTGCCAGTGAGCACCATAAAGCAGAAGCAGGAGTGTGTAGCTCAGCTGTTTGCAATCCAGAGTGGAACTTTCATGTACTGTCAGCAGTTAATTTCTGCCACAAACCGATTCAGACCATGGCCTCACAAGCGCATGCATACTTCTGCACACACATTGCCCACATTATAGCACTATTGAATATAGGATACACAATTGTGATTGTATGTGATGTAACTGATGGAAATGTATGTAGCTGTTAGGAGAAAAGGAAAGAGATGGGTTTTGAAACCCTTTTGTAAAGTTAAGAGGGATTCAGCAGTTTTGAGGGATCTAGGAAGCTCATTTTACCACACTAACGTTAAAATTAAGAACGTGAGGAAATTTGAGTCCCTCTTGAGTGGTGACTACCAAACAGATAGAATTGTTTCGTAGAAGGAAAGATGGTGCATGGGAACACTTTGAGAGCTCAACCATAACTAGTGGAGAGAACATAGTGTATACACATAATCAGATGTTGAACATCAGCTGTACTATGCTCAGAACACTCTTGAACCATTCAGACCAGATTTTTTATTATCTCCCGTTCCAAGGGTTGTGATGTTTTTGAAGAACAGTGATCATTTGTTTTCTGATTGACTCTGTTACCTGTTTCAGGCCTTAATAAGACCAGTGCATTTTCCTGCGAGGCGTATAACCAAAAAGGTGTGTCCACGTCTGGCTCAGGCACTGTGACAGGTAGGAGCCCCTTTTGGGGATGCTCTCTGTATTGACCCCAGTCTGTTATAGCAATACAGTATGTAACAATAATACTGCTATGTACAATAATATTACAATGTTACTGTATCTTTGTACAGTAATTCCATCCCAGTCACACAATGTGCAGGCTGTTGAAGTGACCAACACCAGCCTTAATATTTCCTGGCAGCCTGGTTTTGGAGGAGTGTATCCTGTCACACTGTGCTCAATCCAGGTAAAAAATTCCCACATTCAGGCGAGAGTGCCAGGGTAGCAGGGGTGTAGTGGTTACAGCTGTTACTTTGTTTGAATCTTAACTCCTGTTGTAGTACCCTTGACCATGGTACATAACCTGAGGTGATGGAGTAAAATTTATACAACTCCACACATGGGTAAATCACTGTAAGTACAATAATACTGTGGGAAAGTGTCCCCTAAATGAATCTGTATTTATGAGGCTCATTCTCTTTTTTTTCTTCTTTTTTTTCTTTAAGAAGTTTGTTTTTCCAAATTTAACACAGTTACTTCTTACTATAAATGAAGTTTTGATGTGGTCAAGGTCATTAAACTCCAAAAAAGCTGCTTACTATTTTGAAAATGTAAAATTTCATCTTTTGACCAAAGTTGGAGACACAGGGAGTAGTGATACCACATGCAGTATGTTGCAATGTCATGCGGACTGTCTGTATGTAACGCAGACAATTTTCTCACTCCTTACATACTTGCATGCTTGTGGCAAACTCTACACATTTGCTGACTTATGAGACATAGATGGATTTCCTTACTACACACGCACACACAGACACTGTTCTAAGGGTAATAAGTTTGGGAATATATATCATGGTTGTTTTTTTTTTTTTTTTTGCCCCCCCCCCCCCCCCCACTTGACTGTTGCTCCTGTCATTTTTTGTGGTGTTTGTGGTGTTTGCGTGTCCATTAACAATTAATATTAACAATACTAAGGTAGTAAATACAACCCCTTTAATATCAAAGCAGTTTGTTGATAATATAATGTACCATTACTTTTTACCCTTCCACCACTATACTTTTTTTGACCCAGGCAGCAGGCTGGTAACAGCTAATAAATAACTAGCCTTGTGAACTGGGACAAAATCTACAGAGTACACATTATACAGCCTCTCTGTTTGGGTGCTTTATCTTGTCTGAATCACAAAACCACAAACTTCACAGCTCATCATGTCAAATATACAATAATATCCTACTTCTGTTCTCTGAAATCCTTCCTGTTTTGTGGCATACTTTTGCTCTGCCCAGACCTGATGCTACGAACATATAGTCTAGCCCCATATCCAGTCTCACACTTCTATGTTCTCCTTGTTTTTCCTAGTTCTGTCTCCTCAAAGCCCCCAGTGGCAAGGAGTCAGGTTTCACTCTGGGAAAAGTTGCAGCTTGAGATTAACTCTTGCATGACCATATCCTTAGCTCCTCCTTAGAGTAGAGAGGCTCTTTAACCTATCGTTTGGAATCCTCATCCGCATGTTACCCCTGAAAGGCTTTTGTAATAAACCTACTTACATTTAATGGTCTCCTCTTACAGCCTTGAGATATTATGCTGTACCACTTATTCAATCATTTTCCAGCTGCAGGACTTTTTTTCATACATAGTGAAATGGGAACACTAAAACTAAAGCGTTACAAATTCCACTCTTCACTCAGCTAACACCCAAGGTCATTCTGTTGTGGTGGTGGCACTGACCTCTTATTGCCCAAGTGGTAGTGAGCAGTCAGTTATGCTTTTTACTTGTATATTTATGTATCTTTGTATCTATGTTTGGATTCATGTATGTATGTATTTGTGTACATAGCTGTCTGTCTGTCTCTTGCTCAAGGGAAGTTTAGTAGCTTTTTAAATATACAGATCTCTTGCAATGAGCCAAAATTGGTCAATTCTAAATGAGAATTGTATAAAGTGTGTTTGGAAAATAAGTACTATTTATTACATATTTGAAGAGGAAATGGGAGAGAAGAAAGAAGTCTCAGGAAAATGAAAGAGGATGAAAGAAAAGCAGTAGAAGTGAGAAATGAACAAAGAATTCCTTGTATGTGTGATTCAGTGGCAATGTGAAGGACCGCTCAGTTTACAGCAGGAAGACTTGGCTGTTGAGTCACCCATGACTCCACACTCAGACATCCACTGGCATACCGTTTCATATCTAGCGCCACCAGCTCACCTCGACAATATGCTCCCCACCGTGGCCTCTTCCCCAGCATTCTCATGCCCTCTTGAAACCAGGACAGAATGGCATTTTGGCAAAAGTACCAGTTGAAGAAGATTGCTGCCATTCCTTTGCTCCAACTGTTTGCAAGTCTAGTGCTTCCTTGCTGTTGGCCTCAAATCAATGTTGCCTACTTCTTCTCCTCACTTCCGAGTCCCTCAGCTGAGACCGCAGCTTCCCAGAAAGAAGAAGTGTGCTAGATCACTTCCCTATTTCTTCACAGTGAAACTTAAGATTTGAGGAAGATGGGAGAAAGAGATCAGAGTCAGAGCACTGATATGTCGCTCGGCCCTCATTTATATTTCTGTGACCTAATGGATCACCTAGATATGCGCAGTTGGTATAAAATTGCTGAAAAATACACCAGGCTCTCTTTACACTGAAAAAGTATAGTGTATGGTATACTAATGAGGTTATATAAAATGCAGTATCTGATACTACGAACAGTGTATTTTAAATCAATGAAATAATCACTGTGTTTCAGGCTGCACCCTTCAGCGTCGACTTGAGCATGGTGCCCGATCATGCCATCCATAACCAGAATGTGAACGTGCCACCTGCCACACACCTCATCTCGAACCTGGAGCCCTACACACGTTACAGTGTGAGGGTGGCTTGTCACAGTAGCCAAGGCAGTTCCCCGTGGACTCCCTGGGTAACACTGAGCACTACTGAAGGAGGTAGGGGTGCCCTTTTCTACTTTAGTACTGCAGGTCTAATTGTGGGCAGTGTATCAACCATATAGGCCCAGTGCATTTGCATGTGAAGTTTGCGTATCGCTGTTGCACCAGACCACAGTGCCATTTGTGTGTCTAGGTTGTAGTAACAGCCCTCTTGCAAGAGTTAATGAACTGCAAAGGAATCTCCCGCAAGCATGGACTGGGGGGAGCAGAGAAGTGGGCTCTTGCAATACTGCTAGCCCCACAAAGCAACATTATGCTTGAATTTAAATGAAGGGGAGTAACAGGGGTGGAGTTTTTCCATGCTAGCTCATGCTTTCCTTGCCCTGGAAGGGAGCCCTGTTTATGGAAAATGGGATAAACTGAGCAGAGAGCAGTGAAAAAAGGAGACAGAGAAGTCCTTGAGCAGTGAAAGCCAGGGAGTTTTCAAATCACCTATTTTAAAAGATTTATAACAAATAAATTAAGGTTTTAAGGAATGGGACAATTAGACCCAGGAGCAGAAGGTAGTGGGGATGAAAGAGAGAATATAGGGGGTGTTTCCATATGTCTCTCACTGGTCCTTGATTATACTCAAGCCAAAGCTTTCCGCTTTGTTTACTTTGAAGTGTGAGAAACGGGTGCTGAGGGACAACGATGGGATGTAGAGAGACATGGAGGAATCAAGAAATCACAGAAAAGTAAGATGCTGAGGGTAGGAAAAATGGAAGGAGCTAAAGTGATGACAGATGAGCTATATTTTCCAAATGTGTTTTTCCGTGGTTACAGAAGTACAGTGCGGTCTATCCCACTCCACCCTGCCTGACGTCCTCTCCACTGACATCTTCCTAAACCCCATCCTCGGTCACTGCCTGGCCTGATTATCTGGGTTTCTCAAATTTATGCTATTTTCATTCTGGAAGTCTTTTTTGAAAGAGTTTAATGCTTCCTCATATCCCAGATGCATCTGTAAGCATTCAGTTCCTGGTTTACAACAGCTGGCTTCTCATAAAAACAATAAAGGAATGATTAAGTAACTCAGCTGGCCTGTTTTTATAAAGCAGGTATTTAAATTGCCTGCAGAAAATTTAAAAAGCAAATTTACTAATACAAAACAGATCTGTTCAATAGAATATTTCTTAGAATAAAGTGTTGGTGCGCTTGCATTGAATGGCTGAGGAAGGACTTGATACAGACTGTACTGTGTTCAAATAAATTTACCTTACTTGAATGAGCAGGTGAAACAGGCAGTCAGGTATTGGGGTACATCCTGGTTTGAAGTTCCATTTCCTCTATATTTTGAGCTTTTGTTCAATTTATTTCACCTTTATATATCTATATATACCTATATCACTTTTAGAGATGTGTACCATATAAAAATAAATTGAACTGAGTCAGGGAATCAGCAGGGGGCGTAATGGTTACAGCTGCCTCCATGCACTCAAAGGACCCCGGTTTAAATCCCTCCTCCTGCTGTAGTACTCTTTGGTCAAGGTGCTTCCTGTGAATTGATGCAGTAATAGTTACCCTAGTCTATAAATATGCAATTAAGTATTTTTGTAGAATAATGTGTATTAAATAAATAAATGTAAGATGAAGATAGAGTCTTAGTAGGAAGCTTCCCTTAAACCATTCTTGGAAAGAATTTAATTAGAACATTGACACATCAGTCCTTAACTGCTGTTCCTCAAATGGTAATTTCTGCCTTTTTTCCTATTATTCTCTTTGGCCTTTCCATATTCTTGGAAAGAATGCAAATGCAAAAACTCTGATCCAAACATGAATTTTTTTTGGCTTTCAAAAATAAACACATTTTCTGCCTCAGCCTGCCTGACCCTCTCTGTGGGTCCCACCTCATTTGTTCCTTCCCCTTTGGCCCTCCACCCCCTGAAATACCCGATTTCATTTCCTGAAGAAAAGAGATGAAACATGGTGGAACACTGTGGGAAAAGGAAGAGTAGATGGGCCAGAGGGAGCAGCAGAAGTGGGCATAAAAAAAAAAAAAAAAATTTTTTTTTTGCTAAATTCCCAGACCCCTCTGTGTCCCACAGAGAACAAGAGAGAGACTTTCAGGATTTAAATCCCACAGCATAGCTTCATATTCCCAGAATTGTCACACATAAAACTGTATGGTTGTTGATGCACCTCTGAAAATTAAATTTATGAAAACATTCGAAGGGCACAGCCCTTCGCTGACCCCTGTTTGTCTCTTAAAGAGACTTTTCCTGCAGCCATGACCTTGTAGTCCTGCATTCTAATACTAAACTTTGTGAGAAGATTTTGCTGAAATTGGAGTAGACCTGGGTGACATATGAATAAATTCAGAACAGCAGACATGTAAGGACAAGTATTTGCAACATGCTGGTTTTAGACTTAAGCTGAAGACTTTTGGATCAGGCAGGTGTAGAAGCTTTGAGAGATGTACAAAACCTGCTGAACTTCAGCAAATACCAAACTGTATGAAGTGAAGAAATTATAATGATTTTGGGCAAAGCCAGTCATGGAACAGCTTTCCCCCTTTACATTATAATCCATATCCACATTTGAACAGGCAGTACGATTCCACTTTCACCCCAAGGCAAAGTTGGAATGGGACCCTTATCTGTTCCAATTCCCACACTTTTTTTTTTTAATCCTTGTAAAAACACCTTTTCTCTTGTCCGTTGGCTACTTAGCAGAAGAGCAGCTACTGCATTTTGCACATATGCTAATCTGTGAGAAAATCTACTTAGTTCTTCTGTCTGGCACACTATGGATTTTTGGTTGTACGAATACCATTCCTCCTCTTCATCTTCAGCTTAAATAACAGTAAATGCGGTGACATAGTGCAAATACATTCTAGTGGAAACAGCAAAGTCACAAGACATTTCAAACTTTCACTTCAGAGAAATTCATAACAATAGACAATAGTTTATTACAATACATAAAGTACTAATTTTATTATAGTACACTGTACAGTATTGTAATAAATATTAGCAGGTAATATTAAAATAAATAAGGTAGTCCAGTCTGCATTTTTTTCATTTAAAAGGCAGTAACCTGGCGATATGTAATAACTGATACTTCAAATATGCATTTAATTGTTAAATATCTGATGGTTGCATTTTGGAGGCATGGTAGACCAGTGGATAGGGCTGCTGTACTGCAGAGTCTGGGCTATTTGATTCTAAGTCCAAATCCAGCTACACTGGATTCAGAAAGTATTCAGGTCCCCTCACTTTCTGCAAACTTTGTGTTGTAAATTTAATTTTAAATGGATAAGTTTACCATTTTTGCTCATCAGTCTACATTCAGCCCATAATGACAAAGTGAAATATATTTTCAAAAAGGTTTGCATATTTATTAAAAATCAAAAACTGAAAATGTCTCATTCATATAAGTATTCAGTCCCTTTGCGCTGGCTCTCCAAATTGTAGTCAGGTGCATCCTGTTTGCTTCAGTTGTCCTTGAGCTGTGTCTAGAACTTGACTGGAGCCCACCTGTGGTGAATTGACTTGATTGGACATAATTTAGAAAGGTACACACCTGTGTGTGTAAGGTCCCACAATTCACACTGCATATCAGGACACAAAGCCATGAAACTTGAGGGAACACTGTAGATCTCGATAAAGTTTATGTGTGTGTTTTCCATGTTTGACTTGCATACCTTTCCTCCCACATTCCAATTTGATGTTAACTCTATATTGTGCAGTGTGTGTATATGACTACCCTGTGATGGATTAACATCCCATTCAGGGTCCGTCTGTTTGAGCTTTGTACTAAGTAATGCTAGGATAGGCTCTGAACTGCTGTGTAGTGAGCAGGACAAGTAGTTATTGAAAGTGCGAGTGAGTGAGTGTATAACAACAATCAGAAGCATATTATGGCAGTGGAGAAGGATGAGGAAACGGGTGCAAATGACACAGTGCAACATGTTTTCCATGGCAGAAAGAACATTGAGCTCTTGCCGCATGTGGGAATGATCAGTAGCAAAGCTCTTCGTGATAACAACAGCAAGGCTTCAGGGAGAGCATAAAACAGAAAGACCAAGGATTGGCTTTGTTGTGCCCACGCCTCACAGACTCATTGTGTGATTCACATACTGAGTCACTGAATGACAAAAATGGAAGTTTTCATTAGGATATGTTGGTGTTTTCATCAATCCAACTCTCTCTCTTGCTCTCGCTCTCATACACACACACACACACACACACACACACACACACACATATATATATATATAAAATCTCTTTATTTATAGACCATATACACTATAATTAAGCATAGACTGTGATTCAGAACATCAGTGTGAAACTGCAGGATGCGGAGACAGGAAATTACCAGTCCTTAAAACTTTCAGCATAGATATGCTCTCCCTAGTTTTCTGTCTAACATAAATGAACATAAAATTTGTTGCTGTTTTCAGGCTCCCCCTCCCCTTTTTTTTTTTTTTTTTTCTTTTTTTTTTAAAGTCCTGGGTCACAGTGGAGAAAGACTTAAAAAGCCTGTGTGTGTGTGAGAGAGAAAATCTATTCCCCCACAAATGCTGCCAAACAGTGAATGTTGTGGCTTCTGAGTGTTCCTGCTGACCAGCTTCTGCCATGGAGCTGAAGTACAGACATTCCTGCACAACCCTGTACATTACCCTCTTATACAGCTGTCCAGCTTGGTTTCACAAAACCTCCATACTCTTGAGCCGTTTCCAAATATTTCCATTTATTGTTTAACTTCTTAGCAGATGATTCCCCATTAGCAGCTTATGTATTACAGCTTACAGTATTGCCCAGTATATAGCCCAGTAATTTATGTAGCTGGAGATTAAGGATTATTTGTGTCATGAAAAGTAGGATGTATGTAAGCATACTCTGGCTCTTTGTGTTACAAATATTAACATTGTATTGTTGATTTTTATTTGATGTGCTTCCATGTTCAGGTGTTAGCTGAGTACAAATAGAGACTGCAGACTGGATTAATTCAGTTCCCAACATGGCAACACGTCATCTCACACTCATTCAGCACAGTGTCACAACACTGTTTGAGAAACACACACACTGTAAATAGTTCAGCAGAGCATTAAAACTTTGCACCGGCACCATATTCCTGTATCTGCAACATTGCCACCAAAGAAATCCGTGGCATCTTTTTGGTAATGGCTCCCCAACTAAGGAACATTTGTGTGGCCCATTTAGACAGTGTTTACAGCTCATGTCTGGGATCTGTGAGTGATGGCAATAAATGACAATGCCACAAGCTTTGAGCGTGTTTATGGGCTTGACATTTGCCATCATATAGGAATTTGTAAAGCAATTTTTTTTTTGTTATTTTCGGTTAAACTTGGTGTTGCTCAAAGTTGACATACTGCACTTGTTTCAAATTAATACAAAGATAATAAATCTGAAAAAATTTCTCCAACAGTCAAGAACCAGCTGTACTTCTTTATACAACAGGCTGCCCCTACAGGCACACTTAACAGAAAAATGTATTCCATCAGGACATGCAGCTTTGATAGCATGCAGTGTATTTGTGGATCTGTGTTTCTCAAGCAGTTGCTTGGCTTTTTCCTTATGTACAGTCCCAGAAGCCCCACCAGCAAACATAAGCGCAGTACTGGAGAGGCAGAAAATGGAGGTTCACTGGACAGAACCTCTAGGCAGACTGAATGGACAACTGCTTGGCTACAAAGTGGAGTACAGCACAGCAGACACTGCACCAGTAAGATACGTTTGCCATCTCTACTTACCTCAAAACTGTGGAAAGGCCCTGTGTCTATCCTAACCACTAGTCCAGAATTTAGTTTGACAAGATCTTGTCTTATTATGTTGGTTGCATGCATTTTTCAGGTTATTCTTAATTGTATTCCACTCATTCACTTACAAGATTTCAAAGATTTTTGTTGGTAGTGAACATCCCCAGTGTGTGTGCATAGCCATGAGATGCCAGTGAAATGCAACTTTCCGGTCCACAGAGTTACCTGCCTCACACTGTGGGCTTCCAGGATAGCAACCCTGCACAGAATAAATGCATAAAAATGATGCAGCAAATTTTTAATTGATTAGAGTATTTGTCTGAAGTTTTCACAGATAATGTGTGGATAAATTGAAGAATTTCTGTATTAGTAAGTTTTTGTTGAATGAGACATGGTGGTTGGATATAACAACAAATTCATTTGCAGGAACCGGTGTACAGGGAATAAATGATAAATCATGAATCATTCTAGAAATATTTGCATTTTGTAGTTTTATTTATGCTTGCAAGTGATTTTGCAGATGTAGTTAATAGGCAATGACAGCGGTGTACCTCAGTGTAGGATGAGCTCAGTTCCACATTAAGGGTGTATGATGTCACACCGCAACAGACGCAAAGGGGAGTTTGCAGATTTAATGAGGAACTCTGTGACCAATGCTCAAAATGCCTGACTATGGTTCCTGATCTCTGGTCCTGGTGGGAAGACATCCTTGTGGAAGCAAAGTGCACTAAATGAGCTGGTGCGCCTCTTGTCTGCCAGGCTGTGCTGGATGTCGGCTTGTCCACGGGCCTTTCTCTCAACCTTTCTGCCGCCCAGTCCAACGTGTCCCTCCGGGTTTGTGCCTACACAGCAATGGGCCCGGGGCCTTGGAGCCCGCTGCGCACATTCACCCTCACAAAGACAGGTGGGTATGCTGGGTTGCTGGAGGAAATACAGTCCATAACATTGTGTAAATCAGATCATTCCTGGGTCTTACAGGTGACTTTTCTTAAGCATTTTCACATGATGGTCATTTTAATATATGCACGTTCATAAAATGATTAATTTTAAAAAAAAAATGCTATACAAAATGCAAAAATAGGATGCAATTAATATTTGTATAGTTTACTGAATAAAAAATTACTTTAAGTGATTTTTAGCAATTTGCCCCTCGTTTTACCAATCAACTTGAGCAAAATTACTAAAGATCATGTTACCATGTTGGAAGGATTTTTTTAAACAGTATTTGATTATTTATTAATTGTATTTATGTTTTTTGAAAAATCTGGAAATAGTATTTGAAAAACAGTATTGTGGTGCACTGAATGGTCTGGCCATATGCACATGAACTGTTGTGGGGGGAAGGTGTTAAAATGCTAGGAAGTTTGTGGATAAAATACTCATAATACTAAAACAGTATTTAAAACATTTCTGTCTTACAGTTACTGAAGAATTACACTCCAGTGGTAAGCAAAACATGAAGTCACTCACTAACTCACACCTACATGTAAAAACATGGACTAAATTGTTCAGGTTCAACCACCCTCATGCTGTCCATTCCCTACCATAAGGTATCTTCTTCACTTTTTAATCTGATTAAACATCTGGTTTGTCCAAAATAGCACATAGAAAAAATATGTGAGAAACTGAGGGAGTAAATGGATGTTTTGCATAGCAACATTGTAAATATTTATGAAATTAAGTACTGGGACCTCTCTTAATGCTGACGTCAGGTCATTGTGAAGGAGCCAAACAAACGGGGGTCAAAGTGATCCACAAGGAAAAGAGAAAAATATTAGTGAGGGTGAAGTAAGAGAAGCAGCAGGAGATGGAGTGAGGGAGTGTGTAATGGAGACACACCCAGCAGCCCATCTGCACTGCTGAGCTCATTTCGTTTACCTCCTTCAACACAGTAATTGCACACAGTGGGAAAACATGGTGCGCACTAACCACAGCCGTAGCAGTTAGTCATCTCCCTTTGGTGGTCACTCGCCTTCCCGGTACAAAACAATGAGGGGCAAATCTCCGGTCAAGACCTAACACTGACTTTTGGAATAAGATGTTAATGTTCTTATTCCAAATTACAGCTACTGTCACCTTTTATCTTGGAAGGTTTTATATGCTTAAGATGTCTTTTCCACCGCATCTCTGTACTTCTTTTACTCCTTGCCTCATGCTCCACCTAAACCCTTATTCTCAAGTAGGCTTTTAACGTTGTTTCATGCCCGTTAATTACACTTTACCCCAAAGCAATTTACTCAGTTTTAGGGAAAATACCTTCACTAAGGAAACTACAGCATGAAGTGGAGTAAAGGAAGTGAAAGGAGCAGCTCTGACCACTACACCACCTGTGGCTCCTGTATTTATTTTGCTAGCTGCTAGAAGTATATTGGTTAGGAGCACAGATCTGTGACCCAGTCCCTGCCACTAGTGTCCTTCAGCAAGGAAACCATCCCCAGTTGCCGGACTTTTGGTATAGAAATTTTATATCGGATTATTTAGATAAGTATGGATTAACTGGGGAGGTTACAAATATTAACGAAACATTTTAATGTGCTAATTCTCCTCCTCTTCCCAGACCAACGCTCTTCAGCCACCTTCTCCTGGCACTGGTGGTATGTTGTCATGGCGACAGCAGTTGCTCTGGCACTGATTGTGTTCATCGCTGTATATGTGGCCAGACTGCGGCACAAGGAAACTCGGTTTGGGTGCGTAGAGCTGACAATAATTTGCATCCTCGTGCGATGTGAAGGCATCCAACTCCTCTTTGTGGAGAAAAGTTTGTTTAGGTTTGCATTTGTTTCGCATCGCTGCCATTGCTTTTAACAAACATGCAGGGCCAAAGTGACTGGCGCTGAAATGCTGGAACTGGTGGCAGTGCAGTGTGGAAGTTTGTCGAGTACCCTGATCATCACAAATTCCCTACCTGCATTTACATGTTTAGCTGATTTTTTTTTTTTTTCCTCCAAAGCACTAATACCAGTACGTGCGGGTGTCTTGCAGAGAGGCGTTCCAGCCCTTGGATGATGGTGGAGAGCTGGTGGTGAGGTATCGTGCCAGACGCTCCTATGGCCGCTCCACGACAGAAGCCACATGTGAGTTTTGCCACATGGGCACCATCTTCACTTTTTAAATTTATTTTGAGCATTGATGTTGACATTTATATAAATTGAAACAGATAACCATATATTAATATACAGAGCGGGTATAGGAAACTTGTGAATAACTTGGAGGAAACATAATCTGTTGGCCTTGGAAAATGTGGCACTGTGAGTTTTTACGTTCTTGCTTGTTGTGGAACCAAAACGTGTACAGCCCAGGGCTTTTGTTATAGACGTAGTTTTCAAGTAGCCATTTTTGCAGCAAGCTCAGGGCCTGATGGGGAAACGCTGGTTTTTGTGACTGCGTCCAAGAACACGCTTCCTTGGCAGAGAAGTGAGACAGCAGCAGCCCTGCACTCATAACCTCATTTCCTGCGCTTCTCCCGAACCGCACGATGTTGCATTTTTGACCGCTGATGGCACGGCAGCAGCATCTCGGAAAGCAGCGTTCCCTGCCACTGTGCTGGGGCTTACGGTTCCCCATAGGCTTTCTTGTAGCCCTGTTTTACAATGAAAAGCATGCATCTGCTGAACAGAAGTCCAAAAAGTTGAAGTACTGCAGTGCTAGCCTGAACTTGAGATTGAACTTAACATGGCCTTGTACCTTTGAACTTTGTTTACATCATTCAAAGTTTTAGGCAGCAGGTATATGATTTTGTTTTTTTTACTTTAACTAGATCATTGTTTCATTAAGTAAAATATAAATTTTGCCATGCATTTGGGAACCTGTGTGGTTGTTTATGCTTGTGACAGTGAGACGTTTTGTCTCTTCAGTGAACAGCCTGGTCATCAGCGATGAGCTGAAGCAGAAGCTGCAGGATGTGATGGTGGACAGACACAAGCTGACCCTGGGGAAGACGCTCGGGGAGGGTGAGAACTGATGCCCACTCTAACTTGTCACAGCCCTTTTCAAACCATCTCAAGCAACCCTTTCCGCCAATCCACTCCTCTGCAGGAGAGTTTGGCTCTGTCATGGAAGGTCTGCTGACCCAGGAGGAGTTTGTGCTCAAGGTGGCGGTCAAAACCATGAAGAGTGAGTGCGTGGCTCTTGTGGCCATTTTTGGTCACCATCTCAGCTTGATGATGAACACTGTTGCGTGTCAGGGTGGAGCAGCGATCTCCACTCTATGTGCCTGGTCTAACCCTTTCCTCCACTTCCCTGGTACACGTCAGTTGCCATCTGCACCCGCACTGAGATGGAAGATTTCCTCAGGGAAGCAGCTTGTATGAAAGAGTTTGACCATCAGAATGTGATGAGACTCATAGGTAAGATGACAGAAATGCTGCACCTGCTTCTCACAAAAGAACGGGTAGGAAGGGCTGTTTTACATCACTGCAGCAAAAGGTCTCAAGTGGCTTTTTTAATTTCACTTACTGACCCTACAATTTATGCCTTCACGCAACTGCGTAACTTTTGCGGATGTAGCAACAGGCAGCGGGGTTTAACCAGCAGCATTAACCACTGTGTCAGCAGTCAAGGTGGTCAGTTATAGCCTGAGTCACTGCCTCTCCTTTTCCAGGGGTCTGTCTGCAGACGGTGGAGAGTGAGGGCTATCCCTCCCCTGTGGTCATCCTGCCCTACATGAAACATGGAGACCTACACAGCTATCTGCTGTACTCTCGCTTGGGTGACTGCCCTGTGGTCAGTATGACACGCGCACACACACACCCTTTTCCCACCAATAGAGGTTCACCCCACTCATCAAGCAGATTCTCCCACAGACTGTATTTTAACTTTACACTAAAACTGCTTTAGGGTGAGAGGTGCCTTTCTGTGAAGTCTCCTGGCTGTGGCTTTAAAAAGAAATATGCGTATCAAGAAGAGACTCTTGCTTTGTATGTGTAGGACAATACCGCCCCCTACTGAAGATGAGGTTTATTGCATACTCAGCTATGACCCCTCTCTGTCCCAGTTTCTGCCATCTCAGATGCTGGTGAAGTTCATGGCAGACATTGCGCGGGGAATGGAGTATCTGAGCAGCAAGAACTTTATTCACAGAGACCTCGCCGCCCGAAACTGCATGCAAGTATCTTTAAATTTTAAACTGCAAAAACAGATCAGCATGAGACAGAAATGGATTTGTTCCTGACACCGTCACCTCCCTTGTCTCCGTCCTGCAGGCTCAATGAAAACATGAACGTGTGTGTGGCCGACTTTGGGCTGTCCAAGAAGATCTACAACGGAGATTATTACCGGCAAGGTCGCATCTCCAAAATGCCAGTCAAGTGGATTGCCATCGAGAGCCTTGCAGACCGGGTCTACACCACCAAGAGCGATGTGGTGAGTGTTGGTCGCGCAGGGGCACGAAGCTACCGTAGCCATCCAGGATGCTCACATGCCCACTGATGTCATTGCTGTGTATCTGAACAATAAGAACCCTCGTTGAAGAAAATTAGTGTCAAACAAGCCGGATGGTAGTGCAGCAGAACCCACACACTAGTCGCTGTGACCGCCCACGCTTCCTTCAAAGCAACTTGTCTGTGTAGACTGCTAGGCCCATTCGGTGTAGATACCTGGATCGAGGGTACAACAGCAGAGAGTGCGATGCTAACCCGGCTCCTTCGAGCCCAAGGCTGCGTTGTTTATTTGCCAGCTCTTTTTCAGTGGTCCTTTGGGGTGACCATGTGGGAAATCGCCACGAGGGGGCAGACGCCCTACCCGGGAGTGGAAAACAGCGAGATCTACGATTACCTGCGACAGGGCAACCGCCTCAAACAGCCGCCTGACTGCCTGGACATCATGTGAGTGTCGGCCTGCTTCAAGGCTTAAGCGGAAGCTCCTCGCATAACAACCGTGGGGCCAGAAAATGCAAATTCACACAACAGCCATCCCTCCATGTATTTACAAGTGAGACCCTGGAGAAGCTTAAAATAGATCAGACTGCACGCACACAAAATTTATCAACCAGGGCTCCCATAGTCCAGAGCCAAATGCTGGAATCGGCACATGAGGGCAGGAACACCCTGGAAAGTTTAACCTATGGTCTTTTATGAGCTTAAAACTGCACTAAAATTATTTGGGCCTTAGACATGGCTATATTGAAAAAAATTGCTATAAGACCAACATAACTGATTTCAAGCTATGTTAATTGAAAATAAATTATTATACTGTAGCAGTTGTTGTGGGTGATGGGCCCATTGCACTGTATAGCTAAGTTCGCTGAGGGACCCATCTCCTTTCCAGAATGTTCCCTTCTCAGTCTTGCGGCCTTTGCTTCAGAAAAGACGATTCAACACCCTATAGAAAATAAACAGTAATGCATACTAATGCATAACAAAGGCACGAAAACCATTCCTAGCCATCGCTAGTGTTAAAAGTGACATTTTAACATTTAATTGCTCTTTGGCTGATCAGTCTTTGCACAATGACAGCTTACTGATTGTTACTTTTTGGTGGCCTTCAGCTACTCCCTCATGTTCTCCTGCTGGTTGTTGAGCCCCAAAGACCGGCCTGCCTTTGACTACCTTTGCTGTGAGCTGGAGAAGGTGCTGGAGGAGTTACCTGACACAATGGAACCAGAGGAGATCCTTTACGTCAATATGGACGAGCCTGGGCCTGAGCTGGGAGCTGTAGGGGGACGGGAGACGCTGGGGCGCACGCGGCCTTTTGACCGGAAGGGTATGGACACCACTGTGACCACTGTGGAGGTGCACCATCCGAACCGATATGTCCTGTGTCCTCAACACGAGACCCAAAGACTGCTCAGTGATTCCATGGAGAGCCTCAACTTGATGGGCTCCAGCTCCGCTGCCACGCTGCCCCTGCAACCCTCGTCCCTTCGCACGCCAAACCCTGCCCGCTTGCCCGAGGGACTGGAGGGCAGGGAAGGGACACCAAGAAAGACTGCTTGGCAGTAACGTATTAGCAGATATAAGCGATCTATGGCGGTTTTAAGCTCTTCATATCGGTACGTCCATCCCATCTAAGCCTACGCTCTAGATTTCAAGGGTTGATACTTTGGACGAAGTTAAAAGTCCCTCATTAGCACTGGTGTCCAATCAAATTATAAAAAATGAAAATGGAAGAAGCTTATGGGGAAGCAGTGCTGACAAACGCAGCGATGAAACAAACAGCAGGACAGCAAAAATGGAGCTGACATTGCCTGCACACAACACGATGCAAAATAAATTAGTTAACTTTAATAATAAAGATTATAACAGAGTATCTTATAGCAAATATGAAATTCCACTTTTTTTTTTTTAAAGAAAATGTTTATGATAAACTATGAAAGGCAGTAGCAGTGCAGCATTATACTGTATTCATTATTTTGGTCATAAAAGCAGCAGTTAGATGTTGCCCACCGGTTAAAGAACTCAGGTTTGAACCCCACTCCTGCTGTAGTCCCCTTGCGCGAGGTACTTACCCTGGGCCGGGACAGTAAGAGGAGCCCAGCTGTATGAAGACGGGTAAACCAGGGTTAGCAGTTTAACACAGAAAGCCGCTTTGGGAAAACCCATCTGCTCAGTAAATGAATGTAAATGTAGAATTTTAAAAAATTTCATTCTGTATTCCAAAGAAGAACCTGAGCGGTAAACTTATCTTTGTTAGTCACCTGTAAGCCGGGGCCACCAACGACTCCGCAGCCGTTCCATCCTCCCTAAACTCAAACGCCGACCACAGTAAATGTATGAACTGGACCAGTGTTACTCAGGACTCAGTGTAGATGTTTGCACAAGCCAATCCGTCAGTGAAAAACCTCAAATGTAAGATATACTTTTTTCTGTCCTTCAATAACAGTATTGCAGGGAGGGGCTAAACTGTACAGACAATCAGCACAACAAACAGCTAATAATCATCAGGGACTGGAGGAGGACTTTAGTTTACATCTCAGTGGCCTAGAATCCATTCTTCCGCAGAGTCAATTGCAAGCCCGTTGTCAAGGAACGAAGCAATAAAAATGGGGGCGATGTCGCAAAGCGTTAATTCCAAGAAGACAAAATATACAGAAACACGAGAGCGAGACGCGTGGTGCAACTCAGGATCCGACGGAAGGGACAGGACGACGTTTGCATCGTTTCTGCAAGACAAATTAGACGCAAGTTGGTCAAAATCACAAGGCGCTGTAATGCCCCCATCGCATTCTGAGCGGCAACTACAATGAAGGCATTGATCCCTTTTCTGCTAATGAAGTTTTATCCATCCTCAAATTATACTTTGCACTAGCGTCCTTTACGCTATTCCAATTTAACCGCTTAGTCTAGGAAAGGTAAATCTGGCAAAATAAAAATAAATTACTTCTACTATGACACAGACATCATTATGCATGACTTAGAGAATTATTATATTTTTGTATTAAATTCACGGCCAAAGCAGGTCTTTAGAGGCTAAATAAAAATGGGACCGCGGTCCTCTGCCACAGCTTGAACAAATCATTACAAACAGCAACAAGCAGAGTTGACAAAACTAAGGTGGGCAAATATAACGAAAAAGGAGGCGGGACAACTTTTCTCTGTAGTTTGTATGTGCACATTTTGTTTGGGTGGCGAACTGAGAAGAAAAAAACTGGAAACTGGAGTAACCCTTACAAAGATTTTGCCTTTTTATTCAAAAAAGATATTACTTTTGAAAGACTCATGATAAATAGTGTTTTCTCACTATCAATTATGCAGCAAAAACTTCAGTCTGGATCTTGGATTGAGAGGAGCATTCTACTATGATGATAATGTTAATATTAAAAAACGGAATTATTTTGAGGTTTGGGAAAATGAGCTCTTCTCTAAGTATGAAAAACATGCTTGTATGCACAGCAATGCACATAACCACTAACAAAATCGTAACACTTAATTTTAATGGAAAAAAACTGAACACAATATCTGGCAAACAAATTACAGGAACTGAGATACAATTATTTAATAAACAGATTTTGAAATCATACTGTTAAGAACTTTCAGAGGTCTATCGCTAAGATAAAATTGCCAAGAAAAGTTGTCAATGCACTTCCACATATCAGGCTATTACGGTTGTTTAAATGACAAATTTAGGCACTGTAATTTCGTCTGGAAAATTACGACACGCTGAGCAACGGGGAGCGCAGTGCTTGGATACGGAGGTGTGTGTGTGTGTGTGTGTACATGCCTGTGTCGGTCTTCGCTCCTCCTCCTCCTCGTTTCAAGTTTACCTTCAAAGTACTTAGCATTCCGATCGCGAACGGCTGTGGCACAGCAACACCAAACGGCGTCTTCGCAGAAGTCCTGTACACACGCGCGTGCGCGCGGCAGCGAATGTACTGGATCATCCCAGCTGGTCCTCGTACTGCTTTCTGAAACAGTCTCCAGCCGGGAAGAAATCCCAGCATCGCTCCTGGTACATCTTCCACACGTAGGACTCCTGGGAGAATGTGACACAAGGCGAAGAGGAGACAAAAAAAAAAAAAAAAAAAAAAAAAAAAAAAAAGAGGCATTATGGCTAAATGATCATATCGGAATAAAATCAATACAAAAGTGATATGATGTTATGATATATGATTTTGTTTTTTTAAATACACGTCCTTGATTGACTGGACTGACTGGGGGGGAGAGTCTGGTCATGCAATTGAACAGTCATTCCAGTGTGTTATAATATTTGATTTTTAAAGCCATGATTTAATATTGTTATACATTAAATGTTTTATTTAAACAAAGTTTTTTTTTTTGTGATGCGTATGCATGTAAATCATTTAAGTTATTTTTAACAGGCTGTGCTTCATTTCACCCAATATCCAAACCACAGTTAGTGCAGAGAATGTAATGATTTGTTCCAGTTTTGTACTTCAAAAAAATATTTAGCTAATGTATGCAGAGTTGTGTGCTTGGAAATCAATTTAAATATGCAAGTGATTTTCTAACACTTTGGGTTCAATACCTTTTGCTGAAATTCTGGAAAACATATTAAAAATAACACTGTGATGCACTGTGTGGTCACTGCAATCCCCAGCTGTGCTAAATGCTGTACAGGGAGCTGCTGCTGAGCTGCATTCGAAGCTTCAGCGGACACTTTGTGCCATTTTTGAATGCATTTGACCTTGCAGTATCAGAGCAAAGGTAATAATTTCATTTAAATATCTGTTTATGCTCCTTTCTTTGGACTATTTGAGAGGGGAGACGCTTTAACACACTTCTATGTCGTAATACAGTACACAAAGCAAAGGCAAAATGCCGAAACTAGAGCCATGAATGCATTTCAACAACAAGTAAAAAAATTAGAATGTCAGTTAAACACTCGTTCACTGACAAAAGTCCTTGCAGGAGGTGCTTTGCTAAGCTACATTTTTGAATCCTTATGTCCGTCTCTCTTAATTCTACATTCACAGCACACTTTTAGTCTCTTTCTGGTAAATGAAGAGGCTGCCTTCCTACACCAGATACTGTCATGTTCTTAACATATACAACATTAACTTGTTAAATCGATCATTTAAATGTTAACTGGTAACATTTTGCCAGTATGCGTGACCATAGGTACGGTCCATGTGCAAAGATGCAGTCCTAGAGCTGTACAACATGGCCCCATAAACGATCAACGCTAACAACAAATGGTAGGAGAATAAAAGAACGATGGTACGGTGCACCGTATACAAACCTGCCCTGTATGCTCTGTTTCGTCTTTATTTATTAAATACATCAAGAAGAACCTGCAAAAGTAGAGAGAAAGAACACAATTCTCTCACGTTAAACAATGACCATAAGTCGAAGGACTGGTTGGTGAAAACTATTTCATGAAAACTTGCATGTGTTTTACTGCCCATTAGGGGTTTCAAAGGGATGGACCTCCTGCTGGCAGATGCAGGGCACTCACATGTAGTTTGCCAGGTTGTGTTCCTCCAGGGTGTGCGTCTCAAACCCGTGTGGAGTCGTGTCAAAATAATCACTCCCAATGCCGCAGATAAAGCATTTGGTCTGCAGGAAAACAGAGAATTAATAAAACCTCCCTCACAGCAACCTTACAGAACTAAGATGAAGTTGTTTCTGTACCTCCATGTCCTCCTTGACCTGCTCCTGCTGATCCCTCAGCTCTCCAAAGGCATCAATGATGAGACCTTTAAAGGGACAGCAAACGTGGACAGCTATATGAGGACTGAGTGCTCAGGTGCTATAAACAAACACTTAGCCATTTACCCACATTTACTGTGTTTGTAGGTCTGTGCATTGCTGTGTTTTACCTCAGCCTCTTGCCCTAATGCTTCATATAAATTTTACAAACATCCACCTCTTACCATTTGATTTACTTTAAAATAGCTCAGTTTTTCACATTAACGTTCATTTTTTATGTGGTAACATACGATACTCCTTTCTGAGCTTTTAATGATGATGGAAACCTTGTTCACCGTGAATCCCTCAGAAATGGTTCAATTATTCCAGATGTTTTTTAAAATTAAAAAAAGGGTAACTGATTCTAAAATGTTTAACTAATCAAAGCCAAAACCAGTCAGTTAGCCCTGATTTTCTTTTTCGCCGAATGTAATACAGTTTTCCTCAGACACATGTAATCCATCCGTGTTTTGTGCCGAGTTACATAATTCTACGCATCAATGTAATAAGGTTACACGGCACTCAAGCTCTTTATGCCTTTGTGGAATGATTTAAAGCTAAAATGACCTTGTGCTGAACACAGCCAAGATGTTATTTACGGACCCTGCAGCACACCGATTAAAATGCTGCTAGGAGATCTTCCTCCAGATGCCCACGGTTAAGTCAGTTCTTGACATCTTACCCTGGATGATAGCCAGCAGGATGACAATGACAAAAAAGAAGAAGGTGATGTCAAAGACCACTCGGTACAGCTCATACTCGTCCCCTGCAGGATCTTCAATTTCATCTCCTATTCCCCCACCAGCACGCACCCCCACATACATGTGGAAGAGGTAGCACTGAAAGGAGTAAAACAAAAGAGGAGTGAGACTCTAAAACTGACACATACATAGCACACAAGCTACAGTATTAGAAGCTACTAGAACACAGACATTAGGTCTAGCAAACAGGTACCTCTTAATTCATTCTGTTTAGCAAATTCTCATTGTAAGGGGGTAGAACCACCTTTGCGAAAAACAATAAATGGTTTCTAGATAAAAAATGTCACCCAAAATTAATTAAAATTCAGCAATAAAAGATCCACTGTTTCATGACCTGGATGTCATTGAGCATCCTCATGGCCATCTGAGAACACACCCTCTGATGCCCTTTCTTCAACGCAAGGACCACCAAAGGTAACACATCTGGATGCGCACACTATGCAACGGTGAGCAGTTACGTGAGCCACACAGCACCAACACCGTCCAGTGCTTTTAGCATCTGCGGCCACGCCGTACTTCCCAGCAGCCCCATCAACACAGCGGCTTCATGTACAGTGAAGGATTCTAACCCAAGACGCGTGGGCTTGACACATAAGCTCTGCTAAATGACGGCTGAGCGTACATTTTAAATAAAGTAAGCATAACGTACACTGCTCTCTTACAAGTACTGACAAAGGGGTCTCTCACTTACAGTCATCATATCATCACACTTCATGTCTGGTTCGTCCTCATCCTCGCTCTTGTTGTAGAATTTGCGGAAGAAGTTGAAGGCAACTACAGTGTAGAGGTACACCACGACGGCCAGCAAACCCACCGTCATCATAAGCTGAACGGGGTAAAGAGAGGGATATGCAGAGGGATACAGCAGAAGGTCAGGCAATGGCCAAAAACAATGTGATCCTCTGGAGAACATGGGGGAAAGGTTATTGGCCTCCACAGAGGGTCTGGATGTACCTGCTTTCCATTGTGAGTGACAGAGGACAGGATGGTTCGCAGGGTCTTGACACCCATTGCAATGTCCAGCAGATGACAGGCAAAGAAGAAGTTGTTGTAATGTCCTAGGAAGGACATCACTGTGTACCACACCAAGTAGAGGAATGTCTGAAAAATCATTAAAAATTGAATGCAGTGCTGCAACACAACACAGAAAATCTTTGTTATAAGAACTCTGTTTCTGAATTTTCAAATGTCTACTTAGCTATTTATGGAGACTTACATTGTCCGTAAACACCACCCCAAATTTCCAGATCTGGTACTTGATGTCAATGGAGGTGATCCTGAAGACATTAATATAACACAATCACACACATCTGGAACATATTTCAAACCAGAAAATATTCTCGAAACTTGATGCAATACAAAGTAATATTTGAGGCTTATGTCTATATTGGCTGTTTATTGCAGAACGGTGAGCTAATTTAGGTCTTGGTTACAGAACACCTTATAATCTAATGTGCAATGTGTTTTGAAGCTTGCAAGAACGCTGTACCAGGTGAACATGGAATTGTCTGGCTCAGGTTTCTTCTCGTGCTGCTGGCTACTAACGTCCAGTGAGGCCAGGTCCATCCCAAGCAGCTCAGCAATCCTCTCTCTGCCGTAGATATCACCATACTTGTCCAGCACCTGGATACATAAATAAATGTAAAAGTTTTGCGTAACGCACACTTTTATATTAAGCACTGTGTACATTTTAATACAAATAGATAGTAAAACCTGAAAAGTAGGCATGTAAGAGGCTGGACTTCTTGGGAAAAAATGTAAAAATTTAAAATCATATCCATTACCTTTCGCTTCACAAATTTGTCCCAGTAGTTGCTTGGGAAAGAGCTGCAATAAAAATGTACTTTTTACTAGCATACATTGTCCAAAATAATCATACTATCTATAAACTACTGGCAGCGAGCCTTTTTAAGAAGCACGTTGACATCAGTATAAATATTTCATCTCAACGAAAAATACCAGGTATTTTTTTAAATAATTATAGGTAACTTTCAGGTCTGTTTACCTTGTGTGCTGGGTGAAAATGCAAATATGTGTGTAAATTCATGCAACTGTACACATAATATGACACTGCAGACCTAATGCAACATCAAATACTACATATAAAATTTAAATCATGAATTTAAATCATGAATTTAAATTTAAAATTTAAATCGTTATCTTTTAGCTCATACTTTTGTCAGACATGGGTTCAAAGCACTCGATGCAGTAAACTGTGAGTCTGGAGAACTGTGACGTGTTCCTAGCAAAGGACTATGTTGGTGAACCATGAGGTTTTGCATACGGTGTGTTGAGGACCAGTCTGTCCCACTGCCCTTTGATGTCATCATCCTCAGGCTGCTCAGTGATGTAGAGACCATCGAATTCCAGTTTCCGGGCCAGTTCCTTCTCTCTTTTGAAGATGACCAAAGGAATCTGTTGGGCAGTGATGCGCATATAAGGTTGTGAACATGTTTTCTGCTGCTATTTCAAGCATAGTGGGTCTCCTACTTACAGATTTTATTGGAACCAAGATTTGATTTGTTTCTGAAAAAGTTTGCTAGCTGATTGTGACACAAAGCAGGTCAGGGGTTCCTCATGAATTCTACATTCAGCTACTGCTGTAATGTAATCCATAAAATACAACAGTGTTGGACTACATTACAAATCATGCATATCTTTATCTGTTGTTGAAATGCACTGTTTACTGTAAGAGGTAAAATGATTTCCTCAATCTGAAAAGTTAATAAATGTAATGTAAACCCAGCAACTTGTGGGGTAGGAAGCAGCAGTGGGGCTTTTCAGACAAGAACACATGGAGAACAAGATGGCAGAGCCCTGCGCACACGTCTGTTCAGTCAGTTCCCTGAGCAAAGCTGCTGTGCTCACCTGTGGCTTTTGTCTGCTGCGCTATATGAAATTCGCTAATACCTAACACAAGTGTAACACTAAGTAAAAGTTTCACTACGATCAATAAAAAAAAAAAGGAAATTGTATGTCATTCATCAAAGACTGGGCATCAATTCAGATCCAGAAGTTTTACATGGAAGTTCAGGATGACTGAGCTCAGAAGTGGTATAATGTAGAAGACAGAGGATCACCTACAGCTTGTTCACCTTCTCTTTGCTTCTTTTAAACTCTTTTGTTCCTCTAAAACATAAAGTGTTGCCTACTGTTTGCTGTCACTATTCGTTAGCACATTTGATGAGCATTTGTGAAGCATCAAAGTCTGAATGATGACTGCTGGAATTAGTATGCCAGTCATATTTTTGAGAAAAAAAAACATGCTAAATACTTTTGTGTCACCAAAAAGTTTCTTACTGGAAAGTCTGTAAGTTGGGCACTGATACTATATTAAGGATTATGAATATCCTATTGCATCAATAATTTTAACAGTAAGCCACAACTAAAGCAATTCACATTTGAGATACCAACCTTGAGGCAGTAGTAGCCAATGATGCAGATGAAGGAGATCACTGTGTGGATAATGGCAAGGACAGCTAGTGTGGGTTGCATGTATCCAGTACTTTCTTCCAGGAAGTAATACACTGGTCCCTCTTCATCATCCTCTTCATCTCTCCCCTCCTTGATACCAGATCCTTCTTGTTCTTGACCTGAGCCTTCAAATAGTCCTGATGCTTCAAAAACTCCTGAACCCTCAAACTCATCACTAGGTGGGGTGTCTGACACCTGGGATTTAAACAGTAAAACACAGATAAAAAGGAGGGCATAAGTTTAAGAGAAGTGGATTTCAGGATTTTAACAAGGACTAGTTTACCTCTGTTAGTCACAGTTTTGCTCTACTGGCTTTACAGGCATAACACATAAGAACACATTAAGCAATTTCCTTCAGAATTAATAAAGTGCCCATGCATCCATCCATATAGAAGACTTACTGCAGGTATGAAAACATTTATCCAGTTAAAAACTTTTTCAAATTTATTGGGTAAAGACAGATACCATAACATTAATTCATGTCAATGCTAGAACAATATTACATACAGACCTTATAAAACAGCAGAATGAAGTTTAGGGCAAAAGCAATAAAGAGAGCCAGGAAGCGCAGGTTGTAGAAGTTACGAGACAGGCAGTTCTGTGGGAGACAGAGAGGAAAAATGTGCACATTTCTGTCTCACTGTATTTCATGACTTGTTTTTATAATTATGACTTTAAAGATAACTGCTCTTCATAGTAGTTCAGTAAGACAGGCTAATGCATGTTCTGAAAATACATTGTTACAACCTTACCATAAATTTGTTCCTTTGAACATCTAGCTCATTCCACAGGTCAAAGCCTCCCTCCCTGACTGGTTTCTTCTGCTTCTTGGTTTTGGTTACTTTTTTTGGCTTGGGCTCCTCTTCTTGTACATCAGCTTTGACCTCTGCCTCCTTCTCAACTTTTTCTCCATTTTCAGCACTGTGAAAAGACAAGAAAACAAGGAATTCTTTGTTGCATTGGTGACCACAAGAAACTGATGAGAAAACATACAGTAAACAATTAAATGTTATCTCAAATAAACAGAGAGAAATGGTTAACAAGACAGGAGCACAGCACGTATAAATTTTCTGTTAACAGTTGTGAATTTTGGCAAAAGAGGACTTCTGTAACTTTTCTTGATAACCAGAGAGACAAGCTGGACAACTGCCTGGCTGCTCCCAAAAATGCTTATGAGACACCACAACTTTCTCCTAACGCTACAGCACCAAAGAACAGTGTCCTGCCACCTGGCACTGAACTACAAAAAACCTTTTCTCTCCCAGATAAATTTTTCTCATCTCTATTGCCTTTTGGCTTTTCTCCACACTTATATTTAAACTTACATTATCTTTTTTTATTGCTGTTCCTTAGTCTACTTGTTGAAAGTTTGTTTTATTTTTTGTCTTGCTATAAGTGTTCCGGAACTAGACTGGATTCTTTTAAAACACTGGACTGAAATATACTCACTCAGCTTTTTCAGGCGCTGGTGGCGGCTCTTCAACTACAGGGGGCTCAGACTGAGCCTCTTCAGAGGGTTGCAACTGCACACAGGACAACAAATGCTCCGTGAGGTTATACTTACAGTTGATCAAATATTTTAGCATAGAATTGGTCCAGACATTCCCTTTCATATAAGACTGGACACCCCAAAGCTGTTTAAACTGGTTAATATACACTGCTTTTCTTCTTTTATCAATCATAAATTAATTAATTTATCAATTTATTGTTAATAGCTGCTTTTATCATGCAGGGCCACAATGGTTACACATGGGAAAAGAACACACACTAAGAATAATTTATTATCAGCAGTCCACCTGAACCACTCCTCTTTGGAGTGGGGAGGGAAGCCTGAACACATTTATTCATTTAGCAAAGTTTACTGCTGTGCTGTGATGTTGTCTATGTGCATGGAAGGGCAAGTTCTCATATTTACAAAAGCTTCTTATAAGGAGGAAGACTGTGACATTAATGGCAATAATGTCTTTTTGCAAAGACTAGGGAATGAAGATTATACTATATTTATGCAAAAATTTTTCATCAACGTTTTAAGAAACATCTCACCATTTTTCGCTTGACTAATGGAGTTCCCTCTGGAGTGGGTGGCTCTACAGTAGCAGTATCTCCCATGTCTCCCAGACCACCAGGGGAATCAATACCAGGGATCCGGCCCCCTTCCTTGTCCTGGCTGTCGTCTTCTTCTTCTTCTCCCCCTCCAGTGTCCATTAAATCGGTAGCCCCCCCAGCCTCTTGTTCCTCGCCAGCCCCAGGCTCTCCAGGCAGATCTCCATGAACCTCATCTTGGGTGGGGTCAGGCATGCTGGCTAGGATCTCCGTCATAGTAATATTTTTGGCTCCCTCAACCAGTCCACCCCCAAACAGAGTTTGCCAGATTAGCAGGAAGAAGCCCTTACAGATGTTAAATATGAACTGCAGAATGCCCATGAGGACAGTCCAGAAGAAGGTGGCCAGTCCTATCACCATTTCCTTCAGGGTCATCTTTCTTACACGGCGATATTGGCGGCGGAGGTTGCGGAAGGTGAACATACTGAGGAAGTTCACCGTGCTGTTTAGGAAGTCTGCAAAGGCTGAGCTGGACTCTGACTGGTTTTCACCACCATTGGAATCTTCATCACCACCTTCACCTTCAACTCCACCTTCACAGATGTCCTCATCATCCTCTTCCTTCTCCTCCTCTCCTTGCTCTGAGATCTGGGAGGCAATATTCATCTCGAAGATGGTGTCCTCACAGAAGTTAACAAACAGCTCCATCTTTTCAGACTCGCCACCCTCATTGACAACATCGAAGATGAACTGTCGTTTGGATTCCTTTACCTGAGGCATTTCCCACTGTGTGCGGTTAACCTCGCTAATTTCAAAGTAGATGCGCTCGATCTTCCTGCTGGCTCCCATGATCTCAATTCTTCCCAGAAACGGGCGGAAATAGTTGAGCACACTTTCAGCTTGTTCAAGGAAGTTCTGCAGCCTAGTGTCGTGGGGGACATGTTCAGACAGGTTAGTCAGCAACACAGCAATGTTGAAGCCAATATCTTTGGCTGGCTCCTGGAAGCGACTGGCAAACTCCTCATAGTTAATCATTTCGTTCTCATCAGCTTCTGAACAGGACAGGAGGAACTGGATTTCCGATGGTGTGTATTGTTTCTGGCTGTCCATGGCCTTCTGGAAATCCTTTTTTGAAATCAGCCCCCGGGGATCGGTGACGTAATCGCGGAAGGCATCAGATGCCACAATATCCTTCAGCTTGAGGAACATGTCAAAGAACTTGAGAATCATTTCTACATTACTGGATGATTCCACTAACATGTCCACCATTTGACGGGCAATCGTCCCATTCACAACGTTGCCTGTGATATGAACAGGAAATGGAGCAAGAAAGTGAGAACAAGAAAGTGGTATCCAAGAGGAAAAGAAAAACACATTAAAGTAAACATTTAAATAAGTGACCTACCTTCCAATAGGGACAACAGCATGACAACCATGTCTTTCTGAAGGTCTAGTAATTCCTTCAGGAGTCCAATCTGACTGGAGTCCTGAAAATATAACACAGATCCCCAACACACAGGGACATATTCAGTAGAATTTCACACACCGCTACCACAAGTATTTACTGAGTCTTTACCAGTGCTACAACTATTAAGATAACTACATGTTCCCAATGTAAGACAACAGTGTGGCAGCATAAAATGGTGGGTTGAGATCTAGAAGTTTCACTGAATTTAGGGATATACAGTAAATATTCATAACAGTCTCTTTTACTTATTATTGATGGTATATTGGGCAAAAGTTTTTCTTCCTTTTTCCATTAGAGATATATGTGCTATTGTAAAACTGCCTCAGTACCAGTTAATAAAAATTCAGTCAGATTCATTATCCAAATTGTTGATAAACTTTGGTCCTTGTAGGGTCCTGATTTCACAAAAATTAAGTTAAAGGATCCAATAGATCATACTGAAGGATGTATAGATCACTGAGAAACTAAAGTTTAGAGATGTTCAAGTCAGAATTTTCAGTGCAGAATGATATACGAGTTGTTCCACAGTGGTTACTCCAGAGAGCTGGAGCGTGGATGAGATGAACCATTCACCACCTTACCTCTGAATGTGCTCTACTCCAAAACCGATCCTGGGTTTGCATTTCAGTAACAGATATGCATTTTTTAGAGACAGTATTAAAGCAACAGCACAAATCCACACACACCAAGTATACAACAGGCCAGATTATAAGTGATGTGAAGAGGTCCACAGTAAAAGTCAGAGAATAAACTGGAGGACATTTAGGATGAAACCTTGGACTAGGAAAGTGTTAGCTGCTCATCTGAGCTCAGTAGAACTCATATGCTTCTTCTCCAGTCTTTTGAGGCTGATACTGGAGATGCCCATTTAGTCTCAAACACTGTGTTCATATAATATTCTAAGGGTATTTTAATGTTTGTACAAAAAGCCCAAGCATAGCTGAGCCTCAGATGGTAGTAAAGTAAAACATACAGGATTTACAATGTCACTAACAAATTACTTGATGATTTGGCTACATTCATTATTTGAAACAGAGAGGTAAATTGAAACTGTTTTCACTTTTTTACTGTAAATTAAAAAAATGAAAATAGTTTTAATTTGCATCTCTAGTTAACTCTAAATCAATACAGCAAGAAATCATCTGTTTTTGACAGCAAGAAAGTCAAGAGAAATAATGTGAGTATAAGAGCTGGAGAAGAGCATTTGCACATCAGTGCTGTGGAAAAAAAATTAAACAATCACATAAAAATGATCAATAACACTGTACTGTTAACCAAAAAAAAAGTCCAACAGCATGAGGGCTGCTGGAGAGCTGTGCATGCCATGGCAGCTGAAATATAGATTCTTATTCCCTTTCCAAGTCCAGGGTGAAGGTGCATCTGGGGTTACACATGACAGTATAAAATGTTAATCTTGTTCAACTGATTTTGTATCCCTGTAATACTACACAGCCTTTGTATTTTTCCATTTCCTAGGTTTTCATTTTAACGGCTTTATAGTTCATGGCACATCTAGCTAAACAAGCAGGGCAACATAAGAGATTATAGAAATGTATTTTTTATTTTGTGCATGACTGACTCTGCAACTCTTGCTTTCTATATGGTTACCTTATCATTCAGATAAACCAGCCATTTGTTCACTTTATCTTCATAATGTGAATGAAGGTGATCTTAATTATTAAAATTCCTGTCTTTCACCAAATTAACATACTCCATTAACTAATAAATACATAATGAAGATAAACAGCTATAGACATTTTTTGGGAGAGAGTTATGAGATATTCAAATTTTTCTGAAAAACAATATGACATTTTATTATTTACAAAAATGATGTCTCCATTTTGAATATTTTTACATTGTACTTTAAATGTATTCTAAATCATGTTTTTTTTTTTTTTTTTAAACAGCTGATCAATCAAAGTTAAATTTCAGTAAACAGTCACAAATGTTAGGGGGTATCATAGTCACAAATACACAGCTTGATTACAGCAAAAGTTTAAAATGAGCACACAGTGAGGATCATATTAAGATATCACAAAATAAGATGAAGGCAAGATGCTTGATTTCCAACTTGTTTGTTCCACCTATATTTGGAAGGATTATTTAAAGTAGTTAAATCAGTAAATGAGAAGAACCTAGATGGAACAGTTCCAAGTGCAGTGTATAAGGGAGGACTATTTCATGCGATTATGATTTTATACTACATTTATAAAAGCTGTCCTGCTGGGTCTGTTTGAATGGGTTACATAAAAAGTTTGATGCCAATATCTATGATTTAGGAAGTAATGAAAACTTTTAAGTTTATCTCAAATGGCCATATAATGAAGGCTCCAGTATACTGTATATAAATTCATATATTGCTTGTTCCTTCCTTAAAAACAGGTGCATTAACCAACAAGCTGAAGAAGTCAGCCCACATAAAGGTAAAGATCAGCAAACAAGCAGCATCCAGTCAGTTCAATAAATGAATAATAAAATAAATACATACTTTTCCCTGTACAGAACATATGAAAGACAGTTCACAAAATTAATACATTATTAAAGCCTTTGTTAAATATTAAAGCTATCTATCACTTGGTATATAAACCTAACCTGGTTGACATATGAATTTGTGCATTAATTAATTTGGTCAAACCCAGCATGGCATTTCATTCATTAAGCAGAATGATGCAGATTTGGGTTCATCAACCATAACTGTTTTGTATGAACAAATTAAAACCAGAAATAAATTTGTAATGCAGAATAGCAACTTGCAATTGGTCAACTCCAATTACACACCTGATTCTTATATCCCTAACACAGACATTAAATATTGTTTCTGGATTTTAGCTATTAGTGACAGGTTCATTTGTAAATGTTCACAAAAAAAAAAAAAAAAATCCCAAATTCTGAATATCTAGAACCACAGTATGCAGTGATTGCTCAAACAGTTAGAATATGTGCAGAATAATCTATTTAAAAACCGGGGAACCACCATATGTGATGTAATATAATGTTACTGCCAAAATATGGGGAAGATTGTGTGTGCTTTAGTATGACAGCTGCCTACACCAAACACCTTTAATTAGAAGGGCCACTAGTTTGCAGCAACACAGAACGAACTAATACAAAAAATGTGACCAATTATTACTTTTTCCATAATGTCATAAGATGGCCACAGGTCATTATGGATAAAGAAAATCTGAATATATAACATCTCAGATCTTAAGCTTAATTATAATTATGCTGCATAATTTGAATTACAACACAGAACAGAAGCTTTTGCAGTGCAGACAGTCTCATTTCCTCAACTGCAGGAGCGCTTATGCAGATGCCTCTAATACAAAATTCGTATGAATCCATCTTAACATCAGTCCAACACACACAGTTGTGTTGCAGTGGGGTTACTGCATATGCAAAGAAATGTATGACACCAATCAGTCAAAGCCAAATGAACAAAAATGCCTGTTAGGGTGCAAAAAGCTGTTCTCAGAAGCCATATACTGCAAGCTTCGTTGCTAACTGATCATTGCGGTATGTTAAAGAGAAGACTATGTTATCATTTATTTAATACTTATTTAATCATTTTTACACCTAAGCACCAGCTCAAGCAAAGTTAACTAGTAATTTACTATGTTGTGATTACACAGCCAATAGATCAGTACTGTATACTATAGTTCACCACAGTATACAGTTTGCTTATAGTTTTGATATAAACAACTGTTAGGAAAATGTAAATTTTGAAACTAATTTCCAATATTTCTTTAAAATAAATAAATAAATAAATAAATAAAACCTACAGAATGTATGAAACGTGCATTATGTATGCCCGCTAAAAAATGTGAGCTCTGTGTGTGAGACGGTAAGAAAAATTAAAAGACTGAGGCTCATACCTGTGCTAGCTTCATCATCATGTGAGCAAAGACATGAAGGAAGCCCACAATGGCATCCCATAGGCGGCTGTGAGCTAGAGATTGCTGATTGCCCGTGCAGGGACCCTTGGGGACACACAGAGGGACATATGATCAAATATGAAAGTCCCGCAACAAAACAAGTATGTAAAGCACAATCAACTATGATCAGAAAGGTACATGTTTACTTGCCTGGATGTACTCTGTCAAACTGTTGAATACCTGCTTGGCCACTGTCATGGCTTTCGAGAAGTTCCTCTTTCCTGGCTCATCAATTATCTCTTTACCAGAGTAATACCAATAGAAGTCACTGATTGACTCCTTGAATGAGACAGGGAAAAACAAAAAGCAATGGTGACAGAGAAAAAAAGAAAAAAGAAAAAAATGTTTAAATACAAACGGTGAGATGAAAAATGAATTTGCATCACATGCATCAAGCTGGTTTTGCAACCTGTAGCCGCAGCAAGTAATCTACAGTGCAGATAATGATGTTGATGGTTGTGGTGCTGCCTGTCTGAGTCCGCAGGTAGTTCTGGAAATCTGAGAAAAATCAGATTAAAAAAAGACAAAAATTTGAGAAAGATAAGAACTTCCTCACAAAGCCACAGACCTAGAGCATTTGTGACTTCTGATCTGTTGCTGCATATGACCATGTCTCGATGCAGCATCCGGATATTATTATTGCCTATTTGTGTACCTCCTAACCCAGAGTTATATTAACTTTTGATTCATCTCAGTTGTGTGCCATGATGCATTACAGAAGCCCCTGACTCACCATTATTGTGACCTTCACAAAGAAGCTGCAAGAAGCGGAAGAGATCGCAGGTAAACTCATCATCCGCCATCACCTTCTCACCTAAACAGAAAGAACAAGGCATCAGTGGAAGACTGTGAATATATATGCAAGACTGCTTGAGAATGGACCCACCTGTGAGCAGTATTGTTTGTGGTGTAAGTCAATGACAGTCCCAAGTAAAGACTGAAAAGTCTCTGTGCAAAACAAATACTGAAGATATAAAGAAATATGTGTCCAAATCATATTACAACCAAATTGTGCTACAGGTTTGTCATTTTTGACGCCCCAGGTTGAATAAATAGTTTTGAACGATATCCCATATAGTAAGAACCAAGAACCAGCATGTGACGTAATGGTTAGAGCCACTGTTTTGCAAGTGAAAGACCTCACCTCAGATTAAGGTGCTTACAGTGAACTGATAGAGTAAACTGATACAGTAAAAATGACTCAGATGTATCAATGGGTAAATTAATGTAAGTAGCAAAACACTGTAAGTAACAATGGAGAAAACAGTAAGATAAATAAATGTAATATATAGTAAATTTAGATGGAGGTTATCAGTTATTCAGATACCAAGGGCATCACGTAAATCTGTAAATGGCACACCCATTAACATGTCAATAAAACTGCAAAGAATTCTAAGTAATATGGAGGTTAGTAAGAGACAGATGGCAAACTCTTCCTTTTGACAAATCGGCATACAGGCATCAGGGAATGAAAGTCACAGGAGAAAGGAAGAGGGACCTTGTGCAAGGAAAAAGCTTACTAAATAAAGGCCTATAAAACACAAACTACGGGAACTAATACTGAGTCAAACATGAAACATATAAAAATACAAACACTAGGACATATACAGAGACACACAGAAAAAACAAAAACAAAAAAGAGAATTACATTTGCTTGAGCTCTGGATTATTGAAATCATCCAAAAATACAACTCGCAAAAAAACACAACACAATCATGCAAGACAGATGTACTGCCCTCCTTTGTCTTTAGCTCCTGGCACAACCAACAAAGAAAAAGATAAACAGATAAACTTAAAAAATAACACTGTGTGGCAAATATCTGCAGTGACCTTCAGTGAAGACAGGTGCTTACTGGGGTTGTAATGGATGTCATTTAAAGGTGCGTTCAAATAATTTTTAACTTTTAAAAATAATTACAAGTACACATCTCCTGTTATTCAGTTTCTTAATATTTCATTTGGACAATAATTAACACTATTTATCATTAATCAGTCAGGTTGCACCTTGTGCCCCAGATCTGGTTCAGCAGGTCCACAATATTCAATCCAGTCCTAGAAACTGAGAACTGTGTCAAGTGGCTGTGACAAACACACTGTGAGATGCACAGAATTGTGGACTGTCTCAGCTGTAGTCTGACCATCTGTGGTCTCACTTCTTCAGCTGTGTGTCTGCAACTGAATCTTCTGTTTTCTATTATTGTGCTTTCGTTTTCTAATTATGTCTTTACCAGTAAAACTAAAATTGTCTGCCTGTCAATTCATTATGCACAGCTTTGTTTTTCAAACAAGACTTGAAATTTGGTGCAGTGGTACTTCTCACCTTAAAGGAGTTTTTGCATAGTAAATTTCATTAAATGCTGAAAAGGCCACTTGGTAACTTAAAAATCTGGTCTTTGAAATGAGGCTTGGAAACGTGTGTGTAGTTGTCAGAGTAGGCCATAAGGTCCAGTGAGGATGCCAATGTCCCAAGTACATAATCACAGGACAAAACTATGGTTGTGTAAAACTACAACTTTTATATGACATTATTTTTCACCCACAGTCAGCAAAAATCATAAATAATAGCTTTAGAGTTAAAGTAGATCTGTCTTAAGACACTCAAGAACATAATAAAAAAAACAAAACCCTTTTGGTCACTACTGGGAACTGGAATCATTCCATATTATCATGTACTTTTACACTGTATTCAAGAAACAAGACAATTGGGTATTAAAAGTTTATTACTTTATAAAATAATGTTAAGATATTTTAATGCTTACATGTATCATGTTAAAATAAAAATATTTTTCAAAAATAGTATATAATACTACTCTAAGCATTGTCCCATAGCAAGCAGAAAGGGTTTTTTTTTTAATTTCTCTGCAAATAAACCCATCATTTACATTTTCTTGAGTGCATAATAAAAAGTAGATTACACAGCACCAGATTAGCATAAGAATAAACAAGAAAATGAGAGAGAGAGACAGGAAATGACAGGGAGAAGAAGGGAGATGGAAAAGAGACTGAGGCATTATTTACCACGTTCTAGCTTCATGTCTGAGGACCAGGAAATGAGGGTGAAGGTGGAGCGGGAGGCACAAGGCGGGGAGGGAGGGTTCGAGGATGGGTGTATGGAGGTGGTCGTAGGGGAGAGAGAGAGGGCCAGTGAGCTGAGAACAGGAATGGCTTGGGGAGGTTAACAGTCCACTGGTATTAACAAGTAATTTTGGTCAGGAACTGATTCTACTCTGTTGTTACTGGAAGAGAAACATTTCATTACTACAAGTAAATGAATTTCATTAGCTGGAAGTCAACAGCACAAACACTCTCAAAATCAGTGCGTGAACCACTAGCTAAGTATTTAGAAAGACATGAAAATGGTTAGAGCTAAGAAAATTAAACAGAAATAAGTAACCTGATGCATTCTTGACTACTAAATAATCGGTTTAATAAATACTAATCAGTCTACAGTTGTGGGCAATATTAAACATAAGAAGGAAATGTACTTTTCTTTGTTAATTTAAAAGTGTTTGCTAAATGAATATAAATGTAAATGGAAAAATGTGCATTTATAACTAAGAACTAACAGCAAGTCAAACAATAAGTTACTAAAGGTTACTATCAAATGTATTATATTTACATCAAATACTATACAGGCTGAATTAATCTGGTCCCTACAGTTAAAAGTTTACCCACATTCAATTTCGATAATAGTAGAGAATGTTAGCTGTAAAAATAAAATTGTAAATTCAATCAGATTATTTTACACATCAATATTATTTGAGAATTATTTTAAACTTATCACTCTAAATCAATTGCAATAAGAGATTGGCTTAAGGAATTAGCTTTATAGTAATAATTTATTGCATAGTTTTCCAACCAAGAACCGTTCAAAGGAATGTTACTTGGGTTTTCCTCCACAAATTATGTGATGTGCTAGTGAAATTTAATAAGACTGTCACATTAACCTGTCACTAATAGCTAAAATCCAGAAACAATATTTAATGTCTGTGTTAGGGATATAAGAATCAGGTGTGTAATTGGAGTTGACCAATTGCAAGTTGCTATAATAGTCATGTGACTCATAGGGATGTGAAATTATGTGAATTATGCTATAACTGTCAAACAGATATAGTAAATCGCTGGGTAGTCAGGGGACTGGAACCATTAGAGCACCATGTGTGGTGCATGGGACTCACTCGTGCCCTCCTCTGACACCATGCCCAGCCCTTCAGCCTTGTTCTGTCTCTCAAAGGCATTCAGGTCCAAGACACTGTCAAGAAACGCACATATTAATGCACATACTGTACATGGGTAACTCCACAGGTGTGGGTCTGGACGTAGGGTCTAATATGGCTCAGGTGCATATTCTCCCCAACCTCTGGAAACCCAGTGGAAAAACAGCTGTTGACAGTTCATGGATGGACAGATGGATATTCTACAGACTCACATTACAAAGGGCTGTTCTTTTTCTGTGTTAACATTACTGTTATCCTTTTGCCTTTTTCTCCACAGATGCAGTCATTTCTCAGTTATCATCACTTCAAGTTTAAACAATTTGTACTAGGAACTGGAACCCAAAGGTCCAGTATCAAGAACTTTATGTCATATACTTACCAGCAGGTCTGCATTAGAGCCTGAAGGCTAAGGAAGAAACCCACATCCTTCTTATCCTTCAGATACTCCAGCATTTTCTACAACCAGAAATATAATTCCATAAAGCAAAAATTAACTCCCAGCAGAACGATTTGGATCATTGTTAGATGGTGCTACTTACGCGTTGGACATCACTGTTTCCACCATTAAGAATGGAGATGCCCAGCTTGAGTGTTGAGGACACCATAGAACCTGTCATACCTGAAAGATAAAATGCATAGCTTAATGGATAGCTTAGTCTAAAATAGTGCCATCCCAAAAATGTACACTGGGTCCTCAACTTTACAAACAAATCAAGACACAAACTTCTGGCTCCAACTGTCCTCAACTTACAAACACAACTGGGATAAAAAGGCTGTAACTGATTTTGTTTCAAATCTAACAGCTACATCACAATCAATTAAAGCTAATGATACAGAGATACTTATATTTATTCACTGAGAAATCAGGTAAATGTCTCAGATATAGCTATACTGAATAAAAAAACAGAATATGTGAAACCTTTAACATTTTTATTAGCTTTGGATGTACTAAAATTAATTGATTTAATATAATAATACTGAAAATAAAATCCATTCGTACAAATTTAGTCTTATTAGCTGGCAGACTGATTCTTTAAGTCTGCAACATTCTTCCTCAAACATTCTTCCTCAAATACAGCTCAAATATACCAGACTGGAGCCCTAAACACTAAAGGCAAGTTAAATTTATCTGGTTTCACATTGCTACTTTGTCTACCCTTTTCTTCCATCTCATGCTGGATGCCAAAATGCAGGTAAAGTTTGCAACACAAACAAAATTTAGGAAATGGACAAATGAAGAAAATATTAAAAACAATAAATAACTGAAAAAAATTAATATCTTTTTAAATTCATAACCTGAGCATTCATAACATGAGGAACCTCCTCAAGATAGATCATAGTCCTGTAGTTGCAGGGTTTCAACTCTGGAGGTACTATATTATGTGGAGAGCTGTGGTAGTTTGACCAGTGGTTTCAGGGAAAGCAGTCCTACCCTTGCAAGCACTGATCATCTGCAGGACCATCTCAGCTGCTCCACGGTTATGCAGCCGTGATTGCTGATACAGCAGCCTTTGCTTCTCCATCTCTTTTTCCTGTAGTAGAAACAAGTGCTGTCACTGTGTCCTTAGGGTCAGACCCCCCCCCCATGCTCTGCTGCATTCTCTCGCTCACACACGCACGCACAAGACTAGCTAACTATCCCTACATCATAACCAGAGTTAGACATATGAATAATCTCCTTGTTTATTTATCAATAAATTCAGGCATTCAGTTGAAAGCAAAGTGCAAAGACTGATGGCAATATGTATTCAAATATGAAAATAGGATGTTTATAATATTTTATAAGCTGAGAGATGGATTCTTTCTTCAAGTTTCATTGGTTCTTCACCTTACAAACTTAATTGATACTGAAAGTCTGTTTAACTGTTTTTTTCTGCAACCATTTCAATTAATGCATCTGATCTTTAAATAAATCTAATAATCTATATTTTTTCTTATTCTTATCATAATAGAAGCACAGAAATAATACATCAGACACACATTCACCACACATACTCACTCACTCTTACACACTCACCTCTCTATTTTCCCCACTGTCTACATGACTCCTTACACATTCATCCACTCTCCCTCTCCCCAAAATTGCAGTATTAGTTATGCAGTTGTTATTCTAGCTCTGAACATTTGCTAACTGGAGCAAACGTTTGACTACAGTAAATAGCCTTCATGTTCTTGTGATCTATGTAGTATGATATAGTTGTTGCACATCCAAAGTACATATTAGGCATAGCAATTTGTTATAAATACTCTTATTTACAATATAATTATTTGATGATATTCAAACCCTTAATGAAACACAGTGTACAGTACTCAAAACAACATCTAAAATACTTGCAATAATTGAATATCTTAATCATTTTCAGTATTAAAATGATTTGCCAGTTTTTTTTTGTTTTTTTTTTTTTACACATCACAATTGAAGTGGCATTAAACCAAAACATTTTATTCATAATAAACATCAATTATACAGGAATTTTAAGAAAATGCCCCCCAAAAAGCATGCTGACATTAGCCCAAAACCACCACCCAACCCATCCCCCCGTACTGCTACACGCCTCCCCTCCCACCCTCGTAGGCCTAGTAGTGTTCTAACAAAATGTGATGCCAAGTGCTTTACTATTAACCAGAACAATGTAGGTATCTGAGGTGTTACTGTGCGCTGATGTTTGTGTGAGTCTGGTGTGATTGGTCCTCTGTATAATAATGTATGGTGACTGTGCAGGCTTTCACTGTAGTCGACTTACATATACACTGGTTAAGTATGAAAAGGAAAGATTAATACACTCCAATTATCAGAAATGGAACTGGAACAGTAGGTCAAGGGGAGAGCTTAGAGAGAAAGGTACATTCATCCATGCATGACCGGACCTCAGGTGACCAGATACTGGAATAATCCACTCAGTCCACGGCATCACAATGCTATTTTTATAAACTATTTTTCAGAATTTTCCAAAAAACTTGTGAGAAAAGTAGAATGTTGATTTCAGTAATGAAATCCTAGCTGTTAAAAAAAAAATAATATACTTTGCTATGATTTTCAAGCATCAAACTTGCAAAGCAATATAGATTAAAAATGCAGAATTGGATAGAATTGTACTGTAGTATTCTTTGCAGCAGCCACTGCCCTTTCATTATGCTATCACTTGAGAGAAAAATCACTAAGGGTCTTAAAAATGTATAGCATTTCACCAAGATTTAGAATGTTATTTTTTATTGTTCATGATATATCTTCATACTTAAAAGAAATAGAGTACAGGTTTATTATAATTTTAAAATGAAGAAAAACACCCCAGGATACAAGCCTAGGTGAAGACTATTAAGGTATAGCATTACACAACAAGATTTATAAATTATTTTATTATTATAGAAATGTATATTTAATTTTTTATATTTTGTCATAGTCTGCTTTTTGTGGTTTCTTTACCTAAAACAAGATTACAATGACATAAATAAAAATCAGATATAATGTATAATACATTGGATGAGCAATTACAGATGCCCCCTGTTAGTCCAGTTATGCAAAGATGAACTATAACAAATAAATTTATAAAAAGGAAATATAAATTGACAACCAAGCCTGTAGGTGAGTAATTGATGTAAAAAAAAAAAAAAAAGGCACTCGGTGCAATGAGGAACTCAGATAAGGAGGAACAGGACAGATAAAAAGATAAAAACAAAAGAGAGGAGAAAAGACAGTTCAGAAGAGTTCTATGACAAAAAGAAGAAAGACAAGAAAGAAAAGCAGAGAGAAATGCAGGGGGGAGGTGGGGAGGAGTGCCATGTGCGGTGGTCATCGTGGTTACTCAGTGTGTGGGGGAGCTGCTGCTCCAGTGACTCCCCGGTCCCCAGCCCCTGGCGCCCCCATACCATCTCTGTCTGTCGCACCTCAAAGGACATCTCATCCTTGCCCCCCTGCTCCTCCTCCTCTCCCCCTTCATCTTCCTCACCAATATGGCAGCTCTAGGAGAGATAGCAAGCGGCAAAATCATCATCATCACACAGAAACAAATGAACAGAATAAATGCATTATAAAATTTAAACATTTATTGAGTAAAACTGCATGAATTTAAAATATAACTATGGATTTGGATAGGGCACTTACCTTTGCCATAATGTCAGCATATGCCATATATAAATAATCTTCATCAAGTTTACTGTGATGATGAGGGAAAGAATTAGATTATTTTCTAGAAAGCAACTTGGAAAGTTAAGGTTCTTACACTGACTTACCAATTTATACAGCTGGGTAATATTTATCAATTCAAGGTAAGAATCTTGATTATGGGCACTAAGACAGGAGTGAGATTCAAACCTGTATCCATCAAGTACAAGGCAGCAGCTCTAACCATCATGCCCCTTTCCCCCCCCAAAAAAAAGTAGTAAAGCCATCATAGTAAGATAAACAAAAAGTCTGTTGTTCAAGAATATTGTATACATGTAAGAACTTCTCAATGAATCTTTGCTCCCTTTTACTTTTGTAGCATATTTTACATATCAGGATAAACCATCTATCTCTGAGTGGACAGCCTCACCTTTTTTCTGTAAGAGCAGTGCGGCTGAAATGAAGAATGAGCTGGTGTAGAGGGTCTGGTTTTGTTTCTTTCTCCTCTTCTTCTTCTTCCTCTTCCTCCATGGCTTTCTATGAAGGGGAGAGTCAATTCACATTATACTTCTTATCACATAACCCCAACCCACCAAGTTAGAGGTGCTGTGGTTTAGTTGAAGGGCTTCTCTGATAAACAAGAATTTATGGGCAAGTGGGTAAAAAGCAGTTTATCCTTTCTAGAGCATTTAAAGGTAATTACATTTAAATGAGTGAGATTCAAAACAGGAACCTTCAGATAACAAGGCAGGAGGTTTGGGATGATTGTGTATATCGTATACTGTAGGTCTATCATATGAATGCACAAAATAAATATGCAAGCATATTTGTAAGATAATATGAAAAAACTTGATATGGAATTATGTTAATATGACACTGTCACAAACAATACAAACAATGCCTACTTCCTTACTAGATATGCAAAACGTATGTATTATTTAAATATAACAAAAACTGTATTAAACCCTGTAGCTTGTAGACTGTAACTGAATTTGAATTTATCCAAAAAAAAAAGAAAAAAAAAAAAAGAAAGACCTGCTCCTCGGTATTAGCAATTTAGAATATGTTTTATATCAGGTCAGAACTGGTAGTAAAACTGAACATATTGTTCAGTCTTGGGTTTGTGATTCAGACTTAGGCTGGTCACATATGAAATACTGTATCTGATAGAAGTTCTAATTCATATTTTTTTTGGATAAGCATTTCAATCAGACCAGCCTCAGAGTAAAAGCTGCCCAAGCTAACAAAGTAAAGGCCAAGTACTCACCGACAAGTCATCTATCATTCTATCTTCAAAGGAATATCCTTCTGTTTGGATCCAGTTCCGCTTGTATCCTTCCAAGAACATGTTGGATGCCCTGTGCCTGGCAGAAACACAAACAGGTAGGAAGTGAAGGATTTTGAAATTTATAGTAGAACAGATTTATGTCAGAATGTATTTGCATGAATTAGATAAAATATAAGATGACATAACATAGGTACAGTTGGGTTAAATTACCTTGGTATGTTGTACAGAGGAGTCATTCTAAAGCAGGCGACTACAGCCCTCCTGCGCTGCTTGGACAATAATTTGTGCCATACCATTTTCTTAGACTTGAAGGGATGCTCAGTCTAAAAACAAAAAAGGAACATCTTTTAGACTTACCATAAAGAGATTCTAAATTCCAAACTGACTGAAATTAGCAAGGTAGGTCAGTAAGACATTAGCAGCACAGATCATTCGTGATCACACATATGAATGTCTTTGGGCAGCAGGGGACATAGCAGTTGGAGCCGTTCTACTGCATTACCGCTACTGAAGGTATATGTTCTGAACTGATACTGAAAAAAAATTACCCTGCTATACAAATGAATAAGTCATTGTAATTTGGTTTGAAGAAAACCATTAAATAAATGTAAATTTACGCACCACCTCGATATGATATAGCACTGCAGACACCTCCTGCACTCTCTTCACCACCTTCTCCGGCTGGTCAGCATCCTCAGTCTTCCCTGACCTCTCCTTGTAGAGAGCCATCTGCCAGCGCATGGAGGGGTTCTCTACCTGCCACCAGGAGACACATGAGGACAATGAAACATGGAGGTGCTATTGCGACAGGTGCACAGCTGTTCCTGAGACACTCACCTTGCCCTGAAGATGCAAGTTATTCTGCAGGAACTCCCTCACTTCCTCATCTGTGTCTTTCTGTCAAAGTGCAATGCAAATAAGTCAGTGGTTAGAAATGTAGCAATAGAAAAGTATAATTATGCCAATATTAGCCAAAAGGTTTATTGGCAAGGAATAAGGAGTTCCTAGAGACAAACACATTTATAGAAGAGGGTTTGGAGTGCCTCATACCAGAGAATATCTCATCTTGGCTAGATTGATTAGCTCCTGGTCTGCAGGAGAACACATGTTGAGGCCAATAGGAAGCATTTTCTTAAGGGCAGCCACAATAAGCGAAGTCTGCACTGAGTAGCGATCTCCCCGTCGTTTTTTCTTGGTACGTTCAACATCAGACCCCCCTGCCTGTAAGTAGAACAAAAGCGGCCTCTGTCATTATACTGTCATTATACAGTATCATACAAACACAGACATTTTTGTTACAATAAAGACCACTGTGTTAAAAGAAAGAGACTTGCATACCAGTGATCCAAGAGCAATCCTGATTCAAAAGCTGAATGTTCCAGTCAAATGTAGTTATCCTGTTATTAACCATTAAAGCTTGTACTTACTATATGGCGCGTTGACAGATAAGGACACAGTGATAACCATTTGCATGCAACCCCATCCAGGTGTAAATTTGTGTACAGGGTGAGCAACCAATGTGTGATGCACCATATTAGTAGCTCAGTTTAGTGATGTAACCTTTTTTGGTCTCACCTTACTCATCTTGCTCTTACTGTCAGCAGTGAGAAAGGACATGTTGTTAATCTCATTCATCACAACAAAGTTCTGCTCTTCTCGCTTAAAATTCTGTGAAGGACAACATAAGAAGTGGAAGAATGGGGAAAAAATACATATGGTGAGGAAAATATGAGGACAGGAAGAAAAAAGATGTAGCCAAGTAGATAACACTTACGTGAGATTTAGACCAAAAGATGAATACTTCCCCCACCATCCTGAAAAGCTCCTCTGCATCAGGATCTGGAAAGGTCAGCCATCTCGCTCTAGGACCAGACATTTCAGATAACTTTCAGATAACTCCAAACCAAAAAAAAACATAAAGGCCATATGCATTAGCAAGCAAAACAGTCAATTTATATTATGCACTCCTGCAGACAGAAGACCCACAGCTCAGCACAGTCGGTTACCTGTTGTTGTCAATATATCTGATGAGTAGAGGATAGAGGGCGTAGAGGTCCCTGCAAAGTACAGCAAACTCATCACGAATGGTGCCTTCCTCCTCATTTCCCTCTGACTTGCCCTCTAGGCGAAGGTGTTCCTCCTCAGCAACCACCTTCCCAGTTCGCTTCTTCAGCTTCTCCATGGTGGGGATGAAGTGAGACTTGAGCATTTCTGGCTTGGCCCTGCTCACAATAGGCTGAGAGAAAACTGGTAGTGGGGGGGGGGGATAAAACAAACAAATTGGATGAAGAAGAACTGTGAAGGTGACATCTTGAACTGGCAGGAAAAATTAAGGACATATTACTTAAGAGACACCTCAAACTTCAGTACTGTGTTTAGGTTCAATATCACAAAAAATTTACAATGCATAATACACACACACACAGACACGCACGCACGCAAACTATGCTCATATTGTTCCCAGTTTTTTCCTCACCAGCCAATCTTTTCATCCAGGATGCCTCATCAATCCCCAGGTTGTTAACCACAATCTTCATAATGCTCCCCAGAAGTTGGTTCAGGTGTTCTGATGTGACTTCAGTACACAACTGGCCCTCTTGTTCTGGGAAATTCTCTATACCTCTCTCCCACCAGCGGGGCAGGTAGTTGCACAGCATAGGAAGGGTGACCTCAATAACATGGGGCATCTCTGTATAACGGGCACCCGATTCAGCAAGGTCCCCAATCTCCTTCATCAGGATATCCAGTTCAGGAATGTCTAGGCACAGTTCTTGGACTTGGCTTGGGAGACCCAGAACTGCACACAGACACAGATAAGGTGATACAGACCGGGTTTAAAAAAAAAAAAAAAAAAAAGACAAAAAGAAGATGGAGGGATACTCACTGGCTCTTTCTCTTGGTGTCTTTGTAGTGTAGACAGAGAATGTGTTGAATTCATTGAGATGAGGCTCCAAGAATGCAACAGGCATAGCAGCTGCCAGATGGGCCAAACACTCCCCCAGAGCTGGTCTTTGCCTATAGTAGCCACAAGACTTTCACCATCATATTTTGACAAACAAAATCAATAATCATTTCCTCAGATTTAACAGTCCACAGTTGCAAAAACAACATGGCTATGACCTACCGCTCAACGTGCAGATTCTTCACAGAGCCCAGGGAGTAGATGCTGCACATGATCCGGTAGCATGACATCTGCACGTCATCCACTGCAGATCACACAAGACAGAGGTGCATGTTAGCCCTAACAAAACAAAAATGTTTTTCATTCACAGACAAATTTTTCACTGGAAAGAACAGACTGCTTTAATTAATTCCTTCAAGACTGAAGGCTTCATGCTAAAAAGAAAAAACCTATTGCTGCTGACTCACAGATGACATCATCTCCAAACTGATGCTGGGCAACATGATCAAAAAGGGAAGTAAGCACAGGGAGGAGAGCAACAGTGGTGTAGCTGATGTTCTGAGAAACACCCTTCACCTGCCAACCAAAGACGAGAAAGTATTTTCACTGTATTTCTCCAGGAGCAGATGAATAGGGGCAGAAGGGAGGAGGGATCTGGTACTGTGAGAACCTCACCTGAGTCCGGGTTGACACCTTGCCTAATTTAAGGTTTTCCACCATTTTCTCTATGTCGTCTGCAGCACTCTCAAAAAAAGAACGCAGTCCAGCCTTAACAATCTCAGGGCCTGATTTCATCACTGTCCTGTGGCCAAGAAAAAGATGACAACAAAACAGTGCATTTTTGTCATATGCAATATATGACAAAATATTTTCTCATTTCATCCTGCTGTTTAAATTTAACAGTTTCATCCAAAGTGGCTTGCATTGTTAAGCTACATACAATGACTTTTACCCATTTACAGACCTGGTTCTTTTTTACTTTATAATTCATCAAAGGTACTACAGGAGGAAGAGGGATATAAACCTGGGTCCACTAAGTCCAAAGATAGCAGATCTATGCAGCTAACAACACTCCAATTAATGAATAATGTTCTAGATTGCATGTGCATGACAGTTAAAGTCTGGTACCTTGCATCCAGAGATCGAGCCAAAATGTGCAGACAGTTGACAATAGCAGAGGCATCCGTCCCTGTGCAAAACATATACTGTAGTACAGTTACCACAGTAGGAAGAGAGCAAACACCTGCACTGACACCAGTTAGTGCTGCTCTTAATTCACCATTAGAACTCTAAACTGACACCATAAAGAACTAGCATGACAATCACAGAAAACCAAGCTTTCTGATGGATAGGTGGCGCTGTGATGAATAAAATTATTGTTAAATTATTATCAGTATCTGTGGATTACAGACCAATACTAGTTATATGCAATGACAAATATTAATTCAAACTGCACTGATATACACAAAGATATAAGTGAAGGTAGTGCATAAAAAACAATGCTGCTTCAAGCAAGCCAGGCTGCACAGACAGCTGTGTGGCCACTGTGTCTTCTGTTAGATTTCCTAGCTTGGGAAATCTCCGGAAGCCCCAGACAGAAGTTAAGCAAATAATTTGTTTGCAGTGCAAACAGAACCACTCCACCCACAATGTCCCCCAAATTCTCATAACTCAGAATCTTTCAGTGACTTAATAACAAATCTTTGTGCCCCAGGGATAATTATATCTTTAGAACAAATTAATTAAATAAATGCATAAATAAGGAACTTTTGAGAAGGACTTTTAAGACATTTTTAGTTTTTATTAAATGCTTTTTAGTATAATTATTTCAAATTATCCGAGACAAGTTAAATTATTGATTCAATAAAGCATTTAAATGCATAGAAACAGACACAATGGATGGAGAAATAAGATGTCTTGGATAGCTAAGAAGTATCAGTATTTTTTCTTTTGGTTTTTCTATTTGAATCAATTAAAAAAGGCACAAACAAATATATGATCTTGATATGGCTATATATATATATATATATATATATATATATATATATATATATATAGGTACCAGTTATATATATATATAACTACATGAACTTTCCTTAGAGAAGCCATTATCTTGCCTTATTATAACACTGAAAAATTATGCTTACTGTCCTCTGGTGCACAGATTTGTGAGTGAGTGAAGTGTGGGCTTTTAAAGAGCTGGCTGTGTGGAGGTCTGCTGCTGCTCAGACACACAGACACAGAGGGAGTGCGGCAGGGCAAAGCCAAGCACAGCAAGGTCACTATAAAGTAAGACTAAGCAACAGAAAGACATGTACACATTAGAGGGTGGCAAAATTAAGAAAAGAAACCAAACCAACCAAAATGTATATTAGGACCAAATAAATACAAAGGGGAAAATAACAGCATAGAAAAAGGTGCAGAGGAACAGATGTAAAAGATGGAGGGGATAACAGGGAGCTGGCAGAACATCATGCAGGTTTCTTACCAAAGAGAAAAACTCTGTGTCTCACCAGAGCAGCCATTTTACAGAAGATACTAAAATAGGAGGAAAAAGTAGAGAAAAAGAAAAACAAAAGTAGAAGGTGGGGACAGAGAGAAATTGACATGAAGGGCAGGAGATGTGTTTATAACTGTAAACAAGTGGGGAGAAAGCAGGAGATGGAGACAGAGAGAAGGGCAAACTGCCAGAATGAAGGGTGGTGTTCATAAGCAGAAAGCTGTGGTGTCAGCACTGAAGCAGCTGAAAGTCATTAAGCATCTGAGCTACAGTATATTACAGTAGGTGTAAAAACAGTGCACTGCAACCAAATGTTCCTGAAGCTTACCTTATACCAACCCCCATGACAGCAGTATTTTTTGCTAATTTGTATTAAACACAAAAAACTGTAAAAAGTCTACATGCAGATTAGTCATTTTATAAGCAGAGTTCGGATTAGAAGTCCATTTGAAATTTTTGTTTGTAAATACAAAGTCACATTTACATAATAACACCAGACAAAATTAAAGTAAAAATTTTCCAATTTAGCAATTTATCTTATAAAAAACTAATGTACATCAACTTCTGGTACATTAGTCTTTGAACTTTCATTGTTAACCACACAATAAAACAGTAATACAACTGTCCCTCAGTTTTTCACATTAAAGTCTTAAAGCTACTACATACTAAAGAGAAATTTGTTTTTTTTTAGTAATTTTATTAACCTCAAGCACTATCAAATTTGCACATTAAATGACAAAAATATCCTCCACAAATTCCTATTAAATGCAGAATGCCAACTGTTACATCCCTTAAACATGCAACAGAACACAAGGCGTAAAGGCCGTGGATGCAAGTTTAATGAAAGCAATTCTAAACTCTTGTTTTAAATTCTGACTTTCTCTAAACTAAACTTGATGGAAGCAAACATGCAGGTTGTTTTTGCACCACAATAAATTTCAGAGAACTGCTACGCGAAGAACTTAAAAATTTAAATAAATTTCCTGGAACAATTTGTGACTTAAACATTTGTAAGACAAGAAGTAACTTTTTCACAGTTTATTTCACTGTGTAGTACCTGTATAGCAGACCAAAAGGTCTCAGTCTCAACCAAGGCCTTATCTTTGTACGCATACTGACTGAAGTTGTATTCTAACATGCTCACAAATTAAAAAAAAAAAAGACCTAAATCATCTTAAACATCATTTGGGCATCTTTCTTATTTTCCTGTTTAAACTATACATTAGTTAAGTGTTTCCTTTCATGTGACTGTTTTCCCCTTTTTAAAGAATTTTTTTTGGATGACATCACAAACACAAAATATTGTGCTTTTCCATTACAGACCCACAATGAAATCTGACTGTTGTGCTAAAAAGAAGCTAAGTAAGGGTTACTGTAATTCTATTTGGACAGCCATCAGTAACAACAAAAGAGATTGTTCTTGAGAACATAAAGATTAAAAAAAAATAAAGTGGAACCTGGGTGTAGACAGCAACACTTCTCATGTGGTAATAATCTACAGTCTGGTTTCATCAGTTACCTGGCAATCATCTCCTTCTCTTTATTGGATGAGACACCCCCACTGCCCAGCACTTTGGCAGGAGTGGAGAGGAAATACAGACAGTGATTCTTAAAATACTGGTTTATCAGTGGCAACAGGATCTGAAGCATAAACAAAAGAAATTTTTTATAATTATTAAAGCAATATGGGTTTTTTTTTATTACTTTTTTGACATTTAACAAAGATATGTTTTTAATGCATTACAATACTCTTTTCTTAATACTAATAAAATGTAATGACCATAAACAGCTATTATCAAGTGAACTGTTTCAAAAGCATAGAAATAAGTTGACAATTATAAATACATCACCTTGGCAAAGAATTTAATCTCTTGCTCATGTGGTGACTTCTCTACCCTCCCACTGCTCACCACAGCCTCTGCACGGGTGAATAAAATCTATTATCAGTTACTCATGCAATTCTAATGATAAGTCCGTATTACGCAACAGCAAAATAGATTACAAATTTGTAAGATCTCCAAGGTTACACCTTCATTTAGTTATTCAGCATTTTGTAATTAAAATTAAGATTATACTGTCAGGATTGTTAAAATAAATTATTTTTCAGGGGTTTTTATGGGTTATATTTTGGGTATTTTCTTTTTTCTCAAATGTCCTGTATCAGCAATTGTTTTAATAAAATTTAGGAACCTTTTTGCTTTGTCAGCTAAAAAAATGTATATTTTGGCTGCTCTGCATGAACTAATATATGAAATAGAAACAGAGAGGATGCATTGTACTCTTATGTGGCCTTTCCTATACCTATTTTCCTAAACCTATCCTGCTTTCCACCTAGCTTGCAGCCACTATCTGTCAATTACCTAAATGGGCAATGAATTCCTGGGCAATGTCCATCCACTTGAGCAGTTTCTGTAGAAAGCCATAGGCAAAACGTTTCTCAATGGAGGAAGTATCCAACTCCATGTCCTTCAGGCCTCTGAAAGAGAGATTGCTTACTGTGTTTCTGAAACTAAAGTCTCTGTTCTTGTCACAGATATAATAATAGATTTCACAGTTGATTAAACTAATGTTAATACCTGGTAACAGCATATCCATTGAGCTGCAGGAACTTTAGTAGCTCATGGGCTTTCTCCCTGTCCCGAGCCTTCTCTTTTGCAGTTAAAGTATCATAGGGTACCAGCAAAGGATGGGTTCCACCCCCTTTACAACATACAGAACAAGCAAAAAGTGGCTGAAGAACAAGTGTGCAGCCTGGAAAAATTCTGTGTCCATCGATTTATCCAGTACACAACCAACTGATTCAAGTTAAAAGCCCCTGTCCAAATTAGTCTAATAAAGCCCTTTCACCTTTGGCCTGTAGCTCCATCTTCTTCTTTCTCCCCCAAGTATTATGGTAATTCTCTGCCAGCTGCTCTGCCATAGCCTTCAGACAGAAGGTGACAAATAACATTTCAGTCTTTTACACACACACACACACACACACACACACACACACACACACACAAGGAACTGGATGTGATGGGTGCTCAGTGATAAAGAGCAACAATGTCCTTGACACACCCCTGTCCTGATTTACATTAACATTTTGCTTCATGGAACTGATATCCAGCATGTGCAGAATTGCTTTAATACTGTGGTAATTTTACTAACAACTCACTAGCAACTTACTGGTTAAAAAACGTTAAGTTTTTTCATACTTTTACTTCATGGCTGTGGATCGTGGTTGTTTGTTGTTATATAAACTTAATTTTCTTTCAGTGTATACTGCTATGCTACTGTCTTGTCTTGGTTTGCGTTTCTTCAGGATGTTCCAGAAGTTATGGGTCATGAAGGGCTTTTTTTCAAAGGGTTACAAGGATGTAAATAGGAAGGTCATATACTGGGGAACAGGTGTATTTGTCATTATAACACAACTGGTACCTGTAATTCCCTGGAGAGAGCCATTCCAGAAATGTCAATGGGCTGGGGATTATAGCCATGGCTGGGGTCATAGGTTGCCTGAAAGAGAGAGTTACATTCATAAAAAGTATTTAATGAATCTTTCAATTCCTACCTTTATCCCTGCCTTTTCACCTGTGCTGTCTGTGATATCTTGCGGATCTTCTTCTTCTCTGCTTTATCTTCCTCTCCATCTCTGGCTTTATCCAAGGTCCACTCCCATGCTATCATTGCCTTGATGGACTCCTTTATAGGCCAGCGGTAGATCTCCTTGTCCTGAGGATTTGAGAGGGACATTAACCATTTCAAATACAAACCTTGTTTGTATAAAAATTGTGTGCTTGTCATTACTATTGACTTAATTCATTCATTCACATTAATTGTTGTGCAGATTTCTTCTAATTTGACAGTCATAGAATTATATTAGTTACACGGTACCTTCAAGATAAAATGATAAAGATGATGCCAAAATACTGAGTGAACTGAAAACTGATAGTATTACAAACCTTCTCAGAAAAGGTCTTGTATGGTCTGAGCATGGGGTGAGTCTTTGCATTCTCATCTAGGATCTCTCCATATGTCCAGTTATTCTGAATCTGAAAGCAAAGAGAAAAACTTTGATAAACTTTTCTGTATATATTTTTGGATTTACTTCATTGTGCAGAAATATTAAATGTAGCCAAAAAAGCATTTTAAACTATTATTATTTTTAAATATATTCTAGAACTTAAAAAAAAAAAAAAAAAAAAAAAAAAAAAACACTCCATAAGTTTTTAACATATACAGAGACATTAGGTCACTGTGACAGCACTGACCTTTTCAAAAGCCCACTTGTCATGAGTATATTCGGCATATTTGTTGATGAAGCCATCCAGTTTCTCAGGGATGATGGTACTATAATTAAATGGAAAAATTGTGAAACTACTTGAGGCAGTAAAAAAAAAAAAAAAAAAAAGACATCATACTTTGTTTCTGCACTATAGCCATTCTTCTCTGTCCAGATTTTTTTAAATTTTTTTTATTTGTCTATATATTCTTCGGCACTTTACTTTTCATATATTCATTTCATTTATTAACATATACAGTAACTATTTTGTCGGACCATAAAACTTACTTCACAAACTTACTTTGTAGTTTCTACAGGCTTAGGATCAAAATTCCCTTCGGCATCTACAGAGGCCTTCTTCTCGGTCTTAGAGGAGTAGCTGGCATCTACATAATCTGGGGGAATAGCCCCCGCAATGGCACAGATACACGGCATAGCAATCTTAAACAACTCTGGATCAAACTTCTGCAAGAAAAAAAATGAAAAAAGTGGAATTCAGTTCCACAGCCTTTTTTGCCATGTGGATAACAACACACAAAGTTAGAAAAAAATAAAACCTTGTGGGCCAGGGACTCAAAAATTCCCCAGAATAGTTTCCGGGTGAGATGAAGCTCCTCCTCCGAAGAGACCCCAAAATTGGCCCAACCATTGGGCAAGCAGTAGTACTTCCAGCAACGCTCATAGTGATTAGTCAACAGCTGCAACAAAAGAAGAATAATGTGACTTTTACTAATAACTTACACAGCTTTCTGGTCACTGAAGTACTACTTTCTTGAAAAATATGAATACATATGAATTGATAAAACAGAGAGAATTGCTCTTCCTCTGTGTAAATTATGAAAACAGACAAATTTTACTGATTTGAAAGGAAGTTCCACAATTAAGTTAAGGCACGTACTTTAAGTGGCATCTTGGCATATTCATTGAGAATGGGCACATCAAACACCAGCCTTCTCAGTAAGTGCTGAAGCATGGAAGGTCGCAGGTATCTAACAAACAAACAAACAAACAAACAAACAAACAAACACACACACACACTTAACTCAAGACTACCAAGACATACTGAAGGATCTTTTTTAAATCACGTTCTCTGCTGTACTGAACTGATCCAGGAAAAATGACCAAACTGTATAAATGGGTAAATTATTGCAAGTAGATTAACATTATTGCTTTTGAAAGCAGCATCAGCTCAATAAATGCAAATAGAACAGAAATTATGAAATACTGACATAGAGACAGAAGAGAGAAAAGTCCATCAAAGGGACAATTTAATAATAAAAAAAAAACTATTTTTCAGAGAAAGAGCAAGGAAAGGCTCTTAATAGAGGGGAATCAGCACTTACTTGCAAAGAGACATGAGACACTCCTCAATGACATCTCTCTGAGCTTTGGTGAGTGAACGACCACGTGACAGTCGGTAGATGGTATGCAGCATGGAGTCAATCATGATGGCGCGGTGGTCAGTACCCGCAAAAAGTGGGGCACATTTGGTAATAAGGGGCAACACAGCCTGACACAAATAGCGATTTAGGGCCAGAGCCATTTCTGTGGTGCTGAATGCAGCCTGATAAAGGGAGATACATATGCCATTACTAGAACATCATAAATTGACAACTAACTGCTGTGTGGTAAGATGTAGTAAAAACAATGATAGAATTGTGAGTTTTGGAGACAATCGCAATCACTCACTGTATCAAGAGAGGCAGCTGCTCTCATGTCTGGCAGGAAGCCCACTTCCAACACATGCAGTAGGAAGTCCTGGTTGTCAATGCCATACACTCTGTCCAGGAATAGTACCATAGGAGCCTTATGATCAGGAACAAAACTGGCTGACATCTTTGGTTCAATGACACTGCCATCTGAAGAAAATAAAAAGGGACTAAATGAACAAAGACATGAAAAGGCTGAAACTGACATGTAATGGTAGTTTTGTAGGAAAACTTTAAGCAGTAGCCTAATACACTGAGTCCTCCGCTTATGAACACAACTGCCATCAAAAGCCTGGCTGTAATTCACTATTGCTGTGTGAAGAACTTATACTGGAAACAAAGGGCATGAGTCAGGGAAATCAATAAATTGGATGTCAGCGCATTGCCGGACTTTTAATTTATTTTACCATCTGAAAATAAAAGTGAAAAGGACTTCGAACTGTGTATAAAATCCTTTGTCCTTTTTCTGCCTTTATCTTTCTCACCTTTTCCAAAGGCTGGGATTTGGACAGGCAAACTGATAACACCCACCAGGTCTTCAATTTGCACCAGTGACCTCAGGATAGCCCTGATCCGTAGAGCCTCACCCTTGCCAGCCTGGATTAACTGTGGGGTAAAAAGACACAAAGGGTGAAATCACAGCTGTTCTGAGAAAATCCATCTTTACTTCATCTACTTTTGACCTCCAAATGTTATGTACTGTTCTATGTTTGTCAGTGACAGTGGTTGTACAACAGATATGGGAAGTTCAATAAATAAATAATTTTTTAAAAAGAATTTACTCACATGCATCTCAGGAGCACAGCGACCCAGCAGATCGATGAGGGCAGAGTAAAAAGATATGATGGCATTCCCAAGATGCACCCTGTTCTCCTCTTGTTGCTCCTCACCACCAAACCTACCAACCATAGTCAAAAATGATTAAATTGATAAATTTAAGGTAAGAAAGAGTGCATAAAATTCTATAACCTAATTACTTATGTTGTAAACACTTAACATATATTGTGAAAAATAATTATTTTTTGATTTATTATAAACAGACTTCTGGTTTCAGTTGTGTTCAAAAGTTGAGGAACCACTACGTTTAAATTATCCAATACATTTATATACTATTTCTTTACATTCTATAGCTCTCAGAAAACAAAAGAGCCCTCTTTGCACTATTCATACTTGCTCTTACATGGGAAAGCGTCTATCTTTCTTAACAGTAGGTCCATCTCTAGCTGGATCTTCTGATATTTTTATAGCCTCTTCAATGGCAGCTAGTAAGCCATTGCCACCCTCGCCTCTAAGGGCTGGACCAAAGCATTCAGGTCTCCGAATCAAGAGACGCACAACCACATTGGCATTTTCCTCCACACTTTCACCTGGAGGGGAAAAGAGAGCCATGTAAAAAAAAAAAAATATATATATATATATATATATATATATATATTCATTGAGCAGGTGCCTTTCTCCATAAAAACATAAAACTCAGCATAAACAGCAATGCATCAACAACTGGCATAGTTTCTGGTATCTGTCAAAACTCAATTCAGAAACAGGGAGTTAGACATAACACACAATAAATTGTGTTGCTACTTTTTTCCTGTTGACTGGACTATGATTAGTGTGTCATTCTCTACAGCATCCACCTGTTTAATAGCACTAAAAATCTTATGTACCAGATGCAACCACTTTAAGGGCAATGCTGTCCAGTGATACACTGTATAATGTATTATTACTGTTTACACTTTTGACCCAGGTAGCATCAAACCAAATGCAGAAGCACAGCTCTTTATATGACCAAGTAGGGTACATAAAGCAACAAATTATTGGAGCTATGTGTAAATATATATACAAACACATACCATTGACAAAGACAGCAAACCGGAGGAAGTCAAGGTATCTCTCTCCACCACATGGGTTCCAGCCAATGTCAGGGTAGCCCTTAGACAAGAGCATGGGGCAACTTTGTAGCCCACAACCTGCTAGGTACTTCACCACCTAAGAGAGAAAAAAAGGGGGTACACAAAGAGCTTATAGTGTGTTCTTTTAGAGACCATGCAGTCAAGATGTCTGTACTAAAAATTGGTGTATTTCTAAGACCTTCTCTAAGTCTTGTTCCTGCAGGGCCAGGGCAAGTTCATTGTTGTCAATGCATGATGCCGCTGCTACATCAAGAGGAGTTGATCCTCTCATGCCTGAAAAGTATATTCAGGATCTCCATATTAGTACTTCTAGTACAGTACTGCATAGATTATTGGCAAAATTACTGAATTATATACAGTATGTCAGCATCTCTCACCAAGACCAATGCCACTGTTCTGAAGCAAGTAACAAAGGTGGTCAAACATGGATCGCTGGTTCTGCCTGCTGATTCGGCAAAAATAACAGAGGAAACGGCAGCAATTGGTCACCACCCGTGGAAATCTAATTTCCTGCATGAAGATGGGGATAGATGGGATGGGATCAATCAGCTCAAAAATTATATTACAACAGTATGCATTAACTGGGAACATTTTAATAAAACTCATTTCATTTCCCAATCATGCTGGCTCCTTCTATTATAAAGACTTACTTATACTTATATAACTTATAATATGCTTATACTTATAAGACTTATATCCCCATTTGTGTTCATAACTTCAGGAGTCAGTGCAGTTGACTAATTTCAAATAATTGAAAATGATAGAAAGTACCTTGGAATCTCCACCTCCCAGCACATTCACCATGACCTCCATGACTGTTTCATGCATTCCCAGTGCACGCATTAGGTTTGGATGCTGGTAAAAGACCTTGTTGTTCATGATGTTACTGAAAGAGGATCGACACATGAAATTATTATAAATAATTACGTTTATTATTCCACTGTCCCTTTTATCCACTTAAAGTTTTAGCTATTGACTCTCCTTTTGTAACAGTTTTCTATGATATAGAGAGGCTGTAACTCACCCAATGCTCTGGATCATGAGCCTCTCTTCCTCAGGTCCCATCTGGACAATAAGAAGCGACCGGATCTGCCCTAAACACTCGAGCAGCTCCATGGTGTCCTGCACAGACACAGCGTTGATGGTGTAGGCCTTGGGCAGGGCACGGATGAGCTCCCCCAAGCCATCATACTGGCGGTGCAGCAGGCTGAACATGAGTCGAACCAACTCTGGGTTCTGGATGAATGATTCCTGGGCCCAGTGAATCATGGTGTGGGAGATAAGCTCTTGTAGAGTGCCTTGGAGAAGGAAACAGCAGCAAATAGAGAAACACATTACTACCACAGGAGTTGCTAATAGCTTCATTTAATGCCTTTTGCTTTTGGTTATTATAGGTGGGTATCAGTACTTGCTATATCCACTTTACATTCAGTTATTAACAAAGGTCAATCAAAGAAAATGCTGCTACTTGTCAAATTTCAGTTATTACAGCGATATCGTTGTAGGGTGCAAAGCAGTCTCACTGGGTTTGGTCTCTTCTTCAGGTTCTGGCTCCTCCTCGTTCTTCTTCCCACGAATATTCTTGATCTTCTCCACCAAGCTAAGGAGTCGTCCTCGTATAGATGTGTCCACCTCTTCCTCATCCTCCTCTTCTTCAATGTGGACACCTGAGGAAGAGAAAGGAAGCGATTCTATATATCACTGATTGTTTTATAAGTTTGCTTATCAATTCCTCCAGAAAATCAACATCTATGCTCAGTGTATTTGCATTAAATATGGTGTAGAAAGGGGGACTGACCACAATGAGCCAGCAGGTCATTGTGAAATGTTTGTAGAGATTCTCGGACTTCCTCAGGGACAGAACACTCTTCATCTTCGGAACAATTTTTGAAGTTCAGAAGCATGTTGATCTGCACAACATTGGACAAACATCATACATATTTTCACCTTATTTTCTCAACTGCATTGTTCTTTAGTAAGTCCCAGAAAAAGTACAACTTTCACAAATGCAGTGTATTTAAAATAGAATACTGCAAACATACAAAAATGCTGTTGCACTATACAATAACCCAGTTGTACTTAAAAATTGTAATAACTTCCATAAGCTATTTTGTGGTACAGGACCCCTTAATATCAGGACTGACTATACTTAGATGGTATGATGCTCCCAGGAAGACACGGATATAAAGCTAGGAGGAGGGTACGCATGAATGTGATATTTACACAGGCATACACTGTGTGTAAAATGCAACAGATTTTATGCAACTGGGTACTATATAAAAATACATTTCTTTAACTAAGAATTGGGTTTGACATAAATGGGGGTGTAAATTAATACTGTGTTGACATATGCTACATAGCAAGTGCATGTGTGATGGGCACCTGCTCTTGTGGGGGAGAGCGGAACTCGCGGGTTTTACGGGCCGTCTCTGCAGCAGTCATGGTGAAAGCCTGCATGAGCTCATTGTAGCGCTTGCGCTGGTTATCCTGCACTTGGTTGACAAACTTGTCTGAAAAGGCAATGATAGCTTCAACTCTGTGGCGCAGCTCGCAGTCACAGAAGTACTGCAGGAGAGTACACATCTGAGGGAAAGGGATAAACGGTCAAGATGGTCTCAAAAAACAATATCAGAATAAAAGCAAAGGTACAGTACTAACACAGGAAAAAAGGGGTTCTACTAAAGAAAAAGAAACATAGCTCCATATCTGAATGCCTTTTCATTTGATTGTGTAACATATAAGGGAATCACCTGCAATTTAACAGACTCAGGAAGCTTCATCTGGAGCAATCCTTCTTCCAGGCCTTCCTTCTCCTCCTTTGGTTCTGTCCCAACCTCATTGGCCTGCTTCTCCTTTTCAGTTTCATCTGCTCCTTTCTCTCCATCTACTTTTTCTCCTTTACTCTTGTCCTCTTCCTCAACTTCCAGATGTTCCTCGCCTGACTCCCCGGCCAAGTCCAGCAGTTCCTCTTCTTCCCCCATTCCTTCATCTTCCAATTCTCCATCACTCCTCTCCTCAAGGCCCTCTTCTTCCTCCTTTGTTTCACTGCCTTTTTCCTTAGCAATGGACTTGTGCTCCTCTTCAGCTTTGCCTCCACATTCCTCCTCTACAGGTATTTTTTCCCCAGAGAAGACATTTGGCTCAATCATCTTGAGGATGTGTTTGACATCTTCATCATTGAAAATGCCCATGATCAGCAGTGTGCTGATGAGCTTGAGGATGGGCACAAAGTGGAACTCAACACTGCCTCCTACAGGATCGCGCATTGCTTGGCCACCATCCTGAACAGCTTCTGTCAACATGTTGAGAGCCTTAGTCTTCAAGATCTACAAGTGAACAGAAAAACATCAAGGCCAGCTGTTCACACAGACGATCATTAACATCCCATATTTCTCACTGTGCCCACTTACCTCTAAGGGAATGGTGGGGCTGAGGGTATAGAGATCCAGGTCAGTGCCCACAAACCCCGTTGGAGAGAAGTGCAGCTTAGGGCGCAGACATGTAGTAAGGCCCACACCCGGCAGGGCATGAGCCTTTTCAGCATCTGAATACAGGGTGATTGTTCGTGTCTCCTCTGTCATGGGCACTATAAATTCTTTGTTGGTCATGAGGCGGGCTCGCTTTGCAGACTCAAGGTGCATGCTAATGAGGAGATCATAGAAGCCACTCCGCATTGGACCTGGCAAGTAGGTATTCTCTATAGCATAGAAGAGCTGGGACTCATCCACATGGCTGCAAAGGGCATGTGCAACTCGATTGTTCCCCAGGGCACATACCGCACAGTAGAGCTTGAGTGTGTGGTAGTGGAACTTCAGCATGTCTAAACGCTCTGACAGCTCCAGAATATCAATACACCTGGACAGGGAGACCAGGCACTCAATGAAATAAATTCTTTTTTAACTAAAATCTATGTAAAGAGCTTCCCAAAATGAACAACATGGATGAAGGTGTCTGATGTTAAAAGAGCTGAAACACCCAATGACCCCAAGTTACAATACTCATAATGCATCAAGTGGCTTCATAAGCTTTTTGTACCAAGTTAAAAGAAAAGCACTAGCTGAATAAATACAGAAAATCACAAAAGTTAAATTCCAGTTTCTTACTAAATTTGCAACAGCTGATACAAGAGACAGTTGTGAAGAGTAAAAGTTCAGAAGTTGTTAGTCTTAGAGTGTGTTCAGCCTTTTTCTAACCTATTCTCCTCTGGGATGTGGAGTGCCATCATGGTGAGGGGCTCACTGCACTCCACCATCCAACCATGCCGTTCGCTCACTCTGCCTGTATGTGGTGCTAGAAAATGGTTGGGCATTCGGCTCCAGACCACTGGAGTCAGCATCTGAACATCCAGCCGAGGAGGGCACTGTGGAACTGGGTTCTTGCGCTCACTGTGGAACATTGCTGCTGAGATAGGCATAATGTTCTGCAAACAGGCAGAGGGAGAAGGAAAAAAGGTGGCACATTCTAAATAAAATGATTTTTTAATAATCTGCTTTCAGTTTCACGGCTTTAACAAACTACTTTTTCTATTTTTATATTTTTGGAATTTTCTTGCCAAGTACCAGCACTTTAAAAATGCAAAAATCTAGTCAAAAACCTTCCCAGAAAAGCAGAGGCTGTTATAGCAGGAAAGGGGAAACAACTCCATAGTAATAGCCCATGGGTTTGGAATGGGATGTTCAACAAGCACATATGGGTGTCCACAAGAACAGGCCATAAGTAGAGTAAAAGAAAACACCAAGGACTTCATAGACAGCAGTATCATTTTCTCAAATCCAGACCTTCAGCTTGCCCAGTTCCACTTGCAGCATGTTCTGAGAGGAAGGTAGAACAAACACAGCTGGGAACATCTTGGTGTTTGGCTCCACCTGGAAAAAGATATAAATTACACATTGCTGCCTCTCCTAAACCTAAGATTAGCCAAGTGAATTAGCACAGGATTCTCACCTGATAGAAGGTGTTGATCTCTTTCCCATTGGCTGTAAAAGTCATAAGACCTGTATCCAGGTCCACCAGACAGCCAATCAGAAGGTCTTCCTGAGTTATTCGGGTTTGCTGAGAGCTGTTGCTAAACTCCCCTCCCGAAACCATATAGCAGTTACTGCGCTTCATGCTGAGAGAAAAAAAAAAGAACATACAAAGACCAACATTTAAACTTCACATTCCACTGTGTTTGCTGTGGAATTTTATGCTTGAATTTACCTGTCATGGATATTTCCTTTGTCATCCCCAACTGTGACAGTCACATTGCGCACTTTGGAGAGGTCAAAATGAAGGTCATACTGATGGTAGTCAGGTGTGACCCAGCCTACCCACACACCACTGGGCTCCTGTCCCGCAAAGATACGCACTGCATAATAATACTGTATCAAAAAAAGAACAAAAGAGTACAGTTAGATAAACTCAATCCAAAGTCTTCTATATGAAACATTTTTTTTTAAATATATGAAGTGAATAAGGGAAAATGTTTTGTACATTCTTTATGTACAGGAGGGCCATATAGACAAATTCCTGCATAGGGTAACAGTTTTACTTTAGTTTAAGTGTGATACACATGGGATCAGTTCAAATTCCAACCGTGGTGGTACTGAGAATGATGTCCATGTCATCTCGGTCATCTGGGACAACATCCTCCACCAGCCGGGGAATGGTGGGAACCACAGGAGGAGGAGTGATGAAAGCAGCCTTCTTGGCTTTGAAGAGGAACCTGAAACATTTATAGTTAGACTTATTTACATGCTTTTATCATGAACATTGTAAAACTCAAAGTAAACAAAAATACATTTCACAACAGACAAAAAGCTTTAGAAAAGACAGGCAGTTTTTGAAGGCTACACAGTTTGTTCAACACCAAAAAGAATAAGAACAAAGCCAAAACGACAAATTTTACTTTAATGTTCTATAATGCGCACCCTCTCTTCTTGCTCTTCTCAGTAGAAGCATCTTTTTCATTCTCTCCTCCTTTAACACCTGGGATTTCCTTAGGCACAGACGTCTCCTTCTCCTTCTCTTCCTGCTCCTTCCGAGTGGCTGACTTCCTGAGTACCTCGAATTCTGAATTGGGGTCCACCTCAAGCACCTCATCTTCTGGTATCGTGAGGGTGCGGGTGAGCAGCGTGGTCCCGGCTGGCACCTTAAAGGTCTCATGAAACTGCACTGGCATGCTGAGCCTCAGGAACAGGAGGTCTGTATTTGCATTCTGAGATCCAAAAGTCTTGTGGGTCAATTTCAGGCAAGGGGCGCTGTCTACTGTTCCGTCAACACGAGATAGCTAGTTTGTGAGAGGGAAACAAAACAGAGATTAAAAAGGGGAAAAACTGGTAAAACTTACATATGTGCACTTATAAATACTTTTAAAAGATTGTGGCTAAACTAATTATTATCCACACTTGCTTTTAAATAAATGCATTTTAATAAAAGCCCTCTTTTTAGGAATAACAAATTTGGGTTTTGCTATACCTCTATATGTTGGTGATCAGTTGGTACTGGGATGAACTGGGGAAGGCTCTTGCTGAACCACATGGTGATGTCTCTCTTCATGTTGATTGCAAAAGGCTCAAAGCCTTCCTGGAGGCCACAAATGGTGAAGTAGCGAAGACTACTGACGTTCTGTCCTAAGTTGATGCGGCCAACCTGAGACAGACCCAAGCTGCACACTGGGATAAAGCCTGGGGAAGGAGGAAGAAAAAGGCTCAGTTAAAGAGTAGGTATAAACATGTGGAGCACAAACAATAGTGAGCAGACAATGCTCCAAATCTTTTTTTTTATTAGAGCTTAAAAACAGAAATAGTATAGTGAGTACAAGTTTACATCTTGGTGGAGTTGGCCCATAACAAACCCAACATTTACTCATAACCACACCAAACTTTTAAAATTTCAAATCAAAACACTAATAACAAAAATACTATAAGAATACACGAATATATTTGGATAAACTCTTTGTACGGACACTAATGCAAACAGATACGAAGAGAAAGAAGAAGTAGAATAATTGTAAAAACAGTACAGAAGATACAGTTAATAGAGGCCATATAAGATGGTAGCTGCAAAACTACAGGAAAACAAATACATATAATAATAATAATTATTATTATTATTATTGTTATTATTATGTTAGCTATTTATGCTTTCCCTTCCTTGTGTCCTACTCATACATTTCTATGTCTAATTATTTTACCTTCCCCAATCTCAATATCCTTGAAGGCCATCTCTGAGCCCAAATCACTGATAAGCATTTCTCCATTCAGGGTGAACATGATGTTCTGTTCAGTCAAGTCAATCATACAACCAACTACATCCCCTGGCTGCCAAATGCGGCCAAAGGGCTCACTGCCGACATGCCAGCGCTGAGCCTGATGGGAATAGAGACAAAATGATAGAAGTCTGTACCTTATTCATTATTGTAAAAAAATAAACTTACAAAAACATGCAGATGACATACAAATAAACTTCACTGGGTAGTAATTGTAAACAAAAATATACAAGTAGATGTTAAAGATGCTTACCTTAAAACCATTGAAAACATAGGCTAAGTCATCTATGCCGAGTTCTGTGTCAGCTCTGACATTGGGACGGGCCCACCCAACTCTCATTTCCCCCACTGTCACTGCCTCAAACTCAAAGTACCACTTTCCCTGGGTAACAGCATAGGTCTTCTCAGCACGGAACACACGTATCTTGTCAGCCCGCGTGCCACCAGCACCATGACCACCTGTGAAATGGAGAGAAAAGAGAAAACTAAGAACCAAACACTCATGCAACAAAATACTGCATCCTCTCTTCCAGTGACAGGCTTGTAGGAGCAGTACTGGATGGAGATTTACTCTGGATTAGATTTACGTAAAGGTGATGTGGGAAAAGTTCTTCATGGTTCCTACTTTCTGCCACACTGAGTCGCTTCCGTTGAAGACCATCAGTTAAGGTAAATCACAACTGATACGGCATTCAACACTCTCTCCATGCTACTATTGTTTTTACTTACTCTGTGCAATTGTTATTAATTTTTAGCAGAAACTTTTAAGTAATTCATTGTACAATCGTGAGTTATTTATAATTTTTTGGGTTTATGCAGTTAGGTAATTTAGGGTAAGTATCTTTTTCAGAAGTACTACAGCAGGAGTAAGTCCTTATAAAAACTATAAACAAGTAACTACTTAAAGCCATGAATACCCTTATTCTACTGTAAATAAATCCTCACTATTACAATCAAATGAAGATGATCTAGTATCAAATATTTGTAACCGTATACAGCTCCTCTAGCAGCATGATGTATAAATACATTATCATGTGAAAGAAATAGGCAGTCATATGAGTTTTATCTTGTTATACCATAAATATCTGTTGGTCAAATAATCAAAATGTTTCTAAGGTGTACCATTTCACATCTTGCACACCCTGAACAGACTCCATAAGAAAGTATATTACTTTTACCCCCTCACAAAGGGAATTTGCCTAACAGGGTGATATAATGTGAGGAATATGTGTAAATGAAAGACACAGACAGAAAGACTCACTGCTCTCCTGGTCTGGTGGCTCAATGTTGTATCCGTAGCCAATGAGCGTGCGCACAGCAGCACACACCGTGTCCCGGTTACTCTTCTTGGTCTTCTCGTCCAGCAGATTGTAAGGCACAAGGCGTGGGTTGCGTTTGTTGGCAATGTCCTGAATGAAAGCCAAACAACTCCAGATTAAGTAAATAAAATACAAAAACTACTCAGGCAAAAAAAAAAAAAAAAAAAAGCAACTGGCACCTGTACAATACTGTAGGTCCAGCCCTGCCGCACACGGTCCCGTGCCCACACATTGTGCCCATTTTCTGCCAGCCTCTCCACAAGAGTGTTCTGATTGGGTGTTAGCTTGACATGGTTTAAATCCAGCGGGGCAGGTTTATAGCCATTGCTCATCATATAGCTGTAAAGAAATCAGTGGTGGCATGTCAGTAGATGGTGCAACAAAAGCCATAAAACACAAACAATTGGTCCAATGGTATGTGTTCTGATTCAACATTCCAGCACATTGCAGAAGACAAAGGGTTACTAATAGAAAACAAGTGTATTAATATTCGAGTTCAATTTAGTCTTAGAGTTGCCTGCAAGCCAATGGTTTGATAAAGTATAACAGACGTTTTGGGAAGTTTGATCCTCTTCAGGTTCTCCTCAGCCTTCTCATCCCCCATGCCTACATGACAGCCCAGTGCCAGCAGAGTCCTACAAGACATGAAAGTGCATCAGGTAAAAGAGAAGCACAGGTACAAGGTCAGACTAAGGAAACAAGAGGAGGCACACACTTACTTCAGAGTCTCTCCAGACATTTGCAGGTTGTAGTTTTTCTCTGGTTCTGGAAGGCTATGGAAGTCCACCAAGCAGGGGTGTAGCTTCTTGTTGTCATCTCGAAACTGAGCGCAACCAGGGAAGGTGAAGGATATAACGGTCATATGCATTTTTTCCATGGATGTTGAAAAAATATATATTAATTGCAGACAACACAATAAGTCACATGATCCTTGTACTATAAACGGTTTTGAGGAAACTGATGGGCAAGAAATGTTCTGTGATTCATATGGTGAGGACATGGAGGGTCTCAACCATTGTTTAACTGACTATATTAATCTCCACAGTGTGTTGCTTCCCTATCAACAAACCATGGATCACAAAATACTTGAAGGGCCTTCACTGTATTAAAGAACATTTGCGTCCAGTTTCTGCCGAAGGTGCAGACACGGAGGTGTTCCAATGACAAGTAGCTTGAGGTCAACATCAACAACAAACTGCACTGTTCTCACAACATATAGACTGCATAAGAGAAGGCAGAGCAGGCTTTACTTTCATAGATAGCAGAGATCTTTCAACATGGACACCAACACCTTCCACATGTTCTACCAGACTGAAGTCACCAGTGTGATCTTTGATGCTACTGTATGGTGTGCTGAGGGAAACATCTCATGTCTGGTGAAAAGCACAGACTTAGCAAAATAGCCAAGAAATCAGATAAGTGTTTGTCATTGGTTATATCCTTCATTTGGTGGAGGCTGTGGCAGAGGCCAGGATGAAGGAAGAAACTGCAGGGATCCATAAAGTCTCATCCTATCCTATCAGCTGTTATCATTGACCTATATGACCACCACTGTTAACTCTACTGCACCAATGGCCATGGAGGAGACACTCACTGGTCCATAGGTCCATCCCTGTTCAATACGAGTCACAGCCCATAGTTCATGGCTGTTCTCTGCCAGCTTCTCCCTAATGCGTTCCAAGTGAAGGGGTAGTACAATCTGCAGGAATAATACAAGGGTTAGTTGAGAATAGTATACAGCGTAATGTCTGGAGGAGCACATGAGCCATACCTGTACAGTGTCCACAGGACAAGGTGTAAAGGCAGTGTGGGAGAGTGACTGTGTGGGCCCCAGCAGGTTGCGGACACCACCAAAGTCTTGCTTGTATTCCTTGATGGGCTCAATGCGTAACCTTTCCTTTGGAAGCACAGCCTCATAGCAAGGGGCATAACCAGGTGGAGGGAAGAATTTGAAGTCTCCATGTCTCCCACCCAGGAGGAAACGTACCCTAAGCATGGATAACAGGATCATTTTGCACAACACAATATTCCAGTCAATGTTACTTCTTTAATGTTAAACCTAGCAAGATGTGTATACATTCATAGGTTCTTGGTTTTGACTTTGATTTGGTGGACTGAACTTCCTCTGTCCTACAGGACTGCTGACTCCCTTTCAACATTAAAGGGTCACATAATGCATATTTTTCAGACCCATTTCAGTCCTAATCCAATAACTGCTTCATAAACTTGCATTACATTATCTACCACAACCATCTTTGAATTGCTGACTAATTCTATAGGCAGCTCCCTGTGTTCTGTAATTTGCAAACTCATTGTCATCTGCATCTGTAACTCTTCAACTGCTCTGAACTTCTTTTTTTTTTTATACTCTGAGCTGCATGTTGCTTTAAAAAAGTTTCTGTTGAGTGAATAACTGTAAATGCAGTGTTGGTTCTCTACCTTGTGTAAGCACTCACCTGATACCTGCTGAAAAACTGACAACTGGAAAAAAGAGACCGTCTAGGTTGAAGTTCTCAAACATGCCCTGCACTGGGTGACCATTGATGCGGAAGGAAATGCTGGGCACACTAAGATCCAGACAGCAGCTAACCACATCATCTGCTGCCAGGATATGCTGGTTGGGTGAGGCCACCTGTCTTGGCACACGCCCTAAACAGATGGAGGAAATTCAATCCATGGGCAGAGCTTCAGAATAATAAATAAATGCATGGGTATTTCACAACTTTTTGAAACCCAACCCACCTGACCACAGGTGTAGCCCATCAAAGCCATAGGAATAGAGATCATCCCCTACACCATTGCCTCCCCAACCCTCTCCACCTCCTGGATACGGGCTGTAACCTTCAGTCAGAGCCCAGCCCACACGCAAGTGAACTGCATGAGGTGTCAAGAAAGGCTCCACATGGTCTACTATCAATTCATAATACCATTTTTTATACTGTGTAGAGCCCTCACATGTACCCAAGAAGATGTTGGGCCTCATACTGGAGAAACAGAAACAATGAAAGAAAGGAAAGAATTTTTTTTTAAAAATCAGTGAACAGATCCCCTTTTGAGCAGTCAATTTATAAAAACAACCTAAAGTTAATGGAGCTATGAATAATATCGCATGTACAGCTGAGTCCATTTTAATAGACAGCTTTGGGACCAGACCTACAGCATTTAGTCATGCAATGTAACTTTAATTGTAACTGTGTTTTACATGCTAGAAATAACCATGTTAGGTTTTAAGTGCTATTATTTATGTATAGCACTGTATTATTTATATACAAGTAGTAGCCTTCAGTAGTGTTTAGATTTTGCCATTTGTTCAAAGAGTTTGCTATATAGTGCTGTGTACCACTTTTTCATCTAAGTTCAATGACCTAGTTTTACAGTTCAAATAAAAATTCTGAGGAGGTGCAGCCTCCATAAATCAGTGTAGGACATCCACTGCTTGTAGCTCAGCTGCTAGCGAAGGGGGGAAGAGGAGTATCGCTTTAACAAGAAAGCATGAACTGATGTGCAACAATTAGTCTCATCAGACCACAGTTTCTACCCAGTTTACAGACTTTAATGAATTGGCTATCACCTGAATGATAACTATTGTGTATCCACTTCATCAATACACAGGAATATGTATGAACTCACTAAAGCAAATTACCCACTTAAATGAACTTGACTGTATATATTAAGAATAAAATTTTAATCAGTTTTACAATCAACTCTTACTGGACTGACATCTAACCTTGTCACATAGTTGATGATGTTAGTCTGCAGTAAGAGGTCACGGCCTGGAAGCAGATTCTCTGTGATGAGGTTCTGATTGGATCTCACAGCAACCCCATTACACACACACAGAGAACAAAGCACATCAAGCACCTGGGGGAAAAGAATGGAGAGAAACAGGTGATGTTTAGGAAAAAAATCATGACCATGTGTTTCAGCATGTCTTTAGATGTATATGTATCACTTGCTGACCTTGTGATTACGTCCATGCTTGTCCAAGAGGGAAATGATAGATTTGATGTGGTTCTCTTGAATAATATTGAGGACCTCTGGGCTTTCAATTAAAACACAGTACAACACTTCCAAAATACCTGCAGAAAAATGGTATAAGATGCATAAGATGACAGTACATGAAGTGTTCATGAAATGGTTTTGTACAAGGAAAAAACTGGGTGTGATTTTTACCTGAAGAGGCCTCTAGACGATCCAGTTTGCTAACTAGCCAGTCCAGATTATCACAGAACAGAGCACAGTTGGCACGATTTCCTCGAATAAGAGATGCTTTAGAATTAAAGAGACAATGCTTAACATTAAAATGTGACAAGACTTAAATGGTATCTCAGAAAGCTAAAAGAATAATTAAACATTTATAGAAGAGTACAAGTATTGTGTGTTGTTGAATAAAGCTGCAACATAAAATGTGAAAAAAGTGAAGGGGTCTGAATACACTCTATACATCAGTGTCTATATATTTAAAATGTATTATTTAAATCAAAGTATTAGTGTAATAGAAACTTGGTGTCTGTTATAGTAGGAAGCTCAAAGTTCACATTTTTGCCATTCCACACTTATGCAGAATTGCAAGAAAGAACAAAATACAGTCCCTCCTGGGTGATGATGCAACAACACATTTGACAGACAGCATAGCAGCACAGAACAACAGGGGGTGGCAAGTGGCAATCAACTGGCAAATAGACTGAATAGTATTGTTACAGAAATACAGTAAACAGATAATAGAAAAATAAATAAGTATAGAGGTATTTACAGCAGATGCATTTTGAATCGTACAAGTCCAGGGTATATGGGTGGAAGACAAGTGGAAGACAACAGTGCATGAAACAGACATTACAAAAGCAGTCACTCAATATAGCAGTGGTGATACTACGGTAGTAGAAGATGGTCAATGAGTGGTAATAGCGGCCAGTCAGTGGGTGGTAATCAGTCTGTGTGCCGTCTGGAATTCAGTAATCTGACAGGCTGTGGTAATAGCTCTTGCTGAGCCTGATGTTACTGGGGTGCAAGCTGTCAGTATGGTTTTGAACAGAAGGTAGAAAGGGTGAAAGATACCTATGCCAATAATACTCTCCAGACACCACTTGCTGGAGATGCCCCAGACAGTAATGGACTAGACTACCCTCACCACACACAACATGCATGAGAGAACAGGTAGATACTTAATTTTCACACGCATTTACACTCAGCGTCATACCAAGCAGCTCATAGAGCAGGTTGACAATCTCCTTCCAGGACTCAGCTGCCTCCTCCCCAGCAAATTCAGAAAAGTGGGCAGCCGTATTGTAGACATTGAGGCGATCAATACAGTTGAGCACAAGGGTGATGATGCCCTGAACAATGTACAGAACAGACATGCAACATTAAATATACAAAAATAAATGATATTGTTCTTAAAGATGCAGTTCATATATATATATATAAAGATGTCAAGAGTCTGCAAATGAATAAATAAATCATTTCTAATAACTTCCATTTTTACAGATAAGTGATGAGTATCTTGAAATACATAATGAGTTAAAACAAACTCATGGGCAAATACAGTGACTGATTAAGATACCCTTGACTGCAGAAACACTGGCCTTAGTGCCTCTATTTCAGCAGAGAACAGTTTCTATACAGTATGTCTGTGTGCTACGCGTACCCTAACATATTCTCTTGCATTACAGCTGGAATCTTGAGCATCTCTGCTTGGATGGTTGAGCATCATCTGCCACTCAGTCTCTCCAAGACCATCTCCCTACAGGTCTAGCCACCTGATGGGAAGTTTCTATCCAACTACATTGCTTCATCCACTTCATCAGTTAGGAACGTGGGAATAATTCATGTTTCTGCTTTTTTCCAAGCCATAAAAGCCACAAGCTGATCTTGCGGACTCTTCCTGCAAAACATTTTCAGCATGTGCCTATATCTCACAACACACTCCACACAGATCCTAACCCAGGCCTGGACTACTGCAACTTGGTCCTGTCTGGTCTTTTGGCCATCAAGTGTCTCCAGATGATTCAGAATACTGCAGTATGAGTTCCCACTATGCACATTTCCCCTGCTCGCTTTTCTTCATTAGCTTCCTGTACTTGCACAATTCCAGTTTACATCCTGAAGGAGAAAACTGGACAGCCCATAGTAAAGCTGGCCACTTGCTGTCAGTTGAGGTCTTATCAGCAAGAACTTAAGGCAACTGGCTGGGGAAATATGAGGTTGTGAGGAAGTAGCAATGAGCAGGACTCCCTAAAAGAGACCCAGGTTGATCAGTGAGGAGCACTGCCCTTATGCTATTGTTTGTTTTGTATGCATTTTAGTACTGTTTATCCCACTGAAGGGGCCATATCTCCATTCTGGTTTAATTTTTGTATAAAAGAAAAACTTTTTGTTTTATGAAACCTGCTGGCCATCACCTCTTAACTGTCCATGTGTCCACCTCCCTACACCTGCTACATCAGGTTGATCAACAAACCTCCTCTTGGAAGAGGTTCTGTCTGTTCTTGAGTGATCGCAGCTTTGTCTGTTTTTCCTCGTGCTCTAGCTCCTCCTCAGGAGGACGGAAATAGAAGATGAGGTCCTGCAGGGAGAGCACCACTGCATCCAGTGGAAGGGATGATGGAGCAGGAGCCTTGTTCTTCCCACTCAGGGAATCCAAACCCCTGAAAGTAACAACTTTTTTTGACTTTGTACTCCCTCAACTGCACATCATTTGGAGAAAATTAGTTGCTAAATAATGTAAATGGAGATGAGTATCAGTTCTGTATTACAAGCATATATTATTTTAAACACACAAAATGAACTAAGAAGTAACGTATAGAACAGCAAGAGGAAATTCGTACTTGATGAACTGTGTGAAGAGGCCTGTAGTGCTGTAGATCATGCGAGCAGCTTGAGATTCCTCAGTCTGAGAGCGGGCTACAGTTAAGGCATCGTCCATGTGACCTTCCTGGTGCAAGATGGCCTGAGAGTGCAGAGGAATAACATCAAGGAACTACAGCAAACAATCCCAAATGATCACAATAAATGAGTGAGATTTTTATTTATCTCAAAGGAAATCAGTCACTTTGCAATAGCATTTTTAATCTAGATACCTCACTTTTTTCTATTAGCAGCACAGTTTCAAACTGCAATATTATTTCTTCCACATTAAACATAAAAGTATAACAAACGAATGGTTAGAGGTTTCATACAGACTGTACCTTCCTTTTAAGTGGGCCCAGGCGGGCAGACTTGGCATCCACAGAGGCGTAGGTTAGCCAGAGCCCCGTGGACACGTGCTGCACAAAGCACATTGACTCCCCGTACTTAATCTCTGGAGTGCCCATTCCCTCTACATCACGCTTCTGAGCAACCTCAATCTTCTCCTACATTAGTGGCCATACAAGTGGAGAAACAACACAGATATACAGAAAAATTACAGTATAGGCTAGGGCAGCAAGTAACACAGTGGTTAGTAGTGTCCCATTTTTAACCTGAAGGTTTGAATCCCACCTCCTGTAGCAAAGAACTTATTGTAAACTGTGTCAGTAAAATTTTCCCCAGATGTCTAATAATTCTAAATACTTTAATATTCACAAACTGAATTAATGATAATATTAATTTTGTTGTTTAGATTATGATTTATTTTTACTTTTATGACTGGTGAATGTGATCACAAGTAGGAAGTATATAGTAGTTGGTTTTGAAGCACAGTACTGGGGTGCCTTTTCAGAGTTAAACACGGTTTAATATTTAATTAAATTCCTGTTAAGGAAGAAAAATAACACTAACACAAGTACTAAGTAATTCTTACATGTTGACTTGTGTCAAGCACAAAAAAGTAACCAGGCATACGTGGCACATAGGGACAGAGAAGACGTGGGTCTTTCTTAAATGTTACCAAAAAGTGTTTTTTCCATGTCTGGGAAGGTTGTCAGGGATCACTCATGTGGGGCTGAGTGCATAAATGTGTGGTTAAACTGACAGTTCCATCTATTTGAAGATTTCCTAAAAACTGAAAGGCATGTATGAAGTAGAATGACCACATTATAGCTAAATGCATTGAAATAAATTGGTAAATCATTGTGAGTACCTTAACACTGTTAAGTTGCTTTGGAGAAAAATGCAAGCTATATAAATAAATATAGATGCTTCCTTTACACTAATGGAGGCATCTAACATGCACTAGATTTTAAAGCTACTACCTTGTGGTTATTTCTTCCTAAAAATGAAATAAAGAGATTTAAAAGTTTTTGACTAAAGAACTAGCAGACTTTTTTTTTTTTAATTTTAAATCTTGGCTCCTCTGACCTTTGAGGCCCTGAAGCAGAAGGCAGACATCTTGGTGTTTGCTTTCTCTGGATCCACCACAAGCAGCCCTTTCTCCTCATCCAGACAGAGGTACCTGCCTGTAGTAATGTGACGTACTCTGAAAGGCATGCCCCACTTCATATGACTCCCGCTCCAGCTATGAGTAAAAACAGAAAACAGATTAGCACAAGGAAACAAAAGAAGGTGAAAGTAAATATGCTTTTGCACATTTTCCTAACCTAATCCGCAGTGGCTCTAATCTCCACAAAGACCGGGCATGGCTGCACACTGCACCTCCTTCATAGTGAGCATTTCTGGAAAGAGAAAAAAAGTCAGTTTGTGAGTTTTGTGGTCAATATCTGAATTAATGCCAGGTACATACATACTTGCGTTGGTCATCTCCTTGGTCAGCTGCAGGAATGGCTAAGCACTCATCCATATGACCATGGAACAGTCTGAGAACGTGGCCTCCAGTTAGATACCCTGGAGTGACAACAAGCAATAGAGCTGAAAAGGCTGACTGTTGTGAATGAAACCCTGATAATCCTCTCCATCTCTACCAGCAACAAAGATCAATAGGTGCACTTACCCTCAGCCAACTCACATCCCGAGCAAACAGGATTCATATTCCAAAGAGTCTGCATGAATGAAGCATCCACCATCAGGTCCCCACTAGCGTAAGAGAGATGCTGCACAAAGGAAGAGGTACATAAGTGTATTAAAAAAAAAACTTTTCTAGGTAGGTGTTGAAATATGAACTGAAAAGCAGCCAAGAAATGCTGTCTCACCAGATATCTCTCAGAGGAGACACTAACTAGAATGAGGTCATCTCCAACTCTGACTTTCTCTCCTTCTGACCTCTGCTTGGAGGCTGGGTGAATAGTCCACCAGCATGCTTCCCCTAGGTAGAAGGCACCTACATCAACTTTCAGTGCGTCACAAATGTAAAGTATACATCTGCACAATTAAAATTATGTCCTGTTCAAATTTCATTAACAGTATTTCCTTCACTTGTCTACTTTCAAAAATCAGTTTGAAATCTAAGCCAAAGCCTAATCTACATTTTTGCAAACAGGTTTAAGCTGCAGTAAAGAAAACCAAACAGAACTAAATTCATGTCAGCTATGAAATAACTCTTGTATGGTGTTTTTGAGATTAGTGACCAGTAACTAGATAGCAATCAACAACTGGTATTAAATATGAATTTGTGGAAACAAAGCATTTTTATTTTCAGTCAGTTGAAATTAGTTTTAATTTTAATGCAGTGCAAAGTTAATAAAATGTAAAAAAAAAAAAAAAAAAAAAAGTCATATAGTGTGTATTTTATTCATTACAGCTATAGCTCAGGCTTTTACAGAATCTACAAAGTAAATAAATCAAGGTACAAGTCTATTATTATGTCTTAATAAATAATAATGCAAAGTGACCTGAAGCTGATAAATGCTGTATATGTTAAGTTAATAAAATATAAGACAAAATTCCTGTCACAGATTATTGATGTCTTATCTAGGCTGTTTTCTGCCTTGTACTTGAGGGCAGAGTAAGTTCTGGAATACACTGTCCCTTTATACTATGAGTACAAGAAAACTGAATAAAGTCTTACAGGCAAACTTCTAGCTCGCTATTGCTTTATCTGCATTTCTTAGAGACGGTAGCTTAAGGAAAGGGGAATTAAGCTACATCTCGATTATCAAGCTTGCACTGAGAATGTTCAGTTGATTTATTAACAAGTTTTTGGTCCCATTTGTGTTAGAAAATTATGAATCCACTGAATTTTTCAAAATTCAAAAAGTGTATCCATGGTGATACAGACAATACCTGTGGAATCTTCCTGTAATCCTACATCAAAGGCCAGTTTATCAGTGAGAGAACGAGATGTGGTCAAGCAACTGAGATACTAAAGCAAAAAAAAGAAACAAGCATTTTTACAAAGCTTTACATTGGGTACCTCTTTGAAATCTGAGAAACTCTTTGTATTTATTATGTACAATAACACTGCAACTGACAAAAAGTGAGATAAAGTTATCCTAAAAATTTTAAATATACATATATAAAGGGGACTGCGGGACATAGGAGCAGGTCTCACCATGCCGGAATGTGTGTGCCTAAGCAGGATGGCATGGCCATACAGGAGGGTTCGGTGGCCACCACCCTGAGACGACTTGGAGACAGAGGAAAGAATGAGAGTAACTGCACAGGTTATAACCTGTGTAACTATAATTCACAGTTTTCTGGTGCCATAACTTATAAGCACATGTGGGTTCTGGAAACAGGAATTAGAATATTAGCATCAACCTGAAACACTACCACTCACATTCACAAACGATGTTTGTTTGAGGTGAGAGCAAAACATAGAACCTGGTGCCTCAGTGATGAAAAAGTCAAACAAACGCACAGTAAATGCTGAACTTTCTTTACAGACAAAAACAGCTCAGGCTTGCACATACATTCAAAATGGATTAGACAAAAATGAACATAGCTATTCCTAAAAGTACATATGAGGTAAAAATTCCTAATCGCATTCACATCATGCCATAATGTTAGTGATCACCATTATTAAAGCCACTACTATTAATATGTTCGTTATTCATTTATTTATTCAGCCAGAAGTGGAAAAGTGTAGCAGTCTGGCTGAGGTGCATCAAGTAATCGTGCCTCAGTAGGAATTGACGTGCAGATCCATAGATTGGCTTGAAGGCCAAAACCAGTTTTGAACTTGAGACGTCCAGTTACAGGGAGTCAGTGGAGAGAAGAGAGAAATACATGGGAACACTTATACAGGTTAAAATCAGTTTGTGCAGCACCATTTTATTTTGCCTGGAGTGGTTTCATGGAAGGAAAGGTGGAAGGGAATTGCAGGGGTGCAGAAGGGTGGCCTAGAGGAGATGCTACCTAGAGTATGCATAAGGACAGGTTCTACAGCTGTTATATAAGCTATATCTGCAGGACCAGGAGAAAGGATTTGTATTTATATAAATTCTTTTGTCACTGTTTATCCCCTGTCAGTGGAATTTTTCCTTCTACCAGAGGCCCGTGAGTTTGAGGGTCGGACTCAGTATTTTTGCCGTTCCTAAGATTGTGCTTTTCTGGACCGAGACCGATGCTGTCATTCCTGGGATCTGGTGAAGCTGCTCTTCCAGCTTGGGGGGGGGGGGGGGGGTCACCCTAACAAGTGCTCCTTTCACCAATGGGACCACCTTGGCTTTCAGCTTCTACATTCTCTCCAGTTCTTCTTCCAATCGCCAGTATTTCTCCATCTTCTAATATTCCTTCTTGTGTTTCTATCACTTGGAATCACCACATCTATGTATCAACACTGGTGTTTGATCCTTATCTATAATCACTGTATCTGGTTGGTCAGCCACTACCTGTTTAGCTGTGTGGATGTAGAAGTCCAACAAGATCTTGGGTCTGTTGTTCTCCACCCCTCCCTGTAGAACCTCCCATTTACACTTGGGAGTATCTAGACCATATTCCTTACAGCTATGCTAGATATGATCCCTGCCACTTGGTTATTCCTGTCAGTATCTGCTGCCCCTCCCCGCATCTTGCAGCTTCTACTAGGTGCTGATTTGTCTCGGGGCGACTCTGCAAAACTACACATCTGGGATCTTGCCTGACCCGTTTCTACTGACTTGGTGCCGAGTACTTATTTATGTGTTACCATGATTAATGCCTCCAGCCATTACCAGCATCTCCTCATGTCACCTTCTCCCACCTGGTGGTGGCGCATTCTGCGGAAGGACTCATTCTTCTATGGTACCTCTTTTATTGCCCTTCTATCCACATAACCTGTTTCAGACACTTCTCATATTAGCTCATCTTTATACACACACACGGGATTCAGTATAAAAGTTTCAGGAATAATAAAAGATTTGACTGGTAGTGTAGATCATTCTGGACATGTATGCAGAGGCAGCAGTAACATGTGGACTGAGTTAAGATATACTGCCAGATTCTGATCTGGTGTGAACTACAGAAAAAAATAGTGTTTGATGCAGGCTTTTCTGGACTGTTAAAATCCTTAATTCTTTTCTCTTATACCCAGCAGGCAACACTAGCTGACTTACATCTTTCATCTTGTTTATAGTGCAACTCAAATTTAATCTACATTACATAACTACCACTGAACTTTTATATTTAAACACGTTACATACTTTGTCAAATTTCAGGACAGGTTTGCCAGATGGAAAGATATGGAGATTTAAGAATTTGTTAAAAGGTGAACATGGAGACACAGGAAATTCCTTGCTTTGAGCAGATGCACTTTGGGCCTTTGCTGTCATTTTTATTGTGCTATAGTCCTAGGAGGCATGAAGTTAGGATTTGTAGTATCATAGTATTAGACAAACTGTGAGATGTGCTGTAACACACAGCAGACAGAGGCCAAGCAAGACCAGGAGAAGAGTGGCAACACTGAGTCAAAGGGCACAAACAGCAAAGAAAACTTCGGAGGCACAAAACAGAAAGTGAGAAATTACTGGAGACATACCCACTTGTCCAAATCAACTGCCTTTAGTTAACAGGGACGTTGCAGAATGCAGAGTCAGGAAAAAATAGTTACTTTACATTCAAAGAGATCTACTCTATGTATGTATGTATGTATGTATGTATGCATGCATGCATGCATGCATCTGTATGTATGTCTGCCTGTCTATCTAATGCAACAATTGCTTACAAAATAGTCCACTGTTTTGATTAGTATAATGCTGTATGATGAAATTGTAAAAATTTTAGTGATACAGCAACACCTGAAACAACAAAAATTTCAGTCCTGTTATAATTGTGGCTTTCTGAAAATATCTGACATATTGACTGATATATTTCACATATTCATGAGACAAATTGGAAAACCTGGACATCTGGAGATTCTCTCTTACAAACAAAATCTAAACTTTAAAAAGAACAATTTCCTAAAACTTTAAAATACACAGATAAAAAAAATAAACTGAAATGAGAACACAGTCAGCTTTTTTGCTTAATTTTCTACATTACTATTTGTGTGACCTCGTGTCCTCCATATGAGTTTTGTTTGTACCTCATTCCTTGCGGTGTTGGCGAGCATCTCTTGCAGGGCTCGCACTGATAATGACTGCTCCAGAATGAAGCAGCAGATTGCCAAGTCTGGAGGCACATTCTGAGGTTGAATGTTAAACAAGATGGTCAGTCAGTTAAACTGCAACACTACAAATAAATTCCGGTAAAACTATGGTGAGCTGTGGTACAGCAACCAACCTGGGCATTGGATGTGGCTTCCAGGAAAGCCAGACGGTTCCCAAAACCCTCACAGGATAGACACAGCTTGATCTGCTCCTTCAAGATGGTTGCAGTGCACTGTAGCACCACTTGGTCATCCTGCAGGCATACAGTGTGTGGAAATTGGAATTACTGTACACCATGCAACACCAGCCATAGTAAGGTATAAAACTTTTCTCATAAACCGTTAATAAACCATAAATATTCCTTTGTCTGACACTCAAGTCTTCTATGAGGAAGGAACAATAAGATCTTTGATGAGTTTAGCTATGGTTCAGGCAGGAGCAGGACAGAAACTCTTCATGTGGAAACAACATGAGTACAAAATTCCTTTCAGCATTCTCATGTAAATTGACAAACTCACAAACTGTTAAAGTTTTTGTTTTCCAGTTTGTGCTATTTTAAACATCTCCTTCATAACACTCATTTGACCAAATATCTGCCATCCATGGTACAAAATTATCTCACTGATATGACAGCTGCTAACTTCACTGTACATTTTGTGGTCTTCTTAAAATGTACATATGAAACTGATCAAATTAGTTCCTACTAGCAAAGAACAGAAAAAAGCAAGTCAACAAATCAAACAACATTTTTAGGACAGTGGTCTGTTTACTAGGCACAGATATTTTTTGTAAGAGCCATTCATTTGCAGCTTCAGTTTCATTTAAATTTATATTCCACTCAATGTAGAATCACAAATATCTTACAGCTTGCTGTAATCACATATTATGAAGACCAGACAACTTCATGAATATTACATAACAATAAAAATAATATTTTATGTGAGGCTATAAAATCTCTGGTTCATACTCTTCTGGTAAAACTTAAAAAAAATACATTAACTGAAGCAGGATAGCAAATATATTAAAACAAGTAAAATGTCGTTAGGAAGTAAGAGGGAAAAGTATTCCAGACTACTGTATGCACATAAATAAATGTTTGGTTTTTTTTGTTTTTTTTTATGACACTAACAGACCATGTTGGATTCAAATCATAGTCCTGGCACAGTTCAGACCACACTACCATGCCATTCCAGCACTGTCTACCCATTGCATATCTCCCTCTAAGGCTGTCTGACTAAATGCAAAATAAATTCCACTGGGAGCTGTAGGGAGCCTGTATGACATGTTGTAAAAAAAGAAAGCCCTATAAAGAGCTGGAACAAGACATCAGTGGTCACCTGGTCCTCTATAGTCAGTTCTTCCACACATTACACAAAATTCAGCAATAAACACAAATGTGACATTAACAAATGAATACAAACCTATAAGAAATTCAGAAAAATAATATATGATAGTAACATATCTGAAGTGCAGACAACTGCACATCAAAACATTAACATAAAAGTGGAAGATAAGAGGACATTTCACTTACGGTCTCAAAAGTGGTAGATGTCCTAGGATTATCTACAGCTAGTTCACCCAATGTTTGCCAGAAGATTTGCATAGCATAAGTAAACATTCTTGGTATGAGCAAGTGTGAGCATTAAAATGACCAAAAGGATTTTGGACAGTAAATAGGCAACAATACAGTATCAAAGGTACAGAGGGAAAGATTACCCTTTTTTTAAGGCTCTATCATGCTTTACTTGTCGCTTCAGATGTCATTGTAGCTGTGCTGGTGGGACTCCAGAGGCAAACTCAGTAAGCAGTGTGGTTCATCACAAATTCTTGTTATAGCGCTCTTGTGAAGCTTAATGTAGATAAATGGCAAATAACATGCATACTTACCGTTATCATCATGAGAAATCTGTTGCAATATTAGATGACATATAATTAAATTTTCCATCTGAAATAGGTTTACTTGAATAAAGAATTGTGATCTTGCAAAAAATGTGTGCTTTGTGAGCAGGCCAACAGTCAACTGTTGCAAAGATTTCCAAACTTATTTATACCATCAGCCTTCCTCTTTAATATTTATTACAGTAATTGCTTGATAAGCCCTACTTCATGTAGGGCATGATAATGCTCTTTTATTTTATTCCTTTCAGAAAATTATAATTACAACTAACAATACTTAATTTTTTCATTCAAAACTTTAATTTTACATTCATTACTCGAAATATACTGCTTTCTGTGTGTATTAGCTGTTAAAGGTACGACTATTTTAGTTTGTATTCTCTTACACATGTGCAGTTTTTAAGCTCTAGTAGTACAGTGTAGTTTAGTAAGATGATTTACTTTCAATCAAAAAGTGATCAGAAAATAAATTAAAATTGTAGTGTGACCCTTTGTCTCAGATGTGGTTTTATTTTTTTAATTCATCCCAAGTGTAATTTTGCTTTTCATTATGCATTTGTTGAATTTACATTACTATTTACACACTTAAACACTGTACCATACTATAGTTAATGATAATTTTTAATATTTATATTAAATATAGCTTACAGGAATAAACATACAAATTAATGGTGCATTACAAGAACGCATCTAGTATGGTATGAGGTACGGCTGTATTTTAGTTTATTCGTTTAGTTGATGTTCTTTACTAAATCACTGTTATAATGTTAAGCTGCTTCCAATTAATTATCCATTTATACAGATAGACAAATAATGTACCAGTTCAGGTTAAGTATGTTGATCAAGGATAACACAGCAGGAAGTGGGATTCAAACCTGGGTCCTACAGGTACAAAGTAGGATTTCTAAATTCTGTCCCACCTCTGCCTTGATGTGAGCACATTCTCTCCTTTTCAGTGGCCAGTGTCCCTCCCATAATCCCTTTCTTTCTCTCCCTCCCCTTGTCCTCTCTGTCCCTTTCTTTATGACCCCACCCAAACCCAACCCCCACTTCTCCCTCGCTCTCTATTTTGGGTGGCTGCACCTGCTGCTCACGCATTCCCTTGTTCCACAGTAGTGTGACACATATTTGGGGGTCACAGTCACAGCAGAATGCTTAAGAGGATCAGCACAGCATGAAACCACATGGAGTGAACAAGGTCAGGAAGCCAACCAGTCACTGCCTTCTAGAGTGTTCTAATGTTCTCTGCCAAAACACACATCAGTCCCTTGCATTTACCAGAAAACCCAGTTTGACAGCATAATCATAACTGCAAAAATCAATCCGAAATCATCACAAACATTTGAAACTGTTACATTCAGCTCATCTATAATCAGACTTAAAGAGCTTTCTCCCACAGTCCACAGATGTGTTTCAGTTTAATTAATGACTGGAAACTGTTGCCTCCCTATAAAGAACTGAACACCCAGTGGCTCTGGAGTGGCCCCACCATGAAACAGAGCAGTGTTCACTGGAAGTAAGGTAATATTTAATTAGAAATGCAGATTTGATACGGAAGTACTGTAAATGCAGTATTAACTTCCTACATAACATCATAACTGTTAGTACTTTTTTTTTTTTTTAGTTGCTGCTTTATTGGGCAAAGTCAAATCCTTCTTAAAAAAAAAAAAAAAATGACACACTAGGCAACTGTATGAGACAAACCCACTCCCTCCTACTCATGGGGAGATGAACTATACTACATTTTATCATTGCACAGCCTTGCATTTCTCAGTAAAATAATTGTTCATCATCAAATAATAATGAATACTTTTCTGTTTTAAACCACAGAATTGTCAACGTTGCCTAATGTAACATGAAGACACATTCCTACAATGTTTACAAAATTTTCAGTTTTGCAACAATTTACAGGGTAAACAGGATTTACTGACCACAGATTCAATGTCGCATATACAGTACTTGTTTTACAGGAAGCTCTGCATCAGTATAATTCCATTATATAATGTATTTCATGTCTACAAATATTCTTTGACCCTAACCATACTAATTATCATTGCAAAATCATGGTAATAGCTTAGTATGAGACACACAGCCAATATTAGATATTTTACTGCATTCAAGTTAAAATGTGCCTGTAATAAACTGAATGAAATGATTACACATTATATGATGCCAGCATATTATCAGAAGAATCTACAAAAGCTGCTCATCTTGGAAGGTCCCTTTCTGACAGCAGACAAACACTGCAATGCCATTCTTATATGGTCAGAAATAAACAGGTGCTCTTTCATGCCGCTATGAAGACCTGTTAATCTCAACTCTCAGTAAATATAGATCTGTGCAGTGTTTAAATTCAACATCAGAGTCAGCAAAGGCTGAAGGCTCTTTCCAACACCTCCACACTGAGGGCTGAGTAGCTGCTTTTGCTCTATAAAAGGCCTGGTGTAGTACTTGCCCTTCTCTCTCGCACACAAGCATGCGGCAAAAGGCACAGCTATGGAAACGGCGTAAAATTATCCAGGATATAAAAAGTGAAACTAGATCCATCTTTCTTTAATGAGAGAATATTAAAATCCAGTGATTAGAAAAAGATAAAAGAATCGATCTGGTTTCTGGGTGATATTGTTAACTAAACTAAGATGTTCTAGGCATCCTATAATAAAGTGGTAAAAATGAACTCATTAATCAAAATTGATCTAGTAAGAAACTGCACAAAAACTACAGTGGCACACGTACAAGACAGCAGTGGCATAAGACACTGGAATATCACCAGGATACGTGAACAGCACACTGAGACAAGTGTACAGGAGTGCAAATAAACAGAAAGACAACTCAGTCCCACTTAGTAAGTAAAACCATTTTTATTGCTACAACTGGACTCATTATACAGCTAAACCACTAAAGATAGGAATGACTTCAAGCAGCTCATTGGAACAGCATAACTGGATCAGGCTGCTGCTGAATGCTCTTTGTTGAATCAAGGTACAGAAGCTCACAGTCCTTTTTCATGAGCGAGAAGTTGTGTAGACTCCAGAGAGCCCATCCTGACTTAAAAAAACTGAACCAGCCTTCCTAATTAATTTATTCAGTTTGCTAGCATCACCAACAGGCACACCACTGACCCAGCTTACACCTGAATAGAACATCTCCAACAGTAGCTTGCATATTCCAGAAAACCTGGGCCTCTTCAGAAAGTCAATGCAACTCCTGTTCTGTACATAGTCTGAGTTACAGGACCACTCCAGCTTGTTGCCCAGATACACCTCTATGCAGCGGGGGTACCCCATCATTTCCACATCCATTCCATTAATTGTCATTGGATACACAGAACCCTTGGTTCTCCTGAAGTCCAGAACCATCCACTCTATTATTTCAGTGTTGAAGTGCAGTTGGGTCCACTTGCAGCAAGCTTCTATACACGTCCTCCTCCCCATACCTGTTACACTTATCTATAGCTCCAAATGACAAAACTCGTCATGTGCCTGCAGCCCGAGATGCTCCAGATGAACAGAAGGGGTGCCAAGACTGCCACCAGAGGACCCCTCCATGCTATTCACTGCTGTGTGTGACGCTCAGTCCTGCAGTAAAGCAGACCGCAGTCTACCAGCTACTGACTGAGCTTCTTCCCAGATGCTCAGATACTAGAAAGGGAAAAAACATCCTCACAATATAGGCATGTTTGTCAAAGTGAAAGAATGACAAATGATGATACCATGAAACTTTTCTAAATCATCAGAAGTAAATACAGTATGACCTTCCACACAAATACTACAGTGCAGGACAATGGCAGCAGCAGCAGCCTCACGCTCAGCCTAATGGTAACCCGCCCAGTATTCTCCTCCTGGATCCTGGCTGGGGATGTAGGACACAGCCTCTCCCTCTGCCTCCTGAGTCTTTTTCTGACAGTTATAGCCTCAAACTATAAAAAGAAACTGCTGCACAGCAGAGGCCAGTACCTGCTCAGCTCAAGCATACGCATGTGTTACCTGTGCAACCACCAGCACATAACACTGATATTTCTCATTCACAGCAGCAGTACAGAAAGGACCATCCATCCAGACTCCATGAGATGCATCATACGAAACAGCCATGTAAAGCTGCAAAACTTCATTCTACAATAATTGCAGTGATAGAGCACAGTAGAGATAAAATTATAAAACTACCTGATAATTTGTTGACAATTATTTTTTACTACTGCATATCATCAGTGATATTTCACTAAAGCAGCAAAAATAAAGCTTATATAAGAAATAACACTTTGTGTTGACTGCACTAGAGGCATTTAAAAGGATTCACCACTGCAGTGTAATAACAAACAAAACATTGATTTAATAACAACCAGTCAAATACACAGCTTTCTAGCACAAACAAAACCATATTCACTGATGCAGCACAGTACTAAATATTGTAGATACCGCCATATACACAAGTTGAGCATACATTCTTTTTTGCCAGATTTTTTTGGCCAGAGCGCATTGTATTGAGCAGATCAGCATGCAAATCAAAAAAATGGTATTAAAAATCAAAATGTTTTCTAGCAAAAAATGTGTGAATGCACATAAATCAAAGGATGACCGTATTTTTTTTTTTTTTTTATTTAGCCGGTGCTTCCATTAAATTTGCAGACTTAGATTTGTATTCTAATATACTAACAATGATATGCTAAGTGTGGCGCTGGAGAAATTTAGGGTAAAAAAATCAAAAGTAATACACTGTCATTTGAGTTTCTGTTCTGAGTGCATTTGCTGCCCCTAATTCATGTTACACACATCCAATACTGTGATGTTTACATTCACTTAGCATGTGCCAAATAAACCCAAGTTATTCTGATGATGGTATCAAAAAAAAAAAAGACACTAAGCTAGTGTTCAACCATCAGTCCAACCATGCGTGTTTTCATTATTTCTGTAAATCACACGTAAATTGTTTTCATTTCAAATTGAATTTCTTGCGGAAAAGCAGAGATATTCCATTAGCATGCTGCACTTTTTTTAGCCCCTCCGTGCATTCTTTACATTGGCCCCAGCTGTCCCAGTACACCACGATGCTATATTCTTCACAATGACAAGCACAGCTTTCCTGAGGTATAAATAGATAACAATGCCAGCAGATGCACCAGCTCCTGTCCATCTTCACATGGTTACCCAAGAGGAATACTTTGAGGAAGAAGGCCAGCAAGGGCAGGTCCCAAAGCTACAATGCAACTTTCATATTGCACATCCATGTTTCTTGCCCCTAGATGTTACTTATCCAAATTATTAGGGGGGCACACATGTGAAGCACCTTTAGTGCAGGAGGTAAACAAGACAGAAAAGTGGATTTTACAGCTGCACAGTGGCATGGTCTAAAAACAAAGACAAAATGGAGTCATTCACACTATAAGTAGGACAAAGTGGCTGGGGAATTGAGAGCTTAAAATACTCCATAATTACTGAACAAAGTGCTCAGAAACCCAAAGGCAGCAAGAGATGCACACTAAACAGAATATTACAACTGAATAATATACATCATGTATCACCAGAAAGACTCAATAATCAATAAGTAGAGTTCAAGCCAGTCAGGATCCCCCATGAAAATACAGCTCATTTACAGGCCAGCATGAGTTACAGGGAAAGTCAGCATCACTCACCGTCCGCAGGAACTGAATCTCCTCTTCTCCTTCTCCACCTTCTGCCATGCTCCTGTGACGGCTGTCGGCAGCTCAGAGGAGGCTTCTGTCCACTGTCTCACTGTGCTCCTCCCCTGTTCGTCGCTCCAGCTCTCCAGCTCTGCGTGTGGGTGTGCTAGAGGACAGCATGGGTTCTTTGGCTCACCCAAAGCTGCATGCTGGTAACAGGCAGCTCGGAACCTATCCACTCCCCTCTTCCTACAACAAGCAGGTGGGATGAGGGGGAGTGGCCAGAACACAGGCCACTCCCACCACGTGCCTCTGTTTGAGCATCGGAGCCACTTACAGAAAGACCAGACTGGAAGGTTACCAATTTAACAAGGCCTTCCTAAACCACCGTGCTCGCTCGTTATCTGAAACGGTCATTGGCACGTCAGAAGCCATGTAACTTAAATTTATTCAGTTCTATCAATTCAAAACTAAGTGTCATATCTATTCAATTATGTTACATTTTTGTCCAAAGCAAATTACAACATTATGCTACTTACACTTATTTACTCCCTTGTACAGCTGGTTAGTTTTTATTGCAGCAGTTCCAGTTAACTACTTTGCTCGAGTACTTAAATCTGAGTTGTTCCAAGTACAAGACAGCAACTCTAACCACTGTACCACCAGGTTCATTTAGGATCACTGAATGCTCCCACAATTAAAGTGACCTTTCAGCAACTGCCTATGATCTTTTCACATTGCCACTGCAAATAACAGTAAGTTCTACAAATTGTAAAAAAACATGTAGCATGGAATGTAAAGGCAGATGATTCAGTAATTTGAAAGCTTACACAAAAACAATGCAAATGAGTGCATTAACAAAATGTTTCCAACTAAATAAAAGATGTGTATAAGCCGGATATGAGTCAGAGGATAGATTCTTGTTAACTTTACAAACACTACCTCCTAAAATAAGCAGGCCAGACTAAATACCCACTTTAAACATTTGTAACAAAAATATTTAAACACACAGCACAGAGCATAAATATGGCTGAATCAACTCTGCAATCTTCATCAGCACGTCATCTCTGAATAAGTGTCTCTCTCTTGTTTCCCATAGCAACCAAAATGCAGAAGTTCTGAATATTCTTGGGAGGCTGAGGGCAGCTCCGGTGAACGTTCTCAGATATGCTGACCAACCAAAAGGTACTAGAAGATTCAATTAAGTCTAAAATGAAGGAATATGAATTCAAGGACACACTGATACTGTGATCTTTTCCCCAACTACAGTACAAGGTTACCCATTTGAACTCATCTCCAGTTTCAGTTCCTTCCACAAGATGGTGCACTGCACACAGGTGTACAAAAAGAAGATGGGAGAAGGGAACATTTCCTACCAAGTTGTTGCTCTTAACTGCCATGAATCCATGTTGGCTTTTGGCAACCTTTATCTGGCATGCAAAGGGGATGCTTTGGTTACCTAAACAGCTTGTACCACAGCTTTGTGAGTCATCTGGAAATCCGGAAGATCAGACAGAAGGAAGTTACCGCAGTCCAGTTTGGACATCACCATTGTCTGGGCTAGAAACTGTATTGCAACTAAATTTATTAAGAACATTTATATCCTTTAAGAGCATACAAATACTCAGTGATAAAATATTATACAGTACATGACATACAAAAACACAGAACAAAATTTAAGCATGAAGAGAGGAATTACATGGTTTATAATCATCTGCATTGCCGTATATATTTATATTTAATGTCTTTTACCTTTTCCTATAGCTCAGGATGGACAAGAAACGTAAAATTACTGCCAGAGATCCTATATGGGCAACAATTTGATTCAGTCTCCTAGAAGATGCAACCATTTCTATATTTCCATACTAGGACATTCAGAGCTGCAAGGGGTTCCAAGTGGCAATGTGGGTATCAGGAAGGGGCCAACGAGGAGAGTCTCTGTATCGCCTCCGTGTGACAGAGGCATGGTTCTCGAAAGCTGGTGAAGAGACTGAGGTTCCATCAGGTTCCTTGCCTTCAACATCAAGCAAGTGATCTTCAGACAGAGGGGGTGTGAAGTCAAAAGGTAGGTCAATCTGTGGGTTTGTCTGTGAGGTATAGCACACTTCTGTGTCAGGAGGTGGGGTTTGGCCCTTTTGTGCAGAGGTGTATGAACTGTTGCTGGGCTCTGTACATGCAGCCATGTCTTGATGTTGGAGAAGCACGGAAGGGGAGAGAAGAGGAGGAGGTGTGAAGGGATCCTGCTTCACAGGAACCACAGACAGACACAGTGCATCCTGGCCCACATGGGACTGCGACCCCAGCTTCAAGAGGATATTAGACTTGCTCTGTGGTTCTGTCTCTGAATGCTGTAGCTGCAGCTTGAGCTTTAGAAGCTCATGCAGGCCCATGTCCTGCTCACCTTGAAGGCATTGTGCAGTCCTTAGTTCTTGCAGTTTCTCATGAAAATGAGGATTCTCCAGGTCCTGCGTTTCTGGCATTTCTTCTGACCGCTTACTGGGTGGATACCATCCTCCTTCTGAATGCCCAGGGCATTCAGGCTTTTCCTGAAGTTTGTGTAGCTGTTGCCTGCACTGAAACTGTTGACCATTTCCCTGAGAAAGGTCATGAGGTAATCTAGGCTGCTGCTGAAGGTTCTCAGACTGCTTCCTTGGCTTCCTTTGTTCAGGAACCTTTTCACAGAGTTGACTCTGCTGTGGTTGTTTCACCATGCTCTGTCTCTGCACCAGCGAAGAAACACCCTCATGACTGATGGAGCGGCTGAACCGTCGCGCCCCTTGCCGCCGCAGACGGACTGTGGTCCTTGGAGCGCCTATCCGACGCAGTTCCTGAGGAATGCTAGACTTCTGGGGCATGGGAAGCAGAGTAGGAGCATGGGACACCTTCAAAAAGGATGACAGCATGTTGAAGCGTCGCACTCGATCTGCCACAGACATACGCTGATGGGACCTCTTAACTCCTGACTCCAATTCTATTTCTGTTTGTGCTGTAACCATAACCTTTCCTATTTCTTGATCTTTCTTAGTCTCCACACACCATTTTGGCTCCAAGTTGCTTTTTCCAACTCCTTTGTATTTTCCATTAACTTCACTGCTGCTTGACGCCTGCTCCACCCCATCCCCTACACTCTCCTGTGCAGAGCAGGAACCTTGAAGAAAGTCGACATTAATATCTTTTTCACATTCTTCCTCATCGGCCACCGCCTGACTCTCCATTTGCTTTGAGGTGACATCAGGCAGGCTGATGGATCGGCGCGGGGGGCGATACCTTTGACTGACCTTGAGATAAATATTCACATCTTGCTGAATCTCTCCTGTGCCTCCCTGTTCTGTGCACTGCTCTGCTGTTGACAGTTTTCCAACCTCATCAGTGGGGCTCTGGTGTACAATATCTTGTGCCTCCACCCTTTGCCCCTCCTTCCCTTTTATCTCCTCTGCAGCAGAATGTTCTCTGGCTTTCCTATCCTCAGACCCATTATTTAACACAGTCTTTGTTTCAGCATCATCAGGTGGTTTCCCAGAGGCCACCACAGTGTTCAGGTTCAGGAAATTATAGGGCTCTTCTGCAAAGCTGCAGTTCAGCAGATCAGGGTCATCCTCCACTTCACGTCCCACTAACACTGCAAAAAAAGTCACAGAATCAGGCTTAGGGTGACATCAGTACAGTTGCCAAAACCACTATCAGATAAGTAGTATAATCATTGTTACAGTTACAAACACTCAGAAATTCCCATGTAGTCCATTTTTAACCAATTATTTTTAACAATCAATGTAACTGTGAAAGTTCCAGCAGTGAATAAACCTAACTCTCAACACCTGAGATGTGTATGCATTACATGTCAGAAGTTGACTCCTTCAAAATTATACCATTAAATTATCTGAAATGAGGTTTTCTAACAGCTAGTAGTTGGTGACACAAAAAACTAACAATCTACTTAAAAGTGTTAAAATTGTAATTTTCTGTTATTATAACATTTGACAACCAAGTAACTTGGTAAAGTTAAGTTTCTAATTACCAAAATCTTTAAGCCATATTATTAAAAGACCTACTGCACTCTACACAAATTGAAAAAGTTGTCCATACAGCAATACTTGGGACTTTTTATATTTAAAAAAAAAAAAAAAAAAAAACCATGTGTATTTAAATTATTCCGGTATAAGATGTCTAACTGCAAAGCACATAAAAATATTAGTTGTGGCTGCCAGATATACCTATATATTTCGGATCCATGTCCTTTAATGTCTGAGGCCAATTAAGTAAATCTTCATTTAAACATTTTTTTATTTGTTTAAATGTAAAGAAATGTATATCATAAATTAAAATGTATTGTACATCATGTTTAAAACAAAATAAATTTGCCACTGTTTGTACAAGACACACAGATGAAAATATAGATCCAGGGGCAAGAACAGATTATAGAAATTAAAGTATGCCAACCTCCTCCAGGGCCTTCAATCAGAATGACAGGAGTGCCAAAAGGGCTACCCCCACCAGAGCTGGGTGGCTTCTCCATGCTGTCAGTCACCTTTTTACCACTCAAGCAACTGTCAGCTTCACAGATGTTTTGCTTATCTGTACTCTGTAGATGAATTATGGTAGGGAAATAATAGCAGTTAGGCAGCTTGCATGTATGCATCTAAAATGTATGAGTGGTGCAGAGCTGTAAGAATGGAAATTTTAGAATTTTACTAAATGAAACTGATTTCACAATCTCAATTATATGTGAACACTCAGTAACAGCCTACCAACTGACACCTAATACTGCCTACATAAAATGCATAAATCATTTTCACAACACTGAATTATGTTTTACCTATGCAGTCCCAGGGTGAATGTTCAAGTCCCAATAAATGTAAGAACTTAATAGAAATGCACATAAAGTATCAAGGGAGTGGTTCACTTTGCAGGTGTGTGTATATGTGCATGCATGCGTGCGTGAAAATATTAGCATTCAGGTATGGCGCAGGGTGATGTGAACCAAAGGGGGAAGGATGTGGAAGGGAGGGCTGCTGCTCTGCAAAAGTGCAAGATTAAAGAAAACACCACCACAAAGCACAACAGTGCAGCAACTATGATGAGGTCAACAACAAATCACATTAGAAAATACAACACACTGCAGAGCAAGACACACAGATGGTTGTGCCCAAGTGAAGCCATGTGCAGAAAGTAACAGAACATACAGGACTGCTCCAGCTTGCCAAGGTGAAAAAGCGCAGTGATCGCCGTCTCCGCTCCACTCTATTCTCCTGTGTTGCACACCTGAGGAGAAATACAGTTGTTTTTCCAGGATGCGAGTGAGCACGCACAATCTAGAGAAAAGGGCGCAGAGCAACTACTTGCAATAACAATGCAAAAACAAAGTTGCTCCTGGCACAGACTATGGAGCCATATGAATACAAAGTGCTCATATAAACATATGGTCACATAAAAATGTAAGTAAAACTTGCCATTACCAACCAAGCCTAAAGGCTCCAAATAGAGTGCAAAATTCATGGAGATTTTATTCAAACTGCCACAACCTCTGCAATCTTTTTGCATCTCTCTTCTCATTCCTCCTCTTCTCTGATGTGCTGCAAGGGGCCCAAGACTCTCGTTCCTCACTGCCCTCCACCACAGAAAGGACTAAAGAGGGACTGGCAATTGGTGTGGACTCTAGAGGTATAAACAACCCCATCTGAACAAGTCATTTTTCAAGTATAGGATTAACCTCAAGATTAAGGAGGGGAAAGAAAAGGGAAAAAAAAAAAAACACTAACCATGGCAACAGGAGGGAGTAACAGAGTTGTCTTCTCTAAGATCATGGATTGATCTTCTGCAGTAGTACAGGCATTTAAAATATATATTAGTAAAAGCTGAATCACTGCTGAAAGGTTAAATGAGAGTGTCACCCAAAATACTGTACAATGTAAATGACAGATCAACAAAGTAAAACTGTTAGAACAACACTCTGTTAAAATAAACACCTCTTTTTAGCAGATCCTTCTACCTCTGGGACTGTATCTTCTGTAGATTTTCTTTTGGTTGTATGGGAAGGAGGAGGTAGAACAGGAGGGGTCTGCTGGCCTGAAGCAGTAGAAAATTCTGTGAGGAACTACATGATGCCAACTCATCTAAATCATGAGTCATTTCAGCAACACATGAAAGCAGTAACCTTCAAAAACTTGAGCTCATGCCAGAACCGTTTTGAGTATGGTCAACCAAAGCTTTCATATTTCACACATTCACAGGCTAAATTACAGACTACAACAAGTTTTTACCCAAGATGTTCTCTGTGAGAGGAGAGGGGCCAGTGGGTGTACGGCCTGGCTTCAGTTTGCTAAATGCCTCTACAAACATCTCTGAAATAAAATCAAAATTTAAAAAAAAAAAAAAAAAATCTGAGGCTTTTAGTTCAGCATTTATAGCACAATGTAACAAATACTATTACAATAAATGTTAGCATACATGAATCCAAAACTAAAGCAACCCATCCAACTATGTTTTCAAGTCCAAAATCCAGGAGACTTCACCTCCCACACTGCGCCGCCTCTGGCGTCTCAAGCTTCTGTAAACACCAAGTCCCACCCTCTCTGGAAATCCAACGCCATCAGCAGGAGGTGTAGTAGCTCCAACCTCTGAGACTCTTGATACTGAGTTAATCAGGACTGTTGGAACAATTCCTTGGGAGATTTTTTTTTTTTTTTTGGAAAGAAAAGAAAAACTAAAAGTTACCAAAAAAAAAAAAAAAAAATTGCTTCTCTGTTTTATAATCTTTGATGATGAGTAAAATAATACTATTCCTCATCATTACCAATGCGTTCAGCATTTTCAATAAGCACACGGACAACCTCTGCCTGTCGGTCTAACAGCTTCTCGGTGCCAACTGTCAGTCTGGAGCCTCCAGGTGGGCAGTGCAGCAGGTTAGGTGCAATGACTAGGGCTAGACTGCCTACCTCCATGCGGTTTTCACTGCACCTGGTGGAAAGTGACAACAACAGGAAAACTGCAGAAGGGAGGAAATAGACAGGATTGCTGGGAAAGAGAAAAAACAGCGTACGCTAACCTCTTGGCAGTTTTCCTCAAGAAGGTGCAGAAATACCTCAGAGCACGAGCGTGGGATGGCGGAAACAATGTTGTAATCAGCAGAATAGCGCCGTCTCTCCCTCCAACGAGAAAGCCCTCAGGCCCTAAACTCTGAGTTTGACAGAGAGGTCCCTGCAGTTCAGATGGAATGAGTGGAGATGGAAGCTCCCGTAAAAACTGTTTCAGCATGGTGGCCACATCGCAGGGCTGCAAGGCAGCAGAGAGGGGAAGGGAAAAGACTGGCTGCCCCTGCTCCAGAGCCACCTTAGTAGAAGAGACAAAGATCAATCTTCCTGAGATTGATACATAAAATGTTAGGCTTTGGAAGTGATTACAGTACCCCAAGCTGTGTTTGCTTATGCAAAACATAAAATGTTTGTGAAGTTTTATAAAAAAAAAAAAAGTGTAAACCCAAGGGAAGAGTTAGTTCGACTCATCACCTTTTACTCAAGACTGTTCAAATGTGAGTGAACACAGGCCTTCCTGTCTTGTGACATTTAGGCACAACTGTTGCCTAAGGCTGTTAGTCAATGAAACAGCAACAAAGGGGTGTTTAAAAAAAAATAATAAAAAAAAAGGCATTCAGCTACTCATGCACTGGTGCAAAAAAGGAAGGAAAAAGCAGAAGACATTACAAGCACAAAAATCTTAAGTCTTTGATCACTATCTTGTGTTCAGTCTCATGTCCTTTTTTAACCCAAAAGCCTTCTTTGCATATCAGTTTACCCTAAGACTGCGAATGCGACTCAGAGATCCAGTCTTCCTGAAAAGACCCTCTGTGTGCAAATGTTGAGATAGAAATTCACAGGCATCCACCAAGAACCTGAAACAAAAGTAAATATCATGAGTGTGTTTTTCTATGTTTATAGTTATGTTATACAGCACTGCCAACATCTACAGCAAAATGATAAGTAAACTAATGTTATAAATTCATGCTTTGTTTTCATTCAAGTTGTTGTCTAAGAAAAAGGTAATTTTTTCAATATGCAATTTCATTAATTTAAAACAGTGGTCATGTCAATGAACTGTCACAGCACTGGACAACTGAGAAAATGATAAACAAAACAATAAGGAGACACATATACAGGAACACTTTATATATTTAATATTTTACCCTAGTGAATTGCTAAAAGTTGCTGCTGCAGTTTAAATATTAAGCCATCATCAAGAAACTTTATACATACTGTGGTACCGTGCCCCTTAACTCTGGTAAATGACACTGTGGCAGAGAATCCAAGTCACGACCAAAGGCAAAGGAAGCGCATCGAGTCTCCTGATGAAAGCCAAGAAAACAGGACACAATCTTATACAACACTGTAAATGTTCTACTAAATACATTTTAGAAATTTCTACAGCCCTATTACATTCATATCTAGAGCTCTGTTGAAGCCACAGCGAAGAAAAAGTTTGACAATCCTTACAACTAAGAAACATTTACTTACATTAAAACAATCAATTCCAGGTATCCAGACACTTACAAGCATCAAGTGTTCCTGGAAATTGGCTCGTAAGCTGCAATCTCATAAACCGAAGACACAACTACCTTTAATTTCAATAGGAAAAAATTTAAAGCAATCCTGGGCCCACAAAGTCACCCCCATGTTTGCTAAAGTTACACCATCAAAATGGACATAACCAGGGGCACACAAAGGTATCACAAACATATCGGTATCAGCCAACATTTGTCTAAACCAGCTTTATCGGCATAGGACCAATGTTTAACGTTGACTGAATTTAAACTGCAATTTGACAATGGGATCCTTACGTTCCTGACAAAAGGAAAGTTTGAGTGATACTTGAGATATGGCGCTTTCAAAAGTGTCGGGCAGTGTGGAAGTTCGTAAAAGCAATATAAAATATGCCATTTGTCTCGAAAGAAAGAGACTGTTTCTGCATGGCTTCAACACCATAGATGTAATGGTTTAGAAGAACCTTTAGTTACTGTTATTTTTAAATGATGTCATTTCTTTATCATTACACAGGTTCACCTTACTTTTACAGGCAAAAATGTTATGTAGCATTAATAGCATTCAAATCACTAAGCACAATCTTAAACAAAGGGGATAGTCACTATAGACAATGGGTGGCGGTGCCAAGGTGTGGCTATTGTCCCCTTGTGGGTTACTTACAAAACCACACACACACCTGTTTGACGGTGCTGCCGCTCAAGGCGCTTTTCCAGTTTTTAACACGGACTCCGGCCTCCTTCAAAGCGCCCAGGACAGCGGCGACGTGCGAGCGGGCTTCGGGTGACGCCGGCATGGCCAACACAGTTACAAAAGCAAACAAAAAGTACCACAAAATGTGCCCCAATTACCAATAGCCACTGAGGGAATTTTTCTCAAAAAGCACGGAAGACCGCATCGCCGAAAACTGCAGCAACCATTTTTTTTTTCCACCCTCCTTTCAGAAGGTGGAGGCACCTCAGGCACTTCGCGCGGCTAAAAAAAAAAAAGTGACGTTTAATTTGCAACAATGAACTGTTCTTCGCCTCTAAAAGAAACTAAACTTGTGTTCGGCCTTGACTTTCAATAGGAGTTAGCTGAAAACCGTTTCTACGCGACACTTTGGTCGAAAACGCCTCCGCTGCCATTAGCCAGCTAGCTGCCCCGCTTGTCTGGTCGCCCCGTCTCGCGCCACAGAAAGGCGCGAACCACTACTTCCGGTGCTCGCAGCCCGCGTGGCTCTTCGACGATCTTCGTATTTGGGTCCCATCGATTTCCAATTAAATTAATTCTCACTTTTCCAAATATTTCTTGCTACTGATCAAGACTACCTGTAATTCTTGTTATAAAACTGAACGGGAATTACATTTTCAATTTTTGTTCAGCTGTGGTGGGTGCTGCACATTTATCAATTTAACAGCCTCTAAAGTGCACATTATAATCCACATCCACATTTGAAAGCATATTATCCTATTTTAAGTTTGCACCGGTAGTATATTGCATATCTTAAAATACCAATAAACAACCGTTTATTCTTGCTATTTCTACCCATTACCTCATGTAATGCAGATATGCCCATAGATATCCCCTTAGTGGTAGAGGTAGAAGGCAACAGTCACTTCTTACACCCTCATAATCTGATTTTATCACTCGAGTCTGTGCTATCTTACTCCCCACCACACTTTCTTCTCCATACAACAAGGAGGTCTTTGAATGCCCAGTGTCCAGCTGCATATTCTGGGGAAAAAAACCCGAAAGACAGTTACTCTCTATGCAGGCACCAGGACAAAGGCCACAAAAAAGGTGAGAAAATTGGGTAAGGTGGCCTGAAAGGAAGGCGAAGAGCCGATACGCCTCGAAGCGCATTAGAGGCCACAAAAAATAAGCAATTTACACAAAGATGGCTTTAAAATGTTCCCTTTCCAAATTCATGTGATGCGACATAAAGAAACATGCATTTCTCCTATTCACTTTTCTCTTACATGTATGGTATTATATGCACATTTGTTTAGCAAAGTTTTCTCCAAAGTGACGCACAATGATTTTAATGCCACGTTTATCCAAGGTGAGCATCAATGCTAGATACACTAAACTAAACCTCCCTAAAATCACTGTCCCATCAGTAGGCCAGTCACCCATACACACACACCACAGGCAATTCTGATTCCCCAGTTCACATGGAAAACACATCTTTGGACTGTGGGAGGAATACTAGTGTTTTCTTTTTTTAGAAAAGTATTTAAATCTCGCTGGAGCCTCAATAGTGACATGACCCCTGCCTTGTTACACCTGTGTGCAGTACAATAAATCGAGTGTACATACATTTAACAATTTTTTATACAGGATGTGCATACTGATTTGATTTTTTTCTGTGAAGTCGCTGTTGTTCCGTAATGAGTAGTCCCGGTTTAAAAAATATTCCAGCAGCTCCTGAGGCTCCTTTTAAAGATAGGAACATTGTCTGAAATTTTTATTTACAATTACTTTTTTTTTTTTTTTTTTTTTTTTAAATTTCTGAATGTTCCTCAGTTGTTAGTTGGCAGTAAAGTGCAGCAAAACAGAGCTGGAGGGTGAGACCAACTACGCTCCGCTCTCCTCCGTCATGGTTCCAGTTTATGCCTGGTGTTTGTTGGCGTACCTGATCAATAACGCAATGATCAACGCTGTTCGTGTTTATGGGGTCAACCAGTCAGCACCGAATAATAAATCGTGGAGAGAATCTGGTTTATTGCTCGCCATTTTAAATTAGCTTTAATCTTAGTGCAGACCAAGGTTAGTAGGGCAGCCAGTCTGCGCTATTTATTTTTTCATTGCATAGATGATAAAGAAAGTTGGAAGTGGCCAGAAGCTGATAAAATGAACATAAGATGGGATGAAATGGTCAGCAGTTGTACTTGATCAGAAGGTTGTGTAAATGACAGACTTGTCAGCCGGTGATTTAGGGACTTGAGGTTCACGAAAGTTAGTTGGTTTTAACTAAGGTTTTGACAGGACTCATCTACCCACTGCATGGAAGGACACCTGCTTTACTAAGATTTTGGATCTCCGAACGTGTTAAGTAACAAAGGAGACACAAGGTCGGCGGAATTAGGCACAGGGGCCCGACCTATGGTAGACCGCACAGTGCGGACATGTTTTATCAGCTCTAAAACAACTGTCAACTTTCGCACCCTGCCTATGATATGGTGGGATTTAAACCTCTATTCTTGAATTGCAAGGCAGCAGTTGTAACCGCTACAAAACCTGGTGGGTTCTGTAGTAAAACAGAGAGCGAGCTTAAGCTGTCAGCTCCCAAAAATACAACTGTGGCAGAATACCTAACCGTGCTGAAAAGTTTTAAACAAAGAATAACACTTACTCTGCAGACTGGTGACAGTTTAACCGTTGAACCTTGTAAACACCAACAGACCACAGTGTTGACACCTTCCACAATGCGAAGAACAGCAGTGACTTTAATAACAACTTACTGAAATAATGACCTCAAACCGGTGCGCGTAAATGCCTTCGTTTTGCCCCCCGTGTAACTTTTGCACGCTATTTTGTTGCTATCCAAAATTGGGAATATGCCCTAGCAACAAAACAGTCCTTAAATGATTATGCTCTCAGTTCTATAAAGAATCTGCAAATACACGTGAGCTGGGCTTGTGGTGTTTCACCGGTTATGAAATACATGTTTAAGAATTCAAACGTTAGTCTTTGAAAGGCCATTTGAAATAAAAGTGCTGTCTCCTTTTCTCTAGTTCTGTCTGGTGCCTTAGCGCACATACACGCATGCACAAACTCCCCCCCCTTCCCCCCCCCCTTTGTAATGACAGTTCCCTCATCTGTCAGAAGCAGTTCCTCTATGCAAGAGACTTGCAGGTTTACACCAACTGGTTAGCTTCTTTTCAGTAAGCGTAGCTCTCGCCTTCATTTACGGATTTTTGGCTTTGCGTTACACCCTCTCTCTTTTTTTTTTTGCATTTCGACTCGCCTCACTTCATGGAAGCAAACCGGACGGGGAATATCAGGCCGCAAACAGAGCTGGGTTCCCTGGGTGTCACGGTGTCCCGTGGAGCAGGACAGGACTGATCCTACATCCGTGACCTCTGGGGCCACCTCACCTCTGCCAGTGGAGCTGAAGGTTCTGCCGGCCATGGAGCTATAGGGCGCAGGGCGCAGACTCATGCCGGCCAAAGAGGACAGGAGGAGAAGCGAGGAGTGGAAACTTGTCATGAATCGCAAAGAGACCAAGAGGTACTGCCGTGTACGTATATGCGCTGTGCACCTCCACACCACACCTCCATGCCCTGCTTTGCTGCAGTGCCACGAAACCGTGCTCTTGTGTGCATGTATTTGTGCGAAGACCATGCTATTGTCGCATTCTGCAGTGTCCTTGTGGTTATCTGTGTGAGCGTGTGGTTTTCAAGTTTCGTGTTAAAAGGAACTTTTCTGTTTTGCGCTCCATTGTCGAGAGGACTGAGCCGAAACTGTACAAAAGTTAAAAGTCTGCGTGCGCTTGCCTGTCACACAGGCGGCTATGAGGGCCAACTCGAGGCTGTGTTTGTGCACGATGCCCCGGTTTTTGACATTTGTAGCCCCGTCCTTAGTCTTCAAGGTGATTTTGCGTTCAAGGACTGCACGGCTGTAGCCAACACAAAAGAGCGTAGTGGTATTTGTGTTATTTGAAGCTGCGTATGTTTACATTTTCAGCACGTTGTGCTGCCTGCTGTTCTGGGTATTTTCTGGTTTTTTGTGCATGCGTGCCTCTTTTCCTTAACTCATCTGTTGAGGAGATATTTAAAAAGAGGAAACAATGTGATTCACCCATTGGTGCTCGATGATCGCTGCAATGTGGTGAACTTGACCAAGGTGTCCACGTTTCCATGTTCTTTTAAGGCCTGACTTGTTTGACTGCATCAGGGGTGCAATAGCAGGCAGATGTTCCCGTACGGCCACGTAGGTTGGGCAGCTAAGGAGAAAGTTGACAGCTTGCCCTTCGGCATATGAATGCGGAAGGTCACGTTGCATCAGCACCGCACATAAAATACGAGGCCTTCGGTGGTCATAGGTTCATCTCCAACATTCAAAAATTACTTTTGCAACATCCATTTGCATCAGCCTGCTGGTTTTTTTTTTTTTTTTTTTTTTTCTTAAGCTTCCTATATTGCTTTAACTTACCGCACTTTCGCTGTTTCCAGTTGTACACAATTTCTTACCCATTCATGCTGTGGTTAAGTGGTTTTTCTAGGATATAACCACAGATCCACCTATGCATGGCCTTTAACCTCAGGTGGTAGAAAAAAGTCCTTTTCTGCCTCACTATAAGGAGCTCGTGGTCTGATCCACAAGACGTAGACACCTGGGATGATCTAAGAAATGAAGTGGAGATTTTGAACTGTCTGTCGTAAATCGAAACAAACACTTTTTGGTTGCGCAACACAAACCTGTTGAATGATTTCTTGATCACAAGTCAGTGGATTTAGCCAAAAAAAAAAAAAAAGATTAACGCCACAATAAATTTCTATTTCATCTTTTCACTTAAGTCCTATAAAGTGGAATCTCATCTATAATTAGTTATTAAAACTGTAAAATTTAACTTTACTTTCAAATATACTGTGTTTAGGTCCGAAAGCAACAATATGATCTCCATTGGTGAATTTGTCTCCGAAATACTAGCTTCGGTGAATCAGCGCATCGTAGCATCTTAGGAGTAATGTTTTGATTTAGAGTTTTTTTGTAAGGATTTAGACATCCAAAGGTAAATCCATCCATTCATCCATTCATCCAACTAAAACTAACTGCTCGGGATCCTGGTGGTTCGGAGCCTATCCCGAAATTATGAAGCCCTTGGTTACGAAACCAGACCCACACTGGACACCAGTCCATCAGAGCATATAAATACATAGAAAAAGATACGTAACTGTATTATATAGTTCAAGTAAAAATATAGTAAAATATAGTATTATACTAAAAGTTAAAAGTGCCTTCAGATGTTTTAGCCAGATGTATGCGGTTCTGCCGAAAACGCAAAAAAAAAAAAATCTGATACTGCGATTATCCTGGAGAGAAACTGAAATCATGACAGTTTAACAAGTAATCGTGATCGAGATCAACTGCTCAGCCTCGGTGGCATTTTGAAACAGCTGGCTGTACAAACTGCTGCACGCGTGTCCACGGTGTTGCTGACTTGGCTTAGAGCTATGCAGCGCGCGTGTGTACTTGCGCACGCTCCTTCCTGTACGAGCGGCAGAAAGAGAAAGAGCTAGAAATGCACACAATACGATTCAAACTATTTGGCGGCAATTCGCGTGCCCCTGCCCGTGTGTGAGCGTGGGGGAGAGATGGAGCCCGAGGGAAGTGGGTCACTTTAGGGATGTGCACTGAAAGAGCTGTGTAGCGAGGGAAGGGGGGGACGTGAGAGAGGGGTGATTTCCAAATAATAAAAGCACACGTTGTTTTCTCAATGAAACCAAAAGAGGATGTAGGAGTTGGACGAGCGAAGGACATAGGAAGGCCGTGTGGGGCACGGTAGCAGCTTAGTGAAAAGCTCAGATTTGCACAGGTACAGCACCCGCAGGGCAGGCCAGCCGTCCGTTCTCCAAGCGTCAAAACCGATGCGCTTCGCGCACAGGTGTTACTTTTATTTCTTAGCAAATCTTGATGTTAATAGCACTAAATGAAGGTCAGACTAAGTTCCCTGTTCCACCAGATGGACGTTTCTGAATCTCAATATTGTGCTACTATTCACCTCTAAGATGTTTATCTCTGAGGGGTTGAGGCTGCTGGATACGGGCCTTGTGATCCCGTACGCTTTCCGAGTTCAGGTTATTCCACCAGGGGTTACAAAAAAGAGAAGCAATGGTGCATCAGAGAATTGGACAGAAAATTCCCTTCCCTTCCCCTCGTTGCTTCCTTTCTACAAACCTGAAATCCATACATGCAGTCCGTTATACTGACAGGCCTCATTGCATTGCCGATCCACTGAGAACAAAGGCAGGAAGGGTCTGACCATGGCTTCTTGATCATGGCATTCGGTTGGCAAAAGAAAACAATTTTGTGAGTTCTTCCAATCCGAATTCAGTTCCTGTGCTACTTTCTCTGTTGTTTTTGTGCTTGGCTGTGGAGGATTAGCAGTTTTGGGGGCACAGCAGCTTCCTCGTGCAAATCAGCTGGCTGCCATCCAGTTGAGAAGAAAGAGGGGACATGAATGGGCTGGGGGGCAAATGGGCTGGACTGCCCTCCCTCTGGCACCGCAGAGATGCTGGGTCGCTGCTCTGATTTATATTTATTTTTCTAGCTGATGCTTTTCTCCAAAGTGACTTATAACGTCGAGATACTTATTATTTACCAATTTATATGGATGGGTAGTGTTTACCTTATCAATTCAAACCTTGATCAAGGATAATACAGCAGGAGGTGAAGTTCAAACTTGGGTCCTGCAAGTGGGAGGTGGCACATATAACGCTATACCCCCTGCGGCCCTATGAGTCTGTAAAATGAAATTGTGAATTTAAATATGTTATATCGGCACTGGACCCCAGACCCTGTTTACCTTCAAAGAACTGTGAACATACTTCATTAGACGTGAAAGAGCAGGCAAAAAAATAATAAAATGCACCATTAAGTTGTAATAAAGTAGACCAACTGTGACTGCAGCGGCAGTTGCAGCACGTGGTTCACAGGCCGTTCAAAAAAAGAAGGCAGATTATTTGGACAACAGAGGAACTTCGCTGAAACCAAACCAAAAGCCTCCAAAAAAAGTGACAGGCGCCACTCTGCGTGTGTGTACGTATGTTGTTGCGCCTTGTTGAGAACATTAGTACTTGACCCGCACTGCGTAACGGACCATTGCAATTCTTGCTTAGGCTAAGGTGTTCCTGTGTTTGGTGTCACCAGCAGCTAATTTTGTCAGAACATAAATAACAAGATAAGGCCTCATCTTAGGTCCTAATAATAAACACACAGTAATAAACAGCAACACCTGAGGGCTGATCCAAAGATGGGGGAAAGCACCTGGTCCAGGCTCACCATGACAACACAGAAAAAGAAATATGGGGTAAGGAAAATAGAACTGAGAGTTTGGTCTGTACACACAAAAAGATTTTTATTATACCTGGTTTAATCTGTGTGTGTGTGTGTGTGTGTGTGTGCGCGCGCGTGTGTGCGAGCCCAAACATTCGGGATGTGAAAGTGTAGACTAAGCAACAATTTCAGGAGAACTGAAAATAAGCATTTTGGGTGCATGTGTGTGTGTGTGTCTGTGTGGAACGAATGGTGTCAGCGGCTGTGAGGGTGTGGATTCTTGGCCAACGCAAGTATGGTTCTGGACATTCTAAGAAGTCACCACCATTTCCCTGAAGCTGTTATGCGCTTCCTGTTCTTCTTTATTCAAAGCCACACCATGAGGTCACGTTATACGCCTCATCGCTTGTGGTGCAGCAGTTTAAACAGAAGACCACCGCTGGTTGCTGGTTGGGCGCCCCCCCCCCCCCCCCCGATGCTGCACACGCAAAGCAGCAACACGTAAGGAGACTTAGCAGCAGGTGCCCCGTGCGGCTGGGGTTCCAGCGCAGCCCGGGGGCACTGGATGTGTTGCGTGAAATTAAAGACGCCAGATTTCAGACGAAGCGCTGACACAGGCCACAGCTTTATCTCTTGCATCAGCGCAGACAGCGCGGCAAAATTTATCTGTGCTTCTAGCACCAGTACCAATACTCCCAAGTCGACGCGCAGACAACGCTCTGAACGCAAGCTCGCGCACGGACACATACGGCAGCGTGTGCGCACGGGGGACGACTGCCTGTTTGCGTAGCCGCACGTAAACAAAGGTCACCCACATCAAACATGTCACATGTTTTGCTCAACCACTCGAGCGCTGACATTTATTCCGATTGTTATCGTGCTGCCTAAACGTTTGCTCAGCAGGGGGCATTGCAGGGAAGCAACAGGCTCGCCGAGCGTGTGCGTGCGAGCGATGATGAGCAGCTCATCGCAGACGTTAACTGGTGTGGCGTAGCCGAGGCCCCCTGCGCGCTGTGCCGAGCCTCCTCGCTTCTCGCACACGGTTATCCTACGTTTTCGCATTCGCCGCAGTACAGCGGGCTCTGAACCCGTCCCCCAGGGGCAACGCCACCTCCCGAACAAAGACGCCGACCGGCCGCTGGTTTGGATCCCTGCTGGAATTCCGCTCGTCTCAAAGTCGTCCGACTTTAACACCGAGCCTTTTCTCCCAGGAAGTTTCGTCACAACAGCCCGAGTGGAGGGAAATACCAGAAAGCACGGCTAGAGCGGAGGATGACCTGCCCCAGCCCTCAGGAGATCAACCGGGCCTTGCTGACTCCCTCCCATGGCTTCCTGACCCGAGCTGCCAGTCTCGATGACCTTATTCAGCGGTGCCTGCTTTGCTTTGGTAAGAAAAGAGATGGGAGGATCGACAGGGAAACAAAGAATGAAGCTGGTCTTACCCAGACGTGCATTTCTACAGCCATTCCCTAACTGGAGCTTGCAGGGTCCTCACAGCATCTGTGCTGTGTGGCCAAGTGTAGTTTGGAACCCCTGTGTCTAATTCTGTATACCTCATCCACTACATGGCCAAAAGTATGTGAACCCCCTTCTAATGCCTGAGCTGTTCCAACTGTACCGACACAGCATACAAACACATAGACAACTGTGTGCTTCTAGCTTCAGCCACAGTTTCGGGGAAGAAGCTCCTTTCCTGCTCCAGCATGACCTGTGCCCCTTCCGCATGCACAAAGCGAGCTCCATAAATGCATGGTTTGCCCAGGCTGGGGTGGAATACCTTGAGTCGTTGCCCTGACTGAACACTTTTGGGATGAACTGGAACACCAACCACGGGCCAGGCCTTCTCACCCGACCTCACTGATGCTCTTGTGGCCAATTGGGCACAAATTCCCAAAATCTGGTGGAAAGCCTTCCCAGAAGAGTGGGGGCTGTTATAGCAGCAAAGGGGGGGGGGGCTCCATATGAATGCCCATGGGTTTGGAATGGGATGTTCCAACAGGTGCACATGGGTGCGATGCTCAGGTGTCCACATACCTTTGGCCAAACAGTGCATTGTCCTCATCTTCATTCAGTCAGGTTTTTCAGACCTACAACAGTCACATGTAATAAGGAGAAGATACAAGTGGGTTCACTATTTTTGGGTTTTCCTCCGAGCAGTGGTTTGCTCCCACACGTTCATGCTTACAATACAGCATAATACATTTTCATCTGCTTTCAAGTGGTCAGAGCTCTTTTTTTTTTTTTTTTTTTTACATTGCATCACTGCTGTGCAGCACCAGGTCACATCTTTTACATAGATGCTCAGCTTGCATCTGCTTATCTTTCTCACAACTCTGAAATCCCACAATGCTTTGCTTGCATCCTGGAGATGGTGTAGACGGTGAATTTGCTCCCTGGTTCTGCAGCTGAACTGAACTGCATGAGTCTGCAAGGTTGGTGTGGGGAATCCACACGGTGATGTGACTCATACTGTGTCTAGGTTCTCCGCAACCTGACAAAGCAATCTGGTTTTTTGCTCCAGCACATCATAACCCACCTTGCGGTGTTCCGTTTCAGACTCTGACGGAAACCTGACCAGAGGCATGCAGCTGGTGGACATGACCCTGATGATGCACAACTGGGTGGTGCCCTCTCACATCTTCGCACAGAAACTGCTCTCTCTATATCCTCCTCATTGGCCAAGAATATGTAGATGGTGAAGTTCTATACCCTTTGCTCTGTGTCTGTCACTAAGAAAACATAGTAGAACTTCAAAATGTTTGGCTGTTGTACTTTCTTGACCTTTTCACCTATAAAGACAGTCCTGTGGAGAAAAGGGGCCTGCAGCGCTTGCAGATTTGCCATTTTATCAGGTCAGTACATTGGCATCGGCCTTCTTAGCGCTTCTTTTCATTTGTTTTACCCAGCTCCCCTCATTTCCAGCTGCCCTCAGTGTGGAAGCCCTCATCAAACACTGCCAAAATAGAAACTCGCTCTACTTGTTCGGAGAATTCAGAGACATGCTGTTCACTTCATACTGTGGCCAGATTTACATCGGGTTTGCATATCCACTCCATTTACTTTGCATTTACCTTAGTTACATATCAAACAAAATAATGACTGTGTATGTTGTACTTTCGTAGAAACGGAGGTCCAATTTAAGGTCATGTTCTGCACATTTTATAATGAAAGAGAGCAGCACTGGGCACTTACAGCTTACATTAAAGCTATAAAAGTATTTGCCAAATATTTACCAATAAAACCCATACGTTCTCGCCTTTGCTAGTCTCGAATATCTTCCCTGAATGTGTATGGTGGAGTTTCGGATCGGTACTTGGCTGCTGCTGCTAAGATTAACATCTGCCCTGTTCACCTCCATCTCCTACAGGCAGTGGATCAGCAAGTTCCCAGCAGCGTTCAAGGGTGACCCTCTTCTGGAGAAGGTGATGGGAGACCTGTGGACCCTAGTCAGGACAGAAGGGGAAGAAAGCCACTGCCAGCTGATTGATACCTCCAGTCTGTAAGTGATCGGAGGGATCAAGTTGAGGAAGCGATAAAACACTGTAAAAGATTTTCCAAAAGCAGCTCTATAAAAAACAACATGCACAAACTTTTCTTTTCAATTCAACTTTCTTCAGAACCTGGACGAGATGGTTTGTGCATGCTTCTGATTCTGTGTTTAAAGAAAAATAAAATTCATGTGTTTGTCCCCTTCTTCTTCCCAGTAACACTCTAGCAACTCCTTCTCTTGCCCCTTCGCCTTCGATGAAGAAGCGAAAAGTGTCCCTCCTCTTTGACCACATGGAACCGGATGAAATGGCCGAGCACCTCAGCTACCTGGAGTTTGAGAACTTTCGCAGCATCTCGGTAAAGACAGCTTTGCCTACGAAGGCTGAATACTGTGTCTCCACAGCAATGGTTGGACTTCATGCCGATCTTCTTCTCCACCCTCTATGAGACAGTACCTGGACTACCACTGCTATGTTCTGAACGGGTCAGTGCGGGGCAACACGGCCCTGGAACGCTCAGTCATGATGTGCAACGGCGTATCCCAGTGGGTTCAGCTGATGATCCTGAGCAGACACACAGCCCAGCAGAGAGCCCAGGTCTTCACCAAATTTATTCATGTTGCCCAGGTAATGTTGTAATAGTCATCCCCTCAGCACATCACGAAAACAAGTTTTTCCACTACATTCATAGGTTCATTATTGGGACTGAGTTTAAAAAATAATTTTAAAAAATGATCCACAATAAAACCATCCTGCTCTTATCTGTCTATCTGTAGAAGCTACGTTCCCTGCAGAACTTTAACACTCTTATGGCTGTGACCGGGGGACTCTGCCACAGCTCCATCTCCCGCCTCAAAGAGACCTCAAGCCTGCTGCCTCAAGATGTCACCAAGGTTGCCAATAACCCCTTTCAATGGAGCACACAATGCAGCCATTCTAGATAAATAGTGTTTGTTTATTCAGGGGTAGAGGTGTATGAAAATGCCAAAAGCATTAGAAGTTTTCAAGGTGATTTCCCACTCTTCTTCAAATTGAAATGAAAATGTGTTTAGAAGTTCTGAACTTTTGAGATGTGGAAAGTGGTTTTCATCTTTAAAAAGTGGGAGGGTGTGTTGTAAGTATTGAGGGATCACACTCCTCAGCCTACCTGATGAACAACTTCTGGCCACCGAGGAAAAGGCTTCAGCCAATAATCAAGTCTTATGTTCAGGAGGAGTCCTGGAACATCTGACTAACTCTTCAGTCTTCTGAGGAGACTGGAAAGATCACGCAAATTTCTCAACCCAGCCAACATGAATTTGGTGGCGCTTTGATGTAGGAAAGATTTCTGCTTCCCTGCAATGCAATTTCCCACCCGTCTCTGGATCAAGAGGTTAACCGATGGATGGATGGATGGATGGATTTTTGCTTCCATTCCTAAGCCTACAACTAACTAACTCACCCCGTCTTTTTTCTAGACTCTGAATGAGATGACGGAATTGCTGTCATCCTGCAGCAACTACAGCAGTTACCGCCGAGTATACAGTGAGTGCACAGGCTTCAAGCTCCCCATCCTTGGGGTGCACCTCAAGGACCTGATATCCCTAAATGAGGCTTTGTGCGACTACCTAGAGGGTGACAAGATAAACCTTGGAAAACTGCAGCACCTCTACAGCAACATTACTGACCTGCTAGCCATTCACTCCTGCAAACCTCCCTTTCAGGCCAACAAGGACCTTCTGCATCTCCTTACGGTAAGGTTTTAGTATGAAGGACCCCTTGCAAGAAACAGTTGACGGTCCAACAACACCCATACAAACCAAATGTTCTCCACTTTGAGTCAATTTTCATACATACCATGGTAATGGTTCCATACATACAGTAGCTAAGGCTAAGATTTAGAAATGTTTTGAAAGCAAAACATAAGGGCAGGTTGAACTTGACCTGTGAAACGCACTTCTTGCATTAACATCCACCTCACCGTACATTTTCGGTAGTTCAGACCTTTGTTCATTTATTCAACACAACCCATTACACCCGGTATAAAGTGCCAACGTGCAGAGCAGAGCACTGTGGTCTGATCAAGTTCTGAACAGCTTTTGCTGAACTCAACATTTCCTGCTCATTTCTCTACTCAGCTGTCTTTAGACCTCTACTACACTGAGGATGAAATATATGAGCTCTCATACACCAAGGAACCAAAAAACGCCAAGATACAGGTCAGCAAGCCATCTTCTGAGCTCGGTCACGACCGTCCAAACTGTGGTATCAGTAGCAATGGTGCGAGATTAACGTTAATGCATTTGCACAAAATTTTAGTTCTCTCTCCTCCTTTGTTGGCAGCCAGCTACACCTGTGAAACCACCTGTAGTAGCAGAGTGGGGATCAGGTGTGACTCCCAGACTGGATCCCGACACCATCTCCAGACATGTCAAACAGACAGTAGACGTGAGTTCAAAGCAACAAACATTTTACAAGCAGCACCGTCTCCTGCATCTCCTGAAACAACATCAGCAGTAATTTTCTTCCTGACATCACGGCAGCTTTGTGACTTTGTGTCTTGCCTTCTGCAGTCTATAATGAAGAACTATGACCTCAACCTGGATGGCTACATCTCCCTTGAAGACTTTGAGAAGATTGCAGCCAGCTTTCCTTTCTCCTTCTGCACACATGAAAGTGACAGGTGAGGAAGGCAGAAAGAAATTCCGTGATTATGTGGGACGGAATACATCCGAGGTTTAATTTTATTAAACCACTAATGATAAAACAAACAAACAAATAAATAAATAAAATGAATTGTCTTGCACTTGTATGTTAAAGCACACTGAGAGCCATAGAAAACCAAAGCCAAATTCCCTCTACGTGTGAGCATACTTGGTCAATAAACCTGATTCCAAATACAAAAATATGAATTTTAAGAGGCTGACAAGCGAAACCTAGAGCAGACAGCCGATTCGAGAACTGAACTTTGGTAAATCGGTAGCTCCGTAAAGGGTTAAAAATACACAAATATGCAAAGATTTGCAAAACAAGCAGCTTTTAATAATGCTTTTGCTTCTTTTCTTAGGGAGGGAGAAATTAGTCGGGATGAAATAAACTCCTACTTCATGAGGGGGATGTCGGTGTGCGCCAAGCTAGGCCTCAAATTCCTGCACAATTTCCACGAGACGACTTACAAGAAGCCCACCTTCTGCAACACCTGCAGAGGCTTTGTGTGTGGGAATTTCTCCTTGTTTACAATAAATATACGTTCTCCTCTTTTCATACACGGCTGGGAATTGCGCACAACTTATCCTTGTGCTCTTCTGTCTGCTTCTTGCAGCTCTGGGGTGTAATTAAGCAAGGTTATCGCTGCAAAGGTAAGATCGTCCTTTGCTGTTTCCATTTAATATGAAAATGGCCCACGTCTATCTCTTACACAAAGTTTAAGCTTTTCATATATTAACCCTTGTCCTTAACTTCCCCTTTTGTTACATAATTTAGTCCAAATCTCTGCTAAATCCAGGGCTGGAATAGCAATTGGGTGAACTGTCAACATTTCTTTTGAGGTTTTTCCCCATTTGTTTAAAAGTGTACATATTCACCCATCCATTCATACAGTACATTTTTTATATACATGTTGTAGAGCAAATCACCAAATAAATCTGTCAATTTGCACCCAACACTTTCTATATCATTTTTCATAAACAAAGCATCTTCCAAAAATATTCAGACCCTTTTAAGAAAAAAAAAGAAAATCCACAAATTTGAATAACGCGAAGGCTGATAAAAGGAAAATGGGCAAAAATTACTCTGAAACAATGTCAAGAGCAGGTAAATGCTTTCTCATCATATTTACAGCTACTGTTTCAGCAAAAGGCATCTCCACCAGGTAATATGTGGAGTTTGAATAGTTATGCAAACAGCATCATTATTTTTCTTAAATATTTTATAACGTGAAAGCAATATCACCTCAGATTATCCAAATTTTAGTATCTGAAAACAAATACCACGAACAAAATTAATTTTAAACATCTCATTTACAATCCAGTAAAATTATGAAACCGGCCGAAGGGTCAGAATACTTTTGCAAGGCACCATTTACCGCTTTAAAGCAGCTGTACAGTTAAGGCCGTTCAGCAGGCGTCTCCCTGGAATGAGCGCTGCATGGATGCAGACAACTACCTTCTGTGTTTGTGATGTGCTTGAGTACTTTTCCTAGACTGCGGTGTCAACTGTCACAGACAGTGCAAGGACCAAGTGGGGATGGAGTGTGTGAAAAAAGTCAAGCTTTCCGGCGGGTCCTGTCCCTGCACCCCAGCCCCTGAGAGCAAGCCCAAAAGCCACAGCTGGAGTGAGTTCCCTTTACAGTTCAGCCTAAGGAATATATTCATATTTCTGTATACGAGCCCACCTGTCCCTAAATACATTTGTATTTTCCTCCAGGCTTGGAGGAGGACAACTTTGTCTTTCCTCATAATGATGGAACAGAGCAAACTGAGGATCTTTCCCCAACACAGAAAGGCAGCCAGAACTTGAACCAACTTTCGGACCAGTCCACGCAGACAGACCCAGGGGTATGGACCCCCGGCAGCGGTGACAAAAGAGGGGTACACATTAATTCACAAACTCTGGAATCTTCTCTAGGAAAGGTACATACTGTGACCAGTTGCACTTAACATCTGCCTATCAGAGAGAAATCCAGGGCTTCGGAAAGATGATTCAATACCATTTTGCAGCCACTACATTACTTCTGATTCAAGTTGTAAAAAATGATTGTTTTTCCTTTCCATTGGTTGCTTAGGACACAACATCATTGCAAATGTCTCGGCGAACAAAGTTACAGCGAACACGGGGCTCCTCTATGCCCGTCTCATTACTGCAAGAGAAGATGGAGGATCTACAGCTGGATAAACACAGGGGTGGAGAGACAGACTGACAGTTGTTACTGACAACCCCACGTGACCATGGACAAGGCTTGACTAACGGAAAGGACCTAACCACGTCCATCTCCAAATGTGCCAACGAAGAACACAGCCCGGCTGCTCCAAGCAGCAGCACGGGCCAAGTGCTGCACAACAGCCACGGCTCACTTCACGAGTCCACTACACTGCCCAAGGTGTATCAGTCTGTGAAAAACTATGTCCAAATCTTCACCTCAAGTGCACTGGCTCAGCTATCCATAGTTTTCCAAAGACTGTGGGAGTTCAGCTGACCGAACGTTGACTTGTCTTTCATCCGTACTGGAAATCGGCTCCACCGCTATGCCAGCATGCACTTTTGGACATCTGTCCGATCCGGTTTGCTACAGCAGTACTAAATTGTCGGTCCCGACAAGTAAATGGATAACTGGAGAATCGAAACAAACAGCAACAAGTCGCTGCAGAATGAGCGCTTTTCCCTTCATCTCAGTGCCTTCTCTCATTCTTCTTACCACTACCTTTGACCCATCTTCTGTTTGTTTGTTTTTTTTTGTTGCCTGGGGCATACAGGACTTTTATAATAATATGGGGTAATTTTATTTATACACATTCAATTGTTTTAAGGCTCTGTTGTGAAAGAAAGCAGAGCCATGTATATAATATAAATAAAAAAAAAAGTTGATTTATGAAAACATGTCAGAAAACCTGGCTGTTGTGATTAAGAATCGCTGCATAAACAGGTTTACTTACCATACTAATGGGAGTCTCCGGTGAATCTGTGACAGGTTGTAGTTGTCATTAACCTTCGAGTTCCATCAGCTGGTGGAAATAGTTCAGCGAAATAATGAAAACATCAATAAATTCTTCGGAAACAGGATGGGAAATGAAAAACAAATCATGGAAATTGATGCAGTGGTGCTCCAAGTGCTTCTCACAGGGTGTCTTACCCGCAATCCGCTCGCGGTCCATGCGAGACGCGGATCAACCTTACAAGCGTTGGCTAATAAAATTGCAACGCAATGGATTTGTTTCCATTTGTATTTTCACGGGATGAACAAAAAGTAACTGATTCAAAACAAACAAAAAAATAAAATCAATCTGAATGTGTGGGACACAAGCTGCGTAAGGACAGGGTTGCTGAAGATTTTCTGTTTTTTGTAGAATTTAGATGTTGTCTTCTGCTGTAATCATTTGGATTAAGTGGGAACAAGTAAATGTTAAGTTTCATAAAAATGCATTAAGAACCTTGACAGTTTTATTGTCTACACTTTTGTGCAATTGTTTCTTGTGTACAGATTTACAAAACTTTATTTATTTTGTTTATTTAAAGAAAACACCTGTACATTATATTTTCTGAAAATGTCATGTATTGTAGCCACACAAAAGAAAGTGGACAAAAAAAAAAAAAAAAACATTAAAAATGTTCAACGTTAAAACAAAATCTTTTATCTCATCGTAAAATGACAAAATTAAACAGGTACCTGAAAATATTTCAGTTTTTTTGCACTTTTCATTTTAGTGTGCAAGTTCAAAGCAAGGCATCACTCCAGTAACTCTAAACAGAGGTTTATAAATAGCATAAAAAATTAACTGAAATTATGAAGTGCAAACCATGTGGTACAAAACCTGCACCTCCAGTCAGTGCTCTGCGCTCCCTCTTTTTCCTTCTTCACGTTTGGTCTCCTCATTGCTTCTTTTTGTTCTTGTTCTTCTTCCCTGAACCCCAGTGACGCTGCTGCCTTCCTTTGCGGCTGCGTCCTCCTCCTTCCCTGCGGTCCTCCCAGGTGGGCATTGGGGGCTCGATCTCTCCCGGTCGCCCTCCTCTGTCTGGCACACTCCCCATCAATACCTGCGGAATCAACGAGGGCCACTGAACCATACAGCAAAAGTAGTCAACAGGTCACCTTAAGGGCAAAAGGTTGAAGTTTAAAATAGGTTTGACCAAATAATTTGAAAATATTTTCTAATTGTTTAGACTGCTGATTAATTCCTGGTTACAAAGCTCTCTGATGCATTTATACATTTTAAACACTCCCCCCCCCCAACATTTAAATATCCTTGTTCTTGTAATTGTTGAAATTTGTTGTCTGTGGCAATACAAGTCTATAAGTCTGCAACATCAATAAAGGACACTGAATTGAAATCAAATACCATGATGGGAAAAGGCACTGCAACCTGTAGTGAAATCATTTCAAAACATCTAACTTGTACACAGTGGTCCTCAAATTTAAAATAAAATTTTGAAATCGCTGAAAAGAAAAACCTTCAGAACCTCCAAGTCAACACTGCTGACTGACTCATCCCACAAGGACGTTTGGTGTTTATCAGCTTCTGGCCACTTTCTACATTTCCATCACATCAATCAATGAAAGTCTAAAAATGTCCCTTGATTTACTCATGGGTCAGACTATGTAAAAATTCTGGACACGGCTATATTAAAATACTTTAAAATAACAAACAAAAATTACTCCTTATTGCTGACCGATTCCTCCCACAGATGGTAAAGCTGGGGAAGGGAGGTGAATTAATCTGGTCCCAAATTCCTGCTCTGTCTCAGGGTTTTACTGCCATGTAATCCCTGGAAAAGGGGATGAAGGTGTGAGTGATGTTGGCTCTGCATCCAACATGCTTAAAAATGAACGAAGAAATGGAAATGCGTAACTCAGATGTTTGTACTGTGAGGAATTGGTGCAAGACCGTCATGCGTGTCCCTTGTCACCTACCAAACCCTGGAAGGTTTGACCCGGTAAGCCAATAAACAAAATACTACCTTGTGGATCGTGGTGCTGGACCCTGCTTTGACAGGAAGAATGCATGATTGGTCCTCTCTGGCCGCCAGGAGGAGGGACGTGGAGACATTGGAGTCGGTGGAAAAAGACAAAGCTGGAATCATCGATGAGAGAATCGCCCTACACTCCTGAAAAAGAAAGACATCTGCTGAGGAGGAAACTCACCAACCAAAAACAAGTTTAATACGACATCACTGTAACACTTGTCATTCAGAGGAAAGGGGAGAAAAAAAAAAACGTGAACTACATGCTTTTAACTTGCAGAATCCTACAACCAAAACAAACATCAAAACAGATGCTGCACACCGAATGCTTCATGCTTCAAACAGCCTCTGTACGAGACAAAACTAAAACCAAATAGAATTTCCCCTTTGGATTAAACAACTGCTTATCATTGTTTGAACTCAAATTGAACCAAAAAGTTTTTTTTTTTTTAAATCACAAATTTACACTGTTAGAACATTAAAATGAATAAGCATAACTTTTTTTTTAGATTGTATTTATTTTGAATTTCTGTTATTTTCACAACACTCCAACAGCAGCAGTTTTGTTAATTGTACAGTGATGTTAGACATAAAAGCAACACAAGTCAAAGTAAATGTACATGCATGATGTACATGCATACCTGACCCTTCTCTCCCCAGGTGAAGGACTCGAGCGTGACCAGGAAGCGCTTGATCAGCATGTGTCTCCGACATTCGTAGTCTCTGGTCAGGCCTTGACTGATCATCTGGACGCGAGACTGCAAGGTGGTGTGGGGTCGGAATTATCGATCGCACCCGCAATGTAAACCCAACCATTTTTAGCAGCAGTTTGATTAAAACACAACAGAATTGTGACCCACAGCATGTAAAGATTTATGGCCGACATTCACAACCATCACATAAGAGCTCTAAATACTTCTACTGAAAATGAATCCATTGTGTTGTACTTTTTCTATTAATCTGTGTTGCCAGCTAACAACCGCACATGGAAAGGTGACATTTGGTCCCCAAACATTTTAATAAAAGACAAGTAACGGTAACAAATCAGGAAATGTCCATACGTAAAATTGAATTTGACCAGAACCAAGCGTAAGACAAGGACCCAGCACTCACATTTCTTATGTTCTTATAATAAAATGTAAAAATAGCATTTTCGTCAATTGGTGGAGCCTGGAGGTGCTTTACCATATTCTACCAACGGCTCAGTTCCACACTAAGATGGTTCTCAGAAACGACCTGTTTAAAATGTAGTGCGCAAAGCTTTTCTCCCCACCACCATGTATAAAGTCATCCACACCATTTAAATCCAACCATTTCTCTGAGAGTCTTTAAAATTCTAAGCACATGAAAAGGGACCGACCATTACAAATAGACGCATTAGGTGCTCCTGAACTACTTACCCACTGCTCAGAACTCAAACTAGTCTTCAGGAGGGGGCCTGGCAAAATAGCCTCAGACAAGCGTGACTCTACCTAGAGTACATAAGACAAAAGTATCTCAATCTTTGCCAGCAAAGGAACAGTTTATCCTCTACATTCATGTCAGACTACCCCAAAAAAAAAAAAAAAAAATCTCAGAATTCTCACCCAATCAATCACATCACACAGCTGAGAAGAAGAATCCAGATCAAGGGCCTGAAGAAGCAGAGAGAGCTCTTTGTCAAGTTTTTCTTTCTCTCCCTTTCCTTCATCCATTCTTGTAGCCATGAGTTCTTGGCATTCTTCTGCCTCCCCATCTTCGGACGATTCTTTTCGCTGCTCTTTCACAGCGCCATCACCCCTTTCTTTCTCCTCTGGATGGGTGTCCCAGTACTCTAAAATTCTCACTGCTTGCAGTTCGGACACCAGGAACTCTGAAAACACCGGACAACACCATCAAACAAAGACCTGGCAGGAATTATTAACACATCTGACCATGATGACCAAACACACACAGGCTGGACATGCAGTCATCCCCTCGTCTCACCAGTGAGTCTGTCCAGGAACGCCGAGTTTAATGTCTCTGTATCGAAGGCCTGGAAGGGACAATGCAGCTTTGTCAAAAGGTCCCGTAGCTCCCCCGCCAGAACAGCTCCACCCGTAGAACCTAAAAAAGCAAAAGGAGCGTTGGGCAACCTCCTTGTGAGCAGTGCGTGTGACACAACCAGCACAGCAGGTACCGCTTAAAGCCACCAACTGTGGGTGGAGGATAGCGGCTCCCGCTGTATGCTTGACCCAATATACTGTATACTTACCCTGAACCACAGACTACAAACACCGCACTGTATAAAGCAGTGTTCATACACGGACAAAGTCGAGGGGAAAACATATACAATAAATAATAACAAAGAGGACACCTGCTACAGCATGGACATTTTTAACCTGAGAAATAACAGAAGCAGCCCCCCGGGTTCTAAACATAGTAACACATGTGAGAGAAATTCTTGAAGTTAAGCTCTTAATGCATGTTTGTGCTATGTTAAAGGTATTAACCAATAATGTAGTGAATGTTTTATGATCATGTTATTCGGAATATTGTGCTTACTGCTATAAAGCATTGGGACTTCTGCCTTGCTAGAATGTTAGGTATTTAAGAAGGTTCCCTGGAAAAACAAAAGAGGGTACTTAAGGAAGGGAAACATAAACTACAGATAAGGCAAAGTTGAAAGGGTCAAGGGAATGGTCAATTTAGACCCAGGCGGTATGTAAAGGAGTAATAAAACTGAAATTCCCTTAACCGAGGCACCTAAATCAGGAGTTACTCCACCACACTTAGGATGGGATAATGATTCCCTATAACAACGTTTAAAGTCACATTGACAAAGAGCAGAAGTGAAAAACAGCTGAGAGGGGTGTATACCCTGCGAACAACTGTATAAATGATCCCTGTATCCTTTGTTCGGGGAGACTCTATTCGAAGGGGCTCTCCTGCACCGGTGTGTATTTCTATAGAAAATAAAGTGTAACTCTCTCTACATCCAAAGTGGTGTTTTTTTCTTCCACACACAACTCAGACCAGAAACTTGTCTGTAACTCACTTTGTTCATAAATCCAAAGTCCCTCTTACCCCCAACTCACAATGTTTAATAATCACCTTAATAATACAAATGTACCTCAACTTATTAGCTGCATGAGTTCTACAAAACCTCAGCTAAAGCTATAATGAACTTTTAAAAATGTATTCAAAACTTGTCATTGGTTTTATTAAATTTCATTGTTGACTGATGTTATGTAAAACTAATGGGGAAAAATGTCACTTCCACAACCTCCTAAGCAATCCTGACAGTCGACCATTTTGTTGGCTTTTTCCAGCTCACTCTATTATCCATATGATTAAAATATTAATAAAACTAATACCCCTTGATTTATTCATGGGTCAGGTTCTATAACTCTAAAAACTCTTAAGTTATAATATGTTAAAAAATACTTATTAGTTATACAAAAAAAAAAAGAAAAAAGAAACTAACTTCAAGCTACATTAAACGCAATTTAAAATTTAAAATGAGAGAAAACAAAAATGTCAACTTCACAAATTCCTATTTAATGCTGATTTTTGACCCCAGTCATTCCAAGGTCCGCCTTCAATGATCAATTTTAGAAAAACAAACGGTTAAGAAATTACATGTAAAAAAAAACAAACAAACAAACAAAAAAAAAAACAAATAAATTGTGGGTTAAAAGCTGTGTTTGAAAATGTATCAGTTGAACAATCAAAACAGCAGGAAGCAGTGCTACCAGTGAGGTCACCTTGAGCGAAACTCTCCTGCATCTCTGGGCAAGAGGTCCTGTGTTCCAACACCAGCCAAGTGATGAGGGGGCAGGGAAGTTCTTTGCACAGACATCTCCTGAGACACACGCTGCCGGGGTATCTGAGACAGCAGGAGATCATCAGCCGGACAAAATAAGCACACAGTGGGTATTACGACCATTTATCCACAAACTCTACCCGACGTTCATCTCAAGACGTTCTAAAATCGTTCTGCCACATGCAATTTTTAAGTTTACCTTCCACACACAAGGATGGCCATGTAAGGATAGTCATTATGACTGTTCATTATAGGTTGCCATACAGCACAGGTGGCTCGTGGGAATATGAGGTCATTTTATTAGACCAGTTTATTAGGCACAACCGGACTGTTCGCACAAAGTTGACAACCGTCAGCGGTCACGTTGCAAGTCAAGGACATAAAAAATGTCCTAGACGGATACTGTCCAATTGAACCTAGAAAGGACATAAAAAAGTGATCGTGCGACTCTGAAGATGATCAGTATCAACCTTGGGTGATTTTTGCAAGTGAGTGTCAATAGTTTAGAGATTCTTGTGAAAAACAAATGACGGCACTTCCATGTATAAAAACAATTTGTGAAATGAGAAAAATCTAAGGCAAACAGGGTGACTTGTTGAAGCTAACATGAAGTTCATCGGTGCAGAAGTGTGGTGTGAGGGAAACCATCTCGACACAAAACTCATCACACCTTGAAGAGGATGGGCTGCAGCAGCAGAAGCCCACACAGATGCCTCCTCCTCTGAGCTCAGAACCAGAAGGCCCGAGTTCTCCGCCATCCCAAGAACACACTAACCATTCACAGCGTGTCATGCAACACCGTCACAAAATCACAGCTCCTTGGCTTCGCTCCAAGGATCCGCACGGCCCCTTCAACTCTCGAGGTGTTTGGGACGAGACGACCTCAGTTGTGAATGTGCCACCAAAAAATAAATAAATACATTTTTGAAAATGTGCAGAAACGGTGTGAATCTGTGAGGCCAGCAGGAAACCTCGCGAAAGTGTCCAGCCTCCAGACTCCACTCAGCACCTGGTCTCTGAACTCAAACAAACAAAAGAGGTTCCCGGAACAAGCTTGGTGTGCCTAATAAAGTGGCCGCCGAGGCTACACAGCTTTCATTTTCAACCAAATTTCAAGTGAACTGCAAAAGTACATAACCACAGAAAGGAAAGGGTCACCTTAAAGTCTTGCAATGTCAAATACATATTCATGCAGACGACAAGTTAAAAAAAACGAACGATTTAATGCTTAATACGAACGAAGCAAATGCCAAACTCACCCGAGAGCCTCGATGGCTGCTATCGTTTTGGAATCTCTTTCCATAGAGCTTTTGACAAGCAAAAACTAAGACACTTGAAAATAAAACCTTGCAATATCTGCAGCTACAACAGGAGAGAATCGGGATTTTTAAATTCTATAAAGTTTTATAAACGGCCTACACGAGTCTACCGGGAGTGACGAACTGCGCACATACCACCAACCACAGCGCCATCTTCTGGCTGCAGTTGCACGTCTATACGGAAGTAAGTCGGAAGACGGAAACAACCACGTGATACACATACCACCCCCCCTTGCGATTTCGTAATCACATCTCGTCGGCAGCAGGAATTGTGGGTATTGTAGTTTATTATAAAACCGATTAATTCTTAAAATCGTTTATAAACTGCTTCTCCAAACATATTGTCTTGTTCTAGACTCTATAAAAGCACACAAACATCCTTCTTCCATAACAAAAAAGTAATAGATATTTACTTTATATTTCCTAGTGCAGTGACAATCTCAACCAACCACAATCCACAGTTGAGATAAATAGGTCACTACAGAAACAGTAGATTCAATAACCTGAATTCATTTTATTGCGGGATTTGGGATCAAATTTTACTCAGCACCATCGTGTGCTTTGCAGAGTGAAAGACACAGACAGCGATCCTGTAAACTTCATTTTTACGTATTATTAAAGCTATAAGCTTATTGATGTGAATGTTTGGGCTCAGGGTACCATCCCACACCCTCCATTTCCATGCAGTTACTATCCTCTGTATGCGCTGTCCTTCTCTCCCTGAACCAAACACCAAGCTCATTCACAGCATCCAACGTATTCCAACGCATCCTGACAGCGGCATTTTAAGTAAAAGCCATACATTTATTCTGAGAACATAAAAAAATTACTTTCTTGTTAACCACAAGCCAAATAGTTTTTCTGCAGTCATGGAAGATGGTGCTGATCACACAAACTTAGCAAGGAAATTAATTTTATTGTTATGTCTACACTCAAAGGTTCTTCTGTAATTATGTGCATGACCAACCCGTTAACTTTCATCAGATGAAAAATTTACATTTGATCTGCATGACCAATAAAATTAATTTTGGAATGTTTGGACAACCTCCAGAAGCTTAAATAATGCTGTGTAAGCATAGCTCCGACAGGGTTGTTCTATCAGAATAACCAAGTCGCCAGTGAATTTCTCCAGGAGAGTGATCCCTGGCATGAGGCAAATAAGAATCTCACCACTTTTCATCTCTAATGAGCTGTAAACAGGGGAGTCTTACAATACAGAGCCAGGCTGGAGAAATCCAATTATATTATCAAATACAAAAAGTATGAATTTTGATTGAACATAGAACCACGTGCATACAGTTTTACAGACATGGTATAAAATTGTTTTTTTTTTTTTTTTTTTTTTTTTTTTTTTCCCTAAACACACAAAACCCATTAAGACTACAAACTGGCAGAACAACCAGCAGGAAAATGGGGAACAATATACTCATTTGAAAGATTTAACAGCTTTAAAATGGTACAATAAAAAGCAAATGCTTCAAATTTGTTTTACAATCACAAAAAAGTTGATACTAGTTGCACAAATTAAAATGTTAGTCATTCCAGACTTTCACTTTAATATATCTAAGAAAAAAAATCAATTTCAAATCAAAAGCTATGGAATCAACACCAAGAGGCTCAGGAGGAAACCTCTGAAATGTGTTTTTTTTAAAATGCAATAAAAAAATGTTTTTTAAATCATTAAGGTTTATGAACCAACATGTACACCTAACTGGCCAAAATAATAATTTTAAAATAAAATGAGCCATGTACAAATGCCTCCATGTGTTCTAATGCATAAAAATAAACTGCTACTCAAACTAAAATACACTTGTACTAGATAAGTCAGTGTGTCTCTACAATGCAGCAATCTGATGGTGCTTGTTTACACATCCCTGTTTCCCAATCTACAAAAGCTGTACAATTCTGTAAGCCCTAAAGTAGCTAGAACCACACACTGACAAACTAAACATGTCATTGCTAATGTTCAAAATTTAAAAAAAATATATATTTAAAAAAAAAAAAAAAAAACTGACAGGTTGGAGACAGATGCAGAGCATAGCAAGGGTGGAGGAGATGGACAAAAAACAAAATGCTGTGTGTTAGTACAAGATGAGGTGCTGTTGCCAGGTTACTGGGAGCTATGGGATCCTTGGGATCCTTGAGTGCTCTGAGTACCCTGGCCAGAGTAGTTGCCGTAGTTTCCATACTGCCCGTAGTACTGGTTCCACTGGCTCTGGTTCTGGTAATACTGCTGCCACTGCTGTGCATACTGTGAAGAAAATCAAACATTCAGATTCATACATGAAGCTTAACTTTGAGGACTCTATCTTGCCTCCATTTTAGAGCTAGAGTGTACTCACCTGTTGGTATTGCTGATTGTAGTTCTGCTGCTGGTTGTACGGCTGTCCAGTGGCAGCGGGAGTTTGGCTGTAGCCCTGGCTGTACCCAGGATACTGACCGTAGTTGGCATAGTTGTAGCCTTGGTTGTAGTTGCTCTGGTTGTAGCCTTGATTGTAGCCCTGATTGTAAGACTGGGGCTACAAGAGAAAATATGGAGAATTTAGAGGATATTCTGGCTGAACAGATTTAGCTCTGCACATATTGGGTCAACATGCTTACTTGAGCCTGGCTATAGCCCCCACCACTCCCGCTGCCTCCCTTATTGTAGGGCGCTTGGTGGTTGTAGCTGTAGCCACCTCCAGACGGCTGGTTGCGATTATAGCCACCACGACCCCCTGAGCCTCCATCACGATTACCCCAACGGTTCTGATTGTATCCTCCGCGGTTATATCCTGCTGTAAGGGGACAGAGGCAGACATTTTTTTTGGCCAAGGACATTTGCAAACACGAGCAACCTGATATGATCGATACTCATTCAGACACTTAATAGAACACCATTTATACAGAACAATTACAAAATATCAAAGTTTCAAAAGAACAAATGCCATACAAAAACTTTTTTTTTTTTTTTTTTTTACAGCAATGCGTACACGCATATCCAAGTAATAAGAGAACTGAGGTAGAAATAGGACTTAATATGTGTAACTAGTGACACTTCATAAATGTGCATTACTGAAGTTAATAAGTGGTAGGACTGGGGGGCAAAAGCTGTATCTGTGCCTTTTTGTTAAGAGTCCTTATTGCTTCTCAGATGAGAGGGACTGGAATATATGACAGCTGGGTGAAGAAAGATGTGTCACGATCTTGTCTGGGCACTTTCTTGTCGTGGTCATGAATGCCAACTTCCAGATTTAATGCGAAATGGTAACAAGCAACAAGTTACTTACCCCCTCGGAAGCCACTGCCTCCGGTACCACCACGGTTCTGGTAACCACCCCGGCCTCCTTGTGGACCACGGCTGTCGTAACGCTGGTAGCCACCACCTCGGCCACGGAAGCCTCCCTGACGGTTGTCAAACCGCTTGTCTGGGGGTGGTCCAGCTTTGCGCCCCTCTTCATTGTACTGCTTCACCAGCTTGTCGGCCTCCTCTCGCTGCAGCTCAATGAAGGTCACCTCGTCGAGAAAATCACCAGGCTCTGGGAGCACAAAGTTGGCTACGGCAGGCAGAGACGGAGGGATGCCGTGAGGACGAGCAAAGCCGCGCCGTCGAGGGACAGAGAGAGACAATTACCATCGGAAAGAAGAGAGCTGAAGCCACAGAGAGAAAGACTGAAAAGAGGAAAGCGGGATGGGGCAAAAATGTGCAGAGTGTGAAAGGAGGCGCAACAAGGCTGGAGCAAACACTACCTTTAGGGACAGGGAATATTTGCTCCAGATCGGGGGGTGGATTGGGGGTGGAAGGGGGGACGATAATGAATGTGGAAAAAATGCCAGACTTCAAAAATAAATAAATAAATAAATAAGGGAACATAAGAGGGTCACTGCAAATCAAGCATTACTCAAATGGCATATAAGACCAATGACAAGGGACAAATTCAAACAAGTCCTTCAAGTTAGCCATTTAAGGTATCACATGCCTTAGGTGACAAACCTGTATGTTAACACTGAGAAGCAGTAAGGCCAGGCCACAGTGACCTTTACAGCCAAACATCCCAAAACTTGGATGTAACGATGCAATCAGTACACAAATATTGGATTTTCTTGTCGAAATTTTTGTTCAGGTTCAGAGCCAAAACTCAATGCTACAGTTGGAGCTCACCATTAGATTTTTTTATCCTCAGTTTGCAGTGCTACATAAGGGAAGCAGAGTAGAAATAAGGTCCAAAAAGATGGAAACTAATTGAGGAGAAGGGCACAGAAAAACGGGTTTTAAAATCTGGCAAGAGGCAAAACTAAAGGGGAGGGAGGGATGGGGAGGGGTCTTCCAAGTTCGATTAAAAATAAATAAATAAAAACAGTAAAACAGAGTAAAACAGATCTTGTGTTTGTTGTTTATTTTTGTTGGTTTTCCATGAAATTCCTACCTTTCATTTCTAACACAGCATGATCGGGTACATCCTTCCCTTCCTCATCAGTTCGCTTTAACGTTCGCTCTTTTAAATCCTCGTCCGTGGGACAAATTACAATAGCCTTGCGTTGAAAACCTTCAAAAGGACGCATTTTTCGTCTCTGGGCTGATCCATATACATTTGTCTAGCAATGGTGACAAGAAAGAAGTAGAAGCTGTTCATTATTTGCTTTTGTTACGGCTTTGCGTTCCATAGGAGGGATATTGGAATCCTGCAATGATGAAAGTGAGAGAGTTTTTCTTGGTTGTCATTTGTCTATATTTACTGTTCTGGAACTACCGGTTGTCTCTCACAACCCCACAAACTTACCTTGAAGTCTGGAACACCTTTGACTGTTAGAGTTGACATTTTTAGGGGACCCCCAGAACTTTAAGGCTGACTGCTGCTCTAAAATGTATGCTGTATATATGTGAGCTCTCACAGCGTTTGGTCACTGACTACAACTTTAAAGTATACATCATTAACATTTAAACAAAATAAACCTCGACATTAACAGCATACTGTCTTTTTAGTTTCTATTGGTTCATTAAACTAAGTGATACCATTAGCTTGAAGCATGGCAACGCAAGATAAACATTTGAAATACAAGACTTCCTTATGATGAATTCCTGCAGTACAAATGACTTCTATCAGTACAAAATAAATAAAATAATAAATATATAAAACTTGTGCACATATTTAAAGGCAAGAGATGTGGTCCTCACTTACTTACAGGGTCCCCTTACTTACCCATACCTACCTGCCGTTGAAAAGCAAGTCTGCCCCACAGACAACACAAACACTCAGTACCTACCTGTGGATACTCACAGCTCCCATGGTTACCCAGGGCACGTCCATTTGACCTTACCTACCTTAGAACACTTGAAGAACAACGCCCTGGAAAGCTGAAATCAGTTAGTTTTTTTCACTTACCTCGAAAACTAATTCATTTTAAAAATACAACATTCAAAAGTTCCATATGCTAAATGTTAAAATAACGCTATTTTAGAAAAGCTATATGAACTTTGATATTTTTACAATTAACATAGCAACAGAAGGTGTATTTCTTACTCACCAGGCAGTGTTTACTTGTTTTCAACATCTTATTATTCACATGGACTATTTGTACAGTGTAGGAAAAAATACTTTCAACAAGACATACAATAAGAAATACTGAAAAATGAGAACAGATATGATATAGCATTTTCCTGTCACTTGAGCACAACAAGTAATGGCTTCTCTGATATACAAAACAGGAACATCATACTGAAGACAAAGAGCTGTGAACTCAAAACAAGAAACCGATCAATGCTTCTCCTGCACTAGACAGAGTCCAGTTTGATCTGTGTAGCATGAATAGCAGTTGGGAGAAAGGTCCACACCAGCTGGGCAAGGGGGGGGTCAGGGATGGAGGGGCAGTACCTGATCCAGGATGTAGTTGCGCTTCTTGCGAGCCGCGATCTGGATGAGCCGGTTCAAACACTGTGTGGCCTGCTGGATCAGGATATCCCAGCGGCCTGCATAGTTACGCTGGCGACGCAGACCCATCACCTGAAGGGAACAAATAAAGCAGATAAGGTATCAGGTGCAACCTTCTTTACCTTTAAGCACGCACGGACGCACGCACGCACACGCACCTTCATCTTATCCATGATAGCATTGGTGCCCAAAATGTTGAACTTCTTCTCAGGGTTCTCCTCAGCATGTTTGATAGCCCAGGTTGTCTTTCCACATCCAGGTAGTCCCACCATCATAAGCATCTGGAAAAACACACAAGCCACTAATTTGTAATTTTGAGAAGCTACAGTTTGATGCTCAAGGCCACAATGCAGAAGTCTGTATATGGTGGCTGGGAGATAAATAACCTGGTCAGTTTTAAACAGAAAATGGCATTTAATAACTCAAAGTAGGAATCTCAACCTTAAAAATGCTAAATTCCCTTCAACATTCTAAAAGGGTATTTAAAAAAATAAATAAAATCTTTGATTTCTTCTGATTCAACAGGTACAGAAATGTATTTCTGGTCAGACTTCATTCTACAGACAAAGTTCTACATTTGTATTGTATATTATTAGAAAAAGAAATTAAAGTACAAGTTTTTTTCTTGAAAAAAGGATTTTAATGAATTTGTGAATGGTGAGACTTCTGAAAGACACAACTGTCATAAAAGTTGACCAGTACATGGAATTGAGAACAGATTTCAAGTATTGGTTCCTTCTTAGCATATCAAAAACTAATTTGCTTAAAACCAAATGTCTGACTTTAAGGCAAATAATTTAAGTTACTGAGTAGGAGACATTTCTTCATTACTAAGTATTATATGGCCTATTGTTTACTTACTAGGTGACTGGTATGTTCCTACTAAGAAATTCCAGTTACTGGAGAAAAGGACACTAAAGCTATTGATAAATCTAGTTGTATCGGTGATGCTTTTAAAGTTGCAAGCATTATTTTTGTATTTTTATACTGCTGACACTGACCTGATCTGACAAATTTGGACCAAATATTGAAAAGTAACTGAGGTTCAGGGTGACATCGACTGCAGTTACTTTGTCGGGCAAATAACCATATTTGGTAACTTCAACGGACATTCAAAATGCCCTCCCTATGCCTCTCCGTGAAGTTGTAGAACCACATAGATTTCTCCCAGTCAATCAGTGAAGATCAGGCTATGTCACAGAGAGTGACATCAGGGAATGCATAAAGTAGAGCTATGCACACCTACCTACTCCCACACTTATGGTCATAACATCAAAACTAACAATGGTAAGTTGATGAAACTCACATTATATGGTTGAATAGTTGTGCTAAATGTTGCGATAGGTGATGTTTCCAAATGATTTCTAGAAATTAGTAAATTTTTGGCATGAAAAAATGGTGAGACCATATTTGATCATATGCCCCATTCACCGAAGACTTCCGCAAGTGACAGAAAGTCCATTTTTAGACATACACCCAATGTGTCAGGTAAGCTATACTTATTTTTATTTTAAAAAAAAAACAAAAAAAAAACAAAAAACCTAACACATTGTAACGTAGGAAAATAGTGCACTGGATGTTTTCAGTAGATCTACACTTCACTGTTACTATGTTCCTTCACAAATAACTCAAAGTGGGCTTGATATTGACTCAAAAACTTACTCTTCTTTTGCAGCTGTCTACTCAGGTCTTTTATGGAAAGAAGGAGACTGTTATGTCATCCCACCCCCCGCCATCAGGGACGATGAAGGCTCCGGGGAGGAAGACAACAACATGGCAGACCCCGACTTCATCTCACCCACCCACAACCTGGACACTCCAGGCCCGAGTGAGATGGGCCCCTCTGCTAAGAGGAAGTGCATGTAGCCTGCAGTAGAGGTACTTGAGGACGAGAATGAAAACGACAACAAAGACCAGCCAGCACCACAAGCTACGGGGCCCACCTTATTAAATTAACTTGCGGAAGTTTTAGGTGAATGGGGCATATGATCAAATATGGTCTCACCATTTTTCATACCAAAAATTTACTACTCCTTTATCTTTCGGCTGCTCCCGTTAGGGGTCACCACAGCGGATCAAATGTTTCCATGTCTTCCTGTCCTCTGTATCTTTCTCCATCACACCCACCACTTGCATGTCCTTTCACCACATCCATAAATCTCCTTTTAGGCCCTCCTCTCTTCCTCTTGCCTGGCAGCTCCATCCCTAGCATCCTTCTCTCGATATATCCAGAATCTCTCCTCTGCACATGTTCAAACCAACGCAATCTCGCCTCTCTGTCTCCAAACCGTCTAACCTGGGCTGACCCTCTAATATACTCATTCCTAATCCTGCCCATCCTCGTCACACCCAATGCAAATCTTAACATCTTTAACTCTGCCACCTCCAGCTCTGCCTCCTGTCTTTTGGTCAGTGCCACCATTTCCAACCTATATAGCATAGCTGGTCTCACTACCATCTTGTAGACCTTCCCTTTCACTCTTGCTGGTACCCTTCTGTCACAAATCACTCCTGACACTCTTCTCCACCCACTCCACCCTGCCTGCACTCTCTTCACCTCTCTTCCACACTCCCCGTTACTCTGAACTGTTGATCCCAAGTATTTAAATTAATTCACCTTCACCAACTCTATTCCCTGCATCCTCACCATTCCTCTGTCCTCCCTCTCACGTATGCACATGTATTCTGTCTTAGTCCTATTGACCTTCATTCCTCTTCTCTATAGAGCACATCTCCACCTCTCCAGGGTCTCCTCAACCTGCTCCCTACTCTCACTACAGATCACAATATCATCCCCAAACATCATAGTCCACGGTGACTCCTGTCTGATCTCATGTCAACCTGTCCATCGCCATTGCTAATAAGAAAGGACTCAAAGCTGATCCTTGATGTAATCCTACCCCCACCTTGAAAGCTTCTGTCACTCCTACCGCAGACCTCACCACTGTCACACTGTCCTTGTACATATCCTGTACCACTCTTACCTACTTCTCTGGCACATCTGACTTCCTCATGCAATACCACAACTCCTCTCTAGGTACCCTGTCATATGCTTTCCCTAAGTCCACGAAGACACAATGCAACTCCTCCTTACCTTCTCGATACTTCTCCATCAACACCCTCAGAGCAAACATCGCATCTGTGGTACTCCTTCTCGGCATGAAGCCATACTGCTGCTCACTAATCGTCACCTCCTTTCTTAACCTAGCTTCCACTACTCTTTCCCATAACTTCACGCTGTGGCTGATCAGTTTTATCGCTCTGTAGTTACTACAGCTCTGCACATCACCCTTATTCTTAAAAATTGATACCAGTACACTTCTTCACTCCTCAGGCATCATCTCACTTTCTAAGATTACATTAAACAATCTGGTAAAAAACTCCACTGCCATCTCTCCTAAACACTTCCGTGCTTCCACAGGTATGTTATCTGGGCCAACAGCCTTTCAATTCTTCATAGCTATCCTAATTTTTTCCATGCTAATCCACTGTACTTCCTTATTCATAATCCCTACATCATCCAACCTTTTCTCTCTCTCATTCTCTTTATTCATCAGCCCCTCAAAGTACTCTTTCCATCTGCTCACACTCTCCTTGCTTGTGAGTAAAATTTACTAATTTCTAGAAATCATACACAAACACCTATCTCAATATTTAGCACAACTATTTAACCATATAATGTGCGAGTTTCATCAACTTACCATTATTAGTTTCAATGTTATGACCGTAGGTGTGGGAGTAGGTAGGTGTGCACAGCCATACTTTGCGCATTCCGGAAGAACATGGAAGTTTGAAATGCTGCGGGCCAGTGCTGATTTGTCAGATACCATGATGTCACTCTGTGACATAGCCTGATCTCCACTGTCTGGCTGGGAGAAATCCATGTGGCGCTACAACTTCAAGGAGAGGCACGGGGAAGGCATTTTTGATGTCTGTTGACGTTACCAAATATGGTTATTTGCCCGATAAAGAGTTAACATCCTATGACCAGTACCATTTTAGTTATTAATATAGTTGCTTTAGTGTAAATGTTGTTTCGACATAACTTGGCTTACATGCCTTTATCACATCTTGATCCATAGGTTGAAGAATGGAAGCGGTATTTGGAGGGAGAAAAGTGACACTGACATTAGGGTGAATCTCATAACGATCTGGACTATAACCAGGGGCACTGTCCAAAACTGCCAAATTTTTTTTAAAGGGAATCATTTTCTTCCTGCAATAGTCCTTGATGTCTACGATAAAGCAATTTCTGAACCAATCTTCCAATAATACTCGTGTCATCCAAGCCATCTTGTTGTGAACAGGAGTAGTAGTTTGTGTTTTGTTGTTCAAGGCCCTGGGGTTTTCAGAATGGTAAATCATGCATGGATTCAGTTCATGGCCACCAAATAACCCCCAAGCAACAGGGTGACTTGTTCCTTAAATATCTTAAACCCAGACCTAGATTTAGCTTCTCGGTGGATGCAAGTTCATTCAGGCATCTTTTTCCAAAACAGTCAAGTTTCGACAATGTTGAAAATTTTTTTAAGCAGAATGCCTTCCTCAAGGATCAACTTTACCAGCTCCTCAATGTAACAGCATGCATTGTTACAACCGACACTAACAGTGAAATGTACTGGAAATGTACTCTATGAAGTCTGTCTGACTGACTGTTTTGTTGTTGTTCTTTTCTCGTAAATTTTTTTAGTTGTTCTTTACTCGTAAATTTTCTTCTTTCTGGAATGTAACCACGCACAGTCTCCTGTTCAATCAGGGTGCATTTCAATGCATGGTATACTCGGTTGCTATGTACTTGACAAATAAACTCTTCTTGATCTTGATTCATGATGCATTTTCAAATTGAGCAAAGCCATTCGCTTCTTGAAGCTTTGGAACCAGCCAGTGCTCACTGTACATTGTAGCCCATTCTTTGCCTTCAGACTGTCAGGCAAGGACTTGGCTTTAACAAAGACAATTGCAATAGGAAGAAGAGTGTTCTGGCTAATTTGGTGGTTAATCCAGATTACCAATAAAGACTATCCTCACAATGACACTGTCCTTATGCATGCAATTTGCATAGGTGTGGCTCTGTTCACTCTTTCAAGGTACTTGTCCTTTCTTTGAAGGATGCTAAACACTTTAGATCATGCCATGTTGTGCTAACAAGATAAAGCTGATATGTTTTCCCCTTTCTCAAAGTCCTTTATTACTACAAGTTTCTTCTCCAGGGTGAGCAATAGTTTTTTTTTTTTTTTTGACAATAGTTTTTTTTGATGTTCTTAACCATCTTCCATTTCAAGGGGAGTCAATAACACCAGAAAGACCAAGGCAGTAAACACAAAGTTCACATCAACAAGTACAATACATTAATGAACAGTAACAGTTACTTACCTGCAAGGAACACACATGCATGTGTATGTACAGCAGCCAATATTACTGGTAGGTTGCATTTAAGTATAGACTCTAACATAAGATCCAAGAATAAGGTCATAAAATGGAATGGTTGTTCAAGTGCTCACTGACGGTAAATTTTAACCACACAATGATGCAATGATCACAGATTTCATTGCTACAGCCACAATATAAAAAAAGTAAATGAAGCTGTACTTTGAAAACACTCACCTCACAATCACCTTTGGTAGCAGGTCCCAAGGTTCCTCTGACCCTGTCCTCAACCAGGATGCCCTGAATGAAGGTGAAGCCCTCTGGTTGGGGGAAAAAGGCTTCCTCTTTCTGGCCGAAGTTGAACTCGACAGCACAGTTCTTCACCAGAACATGAGGGAACAGTGGCCGCTCGGCCAGCTCTTCTCTGCTGACGTGGTAGCACACACCCAGCCACTTTCCATTCTTTGCAAAGGATATTTCGATGTCTTCCGCACTTTCAAAGTCCTACAGGAAACATGAATAAACTATGATTTGTAAATTTAAGGGACTGAGAATAAGGTGGGAATACCTGGTCTGGGCTAATCACACTTACTATATAACAACCAAGGACATCATTCTCGCCAAAACGCTCCCCGTAATCTTCAAACTTGCAGTCGGACGATTTCTTGCCTGTACCTCCATACCCAAAAGAGAAGGGCTCTTCACCTGATAGAGGGAAAAAAATATTAAAAGGTAATGTAGGACATTATGTCACTTATATAATTCATTGAAGAACTAATCCTGAATAAAACACAATAGGTATTTACCCTAAGGTACATACTGTCTAATGTATAATTGAGGGTGCAACTAATTTAATAACCCTTATTATTAATTCACTTTTAATATTGCTGGTGCAGATGATTACATGGACAGTAATAGTTTGCTTAACTTGGCAGCATCCTTATTAGTAAATAAATACCAAAAAAATTACATCCTTTCAGGATCACCACCTATTGTAATGAGCATAATAATAAAAAAAACCCACTATCACAATATTTTCAGAGAATTTGATTAAAAAGCTAATTAATCAAAATATGCATTCTTTTTGTACCCAGGTTTACTTTATAACAAGTCAACTCTAAATAAGTTGTCCTAAATTCTTCAGAGGTGGAAAAAAGTCCCTCAGTGCTCCAGCCTTTCACCTTTCTGCCATTACAAATTTGTTGTACCTTTAACACCCAAACGCAGGCCACCGCAATGCCTGCAACAGCCAAAGTTTCACCACAACCAAACATAATTCTAGGGAACTTCTCTCACCAAGTTGGGTTGTGCAGGAATCCAATGACCAGCCCACACGCACCACATGGGGGTCAGGTTCACTGGTGGGTAAATGCTTTACAGAAATCTCTTCATTTATCTGCAAGGAAAAAAAGAAGTTGCTTAATAAAAGTATTTTAAAAAAAAAATCACTAAACATTTAGAACTGAAGCAAAAGGACCATCTGACTGCATAACAAATCTTGGCTACCTTGACTTCATAGCAGACCCGACCCTTGTTGACACCATAGGTAGCACGGGCTCCTGCCCATAAATATGCAAAGCCCTCGATGGTGAGAGGGTAACCACTGTATCGATCGCGAGACACCTTGAAGTGCAGATCACAATTATCTGTTGAAGAAAGTAAAATCCACTCACAATGTCAGACAAACAAACATCCTGGCTGTTCAGGTTAATGAAGGTACTGCATATCAAGCCAAAATCAATTTCTATTTGTAAATAAAGGACAATATTGTTAACTCACAAGTATCAATGACAACCAATGTGTCATCAAAATCTTCCTCCTCCTCTTCTGCTGGGGGTTGGGGTGAGCGGGATCTGATAAGATGAAGCACAAGTTAGTAAACACAGTATAAGGTAAAGGAATTAAACAGAAATTTAAGAACATTTAAGTCGGGCCAACACCAAACCTTTTGTCCTCACGGTGCTCATAATAACTGTGACTATGGGTCTCCTCGTATGGTCTCTTGCGGCTGTAAGAGGCTTGTGCATCATCCTCAGTTTTAATTTGGGCTGGCATCTGAGGCTCCATGCCTTCCCATTCTTTGGCCGATTCTTCTTGTTCCTGCATCTGTGGCTCAAACTGCTCCTGGTGCTGTGGCTCCTCCTCCTCCTCTTTTATCTCCTCTTTCATCTCAGACTCTTCTAGAAAAGAAAAAAGATAAACCAATTTCAACTCAACCTGTACCAACACTGCTAGCTTTTGACATCTTAAGAATTTAAATTATTCAAATTCAATACAATATTTGCAGAGCACTGAACCAAGAATCAAAGAGACCAAGTAGATACATAAAGTTTCTGAAGAGTAAAATACTATAGAAATAATTCTCTCAGATCTTTTAACACAATGTCACCCAAAAAAAAAAAATTATTAATCTAATGCACGAACTTGGATCCTAAGAATTTATATGATAAGTGGAAAGGAGTGACAAAAGTAGTACTTGGCAGTCAGTGAATAAAATTTAAAAATGTAAATTAACCACAATTTAAACTCGCACCTTATGTAAGACAATTTGTATTTTTCCTCTTAACATATTAGTGTAAACTTTTGTAGGCTGAAATATAAATTCTTCTAATTTATTAGCTACTAGACACTTCAAGAGCGTATACCTTTAGTAAATACCAGTTTTACCTGCATGTTTAGTTGAAAATTACTAAAATCATAAAACAAAATTCAGTTTTATGAAGTTATGCTGTCCAGTCCACCAGAACCACAAGAGGCACACAAACAACTCATGCCCCAAGACTGAATATTTATCCAAGACGTTAAACTTCAACTTACCCCTCTTTATTTCAAGCTCCACGGGTTTCTTCTCTGGCTCGTCACTTGCCAGTTGCTCGGTCTCAGGTTCAGTTTTGTAAGATTCGGTGGCTTCGTCACAGGCAAAGTCACTATGGCCAAATCCCATCTGAGGGGCTTCCTCTGGATAGTCTTCTCCTTCGTCCCCATTCTCCTCTTCTGCATGCTCCTGGGTATCTTCTTCCTCATCACCTTCATCTTAAACGTTTAAAATAAATTGGTATTTCGCTGAACAGGGGACCCATTTTAATTTACTTTAGAAATTTCATACAAAGACCCCGACGGCCACAGATGACAGAAGATGGAGCAAACAGTGACATCTGGAGGATGAGAAGCTCTACCCCACATAAAGTTTTTTACCTTACAAATAACTCTGGAAACCTATGGTAGGTAGGAGTGAGAACTATCACACCAATTCATAGTCACCACTTTTATGGTATTCAAGGTAAGGCTAAATGCTGTATTCTCTGCATTTTTTTTGGGTCACAAGCACAGAATGTATACAAGCACACTCCAAACAAACTGATCTGGGATCACACCACATAAGATATAAAAAGTTCCACTGGACACAGACAGCAAAGCATTTAGCCATCCTTAACACTTACAAACCGGCACCTTTGGAAAAGATGTCAGTGAGATGCAGCTTTACAATGGTTTGATCCTAACGTTCTGCCATAATTAGCTTACAATTAATCTCCTGTCATTTAGCCATTTAAAAAATGTTTACTAAGCAGCTACTAGGTATTGTAGTATTAGCTTTCCAGTAATCCCACTTCTGGCACCAATCTTTTTGCATAGCTTACTACAAAGTTCCTATTAAACACATCAGTGTGTACTAGTGGAAACATGCAAGCAAGTAGCGTACAGCTTAGTGCTATCATTTTGTTATCCATAAGTCTTGGGTTTGAGTCCTATTCCTGCTATAGTACCATTGTCTAAAGCAGTTATCCTGAATTACTATAGTAAGAATGGTGTACACAATTGCACAATTAGTTGTGCAACATTAAAATCTGCATTCAAAATTTAATAAGATAACATTGTGTGTACCTGGATCCTGGTATTCATCCTGGGCTCCATCTTCATACCCAGCATCCTGGCCGCCGATCTGCCCCTCAGCCTCTTCACCTGTGGCCTCGGCCTCGAGTGCCGCCTGCAGCCGATCGACGAGGTCCGCCTTCAGGCCTCTCGTATCCAGGCCCCGCCTCTGGAGCTCCTCTTTGAGCTCGTTCACTTTGAGCTTCTTCACGTTTATGGAGCTCATGGTTTATGGAAATGCGCGTAGAGATGTTCCCCGAAACTCTGCGGGAAGCGGACGGCAAGCGGACAAGGAAGTGAGCCCTCGAATCGAGCGTCCAAGTTTTACATCAGAATGGGTGAAACGATAAGCGCTTTCGCGCAGCATTTTCCTCTAAGCAGTCTCAACTAATCTCGCGTACATTTTACATTATTAAACCGAGTTTCGTTTTAAATGCAAAAGCGTGAAACTGCTAACACCGTTAGTCGATTCCGAAGATCTTCACCAGTAGCAACGCCGCTACAAACGATGCTTCAACACAGCCTAACGTACGCCAAACAAATTAAGTGTACTCGTTTCCCCACACTGCAATGCATAGGTGCAATGTTTTATTACAAGTGTAAAACATACAAAAATTAATAAAACACAATACCTGTTTTCGCCACCTTGCAAATTCCTCGCGATGCTGCACAGAGTTCGCCCAACAAAATGGACGATAGCCCCGCCCTCCTCGACGACCATTACACGTCGATGCGTTCACCTTGTCCGCTGTGATTGGCTAGTTCGGTTGCCGGTTTAACTTTGAGCTCATAAATGTGTCCAATGAAGCTCACATACGAGCACCAAAATATGACGCCACGGCACCTGGTGACCTCGTCCAAATAAAGGCGCTTTATAGGACACATTTCCAGGACAATCGGCGATTACGACGACCCAAGTTTTTAAATGACAAATCGATTGCATACTTAGGCATAAGTTTATATTACACAAGTAAAAATCCACGAAAATGTTTCCCCTTTTCAGATCACTACATGGAATAAAAATAATCCTTCAAACGAGGCGTGTCCAGTTTCCAGTATTTTTAGCGGGAGTCCGATGACAGTGAGTAGCTGTGACTATGCTGAAAGTCAAATGTACAACATCATAATATGCTAAACTTAAGAATCTAAAGTTTTCTGCTTATCTCTGGGGCCTTTTTAAAGAACTTAGACTGCACTCAACCAGTAGAAACAGCTTAGAAAACACCCCTGTCCAAGGCACTCTGTGGTCAACTAGCTGATGCACCAGGCACTGCCTGAGGCAAAAAGTTGTAGCAGCAGTGAAAAAGTAAAAGGCTTGCAAAACTGACTTACTAAGTGCTAGCATTTAGTACAGAATAACTGTTAGTGGTTAGACAGGTAGATGCTACAGAGTAAGAATGTGTGTGCTATAAATGGAGAAAAAAGTCAGTGCACCCAGTTGGCAAAGTAATTCATTTTGATATCTATTAAACAACCATAATGATGTCAACAAACTACTGCTCATTGCATTATTGGGTTAGTTGTTTTTTTTTTGTTTTAATGTCAAAACTGCATTAATGTACATGAATAAATGATGATAAATTGCATGCAGGTTAGTGTCAAGATCGCTTCTTACAGGAGGGAGCCAGCAGTCATTCTAAACAGGCACCTAAACTGACCGCCTTCCCTGATTCCTGAGTTCTGCACTTTTGTCACAGATTGAGTGGCACCATAATGGCAGAACTTTATTTCTGCCACATTTACCTGTGAACTTGTTCTTATCTTCACTATTAAAAAGTCTTGACTAGACATGAGAAAAATGGTCAGCTTTGTCCGTACATTAGACGCCCGCTTCATCGCCACTTATTGACAACATTGGTGGAGTCCCAACACCAAACCCTACATACTGTCACAGTGCTCCCTACAAAAATAGTTCATTTCATAATTTTGTATTCAACTCATTTTAAATGAGTGCATTTTTATATAGCAGGATTATCAACAACGTGACAAAGAACAACAAACAACAGAACCCCTACAGTTATGGCTTATAATGTGTGTAATTAAAGATGACAGAAATGAGACGTCTTCATGAGAAACGACACTTCCGACCATTACAAACATCACTTCCGTTACTGAAGACTACATTCCTCAGCTCTAGAAACTACGTTCCCCACAACTACGAAGTGCACTTCCGGCTCCGGGTGTCTGAATAAACCATGGCGCACTACTTGCAGTTGATTGTTTCTCTTTACATTTGATTCTATATGAAATAAACATCAGACGAAGAATCTTCTTTCGCTCTAGGTTGGATTGCCACTTTCTTATTCATTTTCGCATTTTTGGTTTAATTTGAGCGTTATTTATGCATTCAGTAACGGTTTATGTTGCTTGAAATTTCATAGCTATCGAGAGAACGTTAGTCAGCTCTCGAACACCATCTGCTTTACTACTACCATTTCATTTTGTCAATATATAGCTTATTTAACGATTCATTTATATACAGATGTTACTATTCATGTTAATGAATAGAAGTTTTGTTAGGCTAGTTTAGGATCGTTTAAATATCTTACTTAATTGAAGCACAGTGACTTACAGATCTATGCTGTCAACAGTGACATTTGTTCTTGAGGCCTAAGGGTATTTATACAATAAATGGATCCACCTGTGATTTTTTTTAGTTTATTAAATCTCAAGCGATTGTTTTATTTCTCTGTATTTTCTCTAGTGTTCGGTCTGGGTGACATCTGAAAGTCAGGATGGCATCAGGCCCTGGAGAAAATGCAGGTGCAAGGACCAGTGTGGCCCAGCAGTTCTTCACTGGTGAAGAAGATGCTACAATTGATATGACCACCAGTGAGAAGGTATCATATTGTCTCCTTCCATGCTGATGCAGATCTAACCCCCTTCCATCTGGAGTATTATTATGTTTTTGCAGATATAAATTCCTTATCCACTTCTATTTTACAGGTTGTTGACCTGTTGAACCAAGCTGCCCTGATATCTACAGAAAATAAGCTCACAGTTTTGAAGCAGGTTTGCAGATGGCTTGTATTAGGCATCTTTCAATTAATATTATTTCTTGAAAATGGTGTTTTATAATGTATAACAATAAAAACTGCTGTAAAAGTAGTATAATTTTACTTGGTTAATCATGTTAATATGAAAAAACAATATAAAGTAATTATTTTTTATTGTACAGGTGCAAGAACTAATCATCAATAAAGACCCCTCGCTACTTGACAATTTTTTAGACGTAAGTTCCTTTAGTTATTTCTCAATCAAGAGCAATTGTGAAGCTTTTAAAGAAATATATTTAATCATTAATTTACTTGTTTTGTCTTTTTTGTGTTAATTTTTTGTAGGAGATTATAGCATTTCAGACTGATAAGTCGATGGAAGTCCGGAAATTTGTAATTGGATTCATTGAGGAGGCATGGTCAGTGAGTAGTGTTGTGCAATCAGTTACAAATGTCAACATTTTTTTTTTTTTTTCATCTTTTTGAATATGCTGCCAGTTTGATCTGATCGATGTTCTATACTATTAAAGTCTATAATTGCAAAAGCCAATATTTTTTTTCTATTGAATGATCTTGTCCAATGTTATATATTAATTAATCTTATGTTATTTAACCTTCGCCCCCCGGCAGTATGTGACTAAGTTGTGAAATGTGTATTCCTTTTGTTGCCCTTAATGCAATTTAAAGGATTCTTTATTTGCTTTACTGTAGATAAATGTAATATCTGCCCTGTGTTTTGCAGTAAGAGAGATAATGAGCTGCTGGTGAAGCTGATTGCAAACCTGAACATGTTGCTGAAGGATGAAAGTGTAAATGTGGTGAAGAAGGCCATCCTTACCTTCACTCAGCTGTACAAAGTTGCCCTTCAGGTACTGGTCCTCCATGTGTAGTGCTGTAGTGCTGCTTTTATTTATTTTCCATGTGCCTTAGATATATTTTATAGTGTGTATAGTTCTCTGAAATCTTCATCCATGGCTACTGTTTCCTAAAGGTTTACTAGAATCTTCTGGCCTTTTCCCTCTTTCAGTGGTTGGTGCGTTCCAAAGTGGTGTCTGACATGCAAGAGGCATGCTGGGACATGGTGACGCAGATGAAGGATGACGTGTTGGCCTTATTGGACTCTGATAATGATGGTGTGCGCACTCATGCCATCAAATTCACAGAGTCACTCATCATCACCCTTTCTCCACGGACAGCAGACTCAGACACGCCACGTCGGCAGGAGGGTGACATTAGCCTTGATAAGATCCCGAAAGACCATTCTTACATTCGTTATGGTGAGGGGAGCAGCTTTGTTTACTCGAGTCTTTGGCTTTTCCTTAAATATCCTCAAAATGGCATTGGCCTAGTCAGGGCTCAGCACTAATGCAAGTAAATTTCTTGATTCAGAATACTCTTTAATGGACAGGAACCCAACATCAACATTTATTATTCATAGATTTACAAGATATAATTTTTTTTGCTGCAAATTACCCACACCAGACTGTTTGAACTGTTAATGCCTAGCGCTGATACACTTTGGCAATCCGAGGGTTGTTTAAATATCCTTAAAATGGATATTAAAAGGCCTAGCTTAACCCAGTCTACATTCCAAGTTTAAATTTTCTTCTGTAATCTTACTTAGATACACTTTGTGAGGAGGGCAAGTCCGCTCTTGAGCAACTTCTGAAGTTCATGGTCCATCCAGCCATCTCCAGCATCAACCTGACAACCGCACTGGGTTCTCTGGCCACAGTGGCGCGGCAGAGGCCAATGTTCATGTCAGAGGTGGTGCAAGCCTATGAGACGCTTCACGGTGAGTCAAATAATCATGGAAGTTTGCTACAAAAAATAGGATCACAAAGCAGATCATCAAACCTTAGTATCTGTCTTGAATGACTTTTTTATCCTATCTAGCCAACCTACCACCAACCCTGGCCAAATCCCAGGTGAGCAGTGTGCGGAAGAATCTGAAGCTGCACCTGGTAGCAGTGCTGCGTCACCCCTGTAGCCTGGAGTTCCAGGGTCAGATCAGCACACTGCTGCTGGACCTAGGCATGACTCAGAGTGACATCTCCAGATGCACGCCAGCCCCACGGGACTTGCGCAAGAGAGCCCGACATGACCCTTATACCGAGGGCAAGAAAATAAAGATTGGTTAGTGATGGTTCTTGACTGGTTTGTCTTGGAAATAAGCTCTAATTATGGAGTAACAGTGCAAAATGTATGTGTTCTCCAGAACCCTCACTTATAGAGGATGATGAGGACAAAGAGGAACCCCCGCCTGTTTCTGCCCCCAAGCCTTCCCTGGGCCCTGGTACCCAGTCTGCCATTGACGTCACTGCTGAATTTTTGCTGCCACTTCTAACCCCTGAGAACGTAGCTAATCTGGTGCGACAGAGGGCCACAAGGCAACGTACTGGCTTACTGATGTAATGAGCTACGTGATGAATGAAAACAGTGTAGTTACACTGTTCCCGTGTATTTACAGGTGCTGATCAGCATGGTCTACTTGCCTGATGTCATGCCAGCCTCTTTCCAGGCTACATACACTCCTGTGGAGTCAGCTGGAACTGAAGCTCAGATCAAACATTTGGCCAGGCTTATGGCTACTCAGATGACTTCTGCTGGAATTGGACCTGGTGAGAATTATTTTGTATTTATAAAGCTCAGTCCCTCTTTGTTTCTTGTGTTTGCTTCTTTGTTTTTTATGCATGGTTTTCTTTTTCAAGCCACAGATTTGAAATTTGGCAGGCACACACAAATGACACTGACAGGTTTACTCACTACACACACAAAGTACATTCTCTTGCTCTTTCTCTCACACACACACACACACACACACACACACACACAGTTGTACTAAATCCAACAAGTTTAAAGGTAAAGTTTGGTGATATTTATTTTGGGTTTTTTTTCCTCTTTCCACTGGACTGGTGTGCATGCCACTCATCTCATCTGTTCAACAGCAATAATACTTATGATATATGTCATTTTTTATATGACTGTGACATATTTTATGCAAATAAATCACTAAAAATGTTGTTGTGACTTAAAACTGTTTTCTGTTTTTCCAATTTGATCCCAATATTTTGCTCTTAGTTTGAAAATTCTGGAAAATATATCTTTGAAAATTCAATTAAACTATACTTAAGAGTACTTAATAACCTTTTTGACCTTGCAACTTTTCTGTCACCGATCTGGTTTTTGTATGCTTCTTGTGAAAGTAAATGTTGTAATTTGTACTTTTCTCAGATTTCTTTATCTGCTCTACCATCTTTCATCTTATGTTTAGGTCTAGAACAGTCCAAGTCACGTGATGAGGACATGGGGAAGGATGGTGCAGAAGGAGAGGGCAGTATGGAGTCTTCATCCAGTGCCAGGGACTTGTTCATCAAGCGGAAGGTCTCTGCTGTGTCCCTGGGTCAAGCTATCTCTGTACTAGGAGGGTATAGTGGGAAAACCCAGCCGAGTGACGCAGAAGAGATTCCCCAAGTCAAGAGGTTGCCCGAACCTATCCTACCCTCTGCACAAACTAAGTAAGCACATTTCTAAGTAAAGTTTTGTGTCTGAAAATTCTGTACTCAAATGTTCATGACACAAACAACCAGAGGTTTCCCCCCCCCCCCCTTTGTAAAACTGATTTGTTTAAAACCAAATCACTTTTCATCCAACTTTGGACTGAAGTCCTGTAATATACCTGTGTACTCTGTGTCCTTTTCATTTGTTACATATGTGCCTGTTCTGAAGAGTGTCAGGTACGAGTGGACGGAAGAAGGTGTTCCGCCTGGCTGACGTGATCCAGCCCTTAACAGAGACACAAGTGGAGAAGTTAACCAACATGACTGTGAAGCGCATACTGCAGGCAGAGAAAGCTATTGCTCGCAGTGGGATGGCCCATGTGAGTGTAGTGGCCCGAGTCGAATACACACATCTGCACAGGCATGCATGGAGTGGTGCCCATCCTGCTTCTTCATTGCAGTAGCTTTCATTCCAATTTCTCAATTTTTCTTACATCAAGGTGCGCGTGAAGCTACTGTCCAGGCTGGTGACTCAGTTCGATGGGGTGATGAAGGAGGATGTGCTGGAGTTCATCCTGGAGGACATTCGGAGTCGCTGTGACTTGGCCTTCTCGCTGCTTTACCAGGAGTACAACGCCTACCTCAGTCAGCTACCCAGTGGAACCCTGGACAGTTATGATCACTGCCTCATCACCCTGCTTTCTGGTTTGCAAGAGAAGCCAGAACAAAGGGATGGGTAAGGCCTGAAGAACATCACCTTTTCAGACACAGTTCCTTAACTCAGCCAAATATAAGTTTACACTACCAGATGTTGGTCAGAATTGCATGTCATGCAACCCATTGATTTCTGTGCCTTTAGCTTTGCTACTAAGCTTGAGTTACAACCTCTCTGACTTCATGTGGTGTCGGCCTGTTATACCTTTTCCTATATCACTCCCAGTCGCTTTACTTTCTTTGGATCTTTCAGACTTTTCACAAAATTGGTTCTGGAAGCTCCTCTGATAACAGAGTCTGCACTCGAAGTCATCCGCCGCTATTGTGAAGACGAGGTCAGCGTTCCCAAATGCTTTATGTAATCTTCAGTGTTATTGAATATTCAATGTTATTAATCCTTGTGTTTCCCTGTGATGTCGTGTGTCGTCCCCCCCCCCCCCCAAGACACTGCACTTTTTCAACATTTGTAATGTTTAACATGCAGGATAATGAGTCAATAGTAGTCCAACATAAAATGTACTGGCACTGAATGTAGGAAAAAAAATCTGTAAATACAGCTTCTGGGAGAATCAGTACATGTCTTTTGATTTATTTACAGGCTAGGTTCTGTAAAAGCCTCAGATAAAGGTATATTGAGTTTAAAAATTTGCTGTAAGATTTATTTATCCCATTTTTAACCACTCATCTTGTCCAAATAAATTTATGAAAATAGACAAGTCAAGAAAATGCAGGTTAAATGTCTTGCCAGAGTCTAGCAGCTTGGTCAAAATGAATGTGTATATGTATGTGTGCATGTGCTGCAGTCAAGAGTGTACCTGGGGATGACCACCCTGAAGGAGCTGATAGTGAAGCGGCCCTCCAGGCAGTTCCAGTACCTGCATGTCCTACTGGATCTGAGCTCCCATGAAAAGGACAAGGTGATTATTAGTCTCTTATGTTCATGCTCAGTCAAACAGCTTTCCTCAAGACTACATTCATACTTGATCTTGTCTTGATATTTTAAAATGGAACTGAAAAGGATTGATTTAAGCTACTTGAATGCAATAAGTTTTATCTCAGGATTATGGGTAGTTATTTGTGTTCCGAATGCCTAACTCCACTCCTGTGCAGGTGCGCTCCAATGCCCTGACCTTCATCAAGCGCATGTACGAGAGGGACCAGCTGAGGGACTACATAGAAAAGTTTGCACTCAACTACATGCAACTGCTTGTTCACCCAAATCCTCCATCCCTGCTGTTTGGAGTGGACAAGGACACAGGTAAGGAATGAGACTGGATGCCCGTGTAGCCCAAGATGAAGCATATAACACTCAAGACATTTGAGAACTGTGGTGGAGCAACTCTATGGATGGAATCCATAACGTATTTGTGTCTGCTGCAGAGGTTGCCTCTCCCTGGACAGAGGAGACCGTTAAGCAGTGCTTGTACCTCTACCTGTCCCTCCTCCCGCTCAATCACCGTCTGGTCCACGAGCTGGCGTCCGTCTACACCGAGGCCATCTCTGATATCAAGAGAACCATTCTCCGCGTGATCGAGCAACCTGTACGACCCCTTCTTCTGACCACACGTCCTGCTTAATGCTGAGAATAAACTGTACAGAACTTCAGTTCAAAAACAGTAAAAATGTGCTCTGTCTGCCACAGATACGAGGCATGGGCATGAACTCGCCAGATCTGCTGCTGTTGGTGGAGAACTGCCCCAAGGGGGCAGAAACATTAGTCACCCGCTGTTTGCACATCCTGACTGACAAAGGTACATGACTGGAATTAACTTTCCTTTAGTCTGAAATGATCCTAAAGGGAGGAGTAAAGTCAGTGACACTTCTGTGTTGTAGTACCTCCATCACCGGAGTTGGTGGAGAGAGTACGGGACCTGTACCATAAGCGAGTTCCAGATGTCCGCTTCCTCATCCCTGTTATCAATGGACTGGAAAAGGTAACCCCCCCCCTTTCCTGTGCTATTTTCAGTCATGTTTGCCCTCAAATCTGAGAAAGGGCCCTATTCTTATTAGGTCTTGGATTCGATTACATTATTATTTAATGCTTGAATCGTGGTTCTTTGAAGACACTTGAGTGGGGCAGGAAGATTTGGTGTTCCCTTTCTTGGACCACACATCTCAGTAGTACCACGGTCACACCAATGTCTTGTATTCTTTTACTGTAGTGTGTACACACATCCTGAACCTTGTAGTCTGTTTTCAAGAGTCTGGCCCTCATGACCTCCAGCTTCTAGAACATCTGGGAGAAACATGAACCAATGTAGAAAAAAGTAATGGAATAAATATGCTTTTGAAACATTATTAATGGTCTATTGTTGAGTGATAGTTTTTTTTGTGTTTTTTTTTTTTTTTTTTTTTTTTAAACTTTGTAGAAAGAGGTCATCTTGGCTCTGCCAAAACTTATCAAGCTTAACCCCATTGTTGTAAAGGAAGTTTTCAATCGCCTCCTGGGGACCCAACATGGTAAGAGCATTGATCCCACAAGTCTGTGCGTGCTTGCATAGTACTTAGTGTTTAAGCTTTGGTACATTAAGGGTTGGTATGCAACTAACAAACCCACATTGAAAGATGAGGTGTGTTTGAAAGGAGTGTGATGCCAGTGATGTAACAAAATGGTTCTTTGCAGGTGAAGGTAGCTCCACAGTGTCCCCACTGAGCCCAGGAGAACTTCTTATCTCTCTGCACAACATTGATGCAAGCAAGTGTGACATGAAGTCCATCATTAAAGGTAGCCTTCCTCTGCTCTTATTTCTTCCCACTTTGTCATCTTATATCAGTCATTCTGAGCTCTGCCCTTTTTTATTTTGTTACTGAAGATGTAATCACCTATTACAAAAACAGTCCATCAGTTTTTGGAAATCACCCACTTCAGTATGTATGTGTGTGTATCACCTAGCTACCAACCTGTGCTTTGGGGAGAAGAACGTGTACACATCGGAGGTGCTGGCCGTGGTGATGCAGCAGCTGATGGAGCAGAACCCACTGCCTATGCTGCTGATGCGCACTGTCATTCAGTCCCTTACCATGTACCCAAGGCTGGGTGGCTTCGTCATGAACATCTTGTCACGCCTCATTCTCAAGCAGGTCTGTCAATACACACAGACATGTCAGAACCAACCTACATCTCCGTACAGCAGTTCAGACAATTTGCTAGTTGATTTGTTTATTTTTAATTGCATTCTCTTCTAAGACATATTTTGCAAAAAAAGAAAGTTTTGTAAAAGTTAAGTTTAGATTGATCTTATAATAATAAAATATAATAAAATAAAAATAACAATACTGCAGTATATTTATTAAGTGTTATTTAAAAAAGGAACCATGGCCATAATGAAGCTTTTCTGTCTTACTACAGCGATGGATGAAGCACAATATTTTATCAAAGGGGGACAATCTTGCTAATGTAATGAAGGGAATCACTTTTAATGTTTATACATTTATCAGACATTCTTTTTTAATTTAAATTCTTCCAAAATTCAAAACCAGTATATACACTGAACCTTAGTATGGGACTTTGGTACCTGTATTAAATTGTTCTGCTTTAACTGTGTCACTTTACCTGTAGGTGTGGAAGTATCCCAAAGTGTGGGAGGGCTTTGTGAAGTGCTGCCAGCGCACCAAGCCGCAGTCCTTCAATGTGCTCCTGCAGCTGCCCCCACCGCAGCTCACGAGTGTGTTTGAGCGCTGCCCCGAGATGAGAGAGCCACTGCTGCAGCACGTTCACTCTTTCACCCCACACCAGGTGAGGGGTGTATGAGCCATTTTTGTTATTATCATTGATGTTGTTAGTAATACAGTAGTACTAGTAAGTCTAAATGGGTGAACTGTACCGTTGAGACTATATTTCTCCGGTTTTAAGCACCATTTCCTGTATCTCACACACTCAGCCAAGCTTCTTGCTTCTCTGCTTTCATATTTGTGCACAACTCCCAGTATAACTGGCCAGTCAACTTTCATGGTCTCTTTCCATGGTTTTCTAGCAAGCCTGCATCCCATCTTCCATTATGGCTGTCCTCGAGTCCAGTATCCAGCAAGAGCCAGAGCGCGTGGAGCCTGATGACAGAGAAGTGAGAAGATGTAGTGCAAAGTAGTTTTTCTGGCCGTGGTTTAAGGCGTATGGATTTAAGTGACACGATGCCCGGTGTTTTTGTGCTCTTCAGATGGAGTTTACTGCTCCGGGCCCAGTGGCAGGAGTATTAACAGAAGCCCTGCCAGTAACACAGAAAGATACAGAATCACAGGCCCTGCAGTTTCAAACCAATGATGAAGATGATGAGGAGCCCATGGAGGAAGGAGAGCCTGCTTTGCCCAGCCAGAGTGCTCATCCAGACACAGCTCCGCAGGCAAGTACATTTTATAAAATAATAGATGCTGTAATAGCCTCTACCTTTTCTCATTAGAGAAAGGCTCATCAGAGGGAATAGTTTTTGAACAGCTATCTGTACCACTCAATAAATGTTGACTCTTATTTCATAAATTTTAGGGGGAGAACATTGAGGTAGATGATAAGTCTGCTGTACCAGTTCTGGAGAAGGCAGATGAACCAATGGAGGCGGTGGTAACGGAGTCATCACAGCTTTCAGATGTCCACTCAAAAGAAGTGATAGAAGACAGTTGTGTGAAAGCAGAGACTGACACAGGGGGTCCAGAATGAAATAACAGAGAAAAAGAAGGTTAAACATATCTGAATTAAAATGGAACCGGTGAAAAATGATGAGTTGCTACATTTTTAGCAGATCATTCCGTGTAGATGCTTGGTGTTAAGGTTAACACTGACCGTCTCAAAGGAAGAGGCAGTCTGAAGACTTTTTTTGAACAAAAATATTCTTGCATAACTGAAGACTGAATTAATTCTAACTTTTGTATGTATTGTTTGTTTTTGAAGACATTCTGTTTGAGCATAACCCTAAAATAAAACAAAGAATTTGTAAATGTCAATTTCCTTGATTTCTTTTAATAAATTACAAAAAAAAATGGTAGAAGTGTTTTGTTTCTTCCCCCCCCCCAACTTCTGTTATTAAGGTCCTTTGTCCAAACAACTGCTTAAAACTATTTTTTCTGCTCATCATATTTTTACTCTGTGTTACTTTGTCATACTTTATCACTTTGTTGAGAAGACCACTTTATATAAAATAGTTTTAATTTTCTGTAAACAACATGACTGTTTGGAGGGAATGGACTTTAAGTGCATTTGCACGTATTAACATTGACAGTAAGTTTATGTCTGATGACTCTTTCATCCATCCATCTATCTGTTTGTACAACAAAATTTTAAAAAATATTTAAATATTTAAGCTGTTAGACTGCAGTCTCCAGCTCCCTGGTTGGTCTCCCAACTTCCACTGCAAAACTCGAGCAAAGTACTGACCCTTAACTGAAACAGCACGGATACCCAGCTGTATAAATAACTTCTGTCTAAACTGCTCTTGTAAGAAACTTTATTATATATGTTACATGCTGCATTTTTCATCCATAGCAACTGCCATTATACACCTAACAATATATTACATTGACATGATTTCCATGGCAACATCACTAACTGGAATAAACTTGTTCACTGCCTGGTAAACTACCAGTCTGAAGGAGATCAATTTCAACCTGTAATTTTTGTAATGCCCTGACTGTGGATGTTGGTAAATATGGACCAAGGTACAGATGTACGCTATGATGAAAAGGACCTTGCAGCAAAGTCCTTCAAGGCTTTTTTGCTGAAGAACAGCTCAATGTCTAACTTAAACTTGTGAGTACATGACCATCTCAAGTTACAAAGCTAACTGGGAATGGGAGGTCTATTTGTAATTCATTTTGTTTACAACTGCGCAGTGTCCCCTGAGTTTATCTGTATGCTAGAGCCTGTGTAAATGCCTATTTAAATTAAACTTTATTTAACACATTTATTTTGGTCAACAATATGGCTAAGGTGAAAGGTAAACTCTTTCTCCAGGTATGACCATTTGGCCCAGTTGCTGACTAAGGTGATGGATGAAAGTTCAGAGGATGTGTTTGACTCCCTCGAGGAAATGAGTGTAGAGGTGAAGCGGGCAGGGCTGCAGAACACTCAGAGCACTTTGAGGGACACCAGCCCTATTTCCACACCAATGGTCCTGGCTGAGCAGCAGAGAGCACTGTTCTCCAGGAGGGCTGCAGAAGATTCGGTGCAGGATGAATATTTGGTAAAATACGAGCAGACAAACAAGGGAGGTTCTATGTGGGTCAGTGTGTGTCAGATGGTCCATGGCATGGTGTAAGAAGGAGCGATGATGCTTTGTCCCTTGCTTAAGTTTATCTCCTTGATGATTGCTTAGCAAAAAATGCTAAAGCCTAAACATTTTGAGTGGCTTTGAGTTTGCTGGAGATGGGACCAACTGTTCAGAAGAGTATTAAGCAGTATTTTACTCCCCAAGGTGAAAACTCCTCTTCCGAATGTGCCCGAGCTGGCTTTCTACTTAGAGAAAGCTGGTGTGGGGCTGGGAGAAGAGGAGATGCACCGGGTCTTTCTGGCACTTAAACAGCTGGTGGACACACAGCCCCTGCAGCGCTGCCGCTTCTGGGGGAAGATCCTGGGCATAGAGAACAACTACTTTGTGGCAGAAGGAGAATACAGAGAGGGGGAAGATGAGGAGGAGGAGGCTGCTGAGGGGGAGGCAAGGATGGCTGAGCATAGAGTGGACGATCTGGACACCATGGCAGAGCATACGGTGAGTTGCTTTAGGAAAAAGAATGTGTTCATACTTCTCATCATGTACAGCAACTCACAGCTTTTCCACTGTCTGTGTTCGTGAGATGATATAAGACTTGCGTTGATGTTAAAGGTGATATTTTTTTGAATAGGAAATATTTTATTTTTCTGTCATCAGTTACTGTTCATATTACACTTGTGGAGGCATATTTAATAGTTTTCTGCTGTCCGTCAGGTCAACCCACTTCAAAAATCAATCGACAAGTCCCTGCCGGTCATACCAATGGAGGACAAAGGTACAGGGACCAACAAATACACTTACTTTGTGTGCCGGGAGCCAGGCATGCCGTGGGTGAGGCTGCCCTCTGTCACCCCTGCCCAGATCATTGCTGCGCGCCACATATGCAAGTTTTTCACAGGAAGACTGGATGCCCGTGTAGTCAGCAGCCCGCTGTTCCCGGGCAACGAGGCAAACTACCTGCGGGCCCAAATCGCCCGCATCTCAGCCAGCACGCAGGTCAGCCCGCTTGGCTTTTACCAGTTTGCAGAGGAGGAAGGTGAGGAGGACGAGGAGACAGCCCGCTACAGCTTGGAGGAGAACCCTGACTTTGAGGGAATCCCAGTGTCTGAGATGGCAGAGTCTCTGTCCACCTGGGTGCATCACGTCCCACACATCCTTGACCAGGTACCAATGGAGAGCATTTTCACAGCGGTCATAGAGAACATTTAATTCATACATTGTTTAAAGGATCATCTGTTTTTTTTTTTACCAAGTTCTTCTGTAAAGTTTAGCTGAATGAAGAAAACATCTGCAGAGAAAGACGTAAAAATGACAGTACTACAGGGTAAATGTGTATTGTTCTCAAGGGCCGCTGTGTGTGGGTGAACTTAGCAGAGAAACCTGAGGAAGTCATTGAGGAGGAGGAGGGAGATGAGGATAGGGAGGATGAGCCAGATAAGCCAGAGGCAGAGGTGGGGCCACCTCTCCTCACGCCAGTATCTGAAGATGCAGGTTGGTTTCTTGCTCTGCGCAAACTAGCAGTCATTTTAGTTCAGGCTTAGTTGATAGGTCCCATATTATACTGACATGTAGCTGGAGCTCAGTGCATGAATCTTTCAAACTGGTTCAAAGCAAGACAGCTCAGTTTGAGGCTCATTGGTTTGTCGGAGTTTATTTGGTTGTTGTGCATTTATCACAGAAATAAACAAAACTCCCTCCTGGACGCCGAAGATGTCCTCCATGCTGATCTCACAGTTTGCTATTGCTGTGCTGCGCTCTAACCTCTGGCCAGGGGCCTACACTTTTGCCTTTAGAAAGTAAGAACATTGTAGGAATTTTTGGAAAATGTATTCTGTTCATGTTGGTGTTCTTTCCTTCTTGAAAGACCTCCCTCTACTCTTGCATGTTGACAGAAAATTTGAAAACATATACATTGGCTGGGGCTTGAAGTTCACAGGGGAGGGGTACAGCCCTCCTGTGCTCCCCCCAAGCCAGCAAATGTACCCCAGTGGGCCAGAGATCATGGAAGATCTAGATGTCAGCCTGAAAGAAAAGCAGGGAGTGAAGACCACCTTGGAGGAACAGAGGGCAACGCAAGACGAGCCGGAAGGAGAGGATGAAGAGGAGGAAGAGGATTGAGACAAACAGAGGGAAAGCAGGGATATGAGTTTGTTTTGAATGACAAATGACTTTATATTTTTGTGTTTTACAAGGCCATAGGTAAACGGTATAATTCATTAAACATTTTACGTACTTGACCTTTAGGCCGACAAATTCCTTCTGAATCGCATTTTTTCCATTTTATTATAGCGAAAATTATTTGTAATCAAAAATTGTTCTGCAAATGATTGTTATGAATAACTGAAGTAAGGTTTCTGGTTGTTGTGACTCTTACTTGTGGAATAACTATAGTAGGTTGACCTTTGTCTCAGCATAGTATGGGTTGAAAGATGGATTGCGGTACTCAGCCAATGTACTTTACCACCCTCAGTTCATTATAGAAACGTTAGTGGGTAAACCAGATGGTGCCAGAAGATCCTACTTTTGCCTCTGGAGCAACCCACCTTCTCTGAGGCTTGGATTCACGAGATGCTGGACGAGTACTGCAGGGGTCCTATAGTCCTGAAATTTAGATGGACCAGCAGGGAGATGGACCATTTCCATTTCTGCAGCAAAATGGCAGATTTTGATTTGTTATCAAGAAATGATCCGTGCTCTCAGTCCATGCTGGCTCGCACAGTTTGTACAGTTTTTTGGCAGCACATCCATGGTGGAAACCAAGGTGTCTCATTGGCTTCAGGTTCGGGGACTGTAATGTAAAGACACCGATGTTGTGGAAACGTCTTCAGATGATGCCTGCCTTGCAACATGGCACTTTTATCTTGCCTGAGAAGTTAAAAGTACTAAAGAGGCTATGAAGGGATGCACCCAGTCAGCCACAACATACAGGTATGCTGTGGTATTTAAATAAATGTTCTGGAATGGCCTAAGCCATAGCAAGAAAACCTTCCTCACGCCATAAACAGCACCTGCAGTACCACGTAACCCTGACCAGGCACAAGGGTTCGAGGGCTTCATCCTACGTACATGGCGATTGGTAATAGACAGCCATTAGTACTTTGGAGCAAAATCTAAGACTCGACAGATCAGGCAAAGCCCTTCCACTCAGTTTCACTGACTGCATGTTCACGGTCTTCGGCAGCCCGCCAGCTTCAAGTTCTCAGAAGTTCTCCGTCTTCAGCGTGCTGTATCATCCAGAGTACTGCCACACAGCGGAAATGTGCTTGTTTTCTCAGAATTCTCCGTAAAGGCGACACTTAGGTGTGAAAATCCACTCACGACGGCCGTTTTGGTAAATTCTGTGGATGGTGCGTCTGGCATCAATGGTTACGTCATTGAAGAGTTAGCTGGATCACGTGATACCAATTCCAGTCTTGTGTTACAGTAACCGCGCTCAGCTGTGCTGTGTTCAATGGCAGGTTTACCTCATAAATTGGTCGGTTATTGTATCTAAATTAACTTTTCACTTTTTCACTGGTCAGTTAATATTACGAGCTATTTTTACCGTTCTAACAACATTCTAGAGTAACCAAACTGCCTGTAGGAAGGTCGCTTTCCAAACCGCCTGTTATTGGTTCGAATCCCAACATTTGCTCTACTGTAGTTCAAGATATCCCGCGTCGACATCACAGAAACACCCGTATAAACCGTAAATCTCAACGCGCACCTTGGCGTACTGACGTAAAAGCTCACGTTTTAGCCATGGCAACGGCGTTATTTAGCCCAACGGCGCTACGCCGACGTTGTCTCCATAGTAACGTCACCAAATAGTCGACGGGGAATTGTAGTGCTCGGTAAACCGACGGGGAGATTTCAGACTTCAGCCTGTGTCCTTTTTTTTTCCTGGATGTCTGGATGTCGACAGACATGGACCCCCGTGAGGAAGCTCACAGCAGCGAAAGGTCCCTCGCAGCCATGTCCTTCAAGGCGTTTCTGCTCAAGAGCAGCTCAAAAACCAACCTAAACTTGTAAGTTCTCGTTTTACCTGCCCCACGTTTCCAGCCGCGGCCGCACGCAACCGACGCCGCTCTGCTTGACAAGTTGGCTGCAGAAAATCGGCACTGTTCAACTCAATCGATTTCCATGCGTTTTAAAACTTCCTGTATTCTAACGCCGGCAGTGTTCACTTAAGTCAAACGTACTAGGTTATAATAAAGTTTCACCACAACGTATTATAGTTTTAACTTGCTCTTGTGTTGAGAGTTAATCTAACTTGAGTCTAATACTTCCATTCAGATTTATTTTATATGCATTTCTACATGTTTAAATGTACTTTATTGTTAACTTATACCTGTGTATGTAATTTATATCCAATGAATTGCATTACTTGCTCATTCCTAGAATAGAATAGAATAGAATAGAATAGAATAGAATAGAATAGAATAAACCTTTAATATCCCACGAATGGGAAATTTCGGCGTTACAAGGCTCTTATCAGGAAGGGAATATAGGAGATGAACAAGTAAGTTAGTATTAAAGAAGGACACGAACAATTAGATTAGTAAGTCTGTACACAAGTACAATAAAATAAAATAACTATATACATTAATAAGTTATAAATAAATAATTTTACCAATTCAAACTGTGTTGTGCAGTCTGACAGCTGCTGGTAGCGCTCCTTCCTACACTGCGGATGTAAGAGTCTGCTGCTGAATGAGCTACCCAGTGCTCGTACAGACTCGTGTGCATGTATGTGTTTTTATGTATTTTATATGTATCTATGCACAAATGTGTATACTGTGTGTATTGTTTTTTTATTAATGCTCACATGTGGGACTGACGGGGCCCCATTTATTCTACGGTAATAAAATGCTCCAAAAATGAATACAACCAGATGGTTGAAACTGCTAAGGAGAAAGACTAACTCTTTCTACAGGTATGACCATCTGGCCCGGTTGCTGACCAAGGTGATGGACGAGCGACCGAGGGATGTGGTCGACATTTTCGAGGACCTGAGTGTGAAGGTGAAGCGGGCAGGGCAGCAAAAGGTGCAGAGCACTCTGAGAGACGCCAGCCCCATCTCCACAGCCCTGGTGCTGGCTGAGCAGCAGAGAGCGCTGTTCTCCAGGAGGCCCGGAGAGGATCCAGCACAGGAGGAAGATCTGGTAAAAAAAAAAAAAAACACCAGCGACTAAGTTGTGTCATACAATAAATGCGATCTATTTAGGGAGGGGAGGTTCCAAAGTGATGGTATAAATAAAATACACAGCGAGGTGTGATATTGAAATGAAAATGGCTGTTAGGGCATCAAGCAATGTGGCTTCCTAGCATCTTTGGGTTTGACTGTGGACTCAGCTTGTGTGTAGTTTGTATGTTGTTCCCATGCTCACTTGGGTCACCTTCTACAGTCCAAACATGTGTTTCAAGTGGGTCTTGGAGAACAAATGTATTTTTGGGCTACATCTTGTCATTTTGCAAAAAATTCCTACTTATTTTATCATGTGGTTCCATCAAAAGTGAAAGGTAACCTTGTTTAGAAAGAAATTTAAGAAACATCTCTTGCTGTTCAGATAATTAAATATTTATTGAGTAATAATATTGAGCTGTATTTCTCTCCCTAAGGTGGAGACTCCTCTTCCGAATGTGCCTGAGCTGGCCTTCTACCTGGAGCAAGCCGGCGTAGGGCTGGGTAAGGAGGAGATGCACCGCGTCTTCCTGGCGCTTAAGCAGCTGGTGGACACACAGCCCCTGCAGCGCTGCCGCTTCTGGGGGAAGATCCTGGGCATAGAGAACAACTACTTTGTAGCAGAAGGAGAATACAGAGAGGGGGAAGATGAGGAGGAGGAGGCTGCTGAGGAAGAGGAGAGGAAGCTCGAGCACAGAGGAGACGATGAGGTTGTGACACTTGAGGACGAAGAATTATTGCATACTTTTTCTTAAGCACAGTGATGCCTTTTACAGCTTTTATACTATTTTATGTGTCTGTGTGACAGATGATATCAAAGTTACATTTATAGTTTTAATTAGTCCTTAACACTGCTATCAGTTTTAATACATTTTCCATTATTGTTTGTAATGTTGTACTTCATTGTTTGGTTGTTACTGTTCATTCTAGGCGAGCCGCCTCCATAAATCAACCGACAAGTCCCTGCCGGTGGTGCCAAAAGAAGATAAAGGCACAGGGGCCAACAAATGCTCTTACTTTGTGTGCCGGGAGCCAGGGATGCCGTGGGTGAGGCTGCCCTCTGTCACCCCTGCCCAGATCATTGCTGCGCGCCACATATGCAAGTTTTTCACAGGAAGACTGGATGCCCCTGTAGTCAGCAGCCCGCCGTTCCCGGGCAACGAGGCAAACTACCTGCGGGCCCAAATCGCCCGCATCTCAGCCAGCACACAGGTCAGCCCGCTCGGCTTTTACCAGTTTGCAGAGGAGGAAGGCGAGGAGGATGAGGAGGCAGCCCGGAGTAACTTGGAGGAGAACCCGGACTTTGAGGGAATCCCAGCGTCGGAGATGGCAGAGTCTCTGTCCACCTGGGTGCATCACATCCCACACATCCTTGACCAGGTACCCCATGCACTAATAACCGCACTGCAAAATGGCACCAACTGTGGCCCTCGGTGCTTATGGTGAGGTATGGGGGATGTGCTCCATGCATAAACGTGACATGCATGATGGAGAATGTTTTATTTTTATTCTTTCATGATCAATCATCCACTTGCCCTGGCTAGGGTTGCAGTGATACAGGTTCTTATATATCATAGTCAGAATCAGGTTTTATAACAAGAGGGTGCATAAGCCTGTTTCTTCACCACACAGGCGTGTAACGTGCATCTTCATCTTCTTCTTCAGGGCCGCTGTGTATGGGTGAACTTGGCAGAGAAGCCAGAGGAAGATATTGAGGATGAGGAGGAGGGAGAGGAAGAGAAGGAAAAGGAGGAGGAACCTGATGAACCAGAACCAGAAGTGGGGCCTCCTCTCCTCACACCAGTGTCTGAAGATGCAGGTTGGTGATCTGTAGCACTTGCCACTTCTGGGATTGTGCCAGCTTCACTTCAAGCTTCTTCAGCTTTTTCCGTTGTACTTAAACTTCAAGCCTTGTGGTTTAAAGTTAAATTCCCTGGGAATTAAAACCTTTATTGTGCTGATGTGGAACTGCAGCTCCGTGTATGAACCTCTGAAACTGTTTACAGATCACACCTTTAAGACAACTCGCTCATTTATTGTTTTAATTTTGTGTTTTGTAGAGATGAATAAAACTCCTCCCTGGACAGGCAAGCTGTCCTCCATGCTAACCTCCCAGTTTTCCATTGCTGTGCTGCGTTCTAACCTCTGGCCTGGGGCCTATGCTTTTGCCTTTGGAAAGTAAGATAATATCCAATAACAAAGAATCTGTGGCTGCAGAAATGTTTTAAATATACCTTCTGCTTTCAGACAGGTAGATGTACAGAACTGACCTCATGAGACCTCTTTGTGCTCCTGCATTTTAACAGAAAATTTGAAAACATTTACATTGGCTGGGGCTTGAAGTTCACAGGGGAGGGGTACAGCCCTCCTGTGCTGCCCCCGAGCCAGCAAGAGTATCCCGGCGGGCCAGAGATCATGAACGATCTAGATATCAACCTGAAAGAAGAGCAGGGAATGAAGGCCTCCCCGGAAGAGCAAAGATCAACAGAGGAGGAGGCTGAGGAACCGGAGGGAGAGGAGGAAGAGGGAGAGGCAGAGGAAGAGGAGAAGGAGGAACATGAGGAGGAAGATGACTAAGAGGAAGAACAAAATCAAGCTGAGGGCTGGATGGGATTACATTATGAATAACAAGAATGAGCTGTAGATTTTCAGAGCATATAAAGTAATTTATAAAGTTTGCATGGTTTATTAATCGTTTTAAATAGTCATCCTTTATTTTTTGTTTTTCTAAAATTGCTTGTATAATAGCAACCCATAGCTTTATATACACCAGCTCTTTTCTCAGCTGCCTTTTCCCAACAATTGTTTCTAAAAGCAATCTGCATTTCCGTGTCCAGCCACTAGTTGGCAGCAAAACGCACTCAGACAAAAGAGAAACGGAACAAGAGCTCAACTCACTTTCGCAGTGTTTACACCTCTTGCTTCGTTTTCCTGATGGTTGCTGGGATGAGGAACGCTGCCAGCCTTTCTGGTTGGAATCAGTCGGCCAGTGGCACCGAGTAGGGGTTTGAAGAGAATGTATTGTAGCGGTGGGATGGTGGACCCTTCCCATCATCCCTTGCCATATACTGTTTCTGTGTTGTTTTAATTACATTTTTGTAATATTTGGTTGCCCAACCCCAGTCTTATGAGTAATTTTTATGTTTGTACATTTGAGGGGGAACTAAGGATTTGCTGCATTTTGTTGTGCAGCAACCAAATTAGTAAATTGAAAAATTATCGGTTTTGGGTATTATTTTACACTTCCATCCAACCATTGTTTTTACCTGCTTAATCCTGAGTGGGTCTCAGCACTGTGGAGCCTGTTGCTAAGGCTTGTTTGTGGCCCTCCCTTACATTGCATACAAAGATAAATGGAGCTCAGGGTACCTTATAGTCTTTGTGCCCTGGATTTACAAACCATGCTGTGGCAGGACTAGAACATCACACATATGCTGACCTACAGACACTCCCTCATCCATGTAAGGATGAGCTTACATAACTAACATTGCACTTTCAATCTTCTCTCCCTTCTATCTCTAGTTTTTTGTCCCTGTCACCTCTACGTTTGTGTTTCCTCCAGTCAGCACTAGAGGTTAGAGATTTTGCTGAGCAGCAGTTCTGCATGGAAAAAAGCTCTTATGATGCTTCGCTGGAGCCGCATTATTTTGATAATGGGAACAAATGTACTGATAATATGGCAAACTGAAATTAGAGGACATCTGCTCAGCTTCACCAGTTATTTCACCATTCTAGTGTGCACGGTGCTGAAAACATGTTTATTCTGCTCAGCAGCCCATTGAACATCTCATTCTGTACTACTAGGGGCAGCAGTGCTTAGCGCTGCCACTTTGCACCTTGCTTTGGTACCCTTATTATGGTAATTACCCCAAATATCTCCAGTAAAAATTACTGTATTAAAAATGATTTGAATGAATGTAAATGCACCCCTGGAATTCCAACAGAATAATAAAACCTGATATAAAATTATAACAACGATAATCCACATGAAACATAAATAGGCCGCAGGTATTGAAAACACAGCAGTTATAAGAAGATTGAAGGTTCAACTTTATATCCCAAAATGAGACATTTTCAAACTTTTCTTCTAAAAAAATCAGAATAAAGCGAACAGCGTTAAGATACAGCGAGGTGTGATGATGTGATATGGTGCCAAAAGGTCAGATGTGGGACTGGAGTCTCCGGTTTTTGAAGAACAGGGGCGGCTATAATGATTTGGACCTTACATTGAAGTAGCTTCACAGAATAAACCATGACACTTCAGCTGCTTTGCTCAAAAGAAATCTGTGCAACTATAACAAAGATCAGATTTCATTCTCAAGGGTTCTTGACTCTTGTGAAGTAAATCGGAGCTCTCACTCTGATATCGCTCACCTTGTCTATAGAAGTTATTCTGTGGAAAACAAAAATAATGTCCGTTCACTACCTCTGACCCCCCATTTCTGCTCATGTTTTTGCTCCTCCAGGGTAATAAATAAACAAGGAGACCATGTCCTTCCTTTCTTTCCCAGTTGATCAACTTTCGCTTGACTGCCCTCTCTTTTCCAGCTCTTCACATAAATAAATCATTCAGACCTTCAGGACAACAAGTCCATCAGCACCAGCTTAAAGGGAGAATCCCAGTCATCACATTCCCCACCCCCTATTCTTACACTCCCCTCATCTCCTTTTGGTTCCTTCTAGCCCACCAAGTGTCCCTCTTTTTAGCAGCTTCCCTCTGACACCTTGGTTGGCTCAGATTGTCTCGGGGGGTTCGGGACCCTGAAGAACAGTAGCAAGGATTAGAGCACCACTTTGTCAAACAATAAGGTTTGTCTCATGGTCATTTTATGGTTACCTGGATTATTGTCTTTGATTTGGATTCTGTGTTGTCCTGTAGAGGCCCATTGAGGTCTGCACAGTGTTATGTAGAGAAAAACAAAGAAAATTGTGTGTGTGTGTGTGTGTGTGTGCGCGCGCACGCGTGCATATATAACATACACTTGCCAGTGTAAGTCGCTATGGACTAAAGGGGTCAACTAGTAATAACTGTTGTAAAAATAATAAAACAATTATCAGCACATGGAGCAAAGAGGACCAGCACCCTGGAAGAAGCAACAGTAAAGAGAAGGTAGAAAAAGGTCAAATGGAGGGCAGTGCAGCTGAAGCTGGAGTAAGGAAATATGCACGTGTGCATTTTTTTGGTGAAAAGGGGAAGTGGGGAGTCGTATATGAATGAATAGCTGGGCATTGTGTTTTTTCCCTATAATTAAGGCCCTAAAAATTCTTTCTTTCCTTCATTTTTCTATTAATCATTTATCGCACCCGAGGCAAAGAGCTGCAAGGACATTCACGGAGATATGAATAAATAATAATTGGCAGCATTTTTATTGTTTGGGCTACAGCTGAGGGGGATGAGGTGCGCATATCTGAACGTTCTCATTTTAAACTGCAGCCCAGTTACCAGCGCCATTTTTTGGTGCTATAAAAAGTTGGCCTAGGATCTATTAGGTGTTCCAGCGAACAAGACACTTGCAGTCGAAGGGGAAGGAGGCAGGAAACGATTGAAAGGCAGGACAAAAAAAAAACAGAAACAGCACTCATGACTGACTTGCGTATTTGTTTTTTCAACCAAATTTTTCACTGAGATGGACAGGGGATCGGCCCTGTAATCCCTGTAAAACTGCGTCGGATTAGAGTTTTCCACGCTTGACTGCATGCTCTTTGAGTGAATATTGAATATGTGAACATGGGTCTTCCTGGCTTTGCACAAACACGGTAATTTATTGTCTCTTTATTGCTGTTACGCACCGATGACTTCTGTACTGGGGAAATGATGCTGCTCAGCAACAAAAAAGAGAACAGGGTGAATGCTAGACCTTCTGCCCCCAGTTTTGGCCTGGTGGATTGTGGCTGCTCACCCACCACATTAACGCTAACATTAACTTCATGTGCAAAACAGAATTCCCCCAGAGATTTAAGTCAAATGAAACGGCTCTGTGCGAATAGACTCTCACACAGCTTATTTCTTTTTAATGTCAGCCAAGGAGAAGAGTGAGCAAGGATGCGGAGCCAAAAAATAGGCAACGGAGATAGAAAAAAAAAAACTCACACCAGGTTTGCATTTTTCCAGTTCTGTTGTCAGTATTTTTTTACCACGTACCTCAAAATGGACAGGGAGGAATTTTAGTTTCTGGGACAACTAAATGGAGTATAAAGGGAAATAAGCAGAAAATGATGATGCTGCAGTGAGTGATGGGGAGGATGGGGAGGAGAGAGCTCAGCTCATCCGCTCCTGTGTCAGGAGTGTTGATTGTACTTGTTGTCAGAGGGGATTATTTCAGGCAGCCTTGCTGAGCTGCCCTCGCTTGTCATGTTTAAAGGAAAGTGCAGCTGTAAATATGTGTGTGCCTGCCTATTTATATCCGGCTGTGTGAGGAGGGTCTACATTGCAGACTTCGGTATATTTGTGAAGCACTTCAACGTTACCACGTAAGTGCCCAGTGGCATTAATGGTTCATGTGGGGTGTACAGTGTGGGAAAGAAACGTCATTAATTCAAAGAACGCAGTAAAACATAGTAAAAAAGAGCCTAGTAGTTGTGCCAAGATTTATTTGCTGCTACTTCTTTCTTAGCTTTCTTGATACTCAAGAAAATAGGTGTTTCCAACAAGTCACTCTTGACTTAAAGGTGACAAAATGGAGCTTATAAAGAAAAGGACATTTAGAGTTAAACATTGTGGAGGGTTCATAATGCTTTTGAGCTATTTAGTTACTTCTGGGACTGGAGGACTTTGGCATATTGAGCGAATCATAAAATGAGAGGATTGCCAAAGCATTTTAGAGTGAAATGTGGTACCAAGTGTCAGAAAAAAATGTATGAGTTGAAGATCATGGGTCCTCCAGCAGGACAATGATCCCAAACACACATCCAGAAGCAGAAAATAATGTTTAAAGAGGAAAAATGGCCAGCAATGAGTCCTGATCTCAGTCTGAATGAGAACGCTAGGAAAGAGCTGAAAGCTGCTATTGGTAAAAAGGGATCCCTCAAACATTCAAGAGCTACAACAAACTGCAGTTGAAGAGGAGAAGGAACTACCAGCAGAAAGGGGCAAAAAGCTACAGGAAAGTTTTGCAGCATCATCAATGCCAAGGGTTGTGCCACCTAGTATGAGGGAAAGAGCCTTAAATTTAATACTGTCTAGGTCATAGTTTCTTCTTCTTCTGTGAAAAACACCACAGATAAGTTGAACAGACACCTTTTTTATTGTACAGCTTTCGAGATTCTGTTCAAATATTCTGATGACCAAGAGGTGGTAAATTTCCAGTTATTTCTGAACATATTGGATGTGATGTTTCTAAAATGCAAGGCTACAAGGGTCCATCACATGGTTTCTCCAGGTTGGTGTGGAAGAACTTGAGTGACTACATAATGCCCTGACCTCAACCCCATCAAACACCTTTTGGAAGAACTGGAATACTGACTGCAAGCCAGGCCTTCTTGCCTGACCTCACTGATGCTCTTGAGGCCAAATGGGCACAAATTCTCAAAATTTGGTGGAAAGCCTTTCCAGGAGAGTGGAGGCTCTTCTAGAAGACAAAGAAAAACTCCATATCAACACCCATGGGTTCAGACTGAGATCTTCAACAAGCAAATATTGGTGGGATGCTCAGGTGTCCACATACTTGAGGTCTGTCACCCTCTTGCACCTGCTGCTCTCATCCAAAACACACATGTCCATGCAATGGCTGCTGTTCATGCAGTGGAGCCCCTGCCTTTGAACTCCTGCTTTAGTTTCTTGGGGCAGTGTTCCATAAACTGCTCAGTAACAAAATCAATAAATTAATAAAGTAAATCTGGAAGCTGTACAAAGGGATATAATCATTCTAAGTTGCTAGCACTATGTCCCTCCATCTGTTTACTACATCTGCTGGTGGACCTTTTCCTTCCACAGCTATACCAGGCTCTAGGACCCTGAGAGCAGTTCCTGAAGTAGAAGAGAATGAGCAGAGCGAGGGGGAGAAGGAGGAAAACAGTGTGAAGGAGTGCAGGTCAGAACTCGTGGATGTGTGGCATCAAAAAGTCATTCAACAGCTCAGCCATACAATGGATATTTAAAGCTCAGTTCCTACCTCGGGAAGAACACGAGAGCCTAGAAAACTGCCTAAGGATGAAGAAGAGACAGGAGATGCGTATGGAAAGACATATTTAAGGCAGATTCATTCAGAAAGAAATTAAAGAAAGTGCAAAGAATTGCCATGCAAATGAGGTAGCACACATGAGAGCTAAGCAGGTGATGCGCTGATGCTGGGAAACCCCATCTTCACAAACCTGCGACCAAAAGTAAAACGCAAGAGCAGGGGGTGGAGCCTCAGTACGTGCTTCACAGCCGAACAGAGGTGCGAGCATCCAGGGTGGTTCAACCCAACCCGCTGGACTCAGCTCGTTTTCATGGGCTTCACAGAACCAAGTGAGGGCAACGCAGACCCCAGTGCACAGCTGGAGCTCAGGTGAGTCCCTGCCGAGTTTTAATCACCTTCTCCCACATATTTTTGGTCCTTTTCCAGAACAGATTATCTACTCAGGCAGGTTTGAAATTACAGAAGCAGTAAGATTTGCGTTTTTAACTGCACATGTTGTTTGCTGCAGTTTTCATTCACTGGTGTTTTTGCTCCTATTTAATATTTATTTAGATGCAATACTGTACAGAGCAGATGGCTCTTATTTATTTATCAATAATCTGTATAGCTCTGCAGCACCACAAATTGAAATTAAGATGGACGGACAGAGAGAAAGATTATGGCCACATTAAGGATTATGGATTTTGCTGTGGGTGAAAGGTTTTGATTCATAACATCTAGCATGGAGCATACATGCAATGAATGTCTGCAGTACTTTGTTTGGCAAGGAGAACTTAAACCTTGAAACAATACAGTATGATGATGCAAAGGAGTGAATAGCAGCTGATATGACATACACCGATCTTAGGGTCCGAAGGCTTATTTGTACAATGAAAATAAACTAATCGCATGCACACTTCACAAAACTGAAATTCTACACATGGTGCTTTTGCAATAATATTTAACAACATTTGAATTGTGGTTGTATTACAAACCACACTTACACACATTTTCTCTATCAGTATATTTATTGTGATCTCATTTACTCTAATGCTAACTTTCCAGAGTTAAAATTTATTTCTTTGTAGATGTTTTAAAGACAGCTTTAAAAACACTGAAATATGCTGCTTGCATGAATAATCAGACTCCACAGATGAATACTTGGCACCTTTTACATTAATCTGGCCTTTTACACACAATGCTAGCAAGTAAGTAAAAAAAAAATTAAGATATAAAATACACAAGCAAGTTGAAAAGAGACAAGACATAACAGCAAGAAACCTACAGTAAAGAGTCAACAATATTTCCTAATTTCACTTTCTTTTTCTTTCTTAATAAAATCTTTAGGTAAGCTGACCATAGGCATTAAGACAGAGCCACCAATTTGGCAAAAGTCACCGAAATTTGGGAAAACTGTCCCACGGCGGCACAGCAGACATTTCCTGGGCAACCCCAAAATCAGCAAATCTTAATTTGTTCATTGAAATTTATATATTCATCACTTAATATTTTTGGACTTTAAGGGTTAGATATAACACAAAATGTGCACAGGTGACAAAATTAAACTGCAAAATTGTGTTCTTCTCTTATCGAAATGTGAGCGATAACTTCTGGCCATCCCCTTCATCCCTAACACCATCAGATCATCGGTGTATTATAAAGTACATCTCGTTTTCATCAGACTACAGGCATACATGTATTTCACTGTGCTGCTTTCCATGGAAACCAACAATGTGGCTCTTCAAGGCTTATTTATTCCTCAGCGCACTGAACTTTTTACCAGTTTCCACCAACCATCTTTGAAATACATAAAGTTCATAAACTATACCCATTTTTATTAACCGGTTTTGCCATATTCTCAGCAGTGATGGAGAAAGCCTCTTAACCTGCTCACATTTTTACAAAACCCACATAGTGAGGATGGAGGTGAAGATGTGCACATCCACCCATCCTCATCAGTCCAGTGCACAGGCATGGTGGTCCAGAGTTTATCCTGGAAATATGGGGACACAAGGCAGGGTGAATTCTAGGTTGGACACCAGACCATGCATGATAGCTGGCAGTGTTAGTTGTTTTTTTTTCTGTAGGATCTTCAATAGAGAGTACAGACATCCCAATTCCATCCAGCTTCTCAGCGATTAACACTTAAATGCAGTTTAAATCGGTGTAAAGTAACAAAGAAAAACAAAGAATGTGGTCTACAATGAAAGAATTACAAGGATAAGTGGAAAATGGAGAAAGTGACAAGAGGGATGGAGTGACTGCAAACTGTGGCCATGATTTGTCACTGTCCTTGGTGGCCTTGTCTGCTCATGTCGGGATGTTTTATGAGGCTTGAAGGAGCTTTAACAGGAGACTGGAGGGTGACACAGCTGACAGAGGTCTGCTGACTCTACGTGGAAGGAATAGAGAGTCATTGTTCTGTGTTTCTCAAGTGGACGAGACAAGGAAGGGGAGAGTCGAACGTCACCACAGGGCTGGGGAAGCGACAAGGGACCGGACCTTGTGCTGTGCTCACAGGAGGACTATGGTACTGCTCAGCAAGCCATACAACACCATTCAGCACAGTTATTTTGGAAAGTTTAAAAAATATTTAACAAATATGAAAATATAATTTTAAAAAGTGTAATATGATTTTAGATTATTTTTAAAAATTTTAAATGCCATTAGAAAATGATGTTTCGGGTGCATTATTGTCACAATATTTCTTTAAAGATCATTAGACAAGATGGTTGCAAAAATTGCTCCACAAAACAAATCAATACAACAATTTTTCTTTTCCAAAAGAGGTGACATAGGTGTGGGTTTAGATTCCACCAGGGTGGAGTTTGTATGTCTGTGGGTTTTCTTCCCACATTCCAAAAACTTGCCTTTCAGGCATGCTGGATTCTCTGAGCTGCTTGTAGTGTGTGGCCACCCTGTGATGGACTACTGAGATCCTTTTCAAGAGTCACCTGGAATGGCCCTGCAGCATGAATGAGTTTCGAGCAAGCAGTCTTGAAATTACTAAAAAAAGGAAAATTATAGAATTGTTTAGTATGAGTAATGAGTAAATGTAATATTCCCCATTCTTCACAGCTATTATTGTGATGGAAATTAATAAAAAAAGATGTAGGTAATTTGAAACAGCCTCAAGGCCTGGATTGTACAGGTGTGAGACAAAAGCTGCAGGAACTGGCGTTAACCTTTCTAACCGTGTTATTTGCTCTCCAGCAGTGGCATCCAAAAAGCAGAACACTACGCTGCTGGAAACGATAAACAAACAATAAAATTATCATCTGAACCTTTGACTTACATTATAAATGCATGAAGAGAGTGGAAAATACAGTGAGACAAAGGTGAGCGCATAGCAAAATCTCAGTGGATTTGACTCATTTTAATTTGTGCATTTCAAACAGAAGCGCTCTGCTCATTATCTTCACGCTCAGCGAAAAGTGGGGACAGACGGTGGTGCTGTTCTCAGCTGATAAAGACATCCTTCCAAAAAGGCTACCAGCAAACCCCCCCGCTGCTGCCTCCTCCTTGACAGACGCGGCCGAAAACCCAGCCGAAAGCTTAAATATAGGAGTTGGCTCATTCTGCCAAACAAAATACTCAGGTTACTTCCAGAGTCAATGCCCTGTGTGCAGAAGACAGACTGTATCTGCTTTGCTCTTCAGACCTCATAATCGACACCAGAACCAAACCTGTTTGCATGAAATAACAATTAAGAATAGAATTAGCTTCGCATTTTCTCCAAAGTGAGTACCAAATGTAGTTCACCTACAGACAGAGACACAGGTATGCACACCATTCTCAAACTATTGCCATTTAGTGTAGCATCAGTTTTTGGCAGCATATATTACGGCATTCTTTGTGTAAAACTGTACAATTTTTTAAAAACAGATATAGTGAAAGTGTCAGAAGCAGAAAAAAGATCAGGGAAGAGGTGTGTGTTGAGCCCTTCGTACATGTTGAGAGGGATTCAGCAGTTCTGGGTAAGAGAGGGGCCTCACTCTAACACACTGCATCCAGGGTAAGGCAGAAATGCACAAAAAAAAAAAAAAAAAAAAAAATCTGATATCCTCACCAACCTCTGAAGTGCACTTTGTAACTATGTTCACACTTGAATGTACACCAAGGTTCTCAATAGGGTAACAGGGCACTCAGACACTATTTCTTTTTCCCTTGTTGCTTAGGGTTCCAGGTTACACCAGGTTGTGGGTCTTTGTGTGCTGGCTTGGGCACTGACCCTTTTCTAAAAAGCAGCCAGATGTAGTTTGCTCGTGTTTGATATATACTGTCATTATTTTTGACTTTTCCCCTTGACACATTAAATAGCTCTGCACTTTTTGTGAGCAGTACATCTGCGGTTGCCTCAAAAACACATCTCACCTTAGCACCTGCATTTGTAATTGTGATTCAGATGCTGTAAAGCCAAACCCCTTTTTTCCTACAGTGCATTTCTGTTATTTTGTCCACCCTGTATATCTCAAGTTGAGAATAAACAAGGTAAACAATTTCTCAGTCATACATACCTTCATGTTACTCCTCAGCAATGGTTCAGTGCTTGTTTAGTTTTGCAAAGATGCCAATAATTCTAGCCTTTCTTTCTTTACCCTGCAGCCAAAAAAAGGGGAAAGAGAGAGGATCAGACCCGACATACACCTGTCCACTTGAAAGGCCTCAGTGAGGCTTCAGTCCGACAGTCAATGACCAGCTGGTGGGTGCTGATCTAAAGGCTCCTCATAGCATCGAACATGTAGAACCTCCAGGAAAACTCTTCTCAAATTAGCATTACTGTTTAGCCAAAGGTACCCAATTTTTTGGTCATTTTTAAGCCTCTCTTCACCTTTTTGACTTACACGAATGTTTAATTTCTTAGCGGGTACCTCAGCAGACTTTGGATTTTTCTTAGAACAGCTGAACTAGCTTAACAGTGCAAATTCTTCTGGCAAATTCTTCTTGCAGGGAACTTTATAATCCATCCGCACACGGTATTTGCACAACTAATTCCTCCAAATAGAGAACCGATACAAATCAATGACACAAAAAAAGAACTTGAGTAGAAACAGACTAGAAGTACAGCATGATGCCAGGCTTTTACCATGTTTTTACACTTGCAGTCTTGGAAAAGCACAGATTTTTTAACACAAGTTCATTTTGTTTTAATGACTCCAATTAATATAATATTACCAAGAAATATAATAACAAATATAATATAATGTTCTTTCAACAATATATAAACTTTTAATCAAGCTAATTTGCATAGAGGGATTTATTTAAAACAGAAGGCACCGAGTTCTACAGTTACTATTGAATAAATTCCTCCATCTTCTGTGGTGATATTAATGATAAAAGCAACTGAAACAAACTGGCACCCATATCAATAAAGGCCCAAAAAGAGAAAGACTTAGGTTGCTATTAGTTGCAGTAAATTGTCCACTTGCAGTTGTTGTAGGAGCAGTAAATGTAGCTTCTACTGACTTTCTCGCAAGATGGAGAGCCTGGATGAACTGGAACACCCACTGCTGCCTGGCAGTCCCAGGGAAAGGAAGGCACCCCCGAACAGCACGCAGGGCGATGAACTGTTTAAGGGAAGCTTGGTTAAAAGCAAACAAGAGAAGATGATGCCCCTGATGTCTTGGATGAATTCCTGCGGTCCAGGGGAGCGTGATCAACAGCAGCTCCTAGATACACACACTCTGCATTGTAACCTGGAAGCCCTTTACCCCCTTCATCCAGCTTGGGGGATCAAAAGTGTAATGGGCCTCCAAGGGAAGAACTACTTGGAAACGACTTTTGTGGATGTCGCTCCTGGATGCACCCTGGAAAGAAAGCTGCTGGGTGAAGCAAGAGATACGCATAGCACAGGCTACTGTGAGGATGAGGATGACCTACTGCCAGATTTTGAGGTTCGAACATTATTTTATTACCAACATGGTCTTGTGTATTCTTAGCCCAATAGAGTCAAGGGAGTATGAAAGGGAAAAGTCAAATACAAATTAGCCAAAGGTCAAAAGAGGGCAAAACAGTTGCTTTTAATTCAATGTAATAAGGCAAAACCTAGGCTGAACTAGAAAATGAAGGGCAGGAGTTGAGAGAAAGACAATACATGTATAGCACTATTACTTTTTCGGTTTAAGGGGTGGCAATCCAGACACCAGAATATTTAAAATGTTTAAAAAGAAGCTCTGTGGCTGTGCAGCTATGAATAACAGGTTTCTCTTCAGTGGTGTCATCCGTTCAGGGAATATCCTGTATATGACAACACCGCAGCGTCCAGGTTGACGCGTTTGTCTGCAGAAGCCCGCAGGCGTCGCTTTAAGCTCTGCTGCCTTAAAGCTCAGGGAAAATCCTCATTACCTTCAGCTCATGCTGCTGCGCAGATATTTATAGTGCAGCAGTGGTGCTGTAGCATCACTTTCAGAGCACTTTTACACTTTACATAAAGAAAAAACAAATGTGCTTAAACGTCAGTATTCTTTATGAACCAAGTCAAAAACGTTTTTACAGAATTCAAACGTGTAACCAAAACCAAAAGTTAGCAAATGGTTATAATACTGTAAAAGGTAGGCTCAGAAATTAGAAAATATTTGGTCACCTCAAATATCAGAGAAAATAACTATTCCAACGGGCACTGGCTCCTCCATGAAAACTGAAATAAAGTAAAATTTGGATGAAAAAAATCAAAACATGTTAAGAGATAAGAATTATCCTAGTCAAAATATTAAAACTCTTTGAATGTTTCCCGTCAGTGCTCCTTTGTGTATAAGCTGGACTAAACAGCAGTCATCCACCACTGGGTTTGCGCATTTTAAACAATATGTTTTGGGTAAACATCTGGAGATGCCAAATGGTTGTGAAGCTTAACACCCTGTTTGTGTCTCATTAGGACTCCTCCAGTGAGGACCTGAGTGAAACCGAAAGCGAGAGCAACTTCTCTCTCATGATCCCACAAGATTACCTCGGCCTTGCTGTCTTCTCCATGCTCTGCTGCTTCTGGCCGCTCGGGATTGTCGCTTTCTACCTGTCACAGAAGGTAGACCACCGAGTGCAATTTTAACATGACAATCAGCTGAAAGTCTATTATTAGTTCTAATAACAATTTTTTTAAAAAAAAACTGTACGGGTTTGTTACTGCCAAGTATCAAAAATAACAGAAATATGGAGTAAGCTGCACCACCTGCAGAGACGCAAATAATGTTGGTAGGTAGTTTTTGGCTGAACGAGCATTAATGGAGGCTTACCCGTTTGCTTCTTTTCCGCCACGGTGCCGCCCACCAGACCAACAAGGCCTCTGCTCAGGGGGACTTCAGAAGAGCCAATTCAGCATCACGGCAGGCACTGTGGCTTGCTGTGCTATCGATCACCTTCGGCATCATCACCTACATCTGTGCTGTTGCTGCCCTCATCTCTTACCTGTCTGGAAAGCCTCCCTAAGATGCTTCAAGTCATACCCGCAGCTAAAGTAACCACTTGCTCTTCTCCCACACCGAAACCCAGATACCAACAAATATCTCTCTCACAGTCTGAATAAACTCCGTTGAACTCGAGAAGCTAAAAAACGTTGGACTGTTCACCATTTGCATGTTATGGGCTGGTAATACACCAAGCTGAAATTCAATAAAGAAGCAATAATTCATAAATCTGTTTTTTTTTCCATTAAATTGCATCAAATATTAACTCCCTCTGAAAGTAAAGAAAAACTCTTGAAGAGAATGTCTTACTTATTCTAGTGCTCAACTTAACACAAACATAAAAATATTAGTTCCACAATGATTGTTATTCCATCTACAAATCCACAATAAGCAAAGCTAAGAGTGACACAGAAAATAAACACTTGCATTATATAAACTTCACAAAAAAGAAAAAAACTTAGTTGTAATGTAGTGAATTGTTTTAAATATGTGCACAAATGGCTCATAAAAAGAGAAATGGTTGTTACTGTAGTCATAATAAAGGTTCCTTTAATAAACATAAAATGTTATATATTTTCATACCTTTACTGAACAAATGGTTGCAGCAATGACAGCCATTAATGGAAAAAGTATGTAGCAATAAATTCAACAGTTTTAAACAACCAAGTCAGACCCTTGATCTGATTCCCAGTGAGATGGAGTCGCATGAGCTGAAGCTGGCCTCTCAAGCAAGATGTTCCAAAATAAATAAAAATTTGATATGAAAAACCATCTTCTCTCAGGCATCTACACCATGAAGAAAACTTCCCAAATTTTCTGTTTAAACATTTAATTATTTTAAATTGGCCACACCTGGTGCTTGTTTCCCCCAACAAGCCCACACCTGGTTTTTGCTGCTAGTCCAGCTATTGAGTATACAGCACATGGGCAGGTGTGGACTGACACAAAGGTCACAAATGATTTAACAGATTAAGAAATGTTTGACACCTCAAACCCTTGGTTAATTTTCATTAACTAGTCGTCCTGGTTAGTGCTGCGGTAGTCCAAGGCCTATGCTGGTATCACCAGGCGCTAGGCTAGGTGAAGAGTGAGCACATCCTGGATGGGATGGAGACCACCATTCCAACCCAAGCTAGTGTCAGTCAATGGCCAATTTATCTGAAGCTCCTGGGAGGAAACCAGAGCTAAATAAAACATAATAATTACAACACAAACGAAGGTTTAGCATCAACTCCTGTCTTGGTTTTATATTAGGAATATGGACAACTTTTATCTGATATACGGAAAAATTGTGCGACGTAAGCAGGCTCGCCGATGACGCAGCCGTCGCATTGAATAGCTCATAGGTGGGCGGTGAATTGCGTGTGACGTCACAGAGCGGACAGCGGCTGAGTTGCGAATCAAGATGGCGGCCGTCAGCAGCTGCAGGAGACTCTGCACAATTGGGCTGAACACGATCTGCCGAAGCAAAGTGTTTAATGCGTCGAAAATATCTCAGTATAGGTCCTTCCGTGTTAATGTGAGTATGGTGCTCTCAAGCTGAAATATTCGCCATTTCATGTCTTCAGATGTTTCTACGTCCGTGTAATTCAACATGTCCCGGCAAGGTTGCGTTCGTATTCATTGTATGACCGTCGCCTTGTAGGTGTAAATGGAAATAGCGTTGATGGGGTTATTGCACAAAATATAGTTAGAAAGCTGAATATATATTGGCGTGCTTATTTATTTTTGACGCAAGTCGAATGTTGTTCTGCGGTTGCCGTGTCGGAAAATGCAGAATAAATTCCTTGGCAGCGCTCTCTTTTCTCGCTCCCTGATTGGTCGCTTTCAGAGGTGGGGCCGTTTTCGCCCCCCCGCCCCCAACACCTCCTATCGCCCCCCTGCGCTGTGTCCTCACCTGTGTTGAAATTTAACCGTAGGTAGAGCAACAGTAAAGGGTCAGACACAATTATCCTGTGCTTTTTATGTTATTGCATTAAATCCATTTACCTTTAAATGTATTTGAGAAGTTTTAATTTGCATACAAAATTTGGTTTAAATGTATGTTTCATACTTGGATTTAGTTTCTGTTTTTCCATTCATTTGATGTAGTAATTTTTCTTTGTTCATTTGTTTTATATGTGATATGCAGCCATATCTGCTGCTATTTTTTTATGTGGCACTCCTCCTCCATAATTATTTGCTATTTGTTGTTCTTATTAATCGAGGAAAACTTAACTGGAGTTCTGCACAAAGTTCCATCCTGGAGTTGGGGTCTTTGTGTTGAAAGAGTTGTGACCATTGATACTGGGGTTGAATCTATACATTTTGTTTCTCCATCTTTCACTTTAGTCAAACCATGAAAGGCTATAATGTTTGGGATACAACCTTTGTCTCCTCTTTGGTGCTTTTTGCAAAACTTATGGTTTGATCTGATCCAACATCTGTCTTCCTGATAGTCCATGGTTTTCATGAAGGTGTACAATAAAGTGCTACACTTATTAGATGTGTGCCTCTAGGCAGTTTCCAGCTCGTTTTGTCAAGCTGAGCACAAACAGCCCACTTTGTACACACACCAGGGAGGGGTTTTGGGGGAGCAGAGGTTGAAACAATGCAAACTGGCTGCAGAGATTGTTGGTGGGCAGGTAGATTGTGATGGTGGAGGGTGAGCCTAAATTAGAGACAGGAAGGGACAAGAAATTATACATGATGCACGGCACTTTGAAGCCCTTGTTTTCTGAATTGTAAACTTTTATAGAGGAAAGTATGGGCAGTATAAGTAAGTGAACTATTCTCTCTGTTGTTACAGGGAGTTCTGCAGCAGCAGCCTTTTGACACCGTTGAGGAGAAGCCGCAGTTTCCCGGTGCTTCAGCAGAGTTTGTGGATCACCTGGAGTTCATTCAGCCTAATGTAATCTCTGGAATTCCTATTTACAGGGTGATGGACAGACAGGGTCAGATTGTTAATCCATCTGAAGACCCCCAGGTAGCGGTCCACAAATTCCAGCACTTGACATCTGTCCCAACACGTTGCCTTATGTTTATTCCTTGCTTGCCCCTTAAACTGTCTTCTATTCCTCCTTTTGTTCTCTGTCTTAACATGCATAAGCTTCCAAAAGAGACCGTTGTGAACTTTTATCAGAAGATGACCCTTCTAAACACAATGGACCGCATTCTGTATGAGTCGCAGAGACAGGTACAAGTCATACCTTACGTGTGTTTGGTTTTTTAAATCCCTTGTACACTGAGTCGTCATCGCAGACATCGGAGTTATTTTTTGCCAACAGTTTTCATTTAAATGAAATGTGTTTTCTTGCTTGATGTTTATAGAAGTATCACTTGAATTTCCACTTCCAGCTCTTTAGCTAGCAGTAAAATGCAAAAATTGTTGAGATTGCAGAGACAAATATTTTATTCAGTTATTTCAAATCAGGATTAATATAACTTTAGTTAGTGTTTTACTTATTAAAGTTATAACTGAGACATTTAGACTCTGGAACACAGCCACCCTTTTTAATCATACATAGCTTTCAGTGTTTTTCCTTAACAGCCTTGTCTGTTGTTATCGACTGAGGTCTGTTATTAAGCTTTTATTGATTGTGGTGTAGTGGTTGGATTTACATGCAAAAATGAGTTATAAACAGACTTCAGGTGCCGAACGGGGTTTGTAAGCTGAAGACGCATTGTGCAGATTTTAACTTGTGTACCGCTCATAAGCACTGCTTATTGGTGGCTGTTGAATAAGGAGGTGTGTAGGCACTGATAAGCTGCATTTGTGGAAACGTGTTTCAGGGCCGTATCTCGTTCTACATGACAAACTATGGAGAGGAGGGGACTCACGTTGGTAGCGCTGCAGCTCTTGACTCTAATGACCTTGTTTTTGGCCAGTATAGAGAAGCAGGTAGGAGGGCTTAAATTTTTCATCTCACTTTCTATGGCACCTGCTTACTTTCTATGGTACCTGGAGTTTGGTGACGTGTAAAAGTGACAGTTTCATACTTGTTAGTTTTCTAACAATTTTATTTTAACATTGTTAAATGACTAATCACGGGGAGTAGATAATTTGACATTCGATTTGATTCCCTGACAGTTTTTGGGGGTGGTTAATGCTTTAAATTTTTGACTGAAATTTGGGACTCAGCGTTAATGGTGGCTGATTGTCCAGGATAGATCATTTGAGATCCTGCCCATTAAAGTGTGTATTAAACATAGACGTACTTATTTTTGTATTTTAAGATATGTTTAAAAATTTGACATGAAATTTGATTGGATGTAAATCTACCTACCATGTAGACAAACAGACGCAAACAAATGAATGTCGAGTTCTGATTTTGTCTGAAAACACAGATAGGTTAATATTACCCAGCTGGTCATAAAATCAGTTTAAGTAATGAAATTAGCCTAAAAATTATTTGTAGATTTTAAACTGATTATGTCTGAACTCTGTTACATCTTCATGCTGTTCCTTTCAGGTGTATTGATGTATCGTGGCTTCCCTCTGGACCTTTTCATGGCGCAGTGCTACGCAAGTGCTGATGACTTGGGCAAAGGCCGCCAGATGCCTGTGCACTATGGCTGCAAGGACTTGAACTTTGTCACCATCTCCTCACCCCTGGCCACCCAAATTCCTCAGGGTGAGATTGTCTACTTAACGTGTGTATGATTCCGACCTGTTCACGTGACACAGGGACGTCAGTTTTGGTGTCTTCATTTGACAGCGGCGGGGGCTGCATATGCCGTGAAGAGAGAGAATGCCAATCGGGCTGTGATCTGCTACTTTGGAGAAGGGGCAGCCAGTGAGGGAGATGCGCATGCCGGGTTTAATTTTGCTGCTACCTTGGAGTGTCCCCTCATCTTCTTCTGCCGCAACAACGGCTATGCCATCTCCACACCCACAATTGAGCAGTACCGTGGGGATGGCATTGGTGAGCATTGCCCATCTTTCCCCCCTTTGGCCAGTTAATGTGGTGCCTGTGCCCGGTGGAGCGCAACAACCCCTTTGGCTCTATCCCTCGCAGCTGCCCGCGGCCCCGGCTACGGCATGCTCTCCATTCGAGTTGATGGCAACGATGTGTTTGCTGTGTACAACGCCACCAAGGAGGCCCGCCGTAGAGCTGTTGCAGAGAATCAGCCCTTCCTCATTGAAGCAATGACGTACAGGTAGCAGTTTATGGCTAAATTATGATGGAATTAATGCATAAAGCAACTGGAGGTTTGGTCATATTCTGCTTGTGACTGTAGATGTGTGTATTTTATTTTACAAATACACGAGCAAGTGCATGTGTGTTTAGATGAACAGAAATGAGTGATCCTAAAGGTAACAGTTTAAGGCTATATTAGCACACATGTAGAAGATGGGGCCAGAAGACACCGGAACATCGCAGGAATGTGTGAAAACCACATACAGACAAGTGGACCGCAGACAGTACATTTATTTAGCTGACATTCTCCAAGGCAACTTAATATCCCTGAACTAATTGCACCGATTTACCCATTTATACACCAAGATGTCGGTTGATTAGGTACACAACTCACTTTCACACAAACTGTACCTTTCAACAACACCTGTGATAAGGTGTCAAGTGTGTGGTCCACATCAGGCAGACCAGCATTTCTCCCATCCCTCTGATGGTGAACTACACTCGTAATTTTGATTCATCTTGATATAAAGTTTTATTAGCCACTTGTCTGTGGTTTTGCCTGCTTTCTTGTTAACAGTAGTGGGGGGGTCCTCATGTGGTTTCTTTGTAATCATTGGCATTTGATGGCATTAATGCTTCCCAACATGGGCTGTGAATATCGTGCAGTTGATCTCTCCCTGCTGTCCCTCAGGATCGGCCACCACAGCACGAGCGATGACAGCTCTGCCTACCGCTCTGTGGACGAGGTGAACTACTGGGACAAGCAGGATCACCCGATCTCACGGCTCCGCCACTACATGACGGCCCGCGGCTGGTGGGGCGAGGAGGAGGAGCGTGCCTGGAGGAAGCAGTCTCGCAAACGTGTCATGGAGGCTTTCGAGAAGGCAGAGAAGCGCCAGAAGCCACACCCGGACCTGCTCTTCTCTGACGTGTACTTGGAGATGCCCCAGCGGCTGGAGAAGCAGAAGGAGGCCATGTGGAGGCATCTGCAGCAGTACGGGGAGCACTACCCCCTTGACCTCTATGAAAAATAACGCACTCAGGACGAAGCAGAAGCAGGGAGAGAACGAGCACATAAAGCACATGAAACAGGAGCAAGGAGGAGGAATTGTTAGCAATGCCTTTAGTACTGACATTTCTATGCGTAGAAACGTTTCCCCCTATTTATGACATTTCTATGCATTTTAATGATTAAATGGCTAATTTGAGTGTACTTTTACTGAAATAGTGCAGTAGTTCTCCAAGGTTATCCAGCTACGCAACTCTTGGGTGTGACTGTTTTCAAGCCGATAATGAAAATATGATTGAAAGACTTTTTTTTGCATCTTGACACTCCTTTTAAATTTTCCAACTTTTCATATTAATGGTTTCATTAGCAATGAAGTGATGCTGTAATAATTAACAGGAGTTGCCTTTGACATCTGGAACGAGTTCACTCCATCCACATTCCCTGCACTGCTGCTGTACAGTGTCAGCACACAAATGTAATGTTTAATTTGAAATGGGCAATTAAATTAGGATATACAATACGTGTATATAGCAGCATGGTTTTGAACTTTTTAACACATTACACTCAATGCTGTTGGAAGTTTAATGTCAAAATGTTAACTACAAGTCAGGTGTCTGGTTTTTTAAATCGCCTCATCACACCTGTTACTTTGATTTCTACCAGGGTCTGTATGAGTATGCAACTGGTATAAATCAAAAATGGTTGTTGTGTGTACTGTATTTGGCTTTGATTTCAAGTGGACAAATACATTGCAAGCATTTTTAATGGAAAAACACATCACAAAATGTACATTATACATGCCACTAACTCATATTGAGGTAATTTTAGGGTAGCTGTGACAGACTGATGTTTTAATTCAAAATAAAATGGTTGCATAAAACTGTAAATGCTTTAAGTGGATTTATTTGGCCATTTAGGATGAAAAAAGCTACTGAACGTAAAATGTCATCTTAGTGCAGTATGTGCTGTATACTTTAACAGACAAGTCACACAATATAACATCTGATTTCACATGAACCTACTGAAAAATAAAATGTCTGGGATTTGTCATTGTGTGGTCTGGTACACCCAAGATGCTACAGATGTAGAGGAATAAAAGTGAGAACTAAGGTGGGGGAGGTTGGCATGACAATGGATTAATCTGTTAGACCCAATAAGAATCTTTTTCTAGCAAATGAGTGCTGTACTTCAGCTCAATGCCATTTCTGCTTATTTTGTTCTGTAGCCCTCCAATCACATGAGGGCACTGCAGCTATGATGGGAAGAAAAAAATTAAGAGCATTTATTTTGCCATTTGTCTGGATTTTTCTCTCAACTTGATTTAATCTTAAATTATTTGTAACCCCATTTCCTTCCCCTAACAAATTTTAATACAAAGCTACACCCACCTACAGACTGGTGAGCCATGTAGAATGCAGTTATTTAAAAAGCTGTTGTCTGCATATACATGAAGAATTTGGGTCTAATCTTTAGTGAAAAGCAAGTATCGCTGCCATTGGTAACCAACCATGACAAACACGCAGTACCATCCCAGACTGTGCCACACTCAGGAACTAAGTTTAACAAGACACTGGGGGAACTTCTTCAGCATGTAAACAGGAAGAGTAACACTGAACCCTTAGCAAGGCATATTTATTGTACCCTCCTCTGGGCCATTATAAAGTTATCAGTACAAGGGGTGTCAGTTGACAAAAAAAAAAAAGCCATATTTAAACAACTAATTCCTAAATTAGCTACAAAAGCACTAAATCAATTACTCAGTCTAACTCATTTGCTTTCCAAGTTGTATAAATGCATATCATGCTCTGCAGTTTAAATAGTGTCCAAATATTAAACTTAGCTCCAGAGCTTAAATTAGGCAAACAAACTTTAACAAGATTGTTTCCTCACCCTTAAGCAAGATAAAAAAAATATGTAATATTTTACAAAATTAGCAAGCATCATCAGCAAGATTGGGGGGGAAAACTGAATTGAATGAAAATTAAACAGTAAGTATGGTGGGGAGAATACAGTTATTCATATGACAAATTGCTAGATTATAGTGATTTAAACAATTGAAGAAAATTAGGTCAAAAGAGAACCATTGTGATCTGCATCTTTTGAAGTAACCAGGAAGTTGCCCTGCTGGCAAAGCTACTAAATATCTGACACTTGCTTTTTGAGTGACAATCAAATGGGTCTGTAAAACTGCTGGTTTTTGCTGCTTCTCTAGTGTTTTCAGGTAAATCCAGGAATACAGAGCTATAGAAAACTATAGTAGCTTTGAATTTTAACACTAGTTCCTCTGGGTGGTTGGAAAATGACCTGAGATGCTCAGCATTTCAAAGGAAGAAATTAACACCATACACCCTGTCTTACATAAATGTAAGTGACTGAGGGTCGCAACTTGTTAGTAACCACTTCCCTGCATTCACCCCCCAAATACCTTTGCACACACACACTACTCCAGTTATATGAATAACTGCATGGTTTGCATTTCTATTCTAATAGTTTTATTTCAAACCAAAAGCCAAAAATAGGCTTTACATACTGTTGGATTAAAAAATAAGACATTTTTAATTTATTTTTCATAGATAATATGTGAAGCACAGGGAAGAGGGGGAAGGCATGAGACAAACATGGGAACTGGGGATGCTATAAGAGAGGGTGTGTAACTGTGCTGAGATCAGCACTGAAGGAAAGGCAGACCAATATAAAGCAGCAGCTGGAGAAGTGAGGCAGGATGCTAGCGAAGGTCGCTCTCCTCATCCTGTATGCTTTTCTTGATTCGTAGCAGCATAGTGGTGAGCCACTGGTCCAGCCGGGAGATCGAGTCAAATTCTTTTACCTGACACACACACACACACACACACACACAGTTAAAATGAAATATTTAACTCCAAAAATATCTTATAAACAAGATCCTATGAAAACTAGCATTCTAACCCTATTAGCAATTACACTGGTGGCTGAGCATGAGTAGAGGGGAAACAGCAGGACTTACTGCATCAGTATAGGCATCGACGTTCTGCTCTTCATATGCATCCAGCAGTTTCTGTTCATGAACAGGATTACAGCATTAATATTTCCAAAAATGTGCACAAAGTGGGAGGAAAAACTCAAAACAAGGGAACTCTTCTGAAAGAAAGTCGTTTCAAATATGCTTAAAATTAAAGATAGCAAAGTTTTACCTTGACCAGCTTGCATTCTCGAGAGTCTGAGAAAGCAGGGAACATTTCTTCATATTTCTGAACAGCGAGCTGAGGGTTGCAAAGGTGGAAAGCAGCAGCATCAACATTAATGTGCAGTGGGGACAAACAAACAAATTCTCATAAATGTGGGTCCTGCAGCAATGGAGGGTTGGGGAGGAGCAAATCTTTACAATGGCTTCTGGTAATACACTGCTTTTCCCATACAATGAGCTCCCAGTACAGCACAAAGCAACATGGGATACTGAAAACCAATCAGAACCAGCGGTGACAGGGGTTCTTACAGAAATAAACTGTAAACATACAACTATTAGCTTATTTACGCAAATCACTGAGATATAAAAGGGCTTTCAAGACTGAGGAAATGCACTGCAGGTATGGAAACGGTGGGATAATTGTATATTAAACCAAATCTGCACACAAAGCGTAACAAACATTTGGAGACATTGGAGGCTTACCTTTGCATTGAGCATATCCACACAGAAGTGGCATAGCGCTGCCTTGAAGAAATGGTCTTTTGCACTGTATTTCAACAATGTGCTGTCCATTGCATAGGTGCCGACCTGAAGACATAAACACACAAAGCAGAATGAAATTAAAGTCCGAATACAGCACGTAAGAGGAAAGCAACAGAATCAACAGTTGAGTAAGAGAATATAAATCAAATAAGTCAACTGTCACCTGTTCATAGATTTCAATGGCTTTCTGGTACTGCTCCAGCGGGGGGGGGCCGAGGGGGGGGGGGGGGGGGGGGGGGGGGGGGGGGGGGGGGGGGGGGGCAGGGACACAAAGCGCTGTTAAACTTCCCCATATGCATACACTTTTCATACAGTGGCATTGAATATCATGTTATTTGGGGGGGGGGGGGCAAGATACAATGAGTACTCAGCAGGGACAAAACATTAATCATATTTCATTACGTTCCATCAGAAGGATGTAAAACCGGTTATGACTTTGTTTTAAAAACATGTCTTTCCTACCTGGTTGACTCTTCTCCTTTGTAGTAGTCAGCTGCCTGTTCATAATGAGCAATGGCCTGTAAAAGGTGACAAGATATGTCACACACCTGATATTCTGAAATCATTTGTATTCACTGCAAAGCAAGTGAAAATAAAGCAAAAGTAAGCTGTACCTGAAAGTAACATGGGGGGGGGTGGTATTTCAGACAAGCGTTAATTTTAAGTTATTCAGAGTATAAACACCTTTCTGACTGACCTTATCGATGTCCACCAGCTCAGTCTCATAGATCTCAGCAATGGAGATGTGGTGCTTGGCTGCAATGGTGAATCGACCCTGTGGTGTTGAAAATGTTATCACATACTCCTTCATACTTAAAGTACAAAATAAATCAAAATATGTTCGCACAGTAACTGGAAGACCAATGGAAAGACACATTTTACACAATTGAGTTTTCTGAACCCCAGTTATCATGCTGTCGCAGGATTTTACTATATATAGATTTAATGCAAAAACAGTCAGACTAACAGCAAGATACAGCCCCAGCCACACTTAAGTCATTGACACAATGAAAAGCCTTTTCCAGTTTTTACAACTGTTATTAACAGTCTGCTGGGCAGCATACAAAAACTTAAAATAAACATTTTACATAACAGTTAGTTTCACTTCCCTAATCACACATTTATCAAATAATGTACTACAAAATTTTGTGGTACTTAAGGTTTTTGTGTGATCCTAAGTTTGCAAACATCTTGAAACTAAATTAGACCAGTTTATACAAATGCATCAGAAAAAAAAATAAAGATAAATTTGGCAGTACAGATATGAACAACATGCATCTGAGCACAAAGGTACTGATATGATGTAAATCCTTTTGTGCAACTTTATATGCAAGAACAGAATTAAACAGCAACTTGAACATTAAAAAAAATAAAATAAATAAAATTTACTGACCATATCAGTATATATCTCAATGGCCCGGTTCAGGCAGTTGATGGCCTCTTAAAGAAGAAAAACAAGTTACAATTAGACAGACATTTACAAAAGAATGAATATTTTAGTTCTAAATAAAACAACTTTCAGAGCATAATTAAAGATATTTCACACAAAAATATGGACTCAAACACAAATCATTTAGAAGATATTTTAAACTGCATAGTCCAATTTGTCAATTTAGAGTAGCATCATGCTGAAAAATGTAAGATGAACACTTTAAGAATGGAATTCAAACTGAAGACTTTCTAGTGGGCTCTAACCACTATGCCACCTGCTGTCCATTTTATATAAAATGTAGAAAGGCACAGTAATGGTATTCAGATCACTACAGGCAGTAAGGTCATCTCCCTACCTTGTGGGTCAGCTTTCTTGAAAGCGTTGCCAGCGTCGATGAAGTTGGTGGCTGCGTCGTGTTTACTTTGCATCTGCAAGTGGAGTCGTGCTGCTTGAGAGAACGCGTTGCCCGCCGCTGAAACAAACACCACGGCAAACATGGTGACGCCACGGTCGAGAAGAAGTGGAGCGTCAGAAAGCCAATTCCTAACCGATGGGAATCACTTTGCACATCAAAACACACCGTCCACAAACACTGACCATGCAAAAAACACCGCCATGAATTAAAAAAAAAAAAAAAAACACTGCAATAGAAGGTCAAACTGTACACACACACAAATAAAAGTATAACAGAACTATGTTTTTACCACTCCAGTTCTTTGCCATCTTGAACATGTTGGCAGCTCTGGCATACAAGTCACAAGCCTCCTCCACCTTAGATGAGCCACTACACAAGAAAATAATCATTAATTTGTCTGTCTGACAAATATCATCTATAATCTCCTTTCCACAGTGTTAACAGCTTTTCTGTTTTGCCCTGCACAAGTTTCAGGAGGAAAAAAAAATATATATTTTTTAAAAAATCATTCAACATTCTGCAGTACATATGGTTTCGTGGAGACTGGGCATTTCGATCTTGTAAGTAAGTAAGTAAATAAATAAATAAATAAACCAAAGGATTTATGCTACACCTTATGTAATACTTTTTAAAAAGCTATTTTGTATATAAATATGGGTATTTCTATTTGCACACACAAGACCAGAACATGTGAGACATTTATGGGATGAAATGGGCGAAGGTCTGACCAGAAGGCTGAGCGTAAGGCCAGATTCCCTTTATTACGTTTTTGCCAGTTAGATGAAAAAGTGACTTTGAATTTAGGAACAAATTAAGTTAGGAGGGCACTTCCGCTCCCAGATGTATTCGTAAGCGCTGTATTTACACCGGACACAACAAAGTGAAAGGAAAATAACCCAGGCCTGGATCGAAACGATTCATAATAGAAAATGTTATCGTGACAACGTCTACCCTCGCCATAATAAAATAACAAAAACACTGCCAACAACGTAGTGAGGCAGAAAACGGAGTTGCGAGCAGTACAGCGCTGACATGGCCGCCCTGTCAGCTGACGAACGCATCACAGTAACACCCGTACGGCGGTCACACCGGACCAGGAGGCCTTCAGAAACCCAATTCCGCACAAAGACACCGACTGAAAGTAGAACGTGGCTGAAAAGCTCGGAACGACTGGGGCTTGCGCCGATAAAGCTGCATTAACACCGTGTTTTACCACGATGCTTGAACCCAGCTTAGAAAGACTGTCAGGGCCGTTGTGCGGATCGCCCCGTTTTGCTCAGTGTTTCTGCCTCAGCCGCGCACACAGGCACACTTATGACACCGAGTTGCACTCCTTGGCATTCCGACATTACCCGAACAAGGTGCCGAAGAAGGACTGCGACGACTTCAGCTTCTTCTCCGCCTCGGCGATGAGCGCCAGCGCTTCTTTCTCCTTCCCGGAGTTGTCCATGTTCGCCTCCCCAACGAAAACGCTGCGTGGACGCCGAGCTCCTCCGTGACCGCGCGGTAAATAAGTGATGACACCGCGGCGCCGCCGCGTCACACGGCCCATGGGCATTTAGGGATGCAGGAGAAAGAGCACAAACCTCTACACAGAGGGCAATGCTGGTTCAACTGAACGGGTGAATAAGTACCGGTCTGTTCAAATGTCCCCAGCAGTTCCCACAATGCACAATTAACGCTTTACAACCCTTATTTGCATCCATTAATCGGGACTGAACAAATGTTATAAGACTTTTTTTTTTTTTTTTACTGTTGCGGTTTATTTTTCACGTTCCGCTAAAGGCGTGCCGTGCCCCCCCGCTCTCGTTTTCCACGAGGTGAAGCACTTGCGAGCACAACCCTCAACCCGACCCGACCGTTTCCAGTTGAAAGGTCTGTGTGTGTGTGGACCTAAATTGTGCCGCGTTCTAGCGAAACGCTGAAATTATACAGTCAAGGTATCGTTTATTTTTTTCCATAATACATTGATAAATCTACGGGAATTGTCCAGCAGCGGCACCACAACGGTAATGATGAAATGTCTCGCCACTGTTACGGTGTCGACCTAGCCGTCAAGGTACCTCTGGCTACTTAGCTTAGCATCACCTGCACGTCAGCCTCCACACAGCGGTAGCTAAACCACTGACAGCAGCGAAGGTGCAACGTTCGCACGTCAATATTTATCAATGGCACCTAAACTACTAAGGGAGCCAGCAGGGATGCCCTAAAATGTGTGCGTCCAGGTTCTTCTTCCCTCTATTCCTGTACTACTTTTGTTTCTTCTTGTATATAAGTGTTCAACATATTTGTGCTCGAGAAATGTCACCGTTGTAAATAAAGACACCCGCTTAATAGGAGATATGGGTATTATTATATCATAATCCTGGGCCTAGTCATACACAAAAGTGTTACATCCATTTATGTATTTTTTGTCTATGTAGCACGGGTGACCTCATATGTTGTATGCAAGTGTTAGGGAAGTTAGTCCAGCCACTGTAATAAAGTGCTTTTTATAACATTATAACAGTTGAATTATGTGCAATATATGAATCGGTAACCAATCTCTGAGGGTCTTGTAAGATGCCTTATTATTAATTTAATTGGATTAATGATTGAAAGTAATTTAATGGGGTGACTGTTAGTTTGGCGTTTTGGTGTGTTGTCTTGTAGCCTGAAGGTTCCAGGTTCAAATCCCACTAGTGAACTTGAAGATACTGGCCATGAATTGACGCAGTAAGAACACCCTGCTGTATAAATGAGTAAATCACCGCAGTGCCGATTGTCTAGGACCGAAGGTCAGCGTGTACAAAAATATCAGTTAAATTTACTGTACGTTAATAATAATTTAAAAAAAAAACAATAAAGTGACTTATAATTTCAAATGCGTTTGTTCATTCTCCAGCTGGTGGTCTTCCTTCCCTTCATCCTCAATGAATTTCCCAGGCTACTCACTGTCCAGCAGCATCGGGCCGACCCTGAAGAGGCGAATCGAGCGGCTTTCGGGGGGAATGGGACGCCCGCTGTACTGTGCCGCGGTTGACAGGCGCAAGTCCAAAGTGTGGAACTACTACACGCAGCTGAACGAGACCCATGTGGAATGCAACGTGTGCAAGAAACAGCTGTCCTTCCATAACAGCACCACCACGATGAGGGAGCACCTCGTCCGTAAGCACAGCATCCGAGACAGCGGACCTCATCCTACTGTGAATGCTGTGGGGGCTTCCGCTTCGGTGACGCTGCTCCCACCAATGCCCCAGCCAACCTACCCCTCCAACAGAGCATCAACCCCTACCACAGCAACCACATGCGTTCTCCAGCCTGTAGTTTCCCTAGTGGTTAAGGAGGAGGTGCAGGATGCAGATATCTCGCCTGAGTCTGGGGATGCCAAACGGGTACGGACCACAGGTGGAGCAAGCAGTACTGGCGATAGCGCCTCAAGTGCAAATCCCATCTCAAGTCAAGAGCCATCCTCACTCTCTGGATTTGGGTACCATGAAAACAGCAGTACTGGGAACACCAGCAGCAGCGCAAGGGGCTGCAGTAACAAGAGGGCTGGTCTTCTGACTGAACTTATTTTGGAAATGATTTTCAGAGATCTGCAGCCTCTCTCACTGGTGGAAGAACCAGGTTTTCGGATGCTATTGGGCTGCTTAGAGCCACATTACCACGTGCCTTCGCCTTCTCAGCTTGGCAGCCTGCTGTGGCACCGCTACCACGTCCACAAGCAGCACTTGGAGCAACACCTGCAAGCCAGCCTCGCACCAGGCTGCCTAGCACTGTGCACCGAACAGTGGCGCTCAGTAGCAGGCTGCGGGGTCGGTGGAGGTGGACAACCGTATTTTACCGTGAGCGCGCATTTTGTTGATAAGGACTGGCGCCTGGCCCGCTGCGTCCTTGAAACCCATCCAATACCAGAGTTTGGTGAAGAAGCTCCTGCCAGAAGTGGATTTCAGCACGGTGACATGCTGAGGGCAGTTCTGTCCGAATTCCATCTCCCAGAAAGCTTTGTGTTCTGTGTGGTGCATGACACACCCTGCATCCCGGAAGCCAAGGAGGCTGATCGATTGGGTCCGAAGCAACCTTACCAACTGGATACGACACATTGTACCTTTGGATGCAATCAAACCTCTGTTCAGAATTTTCCCGCAGGTTGGGTGGCGCTCCACTGCGCTGGGGATGCGTTGAAACTATGCGTTCAAGAGGGGCTCTGGGACGAACCCGTTAGACAGGCGTTAGCTGCAGCCCGTGGGATCGTATCATACTTCCAACACGATGCACATGCTGCCGTAGCTCTGAACCAGAAAGCAGAGGCTGCGAACAAGGCGGGGGCACGGCTGGTTCTGGATGACCCTGGACGCTGGGCCACGGCCATAGACATGTGTGAGAGCTTATTGGAGCTCAAGTGGGTTGTGAGCTCAGTTCTGGAGGAACAGAAAGGCGCTCCCAATCTGGCTGACCACCAGTGGCGCCTCCTACAGGAGCTAGTGCCTGTGCTGAGGACGGTACGCATCGCCGCTGCTTTTCTCAGCGAGGATACGAATGCGCCCATTTCAGCCCTCATGCCATGCCTTCACGGTGTGTCCCGACTTCTGGGACAGCATATAGCAGAGAGCAGCTGCGCTGTAGCTCAAAGTGTAATGGAGAAAGTGCGTTCTGGGATGGAGAAGCGCTGGAGACTCAGGGAGGAAGAGGTCCTACAGGACAGTCCTGCTGTTCTCTCCTCTTTCCTGGATCCTAGGTTCAAAGAACTACGCTTCCTCAGTCCTCATGCACGTAGCAGGCTGCATGACAAGGTCAAAGAGCTGCTGTCCGCTCAGGCTTACACGGAAGATGGGGGAAGCGATAGAGTGGAAGATGAGGATGAAGAGGATGAGGTCAGGGAAGGGTCAGGGGCAGAGCTAGCACTGGGACTGGGCGATTCCCTTTCAGCACCAGCGGAAGCCCCGGTGGATTCGCCTATGTCCTGTGGCTCAGCTGAAGAAGGTGATATCATTTTGTTGAAGCAGCAGCACAGCATCACCCCAGGCTGCTTCAGTGGCTCAAAGCAAAACCCTGACCTTGGACTGGGAGGAGGCCTACTGAGCAGCACCGCTAGCACTGCTAGCAGGGTGACAGGCCAGCCAAAAGGCCCAACTCGAACGGCCTCCCACGAGTGCGTCAGTCCTGCGCCCCAGAGCATGTACGATATTCTGCTGGGTGAGGACCCCACCGAGAGAATGCCTGAGATACACCAGCAGCTCGAGAACTATATTGCTGAGCCCTTGTGTAAACGCAGCCTATCTCCACTTGACTGGTGGCGAGCTAAAGAGCACCGATTCCCAGCAGTAGCCAGACTGGCACGGAAGTACCTGGCCATTCCTGCCACTGCCGTCCCGGCAGACAGGGCCTTTGCTCCTAGGGAGACCTCTGTCACTCAGCGTAGGGCCACACTGCGGCCGCAGCACCTGGATCACATTCTTTTCTTGCATCAGAACTGTGACTACGTGGAGCACCTGAAGGGAGGACACGGGGGTGGGCAAGAAAGCGGCAGTGGCAGCAACAGTGTCGCCAACCATGGCAGCCAACAGACCCGGGAGACTCTGTATCAGTCGCTGGTGTCCTACGGGAACAAGACCTGGGTGGCTGGTGATGACCTTTAATCTCTCACAAACAGCTTTAAGTATGAAGACTGCTGACAAGAATGTTTAAAATATGGAAAATAATGACCAAACCTTAATACTAACCTTCCATAGAATCCATATAAATATGTTGTCTACTGTAGCTCTTGTGTTCGCAATATGTATTGTTTGCAGCATTTGCGTTAATTATGTTTCCCGTTATCTTGATACTTTAAAAAATGCTTGTGGTACAAGGATGTATAATAAGTAATTATTTTTTATATTTTATTTAATTCAAACTCTCGAGGAAGATTTACTGTGTCTTATATTTCGATTGTGTACAGACACTTAATTGTCTTGTAGATAACCTGTGACCTTTGTTCATGCTGTAGTGAAACATATAATCTACATGCCTGTCAACACTTATTTGTTAGCAGAAAGCAGCGCTGGACCGGTTTGTGTTCAAGACTCTCCATTTTGAATGTAAAATTTTAAGTCAGGATTGTTCGTTTGAGGTCCTGAGCTCCTGTATTTCATGCCCGATAGGCTCTCCTGCGCTGTTTTTGAGCTTCTAAAAACATTTTTCCAAAAGTACGGTCATGCACCCGATTATTCTTTCTAAGGCATGGTTCTACTGCAGTAAGATTTATGTCAAAATGAACATGCTGCCCCCTGAACCCTATCAAAAAAAGTTCTTGGGATCTTTAAATTTAAATTGACAAACATATTCTGCACTGGTATTTGATATGCTACAGATGTATGGTGCTAAATCCTGGTTTCATTTGGCTGCTTTACTATTTAGTCCTTAAACTTGGAGTATAATTAATTTGCTTAGTCGTATGCATATACTGTCAGTATCAGCCAAACAGTTGAGTATTGAAAGGCAGTGCTTGTGACGGGCCTGACTGCACAACTAAACACTCGAAACTGTGGCTCCACCTGACTTCTGGTCCTAAAACTAGCTGTGCCCCCTCAGTGTGAGCTCCTGAGTCATGCAGCTGCTTCTGTCACTAACAGGCTTGTACTCCTGATACTGTTGGTGTGTTTCCATGTGGATGCTCACTCCCAACCTGGGAGCAAGGCAGCAGAGAAAAAAAGATTCTGCAGGGAGACTTTTGGACACTTCTGTGCCTCTGCCTGTTTTTCGTGGGGCCTTTGGTGATCCCTACACTTTACAGAAAGTACCTCCTGATCACAAGGTGTCCAAATGGTCTGCAAATGTAAACTAATAATCATGTAAAGCTTCTTTCCTTAACTTCGAACAGGATCGGTTTTTGTGAGCATTTTTTCTGAAAGAGTGTGCGGTGTTTGCTTATGTAAACTGGCTTATTTGCTTGCCTTTACATACTGGGTTTACTTACAAAGTGGGTAACATTTTTCCTGTTCCCTTTTGTTTTGCAGCTTAAACTTAAGTTTCTTCACGTCATAATGGTACTCAATGCACTCCGCTATAGACTTGCTATGCAACTGATAATCACGTAGATCACAGTCCATTTCTCAGCCTTATTACAACACAGCGACATGGTCCCACCATTCTCTGCATGAGCTGGAAGTCCTTGCTGTGGGTCGTCTGAGCTCGGCTAAATGCTCTTTTTTCCTATGGGCTCCGGTGAAGTGATCCTGACAGAGACCCGTGTTAAAGTCTCACCAGCTTCTTAAGGTAATGTTCACAACAGAAGAACAAAACAATCCCACTAATACATAAGCAGTGACCGCATACTGGAATCTTCTGACTTGCAATCTTTTTAAAATAGAAAAACCAGCATAATCGCAATATAAAAAAAAATTACAGTGACAGTCTGGCAAATTCTTGACACACGACATTATTGCCAGTCGCTGATAGAGAATCTGGATATTTATTTGCACTCTTGTCTTGCCGAAAGCAACGCTGGATTTTACTTAACTGGTGTTTGTTAAGTAGTTTTAATTAAAATATGGAAACTAGTTAACTAGTGCAGCTAGTTCAGATCTTGTCAGTGGAGAATCAGTTCAAATAATCTGTTCACTAAAATGTTTTTTATAAAACAAGCCAGGTTAAAGCCCTGCTCGGGTAGAGACCTGAACTCCTGCAGTACTTCATATGCAGTCAACAATGAGCTTTGGATCATCGCATCGCCTTTTTAGGTCATTGTGACGCCACGCCTTCTTAATATTTACAAACAAAGTCAACCGATTTAATGTCAGCCGATCGAAAACCGGGGCTTAAAGCGTTGCGTCACTGCGGCTTTAACGGTGCTGGCCAATAGGAAACGAAATTCCCCCCCAATTGTTTTGTTTGTGGCTAAAGTAGGACCCAGGAAGCTGTCACTCACTCATATGCCTGAAATTTAAAAAAAAAAAAATGTTTTTGTCTTGTGTCTTACAAACCACTTTGGCAGACTTAGAGTCTGAACGTGACTTGTTCAAGCGCAGCCCAACAGAAAAGACAGAAACAGAATGTGAGACAGCGGGAAAAAATGTGCCTTTATATTTGTGGACTCACAATGATGAACACGGTGTTGCGTAAACGTGGAGCATTACTAAAAACTGTATGCAGGATCTGCGACGCAAATCAACATTTCTGAAATAGGTGCCTCAGCAAAATACTGCCAGCTCATAAATGCGGTAGCGCAAATTTGAAAAATTATGTAATATGTATGTCAAACAGATGCAAGTGCCGCTATTAAAATGTAGAAAAAAGTCCCATAATTGCTACGATATCCCGCATTCAAAACCGACGCACAGATTTACTTTAACAGGGCACGGACGTCGAGTGATCGTTTGTCTAAATCAACTTTGACGTCGTAGTAACTACCCACCGAGAGTAGGCTCAGTAATGAGATGTATGTAAAAACACTGGAGACGGTCACGTCAGAAAATTGAAACGAATTTCTTTGCGCTACAGATCGGATTTTCGACAAGAACGGAGGACTATGCTGGGCAAGGGCGCACGGAACAGGCGAACGCCGCGGGCCTCCCATCGTGGCCGCGGCGGCGCTCTGTCGGGTCCTGTAAGGCAGCCCGTGCGGGGTTGTGCCGGAGACCCCGCGCCGCCTGCATCTCTGTCGTCTCGGGTGAGTTTGTTACAATGTAGCGATTTCTCTATAAATCCGCGTAAGTCGACTAAAGCCGTGGCGTCCGTGCGCGCCCCTCGGAGCGCCGAGCCCGCGGCGCGCTCCCGCAGAGCGCTGCCGTCGTGCAGGAGCCGGCGGGCTGGCGTGTTAAAGAAGCCCCATTCCCAAACATGCCCCTTGGTCCATGAGTACCCTAACATTAGCTAGCTAGCTGGCTAATTCACTGTTTATGTGTATTTACTTTCACTGGTGCGGAAGAGGTGTTTCTTCCTTCATGTCCGTGACAACAGGTTAATGGAGAATTTCACAGTTGTGTGGATGGTGCTGTCATGATGCATCGCTCCCCAGTGACATGTTTCATCCGGCAAAGCATGTAGCTGCTGTGATAAAACGCTGCCTTTATGTGTTTCTGTGTAAATAAGCGATGTTTTAACGCATCATGCGAGCATATGCAGGGTTTCAAGTGCTTGGGTTGGGATGAAAATGCACGGCTGCTCGTTATAAAGTGAGCGCAGTCGTTAACTGGAGGACGTGGACAGTTCAGCATCCACATGACTTCAGCATCTTCAGGCATGTCCTGGGCATCTTCAGCTCCAGGAATCTCCAGTGGACAAGGTGGACACGAGTGACACTGCTCTGTGCGTGTGTGAGAGAGAGGTGGGGCTGTGGAGACAGAGTAGTGTTGATGTTTGCGCCTAACTGCACCGTGTTTCTCCTCAGTTGACCTGACCTCCTGTCTAGTATTTATTATCCACCCAAAAACACAGACATACACAGTGACAACTAAGTTGTCAGAACTGCTTTTTATTTCTTTGCACATTGGCTGTTTGCACACTTTTGTATTTGATTGCTACTGGCTAGATCTATCTATCTATCTATCTATCTATCTATCTATCTATCAAGACATGACACATTTATTTCCCATTTCCTGCTGTAGTGCCCTTGATTTAAGTACTTAAACCCATATAGTGCAGTAAAAAATGAGCCAGTTGTATACTTGGGTAAATCACTGTGAAAAGCTTAGTGTGAAAAATAAACGTAACACACTACTTTGAAGACGTGTCAGTTAAATAATTTTAATGTCCCTTGTGTGTACGTTGAAGAACTGGTGATGAGAAATGTTGTGGCCGGAAGGTTTCTGTCACTGCAAATAATGTCTGTGGCTGCTTCTGTTTTTGTTAATTTATTTCCCCAAGGATTTGTTAGCATTGTACACTAAGCCCAAAGTAATTAATTAATTAATCGATCAATTAATTGATTAATAAATACAGCAGGGTTTTCTGACTGTCAATTCAGGGTAAGTACCTTGCTACAGGGTACTACAGCAGAACCCTAGAACAAGGTGATGCCCGGAAACCCTACAATACCTGTTGCTCCAAATTACTACTGTAACACTAACTTTTCCTTCTGCCGAATCTGGTGTTTTTGGTCAAAAAAAAAATCTGAACACACATATTAGGTTTAATGCTATTATTTGATTTTGTTTGAAACAAAATGCGTGGTTTTTTTTTTTAACAGCGCTTTGGTTTTTAAATCATATGTCCTTCAAGCACAGCATGTTCTACTTTATATTGCATTATATTGCAATTGTTCGTTTACAAAAACACATGAATTCTAACAGCTGTAACATATAAAATATGTCAAACTTCTGTGTATGTGGCTCTGCACTGACTGGCTTAATTGGTCAAGACTTCAGCTGTTCTGGGGCATCGTGATGTCTCAATGGTGTCGCTTGTTCTTCTCGGCTCCTGTGTTATAGGTTTTTGGCTGTGGCTGCGAATCCAACCGTGTGGGGTTTGCATGTTCGCAGCACGTTTACCAATCGAAACTTGTGGGTTTCCCAGAAGTGCTCTGGTTTTCTTCCACGGTCCAAAGATGTGTTTCAGGTGAATTGGTGACTAAATTCCCCATGGTGTGTGCCTACCTGAGTGACTGTGTGTCAGAGCCCTGCGATGGACTGATGTCCTTGTCTTGAACCCTGTGCACCACTGGATTTACTCTGGATCAATATGACTGCTGGATCACTGATGAAAATGCATAGTAGCTGTTCATATCTGTAAGTTTTTCGAGAAATTCAGCAGTAAAATAAAGCATTTCTTGAATACAAGGAAAAATGCTCCCCCCCAACAATCCTTGTTTCAGATGTAACTCATTTATGCAAAAAATGGCTCAGAAATACATTGCTGTATAGCTTTGTTTGTCATAATTGAGATACAAAATAACATTGTCAGCTTTGCTAGATTGTTATATTTTTTGCATCACTTCAAATAAGTGGTTTATGAAAAAATATATGCAGATCTTGACACTGACAGATGCTGTAATATAATTACTGTGACAAAATAAGACTACGTTCTTCAGTTCTGGAAACTGCTGTTTTGGCTAGGAAAGCTTTTGTTAAATGCAGTGTGTTTTTGCTGTATTTGGAGGAGAATCATTTTTAAACAAGTATTTAAAGTGTCACTGTGACAGACCGATGTTCATCTAAGGGGAAGTTTAATGGCCTCACGCCCGTTGTTTCCAAGGTGGGCTCACCATGACCCCTACACAGTGTAAATTGGTTCAGACAGACTGAAAGTCTACAGTAAACATGGTCCTATTATATTATATAAACCATAAGTACATTTAAAAAATTAATTTGGATATTGTATAACAAGGCTTTGTTGTTTCCCCCCCCCCCCCCCCCACTGATTTTACAAATTGTGTGTCAAAATAATGCTAATATATTACGGTATTATACTTTTATGTCTGAATCAATTTTCTTTTTAGCACATCCATCACTTACTTTTTAATGTGCAAGCCACTGTAAATAAATAAAATGATTCTATTGCAAAAAGTTCTGTAAATAAAACGTTTTATTAAGCAAAGCGGAGTTGCTGATAGGCATTCCAACGCTGAATAACTCAACAAATATGGTTCCTTGCAACGATACAGCCAGCCGATGTTATTGTACGGCAATTGATGTTACGACTAAATGTTGAGATTCGAAAGTAATATAATTAGGTTAATGGGTAACCAAAGTTGGTGCAAGTTATGTGAAAAGTCAGAAAGTCTTTTTGTTGAGAAACACCTGTATTCTGATGTCTTAAGCTCATAAATAATTCCTACTGGTCCAGCTTGACTTGTATGTTGTTCTGTTACTTCACAGTTGACATGGATGATGAAGATGGCAGGTGCTTGTTAGATGTAATTTGGTGAGTGTTCACTGTGTAATTGTTATTTTACATTCGGTATGAAAACATAACTAGACTTATCCAAGATGAGACTGCATTCCCAGTTTATTTCAATTTGTGAAGTCACTCCATTTTTATAAGAAGTCTAAATTGAAATGAAGTCATTCAGATGCTAACAAATAGCTGACAAGCTTTCCAAGGTGGTGGCACCATTATGCTCAGTGAATGATGTCTTACCTCCCACAGTGACCCACAGGCACTGAACGATTTCCTTCATGGATCAGAAACGCATGTAAGTGTGTTAATGTGGTGTCCGAAGGTTTCTGCATGCATCCAAAGTGTGGCCACATCTGCTTACTCCAGAAGTTATCAGCTCCTCCAGACATTGCCTTATACACTAGTACAGAACATGATCGTAGACTTTCATACAACATAATTACGTAGACTTGGGGTCTAGCAATTCAAAGTTCATACATGTCTTGGTATGTCTTGATCCCCCCCCCTTATTAAAATTAGAAAATAATTTTGGAAATACTAATTTTCTTGCTTTGTGTCTTTTGTGTTCTAACTTATAATGTGTCACCTAACTCTTTTCTTTTCTGTGTCCCTCCTGGGTATTCGTTCTTCTGGCCTTCTCTGTGGGTCTTGGTCTGTATCCTGTCTTGCGCCTTCTTTTCTGTAGCTGGATACCGATGATTTGTTGGATAGTTCGGCCGATGCCTCCAGCTCCTTCTTCTCTGGTGCTGGGGTGAGTAAATTGCCTGCTTGAATCCTGTGCAGTTACAGACCAAACCCTTGACCTCAGCAGTGTTCATTTTCAACTGCACTGTAGGCAGATAGAACCAAGTTGCATGCTGGTTTCGCACTTCACAGCATTTGTTTGTTTCCTCCACCTGTTTTGTAAAATTACTTCCTTAATCGGTCTCCCAATGAAGTCATTCATTGCTTAAATACCTTAGTATTCAGTAACTAGGTTGCCTATCAGTTCTCTTTGTTTCTGTCTTATACCCAACAACCAGTAACGTTCATTGCTTGAAACTTTCTCTACATTATTTTTGATTACTTTTTTGTCACTGATGGAGAGTTGTGTGGTATAAGATAATTGTGTTAATGCTGGTTGTGTCTCTTGTCCCATTTGTCACTATCGACCGCCTTCATTTTATCCCATCTTTGTGTACTCTCTTAGGGCCATGTTCCTGAAGTCCAGCCGTCCAATCAGCTTTCGGCAAATGTGCCAGCAGAGGTTCCCAGTGGCAGCGTGGACTTGGACTTCCTTGAGGATGACGATATCCTGGGAGGGTCACCATCTGGTGGTGGAAACAGTGGAGGCATTGGGACAAATCATGAACCATGTGACATCCTGCAGCAGAGCCTGGCTGAAGCCAATATCACTGAGCAGAGTTTGCAGGAAGCGGAGGCCGAGCTGGACCTGGGCTCCTTCACCTTGTCCGCCCTGACACAGGTGGTCCAAACTCTTCCTGACTCAAGCTTGTCCGGAGGTGGGGGGGCCGCAGTGGGTATGGACATAGAAGTCGGAATGGGAGGATCATCTCAAATCTTCTCTTGCTCTACGTCCAGCTCCACTGCCACGCCCCCTAATGCCACAACAGATGTGATTGGGCCAGTTCTGGCTCACCCAGGTCTACCACTCCAGCCCCAGGGGGTGAATAAGGCCATCAGTGTCCAGCCCTTTATGCAACAAGTGGGCTTAGGTAACGTCACCCTTCAGCCCATCTCTAGCCTTCAAGCCGTACCAAATGGGAGTCAGTCTGGGCACATGGGCATCGGACAGATCCAGGTTGTGGGACAGCCCACAGTCATGGCTATCAACCAGTCTGGTCAACCCATCTTGGCCAAAACCATAGGAGGTTATCAGCTGCAGCAGCCTGCACCAGAGGCTGGGGTAGCATGCACTCAAGCTGGGCTAGGGGGATCTCTTCTGAGCTCAGCTGCTGGTGGGAGTTTATTAATTCAGGGGAACAAAACCGCTTTAGGATCCCCTGCGCTGAATGGTGTCAGTGTTGCTGTGAGTAGCACCACCGTTAATAGCAGCAGTAGTAGCAGTGGAAGTACTTTGCCTGGTTCTGGTGGGCTAGTGGGCTTCAGTGGTGCTTCTGTTGCAGCAGGAATGGCAGCCCAACAGAAGGCATTGACTCAAGGTTCCATCATGCAGAATATAGTAATCCAACGCACCCCAACGCCTATTCAGCCCAAGCCTCCACAGGGAGGTGTCATCCAGCCCAGAATCTACAAACCGCAGCAGCAGATTTCAGCCCCAAACACTTTGCAGAACGACTCCAGCAAAGGCTTAGGAGTTCAGCAGGCACAAGTCCCGGTTTCTACTGGCCAGAACGTGGCGTTCCTCTCTGGCAAGCCCAACATGGTCCTGAGTGCCCCAGCAGCACCACAGGGTGCGGCTTTCCCCCAGGCACTCTTCAAGCAACAAGCTCCTCCAGCGACAGGAAAACCGCTGAGTGTGCACTTGCTCAACCAGTCGGGCAGCATTGTCATTCCCTCCCAGGCTGTGTTGCAAGGCCAAAATCAGTTTCTCCTACCCCAATTACAAGCAGGAGGGCAGATCCTGGCTCAGCACCCCGGGGGACACATTATTACCAGTCAGGGCCCAAATGGGCAGCTCATTGCCAATCAAATCCTTGCCACAAATCAGAACCTCAGCCTCGGACAGGTATTGACTTCGCAAGGGCATTCTGGCACGGCCCACATCCTCTCTGGACCTATCCAGCTGCAGTCTGGCCAAATGGCCCAGCCCACTCTGTTCCAAATGCCTGTCTCTCTGGCCCAGACTCAGACCCAAGCCCCCCATGCCGCTGGTCCAACCCAAACAGTTATTCAAGGAATGCCCATCCAGAACTCGCTGGCCATGCTGAGTCAGGTGGAAGGCTTGAGTCCTGCTGTTAGCTTGCAGCCTCCTCCACAGCAGCTAATTGGCGGCATCCCCAGCAATAGCAGTGGGGTAGCAGTAACTGCCCAGTGTCAGTCTGTGGAAAGTATTGCTGTGCTTGGCAGCTCAACGGACCAAGCAACTCAAGCTGTGCCACCTCCCTCTGTCCTTACTGTGCAGACCGCCCCCCCTGTCTCCGTGTCTGTCCCTTCTTCCACATTGCCTGCCTCTCTAGTGTCCTCCGCTGCTTCGTCCGATCCGCCGACACTTGCCCAAGTACCTCCGCAGGCGCAGCAGAGCTCAGGAAAGCTGCTCCTCACACAACAGGGCTCCAGCATGATCCTGAGCCACGAGTCCCTGCAAATGTTCCTGCAACAGGTCAGTGCACCTTCCCATTTGTTCTTTGAATGCAAAAAGTTGATGTTAGCCTAAAGATGTACAACCCCCCAACCAAACGCTGGAGTTACTTTGATAATCATCTGCTTTTCCCCCATTGGAACACTAACCTTGATGGTGTCATGAGCAGCAAAAAGAGACTGCCTCGCCCCCCTTGGGGTCTGTACCTGCTTCAGTCAATGTCAGAAGCAGCACTGCTTCTTCCACTTGCCAAGAGAGGCAATCTGCTGAGACTTGGCTAGGCCAGAACTCCATCCCTTCTCTTGATCCCAGCAACAAGATAGCAAGGGTTCACCAGGTAGACAAGCCCCCTTCCAAGCCCTAACCACTTGCTATTCCCTGCCCTGCAAAATTAACATCCCAGCAGACTTTTGTTGTGTTTTTGCCGCCAGTCGGAAAATTTATCTTGTGCTTCTCCACGTAGTATTGCAGTTCACCATCCCCTTCTCATGTAATGTCTCCCTCAGTCCAACAGCTTATGTGACTGGTTTTTAAAAAAAAAAAAAAAAGATGATCTGACCCCAGATATTTCACTTTTAGATCCTGGCACATTCTGTCCATCTGAATCTGTTGTCTCAAACCAGGGATTGAGATTTTTCTTAAGATTTGTTTGGTTAGAAAGGTGTCGTTTTGCATTTCGCAGAGGTTCATGCAGAGAAGATTTTGCAGTACAACGGGGTCTCGGTTTCTGCGTAGTCATAGGTACTTCTGTGAGTCTGCAATTCTTTGTTGATTTGCAGTTCCAATAATCCATAGCATAATTTTAGGACGTTCTTACATCATCTGCAATGTATAGATTAAGATGTTTTGTCATTTTTAATATTAAAATGTGCTTTGATTAAATGAACAGCTTCTGGAAAGAGTAGGGTTTTTCACAGGTTTTAGTCTTGAAACTAAAATCTGAACTTTTTGCGCAGTGAAACTTGAAAAACTGAATCTTTTTTTTTGGTGTCCAAAAGTCTCACAATGCAGCTGATAACTGAAATAAGATAGTTGTCTTTTTGACAAAAGACTTTTTGTCTTTTTTTTTTTTTTTTTTACACAGACCAGTCATACAGTGTTTAAATATCAGTTTTCTGCCATGATACAAACTGAGCTAAACTTCTCCAAGTTGTTTTCGAGAAAATACATGTCAGTGTACGATTCTAGATGGAAAGTGTTTATAATTGTGTGCAATTTATTGAATTGATAAAACTTGAAATTGGCTCTTAAATTGTATTAACGCAAATGTGCATGTTTAGTTTCATTAAAAACAGTACTTCTTGAATTAAAAAAAAAAAATTTTGTTCAGTTAGATTGTCCCGATATTATTTTGCTTTCTGACAGCACTGCCCACTGGTACTAACTTGGACAGGAATACATAAAATATGTTGCTTTTTATTTGTATTTTTACCTTTTTTCCCCTTAAAAAATATAGCTCCCCTCTGTGGGACAACAGCAGCAAGTCAAAGTCCTGGCCACAGCGTCTTCGCAGCCAGCCACTGTGAGCACCACGTCATCTTCGCTTACGCAGATAGACAGTCCCCAACCGGCTCAACTTGGGGCCCAGCAGATCCAGTCACCTCACCACCAGCCACCAACTCGACCTCCATCGCAACCACAGCCTCCGCCCCAGTCTCTGTCCACTTCTCAATCCTGCACGGCATCGTCCTTACCACCACTCTTTATTATCCACAACCAAATCAGTAATTCCCCCCAGAACACCTCCCAAACACAGTTACAACAGCCTCAAATTCAGGTCCAGCTCCAAACCCAAAGTGTCCCCCCATCACAGCCCGCCCCTTTCCAGCCAGACATGCCTCAGTCTTCGGAATCGCCAAGGCCTCCCCATACTGTGCCCGTACAGTTCCAGTTCACTGCTCTCTCAAGCAGTGCCTCCGCGGGGGCTGCAGTGAAGCAACAGGTCCCTTTGCAGAGCCTCCCTGCAGAGCAGCAGCAGAACCTACAGCTGGTTGGCACCCACTTTCAAACCCTGCCAGCCATCACCCAGTCCTCACCTCAGCAGAAGCCGCTGCTTGACCGAATGCAGCAGGTAGGACTCTGCCATATTTTAAACTTTTTTTAAAAATTATTTTTATTTAGGAACTGGCCGTGCATCTCTACAGCAGCACAGTCTACTATGGGATAACTTAGTTAAGCCTCGGGTTGGTGACACCCCCACGCTCTGTTATTATCCTCAAGCAGAATCCCCAGACCCAGCCCGTGCCCCAACCTCTGGCCTCCAACCAGTTCAGTCCTCAGACTGATATGGCAGCTGCCCAAATCGGGACTACATCTGCAAACACCACTCCTGCTCAGCTCCCTCCTGTGCTGCAGCCCACATCTGTACTGGTCAAAACCCCACCCATGGGTAAAAGTCATTCCCAAAAATGTAAAGTATTTGGTTTTGTTCCACATCAAATGGGTCCTGATTCTTGTTCTCCCTGGCTTTCCTTCTCTAGCAGCCAGCGACCTGAAGACATTGTCAGTGGCTCTCGGCTCAGCCGGGACCACGGTCAAGCAGGGGGTTGTCCCAGTCAGCCTTACTCAGGCAGTACAGGTGAGAGGCTCACATTCAGATGCAAATGTGTTAGCAAAGGTGTTTTAATGCCCGTTGGTGTTGTGTTTATACACCATTTAATTTTCCCTTTTTCCCTTAAAAGACTCCACCTCTGGCAATGCCTTTTGCCATGCCGCCCAGCAAGGAGGCAAGGTCAGTGACTGCAGTTCCTCATACTTGTGGGTTCACGCATACATAATATACCATCTATATTAATTTTGCCTCTGTTGGTATGAGCTACTTCCATTCTGTCTTGCCGCTGATGCCCTAGTGTTTAAATGTGTACAGCTCAAACCTGTTTGTCTTTCTCCAGGATGCTGGAGCAGTTGAGGAAACAGCAGGGCTCGGTGCTGCACCCCGACTACAGCTCTCCCTTCAGCTCACTTCAGGATGCCTTGCGTAGGCTCATCCCTTACCACCTGTATCAGGGCACACCCTCGTCCCTTGCGGATAACCACAAAGGTGCCTCCCCCCTACAACTATACCTATAAATCAGCTTTTCCCAAATGTTTGAAAGTACAAGAGGTTGTAGACATCATTATGAGCAGGAAATTGAAGCTCTGTGCTTCCTGTCTCTGCGTCTAGTGGATGAGGAGTTTGAGACGGTGTCGGGTCAGCTGCTGAAGAGGACGCAAGCCATGATTGATAAATACCGTCTGCTGCTGTTTGAGGAATCCAGGGTACAAATGTGTTTTTGCAGTCATGAGTCTCACCCTGTGTTGCTGCTGCTGGCTGTACTACCTTTCTTGTCCTTTCTGAATAGAGACTGGGTCCCTCTGCAGAAATGGTGATGATTGACAGGATGTTCATTATGGAGGAGAAGACAGCTCTTAACCAAGAGAGGGTGCTAGCCAAGGAGAAACCCGGTAGGCTTCTTTCAGGCAAAACATGTCAATAGCTATCAAGCTGAGTCTCTTGCTTGGACTTCATACACGACTATGTTTTCCAAGCCACTGTGCGTAAATCACTACGGCCAGCGTGCGTGTTGCTCTATGTTCCATTCACGCGCTTGATCAAAGGTGCCAGAAACTGTGTGCGCAAATGAAAATGTAAAAATTTATAGGTGCATATCAATAATGCCAAAATACTGGTCTCCCCATTAAGTATAATGGTAGCAATCGTAGAAGTTCCTGTCCCCAACCACACAGTTAACAGATAAGTGCAGATACCAGGAGCGTTTTGGTTGTCGACCCTAATGTTTACCAAGCGATAACTGGGTCTGGCCCGCATAGTGACTTTACGTTCGTTTTTGGTCTCATTATTGCAGAGGAGTATGCAGCTCTTCAGAGTACAGCTGCCTTGGCACAGCGCCTCCTGTCTGCTGAAAAAAGCACCACGAGGGCTGTTATGACAACAGCAGGAGTTCCAAATTCAGCTCCTGCTCCGGTTCTGTCCCATTTCACACCCACGAAGCTGGTGATCAAGCACGGCGGAGGCAGTACGTCCGTGTCCTGGACGACAAGCTCCATGCCAGCAGGGTCTTCCTGCACGTCTCCCAGTTCCATGCCCACCACATCCCGCAGCAATGATGACGACGAGGATGCCCTCCCCCAGCGCAGCAACAGGCCTCCCATCAAAACTTACGAGGCACGCCAGCGCATCGGCCTGAAGTTGAAGATCAAGCAGGAGGCTGGCCTGAGCAAGGTGGTGCACAACACAGCACTGGATCCGGTCCATACTCAGTCCGTACACCATCAGCCCAACACACAGTCCTCTCCCTCACGGCAGCAGCAGTCAGGTTCGGCTGTTCCTATGGCAGCAGTCACAAACAAGATTTCCACGTGCAAGTCAGACTCTTCACCTCCAGTTGGTGCGGGTATCTGCACGCAACGCGTCACAGCAACCTCAACTTCGGCTTCACCTGCTGTCTCCTCCCCCTCTTCCTTTTCGCAAATAAACGGGACCCTGGAGCACCGTGAGACGGGTGGCTGCAAGCAGAACCAGCAGCCCTCTGCCCCACCCCCAACGCTGTGCCGTCTTCCGCTGCGTAAGACTTACCGTGAGAACGTGAGCCCCCCCATGCGGCCTGGCGTGGTAGGTGGCGAGGGTAGAGCCGTAGTCCATCGTTCACGCCACTCCCCTATCCCCAGCGACCAGTCGCTCCTTCCAAGCAGCTCCCCTTCACCTCCCGCACAGACGGTCATTGCCAGCGTTAAAGTGGAGAACCACAGCAGCTTCCATGGTCAGTCGTGCACAAATGTAGGGGGAGGGACAGGTGCTGGGGCCGCGTCCTCTCCAGCACTCATGCAGGAACTCGCTGAGGTGGAGGAGGTTTTCAATCGAGGGATGATCAAAAAATGCCCGCGGCAGCGCCTACCCCCCTGTGGACAAGAGGACGCAAAAGAAGAGGGAGCGAGAGGGGCCATCCGGAGCAGTGGTGCTGGCCGGGAGCCCTTCATTCCAGCCAAGCGGCACAAGTCAGACTCGCCTGACATGGACAACGCCAGCTTCTCCAGCGGCAGCCCCCCACCAGACGACTCGCTCAATGAGCACCTGCAGAGCGCAATAGACAGCATCCTGAACCTGCAGCAGGGCACCAGCAGGACACATGTGCCAAACCCACCCCAGGCCTCTGTTGCCTCCCACAGAGCGGCACCATCATCCATGTCTGCCTCGCTGTCACAGGACCAGAACGAAGGGGACTTTCGCCACGGACAGAACGGCCAGTTTGTGCCACGGACGTATAGCAGATAGCAGCAGGGGATGCGGGATGCTGGGAACAGGGATGTTTTGGGAGACGGAGGGGACTGCGTACGTGGCGCGTCTGTCTGCTTTGTCGACCTGTGTCATTTGCATTTGTGAGCCAGAATTAAAGGCTCGCGGTGGACCCCTGGTGGCCGTTTCCTAATCATATGCATTTTTAATACCACCCATATGTTTGTCTAAAAATACACAAACACTGGCGTCGTAGTGGTTGTACAGCAGTTTTGGGAAAGTGTCTCCATCGGGAAGACAGAAAAAAATCGTGATCCAGAAATGTTCAAACCTGCGTTGGTTTGTGGCAGTTAAAGCGTGTATCGCAAAGACCGGTATTTCATAGGAAATGCAACAATCAGATTTGCACCTGCTGCGCATCACTTTGTTTCAGCTGCGGTCCCGTTCCTCCATTGTGCCTGAGGTTTGTTTTGTTTTGTTTTACACAAATCGCACGCTAAGGAGATGCAGATGTAATGTGAACACTTCTTCTTGACGTTTTCAGCAAAGTTAGACTCCTCCTATCCAGCTAGGATAGTCATCGTTTAGTAATACGCTTATACTTGCCATAAAAACAGTAAGTTTGTATTTTGTCCTCCATGTACAGTTTCCCCAGCTTAATACCTGGAATCATCTCATACCCCAGTGTGAATGTATCTGAGCAAAGGATGTAGCACTCTTGTTCAGTGATGGTTCTCTGGTTCTGCTTTTTTTACTTTTGTGACTTGTGTGACAGAGGTGTTGCCCAGCATGAGCATTTATTGTCAGCAGCTGCAGTTTCCTTTCTTTTTGTCCGTTTGAGTTCACCCCTCCTGATGGAAAATATTTTTTCCCTCCGATGGTGGGTTCAGTCACTTTTGCAGTGGCATGTCGCGGCACTTACCTGACAAGCACTAGGTGATGTCTTCTGGATTAGCCGAACAACTCATTTTTACCTTTTATTTATTTTAGAAGCATTGTTTGCTTGCAGAGGAAATTATTCACACAAAGGACTGAATATTAGTTTGGAAATGCATGTTAATAGAGAGAGACTAGAATTTGTAAGTATATTAATTTGTTGGCCATTTTCAGTTTATTTGCAGGTCTTTTTAATCTCTGCTCCTCCCGGTCGTATTTCATGCGTTTGTTTGTGTCCCTCTGCCTGTGCTGCTGCACACCGCGACGCAGGGCGTTGAGGTGTCTAAGTCAGTGTGTATCAATATGATCCGAGTCGGCAAGGCCTGACGTGTCTGTCATTGTATGTACGTGTGCATATGTATGAGTTAAGAGTTTTTATTTTTTTACATCGAGCCTGCATTTTATCAGGAATGGTACAGATAGGAAGGTTTGGGACAAAGAGTTGCAAGAGTAATTGTGTACTTCCTTTGTTCTTTTTTTTTTTTATTTTATTTTGTTATGAGGAATTGTTTACTTGGAGACAAAATGTTGCCTCTAAAAATGCAAATATTTAACCACTACAGATTTTTTTTTTTTTTTTAAACAGTTATACAGCTTGAAACTGCACAATCTCAGGGTCTCAGGGTCAGTGGTAGGATGTGCTGTGTGGAAGTGCAGCTGAACAGAGGAGCAGCAGCCACAGCAGCAGCTTTTTCAGGACCTCAGCAAATTCTGAAGTGTAGTTTAACATGAAGACCACAGGGGGAAGCCAGAGGTCCCTCAAAACTTTGTAAATGCAGAACTGTAAATGCAAGATTTGGCTTTAGACCTGTTTCATTGTAGCTGGGAGTTGTTGTATACTGGTTTTTCCCTTCTCTGAAAGAGTATTACATATTTGGTTACTGGATATATGCACACAGCACTTCATTTTTTTTTTTTTTCGTTGAATACGGGGTCTCGTGCCAGGGAATACGGTGTGGTTTCCGAATAAAACGTGTCGCTCTAAAAATGGAAACACATGGTTAAAAAAGGCAATTGTTAAAGTATTAATATGTCTTTGATATGTGCTACACAAGTTTTTTTTTTTTTTTTTAATGTGTAAATGGTGAATTCTTTACTGTTTGCCATCTGTTCATCCCTCCAATTACCTACATGATCAGTTTTGCCAGGTGGCCAGCTGGACAGAGCAAACAGACCGTATAGAAATACTTCCATGGGGTTGATGGGGGGGGGAAACAAACCAATTTGGAGACGTGTTTGTGTTTGCAGCCGCCCGCCCCCCTCTGTTTCCTCCGCAATTGTACAAGCCCTAAGTCTCCGGTACCTCTGCAACACCTTTTGGACAATTAATCAAAGCATAAACATTGAATAAAAAAACAAAATAAAAAAAACTAAAGTACATTTAAAAATGTAAGAGAATTTGAAATATAGTACTACAAATTAATTTTGTACTGTATTTATTGTGTATATTGACACTTTTTTTTTTAAGAGAACTGTACATTTAGTAAAACTGTAAATTAAACCTTGCTTTTTAAAAAGAGACCTGCCTCCTGCTCCTTGTGACTCTTTGTTGTGCGCAGGACATCTGGGGAGAGGAGAATATCCTGCCAGCAAGTTGATCAGTAGCAGTTGTGGATGTTGAGATCCGGGGTCATGCTAAGTAAACCCAGTACCGACTACTGAGTTTGTTTCGTAGAGGCCACTGACCAAGAGAAACGTGTGCAGAATGATTTAAAGAGGCACAAAAGCAGACGTGGCCGCTCTTACAGATGTGAATTATTCTCTGGAGATCGGGGTGTTTTGCTAAGGAGGCCTGTTGTAACAGATTCTCCTCATGTGCCTTTGGCGATTCCACCCCTGAGATCTGAAAAGGCGGTGATGAAAGTGGGATTACGGTGGGCTTGTCCTGCCAGCCATGGAGAATCTGCTCTCGGTTGCCTTCAGATACATTCTTCCACTGTAAACGTGCCTGATCCGTGTGACTCCTCCTCCACTTTCCTGGACTCGCCTGGCCGTTCTGTTGAAGCGGAGTGTGCGTGGGGCGGGGAAGCAGAGAGAGTTGGTGCAAGAGCGTTTATTTTTCCTGGTAACATTTATAACTGTAAGGGGTTCGCTTCGGATGCGGTCTGAGCCTCCAGAGAATAATCCGTAAACCCGAGCTTACGTCGCACTCTCGCATCACAGCAAACGCAACTTTTGCGGAGAACAAGACAAGTTTGTGGGATATTCGTTGCTGTGTGGACCACACGACTGTTGCACCAGGTAGGAAAACCTTTCCGCTTCTGGGCTTCATTATTCTGCACTTTTTTTCCACCGACTACAGGTCATTTTTAAATAATATTCAGACTTTCATGACCTTCACTGAAGTAAGGGCTCCTCTTTTGTTTTGTCTCTCTTTCTCTTACTTTTCACACCATAAAGAGGAGTTTGAAGACCAGAAACTCCTTTGGTGCTCAGACTGCAAATGGGACATTTTCTATATATATTTTTATTCTGCTTCTGGGGAAGAGGTGATGCGGATGCCTTAGTCTCCATCCGTTGCCTATAAAAGTTCTGTTTATTTTAACCCCGAGAATCTTACACAGAGACTCCGTTGCTTTTTTCCAGCTTTGATGTGTGTAATGACCACGGTCTATGAACCTCATTCCCTTTTAAGGCGTCATCTCATACCGCATGTCGAACTTTTCGGAGGCCAATGTCTGGCAAAGGGAGAAGCTGCCACAAGGACCCGCTGCGCTGAGTTTTCACCATAGCTCAGTAATCTGTCTTTTGAAAATATATAGATTATCTCACCTTTTCCCCCAACACACCCCCACTTGCCTTCATCACCTTATTTTCTGCCTTTTGTCCTATGTTTTGCTGCTTTCAGGCTGTGTCTTTATAAACTTAATCCCCTCCAGTTTTCACACAACAGCTGTGCTGCATTGTTCAGTATTTATTTATCAAACAACTCCGTTTATACAGCCTAATAACTTGTACATTTATATTGACTTAATTTGGGTTAACTATACCGCAGTTTTGGTTTTTTCAAAGATTTGCACCTCGGTCGCCAAGGCTGGTATTTTATTCCCCGTGTACCCCGCTTTAACTTTTTCCACCCATTGCGGCCCTCAGACATAAACTTGCTGTATTTAAAGCAGGAAGGGCCGCCAAAACAACACTCCCTGCATCACCGCACTATAGCACGGACAGCTGCAAGGCAGCTCCGCCGTTCCCATCCAAAACAACTACCCTGTTGTCTGAGATCCATGCAAAATGAGAAAGTAATGATGAGCCACATAATGTGCATGGAGACGGCAGAAATCCCAGTTTGTTTTGGGCGTATCTCTGCGCGGACCACGTGAGCTTGCTTGCTTCGGGGGGGTGTTCCATGGTTTAGATCATGTTTTCCACTTGGAGATGATTTTGGAGGATACAGAAAGCATATGAGATTAAGTTAATGTGGGAAGGAGCGAGGGACTGGGTGTTGATATAGAGCACAACTTCAGCCCAGATATACGCAGGCCTCCAGGGAGGACTGACAATTTCTCAATGGTGGACCTCAAGAAGTCTTCTCAATATGTTCTTCACCAACTCTCAGCTGTCTGAGGTCCTTGTAGGGAGTAAAAATATGTTGTCCAATTCATTTTCTGAGGCTGCCAAAGAAGACCTCAGTCTTCTGAAGGTGCTCAGTTCATCTGCTGCGTCTCTGAAGGCATTAATGCACAGAACATCAGTAATTTTTTTTCCTAGTTTTAGAAAGACTAGAAGATGCATTAACATTATTACAGACATTCCTATCCAGTAAAAAATGGCAAAGAAAAACAATTTGTAATTGACAGTATCAAATCCATTTTTCAAACAGCAGTCACACTCTCTTGAACCCAACCATCATGTCTCGCTGGGGGCCTAAGAACAAAGACACCAAAGCACCTGAAGTGATCCGGACTGTTACAGAGGGCCTCAAGTCCTTGTACCGGACAAAGCTGCTGCCCATTGAGAAACATTACAACTTCAATGAGTTCCACTCACCGAGCCTGGAGGATGCGGACTTTGACAACAAGCCGATGGTGCTGGTGGTGGGCCAGTATTCCACAGGAAAGACCACCTTGATCAGGTGACCTAATGATCATTTCTTCTCTGGGAGATATGAACTGTATTTTTTGGGGGCCATAGAAGTAAATGTACGGTGTAGTGACAGAATAATCCCCTCTTTGTTAATACTGCATACAGTGGTGGTCTGTTTTACAGTACGATGGTGTTGAACTGCCAGTCTAACCTGGTCTGATGGTGACACTTGGTGTCCATTTGGGTTCAAGGTATCTTCTGGAGCAAGACTACCCAGGGAGTCGTGTGGGTCCCGAGCCCACCACTGACTGCTTCACTGCCATTATGCACGGGGATGTGGAAGGGCTCATTCCTGGAAATGCCCTCATTGTGGATCCCAACAAGCCTTTCCGCAAGCTCAACCCATTCGGCAACACTTTCCTCAACAGGTGAGCTTACCTGGAGAGCGGACATGGCCTCTGGAAGCAGGGGTGAGATGATGAGAGTAGAAGACAGCTATCTGGAGAGCAAAAGATATCCCATTTGTCATCTTTCCTTTAGGATGGATGTTAGTTTAGAACAGAAAGGGAGTAGCAATAGGGATGGAGGAAAATAAGTGAAATACAGTTTTAACGGTGAGAAAGAAATAAAATTGTGTATCGAGACAAACAGCCAAAATAAATGAACGGTCATATGGAAAAACTCCTGCTGCCCAGTTTACCCCAGCTTAGTGATGTTACATTTATTTGCTAAACACAAGCCTTGCAAATATGGTTAACTTCTTACTGGATTTCAAGACGTCTTTACTGTGCTCAGAGAAAGAACCTGCAGCACATTCAGCTTCAGTCACTTCCCTGACGTCCGAGGGGCAACACACTTTATTGCCAGGTCTACTTCATACCTTACGGAAGTCCATTTTTTCAGCCTGAGGCTTGAGAAAATGTGCCAGTATAGCTTGCAAAAAAGGACAGTAATAGATGATTCAATTTCTGTTGAGTTGCTGTGGCAAAAATGCTTAGTTTCTTTCTCTACATGGAGGAGACAATGGACCTCTGCAATGGGGGATAAAGGGTCCCAGCCTGAGTGGCCTTGAGTTCACCCTTATTTGGACTTTTTCTTCTGCAGGTTCCAGTGCGCTCAGATGCCCAACAAAGTGCTGGAAAGCATCAGTATAATCGACACACCAGGAATTCTGTCTGGGGCCAAGCAGAGAGTGAGTCGAGGTGAGGAGTGCAAGGCCAGGGCAAGCAGGAGGTGGGCGAGAGGTGCAGAGAGCTCACTCAACAGGCAAATAGTAGGACAGTATGATGCCTTCATACCTGTGAACCTCCAAATTACCAAACTGCATGTTATAGAAAGTGAATAAATGTCATTGGTAAGTTTGTGCATGACAAAAGTTCATGAGTTTTTTGAAAGCTTCTAAGTTCAGAAGTCTGGGAGGATCACATTCAGAGCTGTAATTATGCTTTAACTGTGCTGGAAAAACCATGGTCAGGTGCTTTCGAGTTGTTTTGGACTCATGGCGACTCTGAGGATAGTTGTGCTACACGGCAGTTGGTCTTTGGTTGGCGCCTTAGTGCTACTACAGTGGTATTCATAGCCATCATTACTGTGTCAATCCATCCCATCGCCGGTCTTCTCCTCCTCTGTTCACCTTCCATCTTGCCGAGCATCATATCCTTCTCTAATGACCCTGTCCTCCGCATTATATGGCCAACTTAGAGATATCTGGACCTCCAAAAGAAATGCCGGGTTTGATGTCATCCAACATTTATTGGTTCTGTGGTTGTATGAACAAACACTGTAGCAGCTGTCTTTCCACCTTTTTTGGAACTTGTGGTTATGGTCAGCAGGGTGTTTGAGGTCCTGCTGTAGTACCTTTGACCAAGGCCCTTTCCCTCAGCTGATGTAGTAAAAGCTAGCTGTTTAAATGGTTATTTATACCACACATTTTGTGATGCATGTGGACATGAGATCAGTGATGTAACCTGGGGTTACTGGGCGTTTTGGGTCTTTCAACATCAGACTCCATCACCCAGGTGACCAGACTACAACACAGCCAACTGGATCACTACACCAGTATGATTTAGGCAGCCTAGTAATCCAGGAATTCTATCTCTGTATTCTGGGTTGGATTAAAGTGTCAGCTAGATCAAAAAATTTTAAATTAATATTTAATGTCAGTAATGATAAAGTGTTTAATAAATTCAATTCCCGCTACCAGATATAGCAATGGACACAGAAAATGTTTGAAACACTTCCTAAATATTTGGCCTAGATAGTGGAACATGGAACAAAGAGCATCTATTCAGGAGCAAGTACTGGACTGGTTGTGTGTTTGGAGAGATGTTTGGTTTGGTGTCCATTGGGGCTTAGAGTCTGCTGGAGGTCTCTCACCTGTTGTCAGATGAAGTTGCTGAGCCCCCAATTGGGACTCATTGGGCAAAATACAGAAGAAGGTGGGGAGGTGGGAAAACAGTACTTGCAAGGGTGAAAGTTAGTGGGCGCTTACACACACACACACACACACACACACACACACACACACACACACACACACACACACACACACACTATATGGCCAGAAATCAGCTCTTTACTCAAAAAGTTAATTGGTTAAATGTGACGCATTGGTATTAGAATAAGTGACTGCATTTTTATCATTTGCTGTGAGGAACCCACAAAGGCACAACAGCCACACCCATTTTTGCACTTGGCTCCGCCTCCTATTTCTGAATGCTGCTACACATCTTCCTTTCATGTTGTGCTTCCTAATTTTTACGAATGACCTTGTGATCACATCTAGAGGGCAGTTGCTCACTTTCGTCTATTCCCTTCGCAGGGTACGACTTCCCAGCTGTGCTGCACTGGTTTGCAGAGCGAGTCGACCGCATCATCCTTCTTTTTGATGCCCACAAGCTTGAGATATCGGATGAATTTGCACAGGCCATTGCGGCATTGCGGGGCAATGAAGACAAACTGCGAGTGGTGCTGAACAAGGCCGACATGGTGGGCACCCAGCAGCTGATGCGTGTCTACGGGGCTCTCATGTGGTCACTTGGCAAGGCGTTCGGCACCCCTGAGGTGCTCCGCGTGTACATTGGCTCTTTCTGGTCTGAACCCCTGATGATAACGGACAACCGACGGCTATTTGAGCTGGAGGAGGAAGATCTCTTTGCAGACATTCAAAACCTCCCCCGGAATTCCGCCCTGCGCAAACTCAACGATCTGGTGAAGAGGGCACGTCTTGTCAAGGTACGTACCTGCACGTCCTAATTCTGATTCCCAACCTTTCATATCTGAAGGAACATGTGCAGCAAGAGTGAGGAAAATATGCATTTAGTGCATTAAAACATCACATAGACATTAAGAAATATAGACCAGGTCCTGAGGAATTGCAACTAGGAGTAGAAGTGTGTGTGTAACTTGATTTGATAATAAACCGAACCACTGCATCGCAACCAGTAAAACCTCAGTAGTGTAGATGTCTGTAAAAACATTAAATAAGGCCAGTTATGATGTGAAGATTGCCTGTAAGACTTCTATTTATTTTTTCCTTCTTCATCCATCACTCATCCTACACAGGGCTGCTATGTTCTGCAGCCTATCCTGGAAACACACAATGTGAAGCCGGGTGCACTGTGGACTGCACATTAGTCCCCTACAGGCCTTTATTTTATTATTTTTTATTAACATGAACCAACACGTACATTTGTCAGCATCTGGTCACTTTCACTTGGCTTTGTTATCTACAGTTAATTTATTGTTTAAACAAAATAAAATAAAAATGATGCATTGTTTTACAATGTTGAATCACAGAGGATCCAACTGGGCTTTTTTGACACTGATCATCAGAAAAAGACTCTTAACTCTATTAAGCAAAGCTATTAAACACATAATAATCGACTGCCCAAGCTTTCACCGCCTTTACTATGGTGCACTTAAATCACCCTTGCTCAAGCCTTCTGGTCCTGTGTTAGTTGAAGAGGTGGTGCAGTTTGTACAGGAACGGGAGCCAAAACGTTGGTGCAGGGCAGTTCAGGCAGAAGAGAACTCGGTTAAATGGCAAAATCTTCATTTTGTTAGGGAAGAATTTGTTAACTGTCTGGGTAAAAGTTTCACATGGCAAAAAAAGTATAACACATGATTTCTTGGCAGTCTGTAGTAAAATTTCTAATAGGTGAAAAATATGAAATTCCAAAGAATGATGTTTTGAATTGCTTTACTTTTTCAAATATGATAAATTATGATTATAAATTACTCAAAGGGATTACATAAAGCAGCGCTAATGTGACACAGCACTATAGGACAAAGCATTACTGTACACGGAAAACTGTACTTTTTAAAAACTTTTTTAGGAACTGAAGTGAATCACGCTTGGAGTAATTCTTCCAGCTTTACCAATATCCTTTTTTCCATATTTTTGAACTCTTTGGTCAAGCCTGGAAAGAAAATTCAAACAAACTGTTTCCCTGATTTACTTGTCCAAGGTCCACGCTCACATCATCAGCTATTTGAAGCAGGAGATGCCCTCCATGTTCTGGAAGGACAACAAAAAGAAGAATCTCATCTACCAGCTGCCTGTCATCTTCTCCAAGATCCAACTGCAGCACAACATCTCTGCAGGAGATTTCCCAGACTGTGCAAAGATGCAAGTCAGTATCTGTCTTACATTACTTGTCTCAAAAATATCATAGAATATTATAACTAAAAATGAGTCATTTTGAGTAAAATACTGGACTCTCTTAGTGAAGAGATCATTTGATGCCCATGCTGTGTGGAATAATTTTATTAAAATGATAAATTAAATCTTCCTTCACACTATACACAAAATATGCTCCCTGCTTCCATTGACCATGGTCAGAAAACCATGTGGTGCCCATCTCATCTGTGTTGCTGGGTTTTGCTTGTTGTTCTGCTCAATCCAGGAGCAGCTGATGGTTCACGACTTCACCAAGTTCAAAGCCCTGAAGCCGAACTTGATGGCTGCCTTGGATGAGCTGCTGTCCACAGACATTGCCAAGCTGATGCCTCTACTGCGTCAAGAGGAGCTGGAGGCAAGCGTGCAGTCTGGGGTGCAGGGTGGAGTCTTCTTGGGGACCCGAGCGGGACCCTTCCAGGAGGGTGACCCCTTTGCTGACATGGAGCAGGACGGCGAGGGGAGCGAGGTAGATGAAGAGGAATGGGTGGTCATGAGGGACAAGCCCAAGTACGACGAGATCTTCTATAACCTTTCACCTTGTGAGGGTAAGCTGAGTGGCACCAAGGCTAAGGACTGGATGGTCAGCACGCGCCTGCCCAACTCTGTGCTAGGCCGCATCTGGAAGCTGTCGGACGTCGACCATGACGGTATGCTGGATGCTGACGAATTTGCCCTGGCCAGCCACCTCATCGAGGTTAAGCTCGAGGGCCATGGGCTCCCGCAGGAGCTGCCAGCCCGACTGGTGCCACCATCCAAGCGGCGGCATAAAGGCTCTGATGCGTAGACAGTTTACCTTCAGGTTGGCTTCTGGTCACTATGGCCTTCTGCATATCTAACGCCTTCCACTGCCCCTTCCTTCTCTCCCTTGGTTTCTTCTTGCAGAGCACAGTAACACATTCAACAGAGTAGTGGCCAACATCTCTCCTGAATGGTCTGAGATGCAGCCCTACGTAATGAATGAACATTTTAGCATCAGCATCATTACGTGCAACTGGCAAAACAGCAAACAGCGGCTGAGTTTAATGTAAAAAGCAACCGGAGATGTGGGAGGCAGCAGCAGGAGCCATAGCAGTGCTTTGCATTCAGAGGACCCCGTTTGAAATGCCACCTCCTGCTGTAACCCCCCCAAACAAGGTATTTACTCTGAATCGCTTCAGCAAAAGAAAAAATTAAACTTTCCAAATGTATAAGTGGGCAAGTCAGTGCAAGTAACAACACTGGAGAAAAATGTCAGCTATACCAATGAATGTAAAGTAACTGTGGACAAAGCCCAGCAGCGGCCTTGCTGTCAGTGATGTATTTAACCGTTAAAATGACCACCTATGCAAATGAACAGTTAACCGTAAGAAGCTAAATAAGTAAGTAATCTGCTTTGGAAAAAATAGTCTACTAAGCATCACAAAAAATAAAAAGAAAATAAAAATAATTATATAATAATTACAATGTTATGATACCACTAAGATGAGCTGCAATAGGCCCCTTTGTGCACCACGTATCTCCCTGGTTGACCGCTGCCTTTACATCTGCCTTGACCGCAGAGCACCGGTCCTGCGGTCCCCGTGCGACTCCTTCAGACGCACAACGACTGTGTTGTAGCTTCAGTGAAGCCTCACACCTCCTAGCACAGTGCAGGTGTTTAAGGTCATTTTTCACCCACTTTCTTTCCAGCATGTTTTCTTCCTGCTATAAATGTCTGTTAAATTTGCTTCATGTATTAACTAATATTAGGAATTACTGCAGCTGACTACTGTGCAACTATGTCATTTAATCGTGTTCTTAACATGCGTTCTTTAATAAAAAGTATTGCTCGAAACTCAGCTCAATTTTCCTCAGGTCATATGTTCGATAAAAGACACATTTAGCTGCAAGAAAAGAGCTGAAAATTGTTGGATCTGATTAAAAAGCATCTGCAAAGTGAATGTGCAAACGGACAGTTACTTTAATATGCAGTATTAAACCTGTCACTTGACCAAAATGTACTTTTAGACAAATATAACTTTAAAAAAAAAACCACATCTGTTTACAGAAAAGCCCCTTAGTGACAGGGTTAAACTTGTAATTATAGCAAAATCATTAGAAGTTTTCCATTACAGTTTGTCTGTTATGAATTTTTTATTACTAAGTAAAGTGCTTACTCATGGAAATGGCATTGTATAAGCAAAAGTATGTGAACGGGTGCAATGCTCAAGTCTTTACTTGACATTCAGTTCACATTTGTTTTCTGCTTTTTTGTAATAATGCTGTCAATAAATAATTTAGAACAAATGCATTCCTGTAGGTAAATTCCCTCAGCATCCATACAAACACATTTAAAATCATGTGTAAGCATGTGCCCAAAAACACGATAATGTTTAGTCTCTTGATGGCAGGCCAGACGAACAGTGAGTCACTCTGTCCGGTGCCAAAATTCTCATTCCCATTTTTCCATTCTGCGCTGCAGGCAGGGTTTATGCACACACACAAACACACACACACACTGCCTCCACTGTCTCATATAAACTGTGCATAAACTGACCGAGATGTCACATACCTCAGAGTGCTTTCTTTGTCTTCTATTCCCCTAAATGATCTACTGAAACATCTGGAGTCCCTGAGGTTTTGTAAGCCTGACTGTACTTTATATTTTATTGCTGTGCTTCCTTACAAGGAGGACGTGCTCACGTCCCACTTCACCACTTTTCTTCATGGAAAGAAACCACACAAACTGGGACTCAGGACTGTTGTGAATCACATGTAAGGAATGTGGAAGGCTGGGCTGGGAGTTCCTGTGTGCTTTTTAGCTTCGCCAAGTTTCTTCTTTATGTTTTTTAAAAAGCCAATATTTGCAGTTTTCAGCATTAACATCAATCACCGCTCTATTTTAATGAAACTGCCAATGCACTGATTTATTCTGAGCACAGATTTATTTAAGTGAAGTTATCTTTACGATCCGATATGCATTTGCTTCCTTTTATTTTTGGTGATTTTTGTGGACAGGTTGTGTAAAAAAAGGAGGGATTGGAATGTTACTCTCAGAAGGTTTTAAGTTATGTAGAAATATGGAAAAAAAATGTCTTGTGCAACAGATTGTCGTCTCATTTAAGGTTCAGTTTCAGGGCCTTTGCTCAGTGATTCTGGGAGAGGCTCCAGACTGCTGTGGCCCTGACCGGGAAAAAGTGGTTAATGATGCACAGGGGAGTTTTTTTTCATTCTTTTCCATATATCCTGTGCAGGGTGACTGCTGTGGAGTTTATCCTGGAAACTGAAACGAAAAACTGAAAAATAAAAACATTTCATCTCCACAAACTCCTATAAAATCTCAGCTGTTGACTGCGTGGAACATTCCTTATTGTGTTACCAATCACCAACAGAGGAACACCAAACATGAGCTGTAAACACTGTGGAAAGGAGTTGAATTACTGTGGTCCAGCACTGCTTCTCTGGGTGCTTTTTACTGCCAACTTACAGCAGAAGGCAGAAAGCCAGGTTGAGTTTGTTCCACAACAGACAGGTTTTTAAAAACAGGGAACTGTAGTGAACACAGTTAAAAATAAAGAAAAATTTATCTCTAAAAATTTGCAACTCAAATGCTTGTAATAAAAGAACCTTTGAGAATGTAAAATGCAAATATAAGCTGGAATTTTCAGACCTGGCCAGACCGGTTGCAGAAATTGCTCGCTGTCACATATATTTAAAAAAAATCAAAATACCAAGCATGCACTTAACACTTAGTATATATATATTAAAATTAATAAGATATTTGTTACATTATCCAATGCCTTCCTCTAAAGCAACAACTACACGTGTTTTTATGGCAAAATAATTTTACTGAAAAAGTACAAGGCAACAGTCCTGATCAGTACACTAACCTCTGCTCAAAATGTGCACATTTAATACAGAATAAAATTAAAAAGTTAATGGAAAAGATTCTTTGCAGGTACAGAAATCTGAAGGAGAGACTTAAACCGACGACTCGAAAACTGTTTAAGGTTCAAAGTACCGGAAGTTAGAGGTGAAAATTATGAAGACGTTGCAATTTAAGCTTGCACAAAAAGGAGCAAAAAGTCAGGAGTCTTTCATCGACAATAAACAGCAGATTTGCGCTCCCGTGTGGAAATACATTGAATTTTTCCTTAAAAAACATAACTTATTCTGCGGCCATCGCCCTTTCATTACGTAATGGGTAAAAAGAACTGCTATGGATGAATAGGGGTCGCCAGCGTAGCACATAGCACAACAATACACTATTCCCTTTAATTAAGCGCCGTTTATATATATTTTACGTTAAAAATGGACGTAATTCTCGATATGATTTTGTTTTGAGTTTTAATATTTATATTTTTGAATATAAATTCAGAATGGACTCGTTAAAGTGCCCCCGCTGCGGAGTGGTTCCTTCCTCTGGAGTCCCACCGGAAGCACAGCCGCGGCAGTCACTCAGTGACGCCGTAACAGAGGCTTCTGCGCGCAGAAATACAGAGCGGTCTCACCTTGTCTTGCACCATGGTGGTCAAAGTGCATGTCGTTTACTGGTAGGTTGCCTAGGAAGTTAACCAGCTGGCCGACTAACCAGTCAAGTAACTAACCAGACAGCTTAAGCTCAAAACAAGCTTTAGTTATGTTTTCAGTCGACGGCTGTAGTGTCGTTTCGGTTTTCCCACTAGAGGGCGCTATTCTGCAGCCCACGGGCTCTTTCCAGGGCGACAGGTTCTTAGGATTCTTGTTTATTAATAAAGACATTAATACCGGTATTTCAGCCCGCATTTATGCAACGAAATGATTCCTGTCTGTATTTCAGATTTCAGTTCTTATTGCTATTCCAGTAACGAATACACAAGATGGGTAAAACAGCACAGTTTATTAGCTAGGCCAGCGCTATATGCATCGATTGAGTTATTATATGATTTAATATAATTTCTGTGTATTTATTTGTGATTGAACTATATTTTGTTGCTTGAGTCGGGCCAGGGTGACATGTTTGGCCGTGACTGGAGGTGCAGCAAAAAAGGAGGCTGCAGCCTTTGTAGGGAACGCGGAAGTGAATGTTGCGCAGCTCTTCGGGAAATTGGACATTTCGGAGAAATATAACATTTGCAGCTCCATATAGAACTCTGAACTGCATGAATAGGATTCCCTTTTCACTCAGAGGTTCGGTCTAGGAAGGTGACGTCCAGTCATCTTTTATCCGATGTCTTCCGTAAAATCGCAAACGCGGCTCTAACAAATGTCTGTGCGCAGTACGGTGTTTTTTCTCAGCAGCTGGATCCAAAAACGGGCGCAAACATGGAGTTGTCAGGATGGGGGCTTGAGGAGTGGATTTTGGATTTGTTAAAAACTGCACAGAGGGAAAGAATTGGTGTGCCGTTGGCCTGTCGCGCGGTTCCTTCCACTTTTTTGTTCTCGAAATGAAACGTTTTTCTTGCCATAAAATATACGTGCGCTCAATAACCTTATTCTGTCGTCTCTCTTTCAGTGGTGGCTGAGGGTACAAACCCAAGGCAAGTTGTTTTATTGGCTGCCGCTTTATTCTATTATTTTACGAATGATAAATAAAAGCTTGTGTTTAAATGACTGTTTCTTCTTCCTCCTAGTTCACCAAACTCAAGACATTGCTTGAGGATCAGTTCCCAGGTGATGTTGAGATTGTAAGTTATCTAATAAATGTTATTCAGTTAAAATGAGAATGTGAATAAGGTGATATGATTATTTATGGCGTGCGAGGACTGGAATGTGGGAAGTGTTAAATGATCCGCAGGCGTGCCTTTGGAAAAGTCTCCTGCGGATTCCAGGTCTCCTTCTCTGTTGTGTTTTGTGTACTGATGGTTTCCACTTCTCGTCCTCAGACTGGTGAGAGCACCCCTACAACAACTGGGTTTTTTGAGGTGGAGGTGAATGGCAAGTTGGTCCATTCAAAGAAGGTGAGAACATTTTATTGTCCTACAGCAAACATTCTTGTGTTCGTTTGAGCGGCAACGTGTGTGCAGGCGTGTCTTTTGTACTTCGAGGTGGCAGTTTAAGGTGCCAACGTCTCACTCGGTGTCGGGTGAAAGGCAGTACATTAGCGGCTAAAGGGCGGTTAAGTTATGCGTGTGTGTTCCTGTCTGCCCAGCGTGGGGATGGTCATCTGGACAACGGGCAGAAGCTTGCAGTAGTTGTGGCGGCCATTGAGAAGGCTTTGGGGTAATGAAGTCGCACTTCCTTTCGGGGTAAGAACTCACTCTCATCTTGGCTTTAAACATAACTCTGTATCCTCCATCCTAATTTTTCGGACTGTATGCAGGGAGGATATATATTTTTTTTTCCTTTCTTTTTTCTTTCTATAGTGTTTTTTCAACTGTCCATAAAATCGAAAATCTTTAAAATTCCGGCCAAGCGAACGTTGAATCAAGGATGCACTGTGTACTGAATGCTATTTGTCTGCACACCATGTAAAACTGCGTGCCATGTAATGTAGTTACTAATTCAAAATACAATTTAGTTTGCTTGCTCCATTAGGTTTGGTTAAGAAAAATTTTAATCTCGCAATTTTAACTTTTTTGTTGCTTGTCAGGGAATCCTTAAAGCGAATGTAACCTTCTCTCCTTCCAGTCTGGTGTCTTAGCGCATCTTTCTCTCCGGCGTGCCGATTAATGATGGTGGTGCCCGAAGTGTCATGGACACGGGCGCAGCTTGACAGTTTTCGTGCTGCCTGGGAGAGGATGCATCAAGTGCCTGGGCTCAAGGGCTTTGAAAAATAAAGAAAAACTGACATCCTGTAAAACATGCAAACTGGGGGGGCTGTGTTATTTTGGAATTTTCACTTTGGTTTTGGTTCCTTTGAAGCATCAAATTTCAAGTTATATTTGATGATTTAATGGCCAAAAGGATTAGGGGTAAAATATTTTGTGCTTGTTTCCAGGGTGTTGAACAAATTACTTTTTTGTCTTCATTATGGTTTTTATATGAATACAGGTATGCAGTCCTGCTGTTTACTTTTAAATACTTTGGCTTTCATTTGAAATGTTACAGTACTCTAATAAAAGGGTGTCAGTCAAATGTTTTGTGTTTGTCTGTTTATTTCAGGGTTTTGTAAAGAGTGTTTTTGCCTTCTATATATCATATGTGTGTGTGTGTGTGTGTGTGTATATATATATGTATATGTATATATAGTGCATAAAGTCCTCTGCAAACAAAGACTTGATTTCAGTGTCAAAGGCAGGTTTTAATACAGTGCTTTTAATAGAAAGAGGAAGAAGAATATGAAGAACTACATTTGAACTGCTGAAGGCCCTCATGTCACCAGATGGCCTCTTTATCTCTACAAAATGCAGGGTGCCTTTATCAAAGGGAAAAATACACCATTATTAGCCAGTACTGCTACGTGTTGTATTTTACTCTACAGTCAGCCTATTTAAGGGGTTCCTGTACAAAGAAAAATGATCTCAGTGGCTTATGAAAATGTACCCCTCCCTTTCAGTCAGCACTTATTTTTCAGGAATATTTTCACACACAAAAGGTGAGCTAAGAGTCACCAGTTCACTGAGTCCCTGAACTGTGGGAGAATCATAAAATGTACAAAGGGGATGGTTGTTATTTTTAGAGGTAAATGAAAGTTCTTCTAAGGTCAAATTTTTGTACCCTGAACAGGTGCATCCAGCAGGATTACTGTATTTTTCCGATACAGGTATTTTGCTTGTGTAAGAAAGAGGCAATAAAAAGCAATAAATGTACCTATAACACAATTCAAAAAGACTCATCCCGTGTGGTACCTTATTTTAGACTCTGCATTACCTAAATTGTACATAAAGTTGATTTAAGAAAGCATGATACTGTACTACAGGGAGCAGCAGACTTATTGATCCAGATTTGGGGCTAATTTTGGAGTTTTTAAGCAGACCCCCTTCAAAACAGGTCAACCACAACATTTTACCACAGTAAAATACTGTATTACTTAAGACAGACCTGATAATGTATGTGAGTTTATTCCAGCTCCATTGCAGTCCTATTAAGAGGATTTAGACAATGTGCAATAAATATTTGATATTCATGATTTTAGTGTGGAGGTTTAGCTTGCGTGTGAGAGAGAACGGCAGAGGAAGGGGACCGGGCCAAGTTGAGGGCGTGGAAGTGACAAGGAGGGAGGGAGTGATTGAAAAAGAGAATGAGGGAGGGAGGAGGAGGATGATGCTGATGCTGCTGCCAGCGGAAAATGGCTGCTACGGTCTCAAGTGCGTCCTGATGCAGCCGAGGGACGAGAAGATGGAGAGAAAACGGATAAAACACTGACTGATCGTCACATCGTGGGCAGAGAGAAAGAACGAGTGTGTGTGCGAGTGTGTGTGCGTGTGCGCTCTGGGTCTGAGGGAGTGGAACGGAGCGGAGAGCCGAGCGTCGATCCCAAGCAGCCGGGCGACACCGAGCCATGGAGCGCGAGTAAGTCGGCGGTTTTCTGTTCAAACCAAAAAATAGAATCACAGGACAGCGAGTTATTCAGTCCGGACAAACAGGTAGCTGGGTCAAAAAGTGCATTCAAAACCACAAAAAGGTGCACGCACATGCATAAAACTAACAACTATTACATGCACTACAATATAATACGTGCTTTTGTATTTCCGGCGGCTCGAAGTAAAATGCACCATAAAAATGAGAATGAACGGGCGTAACACAAATTTGGAGAAAGTGGGGGAGGACGCGTCGAACCCGAAATTGTCGGGGATGAAGGAATATTGGTGGAATTGACGGAAATATGGCGAGTTCGCGGCTGAGCGCAGCACCTCGTCGGGATGAATGGGGGCGCCCGCGCGCCGGTCTTCATCAGCGCCTCTCCCTTTTTTCATTATGATTTTTTAAGGCCAAACTTTATGAATGAGACGCGAGCTCCTCTTTCGCCCCCTCCGCCACCCCTCGTTCTCGCTTTTTCTCCGCCCCCCCATCCACCCCCAAATTCCCCGTCTCATCGTGTCTCGAGCTTTCACCCCACCGCGATACCATATGGAGTTTTTGTGCCCCCCCCCCCCCTTTTTTTTTTACAGGTGAATATGAATCGATCTGATTTGCGCTGTGTCTCATTCATAAGATGCGGAACGCCTGTGCGGCGCTCGTTGGAAGGAGAGAAAACGGATGGCAGCGTTTAAATAAAATTTTGGTGAAAACAGCGAACGACGTGCTTGAATTTCTCACGGGCGACGTTGCGCGTCTCAAGCTCGCTTTATTGAAAAGACTGAATCGTAAAAAATAATGCGAGGCCCTGGCTCCCTAACAGACATTTTATGAATATCTAAATATTTTGCGTTGTAACTGCTGGTCGCCTTTCATCCTGCCGTCAGCTTCCCACCTTGACGCCAACAGTTGCCGTTTTCGCCCTCCTTCCATGTTCATTCACAATTTTGCTGTCCCGCTTCGTGGCCCCTTTTTCCGCAGCGGTCGCGCTTGTCCCGCTCCCCACATCCAGCCCCCTGTCGCCGTGCGCCTCTTTCCAGTGTCCAAAATGGGGAAAGAAATGTATGTGCAGATATTATTTGTGGATTTATATGAGAGTCGAGTTTAGAAGGCGATCGCTGCGGGTCACGTGGGCGCCCATTCTGAAAGAAAAAGGCGCTGTTCGGCGCCATTGATAAGTGCGCCTCTGGGCTCCCCGGCAATTTCAGCATTTTCCTCACTTCCTATTCTGCGAGAGCATTGATTTTTCTTTTCTATTGTCCAAAAGAATTAGCACAAATTTGAGCTCTACCTCACAAAATACAAAAATACTGATGTATTTCACTGTTTTTTTTAAGGATCACACTGATTTTTTTTTTTTTCCATTGGAGGACCTGTTTGTTTTGCCTCCGTTGACATAATTCATGTGAGGATATTTTTGATGTTCTTTTAACAACAACAACAATAATAATGATAGTAAAGGTTGAGCATGTTGTACTTCTGTTGCACATTTATAAGAGTGATGAGAAATCGATGTGTTACATTCAAAATACAATTTGACAGTTCTTCTTTTCAGGTGTCTTCCCTCTCTGTCCCGAAGGCAGGCCTTGTTGTCCATCCTGCTGATGTCAGTGCTCTCGCTTCTCCACCAGTGTGGTACGTGTCCGTGCCGTGGTGATGACACGTGACGACTCCACGGGCGGCTGGGTGCCCTTGGGAGGAGGAGGCCTCAGTCACGTGGTCATCTGTAGGGGGCAGAGCCCGGAGTCCAGGGGCCGTCGAAGCTATGTAGTTCGGGGAGAAAGGCTGCGGGATCGAGCGGTGAGCTGCCCTCCGACGGCCTGTCCAGCCCAACCCCTGGCCCTGCTGTCCTCTCACACACACCAGCAGTAGGGACGTTCTTGTACCTCCGTGTCCTCCTTGGCTTATTACAGTCCTTTCGTGCGTCTCCAGCCGGTGTTGGACTGCGCCCTGCAGAAAGGGCTGGTGTACAACAAGGTGAACCCCATCTTCCATCACTGGCGCGTGGAGGACCGAAAGTTTGGGTTGACCTTTCAAAGTCCAGCTGACGCCATCTCCTTCGAGAAGGGGCTGCGGAGCGTCATTGACAGGCTAGACAGAGGTACTGCATGGACAGTAGATTGAGCTGAAATAAAACCAATTATTTCTCTTAAAAAACACGGCTCCGGGAAGCGATAGCCAGGTAGACATCTTCACAGAGCATTCACAAATTTTGAATCAGGAAATAACAGGCCTGCATTCGTCCCGATTGTTTCGGTACGCCAGGTCAGCTTTTTTTGACGAAGCACATCTGTTTTCCGAATTTGTCGCCATTTATCGTCTACACCTGTGGAATAATTTCGTGCAAACGGTGATGTATTTTACGTACCTATTTTGCCCTTTATCTTCTCTGCTGTGAGTCCAGGGAACAGGAAGACTGCTCACATTCTGAAAAATTCAGAATTTCTTTCAAATATTTGCCAAAATAGTGACTGACAACATTTTAAAAATTGCGGAAAAAATATGTTATATAGGTGCGCGCGCGTGTGTGCGCTATATGCATAGCATTATCCACTTAGGCATATTTATAATATTTATTTGTTGCACCGTCTCATGCTTTTTGTGTTTTTATTTTGGGTCTCTTGGTCTGACTGATCAGGACCAGAATCTCCATTTTCATCGACGCCAGAGGAAGGAGATGCTGAAGAAGATGGTCAGTCTGTAAGTTTTGCGCTAATTCTCTTTATGTCAACCTACCGAACCTTTTCAGATGTTTTTTCAGCAATGTTTTTTCCCTTCGTTCTTTTCTTGCACATTTTTATAATGCATTGTTTTCCCAAGTGTCCTCCTGTTCCTGCCATTGCATCCCCATGCACCAGCATCGTAGCTCTGCTGGGACACAAGTGGGGTTTTTTTTTTTTTTTAAATTAAAGCAATTTACGCTGTATTGTTGACATCATGTGTTCATCTGCACGTCCGTTTTCCTCTTTATTGTTACTATAGAACGTCCGTGTGCATAAAAGTGCGCTGACTCTCCCTCTGTGTCAGTCTCCGGCCGACAGCGAGTCCACCTCCACCGGCAGGAAGGAAAGGCAACTCAAACCCATCACCATAGTGACCAGCGAGTCCTCCTCCACTTCCTTTGTTCGGCCTCCTGCTGCAGAGGATTTTGGCTACGGGGTCAAGCCTGCTGTCTCAAAACAGACCCCTGCCACGGTAAATATGCCCTAAAAACATGGTAATAATGAAATAGCATAAAGAAACTGAGCGCTGGAGCTCGTATTGCTATTGTGTTAGCCCATACATCACAACCATCAATCACTTGAATTAGGATTGGCATTAACTGCTGTCATTCTGTATTAATATAATATATTTATGTTGAAATATTGTTTATTGATTTTTAATTGATGCGCAGCAAGGTTTAAGATACATGTAGTATTTTTTCCTTTTTATTTTCGTGTACATGTATGTCAAATATTTTAGCCCAGCATCAGCATATAAATATATTTAACTTTAATTTGGGGCGATACATAATTTTGTTAGAAGTGGTTGTCATTTTAACTTAGCATGATCGATGCTTAAAGAGTAAAGAGTTAATCAAAGATGCTTTTTTTTGTCATAAATGTTATAATGCAAACTGTACAGTCTATTTTGTCCAGTTGCTTGACGAAGAATCACTGTACTTTGGGCAACAGCTTAACTAGAAAATTTCGTCAGTTGGCCCTTAGTGTTACAGATGTGCAAGTTTTAAATAAAGATAGGAGGAAAGATTTTTCTAAACTATTTATTTTTAAGGTTTTTTTTTCTACATTTGCAGGGGGCTCTGAACCACCATTGCACAGCACTGGATAGGTGGATGGATAAATGGATTTTTAGCAAATATGGAATTTCTCTTGTCTGCTCTTGTGGTTTAAAAGCCACTTAACTGCACAACAGATAGCTGATGCTTAGATTATTGGACTGTGAAAAAGTATTTGCCCCCTCCCTTCCTGGTTTCCTCTGTTATTGTGTGTTTGTCACACCGAATGGTTTCAGATCTTTAGCTGAAATGTAATGTTAGACAAAGGGACCCTGAGTAAACACCTTACACGGTTCTAAAATTTTTTACTGTGTTTATGTAAAGAACAAAGTTATCCAACAGCCTGTATCACCTCCGTGAATAAGTAATTGCTAATCAATAAAAAGTAATAGTTAATCAATTAATGGACCAAATTCTGCTGACTGAACGCGCGCGCACACACACGAAGCAACTTGCAGTCACAGCAGTGTCATACAGCAGCAGTCTTAGAACTTAATGAGAGCACCATGTGTAACTTGGCCTGGTGTTTCTTCACTCTGCCTTCTTGTAGGTCCACATTTGGCCAGTTCAACAGCAGTCTTCATCGATGACCGTTGCTGCGAGCTCTGCTGCGCCACCGGTGGCCACGTCCCCACCGCTGACCCCTACCGCAACACCAGCTGCCTCCTCGCCTCTTTCGACCCTTTCGTCACCCCTCTCGTTGCTCGAGCAAGGAGACCTGAAAGACCTGTGGGGCTCGCGTGGGTACGAGGACTACCGGCGGGCAGAAATTGCACGGACCGCGGGTGGAGGGTTTAGGGGAGGTGTTGTCCTGCAGGACAAATCAGAGACGTGCGTTGAGAAAGAGCTGGCAGGCTTGGGGGATGGAGGAGGGGAAGTGGGAGGAACCGTGGACAGCAAGGTGACCCAGCGACTTGTCTCCGGCTCGCCCACGTGTGTATCGCCGCCCAGCGCCGGTACGGGCATCGCTTCCACGCCGGAGTCCCCACTGGATGCCGAGAAGGGTTCCCCATCGCCGTGCTGCATCCACACCTCCCTTTCGACCCCTCGATCGCGAAGCTGGAGGAGAGGGGGAAAGAGCAGCGTGAGCGACTGTGGCCTCAGCCTTGGCCTGGTGGGCTCCTCCTTGGGGGAGAGCACCATCTGCCCTGCTGACAGCAGCCCTTGTCCAGCAGCTTCGTCATCCCCGTCCTCCCGCTGCGTCTACTGCCGCTCCATCTTCAGCGCCTCGGAGAATGGCAGGGGCCGCTGCCAGGACGCCCCGGACCCGGCGCTGCGCTGCTTGCGCCAGTGGACGTGCGTGTGGTGCGCGGAGAGCCTGCTGTACCACTGCACTTCAGACCCTGAGGGCGAGTTCTGGGAGCCCTGCTCGTGCGAGGAGGTACCGGGAGAGAGGCCGCATGTGCTATGCTGCGCCCGCTGGGCCGCGCTCCTCCTGCTCTCGCTCTTCGTGCCCTGCATGTGCTGCTACCTGCCGCTGTGCTTATGCCTGCGGTGCGGGGAGCGGTGCGGCTGCTGCGGAGGCAAACACAAAGCGGCGCGGTGAGGAGCCCCAGATGCGGCAAGAAGGGGAACCAGGCCTCATGCAACCCGCCATCGCTCTCTGGATGCGGAGGCATCTCGGCGGCATCTTTCGTCGACCCCTGACCAGCTGACGGACAGAGGGGGTTGCTGACGCCTTTGAACATAAAGCATTCAGCTTGTATCTTGAGAAGGGTTTTTATAGAAGAAGGGGCTAAAAACAGAAAAAAGGCAGAGGAGGTGGCTTCCTCGAGTCGGTTTTCACCTTGGTGCTTCACTTGTCAGAATGACAACTCGACTGCTGGTGTGGGGAAAAAAAGCGATTTATTGCCCAAAACAGCTGAAATTTGATTGGCTGGAGCCGGGGGGGGGGGGAAGCTGGGCAGCCCGATTACTGATACACTTTGATTTCTGATATTTTAGTTTAATTTCTTTTTATCACCGAACCACTTCACGCTGTTACTTAAACTCAAACCGCGTAAACTCAAATGATCCTAAGATGGATTGTAAAGTTAACCGACTTTGTGGGACAGTCGCCTTCCCTTTCTGCCCTTCCAGCGGCCAATGATGTGCGACGTAAATTTAGCCTTAAGCTGCGGCGCGGAATATCTGCGTCATTAGGCGCTCCAACCTGAGGCGATAACCAAAAATACTCGTCATGCTGAACAGATTGGTTATTTTTTTCTATAGATTTATAACCTAATGCGTTTGCTGAACGAAGGAAATTTTAAGGTGAGTTAAAGAAACAAAATACGTTTGCAAAACGTGTGGACTGATGGATGTATGTGCGGCACAAATTCGATATAACTGTGAAATGTCTCCCCCCCCCCCCCTCCTCGACTTTCTGGAAAGTTCTATGGCTTATTTTTCCCCCACACATTTTTTTAGAATCTCTTATCCCCCCCCAACGATGAGTTTAAAGGGAAAACATATCTGACGACTAAATAGCATTTTAAAATATTTTCATTGTGCAAAAAAGTTTTAAATCAGGACACCACGTGTGCAAATGGTATTCAAAATGGATTTTGCCTCCTCAAAGTAAAGAAAGAAAAATCGCCACTTAATCCAGAATTGGAATATTTGTGTTTGGCACCATAAAAAGTCCGAATTTAATTCTTTAAGACAAACGTACAACATATTCACCGCCGAATATGAATCCCCTTTAACTGGAGTGAATGTATTGTGCCATAAAGCTGCAAAGTTAGGTGTTCAAATACAGAACTAAATAGATAAAATACAGCGAAGGTTCACCTACGTCTGCGTAAATCTTTGTTGTCCTGGACAAAATCAGGTGTTGTTTTTCTCCTAAGTTTGGTTACAAGACACGGTGTTACATTTATTCACTTTGACATGCTTGTATTCAGAGCTTCTTTGGATGAAAACATGCTTTACAGCCGACAAAAGAGCTTCAAACGGGCGCAGATTCGTCAAAATACCGTTTTTTCAATTATTAATTTGTCCTCTGCAAATATTTTATTCCTTTTTATTACGGTTCATCCCCGCATGACTAACTTGGGGGTCTGGTCACGTGGTTGGCTGCTCATTCTAGGGTTTAATATGTAATTTTTTTTTTTTTTTTTTTGTGACCAAAATATTAAACACAACACAGGGTAATTTCACAAAACCAGACAAAAATTGGATTGCTTGTAATTCTGGAAAATACCCCCTATTGCTTGATTTGTGAACCTTTAGATTGCCAATCTTCCATGCTGCAAGTTCACTGAATTTAAGTCTGACTAACAATATTTTCACACGTGAACATTTCAGTTTGGATGTTAAGGAAATTTTAGTACAATTTTTCAGCCCTCACCCCCAATTTGAACTGACCTACCAGTCCAGCGTTTGTGGGAGCAAATGGTGTGTTAGTTTGGCCCTCCAGGGACGCAGCTCTTGCTGTTATTTATTTATTTATTTTTTTTATTTTTTGGTTGAAAATCACCCCCAAAAATGCGATACAGGAAATGGAGGAAAGAATGAAGAAGGCAAAATGTGGGTAAAGTGTCAAATGAAAAAGGGAAGAAGTGTCCATAGCTTTGAATTATGCTGACTGTATGGAGTAGGATGAAAGGCAAGCGTCGGGGTCAGGTTTATCCAAATGTACAGTGTATTTTATTACAGCTTTTGAATCTGGTTTCTTAATTTCTGTGTTTTGTGGTCATACTGGAATAATATTTGTCAGTGTACTGTGACTTTTGATTGATACTTGGGTCCTGCTTAGAAAGTTATGGTTCCCCTACCTGATTTACATATTTTCCTTCGCTTATGGATGTCCAGAAACGAATTGGACTAAACCATTGAATTATTTTAAAAATTGTGTTGCGATCAACATAACTGTCCAGCCATCCCAACCTGCGTAGCCACAAGAGGTCCAGTCATGCGCTGATGAACTGAGCCACCATAGTTGTTCATGAATTGAACTGTGAATTCATACCCACCGGCTGTGTGGTGCATTGTGAGCTCCTCACAGCAGCACATTTGGGAGCGGTTTTGGAAGGCAGACAAGTGACCTGTAGTGACCCGTAGGGACAGATCAGGGCTTGGAGGCTTCACGGTGTTGCCCCTTCACCATCTTAAGGTCCACATACAGTGCTGACTTGCATCTGGGCAGCTGCAGTGGGGGCAAATAAGGGTGGGAGGCACAGGAGACCACGCTGTCCGATCAAAGGATTTTAGTCAGGAATGTTTCAACCAGCTGGAGGTGTCTGGTGGAGGACTTGCACACTCCTTTCGCTTTAAAGATACGAGTTAAACACATACAAATTTTGTGCTTAAAAATGCACAAGTTGACAGGACACAAAAACACGAGATCATGCTTGGAAGTTCTTACAGCATCCATCTTAATAAACGTGCCTTTTATTTCACTACTGTATTAAATCTTATGTATAAGTACATGTACATATGTACTACTTACTTATAAAGCACATTATTTTTTCTCCTGGTGGTTTTTTAATGTATCTATTAATTCAAATGTTAATTTAAAAGCAGTTATTTATTCAAACGTCAGTGTTTATTTACAAATATCTGGTAGATGTTTGTTCCGGATTATTTGCGGGATTTATCTGAGTGCTCTTTGAATTTTTTTGACCCTGTGCCGGCGTGCTGCTTTGAGGTGTTATTAAATTGTGGGTTTTTATCATTAATTAAACCCTCAGTCAATATTTTAAGTCTGTTTGTTCCAGATATGCGTTTGCTCGTACCCAACGGCACGGAGGTGCGATTATGTGTCGGTTTGTCGGTGATGATGTACTTCAGTTTATTTCCTTTCTTTCTTTGCATTTCAAACCGTGCATATATGACACCCTGCTCTGGAGGAGCAGGTCCAGATGTATTTCAGTTGAAGCTGAAGTACCTGAAGATGTGGTTCAAATAAATTCCTTTCATGGAAAATTTTGCAAAACAAAGAAAAGAATGTGATTTAGCCGAGTGCTGATGTTATTTTAACACGGCTGGTGTTTCGCATCATCCACGCTTCTTGGCGAGAGGAGGATGAGTTGAGTTGGGCTGCACTGTGGGTCTGCGTCTCACCCAGGAGTCTTGCGTTGGGGGGGTGCCCTTTCTGATGTGGCCCGAAATTAATGAAGGTTAAAGTCGATTTCACAAACATAATGTGTTGCTGCAAGGTAGTCTGAAAGCTGGATGCGATTGATGATGACCAAACAAATTTTACTTTAGTGCTTGCGTTACGTTTATTCATTCCTTCCCACCGACTCCATCCATTTTGGAGAAGTCAGTGAAGAACTGAGGCAAGTGTAGTTTGTGGGATTCAGTGGTGATTCAGACAACTTGAACTCCGCGCCGAAAGTGTGTGGACACCTGAGAATCACCCCCAAATGTGGTTGCTGAACCTCCCATTCCAAACCCATGGGCACTGATATGGATTTGTTCCCCTCTTTGCTGCTGTAACAGCCCCCACTTTTCTGTGAAGGCTTTCCACCAGATTTTGGGAGTTTGTGCCCATTCAGCCACAAGAGCATCGGTAAGGTCAGGCAAGAAGGCCCGGCTCGCGGTTGGCATTGCAGTTCATCCCAAAGGGGTTCGGTGGGGTTGAGTTCAGGGCTCTCTGCAGCCACTCAAGTTCTTCCACCCCAACCTGGGCAAACTATGTGTTTATGAAGCTTGCTTTGTGCATGGGGAAGGAGCAGAGTCATGCTGGAGCAGGAAAGGAGCCAAAGACCTAAGAAGAAAGTTGTATTTCCCCAGGTGCTCAGGACCTTGCTGAAGACAAAGGTAATTGTACTATTTATATAATGCCAAAAAGGTATCTGTCTGTCTGTATTTGAAACCTTCTTCCATTCATTCTTTCTGGCACTGCACAAGAAAATTGTGTCAACTGAATAAAGGATGATTATGACGGTAATAATAGTAATATTATTCTCTGTAATAACTACAGGAAGCACGTTGCTATAACAACGTCCTACGCGCTAGTAGCACGCAATGCTTAGAAACACCACTAGAAGGCAGTGCAGCCCAGTTGTACTGCACGTCATGTGTTGCCAGCTAGATGCTTTTGAACGATTTTTAATAGCATTTCTATCAAAAATATATTTTACTATTTTTAGCATATTGCTGTCAAAACAGTGTGCTTCTTTGGGTTACCAAGTAAGAACGCAGGAGCTCAGGTCTAATTTAAAGCCCTCTTTTGTTGGAGGAAGGGCCACATGTCTGCTTCATCTGCATTGTTTACCGAAATGAATGACCAAGAAGACATATTCAAACAGAGCTAGCAGAATTGACACACAGAGTGGAATCCCCATTTATGATCTGTACCTCTGATAAATGCCACCCCCCTGAGATTCAGGGGCTTCTCCTCCACCCCTGTGTTTGTTGCCCAAACAGGACTGTCCTAAAAAGGAAGCTGGTTTTACATCTGCCTCAAACCTCTGCACCAGACTCCACCTTTAACTCACCTGTCTCTCTCATTATAGGTTTATTCCACTTGTACTACATAACAGCTTCGCCCGACAAACAAAAACAAATGAGAATACAGTTGTGCAAATAATGTTTCAGTTATGTGGTTACACTTGTCTGTACGCCGCTGCTCCTCACCAAAAGGAGGTGCTCTACCTTCCCATCTGCAGCTCCCCTTTCCAGCACAACAGGTGCACCTTCTCCCAGGGCCTGGTTACCTTCAGTAGCTTAGGGAGGTTCAGGGTTCCACGTGTGATGGCGACCGCTTCCAAAGCCAGCACAGAGAATTCCAGCAGCTGCTTCATGTTGCCATAGCGAACATTTCCATTTATAGAAAAACAGGGGAAAAGTTGGCAAAGCCATCATTTACTTTTGATAATGTGTTCCCAGAAATTTGACAAAATGTCCAGTGAAATCTCTTGTCTGACTTGCCTATGGTTCTTTATCAGAAAAGGAGCAGTGGGTATTTCACAATAGCTGGTTTTCAAAAACACAATGTGGCTGCAAAGAAAGTTACTGATATATAAATAATGGAGTAAATGTAAAAAGTTCCAGCCTAAAAGATGTACTTAGCATAAATAAATCAAATTATAAGAGGCTGCCTACTCTGACAAGGTCATGCTGAAGGCAATGTAGAGGATCCAGTGTGTTTGTGAGGGAAAAATCTGTACACGAGTGCTGCGTTAAGTGCTTTCAAGGGGATCCTTACCTTTCCTTGCTCTGACATTGATGTGGGCCATGAGTCCTGCTAAAAGCTACACTGCTCGGTGCTGCAGAACTATTCAAAGTGACGCCGTGTGGCCAATTGTTCTTTGAATGTACGGTTCTCGTTCTTGACTGCAGCTTTATTTAACCTGGCTGAACGGGTGGTAGGGAAACAAGAACATTCAGCCATTCAACAAGTACACCCATCAGTGCTTTGTTATAAGAAACTTCACAAAAATTGGGGAACATGGTAATTTATTTGACAACGCTAACAATACTAGCGCACTAAATTCGACCACTCCAAGAGGAATACAGTTTGGCTGATATACAGCGTGTTATTGCCGTTTACCTTTTCAATTTCTGGCCCAGGCAGCACCAGGTAACTCGGCTAGTAATACAGCACAAAGTAATATTAAAAACTATCATTATGATTATTGCTGTATTTCAGGGTGCGGTAATGCATTTTAATAATTCATTCTATAATTTGTTTTATCCTTCTTAAATATCTTTCACATACCTGTGCTAGTCAGTGGGAAGGAGTGCATAATAAATCTGCAATGAAATAAGAAATTTAGAAATGAAATTTAGGTCCTTATCTAGAAAACTGCAAACCCCAGAAAGCGCTGGAATCGTAGAGGCTTTGAGTAGCCTTTCTTAAGCAATAATGAGCTTTAAAAGTTTTTTTGGCTTTTGGCCTGTTTTTACATAAATATGAAGATATGCTGGTGTCCTCTTTGCAGGAGGGTCTGAACGTATGGCGTAAAAAATGGTCTTAATTTTCATTTTAAAATAATTGTAGTCGGTTTGCCTTTCCCGTTCTTTTTCGGAATTGACCAATTACCATCTGGTGTACGATGATCTTTTTCTGATCTGTCTTTTTATTTCAGGATTAAGGGGCAAATATCTTGCACAAGAAGCACTTCAAAGTCCAGACCAGCATAGCCTTGAGCATGTACTGTACAACCCTAACCAGGCGCTAAATTTCCCACACAGAGCTTGTGTTATCGTTCCCAAGGAGTGCATTTATAAGCGCTGCTGACGATGCTGCGGTCCAAACCACTGCACCCAGCACCAAGATGATGATTTCCATCCTTCTCCTGAGCACTTTATGCTTCGTGGGTCTGAAGGCCCAGTGTCCTGAACCCAGCACCCTGAAAGATATAGAGGGCAACAAGCTGTGCGCTCGCATGTTTGAGGACAGCCACTACTACAATGAGCAGAGCTGCAGCGGTCAGTACTTGGACGCGTACTCCATGGATGATGTTCCAATCATACCCGTGGCCTGGAACAACCGCATCTCCTCCCTGGTGGTGGCGCCGCGCTGCAGCCTCACTGTGTGGTCGCGCACCAAGAAGGAGGGCAAGAAGCGCAAGTTCTCTGCCGGGATCCAGTACCGCCTGAAAGATGTGGCTCAGGGTCTGTTCGGAAGCTGGAACGACGACATTTCCGGCTACTACTGTGCGTGCTAGATGCTCAAGGAAGGACTGAGAGAAAGAGAAGAAAGCTAACGGGTGAAGCAAAGGATGAACAACCGAGAAAATGAAGGGTGCCGTCAAGAACAGACAATAAAAAGCAGCAGATTCGTGACATTAGCTGTAGCTGTAATAATAAACCTGCATACACGAAACTGGTTGTTCTGGTTTTCTTCACAGATATTCTTTAATATCTTCTAACTGTTGATTTTTAACCTGGACGCATGCAGGCTGGGGCACAGGACTCTTCTCCATGTTCCCAGGTCCCTCCAGCCACCATGTTCCTGAGTCTCCTGTTGGTCTTTGCACATTTTGTCTTCCTCACATCTATCTGTCCTTTGAGCGCCTGTTCACTGCGTACCTGTTCCTCACCATCACCGATCACCAGGTGATCCAGACCCAAGCCGCGACCTTCTCTCCTCTTGTGGGGTAACCGTGACCCAAAGCGGCAACCAGCCATGCACAGCAGCCAATCTCCCCTGTAAAATACCGGCATTCTGTATCAAAAACCAAACATCCAACAAATACCAGATCTTCTCTTCTGCTCGGGGTTTAACCACAGTTTCAGTCCTGCGGCTTTAGACCGAGCCATAACGCCAGCGTAAAACCCAAAAGTAAGAGACCTCCATTTTTGCCTTGCGAATTAGATCGAAACTACGTGTCTGTTGGTCACGTAGGAAGTAAATTCAACGAAAATGTTTGCAAAATGTATTTTGGGCTTGAGAAACGTTTGGTGATGGGACAGACCATGGGCTATTGTGATAACCAAGTTCACTTTTTAAGCTCTTGCAAGGAGTGAGGAAACATCTAACAGAAGAGGTGAGACAGAATTATATTGACAGAATTTATATTGTGGTTGCCTTTAATAGTAGTGAACAATCTGACGCTGCACATTTCTTGGATTTGTGGTTAAAATGACCTGTTTTTGTGTATTAATACTAATTAATGTGTTATTGTAGAAAGTTGGGCCAATGCCCAGTTCTGGTCAGCACCTGTAGCAACACCTTGGAAAATTTAAAATCTTATTCCTTGGATCCTTATTGTTCTCTATTGCTTGCAGGAAGGGAGGACTTGGATGATGTGATGGCTGGAAGGGTCACCGATGAGCTTACCTGAACGCTTTCTGGTCCCGGACCTGACTGTACAGATTTGGATTTTTTTGTCCAGTCACAGCCAGGGATCCTCCCTCTAAGGTAATAAAAGTAAATGAAAAATATGGTAAAATTATGACTTTTTAAGCTTGTTGTGACCGATGGGCTTTCCTGAGACTGTCATGGCTGAATTAATGTGAGAAGAAAAATATTTTTGACTGAGTTGTAATTGAAGTTATGAAGTTAAGTTTTGCGCATTAAAGTTATGTGATGAAAAGTGAGCTCAGAAGACGTTTTTTGCACATTTAGACGTCTGAATTTTGTTTGTGACTCTCGCCGGCCAAGCTGGGGTTGTGCTGATGTTTGCAGGCTGCCTTTCCCCTCCCTGCTGTGAGATGGAGCAATAAATATGCTGAAGCACTTGTTAATGAGGTCTTTGGCATTAAACCCCCACGGGCCGGCTCGGTGCCTCGGGCGAACCCCTACGGTCCCGCCGACCCCCCTCTGCCTGACCCCCACAGCCCCCTCCTTCATCTCCAGGATGATCAAGAGAGCTTGAGGGAGCATTTTGGCAAATGACCTATAGGTGCAAGCAGGTGCTCACATGGTTCTCATTCTGTAAACCCCTCTATTGTAACTTCTAAATTGCTTGTTATGGATGATAAAGTAAATTAACAATTCATTTTTTTAAAGATCACCTCGACAAACGTTGGTTGTCCTCTTATCCTTTTCCAAATTTTACTGGAACGAGATTGACCACACAAGCTGGAGGAGGACCCTGATAAACACAATATTCCGGGCCGATTCTTGTGGTTTGCCGCTACGTGGCAATCAATAAAAACGGAACAATTTAGAAAAGCCCATTAATAAAGTTCTGTTAAAAAACAGTTTTTAATAAAATAAATAATTACTCTTCCATCTGTCCATTATAAATACTGTGGCTTGATGGTCAATGCTGGGGTGCAGCAGTCGGCTCGAAAGGGCAAGGCTGGGTGCATCCTGACCGTAATGCCGCTGTGCCTTAGCGTGACGCTTCATTTTTTTAAAGTTAACTTTCAATTGCATTTAACTTAAAGCTCATTTAAAATCACAGGAGGCAAAAATGTGCTTTCCGGAAACCCCATTCGGCGCCAGGTGCTGACTGATTCCTGCCACATATGTAAATGTCCAGCGTTCTTGGTCTTCTTATCGCCAGCCGACATGGATGAACATTGGGCTGTAGAAACCGTGGAACCGAGTTGAATGAAGGCAGTTGTACACTTTAGTGCTGCTTCTGTGCTGTTTTAGCCAATTTTAGTGCTAACCAATGACAACAAGGAGGCTGGTCAACAAAAGGAAATTATAAAAAGATAAAACTGCAAAGAAGATACGGTTAATGAAATAAATTGGTTAAAAAGCGAGTAGCTGGTGTATTAACTTTTTTAGTTTTTTTCTTTACCCCTGTTTGCACCTTCGGATAGCAGAAATGGATCATAAGCCCAGTTAGGCTTTTTTGTGCTCCTGTGAGCCGTGTGCGCCCCCCCCCCCCACCGACGAGGGGCCGCGTATGAGGTTATTTGGATCAGAATGGCACTTTCCAGTCCCTCCCCCGTCTCTTCTGTCTACCACAGATTCCCATCTGACCGGGAGTTGGCGAGGAGCACCAGGCTGAACGGGCGTCAGCATCGTCTTCTCAAAGCACCTGCAGGAGGACAGCTCATCTCTGGGGTAAGTTGCTGAGATATTTGGCTTTTAAACTTTAGCTGCTTACCCAAAAAAAGACATCGAAACACAACCTGTTTGAATTTACTCGGCTATTCGGAGATTAACAGTAACAGCAGTCGCAGGTGACACCGCAGGTGCAATGGCTCGAATGTAGAGACTTCAAGGCATTAGAAGTAAAAATGTAGCTTTTCTTTATATCTATTTTAATGATTCATATTCCTGCATTTTTACCACGGTATCTCAGTTCAAATGTGTACAACTCTTGAAATAATGGTAAGACGTAAAAGGAGGCCGTTTGCAGGTCTGGCTTGGAGAAAAAGATGAACAATTTTGATGGAAGACAGAAAAGTCCGTTTTAAGGCTACAGGTAAGCACGAAGCATCCTGCAGGCGCCATCAAACAGGCTGGATGGTCCGGCTTTTCGGCATTAACCCACCGATGTGTGGAGTCGCGGAGGTGGTGACCCCCCGTCGGCCGCTGGTCACGAACCTCCCATGGAGAGAGCAGGGGGCAGGTGCATCATTAGCCCCCCATCGCCTACCACCCTGCGGGATATTTCCCTCTAATTGTCTGCCTCTCTGTAAACTCCGTAACGCAGAAGCTTATGAGCGGTGAAGGCGGGGAAACTAAGTTCTCAGCTGCAACACGGCCACTTTGGGGATTTGGCTGTTGCGTTCCTGCTCTGTTACTGTGTTCCGTCAAGTCAGAGAGCAAACAAAACCCCTGGGATATCAGAGTTACAAACATGTTTTCTTTGCTAAACATTTGCAAGGTAAATACATGGCTTATTATAACAAGCAACATCCAACATTTTATCTTGGATTTTGTGTATTTAAATGTAGATGGACAATAATTGCGAGAGTGGCATTAGGTTCATACGATGCGCCCGTCAACCTCCTGGGGATTTGGATGGGAGGTACGGGGGGGCAGGGTGCAGCTGTTTGTGTGCTGGCTTTGCTGTGTCCTCAGCGGAGCTCTGGCTACCTGCCTCTACCTGCCCCTCTACCTCAGAGACGAACCAACAGCAGCTGAGTCCCGGATCTGGAGGGAGGCCTGCACCAAGAGGCCTCCCGCATTCGGCTAACAGTGGGCGGCCATGCAAATGCAGAGCTCAGACGACAGGGATGCTGTCAGAATAGAAAAGGGCAAAAACAAGCAAGGAGCTACAGTTGTTCGCTTGGAAAGGAAGACAATGTTTTTGTTGTTAGGCGCTGTCGAATCGATGTCGTGTCTCCGAAGTTGTGTCTCCCGTGTGCGCCCTCAGGGTCGGTTGGGTGTTGCTGGCTGTTGGTTGTCCTCATCCTTTTCCCTTCAGATTAGCCAAACTTTAAGGTCTTTCTGAGCGAATCCGATCTTTAGATAAAAAGTCCAAAGCACGTTTCATGTGTGCTTGCTCGACCCTTACATCCTGGTTTAATCCGGTTTAGTCTGGGTGTCGGTTAAATGCTTAAAAGTCCAGGGGTAGCGCTCAAAGGAGAACTTCCCCTTTACACAGCGGCGCAGAAGAGGCCATGTTCTTCTAGATGCACTGGCACAGGTGAGGACCTTTTCTAGATTTGTCAATGCAGCTGAACTGCAACCTAGCAGAGGTTGAAGTTCACCACGACAATGCAGTAAAGATGCCCAAAAAGTGTTACGCAGGCCGGTGCAAGGCCACGACAAGGCAAGGAGACCGCTTTCCGACAGATGCCGTGGGACGCAGGTGAGGCCCGGCACTCATTCTCCCCGATTCAGAGACGTTCTCTCCATGTTCTGACCAGGTTGCGAACGACCGTAAGGGGGAACGAGGATGTCTAACAACATGGCTAAGATCGCAGACGCACGCAAGACTGTGGAGCAGCTCAAACTGGAAGTTAATATTGACAGAATGATGGTGAGAATGAGGAAATGGCTTATTCAGACTTTATGTTAAGGAGAAATAAAGATAAATAAATAATGGTGATAAAATTGTATATGGCACAGTTGTTTAGCAAGTGTGTTAAAAAAAAAATGCAACGTTTCACTGATTTTTTTTTTAAGAAAAATTTTTTGGTGATGCCATGCTGCAGTTTATCTGCTCTGGTTTTTATATAAAATGCTTTTTTTGTTAATGTTCATCAAGGGTGCCGGTACATTTTTGAGGCAGTTGAGTGCAGAAAATGCGATGATCTTCTAGAAACAGGGTCACTGCAATAAAGCACTGATCAGATCTAAATACCGTTTGCGTGAATGAAACGCGTCAGATGCATGGATTTCTGAGTGACCTGGGAAGAGAGAAGAGGGTGCACAGTATTTTAGGACTTAGCCTGGTAGCTAAAAAGCAAAGTTCAGAAGCAGCGTTCACGTTTTCACCCCAGGAAGAGCTTTATTCAAGCTGGACTGCATGCAAGGAGCTGTACATTTTGACTCTTCTCCTCGTTGCTTCTGCAGGTATCGAAGGCAGCAGCAGAGCTCATGGCGTTCTGTGAGGCTCACGCCAAGGAGGACCCCTTAGTGACCCAGGTGCCCTCCTCCGAAAACCCCTTCCGTGAGAAGAAGATCTTCTGCGCCATACTTTGATGTTCACCCCTTAGAAAAAATATTTGCTTTTTAATCTCTTTGGATGAGACCTTGTAGATGTTGTACTTGCGAGAACCAAAGACTTTCCTGACCGCTAGTAAAATGTCTCTTCTGTTATTCTCACAGTGTAAACAAGTACTGCCTTTGATTTTTTTTTTTTAATTTTGCCTGTAAATAAATGTATAAAAATAATAACAATTCTGGGGGAGTCTGATGAAATGGTTCATGTGGTCAGTGTGACTGATCTATCTATCGATCTATATTTGTGCACATATGTATGTGCAGTATCTATCCATCCATCCATCCATCCATTCATCCAGCTATCCATCTCCCGCCTGCAGTGTGTGTTCCCATCTTGTGTTGGCCCAGCATCCCATCCCAGCCGTAGTTCCCCAGCCCACTTCCATGTGACTGTGGGAGAAGCTCCAGACCTTGGTGACCAGGGACAAAGCGGAGGTTTCAGACACCAAATGCCCCCCCCCTGCAGATACCTTATGTGGAGGTAGAACTGTGTCTTTCCCCCACTCTATAGGAAAGGGGTATTTGCTGTCATATCTCTCCTAAGCCATTATTTAAAAAAATCCATTCTTTCCTCCTTTGGGCAGTTTGTCCCCGGACGTTTTTACGCCGGTTTTCCCACAAAGCAGCGCAGTTGGCTGAGACGGGGCTTTACGAAGCCACAGGTAGAGTTTACCTACGGGCCTCACCGTTGCTTCCTGGACAGAAATTACACATTAACCCGAGGACACACACACACACACACACACTCACACTCTTTCCGCATCCGCGCCGCTCGTCCAGATTTTCTGGCCCGCACAGAGACGCATAAACGGCGTGGGCGGGGTCACCTGCGCACAGGTGAGCGCCAAGGAGCCGACAGGTGGAGAACCCGAAGCGCCGTGAGGAGAGACGCCAGGAGGGCCGGCGACAAGGAAGCAGGTGCGTGACATCTTGAAGCGCCAGGCTTTTTCTCTCCATTTTATTCGCGCCGATCTCGTCCTTCGGCTCATTTCTTGCCGAATCCCATGCGCTTATTTTTCCGCTTGGATAAACTTTATCTTAAAGGCGTTTTTATGAAGCAAACTTTGTTTCGGTGAAATCGCACGCGAATGGATGGAGGGAGGATGGGGAGTTTATTTTTCTTTTTGAGGTATTTAAATGGGTGTAAATGGAGAGACATTCGTGCGTGGAACGCGTTTGCGGCTGTTTCTCGCCGTCTCCTTTCCCCATTTTACGACCGAGCCCAAGGTGCAAAGTTTGCTGCCCTGCGCACGACCCGTGTTGGTCGACGTGCGCGGCAACCCCCCAGTTTTTCTGCTTAAAACCTCCGCTTCAAACCGCGATGCCTCGCTGTGCGGAATCCCAGCCGGCGCAACTGGACGGACCGTGAACGAAATGCGACCCGCCAAGAAAAACGAGTCCTTCTGGAACGCAGCAGATGCTCGTCGACGTTTTATGCCTGGTCCGTGTTTGTCTAAAGCAGCCCTGACGTTTCGTTTACCTGCTGCAGGCTTCCTGCTTCTTCACGATCCGCTCTCAGTGTTTTTCCAGCTTCTGAAATGCGCCCAAAATATGTCGATGCAAAAGTTTCCAAACTTATAGCTACCTTGTATGCCATGTGTACTCTGGTGGCCCAAGGAAAAGTGTTTGTTTATTTATTTATTTATTTTTTAAGAAACTGCTAAAGCACTACTTGTGTGGTACCAGTACTTTGTTCTCCTTTGATGCCCCTTCTGCAAAGCTCAGCAACGGCTGCTTTTTGTCTTCTGCTGTGGTAAATCGGTGTGTTCTTGCGCTGCGGTGGCAGGTAAGGCCTCGGTCACTCTGGGTTCGGCGCCGCATCGCGCGAAACGTTTCCCGTCTTTTGCCGTCACCGAATTCTGAATTCCTTCTCCTCACAGGAACCGTGCAAGATGGCCAACTTCAAGGGGCACGCCCTCCCCGGGAGCTTCTTCCTGCTCTTCGGCCTCTGGTGGTCCGTGAAGTACCCTCTCCGGCACTGCTGGAGGAAGAGGCAGCTGGGGGCGAGGCAGCGGTTGCCGCCGTTCTTCAACAGGATCGACTTCGTCGAGGGGGTCCTCAAAATCTTCTTCGCTTTTGTCGGTGAGTTCCTCGCGGGTTGCGGCCTTGTTTGTTGCGCCTTAGATCCCACTCGCGTGGTACCAGATAGATTCGCCCCGTAGACGTGAGTCATTATTGACGCAGCTGCCGACCTTATCGTGGATCAATGAAACGACTTTTTACCTTTCGCCGGTATCGAAACTTCCAAGTGCACGGAGGGGGAGAAAAACACACCTACGGCGGGGCCTCTGTGCCGGCGACTTCCTGGCCAGTCTGGTGTGGAGATACGGAAGCTGCGTAGATGTGAGCGGTGCGGCTGCGAGGACTGAGCTGTAGTCCCCGGAGGCTAAAAGTTGACGTCCGCGTGCGGCGGCACAAACAACGTGGATTCTTCTGCAGATGCAGTACGACGTTGCGATAACGGATGTCATAAAGTAACCCAGTCGGTGGGGACGTGCAATAAATTCTGCGTGAATGCTATTTTCTGGATTATTAGCAAAAAATGAAACGTGAGGTGTGGTCGGTGGCTCTTTATATATTTTCGAACTGTGGTGACGGTACAAAGGTGTAATTGTGCCGCGTTAAAGTCCTTTGGGATGTGGCTAAGGATTAAAACGTAAACTTAAGAGGCCGACAAGGGAAACTGCTTGAGGGAACCGAGGACATGGACTTGTGACCAGAAGGTTACTGGTTCACATCCCACTCCATGCCGCTGCTGCTGTAGTACCGTTGAAAAGCACTTGCAGCTTAAAAAAACAACAAAAAAAAACCCCCAAAAATTCAGCTGTGATAGTTTAAGTCGCTTTGAGCAATGAATTAATTTTGCTGAAGATAAGTTGTTTCTTTCTTTGGACAATTTTAGCGCTTTGTGCTGATCGCCTGTCTGTTTTCCCCAGGCATCATGGCTGAGCAGTTTGTGCCAGATGGACCGCATGCATACCTCTACAGCGGTACAGAACACTCCTGGGTAAAGCTGATGAACTGGCAGCACAGCACCATGTACCTGTTCTTCGGCATCTCCGGAATAGCGGACATCCTCAGCATGTCCACCCTGCCAGTGCCGCAGGGCCTAGACCGCTTTGCCCTCTCTGTTGCCCTGTTTGTAGAAGGTATAGAACCTGCCGGACTGTTCTCTCACTTCTCCGGAGTCAGTCGAGGGTTGACTCGGCCTGATCATTTAGTCAAGAGTTGACTGACTTGAACCTGGTCATTGAGTCAGGCTGTCTCAGCCTCGTTGATGGTTGCAGCCACGGAGTCATCGTAATCTTGCAATGCGGTTGCAGACGAGTGAACGTTCATGGTACTCTCGCCAGACGAGAGGCCATGCAGATGGATGTTGTGTTTTTGAAACGTGATAAATGAGATTGGGTGAGTTGAGGTAGTTTGCTCATCTTCTGAGGATGCCCCCTGGCTGACTCCCTCGGGAGTCGTACCAAGCACAACCCGCTTGGGCGAGACCTCTGAGCAGACCCAGGACACGGTGGAGGGATTGTATGTCCCGGTTGGCCCGGGAGCGCTGTGTGGATTAGGAGGGTCTGGGCCGCCCTCTCACCGCGACAGGGTAAACTGATCATGCTCTTCTTTACGTCCAGGGTTCCTGTTCTACTTCCACGTGCAGGGGCGCCCACACCTGGATAAGCACATCCACTCGCTGCTTCTGGTGGCTGTGTTTGGTGGCTCGGCCAGCTGCCTCTTGGAGGTCTTCAAGAGAGACCATCATCTGCTGGAGCTTTTCAGGAGCAGCATGGCCATCCTCCAAGGAACATGGTTCTTCCAGGTATTATTATGAAATGAAATATTACGGCTTTAACACGTGGGATGCGCTAGACATTAACAGACACGCTGCAGAAAATATGGTGAACGGCTCACGTTGAAAAAAACAAACACGTATTTACTTGAGTGCAAAGGTAACATCATCCTCTGCTGCCGGTGTGGTGACTTTGAGAGTTTCTTTTTTTACCTTTTCAGATTGGCTTTGTGCTGTTCCCATTCAGTGGAGTGGAGTGGGATCAGGAGCTACACGACAACAGCATGTTCATCACCATGTGCTTCTGCTGGCATTATGCGGTTACCTTGGTGATAATGGCTGCAAACTACGCCTTTGTCTGGCTGTGAGTGTTTCCCGTCCTCACGGTCTAGTGTTCGGCCTGGGTAAACACGCTGAGTTTACGCCACACGTTGGACAAACGTTACTTTTAAAACCAGCCTTCGCAAGCATGAGCGTAATCCCACCCCTCCTGTAGCATCCTTGATTTTTAATAATAATAATGATGATAATAAACTATTCATCAAATATCTATGAACCAAAATACTTTCCCAAATGAGTCTCGTAGGAATTGAATAAAACGTCAATAATAAAATAGTGATGCCTTTTGGGTCAGGATGCATTAAGTGTAACCTGATATTCTTCTGCATACATGACTGAGACTCCTCTTTGTTCTCACAGTGGTTTGCAGAGGTGCATAGCAAGACGGAGCGGTGACATGGAGATCGGCTTGGTGAAGACCTCCAAGTCCAAGGACGCGAGCTCCCAGAAGGCCCTGCTCCAGGATTCGGAGGAAGAGTAGACCGATGGGGGGGCCGCGACATCTGTGCGTTGATGGAGGCTGCAAAACTTTTTTTTTTTTTTGTGGTAAAAGTTTTTTTTTTTAAATGAGTGATCGGAACTTACAAAAAACGGGGATGCGATGTTTTGCTCTTTCAATGTAATCAGGCTTGACATAATATTACAGTGGAGCCAATCCTTTTGTAGATTTTCAGTTAAATACATTTTTCACGAATACATACGTACCGGCGTGCACGTTTGTTGTGAGCATTAAGGCAGAGTTTTGAGGACAGCCTTTGTGTCCTGGCTGAAACTAGGCAGACTGGTTTTTCACTTTTTTGGAAGTCATGCTGAAGTGGCAACAATCGCTGTAAAAACGTGACAGACTTGTTATCCGTCAGCAAAAATAGGAGTTGCCCTCCAATAACTTAATATTTTACTTTTGAGAAGGTAAAAGCCAGACTGGGGCTGGTAGGTGTCTTGTCTCTACTTGGAAGCCAAAGCCCATGTTGTTTCCATTCAATCTGTGTTTCAGCACAGGCCGGTAGGTGGAACTGGCAAAAGAAGGCAAATGAGAGGCCAGATTTACATGCGCGTGCGAAGAGGGAGAAGTGCGCCCAAGGTCAGCACAGGAATGACGCCTTAGCATGAACACTAACTTCGTGCAGCTGCCAAACTCAGACAAGCCCCAACCATGCAAATGGACACTGCAGCACTGCAGAAGATACCACACAACATATATTTATCAGTGAGGGGGAAATGCCAACTCGTGTACAAACGTGTATACGTAAACATTTTATTACTGATTTTCAAACATTTCCAGTTAGTCATGAAGGATATTCAAAACTATAAGAGCTTTTGAATTAGCAGTTACATTTCTTGACCGAATTGAAAAGGGTCAATTTATATTAAACCAAAAATCACATAAATGAAACCCTAAACTCTGCTTCGGTATCGTCACTTCTTCCCTCAGCTCTTGGCAACATTATCATTTCTAAAAGGATTTATAGGATGAAGCAATAAATACAAAAAAAAAAAAAAAAATTTCCCCAATAAGGAGGTGGCCAGAAGAATAAAGAGGCAACATGCAAAATAAAGTTGCGATAGTTTGTAGGTCTGTTTGCAGCTACATTTTGCGTCCAGTCTGCACTTCAGAGTCCAAATTATACTGGACTCGCCCCTCCCAAACAAAAGGAGCCAAGCAGGGGTTGGTGTGCTGGAACGGGGGCGGGCCGGGGGGTGGTTGTCAAGCCGCAGCACCCCCTCCCCGCCTCCCCACATTGTTCCCACCTTCAGGCACCTCACTGCGGATCAGGAGTCCTTTTAGGGGAGGGTGCGGTGGTGACCACCACCGTGGACACAGGCTTGGGGGATCCAGTGACTGTACGCTGCTGCAGCTGCTGCGCAGGCACGGTCTGAATGCGTACCTGCCAACACACAACCGACTTCAGGAATGCCACCCGCTTCACTGCAGCTTTACCGATGCGTATACCCTGCATAAAGTCATCCAACCAATACATTCAAGACAAAATTATTCCTACACCGAACACAAACACCGAGGAGTCTCATGGTTACTTATTACATCATCATGTTTACAGACTAAATTAAAGTATTGAGTATAACTAAGCAGAAACAAAAGTTAAATAAGTGACATATAAGGAATAACAGTCACTGTGCTTTATGTTGGTGAGGCATCCTGCTAATAATGAATAAAATGTAAACATTCAGGTTGACATCAAACTGGTGGGGGGGGGGGGGGACTTTGTTTCAATTATTTTGTTATAATCAGTGGATCAATTGTTTCCACTTCTTCCTGTCCTCTGCATCTTTCTCCATCGCACCCACCACCTGCATGTCCTTTCACCACATCCATAAATCTCCTTTTAGGCCTTCCTCTCTTCCTCTTGCCTGGCAGCTCCATCCCTAGCATCCTTCTCCCGATATATATTTTAGTATTATAATATTGGTGTTATATTTCATGAGCTGGAACCATCACTCATTTATTGCTCAGTGGCCCTATTTACCTGTTCATCCAGCTGCCAGTTTTGCTGGAGGAATCCTTGCTAAAAAAAAAAAAAAAAGTCCTGCTCAACAGTGTAAACAGCCAAACCTCCATTGGGAGTCAAACTGACAACCGTACAAATTAATGCCCTTAACCAAAATGCTACCTGTACCTGGAGGTTTAAAGTCTGTTTTTAATTTTTATTTACATATCTGACAACTTTTCTCCAAAGCAGCTTAAATCCTTACAGCTACTTACAGTGATTTCTGCCCTTGGGTAATTTTTACTGCATCAGCTCAGGGGAAGTACCTTGCTCATGGGTACAACAGCAAGAGGTGGGATTCAGACCCGTGTTGTTGATTGCAAAGTGGTGGCAGCAGCTTTAACCCCAACGCCGCCTGCTTGCTGCCAAATCGTAACCTGGACACCAGTGCGGGCCAGTGGGAAGGCGGCTCACCTGTGTTGCCTGTCCTTGCTGCTGCAGCTGCTGCAGCTGTTGCGCGGTGACAAAGCTGACTGGCTTGTTTCCGGCTATCAGCTTGGTGCCTGCAGGCATGGTGGTCAGGATGATGTTCCTGCCCAGGTTGCTGATGCTGAACAAGATGACAGAAGGAAGACAATCAACAGCAGGGCTTAGTGGAACGAAGACAGGTAAGTTGGACAGGATGAGATGGGACAGTACACACATCCAGTGAAAGCACCACACACACATTTAAATGTATTTGTTTAGGCGGCATCTTGGCAATATTTGTTTATCTTCAAACTAACAAATATTCACCCATTTACACAGCTGGGACATTAGTGACTGCATGATAGATAATGGCCAAGAATTTACATTGCAATCCTCTTAACTGTGTGATATCAGCAGGTCCAAGTTGTTTAAATGAGGGTGTGCACGTACCATTATTATTATTATTAATGTGGTAAATACTGATTCACCATGTAAGGAGCACAGTAACTCTTGATATTTTTACTGGAGCCATTAAGTAGAAGGACCTTCCACAAGGGCAGCAGGCAGTAGGGTCTGAACCTGCAAGCTTGCAGTCAAAACGCAGCAGCTCTAACCACTGTGACCCACTGCCCCGTCTCACCATATTAGGGTGAGGAGAAGCACTCACTTGGTACTGATGTTTCCTTTCAGGATGGGACTGGTCACCACACTCTTACTCTTCAGCGGCTGGCTGAGAACAGAGAGGGGCACCGTGATGCGAGCCGGCAACTTCCCCTGAAAACAGGCAAGCGAGACAGAAATGCAGATTTAGCCACTTGACATGGACGTCACCCAGCGAAGCAATTGCAGGTGTTGGTGTTTACAGCTGTGCCCTCACTTCATTTCCATTTACACGTCATTCATTTGCCTGACACTTTTCTCCAACATGACAAACCATGTTAAGTTATCGATTTAACCCTTTACACTGCTGGGCAAGTTCTCTTGGATCAACTGTGGGTAAATTCCTTGATAAAAAGCACTATGAGCTCTTGGTAGGATTTGAGCCTCTGTGCTCCAGGTGCAGAGGTGGGTGAAAGTACGGTTACTTGCAAAAATAATTAATCTGACGGTTAGGCCATGTATGACATCAAAGTTATCTGGCAGCAAGCAGTGTCCTTAGTAGTAGCTGTATGGATAATGCACTGCTAAATGTTAGCTAGAAAATAAACCTAAATGTAAAAAATTAAGTCAAAGAGAATAATAAATGTAACCAATTATCAATAACAAAAATTACTCAAGAAGGGTTTTTTTTTTTTTTTTAACTAAGCACAGGTAAGACCTCTGTTGTAGAGCAAACCAGCAACTCTAACCACTACCTGCAAAGGGTCCGACCCCGGCATCAGCTTTGGTTAGCGATGAAATGGAGCCGCGAAACTTTATAAATCACAATGATCCCGACCCCGAATACGACTCCTCTACTCAGTTTATCTCATTGGGGGAAGTACTGATGAAGCTTTCAGCATTTATCTTACCGGCTGAGTGGACACCACAGTGGCGCTGACAGGAACCTGGCGGACGGTGGCGGTGCCAGCTCCGATTGAGATGGGTGAGCCTGCGGCGGCAGGGCCCATGGTCAGACCTTTGGCTCCTGCCACACCGCTGGTGGCTATGGTGACAGTGGCGGCCCCCGAGGAGGCTGATGGCAGTTTGGCAGCGGAGGTGGTTGTTACAGTGAGGGTCTGACCCTGCTTCTGCGGGATGACGCCCAGGCTGGGCATGATGCGAATTGTTGTAGCTGGCTTAGAGTCTGAGGACACAGTGGAGAACCCACGCCCCTTTTGGTCAGCGACGGTGACCGCTAAGGCAGGCATCAGGCGGATGGCAGTGTCACCTCCTGCCTTCAGTTCAGGGTGCACCTTCACCAGGGAGGCAGCTGCCTTGATGGCTGGCGAGTCCCCGGGGGGAGGCACCAATGCAGATGATGAGGGCGGCGAGGGGTGCGAGGGGGTGACATGCAGGGTGGCTGAGATCCCTTTGCTGCCTCCTGCGGCAGCAGCACTCAGCATTTCCGGGGTGAGCTTGACGGTGGTCACTGGAGACTTAGTGAGGGTGGCCATCATGTCTGGTGTAATCCGCAGCACAGTCTGACCCTTGGCATCCGTGGTGATGGAGGAAGGGGGGAGGCGGAGCACATCCTTCCCCTGAATGCGTAGATTGGTGGCTGTCAGCGGGATGCCCGCTGTTCCCTGAGATTTCACACCCAGCTGGCTTGTGATGGCCACCTACACAGAAAACAGGGTGACACACACAGGCAGTGCTGTTTAAGCACGTGAGACAAACTGTTGAGAAGCACAGATCATAAAGAGAAGGTGAACAAAGAGATCTTTGTTTGCATTATAAGCAACAAGAGTATTCAAATTCAACCAAGGCCTGCCAGTGTTTGCCCCACAATGGACAGAATGGGAGCTCACTGATCAGCTCGCTGATGGGGAACTGTAAGTCCCAAGAGAAGTAAAACAATGTGCCCCCTCTTGGAAATTTAGGAAGTCCTGCAGCAGAGGACAGAAGGTCCTAACAGACCTGTTTGATGATGTTCTGGCTGGTAACTCCCTGCAGCATGGCAGGTGGAGTGACGCTCTGGGCTGGGCTGCCAGGGGTACTGCTTGGGGGTTTGCTGACTGTGACAGCAGAGGCCAGCCCTGCCACAGTGATGCCCGCTTGCCCTCGGGCCGCCTGCACCTGTACGGAGCTGCTGCTGGTTGCTGTGCGGAGAGGCAGGGTCACCACCGTCTGTGAAGACAGGACAGGGTTACCACGGGAAGTCATTACAATTATAGTTAATATTATAAACATTATTATCCATCCATCGGTGTAGGATAGAGACCTTACTGCGTATACCAGGGTTTACGTGTATTCATCTAATGTAATAACTACACTGCCCCATACACTTTATTAATTCATTTATCTACCTTCCAGTTTCTACAGGAAAACACATGAAATCTGGTTTCATGTTTTTAAACTTGATGCCTCTGTCTAAGGTCACTAACAACTTAACATTTTTTTACCCATTTAATACAGCAGTTCGGGGTAAATTAATTGTTCAAGGATACTGCAGCAGGGAGGGGCTGTGATTGTAAGGGAATGGCATTAACCACTAAGGTCACCTGTTGCCCCCCCTCTCAGTCATGGAGCACAAGGTGGACATCATGAAGAAGCAGGTTCCAGGTGTACGCCTCGCTCACCTGTGTGAGGCCTTTGGTGTGAGCCATGGTGACAGGCACGCGGATCTGATGCTGGGTGGGGTGCACGAGTGTGGCCTGCTGGCTGCCGGAAGGAGCAGTCAGGCTGGGTTGCGCAGTGACAACGCGGACCTGGGGCAGGGAGCCTGGCCCTGGATGGGCCACCACTCGGGCAGCGGGCTGTGGGCCTGCAGGCTGCGTGGCCGGTGATGCCGACTGGTTAGTGGAGAGGAGCGTGCCCAGATGGGGGATCGACGGTGGGGACACCAAGAGAACACTGTGGAGGTCCGTGGGGGTTGTGGGGAGAAAACACAATTACAAGATAAATGGACTTTCAAAGAGGCAGTGAAACTGCAACCTCCTCAAGATCTCTCCAAAACTATGGCAACAGAAAAACCAGGTCCCTTGTACAAACAAATACTGTCACAGACACTTAGATGATATCTTATTGCAAAGGTTGTTGATAATTTTCACTGGAAAAAGTGTGGATCATCAAAATTAAACTGTAGATTAAAATTATGCACTCATTTCAAGCTGTTTGTATAACATTTAGTACTGGCATTCATTTTTTTGCACTGTATTTTCTTTGATCTGTGTTTCTATTAAAAAAAATAAATAAGGAAGGGCATTTTCACAGCAGCAAGCTGACCTGGGGCTTTGCTTGACAGTGTCTGGGACTCCTGTCTTTGTGGGCGTTGTGGCTGCAGGGGCCAGCGGTGATTTGGGGGTGCCCGGTGTGCTGGGCGTGGGGGTCACAGGTGTTGGGGGCAGACTGACCGCAGACACCGCCCCTCCTTCACTGAGGACAATCTGCTCGCTGGCACCAACGATCTTCCCACTGCCCTCCTTACTGGACTTCTGAAGAAAAACAGAACATCACACTCCCAGGTACTGGGTACTGCTCTTTGGATCAATAAAACTGCTTTAATGTTGAGTGATATCTGGTTATCTCATTTGTGTTAAATGTGACTGAATGAGTCGATTTCCCTCTGCGAGTGAAAATATTTAGGCAATAAAGTTTTATCTCTAGCCCTACAAATGCTTTTCAAAATGAATCAAAGAAAAAACAAAGAATTTTATTGTAACATTTTCTGATAGCAACTGTAAGGCATTATTAATGTTTCTGCCACATTTTCCTTTGTGAAATTTAGTGAACAAAGATTTGTGTGGGCGCTGATGTATCCTACAAAGTTCTGCTCCTGGGAATTAAACCTTGAATGTTAATAGGATGGGAGATACTGCAATGATCATGATGGATGGTGTGATACCATGCAGGAAAGAGTCAGAAGGAGATGTGTTTTGAGATGCATTGTTAATGCGCAGAGGGAACTCAGCTGTTCCCACAAAAACAGCAAACACTGCATCCCACGACTTGACTAACTCATGAAAGTTGTTGTTTGGACAGAAAATAAGTCAGTCCTGCTGCTGTGGATAGCAATTATTTGGTAACTTGAAACTGTTGCAGGAAAGTAAACTGTTTATACTCCCAGACAGGGATGATGCTATTAGAGCATACAACATCGCAGACCCTACGTTCCTCACAAGACACTGCCCAACCAGTGTGATGAGGCAGGAGGACTCACAAGCTTTGGAGCTGGTTTAGGCTTCTGCTGCAGGGCCTTCTTGGCCTTGGCTGCGGCGGCTTGAGCCTGGTGGATCCTCTCTGCATTGGGAGAAAAAGGAGAACTGGTGCTCTCTTCTGAACACACGCGCTCCCTGCTCCAAACTCAAGAGTCGTGCAGGGAAAGCTGTGCTGTAAGCTCACATCTCCGTGGAGCTCCTCATCTGAAACCCCATCCTCTGATCTACACAGTCCCAGTTTCACACTCCACAAAGATGACCTTTTCAATGTTGCCAGTTATTTATAATTAGATTTAAACACGTAAATGGTAACGGTTCAGACCTCACCACAATAAAACAAAATGAATGTGGGTGTACGGTGGGGTGGCTCCTCACCAAACTCCTCCTGGCTGCGGTCCCGGTGCAGGTAGATCCACAGCTTGCGCCCAATGTCGTACTTTACACACGGGTCCTTCTCGTAATGCAGCCGGTCCAGTGCTCCACTCACCACGGTGTTTACCTGGAGGAGCGAGTGTACAGTCTTTTAAATACAAAGGTGTGTGCTTGACACAATTCCGTTGCTTATCAATGGAACATTTTTCTAAATCTGGACTGCCTCTGTAGGGCTTTCAGATCATTTCAGTGCTTATTTGGAGTCGACCAGCTGAGCGTGCAAACTAATTAGCAGCAACGAACCAAACCCCAGGCCAGAACGAAGATGCTTGCATTTACCAAAACACTTTTGTCGTTCCATTTACATTATTATCTGATATATTGCTTTCCAATTTAGTTTTTATTTTTCACTTTTTTAAACATTAATGGATTACTCTTTTTTTGTGATACTTTTTGTCTATGCCAAGTGACTTACAGTGGATTCAAAATTACAGAGCTGGGTCATTTTTACTATATCAGTAAGGGTAAGGATGGACACTCATGGGTGCAACAGCAAGGCTCTCCATGGAATCTGAATGCACAACTTGAACAGAAACGAAAGCAAACAGTCTGTCCTTCCAGGGTGTTCAGACCTGAGCACTCGTGACATCAGGGGCCAGGAACTGGGAGTCCTTCAGCAACTCACAGATCTCAGCTCGGGTGCCCTCACCGTTGGGCAGCCTGGCTGCAGCATCGCGCACTGAGATAAGAAAAAGCACTTTAATCAAAAACTATATTTCTCAGCAAAAAATCCAACCAACCTCTACAAAATCATTTGTGGCTGCTTAAATAACCTACTGTGTTCTATGTCAATGGTTCCCAAGCTTTTTTGGCAGCAACCCTAAATCAAACTTTTTCCTGACCTAGTGACCACAAATACCGCTACATAAAATGTTAACAACCAACCATTTTGATAGGTTTTTCATTTAGTTTTACTACATTAATCACCATTATTAAAATTTTGAATTTAGGTTAAAAAACAAACAAAAAAAAACATTTAACTAAAAATCTATAATATTCCATTCAAAGAGGAGTGCTATTTAACTGCAGTCTCCCTGCTGGACTGTTTGATGCTCAAGTACTGGATGCGAATGGACTGCAATGTTACACTCACTGTATATGGATGTTTTATTATCCATAACTATTTTAAGTAATATTACAATAAAGCTTCATGGTGTGTACAAAAAGTTGTGTATAACACTTTCATATTTATTTTTTCAGACTGTCCTGTGGCGCCCACTGGGTTTGGGAGCCACCGTTACACTGCTGTCTCCAAGTGCTTTGTTGCCGAACAGCAGGAGTACGTACCCAGTGAGAGGATGGTGACGTATGCTGGCCTGTCGGAGCGCAGCAGGGAATGTTCCCGGGCCTTATTGAGCGAGGTCTCCTTGTCAAACACCCCTTTGACTGGGCCCACCACTGACTCGAACCCGTGCATGCGGAACGTGAACGCTTTGTGGGGCTGGTCATAGCGCTGCTGTTCCTGCAGTAAAGGGAACATCACATGTCACAAATGCAAACTTCAGGTGTGACACACTGCATTTATTTCAGTTGACCGACTACACACACTGAATTTTTTTGATAAGTACATACTGCAAGGGTGAGGAGGTAGTAACCAAGTACAAATAATGAGTTCTTTTAGTGCCCAGGTTGTTCAACTTAGGTGCACAAAGAAGCGATTCTGGGGGTCCTTCTTATCAATGCCCCATCCCCCTCCACAATAGCACAGCAGGAGTTGTTAACTCTTCCATAAAGGAGGAGCATTGTGTGGTTAAACTAATTTAGTTTACATTTAGTTTACTAAATATTGTAATTTAGTTTACATTTAGTTTAACTGTAATTATTTGCCATTAATTTATCTAGCACCTTTCATTTTGTGTCTTCTGTTTAAGCTGCTGTACGAATGAATTTCCCTTCAGGGATTAATAAAGTTCTATCCTATCTTGTACTATCCTAAATATTTATACAGTTCACCCCTGTACAACCAAACTAATGGGACAGGATTGGGTCATGTGATGAACCGGTTATTCTAGTGTATTATTTGATCTGTTTTCACATGATACAAATTTTGTTGTATGCAAATAAAATATTATAACACATTTTAATAAAGCATTTTCATATTGTGTATACAGAGCTGTATACTTGCAAATCATTTCAAATACTGAAATAGTTATTCTTTTAAGGGAGTGTGTTTTATTTTGCCATAATATCCTAATGATGTTAGCAATAGAGGGGAGGTGAAAGGCTGGAGCCACAGCACAGGGTGAGGATGGGCTTGATAGACCCTGGGTTCTGGATGATCATGAATTTGGCCAAAGTTCAGTTTATGTTGCTTTTAGTGTTTGGTTAAAAGAGGACAGCAAATCCACATGATGCAGTGTGCAAAAGGAAAACCCAAACCTGCTCCTGAAAGACATGTCTCTCCTCCCCGGTGCTTGGTCTCACAACGTAGTCGGTCCACCTACAGAGAGAATGAGAAGCTGTTTAACACGCTACACGAGGATGGACTCCAATCATGTGAAAGAAGAACTGCAGAGAAATTTATGATGAGTCACGCTTACACTCTTGGTGCAGGGGGTGTCAGCTCGGCCGCCTCTTCACTCTCCTGCTAGCAAAGGCGTTGCAATTCAATATGGGTGTGAAAAGAGGTGGAACACGTGTGTCACATTTCAGAAAGAATTCATTGAATGATCTATACAGTTACCTTGACAACCACTTGGTCCTTGGACTCCAACCAAAGCTGACAAAGCGCGCTCAAGTCCTTCTCACCATCTTGACTGGGGCCTTAGCATAAGGAGAAGAGAATGAGACCAATGACCACAAGGTCATCCCTTTTCATGAAAAGACTGCAGTTGTTGTCAGCAGTACTGCTCCACTGCAACATTCACTCAAAATAATCTTATCCTCTTGCAGTTACCATTTTTTTCCATCAGTATTATAGCTTACATGTACTATAGTGCTGTTTCCTTAAATAACTTTTTAAATAGCTGTTTGTAGGGAACTTTAGAGATAATTTGAATATTATGCTACACCCATCAACTAAGGGAATATGCTACACAAACAACATGTTAAAACACATGTCATTGTTAAAACTACGTATATATCAGGCATGAAATACACCTAGAATCTGATAGGATGCAATCGTGTAATATGTAATTATGATGATGCTTAAAGTGCTGAAGTGAGAGACCTGGAGGAATTAGAGGCAAAGAATGCAACAAATCACTTGGCAAAACCAGCTACACCACATGCCAGGGCAAAAATAAATAAATAAAAAAAACAAGTTTCTTACTGATCCACTTCCATTGCTGTGTGTGCTCTTGATACTCCACAAGTGGGGAAAATCCCATGGGGAGTGACATTACTCCTGCTGCAGGAGTGTAAGACAGCGAGAGCTGCATTAGACAGCAGATTCAAGCACATAAAGCCAATTGAAGCACTAAAACAAGCCATACTAACCTCTATTCTCCCCAGACAGGAACTGTAGAGCAGGCAGGACCAGGTCTGACCAGCAGGGTGCCAGAGAAAACCAAGGGTTCAGAGTACTGGCTGGAGAGGCCTGCCACTGTTGCACCTTCTCATCAAGCTGAAATGAAGTAGGGAAGTACAGAGAAGCTTCTTTTAGAGCAACGTCAGACTGCAGTTCTGTTCAATTTTGTTGGATAAGTAACTGCCAAAGTGCAAACATTCAGTGTTCAATGTGGTTACCTTAACTCAACTCACAGCATTTAAATGAAGCTCAATCATACACATCTTTTCGGTGACTTGGAGGAATGATATTTTCCCATCACTGTATAGATATGTATGTGTGAGGGTGAGTGAGAGGGAGGGAGAGAGAGTACCATGCTGGCAGTAGCTTGACCCTCCATTTTCAGGATGTCCTCCAGCAAATTGAAGAAACTAACAGCAATCTCCTCCACCACTGCAGGGCTATCCTGAACCTCGTCCATTAACCTTCAGAGCACAATCCAACAGTCAAATAAGGCCAGGCAGCAACACTGTGTGCCATTTAAAGGATGAAAAGGCAGATTTACAAAGCACTCTGACCAGAATAATCAGGGAATTTTGCCATACATACAGATCTTATTGCAAACTTAATATCCTGTATGAATCTGGGGACAAGAAAGGACAACGCATTCAAGGCAACACAACAAGGACAATGCACAATCTTACTCTTCCTTGACACAAGGAGGAGGAACTGGAGCCTCTGGTAAGGTGGCAGCCACTGTAGCACTTGGCGGCGGAGCCTCCGAGGGCATCAAGACATCACCAGGTTCCTCTGGCTCCATTTTGATAGGTCTAAACTTCTTCTTTTTCTTCTCCTCCCTAATCCTCTTTTTGGGTACGGTCAGATCAAAGAGTGCTGATGACACGGGGGGGGGGGGGGGACAGACTTATGTCACCAAAAAATATACCTGCACCCCAAATACATCCATTTGCCACTTAATGGGGCAAATTTTTTCTGTATAATGATTGTGTTGGGCAAATTTCCATCATGATGGGGTCAAAGTAGTGTTTTAATGGAAAAAATAACCCAGAAAAAAAGAAGCTATTATGAAATTCCTATTTAAGCCCCCCCATCCTCGTCAGACTATTATATGGAAGCCCATGGCTGATGTATATGGTGAACTATACTCAAAACAGAATTCATGACAATACTCACCCACACCAGAGCCTTTTCGGCCTATATTTACTCTAGACATGATGTCACCGAGGTGTAGGTCGGAGGTCATTAGGTCAGGATGATCCTGTGCACGAATGTGCAAGGTTATCAGAGTCAACAGGACAACTTGAATCAAACTGTGACAAGACATGCTGACTAGGTGCCCAAGTCACGCAATATATTAACTGGTCTTAGCATGAAATTGCTTGTTGCATTTCCATTTCCAAGTGCACTGCAAGTGTTTTTGTCTGGTGGCATCGTCAGTCAACTGACCGGCTGCCGTTTCCTCTTTTCTCTGTGTCTCCTCAGTAAGGCTCTCAAGTCCTTCTCCCCCAGGTCTGGTTTCTCTGTCAACAGAAAATGCCCAGCAGTGTCACCTGACTCATTTGTAAATGCTGGATGGAAGGCATTTCAATAAAGCACCACAAAGAAGTCACAGCCTTTTGGCATCAACTGACCTGTGATCTTCATGTCTTGGGTCGAAAGACTGGGCAGAACCCGAAGTGAGATAGTAGGAGCTGGTGAGGATGGAGACTGTGGATCTGGCATCCACGAGCCCATATCTACAGACAAGAAAAGGTTCAAACATTAGCCTAACTAAAGGCAGCTTTCAATCCCATTAACTGCACAGCAGACCTTAGTGCCTGGATAAATGACAGTCATTATTATAAGCACTCTTCATCTCAAGGGCTCACCTTATTGCTGCAGTGTGTGCCAATTTTGGAACAGCCAATAACCTCAGTACTGAGAGATTCTGCTAAACCAGATTTGTTGAAGAAATGTAATAACATAGAATGAATGCCTGCACAAAAAGTGCAGGGAGAAGAATGACTGTGTTTCACCTTTGGATGAGGAAAATTCAGTCTTTCAATTTTTGTTTCTAGTGGTTCTCATTCATTGGCTTAACTGGCTGACTTTAGTCAATAATGTTTGGTACTATCACCAAAGTGTTTGCTTAAAAAGTACACTGGTTCAAACTTACAACCACATTGGGGACTGTAAGTCTGCTCAACTTGTTTTATTCCTAAATCTAAAGTCACTTCTACTACTAATTCAGTCAATAAAAGATAATTGATACAGAAGTTCCTAAACTGATTGTTTGACCAAATTTTTCAAAAACCCCATCTTGTTACTGATAACTGACATTCAAACATAAGACAGGACCTGTGGAAAAGAGTGGAATGTAGGAGGCCCCTCACTCCTTCAATGTTTTGGTGCATTTTACTATTGGTGTTAGGTGTGGAAACACAGGTCATTTTAGGTCCACAAAAAAATTTAAAAAGAGACATAAGCACAAAATCAACTAAAATGAAAAATAAATCTGGAAAAAATTTTTTACCTCTGAAAAACTATAAACCGAATCTGTAACACGGGTGCCAACGAAGTAATATTGGTATTTCCTGAACACGTCACAAATATCAGTAATCGTCATGTAATTTGCAATGAATACATTTTTACTTAAATAATTAAAACAGGACGTACTTGATTTTGTCACCACTTCACACAACTCACCTTCATCATCGGAGGACACACTGCTATCCCCACATTCGCTCTTCACCTCACGCAATATTCTGGAATATCTCCATCTGGCTCGCAGCTCCTGGGTTTCACCACGGGAGGGGGATGGGTACCTCCTTTTCATTCGGAAGTCGGGACCATTGCGGCTCGCCTGCTCCAGCAGCTCCTGAAAAATGGAGCAAAAGCAGGTAAAACCCTGGTAAACATCACCAAGGTGTACTCTTCAAGTCCATGCTTGGTGCATGTACCTTCCTGGAGACAAGGATCTGCTTCAGCAGCCTGTGGTAGTACTGCTGCAAAAAGTACAGCTGCCGTTTCTTCTGGGACTTGGCACACAGCTGTCTATACTTCACCACTTCTGGGTTAAAATAGCCATCTGGGAGACAACAGAGACCACCTTTAGGATTTGACATTATTTTTTTGCAATTTTTATTTGTGTTCCATACATATATACCAAAAAGACAAAAATAAAATGTGTAGGTTTAAAATATTGCAAACTGTAATTAAACTAATTAAATCAGTGTCAAAAACAGCAAGGTACCGTTGCCATTTCAATGTATTTTTGACAGGTTTTGGGGCTTTCCAGCACAAAAATATGATTTTGGAACAAAAATGCATGCAATAACACAATTAGTGACATCACTTTTTTGATGGTGGTGTTGTTTTGCGTGAAACTGAATACTTTACCATTATTTGTTGTGTATCTGAACAATTCTACTTGTCTAGGTATAAAAATTTAAGCAGTCCAGCTGTCTTGGACAGGCAGAAAAACACTAGTGTTGAGCACCATCACTACAAGGCAATCTGCTAGCACTTACAGTGAATGCACCCGAGAACAATGACAGAGAGACCCTCACCTCTGAAGAGCTTCTGTGCGAGATGCACGGGGTTGCCAAAGTGGAAGTTCTTGTTATTAAAGAGGTCACTAATGACGCTGTCTTGCTGGGCTGTGCAATTTTCCGGAAACTGAGGCAGAAGCTGACGAAGACGCTGACGCTGGGCGTCCGTGAGGACATTGGACCATGTGCTCTCACTCAGCACAGAGAAAAAGATTTCTGGCTACTCAGAAGACAGAGAGAAATGAACATGTAGTAGTTAAGACTCTTGGAGGTTTTGAGTTTGAATCCCACTTCTGCTGTAAGACTGTTGATAAAGGTACTCATCCTGAATTGAAAATAGAAATTATTAAAAAACGCTGCTTTATAAATGACTAAACGAGCAAAAGTTTAACAATCAAAACTGCCAGTACTTCAAGACTCAGAGTGACACTCACATCCTCCAGCAAGTCCTCAGGCAGGCTAACCCGGGTGTTTCCCAGCATGCATTCCTCCATGATGCGCCCTGCACTACCTCCACAGGAGTCCAGGGGGTCTGTGATCAGGGTCATATGGTCGAGAGTGTCCATTCGCAGCTCAAAGTGAACCCAGCCAAACTGCCAAGTTATCAAAGTCACAGAGCTGTCAAAATCTGGTTTAAAACATAAATATGTTACACAAACACAACATTAATTAATAACATTAAATACACGGATAACTGTGCATGAGGTGTGACTGCATTTTAAGACCTGTTATTTATTTCAAAGAACAGTATGTCATGCCATTTTTGTGTGGTCCACCCCAGATGACATGTACTTATCTTCAGCTGTGGTGTGACCACCTTAAGTTTATTATAAATGGCTGCAATGTGATCTTATCTCCTTTCTTTCAGCTTCATAGCAATTTTTGGAAGCAGATTAAAAATCACAGGACCAGGTCAGTTCAGGTGAATATGGAGGATGTGGTATTGACAGGGTTATTTATAGTTTTTCCACTGCGAGTTGTGGGGAAAGTGAATGTTTTCTAAACCATGACCTTCACACGCTGTTGTCTCTATTCAAAAACTGCTGCTGCTGCAAAAAAAACGTTTTTAAAGTCAAATATAAAGAAAAATTGATCTGGATTCGACAACTAAAGTACCCATATTAACGTGAAGGCAGCACTTTGCCACATCACAGAAAAATATACAACATGGGGAGCAGCGCCCTGTTCAGCTCGACGCTAAAGGTTGTGATGATCGTAATGTTTGTGTATGCTGGAGCAGCAGACTGTGCAGTGGTTAGAGCATCACCTCTCAATAAAAAAATAAACTTCAAATAACCGCTCATGCTGTTGCTCCTTAAGCAAGGGGATCCTGAACTGATACAGTAAAAATACACAGCTGCATAAATGGGTAAGTCATTGTAAGTTGGCTTGAACAAAAAAGCCACAAAAATTAGTTAACTATTAATCAAAAACAAAATATCAAACCTCGTACATCAGATTGAAGAACTGTGGATAGTTTTTTTTATTTGCCATAACTACATACTGTTGCATAATACTGTTTCTGAAAGCAGCTAAATCTCAAACGATGGCGGCAAGAACTTTTTATAAGAAGACATATTTATAGCAGTGCATCTTTAAAATAAATATATAATAAGAAATAATTAGTAAATCATGAAGAAAGGATTACCTAACACAAGAATAAGTCGGTATAACCACATATCTGTGCGAAAGGGCATAACACATTGCCTTGGTTTCCGTAGTTCCATAACAGTTTTAATGTTGTTACCAAAAATGACACTGAAAATCTGAACAAACACGGACAGCACCTGTTACTGAAGACACTTACTTGTCAAGAGAGCAAAACAAATTAAATATATTTACCTTAAATCATCGGAAACGTGAACGCAGAAGCGAGAAGTACGTAGCGGAATGAAAACAAAGACGGACTACTTCCGTTCCGACAGTAAACCCGACACGGACGGCAACTTCGGCTTGAAATTTAGCAGTAACTTCCTGTTCCAACGTGCAGCCGTGTAATTGTCCACGTTCGCTGCGTTGTATATTCTTCTAAAATTATATCGAACACGCTTTTGATACAAACGCTTCTACGTGTGGCAAACCAACCCTTCCTATTAACCCCCCCCCCCAAAAAAAAAAGACAAAAGCCCTTGACGACTGTTTAATTCTCACACATAGTTCCACAACTCCTTTTATCCTGCAGATGCGCTCATTGTAATACTAAATCCCCGCAGCCATAAAAGTCAGTCTCTCGTTTGCCTTGCTCTTTAAACCACGGCCTTGAATGGCCAAAATGAAATGCCCAGGTGGCACCCACTCCTTACCTTACCTATGTTCTTCATACATTCAAAACAGACCTAGATGCGCAAGTGTAGGTCAGGTGACACGCTCACCTGTCCGCCTTCCCCAAATCACAGTTGCCAACAAACATGTACAGGTAACAACACAGGTGATGAAAATCGAGCTCAGGGCAAGGTCAGCTCCATGGACGATGGCTGTTTGCTTCATGCGGTGCTCCACATCCCCAGGGCCTGTACGTTAGTCACCCTTCTGTTCTCCTAAGCCACCCTTCAGAAACATTACATGTTCCAGTGTGCATGTTTATATCTCGTTCTGCAAATTTTTAAATAAAAATAACTCACAAATGCAAATTTTTGCAACGTCAGCATCCATCTGAGGTCAGTCTGTTACAGGAAAGATGGCGCTAAACTACACAGATGAGCAAACACATATGCTTTTCATCGCAGGTTGTATCAATTTAGCTGATCTCAGTAGGGACATTGAAAGGAAAAAAAATGCCAAAGTACAATATATTTAATAGAAATTTAACATTTTTCCACATATAAAAGGTACAAGGTTCAGATCGAAAAGAACTCAAGTGGGAATCCCCCTGAAATAAGGCACATTGTGGGAACACCAAATCCTCGATTTGAGGATTTTTACTATTGCATAAATCATAAAACGCCTGTGTACCATACATGCTTGCACCAAAGGTATTCAAGGATGACAAAGTATTGCAATAATCCAAAAATCTCCTAGTATATACATATATCTATAAAACTAATGCATTTCTTACTTATTACAGGAAAGAAATCCATTGAGTCAGGCTGCTACAATCCAGTGGGCTGAGAACATAAGGATCCACCTTCAAATGATGCATTTATATCAGATAATAAATGCTAGCAGCTAAAAACTTCTTTAGTTTTCCATAGCTAACATCTGATTTCCTATTTTAAATATTTAAGGTTTTGTTGAAGCTCTTCTTTTGGTATCAGAGGTATTCATTTAGCATCAATACAAACAGTTAGAAGTTCCATTCTTAAGCAGCAGACTACAATTGTTATAGTGTGAAATTAAAGACATATATACAGTATATATAAATTTACATCGTCACAAAATAAACAAATCAAATATACAAGTAGGTGCATCCATATCCATATACATTCATACATTTAAATACACAAAACTATTGACTAACAATCAAATTAAACTTGATTCTTGTCAGAATTACAGATTTAAAATGGTTAAAAAATGTATTTATTTAAATCCAGACATTTAAGCTGCCAGACCAATATTACAAGTCTTGGGAACACTTACTGTTGATTCCTGCAACCCAATTAAGGGGTATATTTATATATATAACATTTATTTTCGATGTAAATCTCAGTAACTATCCCGACAGCGAGAATATCAGCACATGTACATTGTAATATCTGCAGGTATTCAACTCACAGACACCAAAGCACTTATTTGTTTAAAAAAAAAATTAACCTCCCAAATAGTAATATTTGCAAAATATCTCTCCACCCTTCCTGGACAGCAGTCTGGAGCCTAACCTGGAATGACCAGGTGCCAGACAACGAGGGGTACATCCTGGATGGGATGCAAATCCATCTCAGTAACTTTTGGCTTAAAAATATATTTGTTTTTTAAAAAAAAAAAGCAAAAAAAAAAACAGTACAAACAGAACAGCCTTTAAGAAATGTTTTGTGCCCGAACACCTTGCTATTTTCTTGCAACATCTGCCTGCAAAGGGCTTCGATTACAGGCTCAGAGGACTCACTTTCTGACCTACGATGAACCAGTTCAGTTTTGCCCACTGTTGCACAGCAGTGGCGGTACTACAGCAATTTGTGAAAGTGGAAATGCTGCAGACTGAAACGGAGCCCTGAGTCCGGAATTGCAGCCAAATGACCCGGGGATCAGTCCAAACCTTTGGTAGGATACACATTTCCTACAGCCTGTTACACTATTCCCAGCACTCCTGTTTGGCTTTTACGTTACATGGGCACTGCATCAAAACCAGCTTAGCTAAAATGAAAAACTTTAGTCGCAAACAATATTTAAAATGTAAGCATTTCACATTTAATAAAGACATAAAAGCCAGAACAGAGGCATTTCATAAAGCAATCTCATGCCAATTGGTGCCATCTTCATAAAAATAAGGTCATATCAGTTATGAAATTGATAAAATTAGAAAAATTTTAATCAAACTGCACAACATGCACCTTTAAGAACCAAAGAAAGTAAGACTATACAATACATAGCAGGAACCTTCCTACCATTGGAAAATGTTTTCTTCTCATTTATTTTAATGGGGCTGATACTCAGAAATGGCTGCATTATCCAAGTACAACTCTTATTTAGCAAATATTTAACAGAGGATGGATTTACAACGAGTCTGTAACTGACACTGCCGGTTCCCTTGAAGTTTGTCATCCAGAGAGAGGAATGCTGATCACGGACAATCTGAGGAACAGTTCTCAGGTACAAGCGGAGGAGGGTGGTACAAAAACACTAAAACGTTGGAAACCTGGAGGTGCGACTGCCTTTTGGCTCAGAAAGGTTTGTGATATTTCTTCACAAGAAGTCTTCAAAGTGTCTTCTCTTCATTTAGCCACTCGCGTGGCTGCTCCTGAGTTTCTCCCTCCGCCTGACATCCTCCATGCCCGCTAGACCCCTGTTTTCTCCTTGATCCAGCTGCGGAATTCGGTGACCCGCGCATATATGCCAGGCTTGTTCCTGCGGGCGCAGCCGTCACCCCAGCTCACCACCCCGCCCAGGAACATGCGGCCTTTAGAACCCGGGGCTGAAAGGGGACCCCCCGAGTCTCCCTGGCAGCGAAGAAAGAGGAGAGACCAAGAGCCTTTAGAACAGAATTAAACATGCCTAGAAGAGATGGTCAATAAGGAGGTAAAATATCTTTACAACTACACTACTTTGAGGACACCACTGTTTAGAACCTTAAAGAGTCACTTCACAGTTCAGGCCACAAAATGCCATGGCTGCAAATAATTAGAATTCGACTGCTGCTGTATCATAGCTGTGTACCCCTTTCTTCCACCTCACTGTGGACTCGTGTGCTAAGGTAAAGGTTGGTAAAAGTGCAGCAGAAGGGCTTTTACCTGGCATGCATCTACACCTCCGCTCAGTACCCCAGCACAGATCATGCGGCGGGTGATCTGTCCGCTCATCAGCTGGTTGCACACCGTCTGGTTAATGAGACGCACTTCCGCCTTCTGAAGGACTGTTGCTCCAGAGCCTTAGAGACACACGACACAGGATCTCAGCCATGTGGGCCCCAAGCAGGAGATGCTCAATACCATCGCTGCCAGACTTACCCCCCTCCCGTGTGGCTCCCCAGCCTGTGATCCAGACATTTCCGCCCACAGGGAAATCGTGCGTCTCTGCCGGCAGACAGATTGGCCAAATGCTGCTGTCCAGCGGCACAGGGCTCTCCAGCTCCATTAGGGCAATGTCATTGTCAAAGGTGTGGTCGTTGTAGTTGGGATGCGGGATAATCTGCTTCAGGTTCCTCTTCTGCGTCTTTTCAGTCATCTTATCTTGGATGTGCAAGCCCAAGTAGGCCTCCCAGACCTGTGGCTGTGAGTACCTGCGGTCACACATGCACACCTTAGCAGCATCTACCGCACCCCATCTTTTCCACAGCCAACACAAGCATTTCTCATCACCTTGATGCCCAATTAAATGTTAATGTAAATTTACATTTAGTTATTACTTTATGTGACACTTTTGTCCAAAAACAACTTTGCAACCACTGTATGTACATCCCAACATCGATCACACAGACTGGCTTAAACACTCACAATGCTCCGTCTATGTATCTATAAAGATCGGTGTCCTGTCCTATCTTGTTTGGATTTACATTTTTGTCAATTTATTTATCCATTTTATTTATTTTGACCAATGCAAAGAAAGGGAGTGCAATATTAAATGGCAGCATCTTAGAGAGAACGTTAGGTCCTGAACAACATACGTACCTGGTTTTGCCATCATCCTGCACACAGTGGGCCGCCGTGACGAGCCAGCGGTTGTTGATGACGGAGGCCCCACACACGTGCCCGGACCCTTTGACATGAAGGCTGACCTGCCAGGGCCACTCACCATCCACAGCAGCCTGACCGCCTACGATACGCGAGCTCTTGTATGGTCGCGTACCACAGTCTGTGGGCACAACAGGGGACACTGATGTCAGCTTCTCTAAGCACGCAGAGAAGAAAGAACACCAGGCGCTCCCACTGCAAACATGAACGCTTTTCCCAAATTATTTTTTTATTCTCCCATTACCTTTGCTTCTACTTTCATTTACGCACCTTCCAGTGTTTACAGCTCAATACTATGAGAAATGTCTCATACTGACATCAAGAAATCAAATGGTGGGAATTAAATATCAATATATGGAGATTTTATATCTTTATAATAATTTGAAACAAAATAAAAGGAGGAAGAAGGGCAAGGGAAGGAAGAATATTTTGATTGTGTAAATGAGTTCAAAATGAATACAAATGTTAGAAATCTTTGAAAAATTTCTTTTTAAATTCCTTCACATTTTTTAAGTGTATTTTTTCCCCCACAGCCAAGGCTTTTGCAAATCCTCCAAAGCGAATAAACGGAGCATTTTATATCATTTTGTCGCCTTACCACAGTTAGCCTCATCCGAGCCGTCTTCACAGTCTTTCTCACCATCGCATTCTGGATTCTGTTTGTTGATGCACTGGTTGTTCTTGCACTTGTAGGACAATTCGGTGCAGGGTACAACAGATGCTGGAGGATGTGGGAGAGGTACAGGTCACACAGGCAGGCACACACACACACACACACACACACACACACACACACACACACACACACACACACACACACACACACACACACACAGAGTAATCGGCAGCAGAATGGTAGCATACCTCTAGAACAGCCCATTTCGTCCGAGTTGTCACCGCAGTCATCCTGCCCGTCACATTTCTTGTTTGCCGAGACACAGTTCTCGTTGCTGCAGGTGAAGTCCTCACTCGATTTGCACACTCCTGCACAGCACAGACATGAAGCAAAGACACATCAACCCATTTGATCTTTGTGGCCAATGTCACATGGCCCACAGCTATAACCTCTGTGCCATCTGCTGCCGGTAACAGTAATTTAAACCACTTTTTTGGAGCGTGATCTCCCTCACGAGGTGTAAATCAGTGACCAGTTGATTTTAAAGGGCGCCATCTCCTGAGCCCTGCGGTGGCTTACAGAAGCCGCTGGACATAAGTGCCTCTTACCACAGTTGGCTTCATCTGTGTTGTCCCCGCAGTCGTTGACGCCGTCGCACTCCCAGAACTTGGGTTTGCACAGCCCATTCCTGCACTTGATTTGTGTGCTTTCACATGCTGCATGGAGACACAACTTCCCGTCAGGACGCCACATACCAAACAAGTTGACGCCCAACTCTTACATCAGCATATTTACACAATTTTTTTACCTCCTTTTGGGCCTAAATAATTCAAAGGCTTGAAAAGGAAGAGGACTGAAGTCTCAGAGTGACGCTGTGCTGCATGCCCATCACAAGCATCTTAACATTAACAATTAATAATTTTAAAGCAAGACAAGGACCAAAGATGATGTGCACGAGCGCGCCTTGCACACCCACCGCAGTTTCTCTCATCGCTGTTGTCTCCGCAGTCATTCCAGCCGTCACATTTCAGGGCGGGATTGATGCACATGTCATTTTGACACTTGAATGTCCCTGGGCAGGCTGAGTGATGACAACAGCATGACGAGAACAAGGCAGTTAGCTTTACATATCGGGGTGAAGAATCTGCTTTGTGAATTAATGAATGGCCATTGTATTAACCCTGTCCAAGGCTACAGTGTGGTGACCAGCACCTGCGTCTGGACAGACCGGGACCACATCAGAACCAGCTGGTAGTACAAAGTCAGAGTAAATTTGGACCATGGTCATCTTCGTGACTTACGATCGGTGGGCTCAAAGGCCTCGTACTCAGCCAAAAAACCCCGGTCCACGTAAGACATGTCAGACCCAAACAGCACTTCCATCTTGTTAGACTTGACAGACATCACGGTGCTGGGAGATCTCTCACCACACAGCCTGAAAGGCAGAGTTCCAAAAAAATCCCTAAGTACACTTCTTAAAAGCAGAACAAACAGAAATTATGGGTTTAGAACTAAATAATTAAGATGTCCATATAGGAAGGACCCACACTGCAGACTGGGTCTGATACTGTAATGTTCTCCTGTACATTAACTGTTATTAATACAGCATATGCAAATTTTCTGTCAGCGACCGCGGTTCTGCACAGGCGCCACTGCTTAAAACCCAAATAACCCAACATTAACCCCCACATGTGGCTGCTGTGCAACAAATGCGGAACAAGAATTTCAGCCACAAGCACTGATTTTACCTCTGAAATCCTGACTCAAGTTTCGTGGCTGTGTTCTGTGTGCACTGTCCATAGGAACATCAGCACTAAACCGACATCCACCATCATTCGCAGTTATATTCTGTGTTTCCTTCAAGTTTATTACTATTTTACTTAAAAAGAAACGCCAAGGAAAAGGTGTTTTTTTCCCCACTAATGTTTGTGAAGCCTTTAGCTTTCTTTACCGTGGTGTATATAGGCATCCTGTGTAGGAAAAATATTTAAAATATTCATCAAAAAACACGTTTTCTTATGGCACCAAATTTTTGGTGCCAAACAATTTAACAATAAATGTTTTCCCATAGGTGCAATAAATATAAGTTTCTGTTCAAAGGATGGGGGGGGCATCCAGCTTAGACAGCAGCAGCCAGTGACTCACTTGATTTTGTTGATCTCCACAAAATCCTTAAGGCAAGTGATCGAGCTCTGTCCTGGTTCAGTCAGTAAGAACTTTTTAAATTGAACCTTGACATACTTCCCCTCCGGGACCTGCGGGACACCATAGACAAAATTACTGCATCCGTCTGTCAAAAACGAAGCCATGGAAAACAGAGCAAAGCGAGTGCAAGCTGCTCACCTGGATGTTCCAGGTGCACTTTATGAGAGGGGGGTAATAAGAAGGGAAGTTGGGTGTGGAGAAGCTTCCTTTGCTCCCCGTCAGCAGTCCACCACAGCCTGTGTGGAGCAAGAAGCCGCACCGTTAGAGCTAACAAACAGCTGCTAAAATTACACATTTTTGTAAATTACTGAAATTATACCACAAAACCTATAAACTGTAGATTCCATTTCTCTAACACTTTCTGAAAAAATAGGCTGGGTACTCCAGGTCCAAACATGACGAAGCTTTGAATATGAATTTAAACAAGAACTTTTAAGATGCAATGCTTTGCCCCCGCTCGTCTTTAATTTCATTTTCTTTAAATTTTGGAAAATGATTTGTTTGCTAATCGACTGTCTCCGGTGTTTCCACATCCAGTTGCTGGCAGCAAAATGCCATGTAGACTAGGAAGGTTGGACGGAATTAATACAAGTCACTTCCACGGTGCTTACCAGTGTTAATTATTAATAACAAATAGTAAACGTTTACATGTTTATGGAATAAATTGGTCAACAACTGGCATTAAATGGAAAATTGATGAGAGGACATATTTTTATTTTTTGGTAATTTTAGTTTCAATATTAATAAAAATGTTGTAATAAAAAGCTTAGTGCATTTTTATTATTATAACTAAATACAATGCAGGATATTTACAGTTAAAAAACTAACATCTGTATTACTTGCTTTTGTTAAAACTGGGATAAATAAGCTTAGCTTGAATTTTTACATTAATTTTAGCTTTGAGGTTTTTACAGACCCTAACCTGAGAATAACTCGCAGGTTGTCCGCATTATCCATCTCTTATCAATCATAACTTAAGTGTTTGAATTTACAAACTAATCGAGTTACAAACACACTTCTGTTCCCAGTTGTGTTTATAAGTTGAGAACCGAGCATAAAAATAAACCATATTTTGCTGAAGAAAGAGGAACAAAGCCCTCATTTTATTTCACTGTACTGCTTTTCCAAAGTCGTAACTTCACAAAAGGGGATCCTACAGACACCAAATACCTGAAATCTCCTGAGGGATTTGTGAGATCTGCGCCCTGAACCCCGGGAAATTCTTCTCCTCGTTGGTGACCAGCGTCAGCAGCATGACGTTGCCAGAGGAGATGAAGGACAGGGGCTCGTTGGGGTGATAAATCCCACATTTCCTAGCCAAACAGTCAGAGTATTACAGAAGATACAAGGCACAATCTTTTGTTCATGTAGCAGATCCAACATCCTGACGTGTGAGACAGTCCAACAAATAAAAGGAAACTGGACTTAAACCCAAGGTGCAGAGGAACTTGGACAACATGTTCAGAACTTACAGGCTTTCTTTCTTCCATTAAAAGACTCAGAGAGTATGAAACAACACTCACTCCGCCATGAGCTGCTTGTCGATGGCGACAAGAGAATCATAGACTCTGATGAAGTCCTTGCGGCAGTCGTTCTCCAGGTTGAAGGTGTCAAACTCCAGTTTGAGGCGGTGGTTTGGGTCGGCCCTCAACAGCCACTCGACGTAGGTATTGGGAGGATACGGTGAGTTAGGGAAGCCGGGGGACTCCAGAGTGATCACGATGCCATTTTGGGAGTGGTAGGAGAAGCTCTGTCGATCTACGCAAGCAGACAAACAGAGATGGAACAGCAGCACTGTAATTTTCACTGTGTCAGTTCCTGGTTAAGTATCTGGACCAAGGGCACTGGAGCAGGACCTGCATTTTAAATCTTTCCGCTGACTGCAAGACTGCACCTCCAACCTGATACTCGGGTAAACACAAGAAACCAGCAATGGGGGACGGATCTCACCTTGGAGTGACGGCTTGGTCATGCGCGAGTCCATAGCTGTAACACAGTGGCGGCACATCAATGGAAATCAAAGCACAGTGTGGCATGAATATGACAATTCATTCTACAGCACAGAAGATTTTTTTTTTTACACAGTAGATAAGCTCGGCAATCACGGTCGTTCAGATGTCTGGTTACATGCGAATGAAGCGTGTCGATTTAATTCGGGGTCGGTACCTCCAGACATCACGTTTTCAAACCGCAGGGAGTTGGAGATCCTTCTGCTGTGCCCCTGGTCCTCAGTCTGGCTCATGGAGCTCATCATGCTGTCTAGGTCTCGCTCCTTGTCCCACGGCACGCTGAACTCCGACAAGTAGTAGACGACCACACTCTGCTCACCACCTTCACTGTGGCACCGCAGTGGATGGCACAGAGAGCAGGATTAGCATAAACAATCTACATGCTTGTGTAAAAAAACTAACCACAGACATAAACCTGGGCTTTCAATTTCACTCCTGGTGCCCCTGGGTTTACATTCCAAAGATCCCTTTATTAATTACTGTCATTAATATATTTTGATATTTATTGAGACTAAAAATTGTTGTTCTTAGTGTGTAGTGAATTTCATTTAAATTTGAAGGAAGGCACGGGGCTACAAAGCATTCTGGATGAAAATAATCCAAACAGACTTTGAAAAAATAAACCATTTGAAAGAAAATACCTGAATGCTTGCACCGAGGAATTTTTGTAGTATTTGTGCAATGGTGTTTTGGAGTAAGTGTTTCCAAGCTGAAAAACAAGGAAACATTTTATTTCACATTCAGGCATTTCTAAAAATGGCACTTTATTAGCATACAGGTAAATAATTCAAGAGAAATCCGGTGTATTGATTCAGTAGACGATCAAGTTGAAAGTGGTCTGAAACTAGCAAATGCCAGACATGTTGGTGGCATTTAGTGGGAATACAGAATACAATGTTATTTTTTCAGCAATTTTTTTTTTGAATGTAGCTTGAAATTAATTAAAAAAAAAAAAAAAAGTCATAAAAGTTATATTGTGATGCTACCGCATCACATCAGAGTTCGACTCAGGTTTACTGCAACCCTGCACCAAACAAGCAGTCATTATAATGGATAGGTGGGTGGGTGGGTGGTTGGAGGTTTTTTTAGTTTTGTCTGTGGTTTCTACGGAAGCTCAGCTGCTAATGTGCAGAGGAACATATGCATTATTAAGATTTTATTGCTTATAATTTAGCAGTAAAAGTCATTTTTTACTAAAGTAGCTCCAGAAAACAAATTATGAGCCAGTTTCCAGTCCTAATGTGTTCATAACCTGAGGACATAATAATACTTTATGAATCATTATTAGTGGGAAAATATACAAATTAACAATTAACACTTTCTAACCTGATGTAACACCTCTGAGGCTAGAGTCCTGAACTGGGGACTTATAGGGTTTTCATAATCATCTTGGAACGCCTGGTTGGTGATCCTCATGGAGCCACTGTACAACTTCCTGACCTTTCCTGTATTACGATCTGTGGGTTCACAGAAGAATCAATCAATTGCACATTTGGGTGAGAAAACATTAATGCACACTCGCATAAATCAGTGCATTTGAGCTTGAGGAGCAAAGAACTCACAGTGGAAATGCCAGACCAGGAGCCCGATTGCTAGTGCGATGAGGGCGAACACCACCACCAGGATGATCATGGTGACTTTCCTCCCAGGGCCCTTCTTCTCCAGGTCCTTAGAGTTGGTGGCAGGGAGGAACTGGACAGAAGTGTCCCACTCATCCTGTAGGCAAAGGGTGAGGGAAGAGGAGAAAACAAGTGGGATGAGATCGCATCATATGGTGCTTTCCCTTAAACAGCTCCCCAGGGGTATAGGCTATCACAGTGAGCAATTTTGGCCTTTATCGCTCACATTTAATCTGTGCCATTTGCACTTACACGCATTATAATTGTATTTTACATTAGATAAAACTGGGGACCGTTACTTAAAGAGAAGTAATTATTTTGAGTCAACCTTTTCAACCTTTGAAAAATTGAGTCGATTTCAAGGGGGTCAGGATCGCATCGGAATCTCTTCAGCTCCAACCATCCTGCACAGAGCAGCTGCCAGCACTCGCAGTGTGGATGCAGAGTGAAGCTGGGTGTCTTACCCTGTTTTTACTCAGCAACAATAGTTAAATCCCAGCCATTACTTAAAGGGGTGCTCATTTTAATCCATTATCTGTTCTTTCATGTTATATTTGGTGTCATAAAATGAAATATGGATCACAAATAAATCTTTTATGCATCTATTATTCAAACCTTTGCAATTTCAAAATTTTGCCCCCCCTTTTTAAATGATTATTTTTGAGTCATTCTGTACAAATGGTCACACAATTTAAATGTTTCATTATGAACTAATTACCTGCTTGTAAATGTCAAATGTATATCAAATGTAGTGATCGGTACACCTGCTCGCACCAGTAGTGTTTAGCATCCAGGCCCATTGGGCCTTTTTCAAGCTACAAATCAGATGGCCCTGAGATAGGGGAACAATGTGATGGGCAGTCTGCTTGCTTGTCTTGGGACAGTTATACTGGCGCAACCACTGTGGAGCCGTGAAATAAACCAGAGGTCAGACCCCTCTACCCTACCGGCAGCACAGAGTTGGCTATGGATCCAGAATCCTGCCCCACCTGGAAAGTAAGAGGTCTCTTGCTGATCCATTCCAGCATGACGGGGACCAAATACTAAAAATTTTATCACTTCTGAGAAGGAAGCAAAATTTCTAGTATTTTTCAATCAACCATCATATATTGAGGCGACAAAAGGAGCAAAGGGTGGTGCTACACTTTGCTCTGGAGGGACATAGGTTTGAATCCTGCCTCCAGCTGTAATGCCCTTTTACTCAGGTACTGACTATGAACTATGAGCAATATTTATTCAGCTGTACAAATGGGCATATAATTTAAAGTATTTTTAGTAGGTTAGAATCCTAAGTCACTTGGCCGAAAAGTATCAAGTAAATGTTTGCACTTCCTGGTGGCTTCTTGCTGTAACTGCCCAGCACTGCAGTAAAAGTAAAAACAGACAGTGTAGGAGTTACAGAAGACAACATCTGAAACTTTTTCCTTTATTCTGTCCTCTTATCCACATTAAAACGTATGATCAAAAGCATGCAAACTCTGCGCTGACAGCACAGGGACCGAAAGCCCTTTACTTTTTGGCATCAGTGACTCATACGGGAGAAGTTGTGACTACCAGTTTCTCCAGTTCCTAGAAAAGGCATAGTACTTAAAACACAAAATAAATGTCTGTAGTACTAGCGTCCTTCAGAAGCAGCGCCAGGATTTGATCATACATGTTAATAAAGATGACACTCAAAGGCAGGCCAAAAAAAAAAAAAAAAACAACCCATTGTAGCACCTGCCCTAACACAACCAAAACCTAACTGAATCCTGAAATACATTTTGAAGAAAAGGTCAACACTTCTTTCTGCAGGTATATTTCTCAACTGATTCATAAACTCTTTTTTTTTCCTTATGTTAGACAAAGAGAGGTCCCTCCCAACAGAAGAATGTTGGTTGAATTTGCCCCCCCCCCCCCCCCTTTTTTTTTTTTTTTTTTTTTTTTTTTACAGGGACAGTTTTGGTTTTAACCAGAAAATGGAAGCCCCCAGTTGTCAATCAAAGCACCTCACAGAATTTTTTAAATAAAATATCGAGCTTCAGGAATAAACATTTGCATCAACTGTAATCGGTTTTAAATAAAAGCATTTAAACTGGATGTAACCTCAGTAAATATAACTTCACAGAGGGGAAAAATAAGCAGAAAAATGTCCAAATTCATTACGTGTGGACAATTGTGAATTTTCCTTTTTTCTTTTAAAAAAAATAAATAAATAACCTGGCCTTGGTGAGCATGTCTGCACAAAGCTGAGGAATCCAGGGCTCATTACCTCGATTGTTTGTCCACGACATACAGGTTTGACTTGTTTTGGGATCAAGTCTTGGTTGGCACGAGCAGGTTAAGTCATGTTCAGTCCGTCGCCCCTAACAAACACGCAGGGCTTGCAATGTATTCGTGCGTCAAATTTAGCAAGCATAAGACACAGGCAAACTAACTTCAGTTTCTAATAACAGATTAATAATCTGGACTAAAGATAGAGGCTCGTTTCAGGGTAACAAATGCAAAAACAGTACAACGCGGCCTTTACACATTTTGTCAAACTATACAGCAATTACAGAGAAAGGAAAAAAGTTTGGACTTTGAATCCAAGTATTAGTTCAAGGCCGACCCTTTGCACTCATTTACAGCTTTGCACACATCTACTCCAATCTGCTGAACACCAGGCATTTGTTTGAAAGGGTTTTGTTGGTATGGAAATTCAAACTTGCATGCACGCATGCACCTTTCTTTCCTGATGATTTTGTGAGAGGAAAACCTGATCTCCAGCTTGCATTTGTTTGTTTTGGCTCAATGCAACAGAATGAGCCGCCCCTCCTCCTTGGAGCTACTGAATCCCTTCCTGGAGAATCTCAGAACCGCTCCTCTCTGGATTTCTCAATTGCCCCATAAACTGACACCACACCACCTGTTATAATCATGTTTGGGTTTCCCATCAAATCTACAGCAAGCTACACGTACGCATCATGTGGAAAAACATCCATGGCACTGGACAACTACAATTTGACACACAAAACTAAGCGAACATTTAAAATGGAATAAACAAATAATGAACGCTGCTTGCCCGTACTCCTGTATATAATGCCAAACCTGCACATCACAAAAGCCAGCTGCTGAGAAAGCTGAAAAGCGTATGCATTTGTAGTTATGTTAATATTACACAAATAAATACATATAGTCACAGTTTTATAGCCATTCTTAACTTTGTTTAGAAAATCTCTGCAGCACTGAATACTACTTAGGCAGCTAGAGATCATCCATATGAAGGTTTTTAGTTAAACATAGAACCGTCTCAACTGCATGTCATATTCTTCCCAGCATTCCCTTCTCACCTTTTCGACCACCCAATGGAACAGACACAGTCCCTGGCTGTGTGTTCAGTGCTGCTGTTGTCCATATCAGTTCTTGTTCAATATGACCTAACCATTGGCCATAAGCAGCACCAAATTATCATCACTTCCTGTTGAATACCTGCAGGCAGCTTTTGATAGAGGCTAGATATATAAATAAATACAAGCAGTACTGAGAAAAATATATATATTTCACATCACAGTTCCATCACATTTGGGTGGGGGGGATGAAAAAAAAACAAAAAAAAAAAACTTAGGAAATGTTTGATTGTATACGACCGAGATGTACGGACGTCATGTTACAACCGAGTTACAAATTTCCAAATATACAAACATTTCCCAATTTATAGTTAGATTTTATTCACCATTCTCCCTCTCATCTTCCTTATCCGCTTGTCCTATTCTCTAGAATTTCATTCAGCATCTTACTCATCTGCAATTGGACAGCAGCAAAAAGCACTCAAACGGCACCAAGTCTCTGTGTGTGTGTGTGTTTGTTTCAAGTAAAAACTTATTTTTCTTTTATCATGTCTATATCTGAGACTTACAAAAGCTACTTCCTGAATAAGGAGGAATGTGCCATCATCAAGCTTTTTTTTTTTTTATTGCAAACTGAAAGTGACCGGATACGGACAAACATTTACGTGACGAATCATTTGCTTCCTCATGGCCAGATTTGAGTCCTCAATGGCATATGAGCCTGGACAACAGGAGGTTGTGGAGGTTAGGGGTTTTATTTTCAGTCATTAAAAAGCAAACCGCAATGACGGTTCATATTAACGAATAAAAAAAATAAAATAAATCGGTGTGCATGTATGCATGTCCTGGTTCAAATCCAATGTTTCTAGGATAGAAATGAACAAAACAGGAAGTTCTCATCATGATAACCAGTCAGTATGAGGTTGTCTAGCAATGAAAAGTTTGAAAATTCACCCCCCCATTTATCGTACTTTGCTGTGATCGATGTTATAAGAAAAAACTTCACGTTTAAGAACGAAAGAGTGTCGCACTTTTATTCGGCGGGCCGGAGGGAATAATTTTGAAGTTGCACTTTCCAAACCTTTGTTTTTCTGTCTTTGACTCAACAAATACAGCAGACACCTTCTTGCCAACAGGTTTGATCACATGACCATCTTGGATGCTTAAGTGGATTTAACAGGGTAAACAGCGGCTGCCAGCTACGCGACCGACCCCACGATCACCTCCCAAGATCCTTTGCATCTCCGTTTGCCACCCTTAGTTGACAGTACTGTCACACAGAAGAGAAAGATGAAACGGGGCCTCCAGGACCGCCTCCATTCCTTTTGCTTCCGCAGCGTTCAAGGCTGATGTTTAATGTTCTGAGATCAGTGAGGACGCTCATGGAATTAATAGGTCAACGGCGAAGTGGAGTTTGTGGGGAAACCGAACAAACTTCTCAGGCTATTAATACCGGACTTTGGAATTCACAAAGATGAAAATAATCTTGCCAACGTTCCCAGTTCCTTCGCTCACCCACGTTCTAAAATTTTGCCACCGTGGCATGAACGAAACCTCAGTTCTCGCGTCCAGCGAGCAGTGGCGAGAGGAAGAACGTCAGGGAAGCTGAAGCTGGCCAGAAGCTGCCATGAATCATAAACCATCACAGGTGGCGGGAACGCTGAAGAAATTACTTTTACTTTCAGGAATTTTAGCTGATTTTAGACTTTTTTAAAAAAAATGCCCACACTGAAATGAGATGTACAATTTTTCAAATTTTTATCAGGTTTTTACAGAAGCAGCAGATACGTGAATTACGCAGACTTCATTGTTTGTGTCGTAAATCTGGCTGGATTTACGAACAAACTGCGTTAAACGGAAGAGCCGGTGTGCGTGTTGCTGACCGGATTAAATAGTTATTAACTCCATATTTATTAAATAAATACAATATTCAAAGATTTGAAAGTGATTTGAAATGGAAAATGTGCAGGAAAAAAGAAACAACGAGGATGGCTGTAGTAGGCATCCTTCCCCTCCGCTATAGTACCTCACCATGTTTTTTTTATCATAAACTCGTGTTTATATAACTCGTTTGTTATTAAAAAAAAAAAAAAAAACCCAATTTTTTTCAGCTCAGGTCTAAAACACAGGTTTAGAAAGAGCTGCTGGTGACAAAATGGAGAAGGAGACGCGTTTAAAATAAGAGTTTTTACGTCAGGTAAAAGTGCAGGAACATCCGTGTACTTGTTTGTCGAATGGAGGCAAAACGCTTACCTGTCGTTTCGGGTTGTATCGCATTCCCGATTCCAGGGGATCCATGTCCGACGTCCAAGCAGTGACTAAAAATGCGCGAAAGTGATGGAAAATAAACTTATATTTCCAGAAAGTACGTTTAGTCTTTGCCCCGTTTACCCCCTCCTACTTCCTCTCTCGTCTGCAGGTAAAGTTTCGGGCAGTTTGTGTGTGGATCCAGTCGGTCGCCCACAGGCGACGAAACAGCTAAACCTGCGGCTGAAACTGGCAGAAAAACTAAACTAAACGTCCACAAACGTTTCCAACGCTTAAAACTTGTGGTTCTGGAAAGCAAAGTCGCAAAAATAAGCTGACATGCACATGATCGCTCGCAGTATCGTCGGACGCTGCTCGCTTCCGGGCGGCGGGCGGTTTACAGGTGTGTCCCTCCTCCTCGATACTCACCTGTCGTCCTTCCTGAGGACAGGCAGACCCCAACCGACAGCCTTCGTCACGGCGCTTTCGCTTTCTGACTCTCCTGTATTCGACCTTTTTGAGTCCGACAACTAAATATTTCGGCTCCTCCAAATATAAAGCACGTCGCTATACGCAGGTGTCGCGGTGCGAAAGCAGCGATCGTTTGCGAAATGCGGGCGAAGCAGCCATAAACGACAGTGCAATAAAAACAGCTCATTGTTTCTCATGCAGGAGTGAACCTGGGGAAAAATTAAATCGTGAGAAATGAAAGCACTCGAAGTTACGGTATAGATCAAGCTAGAACCCCTAGTGATATTGAGTTTCAAGAGACGATCTTAAATAATAGCGAGAAATCGTTTTTTAAAAATGAGCGACAATATATTGACAGCAGTTTAGCAAGCTTGGCTACAAAAAGTTGGTGATGAGCTGTATGAAACCACAATGTGTTGTCTCGTACTGTATTGTGGCGTGGAACTCATGCATGGACCTCGCCAGGTGAGCATCCTCGGGGAAGCAGGCGTAGGTGGTCTGGCGGGTCATCGACCCAGGACAACAGGAGGCCAAGGGTCAGGGCCTGACTGGCCGCAGTCCAGGTGCGGAAGGAAACGGAGCCGAGACCGAGAAGCTCCTCGCCACGATCCCGGGTCCAAGGATGCCATGTGTCTCCAGATGATGTCGTTTCTGGTTAAGATGGGGGGGCGAGGGGTGAAAGGTGTATGAAAGCAATGGTCTTTTCGGTCTTTTCCCCTTAGTACGGTTGCACTGCTCTGCGTGGACTTTTGGACTCGGTTAAGGTGAATGCGCAAAAGGGTACAAAATATAAAAGCTGTATTGTTTAAAAGGAGTCTTTTATTGTAAGTTATAAAAATTTCAAGCAGAAAATCAGTACTGCCTTGTTCCCCTCTGCCTGAAAATCCCTACAAACTGTTGATGTGCTTATCTCCATACAGATGAAAACAATTAAAACTCCTGGGGCAAAAAAAATACTGTGAAAGCTACAATATCTCCAGAGAGCTGCTTGAGTAACACAGTAAACACAACCCGTTACCACCCACCTGGGGTAAACACCCCCCCGCTGTGATGGTAATCCCTACAGAGCAAAACAGTAAACCTTCCTCAGACATTAAGGAATGTACGAGTACAGTACCTGACCCGCCTGAGACCGATGACTAATCGCACATTTTTTTCCTCGACATCCACTTACAAACTTGTTTCCTCGAACTCTGGTTTCTGTTTACGCAATGAAATTGCCAAAAATACACAAAAAGAAACCTGGAATCATCTAAAAAAAGAAAGAGTCATACTTCTGTCATATCACTGTTGTTGCGTTATTATCATCTTCAGTTTTGTCATCTTTGTTGAGTAGTGTTGCAGTGAACCGTATATTCGTTTTTGTTGGGATACACATTTCCCTTTTTAGCTTTTTACATGTGTAAACAGTCAATATATTAAATTTAAAGAGTACTGCGGGTATGAGCTTTGTTACCATTGTCTTTTTTCCTGTGTTTAAGAAATGTTAATTTTTGTTTCATAATCAGTTCATCATCTGATGACACGCAAATTCGTGAAACGTTCCACATTTTTAATCCAGCCACAAGGGGATGCACAAACCAGTGTATTTCTTCGTGCCGGTCCCAAGCCCGGATAAATGGAGAGGGTTGCTTCAGGAAGGGCATCCGGCGTAAAAATTTGCCAAACCTAATATGCGGCCAAAAATACAAATTTCCATACCGGATCAGTCGAGCCCCGGGTTAACAACGACCTCCACCAGCACTGCTAGCCGACAGGGTGCTGGCGGAAATTGGGCTATTGTTGGCCGAAGAAGGAGAAGAGGCCGAAGGAAAAGAGGAGGAAGGCATGTCCGGAGGAAGGAGGAGAGGAGGAAGGTTAAGAGAGTGGACATGAGGGTAGGAACTTTGAATGTTGGTAGTAGGACTGGTAAAGGGAGAGAGCTTTTTGATATGATGGAGAGAAGGAAGGTTGATATATTGTGTGTGCAAGAGACCAAATGGAAGGGGAGTAAGGCTAGGTGCATCGGAGGGGGGTTTAAACTGTTTTACCATGGTGTGGATGAGAGGAGAAATGGGATAGGGGTTATCCTGAAGGAACAGTATGTCAAGAGTGTCTTGGAGGTGAAGAGAGTGTCTGAGAGAGTGATGGTTGTGAAACTGGAAATTGATGGTATAATGATGAATGTTGTTAGTGCATATGCCCCACAAGTTGGGTGTGAGATAGATGAGAAAGAAGAATTCTGGAGTAATATGGATGAAGTGGTGAAGAGTGTACCCGAGAGAGAGAGAGAGAGAGAGAGAGAGTGGTGATTGGAGCGGATTTCAATGGGCATGTTGGTGATGGAAACAGAGGAGATGAGGAGGTGATAGGTAGGTATGGTGTCAAGGAGAGGAACGCAGAAGGTCAGAGGATAGTGGATTTTGCAAAAAGGATGGACATGGCTGTGGTAAACACGTATTTTAAGAAGAGGGAGGAACACAGGGTGACGTACAAGAGTGGAGGAAGATCCACACAGGTGGATTATATCTTATGCAGGAGGGCCAGACTGAAGGAGATTGTAGACTGCAAAGTGGTGGCAGGGGAAAGCGTAGTTAGGCAGCATAGGATGGTGGTTTGTAGGATGACATTGGAGATCAAAATGAGAAGGAGAGTGAGGGCAGAACCAAGGATCAAATGGTGGAAGTTGACAAAGGAAAACTATAAGGTGGAGTTTAGGGAGGAATTAAGACAGGCATTGGGAGGCAGTGAAAAGTTACCAGTGAGCTGGGCATCTACAGCAGAAGTGGTAAGGGAGACAGCTAAAAAGGTGCTTGGTGTGACATCTGGACAGAGGAACGAGGACAAGGAAACCTGGTGGTGGAATGAGGAAGTACAGGAGAGTATACAGAGGAAGAGGCTGGCGAAGAAGAAGTGGGATAGACAGAGAGATGAAGAATGTGGACAGGAGTACAAGGAGATGAGGCGTAGGGCGAAGAGAGAGGTGGCAAAGGCTAAAGAAAAGGCGTATGGTGAATTGTATGAGAGGTTGGACACTAAGGAGGGAGAAAAGGACCTGTACCGATTGGCTAGGCAGAGGGACTGAGCTGGGAAAGATGTGCAGCAGGTTAGGGTGATAAAGGATAACGATGGAAACGTACTCACAAGCGAGGAGAGTGTGTTGAGCAGATGGAAAGAATACTTTGAGGGGTTGATGAATGAAGAGAATGAGAGAGAGAAGGTTGGATGATGTAGGGATTATGAATAAGGGAGTGCAATGGATTAGCAAGGAGGAAGTTAGGACAGCTATGAAGAGGATGAAGAATGGAAAGGCTGTTGGCCCAGATGACATACCTGTGGAAGCATGGAAGTGTTTAGGAGAGATGGCAGTGGAGTTTTTAACCAGATTGTTGAATGGAATCTTGGAAAGTGAGACGATGCCTGAGGAGTGGAGAAGAGGTGTACTGGTACCAATTTTTAAGAATAAGGGTGATGTGCAGAGCTGTAGTAACTACAGAGGGATAAAACTGATCAGCCACAGCATGAAGTTATGGGAAAGAGTAGTGGAAGCTAGGTTAAGAAAGGAGGTGACGATTAGTGAGCAGCAGTATGGCTTCATGCCGAGAAGGAGTACTACAGATGCGATGTTTGCTCTGAGGGTGTTGATGGAGAAGTACCGAGAAGGTAAGAAGGAGTTGCATTGTGTCTTCGTGGACTTAGAGAAAGCATATGACAGGGTACCTAGAGAGGACCTGTGGTATTGTAAGAGGAAGTCGGGTGTGCCAGAGAAGTATGTAAGAGGGGTACAGGATATGTACAAGGACAGTGTGACAGTGGTGAGGTCTGCAGTAGGAGTGATGGATGCTTTCAAGGTGGGGGTAGGATTATATCAAGGATCAGCTTTGAGTCCTTTCTTATTGAATGAAAGGACTCAAAGCTGAATAGGTAATGAATAGGTTGACAGATGAGATCAGACAGGAGTCACCGTGGACTATGATGTTTGCGGATGACATTGTGATCTGTAGTAAGAGTAGGGAGCAGGTTGAGGAGACCCTGGAGAGGTGGAGATGTGCTCTAGAGAGAAGAGGAATGAAGGTCAATAGGACTAAGACAGAATACATGTGCATGCGTGAGAGAGAGGACAGAGGAATGGTGAGGATGCTGGGAATAGAGTTGGCAAAGGTAATTGAATTTAAATACTCTGAATCAACAGTTCAGAGTAACGGGGAGTGTGGAAGAGAGGTGAAGAGAGTGCAGGCAGGGTGGAGTGGGTGGAGAAGAGTGTCAGGAGTGATTTGTGACAGAAGGGTACCAGCAAGAGTGAAAGGGAAGGTCTACAAGATGGTAGTGAGACCAACTATGCTATATAGGTTGGAAATGGTGGCACTGACCAAAAGACAGGAGGCAGAGCTAGAGGTGGCAGAGTTAAAGATGTTAAGATTTGCAATTGGTGTGACGAGGATGGACAGGATTAGAAATGAGTATATTAGAAGGTCAGCCCAGGTTAGATGGTTTGGAGACAAAGTCAGAGAGGCGAGATTGCGTTGGTTTGGACATGTGCAGAGGAAAGATTCTGGATATATTGGGAGAAGGATGCTAGGGATGGAGCTGCCAGGCAAGAGGAAGAGAGGAGGGCCTAAGAGGAGATTTATGGATGCGGTGAAGGAGGACATGCAGATGGTGGGTGTGACGGAGAAAGATGCAGGGGACAGGAAGAAGTGGAAACAATTGATCCGCTGTGGCGACCCCTAAGAAGAAGAAAGAAGATCCGATACAGTTTTAATGTTTCCGCACAAATCTGAATATGTACACGTTTCACATTTTATTTCACTTTTTCTATTTTTTTATTTGAATATCATTTATATACACTGCCCGGTCAAAAAAAAGGTCACACACTAATATTTGGTTGGACCGCCTTTAGCTTTGAGTACGGCAGGCATTTGCCGTGGCATCGCTTCGATAAGCTTATGCTCCCATCAGTGTTAGAGAAGCCGGTAAAGAATTTAGGGAGGTGGTACACTAGGGAGCTAACCGATGTGGATCAGGTGGAGCAGCTTAAGGAAAGTGTAGTAGATGGGTTACAGAGGATAGAGAACTCAGGGCTGCTGGGTAAACTGAAGCTCTGGTGCTTACAGTTTGGCCTATTCCCAAGGGTGATGTTGCCACTAACTATGTATGAGGTATCAGTCACAAAGGTGGAGAAGCTGGAGAGGCTGATTAGCTCCTACATTAGAAAGTGGCTAGGGGTTCCTCGGTGTCTAAGCAATGTGGCTCTGTATGGGAAAGGTGTCCTGCAGCTGCCGCTCTCAAGCTTGACAGAGGAATTTAAGTGTGCAAAGGTCCGGTTAGAATTGCAGCTGTCGGGTAGTAGGGATGAGGTAGTAAGAGGCTTGGTTCCTAGGGTAGCAACAGGTAGGAAATGGGATGCAAGACAGGCGGTAAAGGAAGCTAAGGCAGACTTGAGGCAGCTGGAGATGGTCAGGAAGATACAGCAAGGATGGGAAGGTCTTGGGTATCGGTTAGGAGGCCCTATGTGGAGTAAAGCAGGCCCCACAGAGAGAAGGAGGTTGGTGATAGAGCAGGTGCGTCGGCAGGAAGAAATAAAGAGGTGTGTCAGGGAAGTCTCACAGGGGAAGCAGGGATAGTGGGTAAATTGGGAGGGGGTTGAGAGGAGGAGGCTGAGCTAGAGGGAACTGTGGAGTATGGATGCATATCAAATAAGGTTCCTGCTAGCAGCAATTTATGATGTGCTGCCATCACCTCAGAACCTGAAGCAGTGGGGGGGTGAGGACTCAACTTGTAATCTATGCTCGGCGGTTGGGACGGTGAAACATATTCTAGTTGGTTGTAAGGTTACTTTAGGCATAACCAGGTGCTAAGGTGCCTGGCTGCGGCCATTGAAGACTGGAGGAAGCAGGTACGGTCGGGACATGAGGTGGAAGGTACAATGGTACAGTTTATTAGGGAAGGGGGGGAGGGTAGGAGATGCGGAGGTAGGAAGGAATTAGGTGTAGTAAGGGGGATTAGAGACTGCGAGATGCAGGTTGACCTGGGAGGAAGATTAGCGGTGCCCCAGGAAATAGTTAGTATAAGCTTGAGACCAGATATGGTGCTGTGGTCAGCAAGCCAGCGAGTAGTTTATTTTATAGAACTCATGGTTCCGTGGGAAGGATTGGTGGACGATGCTCATGAGAGGAAGAAGCTCAGATATAGCGAATTAGCGGCGGAAGTAGAGGGGTGGGGTTGGAACGCGAAAGTGAGGCCAATTGAGGTAGGATGCTGTAGATTTATAGCCAGACCACTTTTGCATTATTCTGCAAGCTCGGTATCCGGGGGCGAACGTTGCAACAGGCGGTGAAGGAGTTGTCACAGGCTGCGGAGCAAGGAAGTCTCTGGGTTTGGAGTAAGAGGACCGGCGAGGATGGTAGCGGGGTGGCGAAGCGGTGAGCAGGTGGGTGCCGGTGAAGCGTTAGCGCGTAGTTGTGATGGCGGTTAGCTGTTAGCAGGCGGCGGTGTTGGCGTGGTTAGTTGTTGCGAAGCGTGATAAAGGTAAAGTAGGTGGCGAGGGACTTCCTTTGAGACGGCGGGTAGAAAGAGCGGTGAGTGTGAGGATGCTAATGCAAAGGGTAGGTAATGTGAGGAGTGGCGGGGTGACGCAGTGGTGTGCGCGGTGGCGGAGGGGAGCAGCTCTGGGACACCTGAGCCGCAGTTGAGCCTTCTGGAGGTGTCGTGGGCCTAACTCAACGAAACACCGAGGAAGGAAGGTGCCCACTTGATAACCCAGATGAAATACCGCGCCATTGCTGCGCTACGCCATGTTTGGAGTTGTAGTTAGTTGGTGCTAGTTTTGATAAGTTAGCTATTGTTTAGCGGCTTTGTAGGCGTGCTGTGGGATCGCCGTGGGGAGTAGGACGGGGTTAGATGGGTAATGGGATCCCCTTTATAATCCAAGCTGTTTTTTTGGCAGTGTGTTTAAAACGAAAATGCAATGTCATAACATTTATTTCTGTCCAGAGTTGCATACATTTTTTTCCAAGATCTTATATCGATGATTGAAGAGTAGGACCGCTGCATAAAGTCTTCTCTAGCACATCCCAAAGATTCTCAATGAGATTAAGGTCTGGACTCTGTGGTGGCCAATCCATGTGTGAAAATGATGTCTCTCATGCTCCCTGAAGCAATCTTTCACAATTTGAGTCTGACAAATCCTGGCATTGTCATCTTGGAAGAAAAAAAATCCACTGATGGAAAAACCTGGTCATTTAATATATTCAGGTAGTCAGCGGAGTTCATTTTTTGGGCACATAACATTGCTGAACCTAGACCTGTCCGACTGAAGCAACCCCACATCATAACGCTAAGTTCAACCCAGGTGCTGACTTTATTTTTTTGGCCAGGCAGTGTACATTAGTCCTGATTTTATGTACTGTGAGGTCATAAACAGTATTAAAGTTTTGTTCTTCACATTTGTTTCTTGTTTTTTCTACAAAAGAAGCAGGAAACAAGAAAACACATAGATGCAGCATTGGTGTGGAATTTAGCCAAAAACTTCTGCAGTCATAAACGTAGCGGCTGCCTATAGTAGAGGTGGTATGCAGTACAGAAACAGTTTTGCATTACATGCTATAGAAATTTGCAGACAAAAATATTCTAAGTGGATAACAAAAAACTCGCAGATGAATTCGTGTACGATTATAAAATATAGTAATAAACATTTTTCTGTACCATCCAGTCAGTTGCGCCAGCTGTCAGAAGAGAAGGAACCAGGACAGTTTTTATGGAAGTAATAGTGAATTTATTGATGTATCCCCACTCCCATAATTAACATTATAATCATTTTGCTTAGTTTTAGATTCACGTATATTCATATTCATTCTTACTCTTCCTGCAATTAGGCAGGCAATTACAAGGTTTGAAGCCGTTTTGGTGCATAGTGAGACAGCCACATACATATACTGTCACAGGAAGAGAAAAACAATCAGAAACAAACTAAAAAGGAAAAAAAAAAAAAAAAAAAACTCATTTAAAAATATATATATGTTTTAAGAACAATGCACACCACAGGTTGTCTTCTGTAAAAGCCATGACGGCAACATCAACTGTACAGGCGTACAAAGACATTACTATGTGGGAATAAAATGGATTCGGTTCATTTTTTTCTTTGCGTCCACGACATGAGTACAGTACATACAGTACGGCTCCTATTACCAGTTCACTAACCAGGCCTCCAACGACCCATCGGCAAGCACGATTTACTGCTCACGTCTTCAGACCCCCCCCACAGTGGACGGTCCAGCACTGTACAGGGCTTTACAACACTAGCTGGATATTTAAGTGTATTAGTGTAGCGTTACGCCCAATTGTCTGTCCTTATCCATCTTCCCCCAGAATTAAGGACGTTAAATGGCAGCATCCAGATACACGGCAGCTATGAGGGCCCAAAGTATCTGTTCTTCAGCACCACCCCGCTTCCATGAGGCTGGGCTGTTAAGGGTCGCGTTTACCGAAATGGAACGTAAAGCAATACCAAACCGTTCGAAAGGAAGGCGCGCTCCACAGTTCGCAAGGAACCGAGGACAAAAATAAGGACGAGTGTTCATCTTTCTGGGGTTTAAAATCATGCAAGACTCTTGTTTGCCAGTGCAGGATGCGAAAGTCGGTGAAGCTGGTGGGCTGCGCAACCCGACTCGCACGTGGCCGGAAGCCTCCTGCTTGTATTGCGGACTGAATATCATCATCATCACATTCTAGGCAAACAATGCTCATAATTAGCTGTGCACACATAGGTTTCATTTAGGGATAAAAGCTAGGAATAAAACACTTAATTTCAGATATACATTATTAGTTTGTTGTTAATAATAGCAAAGAACTGAAAAATAAAATCCTTTTCTTTCACTATACATTAAAATCAGTACAAAGAACCTTCATTTACAAGCAATCTATCAAAAGGGGGGGGGGAATCACCTTTTCAAAAACACAAGTTTCATTTCATGGACAGGTTGAAAAGAGGAATGAAATCTGCTTTGTGCCGAAATTTAAATCCCGTGCGGTCACCCCATAAACAAGCAAAGTTCGGTGGCCTTGCGCTCTGCACACAACCAAAGTGAAGCAACTGCCTGCAATCTAAAAAAAAAAAAATCACTGCTGAATAATCTGTTGATCTCATGTCCCATAGGAGTCTTAAAAACAATTACAGTGACCTTTTTTTAAAAAATAAAAAAAAAAAGGGGGGGGGGGGGAATTCTACATTACAACAGTAGAACCAGTAGTTCCTTAAAGATTATTTTAAATGAGGATTTGCATTTATGTAGGAAGATGATTCTTTGACGTGAGCAGTTTTATTATCGGTCAGTAGTATTTTCTCCCTCCCTTATTCTTCTTTCTCTGCACCACCTCCGAGGGCTAAATCTGCATCTGCTCCAAGTACTTGTAGGTTGGGTTCTCATAACCGTGGTTCTGCATCTTACTCAGATGGCGCTCCTCTGGGGTCAGCATGGGGTCGATCTGGCAAACAAACAAAGGTATTTGGGTGAAAACAAACAAATAAATACATTCAAGGCACTTTTAAATTAATATAGATGACTATGTGGGCCACATATTAAACATTTCACTACTTTAATAGACAACTGCATAAATTGTTGGAGTCCTTGGGATTGCTAGTTGATAGCTTGGGTGAGATGATAAAGCGTTTGAGGGAATGAGTCAAACTCATGAATCGCCGAATGCTGAAATTCAACGCAATTCATAGCAACAAATACCGAACACAAATTATTTTGTGACCTCTGATTGTTGGGAATCTTTGGGAACCAACCTCCACAATGCCATGGCTGATGGTGCCGTATTGCCTCTTCCTCAGCATCACCAGGCTGATCACAATCACAGTTGCTATGGCCACAGCAATAACAAGAAGACCAATCAGAGCACTGCTGCTGAAGCTGAACTCCTCCCCCAAGGGCCGGAACGATTCCTGTGGGGACGGAGCAGCGGTCAGCGGCACAAAGGAGGACACAAAACACACACACACACACACACACACACACACACAGAGCCTACGAAGAAGAAGCAGGAAGTCTCTGGGCCACAAGGTAGCGCTCTAGACAAATGTCTATAAATAAATCATAAGAACAAAGAAAGCATAATTACACAATTCTTCTTTTAAAAATAAAAAAAAAGGTAAATTATATCATGTTGAAGTGCACCTAAGCACTGGAAGTTGGTAATAGAAGTGGATGACGGAGATACTTCACTGACAGCTGAGAACTTGCAGATGCAAAAGTCACAAGATCATCTGCAATTGGTTACACTAGTGTTTGCTGCCTTTGCACCTTCTACGCTGTCGTGAAAAACTAGACAGCGCTTACGGTTCGTGGCCACTATCTGTCCAGTGAGGTTGTGGCTACATTTCCAATTTGTATGCCAGTTATCTTTGTGTGAAAACGGTAAATACTAAAATATGTCTCAAAAACGTTCATGCTGGTGCTTCGCGACTTACAAAAGTTTGTAAGTCGGGAAGCACCTGTACAAAGTTTGGAATGGGCATTTACATTATCCAAGAAATATGAAGAACATAATACTATGTTGTCAGAAATGTAAATGCATGTCTCTCTGCTGCTTAAGCCAGAAGATAACTGAACAGACAGAATGATGAATTCACAAATTTAAAAAAAAAAAATTTCTGTGTAAATCATTCACAAATACAGACTTTAGTCAGGATGGTTTCATGCAAACAAGTAGTTGGATTGTGTCGAGGTGCATGCGTAATTTCGGCGTACATCTGCGTATGAGACACAATCACGCATGCAATGGGTCGATCACACATCACACATGCTCACGTGGGAGGGATAATCCAAAGCAAAACATATAGAAACAAAGGTGTCAGTGACTGCAAATTTGGGATATGAAGACCCCCAACCCCCACACCTCCAGGCCCCAGCCAGTGTTAGTGTGCACTTCTCCTGTACTCACCAGCTCATCATCATGCACATTGCTGACTCTCTCTGCACTGTATATGACCTCTTTAACATCCAGAGACTCATCAATCACCTGTCAACACAGACAGGGAGGGGCTAGGTTACACTCTCAGCAGTGTGTGTGTGTGTGTGTGTGTGTTTAGAGTTATTTTGAGCAGACAGGGGATGCAGTGCACAAGCACTGCCACATCACTGCAGTTCTTAACAGATGCTCCCTTATTTATTCCAACAGTGTCTGCTGGTCTCACCACACTTAACACTAAACAACCCCCCCCCCCCCCAAAAAAAAAAATTTACTTAGTAAAAACTACTCAAAAATATAACTTTATTCTGAGTGAAAGACAACACTAAGTACTTTCATATCTATGTGTCAGAAGAGTGGAGTAACCTTGAAGTTGTTGGTGGGAGCAAAGCAATTTTTCTACTAAGCAGTAACATAAAACTGTACATGGAAAATGGAATGAGGGCCTTTTATGTCCTTGTATACAAGACACATGATGAGATGGCGGAGGGGTCGAAATAAAGCTGTGGGCCTGTAAAACATTCCTTGGCTCGGGCACCATGCAGTGTGGATGCAGCTTCATATTCACGCCGGTTCTGGATTTCACACTCTGGCCAGCTGCATCTGTTGTAAAATTCCTATTTGGCTAAATGATAAATGGGTTTTTGGGTCTTGGCTGTTGCTTTACTGCATGCCAGCAGCTGGCTGGCCAGAGTGTGGAGGGGTCCTTCATGCTTGCGCAGTTACACGTGTAACGTTGCTAGGGGGTGCTCTTACCACTTCGTTGTTCATCTTGCCTTTGCTGTTGATGATCCCCTCCTCAGCACCAATGAGCCCATCCAAGCCCGCCATTCCAGACCCTGCAGGACACACAGACCCATGAAGGCCACAGAGTAGCAACACGGTCACACGTTTTCAGTCAAATGATTGACATCAATAATTTTTGTTTTGTTCCCATGGACACCACACACAGCATTTTATTTACCCTTACCCATTTATACAGCTGGGTAATTTCCACTCCATCAACCCAAGCTAAGCACTTTGAGATTAAAGGTATTAAGGTGGAATTCAAAATACCTTTAACTATTGCACCACCTGCTGTCTCAGTTGTTAGAAGCTTTAAGGATTAGACGTGGGCCATAGCCATCACAATGTTTAGCCCCAGTAGCCACAGATTACTTTATACATATTTAAAAAGTGGCATTACTATAAAAATTGTAATTGCTTTATACATATTGTGAGCTGGCAGGTGGTACTACCCTGGCAGGGGCAGGGTTAGCGTGATGAACAGCTTCCCATTGCTCGCCCCAGCCATCCTAAATGAGCCGATGAGGACCAGAGACACTGTTTGAGCGAATTTGGGATGAGGGGAAGGCATGCAGCAGTTTAGAAGTACTGGTATGACCTCTTTACATTTTTTTGATACCTGTCCCCCTTTTATAGGACCCTCCTCATAGCTGGCCACAACACGTAAAAAATAAGTTTTTTGCAATTTTATAATGCAATTTTTAAAGTTTTTATTCAGTGACTTTTATTTCAATTTTCCTTCACCTTCTGGTGTTGCTCAACAGAGCCAGCAGGTATGTATTAGAATGTCCTGTCTAAGAAAGGGGACAATTTGGCCTGTATGACCTGGCTGTCCCTTAAACTTCTCTCAATGATCATTTTCTGCCACATGCACCAACTGGAAGGCAACAAAACAAGGATGACGTGTTCTCACAACGTAGCGGTACGAATGTACATGGCGAACAAAACAGCTCCACTGGTAACACTCCACGATGCAGATGCTCCCAAATTTGAGCTTGGACATTGAACACTGGACATCACGGTGTTTTCTAGCACACAAAATGCCATGATCTTAAAGTAAGAAGAACATCATGACAACAAGGGAGAAGGTTTTTCCTACAGATTTATCTGATCCTACTCACAGATACGTGGGAAAAATAAAAAGAGAATGAATGGACCAAAAGAAAAAAACTGGACCATGAGGGTGAGGGGAAGCTAAAGAGGATGGACACCAAAAAAGAACCCTAAGTATGTCCAGATGAAGGTGATGTAGACATATGGAAGAGGAAAAAGTGAGAGAAGGAGCTGAAACACCAACCTTTCTTCATGGCACGTGGGGAGTCAGGAAGAGCTCCTAGCAGTCGGGCAGAGCGAAAGAAAAAAGAGTCGAAAGAGGAGAGGGAAGGAAAAAAGAAAAGATAAAGAAAACCTGGGCAAACAAGGATAGGATGGAAGTTTCCAAGCTCTATTACCTGAGTGCTGAGATTCCAAACTCAGTGTCTGCATTTTGAAATCACTTGTTTGGACATTTGGAAAATAAATAAAATGTAGATATGTACCATGGAATATGAAGAGGCTGAACTGAAATGCTGGATGTCTGAAGTTTACGCTAAAAGGTCCCTCTAATGTTAGGATGAAGAATGTATGGGGTGGTGGCCCCTAAGACAGTGTAGTTAAACCACTAAGTGCCAACATGCAAAACAGGTGGTATCAGAAGGTGCTTGAAGGGGTTCAACCCCGTCCTCAAACAACAGCGCAGTAACCAACAACTCTTCATTCCTGAGCCTTTAGAGTCACACTTCTGTTTATTTGTTTGTACACTGACCTTCAACCTACCAAATTATCTTCTAATTGCACAATTTTGTTGTGCCAGGAGTGAAGAACTGCATCCTCAACTGTACAGAACCTGTACAAAACCTTCAGTCTTGCAGAACAGTTGTAGCTACACCACAATGGATGGGAAATTAACGGAGAACCCAATGTCCCAAAATCCCTTTTGTGACCACAAGGTCCCAGAAACCCCGGTTAGATGCGGCTCACCCTCTGTCTCCTGGCGGGACCCCAATGAGTTGACCTGGAAAGGACGATAGGAGTCACCCTCAGGGGTTGCCCGGGCCACGCTCTCCTCCGAGGACACGGTCACATCTGGCTGGGACTCGGAGATGGAGGACAGGAACTGGTCCATGTCGGCCTTCTGCTCCTGAAGGAGCTCGTCTGAATTTGGGGGGAGCACAGGTGCAATGATGGACTCATTCCAAGACTCCATTTATTGGAGGAGAATCATCGTTGCTCAAGAACCATCACCGGAGTGCTGTAGGAGGACGCAGCTCCCCAGAGCACCTCCATGTGCCTAAGTGCAATTACACAAAAGGTTCACTTGACAACACTTCTTAAAATTTAGTATCAGTAATAACGTCGCTGCCTTGAACCAGAGCTTATGGCTTCCAACAAAGGGAAACATAAAATACGTTTTGTCATGTATTCTGCCTTTATTACCTGAACCCACAGGAAATGTATGGTCTCCCCACATTCAATTTGCCACCTGGCTCCTTGTCTTGCAAACATTCGGGTTATGAGTTTTCCATTTATTTATTTATTTATTTAAATGGAATTTTGTACACAGCTATATTTTCTAAAATGTCCGTTTGCATAGCAAAATTGACCTGCATTTTGTGCAATGCGTTCGGACGAAAATGGGACATTGGTGTAGGACCGTCTTCATTCAACTCGCCCCCACAAGTGTTTACAGGCCACGTGTGGTGTTCCTGAGTGTCAGCGATCGGGAATAAGGACTGCAAGGTAGCAGCGTCACATCCAAGATCCGTCCTGCTTCGCATCTTTTGATTTAGATATAGAGCAGACCACCATGGGCCTGCACTGGATGGGGAGTAATGATACTACGTGGACGGAAGTGTTAGAGAATTTAAATAATAAAGCTTTACCTGATGTTTTAAGTGGTGGGACACACCTGTTTAACTTTTATTGCCTGCAACTTGGTGATAAAAGTGACTCTGAACTTATGAACAAACTCAGATTATGGAAAAAATTCTGACCCCACCTATTTCATCCTGGATCTCCTCTGCCACGTACGGCACTTTGTACAGCAGAGACAGGCTCTGGTTCATCCTCTCCTCGATCACGTGCAGGTGGGTCATCACCTGCAGAGTAAGCAGGCAGCCAAGAGTGTGGAGTCAGGCGAACACATGCTCGGAACCAAAGGGCAAGATGAGATCTTCATCTTGGGTGGCTCACGGTAAGAAACAGTTCACAGCAAACAAGTGATTTCCACATCCCGGCATACCAAGTGACGCTAAACACAGTGTGATATGAGATTTTGTGTTTGGCTGCCTCTTTGCTGCAAGTACTGTAAGTGCAACTCAAAGTCCGCAATTCCCTCGCAAAGCTTCTGGAATCCGCAGTAAGTAGCTACGCAGTATGTGCTTCCACGCACTGAGACAGCTGGTTACAGGGTCAGACACCTCTACCCTTCCCTCAGCTGGATCACTGATCATCCACAGGTACGAATGAATAAAGTTTTTAAAAGAGTTAAAGCATCTTAGTTGGTTTGGATATGATGAGTTGTAGATGGAATATACAGTAGCCCCTACAGTTAAGCCAACTGAGGAAATTATAGTTTAAACGATTCTGGAAACATCTGTCACACCTTGAACAGTTCCGGTGGCGAGAAACAGCAGATACATGGATAGACATAGATATATACTGTACGTCTGTACTTTGACAGAAATAGAGTTGGACAGATGGACTGTGACTGAGTGCCACTGCAGCTTACCTGGGGCTTCATCTGGGCAGCTTTCTCCGGGTCAACAGCCAGCACGTGCTGATAGTGGCGGATGGTGTGCTGGCGGTCCTTGTTCTCAGCCCGCACGTACCTCCGCAGAGCCTGCAGGATACGATGAGGCTGGGGGGGGAGGGAAAGGCCAGAAGATTAACAGTCACACTGGCAAAGCAGTTACGCACAATCCAACGTGTAAATCAGGCTTTGTAGTAATTACCGGCTTTTACGTTCACTACATCGATTTGAGCTTCTCGGTATATAAGCCCTTGGTGAATAACACCTCCTGGCCCTACAGGATAATCTCCACATGACCAAGCCTCCGGTGAGCAGATATCAGAATACATTTTCTAGAATTTTCATGAAAAAAGTGATTTGTTAACTGGAAAAATGAAGCCCAAATTGTTTTTTTTAAAAAAAAAAATTCTATTCAAGTGTTCTTATTATGCATTCCAATGACTGGTCAATTCTATGACCAGACCTCCCTGTTGCCTATGAACTCCAGCTGCTACCCATGCGTTTTAACCACATTTAGAATCAGCAACACATTGAACACAAAGTCTCACCCTTGGAGGGTCGGCCTGCAGCGCTGCCAGGTAGTTCTCTAGCGCCAGGCGGCGTCGGTCATTCAGCATAGCCTCCACCCGGGCAAGGTGAGTCTCCACCAGCTGCTGCTTCTCACTGGCTGCCTCCTCCTCCAGCGACTCCACCATGGCTTGGAAATGCTGGGAATAGAGAGACATGGTTGTTACTGGTGGACATCATACAGAGAAGCACCATGGATTCCAGCAAAAGAAGGAGGAACCACCGAGCCTGGTTACCTGGATCAAAGTCTGCCTTTCTGCCTTGGGCAGGTTCTTGGCCTGTCGCTCAGCATCCTCCCACTCCTTCCTCACCTGCGGGGCCACAGAGCACCAAGGTAAGACAGTCCAACTGTGAGACAGGATCTGTCAGTGGGCACCTAGACGTGCGGCGCCTCACCCTCTCCATGCGGTTACGGTGTCTGATTTCTAGCTGCTCCTTGGCCTTCTGGAAGCGGGTGTGCTCCTTCTCATCAGCCGGCGTCTCGAAGTACACGTCTACATCATCTGTGGGCTCTGGGGTTGGCGGAACTGCAGGCAATTCGTAAGCTATTATTATCATCACTTTCTACATTTATGTTTATTTATGTTGCTTTTTCTCCAAAATGAAGACACTTGCAATGATTTAGCCAATTATAAGAGGGCTGCAGCAGGAGGTGGGATTTGCACCCAGGTCCTTTGAATGCTAGAAAGCAGCTCTAAACACCAAACCCCCTATTACCTGTTAAATAAATATAGGGGTACTAAGGCTCACAGAGACCTGCACACACTGCAGGACACAAACAGCAAAGAAGAGTCACGTTAACAGCTGGCGACATTCGATGGCCGTTTATCACAAGGATTTGTTGGTCTTTTATGTTTGGTTTCTTTCAACGCTGCTTCTATCTTTCCTCTTTTATCTCCTCCAATCTCTCCCCCAAAGAGGCTTAGGTGACCCTGGCATTTGCCACATTAACAGGATGCTAGAGGAAGGATGGCCTGATAGTGGTGTAAAGGGGTCTACAGCCGACATGGACCACCATCCCTCCGTACAGGATGTGGTTTACTATGACAACCAATCAACATCACCCAAAAAAACCTACAAATCTGATATAGTATTCTTTATTTTATCATGACCAAAAGTCTAAAATGTGATCCATACTACTGAAATATTAACTGTACATTTACCATTGTATTTTGACTTTGCATAATCAGTTTTAAACATTAAAATTTAAAACAACAGTGTTCACATTTTTTAATATTTATCCACAATATACACAATGCAGACATAATATTGACTATTATGTCCTTCTATTAATACTGGAGGTCATATGAATGTTTGACTTCATTTCTTATTACAGACATGAAACCAGGGCTGCTTGAAAGACAGAAGGACAGACACAAGGCTGAACAGGAGGACCAGACTCAGAAACGGGCAGGATGTGTACAGTTGACTTTAGTTTAATGTTAAAATTTTGTTTAATGGTCTGCGCGCATTTAAGGGTGCAAAAAAGATTCTTTGCACAAAAGCTAGAAATGTGGAACAGTAGGACAGGTGTTCCAGACTGGCTTTTCATGAGTGTGCAAGACAGGTGTATGTCTCATGTTTGCGTGCGTGAGACTTACTTGTGCGCTTGCATACGGCCATGCAGTACTCCTCAGAGTCGAAATTGTTGCGGTTACCGCCGCAGCCCCCGTACACAAAGCGAATGCACTTCTTCTGAGTTGCGTCAAAGTACCAGCGTGGTATGGAGGCGCGGCACCGCCCTGTCTCGGCCGCCAGGGAGCACACGGCTGCCAGAGGACAGCGGTTAGAGCATCCAGCCACTGGGGGCAGCACTGAGCATCAAGTGACTCATTATCAATGTACAGTATGTATCACTGTAGATACAAGAGGCCACTACTGCCACCCAGCTCTGATATACAGAGACAAGGGATTGTAATTAAGATAAAATAATCATATCATGGTGATAGAGAGAGGTCAGACAGCTGAGTAGGGACATGTGGGGTACTGGTTACACTGACCTTTGACCTCCTCCAGTGTCTTATCCTCAACAGGGTCCTCCTGGGTGCTGTCCACGCTCTTTTTCTCTTTGTTCTCCTCCTCCTCCCTGTCATCCTCGTACCCTGCGTAGTCCACATCTTCCTCTGCCTCGTCGCCCTCCTCCTCATCTTCGTCTTCATCTTCATCAGCTTCCTCCACCTCCTCTACGGTTTCACTTTTCTGCGTGGATGGCTCCTTCATCATGCCCTCGCTGGGAGACCAGAGGAAGAAGAGATCCAGCATTTTATTGAGCGCACATGCAAGTTCTGTCTGCAAAGTTCTACTTTAGGTTGGATTTTTTCAGGTATCTGAAATGGACAATATTTTCACTTTAGGACATCCAGCCACTCCCCACATAAGATTAATCACCTTAGGCAAACCCCTATTCTAAGAGGTTCAAATTATCATTATTTTTCCATGTCTGTTTGTGAGTGTGTGTGTGTGTGTGTCGGGGGCAATTTGTTTGTAGACAAAAAAAGTCACCTAAAATTAAGTATTTAAATATTAATTTTTACACATGGCAATGATAACACAAAGAGGAAGACTGAACACAGAGTTCTTTCACAGTTCAGTTCACTTAGCATTGTACACAACCCACACCTACACACCCTGCCAACTCTAACACATATGCCTACTTATGATCAACAAACACATAGTTGCCATGATATGCTTATTTCAGTCCTCACTATCTACATAAAGGCGACTTTTCCTCTGTAGTGAGAAACTAAGTGGACAAACCTGCCCTGACCGCTGTTTTCCCTGACCTACGTTCCAAATAAAACACCAAAACCACACAAAGCTGTAGCCATAACTCCTCTTATCACATGAACCAGTGCAGCTGCCTCAGTTGCTTTTCAGAAAAGCAATTACTAATAATGGTACTGGTTAGCTTGTTGCATGAATGAAGGATAAATGTTTTCATAATATGTTGTAGCAGTTTTTCGTTGTGTAGGACATACTTAAATGAGAGCAAAGGGCTAACTTTTATGCTGTTCATTGGAGGAGCACAAGTGTACAATGTGCCAACCCTCAAACCCCACCTCTCCTCTGCTTCTTTATCCTCCTTGATTTCTTCATCCTCCACTTCCTCCTCCTCCTCATCCTCTTCCTCCTCATCCTCCTCGTCATCTTCGTTCAGCTCCATCAAATCATCTTCTTCGTCCTGTCCTTCCTCATCTCCCACCTCCTGAGGTGCTTGGGGGACAACAGCGGCAGCAGGCTCCTCGGGACGAGATGCTGGGCAGCAGACATACTCTGTGCCATGGAACTTGTCCACGCCACACGGAAGCAGCATGCCGTAGCTGTGCAGGACCATTCCGCTCTTGGCGCAGGCCTGAGAGAGAAAGACATCACAAAATGTGTTTGTGAGTTAAAGGCTGACAAATACCACCTTTCCCACTTTGTGACCTGAAATTAGTGTGAACAGTTTGAGTCCATGTTCACTTTCTCTGGTGCTTTGATGCACCATTATCACACATACTTAGTTCACTGGGCAATGGCACAGCCTTCTTACCAAGGGCTTCAAGGGGCTAAATTTTCTGCTGCAGAGGGAATCAACATATAAACTAATGCATGTCATTTAAAAGTAACTGGACCCAGGACTCTGACGGAAGCAAAGTTTACCTCTTTAGAGACTCCATGCCACTGCTGGTGGCTCACGCACACATCCATGCGCTCCTTATGGAAGAACTTGCACTTCTCTGGCACCAGCAGCACGTCGCTCACAAACTCACCCACTGCATTTAGAAGCAAACAACACGAATGTCACGTCTTAAGTCAAACCTGAGGAACAGGGTCAGAGCGCACCATGGTATGAGGACACGGGCTCCAAAGCCCACCGCTGGAGAGCACACCGACGGAGGCATCAAACGCAAGCTGAGGACAATCACATTTGGTTCGGCCTTGTCATCTGTCACATGGCCCAAATAAAACAGGACAACAGATGGAGGGGAAATAGAAGGTCACAGTCTATTGCCACCCCTGACAGCAAGGACAGGCAGCAGGACAGCAACTGAAACACAGGGAGAAACGAGAGGAGCCAAAAGGAAAGATGACAAGCAGAGGCAGTCTGAAAATGGTCATTTACCATCTCGCTGCTGACATGTGTCACGGTACGCTTTTACCGCTTTCGAAAGTCACAGCGGCACGTTTTGGAAAATGACAGGTTAGTGGAAGGGAGCTGAAATGTTAGCATCCATTTTTCTTGGTGCTCATTACAGCAGTAACTGCATTTAGAACTGACAGAAAATACAAAGGTGTTCCTGACAGATGGTGGGATGCAATTTCATGGAGCAGTTTGGAGATCAGGAGAGAAGGGGGTCTGAAAGAGATGAATTTTGAGACTCGTTTTGAATGATGAAAAGGATTCGGCAGCTCTGAGGGACAGACCGTAGGACCTCATTCAACCACATTGGGGCTAAAACTGAGAACCGATAACTTTTTGATTTGGCCTTAACCAGAGTGTTGGTGAGTGAGGTGAGATGCATGGTAAAATATTAGCAGGTGAAACAACTTGTGTCACCAAGCTGTGGAATGCTATTCCAGTGAGTCTGCTACCGCATGTGTCCACATCCATAAGCACATCCACCCAGGCAGAAGTTTGGCAGGCAAAGAACAGCACTGGGTCTGCTGGTCTCCATACACCTGAGGAACAAGACAACTGAAACAACCTGGCACTTTTATTTGTGCTGGAATGCAAACTCGCCAGGTGTCCTCAAAACAATCAGCCAACACAAAAATCCAAATTTGCAAAAAAAAAAAAAAAAAAAAAAAAAAAAACAGCAACTAGTGGATGTTAACTAAATCAAAAACACGAAATGACCTCAAAAATAAAAGGATGATTTATTTCCTTTGTCCAGCCCTCAAATTTAATCTTTCAGCCACTGCAGTTGTGTAAGGTTTCCTGAGCCTCACCCTGTCCCACACCCATCAGCCAGGACATAATCTCCAATATAATCCCGAGCTGCCTGACAAAGACATTATGATGCTGACATTATAAAATGAATTGGGGGAAGAACAAGACTAATCTGCTGCTTTTGCTGCAGCCACTCCTCCCATCCATATACAAATACAAATTAAAAAAACATGTTCGTATAAATGCTTAAAGCACGTAACTTAAAGCAACCAACCTGGGGTCATCTCCTTGCGTGCCACCCGCTGTTGTTGGTGCAGTGTCACCTCCTCATACCACAACCAGACAAAGTTACCCCATCGCAGGCTTCCCAGCAAATCAGGACAGTTAACCTCAGAAATGGCCTCAACCAAGTCACAATCTCAGGAGCGCATGTTAGAATCTAAACAGATTTTACTTTACCAACAGTTTATTCTGCATAATCCAGATGACTGAAAACATCACTAACTTATCTGACAGTAAATTTTACACTTAAAAGGAATGATACTAATACCACATCTTGGTACCACTTACCAAATGAAAATAACTGCCGACAAGCATTCTTTGCCATTTTCTTTAAAAATTTTGGTCACATAATTTTTTTTGCAGACAATTCAGTGTTTGAGCAAATGAGTTCACAACAGAATTTGTAATCTAGTGTGCTGCTGGGGGGTACTTGGGGTCTGAAGTGACCAACAGCTCCTTCTTGTCCACCATTGGTGGCCTGAGGACCAAGGGGGTCGGATGTGTGGAACGTGAGTGGTTAATGTTTTCGTCAGGAGCTTCTTATGTTAAGTTTTTTTTTTTTTTTTGGTGGGGGGGGGGGGGGGGCGCACCTCTTTCCTGGAATGGCATCCATTTCGGAAAACCAAAACAGGATACAAAATTAAGGTTGTAGTCTCTTTAAAAATGCTTTTTGGATATTTTAAATAAGCAAAGTCATTTCAGACTTTACCGCCTGTTACCACGGTGTCCTAGTTGCTTTCCTCACGTGGCATAGTGCTATGCCAGCAGAGACCCTGCGGATGTACACCGCAGTAAAAGTACTTAACCCAAATTGCTTTTGTTAAACATCCAGCGGAATAAATGGGGAAAGTGTAACGGACAACAAAATTAATTCCTAAAAATGGTGCTGAACCCAGCAGATGAGAGCGCAGGAAAACTCACCGAACATCTCGTCGGGTTCTGCTTCCACGGACTGATGCAACAGCCAGAAATTCAGCTGACGGAAACGGGTTCCCCCGTGGTTAAGAAGAACGAGCCACTGGCAAAAACCTCCTTTCTCTACTGCCTCTGCTAGCAAACGTCATCGCTGCAAATTATGTGAAATATTTATCAGCCTCCGTGGCCATCACACGGGAAGCCCGGACGAAACCAGGCTTTAGCTCCTCTGCGTCTTGCAGGCCAAGACAGCCTTTTTCTTGCTCCAGCAAGCATCCTATCAGCATTCCGAAGACATGCTCTAAATTTACTTTATTAATTTAGGGATATTTTTCTGGCCCTGCCCGGCTAACTCAGTCGGTAGAGCATGTGACTCGTAATCTCAGGGTCGTGGGTTCGAGCCCCACATTGGGCATTGCTGCGAATCCAGCCACAAGGGGGTGTGCCTCTGTGCCAGTCCCAAGCCCGGGCAAAATGGAGGGTTGTGTCAGGAAGGGCATCCGGCGTAGAAATCTGCCAAACCAAATATGCGGACGAGGCGATCCACTGTGGCGACCCCTGATGGGAGCAGCCGAAAGTCGGAATTTAGGGATATTTTTCTCAACAGGACCTAACAACGATTTACCCATTTATAGAGCAGGTTCATTTTTTTACTGCATCAATTTAAGGGAAGTCCCTTTTTAACCTCAAATTTTAAAAAGTAATAGAATAAACCCTTATTATTATTATAGCTTTATTTCCATTTTTAATAGAACCTAACCAGCAAATAAATGGAGAAATATCTATTATTACAGACTTTTGGTCCTTTTAGGGTTAGGGAGTTGTGAGTGAGAGGTACGGTTGTGTTTTATTTGATAAATTTGGTAAGGCAGTGTGCAAAAACACTTCTTTTTAGGTACAAGACAGGAGTGAGAAGATTTTCATTATAACACTTGTTCTGAAATACCGAATGGAATACCGTGCTCCTCATCCAATTATATCTACCCCCACCCCAGGACAGCTTTTATCTCGCCTCTCTGTGAGATGCTGGTTTTCAATTATCTTGTTCACTCCATTCTCTGCTGTGACCTGCTTGTTCATCCCCCCTGACCCATCATCTCAACATCTTTCTAGCTTCGAAATCTTTTCAACTCCGTTATCTGAATCCTCCTCCCTCCGACAGCCACCTACTCACCCACGCGGTGGGGTCTCCTCCTGGGGACTGGACGAGAGGTCTGCAGTACATCAATTCACAAGACTCTCTGGTTTAAATTACAGCAACTGCTGAGGACAGCCCCCCCCCCCCCCACACACACACACACCTCTACAGGGGGTAGGCGAGACATTAAGGTATTCAGCGTCCATCTAACTAGAATGGCAACTTAAGTACAGAAATAATTTACCCTTCTTATAATAAAAAAAAAAATAAATAAAATAAAAAATACTGCAATATTCAGAAAGTGGAGCACTTAAGTCACAAGCACATGCAAATGATGAAAGGAACAAAAGGAGTAGCCATTTAAAGCAACCACAAGCAAAAGTGCAATAAAAGGCAATAAAACCATAAAAGCTCGAATAGCTGAAATTAAAGACATTTTTCAGAAAATGCCAGGCTGAAGGACGATGATGAAACCAGATTAAAGTGCAGCTTTATTCAAGCTGGCAGCTCCTGGGGCGTAATGGAGGAGAGTATGGAAGGAGGGAAAAAAAAAGGAATAATAGAGAAAAGTGGAACGGATGGATGAACAGTGTTCAGAAAAGGCTGTGATTCAAAGATGTGGACTTTGGCACCAAGGACCGGACGTTTCAACACAGCTTGTGTAACAAAACACTGAATCTGTGTGTGTACGCACTATAAAAACCAATCAGTAAAAATTAAATTTAAAAAAAAAAAAAAACATTTTAACTACTTTCATTGAAATTTAAAGTATTCACAGACTTCATGTTCTGCTGCGGTTGTGTGTTTGTAGGAACACACGCTACTATGCTGCACGCTGACTACCGCGCCGCTCACACCACCTCTCCGAGCCGCAGCCCTTCGGTCCATTTCACAGTTGGCTGAGGGTGCTAATGGCTTTTCTCATCTCATAAAGCTCTCCACTCAGGAGAGAGGAGGGCACATTTACGCCGTATATCTCACAAAATTACTGAGCAGGTTGAGAAGTGCAGCCTGGGGGGGAGGTGTTGAGAGCGAGAGGTTTTGCACTGATCCATCATAAGGATTCAGAAGGACAAATGGAAGGAAAAACTGCTGGTCAGGGAGAAAAGTAAAAAAAAATAAATAAAAAAAAATAAAAATTAGACATGTGGGATGTGACTGCTGAGTGAGAGAGGAGCAACCAGGCCACACTTGCTGTCCCATTATCATCTTCCAGTGACAGCACATCCACAGCACCTGAGCTGATGTGGAGGAAGGACATATTGCACAGGATAAACACAGCAGTGTAAATCAGGGTAAATATAGTGTGACTTCCTCTTTCACCCTGACCACATGCCTCTCCACTTGTTCAAAAGCAGCTCTTATGAACGAAAGTGTTTCATAAAACTGTCTTGCAAACAGACAGGCTCCCTGGGCCTCAGTACCATACAGTTGGGAGAAGTGCTTAAGCATAATTTCTCAAGTAAACACCCAGCTGTGTACACAGATAAAGTATAAACATTAAAAGCTCCACAAAGTAGTTCTGAAGCCTTCATAGAATAAATAATTTTGTAAGGAGGAAAATATTATCATACTTTAGAGTCCGAGACAGTTTTGGATGAAAACAGTCAAAGGAGGAGGCTTGCAGCCCTACGGTTGCGAGGCTGTGATGCCCTTCGGCAGAACACTAAACGGTTTATGAAATGTTCATTATTAATTATTTAAAAATGCCCTGCTGTGCTATGAGGATGCCAGCCTCCCTTTATTTTTATAGTAGCCTACATTTATTGGCTGACATTAAGACAATTATAAGCGTACTAAGTAAATTTTACCACATCCAAAAATTCTGTATTTCTCTGTTCAAATAATTATAAAGTATTTTTTAAGAAAATATTATAACTGTTTATGAAATTCATCAAAATTGGGGTAATAGGTGGATATGGCATCACTTGGGTAATTTTAATTCCGTGTCACTTCTTATCCAGCATTTCTCTACACACCGGGTCCTCAATTTCCAAACATTAGGAGTTAAGACTTTTCAAAGATACAAACCCACCCCCCCATTAATTCATTTATTTATGACTGTATTTTAATTATGCAAGAACTCCCAACAATTCCAGGATAGATTGTTAAAGCAGTGCTGGATGAATGGAAGTATTTTAATTTTAATTTTTTCAAAAATTTGTTTGTTGTAGAGCATTAGAACATCATCTCTATTTGCTTGCTCTACTGCTGGAAGAAAAATGCACCCAAACAGAGTAGGTTTGTGGAGGCAGGTTAATTCAACTCGTTTCCACAGTGTCTGGTATTTGACCAGGTTCATGTGATGAACGAACAAGCGGAATTAAAAAAAAGAATCTATGGAGGTGGCACAGTTAACAAATCAAATTAAATAATCGTGTTCGTAACCTGAGGACCCGGTGTTTGTCATTCCTGCCTATTATCAATAAAAGCAGAGGCTTCTGTGGACATCACTCGCTGCCTCCTTCTCACAGGTCGCAAATCTGATGGTGGGCATCATCTTGGCAGACTCACCCAGGCACTTGTAGGGCACCACGATGTGGGCGTGGCCTTTGCACTGCTTTTTCTCCTTTTTGCACCAGTTCTCAATCCTGACAGGCTGATTGGCCTCCACCACATTTGTGATCTGCAGCTCTGGATACATCTGAGGAGCAGAAGAAACACTGAGGAACGGGAACACAGCTTTTAAAAGTCATCCCTGGCCACCAAATGAACAGGTTTAAATAAAGTTCCACAGAGACTATGTTACCACTGAAAAAAAATGTGTTAACATGGGCAACCGATGTCAGCAGCATATAAGGGTGAGCCGCTTGCTATCGAATAGAACCAAGACAGGTTGAAGGAATGTGGGGGAGCGAGAGAAAAAGAGAATAATAAAATGGGAGCATTCTTCACACAACAGCATGGTGCAAGGCAGGGGCGCGATCTCCCTTCTTCCTTTAATGCTGGTCAATAATCTTATCGACAGGTCCACTGGAGCAGCCCGCTGGCGCTGGAATTGCTTTACGCTAAACAAATCAAACCCTGGGCTTAAACATTTAAATTCTACTGAGCGTCGGATATCAAAAACTCTGGTTGCTTCCATGTGGCCGGAAAGGAAGATGCTGGATCATACAAATCATCAAAAATCCTTAAATGAGACAAGTTGGTTCAGACTTGTAACCAAAATAGTTTTAACAAAGCAGTTCACACATTAAAGATAGTTATTATTTATATAAAGTGCAGATGAAGGGCAGCAGGGGGCGTAGTGGTTTCAGTAAACAGGTGTCAGCAAAAATAATAAATGCCAACGTGTACCCCGTCTCATACCCTATGTGCCCAGAAGACCACCATGACCCTCCAATAAGTGGTACTGATAATATGGATGAATGGATGGACCAAATAAAATGATAAAGTTGATACATGGAGTAAATCATTTTAAAATCTGAAGTGTCAGCTAAATGGAAAAAAAATCTTAAAAAAATTAAATGAAGTTAATATCAGAAAGAAAGTGAAGAACCCAGTACAGACAGAAGAGCAGAAGTGAGAGTAAGTAAGGAAGATAAAGCCAGACGAAAGGGAGACAGACAGACTGCTGGTTGCCCAAGTGTGTGTGTGTGTGTGTGTGTGTGTGTGTGTGTGTGTGTGTGTGTGTGTGTGGTTATAGGATAAGGGTTACAAGCACACTTACACGTCTCAAAAATCCTATATATAAATAACTATACAGTACAATTCAAAAACATTTAGCACACTACAGTATTACATTAAAAGCTGACATTAAGGAAACATTTAGGATGTAATAAATATTTTACTGATTGAATAGTCATGCATTAACATATATCACTGTTTAATGAAGGATGTATTGAGACTCTTTTTAGAAACTAAACTACCACCTGTGAGACTGAGTGCGTGGGAAAGTCCTTACCTCCTGACAGTACTGCAGAATGGCCTCCTTGTTCCCCACGCAGGTCTTCGTGCCGGATGGGTCGGGCTCCCAGCGCCCTGTCTGGATGTTCACGTGCATGTTGAGCTTCCCGCAGAACATGGCCACCTGCGGCTCGGCCACCGCAAATCCTGTGCCTGCATTGGCAGCCAGCGCCTGTGGGAGATGATCAGGGAGAGATGAGCTTCCTCAGCATCTCGTGACCTTCCAAACTCAGTCTCTTGGGAACAACAGCCTGGATGGATGCATGCATGTACAGATAGATGGATCCATACACAGACAAACAGAAAGTTGGATGAATAGATGGATGAATGGATGAAAGTTAAAATGTAAAAATGGACTGATGGATACATGGAGAGAAAGACAGATAGTCAGATGGATGGACAAATGGCTAGACGGACCAGCAATTGGATACTCTCACAGATGGTAAGGTGAATGGATGAATAGTTTGACAGACAGATGACAGATGGATAAATTGATAGATGGACAGACAGCTGAACAGCAGATGGGTGGGCAGATAAACAGAGAAAGAAATATGGAAAGACGGACGAATAGAATGAAAATAGGCAATGGCTGTTGACAAGTCTGAACTAAGATGGAACTCCTAGGCATGCAGTACTTCTTACAATATTTCATACAGCCCCGCCCCTCCCAAGATGCCGACTAAAATATTATTCACCAACCAAAGCTGGGCTCCCTGCTGAAGTTTATTTGCTCTTATCGGTTTAAGAGAGTAATCCCGAGAAAACAGATTCCACGACGCTAGACAAGCTCCTCCAGGATGAGCGCTCAGTGATTTGAGAACCAACCACACCCCGGACGCCAGAGAAAACCGCACCAACATGAAGACATCGAGCAAGGCTGACAATAAGCCACATTTCCATACTCGGTCTTTGAACGTACAGATTAGAATCTGGCGTCTCCTGGTGAGGGTTAATCTATGTACCTGTCTGTGTGTCCTGCTTTATAATCAGCGCACCATCTGGACGGGGTGTGAGGGCGCGTTTACACCGGGAAGCGGTCGGCGGGGACAAATCGATGCCTCAATCCGGCATGGCAGGGGTCCAGGTGGGCCCATAAGTCAAGTCACCTTGTTCCTCCCGAGCCACCCTCACCCTTTCCTTGCTGTTTCCTGCTTACTTGCTTCTCTCACTTCTCTTCTTTTTAATTTTTTTTTTTGATTAATTTTCCATCATCTGTCCAAACCCAACATTTTCCGGTGATGCTCACGCTTCCTAGCTCACCCCGATGAAAGCCAATTAAAATGTGTGCCCTCTCACCACCAGGCAAACACACACGCACGCCCGCACTGCAAACCGCTCACCACCTGGATGAAACTGTGATGTAGGCACATCTTATTTCCATATTAATACAAATCACCCAAGTCACACCTTTCAATAATACCAAAAATTTGCTAAAGCTTTTCAGAGAGCTTTTTATAACTCGCTATTTAACCATCTGTGATTTATTCATTTATGCCAGTTCTTATTACTAAGGATCCTTCTAAATCTTTTTTTGGCACTTTATTAAATGTTGGGGGGGGATTTCTTTACATGATACCGAAATAAAATTAACAGAATTAACTGTATTATAAGAAAGTTACTTGCTGAAAGGAGAAGCTTCTGCTTTAACATTTGCTGGTGGTTTCACTATGATGTGTGTGTTTGCCTTTTCGACTTCCACCCCCTCCCTAACCCCTGGGTCTGAACAGGAAATTCACACAGCGCTTCCCTGATCAGCACCTTTCCGGACCTCAGAGGGATTTCGGCAAATTCTCAACTTCCTCTTCAGCTTCTGATCCCTATCTCTCTCTCACACACACACACACACACACACACACACACACACACACACACACACACAGTGTCAGTTCAAGTCTGTCCACTCACACAAATACTTTTAACATCGTAAAACTTTACATTCACACAAAACACCGCATACGGTTCCAAAATTCATTTTGGGTAGACAGCTGCAACGCAAATAACAGGAAGACGACTACAGATTAAAACTGAGCCACTAACTCAAGATTAAAACACCTTCATCTTATACTGTCTCATTTCACTATGGAATATGACAGAAATTAATAGCCTGAATATTTTTGCTATTAGGATTCTAGCAATTTCTGTGAGAGTGCGGTGCTCTGACTCTTGGTCTGTTATTTGGGATGTTGCTCTCCACCCTGTATAAAAGAAGCCACTATAGGTAGCCATCTTCAATTTGCCATTGTGGCTTGAAAAAGTATGTAAAACTATATAATAATAATAATAATTGCATATGGACGATAAGGACAAGCATGGAATGACAATAGGCCAATGCCCTACATCTCCTTCTGCCTCACTGCTCATTTTGTTTGCTCTCCACAGTGCTGGGTCTCTGCTGAACAAAGGCTGACATACGATTCACTGTGGAAACAAACAAGCCAACAATTTTTTGTGCGCCTCTGTGCACTTCCCAAAATACTCAGCTATGCAGGGACTTGGGGTCCTGCAGAAATTGGGCTGTGGGAAAACCAACAGCTTTGTTGAAAGAATTTTAACCTGACAGAAGTGCAGGAAAATGAGCCAAATGGCTGCTGAGGACTATTTATGTGCAATATGAAAAGAAACCAAATAATCTGATTTTAAGTGAAGAAGCAGGCTAAATAAATCCAGCGTTCTGCTTATCTGCCTTGGCCCAGCGCAGGTTTGTCCACCAGCTACAGGCTGTGTTCAGCAGAGTGTTGGATCCATGTGCACTGTAAGTTTATTTGCGCATTTAGTTATTTGTGGTGGTGTAAGATGATCAGCCTTAGAAGGTGGAGCTGTGGAGGTGGACAAGAGCTGCCCTGCAGCCAGTAGCCATGGAGAACTAAAGTGTCTCCCTTGGAATGTCTCCAAGTGTCCAGCAGTGGATGGCACTCTGGCACCAAAGACTGAATATTTGGGATTTTTACTTTGTGCAAGATACTTGAACGGCACTGGAGCACAAACCCCCACATACATCCCGTTACCCTCCCTCCAAGTGCCAGTAAGTATCTTAGTTCACCTGCATACCTGTGGTGAATCAGAAATGGAATTACCGGATGGTCCAGTTCATTACAATGTTATTTAAGAATTTAAACGGAATTTTCAAAAAGAAAACTCAAAGTAGAACAAATTGTTTTTTTTTTTTTAAAAAGTCTATTTCAATAATATAACTTCAATAATATGCTAAAAAATATACTTGTAAATACAGATTTAGTAATGAAGTCTCATGAACGCTGTGCAATTTCCGAAAGCGGCGTTGCGCTGGTTAGCAATTTTTCTCAAGTGATCAGCTGGCATCTCTCAGGAGCTGGCATGATCCATGGGCGTAAAAGACGCTGCGTGATAACTTCTCAACGTTCCTCATCCAAACCCGAAGCCCCCCAAAACAGAGAGGATTTCTTTGTGTTCGGTCTCCTTTTGAGATAAAGACGAGCTTCCGTTTATCGACTTCCTGCCGCCATCTGCTTTCCTCCTTCCTCCTGCTTTCTTCCTGTTTTCCCATCTAACAGGCCTAGCGTTTCTGCTTCCATGCTGTGCCCAGACTTTAACCCACAAATTCATCTTTTTGATATCAATCATTTTTCTTTTACATAAGGTTTCCCATTTTACATGACTAATTCTAATTAGCAACGACTGAATATATTATTAGGAGAAAATTGCTTTCATTGTACAAATTATCCAATTCATTTTACATTTTAAGCACCAAACAGACCAATGATCTCCACGAGTTTTATTGCTAATAACTTTTTAAAAACTGCCACATTGAAAATTAAAGTTATACTGCTACATTCTAAACCCCAACTAGTCTGGCCTTCGCATTAATGACTTTACAATCCCTTATAATAAGCCTGAGAAGCCAGTCGACTCTGAAATAATCCTTCTAGATGTCTCTCTGGGTTTTAACATGGTTCTGGAGATCTAAGGAAGGATCCTTATTACATCCTTAGCTGCTGAAGACATTTCATCCCAAGCCCACGTTCCATCCTCTCCACTTTCTGCTCTTCAAAACAGCTGGAACCCTGTTATACGGCTGTTACGAATATCGTGATTCTGTTTTCTCCTTCCATCTCCTTGAGGGTATTTGCATGCCTTGCCGATTTTATCCTTCTGCGGAGCTGGACTTGATGTCTTATTCTTCTTCTCCACAGTCACTTACTGCACTATCGCTTCACCACTTCTGAGAGCTCTCCTGCGACTGGAATACGGAAGCGGGTCCAAGCTGTCAACAAACTAACAAAACAAGCTCCCTCCTCCCTACCTGCTCCATGCAGCCATTAAAGTCTCTGATACTTTCTGCAACTGATCTTCTACACAGCTGGCTTTCCTACCTTAATCTTACTAAAGCAAGAATATTAAATCAATTTTAAAATATTAAGGAGTCTTAAATCCAAATTTTCTCCAGCCCAACTCTCCAGTCTTCATTCCTCCCCACTTAAATTGAATAAAAGCCCATATTAGTTATGAAACATTGTCTATTGCCCTATTGTGTCTAATCAGAAGTCCTCACATGGCTTGAAAAAGCTCATTGCTTCTTTATTCATGGCCTCATTGTGTTCCGCAATTCACCGACTACCGCAGTCGCGTATATTCCGTCATTTTCTTTCAACTGTATTCAAGCAAGCAACCTACTTTTCTCTACATGCAACCTACTTTTGTACTTGTTATTGTGATAGATTGGAAGCTATAATTTGTTCATGATTTTTACTGTTTTGCCCTCCATACTTCTCAGTAAATCAGCCATGACAGGGTAATCTGCAAAACACCACCACGATCAAGCAGCCTTAAATCTCCAAAACATTAGCAGCGGTGAGATCAAATGTTGCCATTCGCAGACATAAGCGAGAGACTAATGGTTTGCGAAAAGAAAAATCCAATTTATTCGCTAAAAATGTAGTTACAGTGCAAAGTAGAATCATTTTTAAGGATGGCATGAATTGCAGAATTAGTTTGATGAGAACAAAACTCAGAACTACTGAGAACAAACAAGAGCAAACAAACCCTGACAAGACAAGAACGTAAGAACTATGACAGAACTATATCATAAAAAAATGAAATTATTCAGGGAAGACCCGTGAGATTTACATCTACGTCTTAGTAGCTCAAGTGGAACTACCTTCAAAGGGAAGCTGGCCCCTTATACTTAATATGCACAACACCAGCATAACTATTAATATAATATAATAGAAATCTCGGGTGCAGAATACATCATACACAAAAAACTGAGTGCTTATGATATGGGAAAGTCCAATTATATTCTTGGCAGAGAGTCATTCTCATGGGAAGAGGTGATTCGAGGGCTGTAATGATAAAATAGCAGCATTACAAGACCTCCTTCAGCGGATTTCCAGCCCCCATTATTAACTTATTAAGCAATAACAGCGGAGTCTACGTGAGGTGGTCATTACGGGCCACTTGGTGTCAGTAAGTAGATTCAGAAGTGCAGGATTCATTCTCACTGTGCGGCCTTCAGAGGGGGACCACCAGTGTAGGCAGAAACAAGCCAACGTGAGTGATACTGCAACCAGTACATCAGTATATACGTAACCACGTTATACGTCTTTTAAGGGTGCATTTGAAAAAGTGAAAACAAAGAGAAGTATCAAATTATATGCTGTACTCCAAATATACTGTAAACGTATATTTTTTGCAGATTAATAGAGCAGCACTGGGTCACAAAAAAAACTTCAAATACATCCGGAAACAAGGGCAAAAAGTTTATCACGCTTCAAACGTGTGATCAAATGCCATGAAGTGATGGTGTCCAGACATCCCAAAACTTGCCTGAACTAATGTTCAAATGTACATTTTTCTAGCACACAACTGACACTTCTACCCTCTGCATGCATCTTGCTTTTCCGAAATTTTTCTCAGAGGAATTTATTTTGCCCGGCTTTGGTGAAAATTACCCTGAGAAATCGACCGCCTTACCCAGTAAGCGGATTTAGAGTAAATTCCACATTCCAGCTGAGAGATCTCGATAAAGTGGGTTTCACGGGTAATTATAAAAGGAGCTGTGAAACTGTGGGTGCAAACAGTAGGAGAACTCAATAATTAGTTTAAAAAATTAAAAAAAGAGTTGAAGATGGGAGTGTGGTGCTAGTCAGGATCAGGTGAACCGTAAGCCACTGCACCTCTACTTACTTGTCTGTTTTGTGCACAATCATTTGTACGTGTACATCACTTTCCTTACGCTAAATTCCAAAAGTATCATGCATCATTGTTGTGTCTCTGTTATCGCTTCATACCTGTAGTCATCCCTTACACACCTACCCCTTAGTTCATACAGATGTTCACTTAGCCGGCTGTCAGCTACTACCTGCTTGCCCTCGGTCAACTACGAAGTAAACGGCCTCGTGGTGGCTGTCATGTGTGAGGGACCTCCCAGGGGTCAGCAGTTCCACTGCACCATGGGTGTCGGATCACTCCTGTTTCAATCCCTCTTCCTACTGTAGCAGCCTCGAGCAACTATTTACCCTGAACTGACACAGCAAACACAGCCTGCACAATAAATTAATAAATACACTATTTTAAATAGTTGCTTGACACTGTAAGTCAGTTTGACAAAAAAAAAAAAAAAAAAAAAAACGTGCTAAATAAATTATCAACAACTATGCCAGCACCATGCTCTCAAGTATCTTATTTTCTCATAAAAACACATTATATGTGAGGTCACAAGTGAAGCCGACACTTAATACATAATCGATAAAGCCAACAGAACATAACGCTGCAGTGCTGTACCCCCACGTGATGCTGCGAGGCCTGCAGTTACACAAACCCGCATATGTCACATTATGTAACAAAGCCGGTGGCTCGCTGTTGGCGCTTAAGAAGACATTCAGCGGCTGCCAGGAACAGGCTGTGTGTCCCTGGGCCACCAGAGGCCCATGACACAGTGTGATTTGAGGGGGGGGAGAGCAAACTGGCCCGGACGTGTGCCCCCAGCAGCAGTGTAATGGACATGGAGTGCGAATACCCTGGGGATGGAAGGGTGGTGAGATCCAAGTGCAGCCGAAGCTGTCGAAGGGGCTCCTGGCAGGCCACCACCGTAATGACCCGCCAAGCTGAGGTCCGCTTACGGCCTGCAATTAAACCCCCTTAATCTCCTTCCCCGCCCACAGAGACTTTCAAGAAATTCCTTGGTGAGAACAGCTTGGAACAGGATCATACATTTACGCAGAAGTAGTTAAAATAGATTTCCTGACAAAGATGGAAACGAGAAAAAGCTAAAGAGAAGCAAAGGCATAAACCCCCATAGGCAGCTCATGTGGAAAAGACAACGTAAGCTCAGAAACCTAAGTTACTTTGGAGGAAGTTTTCAGCTAAAATTAATTCATTATTAATAATAATATCTCCAAAACTGTCATTTCAGTTGCAATTTTATACTTAATACAGCTATTGTTGTGACTAGTTGACACATTGACAGATGGATAGTTGGACATATAAAGTTTATACAGAAGCTGGGTCCATTATGAAAGAAGCACAGTGTCTGTGTGCTTTGCAGAGTGAAAAACATGGTAAACACTGAACAAAATACCTGCTGTGGAAGCAAACGACCACATAACTGGACAGGCTTGCCATTGCAATGACTGTGATAAGAAGCAGGGAGAATAAAGGTGGATTTAGACAGATAAATAATAGTACGTGGCTTCCTGTTGTACGTTGTGAGCTACGTAAATAGCTGCAAATGTTGGACGAGCAGCAGAGATGTCAGGACTGGATGTTGAAAACACCTTAGCAAAAGGAGGTTCTGCAATGAAAATGCATCATCGAGACGGAGCGGCAAAGTGAGGCTTGCGGACAAACAGGCCATTATTTCCTGTAAGGTCACCGGGAGGTAATGGCTGTCCTCTTCACAAGTGACTCAGCACTGAACTTCACCAGCAGCTCCAGGGTATGGGCCTCCAGCAACAGAAAATGATGTTTGACTACAAAACAAATCCGTTGTTCTTCGTGTTCCTCGTTTGTGAAACAAAAGGTTAGGAAATGCCGATATCTCACGGCAATATGGGGGCTGGACCTTCCGTGCGCGATGTTACAGAAACACTTTACTTTATGGCCGTGTTAAAGACCTAAAATCTATTTGAGTTACTTGTTACCTGAGCTAGGGAACAGGTGGGACAGAAAACCACTGTCCTCACCGAGCCATATGAATGGCGTGAGATTGACTGCTCATTCTAGTGCATCATACAAGGGTTTCCCCTCCCAATTATTTTTACATTACATTATTTAAAATAAAAAAAGTAAAATATTTAATTTTTCATCTATATGACCTGTATATAGATGAATATATAGATGTACTATATTTAAATCACCATTTAAATCAAATTGGATGTGATTTTGCCAAGAAACCAGCCAATTTTTAATTTTTTTTTTTTTTAATTTTATATAATTTGGGAACTATATGAAAAATAATTATGCGATACACTAGACTTTCTGGAAAGTCCAATATTTGGTCACTTGAAGTTCAGTCTTTTTTTGGATGTGGTCATTCTGAAACTCAGTTAGCTTAAGAACTGGTGCATCAACTGATTTCCTTCTGGAACAATAAGAAATTTTTCCCTTGAAGGTCATCTATAAGAAACTGTTTTTGACCAGACAGCCTTACGTTAGTTTATTTCTTATGACCGTCCATTTTCTGTAGGCACATCCCCCACTCTGTGTGAAGTAAATCTTCTTGCTCCCTAAAAAAAAAATGCACATTGTTTTTCAAGGCTGCCACCACAGCGACCTGGACACAACTAAGGAGAGCGTTTGCTCACCCCTGTCACGTACGGATGGCTCGGCCACTAAGCAATCTGTCAGCACGGCTGCTCTTTTTATGGTTCTGACAACAACCAAAGACAAAGAAAAATGGCCGCGCTTCTCTTAACAGCCCGGGTCCTTGCCTTTCATAGCTGTCAAGCTTGTGCTAGTACACATTTGCCAATTCTCCTTCTTTGTCTCTCTTCCTGGCACTGTGGGGAATGCAGGTCCAAGTACTTGAGTCTTAGCTGGTGTCTTTTTTGCATTTGAGGGTGACACAAGCTGGTCCTGCTCCGCTCTCAATTATGTGGACTTGAATGGCGGCTTGTTCCGATGCCCCTGTCGTCATGACAACATGCGGTGAAAGCATCTCAGCTATACCTGCTGAGAAAGGGGTGAGAATAGAGGACAACGGAGGGAACCCAGGAGTGGGGACGTCCACGGTACGCCAGAAGCGACCACATTTTGAAAGGACATCACAAGAAAACAGCGATGAACAGGCCACCGCTTACATCACTGCAACAGCAATGTCACACATTAATGAACGGGTTTATTCATTCATAATTCATCATCATTCATAATGAAAAATTAAACTCGACTGGTATAGAAATTAAGGGATTTATTAGTATTATAGTGTTTTTCCCTTTGTGTAATTTTCCTTCCAGTGGTTTAGTATTGAAAAGCTTGATCTAGCAGACAGTCTACACCTTTACACACAAAAAGGTCATCGTGAGCTCAACAGGGAGCATAAAGGTTTCCCAGTCCGATTCACTTGTGTGCACAGAGTGGTCAGCAGGACTGCTGTGTGTGTGTGTGTGTGTGTGTGTGTGTGTGTGTGTGTGTGTGTGTGTGTGTGTGTGTGTATACGGGGCAGGAAGCATAGGTAAAGATGTTTTGAATAAAAACCATGTGACTGCTCCCCTTGAGGACAGCTTTATGGTTCCCTACTACTGTGTGCTGCCAGAACTGTCCACGCAGCGTGTGTTGTCACACCGCCACCGCAGTGCACTTTCGCTGGACAGATGCCCACCTTCCCACAAGGTGATTGAGCTGGAACAAAACATACAGGTCTGGGATGACGCCCCCCCGCGTGACCTCACAGACCAGTCTGATGGTGTTGTTGTTGTGGTTCTTATTCACCTGGAACAGGGCAGGTGGGGATGGATTAGAAAGGGGTGGCAGTGGGGAGGAGTGGTAAGGAAAGGGGGAATGCAGCAGGATTGGCATAATGGAGAAAGCAGGGCTTTAAGCACTTGAGAAGGCTGTGAGCACGAGTTTGGCCTGAGGGGTGGGCTCTGGGGGCCTCTTCAAAACGTGACGCCTAACAAGGACTGGAGCACAGCAGAAGGGACTGAAGGAGGGAAGATATGAGAACCGTGAGAACAAGGAAGAGAGGACCAAAAACGATCAAGGGAAAAAGGGGACCTGAACTAAGGACCCTCATCTTTCTTCTCTAGTTTCGCGGAATAAATGGCCAGAACTTTTCCGCCGGACAGGTGGACATTAAGCACTTAATTCACGTATAGCTTTACTTATATATCTGTCCTTAAAATTCTACTTTACACTGTTAGATGCTCCTGGATCATAATGTTACAAACGTTTGTGTTAAAGAAAAATAGCATCTTTGTATTTTATTTGAATGTATTAGCAAATAAATCAAGGCACACGTCCATTATTACACTTGGACCGTGTAGCTAAGAGAAGCCGAAAGTGTCCAGATGCTGACGAATATTGCGTGTAGTTTCAAGTTAATAAAATATAATAAAAATCCTGTGATATGCACGGCATTACCTGCCTCACGCCGCATTTCCAGGACAGACTCTGGAACACAGTGACCTACATAGGATGAGCGAAATAAATAAATTTAAATCTCTCTGCAAATTTTTTAATTTATTACCGTTTTCTCTGAAGTTTCTGCATAACCTAATCCGTGAATAATTCAAGAGACATCTGTATTATTAAGCTTCTATTGATCGTATAGTAATACGTTTGCAAAGTTGAGGAACCAACAATGCGTGACGTTTCTACAAGAGAGCGCACTTTACAAACTATACCGACGAACGAGAGACTGAATGGATCAAAGAAGAAGAGACAGAAGAGATCAAAAAGGAGGCAGCTGTCTTTTCACTTAAGTGTTTTGCATTAAAAAGTTAACCCGGCTCTGTACGGTTTTAAATCTGGAACGGCGTCAGCTTCTTTAGCAAAAAAAAAAAATGAAGGAGGTCAGGTTTTGCCGATCTGTGTGGACTCTGCAGCCACGGCGATTCCTCCCAGCCCCCTCTCCCCAAGCTTATTGCCCACGTGGCCTCGAGCGGATTGCTTCCTTGACATCATAAGCCCAGATGTTTTTAAAGGGAGCTTTAAAGGGGGGGGAAAAAATGCTGTCACACTGCAAAGCATGATGCCCACAGGAACAAACAGCCCTTAAAATAGCCACCCAGTATCCATCCAGCGACACTGCAGCACTCTCCTCTTTTACACAACTCTTCGCTCCATTCTCTCCTTCTTTGTCCTTCACCTTGCTCACTGTTACGTTGGTTTTCTTTTAAAAGCAATACTGTTAAATATTATTTTAAATTAGTATAATGCGATTTAGTTTTTCTCAACAAGGGTACGTTGCTACTGCATTTATGTATTTGGCCCACATTTTTCCTCCAAAGGGACCTACAACAGATTTAACAAATGGTTGGACCCCCCCCCCCCCAAAAAAAAAGGTTCTTAGACGCAGACATGCTTGTTCCATGCCACCATTGTCATGGTGCATGTGGTGGAGGAGTAGCCCAAAGAATGTAGATATGAATAGGAAAACGGGTAGATTGAAAGCAGCAGGTTGTGAATGACTAACTTTTTCAGTTAGATTTCAGGAGCTCAAGAGAATAGTGGGTTTTGAATGCTGGGAGGGATTCAGCCTTTCTGAGGGGCAGAGAAGCCTTTCCACCACACTGGAGCCAAAGAGGAGAACAGAGAGGCTTTAAGATTTACAGCTGGTTTACTGAACCACCTTCAGGTTAAGCACTTCAGTTAGGATGTTGCCCAGAGCTCCCACTTCCGCATATTTAACCAGAATTCGTCTGGACACCCTGGCAAACCCACCGCATTTGCAATACCCACAATATCCACCTACTTTCAGCAGGTACGGCTGACCATGAACTGCTGCCTTTACTGAGTTTTAGGCTCAATCTTCTGCATATTTGAGGTCCCACTCAAGCATTTTTCGGATTCAGAAAAGCTCAGATATAATCGCAGCAGCGCTGTCGCTGCAGCACAAAATCCTCATCAGAACCCCATGGTTTAATGGCTTCTTTTGCTGGATGGGGATGATGATGGTTGCGGTGTCCTAAGCGGTGGCTCCGTGAGCCTCGCGCATGTGGGAACCTCCGGGATTCATTAAGAGAGAGGAGTGGCAGTCCTGTCCGCTAGAAAGAAAAGCCTCTCCATCTCTTAACGCACAGGAGGCCATGTGGCAGTGGGAGGTCACCCTGCCAGCCCCTTACAACCCCCAGACCGCTCATGCTCATTGGCATTCACGAGCAAAGCCTGTGAGAATCCCCAGCACAGGGCAACTGAAATAACTAATGCACTGCAACGATCCACCCTTGGTCAACAGTGTGGACCTCAGACCATCCTTCCTTTTCAAGCCTTATCATACAAAAGTACAAGCATAAAAAACCATATAAATCAATAAACAGACACACAGACAGATACAAAGATATACAGACACAGCAGACACACAGAGACAATTTTACTGATCCCAGCGGTAATGGCACAAGGTAATTACCAGGTAAATACCACATCCAGACAAGCAAACAGGGTGAACAGGCAGGGAATTGTCAACAAATAAAACAGCACACTAAGAGGTCAATGACACAACATTTGATCCCAGAGAATATCTTCCGATATGATTCTGATAATAAATTACACATAATACAGATTACGTAAGACGAATCTCAACGTTAGTTTGTTCTCCACGAATACTACAGGTTTAAACACACCAAACGCACATTTTTTATCTCAATAAAGGAACTCCAGTTGACTTCCATGAGTGAAAGGGAACAGCGATGTGTGATTGAGGAAGTGAGTTTTATTCGTCTGTGACTCAGTGGTTAGTGGAGGAACATGATCGGGGCAGATCCCAAACCTCGGGTCTTGCTGTCAGAAGATGTTGAAACCTAAGGGCAGTTTGCAAATGTCAGGGTAGCCAGTCATAAAGGCCGGCTTGGAGCAATAAACAGAGCTCCACCCCATTCACATGCAGACACAGAGTCATCGAGGATGCTGCACCCACGCCTTCAGGTTTGTTACTCATCTGTGAAATAAAGGGTGGGGTCTCAATTGGCCACCTGGGGTCCAGCCACTCTTGTGGTGTTTGCCGCAGAAGCTGGTTTATTGAAGCACTTGGCACTGCTGACCTCCGCCTACTGTTCTAATGAATGTCAAACAGTGGGAGGGAAATAAGTAAGCTCAACACCGACGGGAGGCCTGGAACAGTCCCAAAAGGGCATATTTTTAAACGCAGAGCAGCTAACATAATGTTTAGACTTCAGCACTGGACTGAAAATAGTTTTGTGGGTTTCGACAGGTGGTGCAAGGGGTGTTTTTTGAGCTCCTATAATAAAGCCTATTATTTCAACTATCGGCAACTGTGCAGTTTTGTCTACCTACCTGCCTACCTACCCACCCATCTATCCATCTCACATACAAATGTTTCGAGATCTGGTTTGCCTACTGTTGCCATCATTGGACGTTCCATGCTAAGCGCAAAGCTTTCAAAAGGTCAAAAGAGCTGCTGCTCTTTGGTCAAGCAAACCCGACAGCGCAGCACAGCCCTCTCAGCCAACCTTTCCACATCTTTTCATTAATCTTAAGACGATCAAATGACTTCCATGAGTCTTGTCACCCCAAGAAGCACAATGCGTTACATTTTCCACCCTTCAGACTAATCCCATTGCCAGCAAAATGATATCACTTAACCTATGTCATTGATTTCTTTTCTTCTTTTTTTTTTGCAAAGAACAAGGCATTGTGACATCTTAAATGCTTCGAAATGGGCCATAAAACGGACTCATAAAAATTAATCCATAAACCTGCAAAACCCCATTCTGCTGACATTTCTTTTTTAAGCATATAAGATATGGTTACCCGCGAGTAGAGTCGCCACAAAGTAGATTAGCTGTCTTGCACTGCGTATATCAAGTTTCGGGACAATTCCGTGAGGCTAAGAAATCCGCCAGGCTGACAACGCAACACAAGGCCTTGCAGGGTGCCCTCGTGAACTTGTGAGGTTTGTCAGCGCAGGAGCCCCGCTTGACTGAACGTGAAAAGTCGAGGACGGTTTGAGATACATCATCTGCCTTTACATTTCTTCTACACAGCTGGGCATTTTCTCCAATTCAGGATTTTACACAGCTGCGTAATTTTTTACTGCATCAATTCAGGGCAAATATGCTGACCAAGGGTACAACAGTACAAGGTGGGATTTGAACCTGGGTCCATCTAGTGCCTGCCACCTCTTTCTTTGTGTCCTCACAGACGGTAAAGCTATTTATATGCTCTTGTGCAGAGGACTGAAAGGCAGGGAAAGTGGTGAGCAAGAGGTTTACGCAGCGGAAACATAAACCCACACATGCTTTCTCCGGCCATCTGTCTCGCAGAAAACTTTAAATTTTAAACCAGACTCCTTCAGCTGCCTCTACCTCTCCTACAGCCACTCATGTTTTTTTGGGTTCGGTCATGTAATGGCGTGAAATGGTGTGTGACGGCACCAAAGGTGCACAGAACCCCATCCGCAGCTCCATCACCGAGAGGAAAATATATGGTAAATTGAAAGGCTGCAGACGAAGAACATCTACTTCTGCGAGGCTCATTTAAATTCATGTGCCTTTCTTTTTGGGTCCATTTCTACTGCAATGTTACAGCATCACAACATCAGGGTTCTCCCAGAGCTTTACAAGTCTGTTGGCTCCATAGATCCACGTTTTTTACGGTGCTCGGGTATCAAATTTAATAAAAAGAAAAAAAAAAAAAAAAAGAAAAGCAGCAGCTGCTACTTCATTGTTAAACTAAAAAGAGAATTTTAAAAAAGCAGCGTATAACTAGATACTGGAAAGAACAGTCCAGTGTGTCACAATATTACTTTTTCATATATTTTCCAGAATTTAAAAAAGAGCAAGTGGAACAAAAAATTACTAAAAATGACTTTCTTGCAATATTCAAATTCATAGCGTCGTGTCTGAAACTTACGCACATGATGCGCTAGAATGACTATGTTGGGAATGACCTGTACACACTATAGCGAAATACCTGCATTATCTCTTATGGTTTTCCAAGTCCCATTCCCATCATTCTTTTAAAAAAAAAAAAAGAAAAAGTGCAACAAGTCTTAGGTAAGTATTACATTTCTATTGTTATCAGGAGGAAAAGAAAAATAGCTGGGAGTGTTGGTCATCTCAGTTCCAGTGAGCCAATGATTCAGGAAAGATAAGGAAAGCAGCTTTGGTCTGGGAGGCGCCCATCCGGCTCTCACCTGTCGGTACAGCTCCCCTACGCAACACCGTACGACGACTCACCTGTCCAAACATCAGCATGACGGCAAGAACGTTCCCACAAACTGCGGCCAGATTCACAAGCCCTCACATGCAACCGATTCCAGCACACAGGCGCATGATGCTGTGTAGTTAGTGCAAATGTAAGCTCAGGCAGCCCAAGGGCGGCAGGTGAAATAGTTAGAAAAGTATTTGGTAATAAATATACAGGAAAGCCAAGACATTTCCCTGAAGATGACACACAAACACACTACAAAAACCAAACCCATGGGTATTATCCTCTCCACAAACATTACTGAAGGACAGATCATGCACTGCGCATTCTGGAATGTAGCTCGGGGTTTTACTGTAACCTTGCGCAACTCTATAACAACACAAGTAGTTGTTTTCAGGGCCATCGGGAAAAGAAGTACACACATACACACACACCCATAGTAAATATTTGTGCTCATTGGTATTAACTAGCTAGGTTAAAACAGCAAACATTGTTCAAAGATTAACTGTAAATTTCCTTTTTACTACAAAATCTGGAAAACACTTGGAAACAGTAAGACAAATTTACTGCCATCTCATAACTGAAACAACCCTGTCAATTAACATTTGCTCATTTTCAAAGCTAGAAGTACATTTGTGCTACCACGTAAGGGAACATCTTAGTGTTTTCTACCGTGTGGTTGGGAAAAGGTGTGGAGCAGTTATTCTAATGATTTGTTGGGTTTCACACTTAGGATAAGCGGTCAAGAAATGGAAGAGACGTAATTTTGTTTCCTTAGCTGTGCAGCTGCATTAATGCTGGGATTTCATTTGATGTACAAATATACAGCTTTTCTGTTGAAATTGCTGGACCAAAGCCATGTTAATATGGCATAATTTTAAATGATATGAGTAACTTGCAGCAATGCTGTGATAGAAGAGTGTTTAAAAAGTAAGATTATGCCAACGTCCCTCTAACTAACATCACCCAAATGTTGTTTCTCATGCAGGTTGATTTATGGTTGAACTAGACTAACCTGCTCCATAGCCATTGGAGTTTAAATTCCTGTATTGTTACATCTTAGCATACAGTGATGGAAGCAAAGACATTCAAGTGCTAAAACAAGGTAAAAATGTGATTTTATGTTAAAATATTTTTGGAAAAACACTCTGGAAAGCAAATAATACAGCAGGTTAAATAAAGCTTCTGTGCAAATGCGAGCAAGCCCTTACCAACCTTATTAAGTATTCACATTGATTTTTCACTGTTTTTTCTTTTCTTGGGTTTTCCAACATTACCAGGGGCACCTGACTGTGCTCTTATTCATACAACTGCACTCTTGATACAGACTATGAATCTAAATTCCCTCATCTGAACTGTGTACATGCACTTGGATAAAAAAAAAATAAATAAAAATGTAAAAAATTCTTTTAATTTAGCCTAGTCCAAGGAATTAAAAAAAGCGAGTTTTAAAAATGTCCTTTAGCCTTAGACAACTTGTGACTCATAGCTCCTCCTGATGAACACTTAAGTCAAGGGTGTCCAACAGCCCGTGGCTTGAATGCAATTTGCTGTTTCATGCAATTTTGGTAAAATGGATAATTTAGCCCAGAATGCAAAACAAAATCTTTTGCACTACATTCATCTGTCCTGCTTAGGAGAGTTGGTACAAGACTGAACCAACTCTCCAGTGAATTGACCAAATATTTGAATGTCCAGAAAGTCTAGCGTATCAGAATGTGATTTTTTCATACATTTTCAGGATTTATAAAAAAATAAATAAATAAAATCCTAAAATGTGATTGGTTTCTCAGCAAAATTAAACCCAATTTGTTTTAAAAAAAAAAAAAAAAAAAAAAAATTAAAAAAAAAAGGCACTATGCTCATCTGTTCTCCTGAGGAGAGTGGGCTCGCCCAAAGCCACTTCTGGAAAAGGCCAAACTATGTTACAGCCATAGTTTAGCTGAAATCACATTCTGCTGTGGAACATTATTTTATGATGATCGGAGTTAAGCTGAACTCTTTGTCATAAACGCAAAGCACTATCATAAAACCGAGTGGCGGCAGCATCATTCCGTGGGGCATTTCCCCCTACAATAAACAAAACTAAGAGGTTTGTTATCAACAAGTGCTTAATGAACAGAGCTAAACGCAGGAAAATCCTACAAAGTGAACTGTTCCAGTCAGAAGAGGCGTGCAGTTAGAGTGAACATTTATGAGACACAGAGCCAAAACCCTCAGCAGAAACAAAGCCCTGGCATAAACACTACAAAGGTCAGCGTTCAGGAATGTGTCAGCCAAAGCCTAGACTTGCTTCCACTACATCTGTGGTATGACCTAAAAATGTCTGTCTACTGATGTCCTTAACCTTTGAATTACTTCTGTAGGAATAGTAAGCCTTTGGTTGATGTTTGTGCTAACTTTTTTTTCTTTAAAAGGGGAAAAACATTTCCAAGGACTCAAATTTTGAAGAGTGAAGAATAACAAAAGGTAAAGAAGTTCCAAAAGGTCAATACCTAGCGTACATACATAGTGCGCTGACAGTGGACACACAACAGTGTGTTAAATAATCATTTTACCTGACTTTCTCCATATGCCTAAGACTTGACAGAAGACAAATTTGACAGAAAAATACTACATTGAACCTTACAAATTTGTATACTTATGTATATTTCTACTGCATACTTCTGCTTTTTTCACAATTTGCTTTGTAAAATCAACACCTGACAGTCAATTTTTGTGCTACAGACACTCCACGAATGACCTGAGGAACACCTGATGGTGCAATGCTTCAGATGTTCGACCACTGCATTTCAAGCCTTGCTGCACTTAGTCTGAAGCCCTTGTGTCCCATGTTTACTCACCGCAGTGTCAGCAAAGTGGATTTTGCTCATTTGAGACACACAATAATGTTTGCAGGCCTTTTTTTAAAAGGCATAACAATGTGAGCGGTGCAATTCAAGGCCACATGTTTAGCTCATGACAACAGGCATTTCTGGCTGGCCTACAAAACAAAGGACTACTTATGATTCTACTGTCCCCCAGAATAGCAAACCTAAACAAAGTGGATTTAGGAGTCACCAGAGCCAAATCCCAGCACTGTTTCATATCATGTGATCTGTTGACATTCTGAAAGATTTGTTGACTTGGCCAAAGAACTCCACTATTATTTTATTTCTATCCGCATTTGATATTCATGCCATGATCATAACTTGGATACATCATTTAAAATTTGATAGGTTCCATAAGTGATCATTTGTTAAAGCGATTCAATAAAAAAGTTACAATTTAAAGTTACATAGAGCCAAATATCCAGTGTCATTTCTGTTAAAATAACTTTTTCTAGGGACATAACGGCAACTCCTTTAAGGAATTAAATCTGGAGGCTGCTGGACACAACCCGAGTGTGTTAGAAACCTCAAAAATAATATGTCTCGTTGGACAAACCTCGGAGGCCTCGGGCTCCCATAAGGCCAACGAAAACCCCATCGGTCCAGAAGAATCGTGAATATGTGCAGCTAATCCAGCTCTGCAAGCATGATGACTGCACCAAAAAACAAACATAAAACACTGACTGGTGCCTTCAGTCTTCCAGAGCTGAATCGCAACCGTTCCTGGGATTCGTGGCAACGCCGAGAGATTAGCAGCGTGTAATCCTGCCGTGAGCGTGGACCTGCCAGACGAAATGGCTATAATTAAAAATCACCGGGACACCAGCAGAGCCTCGACGGAGGCACAGCTTCACTGGAAAACGTGACAAGACGGTGAGCCGGGGAGGGAGAGAATTACACCAGATGAAAGACTAGACCTGGCAAGAACGCGAGAACCTGAAACACAGTCTCTAAGCTTTTACGATAACTTAACTGCCAGGCTTGAGAGTCAAAAGCTTCAAACATACGATGGCTGCAGTTAGAAATTTCATCTTCATTTTTAGCAAATCAGTACTGGCTAATATTCATATTTTTGTCCTTGAAGAGGGACGTGGGCATTTTTCCACCCCCTTGAAAAGCTGATTGCAAAGCATTTTGGAAATGTCATGAGACTTACATAAAGAAAAGAAAATCACATTTGTGAAACAACCGATTATTTGTGTCGATTCCAAAATTGCAGGCCAATATTATGCAAATCTTCACCGTAAATCCTTTAACTTTTAGCACAGCGGGTACATTTCTGTGCATTTCTTAGCTGGTTAAAGCTGCTTCCTCGCATTTGAAGGACCCAGGTTTGAATCTCAGCTCCTCCTGTAGTGCCCTTGAGCTGGGTTCTTACCATGAATTGATTCAGCGAAGATCACCCATTTGTCTAGATGGGCGATTCAATGCGAGCAGCTTAACTTCGTAAGTCACTTTGGAGAATAGCATCAGATAGATAAGCAAATGACAGATACAAAGTGTGACCGTGTTACTGGTGGTGGATAATCCCATCACAGAAAGTTAAGACAGCATGTGAGGATCCACACTTTCAAGCCTAAAAGCAGCTGAAGATCTTACGCAAGGCTCCTCTGAAGCTTGAGCAGCGCACCTCAGTACTCTCCTCCATACCTTTGTCTGCTAAATTATCTTAAGAAAGGCAACAGTTACTGTATATCCTGTTCTACATCATAACCACACTGATATCCCTCTATTCAGCGGAACAGAACGAGAACGTTCTGAGAATCACGAGGTCCGTTTTCTGAAGAGACGATGCCGTGTCTTGTTCATCCTCAAAAAATAGGCTCCTTTCTGTCGCAGCCGATCGCAAGAACATGGATTTATACAAAACAGGACACACTTGTCAGAATGCAATTCGAGATGACGCCTTCATTTTCAACCAATTGAATGGCACATTTTATTCGTAGTGTAGAGGTCTGGGGATAAACATCTACACCTGGGCTTTCCAAGTCCCATCTTGGAGGACAGAGGTCCACAAAGCATGCAGCTCTGTGTGAACTATATAGGAACCATGACTAAAACATCAGTCAGCAGAAGACCCAGAGGGAGCCAAATTAATTTAAATAGGGACAAAAATATCGCTGCTTTGCCTGGAGTCAGGGAAAGCCTCCGAGAGAGAAGAAAGGCCTTCATCTGAACTGCTGGAGCAGTAAGACGCCTACCTTGGAGCTGACGCTCTTATTAAACCATTTTCTTCAAAGGAACAGGGTGACAAGTATCAAAGACTTTGTTTCTCCATGGCATTACCACCGCATTTAGATTTAAACAGATATAATTCATTTCAATTAATTTAAATTGTAAGTCAAATATGATTGTATCAACGTCTAGACAGCATCACACTTGCCCTGGATTAAAATGTCCTTGATCATTTTCCTATGAACAGTATTGCTTCAATTATAAAATGTGTAAAATTGAATTGTTTTTGGATATATCAATACGTTAAGGTTTTAGTCAATTCTTAATCATTACGATACAAGAGAACAAGAGAAGTGGGCAGCCACCGGTTCTTGGAACCCGAGATTTATTTTTCTCCATTTCTTTGCAGTTAGAATATTCTTTTGTTTCGTTTTCCTTTCCTCAGTTGACAGCTGATGTATCGAAATAGTTTATTATATCTGTTTTGTTGTCACATTCTTTCGAATTTTCCTCAGCATTCTGAGCAAAGAAAGTTATTCTTCACCTTTACTATAATTTTCTGCAAAAATGGTCATTCCAAAGCACACAATAATGAGGCACTCAGCAAAACAGCCGAACATCCTCTTCTCAATTCTCGGAAAAGATTTAGCGGAGATAAATTTTTAAAAAAAGGGAAAAAAAAGAACAAAGTTTTAAAGAAACAGACGTCACCTATTTCTTAATTTTGTGAATTTTGGTTACAGACTTTTCAAATTATGCAATTTGGAAAACACTTATGAAATTTTAAAAAGTTTTTTCATTTTACCAAAATAGTTTCCCCCCCACTAATTTTATATCTTGGCTAACAGTGAATTTCTAGTTTATTTGATTCTTTATGAAATCAGGGAGGTCTGTGGTACTGAGCTGTCAGTATGGCTTTTTCAGTTATTTGTATGAACGGTTTGCTTTTGAACTATTTATGTATTCCAGTGTCGTCTTCCCCTGATGGGTGTGTGTGTGCCCGCGCGCGTGTGCTGCCATAGCCTCATGCAATTTCCCTTAGAATCAAAAGCTTTTTTTTCATCCATCCATCAATATCTATCCATTAATTCTACATCTCAGGCTTAAAAGGTTGTTTCTCATCACTGGATGACAAATGGAATTTGTTGAAAATGTACGTTTTATTCATACAAGGTTAGATTCCTTACTGATATACGGATATGTTTTAAAATATTCCATATACTTTTAATGATCTCTTCCAACTAAATAAAAATGTAGTTATGCAGAGCCAAAAAGATCAAGGACCAATAGCTGAACTGCAGCTGAAAAGCGATTCCCCTTCAGCACAATGATCTACAATGCCGACTCACTGAAACGGCGAATAAAGGAGGCGCTCGAACCGTTGCACAGTTGGCGTAAAGACTAGGAGTTCCCTGACAACCTGGAATGTCCTCACAGTGACACGCGCACAGGCCAGAAAAAAGTCTGGGAGGCTGGAGGCTGGACGCTGGAATGCAGGCTCTATCAAAAAGAGCTCAAAGGCAGAAATTATGGGAGAGTCAGGTTTCCAGAATCAAGTTACAAAGTCCTCCATCTCTCTGCCCCGTTGTGCTGCCCAGGCAACCGGAAAAGTAGCTAAATCCCAAAAAACTTCCCGACATCACGAATCTACTTACTGACAATGCGTAGTTCCAGTTAAACGGGATAAAACATCTAAGAGCAACATCTTACCAAAATACTTCATATATGAACACTTAAAAAAAATGAAATCCCAAAAATTCCATAAAAACAAGTCAGAGTTTGAAGAAACAAAATTAGAGACACTTTGAAGCCAGCTCGCCTTTTCAAACAGTGAAAAGGGTTTTAATAAGGAAATACTTTGATGGCAAAAGCTGATTTATGAATGTGGCTCTGGATTTCACGGGCTGAGGTTTGCTGGAACAGGTGTAGCAATACTTTTTCCGGGTGTGGTATTTCACAAACGGCACCCTGTTAACCCCTTCTCAGTTGAAGTGAAGGGTTGGGGCACACAGACACTTTCCTGTAAAATAATTCAAAGCATCTCACTCCATGTTCAGACAATAAATTCAAAAAAGCAAGTACTGTACCTGCGCCTGCATCCTAGCAACACACAGTAAACAACAGCCATCTGCTGCAATACATTTCCAAATATTTAAATTGCATTTTCTCTGCCACCCCAAAATATTCAAGAAAATGATCACCAACGTGTGGCTGTTTCATTCTTTCTATCCACCTTCATTGTCATTACACAAATAACAAAATTCAATTTTTGCAACCGAGTGTAAAGCAGTGCCTAAATACAGAACATCGAGTATGGCAGAATACAGAGCATTGAACATAAAAATGGCAGAAGATGGAAAAAATAAATCTAAGTAATTAAAAGGATGCAAATAAACAGTGCAGCCATGTAATGTAAAACACGCTGTTAAAACTAAAAGAAATGCGGTTACTAAAGCAACTGTAAAAGTAAGCAGTGCTGCATTAAAATATTGCACATACAGGCAGCATTGCTGGGGAATATGAAATATAATTAGAGTATGGGGGGGTCTAGGCTTTTACAGGATTTATTTGCATCATAGCCCTGGGGAAGAAGCAGTACCTCAGTCTACTTGTAAAAGCTCATTAGCACTCATGAGACCTGAGATCCTATGTGAGATGAGGCAGAAGATCCTACATGACATCTTATATTAGATGGAAAATGAACTCCATAAAATATTGCATGAGATGGGACATGAAATCCTGGATAAAATGAGATGTTAGAATCTACACCAGATCCTGCATGACATCAACAGCAGACCCTACATGACAGCCTACACGAGATGGACACGAGATCTGGAAATGATTAACTAGACCCTACGTGAGGTCTTAGGAGATCATTTATGAGATGGATCAGGAGACCCTACATGGATTCCTATATGAGATAGACATGAGATCTGACCTGAGATGGTCAGTTAGACCCTCCACGGGTTCCTGGGAGATGCTTCATGAGATGGATCAGGGGATCCTACACGGATTCCTATACGAGATGGACACGAGATCCGACCTGAGATGGTTAACTAGACCCTACACCCGATCCTGTATGAGATGGGGCACGAGAGCCTACACACCAGTTCACCTCATGACTACAATCAATATAAAAAGCAAGGCACGACAGAAGGAGGCATCAGCACTGCAGACCCAACACCGCAATGGCGAGAAGAAGGGAGGAATCACAACGTGGACCACAGATGGATCCGAGTGCCCCATCAACACCAACACTTGTACACCTTTTGCACACAAAGATGGGCAGCAGCTGGCACGACGGTCGGGGCACTGCCAATGCAGCAAAACATATTTCATTTCTGGAGGACCCGCACAGCCGACTGCTCCTTTTGTACCGCGCCGATATCCATCTAAATCCTCCGATTTTTTCGATTAAAAATAAAATGAACCAAATCGAAAAGCTGAGGACACAGCAACGCACATTTGGTCATGCGCTCTCATCCCGAGGATCTGGGGCAAATCTAAGGGCGGTTATAAAATAATATTTTCAGAAGCCCGCCCATAGGAACCTACAGGACATAAAAACCAAACGGACTCCTGGACCCCCTTCGCAAGTTAATTGATAGGAACCATTTCAACATTTCGCTACCCCCCCCCCAACAACAATGCAGCATAAATGAAAGAAAAAACTTGAAATAAATCCCACGATTCCGCCGTTTATGTTTTATTTATCCACGGGCTTGGCTACCTTCTACTGTAATATTAATCCAGTTAAATTTGTACCTCAAACAGCGAAGGGAGGAATCGCCTTCAACGAGGGATCGCGAACCGAAGATGGGCTTCGTCCGCAATAAATAAGATGTTTTTTGGCGATGGAAAATGTAAAAAAAAAAATTAAAAAAAATGAGAGAGAGAGAGCTGGCGAAAATAAACCTGTGTCTTACCTCGACGTAGCCAGCCAGCGCGGGGACCGCGATGCCCAAAATTAGGACGCAGATCACCGGGACCGAACACATCGTTCACAGCCCAGGGACTTTTCTCGAACAACTGTGCAAGCCGCGCTCCCTGTGAATTTTTATACTTGATAGAAGCTCCGGAAAGCGTGATCTGGGGAGGATTTGCGGACTGCTTCAGCGCACAAACGTGGCTCCGCTCGCCGAACCGACCGCTCCTCCGGCCGTTCCTTCTTCTACAGCAGCGAGCCGCTGCACCGCCAGTCGCCTCCACAGAGACTCACCGGAAATGAGGTCATTATGCAAAGTCCCAAAAGTCACACCCTGGGTGCGTGACAACGGCGAGGCCACGCCCAGCTCGGCCCTCCGCGCTGACCTTGGCTCCGGGTCCGGGTCCGCTTCAAGTTCGGATCCAGCGCGTTTGATGACGACACGCAGCGCCCGAACAACACTGCGAATTTAAAAAAAAAAAGAAAGAAAAAAAGTACGATCTTATGGAGCAGGTATGACGTCATAATCGACACACGTCTAAAGCAGCGTGCGTTTTACTGTATGTACAGTAACAGACACGTGAAACCTGTTGATCAGTGCCTGGCAAAAAAATGCCTTCTTTAAATTTTGCTCACTAAACGACAGACAAATCTATTTTAGCACAGGAACAGTTGTTCCATTTAAATATATATTCGCACAGCTCAGCTTACTAACAGCAAAAAGAAATTAGAGACATGAAGAAAGAAAGACATTTCATTTATTTTTCCTTACCTTATTTTTGAATTCTGGCAACGGGACCTGATGAGTTGTATTATTAAAAGCTCTATTATTAGCAGTGTTATTAGCAATATTACTGTAGCAGGGTAAATCACTCTGGGCAATGTGGTGCATCTAGAGAAAAACATTATTATTTTTCTGATTATAAATGATCACAAATCTGACAATCTATCAGAGATTTTACAATGGTTAAAAATGAACTGATTTGAAAAAAAAATGTAACCATACTTGAAATTTATCCATATAAACTGCGTCATAATCAGTTCAAGCGCAGGTTAGACTCTGTTGTCCACCGTAGGGAGCTGATTTTATTTTCCTTAGTTGCTGAAAAGACCATCGGTGTGCTAAAGCTTTTGAAGATGGTTTTTTGTGTTCACACATAACAACATTATTATGGCAATAAATATAAAATGTCAAAAAAATAAGATTATTAATTCCAGTTCACCCAGGCCATGTTTTGAACTGTGCTGCTTAAACAAACCTCTCAAAACATAGAGACCTTTAAAATTTCATTTTAGCAGCTTTTATCTGCTCAGCCCAAAAAAAAAATCCTCTTGCATAACCATGTGTCTGTTATTATTTTCTCTACAAAAACACCTGCCTGGAATTTTTTAAGATACAAGAAATCTCCATCCAGTCCCACACAAAATGGAAAAGAGATGCACACTGTCACATGGTCTCTTCTGGGTGAGAGGATGAGAGATCTGCTGTCGCTCCCAACTGAAATGGTGGTTTTCTGCATATTTATGCGCTGATGTGGTTTTTGGCTTGAGGGAATGGAATGTGCAGAAAGAAGGAAGAGGGTGTATTTGTGTATAAAATGCAAAGCGATTACGAGAATGCATTTAAGGAAACGTGGCAGCATCTGAAGGATAGTGCTCTATAAACCAGGTTAGCCACGAATTAGCATTCTTCAGTCTGTCTTTGGCAAAAACGTTGCTGAGGACTCATTTGCGCAAGTGGCATTACGCCTACACCTTTGTGTCAAAAAATAAAATAATAATAAAGTTTTGGATTTTACTAATCACACAATGACATGACAGATGGTTTCTGCATATTTTCAGCATGTTGACTTTTACGACAGGTAATATCTAAAGCAGGGTTATTAACTATTGTTAATGGAGGCCAAGCCTAGCAGATTCTCCGGTATCCTTTACACCCTAAGCTCTGAAAGAGAGTAAAACGGATTTAGCGTTCAACTATGTTGTTTTTGTTAAGCTAAGGTTTGTGCTTCCCTGCTTGAGTCAAAACAACAATAAAAAAACAAAAACGGTTCAGCTAGACTTTTGGACTTCAGGCTCTGGAAGTGGTGGTGAAAATTCCTGAGTCACAGAAGCAGTCAGGCAAGTATATTTTCTTAAAATCCCATGTAATATTTCACCTGCATTTTGTATATCTCAGCAGCATTTCAAAACAAGTGCTGAACATCCGGGCCGGCCATAGGCCGTCCATAATAGGCACGAGGTTTGTACAAAGGGAGGCTCATGAGCGTACCTGGTACTAAAGCACCCTGGGCCATAAGTCGATGATTCACTTTATGGTTGTGTTACCTAACTTGAGGCTGCATGGTCTGGATGCTCAGGTGCAGTGAAAGGCAAAACTGTCAAGGCTTATAACAGGGTGCTGGAAAGGAGAGAGCTGAGCAGAACAGATTACATTCTGGTTGTGGAATAGTGGACCAGACCTTCTCCTTGAGACAGCTGGTGGCTGACGCATGCGGTGCAGAGCGTGTATGAGAGCAGAGTGAGCTGTGTTTGTACTGTTGGCATAAAGACGAATTCATTCCGTATGGGCACTGGTCTCTGGGCAAAGATGTGTTTTGTCTTCATTCCTGATTATGAACTTCACGAGCATCATGGGCAGCATATTATATCGCTATTGTCTAGTACATCAACATGCAGCTAAGGTTTGAAAGGGGTCCAGCTGGCAGACTAAACCATCCTTTCTGTTTGCAGATGATGTTGCTCTTTTATCCTCGTGATTATGACTTTTGGCACCCAGTTGGCATGAAAATCAGCATCTCCTGAGGTCTGAAGTTATGGTTCTATCTGAGTGGGTTGCTTTCTCCCAAGTGTCCCTAGTGGAGGAGTTGAAGTATCTTGTGGTTTTGTTTGTGAGTGACGGAACAAAGGAGTGGGCGATTGAAAGGCATATTGGTGCAGAGTCACCATTTCTCTACCAAGCGGGAGCTGAGCCTTTGGATGAAGCTCTCAATTTATTGCTCGGTCTATGCACCCGTCCTCACCTATGTTCATGAGCCAAAATGTGGTTTATCTCTAAGATCGCTTGGCTCACTCTTTAGGACAGGTCGAGGGATTCGGTCATCAGGGTAGAACCGCTGCTTCTCTCGATCGAGAGGTGTCAGTAGAGGTGGTTCGTGTGTGTTCAAAGAATGCCCCGTGGTTGGCTTCCGCTGGAGATGTACCAGGCACATCTCAGTAGGAGGAGACTCTGGGGCAGAACCAAAGCACAATGGGGAGACTTCATTTCATTGTTGGCCGCTCCATCACCTATAGAGCTGGAGACTGTGGCTACAGCAAGGAAGGTTTGGGCCTTTTCTGCTCAACAGGCTAGCAGACAAGACCCGAGCTGGATAACTGAAATGAAACTGACTGACTGACCAACCAACTGACCAGCTGACTGACTGACTGACTGTCTGGTTGACCATCTAACCAACTGGCTGACCGACCGACCGACCAACCAGCTGGCTCGCTGACCAACCAACTTGACTGAACGACTGACTGAAATGGGAAATATGAGAAGGTGAAAAAAACTGGAGGAGGTTAAGGAGAAAGCATGGTAAAATAGTTGATTTTAATAGTTAAAAAAGGAAGATATCTGTGATGATCTAGTTTCTATATATACAGTACAGTGGAGGAGTGACAGATGCTCAATCCAAGAAAGCGCACCAGGCCTCACTGCCACGACTGTCAAGTGCAGAGGAAGAGATGACCGAGAGGATGTGCAGCTTAACCAATTTAAAATGTGGGCAGTCGGGGAAGAGATGCACCAGGGACACATTTCTCCCAGACAGTTGGTGAGAGTCACAGCACCGCTTTCGACGCCATCGTACCAGTCATGCACACCCACGGCACGGCACGCAGAAATAGATGACATTACAGATATAGCAGCCCGCTTTCCAGCAAACCTCTCATTATCTTGGCTTGAAAGAAGCAACAAATGGATGTCAGTTGTTGAAGTTTCAGCGCTCAGGAACCCACGGTTTAATTCAGCTCACAATTCTTTCCTTACAAACCCATATTAGGGCTTTTCGTGGAACACCAGCAATATCGAAAAACCTGTCTGTTTTCAGCATGATGTTTAACGTTTGAAAACAGGGCCACTGCCACATTTGTAAAAACAACTGTCTTTAGATTATCCCATTGCTGAATGATGGTATATTATATTATATTATATTATATTATATTATATTATATTATACCGTTTGTGTTCTACCTTTTTACAAGATGATTCCACATATTTACCTTGGTCTAAATAAGAGGCAGTTCCAGTGATTCTGATACATTTATCATCTGAACACAACCGGCTTCAGGTTTGCTGGAGGGACATTTTTTTAACTACAAAGTCCTTGAGGTTAAAACTACATTTGTCTCCTATGGTGGACACGATCACCTGCTTTGTACAAACACGCATGGCCAAGTTTGAGGCGTTTATTTTGGGAATGTCACAGGGGCAGAAAAGGAAGGGGAAGCAAGAAAAAACTTTAATAAAGGGTTTTCTTGATAAAGATATGGACTGCAGGTGGATTACTGCCACACACTTGGCAAGCAGAGGAGTTTGAGAATGACATCACTCCTCTTTGGACTGTGGACCTCTCTATAGTGGTGTGCATTCAGTCCTTTGAAATGCTGCCTTATTTGCCCTTTTTTTAAAACTCCTGGTATATTTGCAGTTTCTTGTGTGCAGTTTCTGTCTCAGTGCTGCCGTGATCCAGTGCTGTTAAGTAATAAAAAAGGAGAGTATTCTGTTTTGCACTAAAGTAAAGGAGCAAAGTGAAGCACGAGCTGCCTGAACCAAATGCAGATGTACAGTAATTTAGCCACAGGAGGAGGATCATGGTTGGGTACAGTGTTCGTAGATCTATAGCGCTGGTATTAATAATTCATTCCCAATTTTTTACTGGGTGACTGACTGGAAGAGAAGCCTGCATGGGGAGTGTTCTCACCACAAAAAGGGGGGTGTCTGCTTAAAGCTGAAGTTGGCTGCCTGTAATCATAAATTATTGACAGAGATGCTACAAAAAAGTACAGCCTGAGAGATGACGTTTTTTTCCATCAGCAATGCGAATGCAGAATAAGACTGAGGCCTGTGTCACAGCACCTAACATCAAAAAGCATCACGGAAATGTTGCCGTGGTAACAGGCGTGCGAAAGGGGATCGAAAACAAAGCTTCCATCGCCTGATCTACACAGAGAAGCTCATAGCAGGGGAAGTAGGTGTTTTTTACAGATCAAGTGAGTTTAATGCAAAATATGCTGGTATCTTTGTGGTAACCTGGATGAAAGCTGCCAAGTTTTCTACCATCAGCTGTGTTGAGGGACCTGGGGTTGAACATACACTGTTTGGCCAAAAAAAAGTCACACACTCTAATATTTCGTTCGCCCACTTTTAGCTTTGATTATGGAACGCATTCACCGTGGCATCGCTTCGATAAGCTTGTGCAATGTCACAACATTCATTTCCGTCCAGAGTTACATTCATTTTTCACCAAGATCTTGTATTGATGACGGGAGAGTCGGACCGATGCGTAAAGTCTTCTCCGGCACAAAATCCCAAAGATTCTCAGTGGGGTAAGGTCTGGACTCTGTGGGGGCCAATCCATGTGTGAAAATTATGTCTCTCTCATGCTCCCCGAACCACTCTTTCACAATTTGACCCCCATGAATCCTGGCATTGTCATCTTGAAAGACAAAAATCCATTGATAGAAAAAACTGGTCATTCAGTATATTCATGTAGTCAACTGAGCTCATGTTTTGGGCACATAACGTTACTGAACCTTGACCTGACCAACTGAAGGAACCCCACATCATAACAACAAGTTAAATCCAGGCGCTGATTTTTTTTGGCCAGGCAGTGTGCATGGAAGCCTTGATCTCCATTGACATTGCTTTATACTGTCAGCACTGTATATTACAATAAGGCCTTTACAGACACTGTGAATGGTATTCATAAAACTTATGAGATATAATAGCAAGGAATGGGGTAGCAGGGGCCAATACCTTCAGATAAAGGTTGTTCCAAAGTCCTTTAAACTATATAGCACAGCAGTGTTCTGCTTACAAAAGATCAACAAAGTGCTGCATATGAATGAGTCACCTTTACAAAATACAGTTATCCATAAAAAGAAAATAATTAAAACGAAACCCATGAAAACTAAATTCACAAAAGCAACAGCCTTGGACAAGTTAATTTGATCCAGAGCTTCTTTTATTCACGTGAAACAAATGGAATTAAAAGTTACACAAGGCAATGCTTTTAATATAAACACAAGAGATCACATCTCAAAACTTCAAATACTTGCACTTGAAGACGATGACCACACAATGTAGACAGTGTTCCTGATGTAGTGCACGGGAAAAGGTGTTAAAAGAGGGCTTGACATCAATTATGATAAGTTAAGGGTGTGTATAAGTACTTAATAATAAATCATGTCCAGGTATTTACAGTGTGGAACAATGACACCTGTTAGAGAGAGACACACTTACAGCAGTGAGATTATCAAACATTCCAGCTTTCGGTACCCTGCTCCTGGTTCTGAAGATTGTCTGAGTATCTTGAGTTTTACTCTACGATATTTTAAAATTTTTTCAATGATTTCTGGTTTAATAAAATGTACAGTATGTGTTTAAGACTACGAACAGTCTGAGTCAGAATGATGTTATCTGAGGTCTGTTTCAGAAAGAGCAATTCTTTTATAATTATTGTTCTCTCATATGACTCTGACTATTAAACGTAGGAGGGATATTACGGTTCAAGACAAAATGATGCTATCTAGTCTGACGAATTCAAACCATTATATAATTTTACCTGTTGATGCTATTTTCTAGTTTCTCGAGTTTTGTAATGCAGTATCTTATACACTTCTGATAACACAGATACTCCTAAAACTATTGGAAGTTTCACAAAACACCTAGGAGTAAATATACTTGAATGAAAAAAAATAAAATCCTAAGGTGCATTTTTTATCAACTAAGAATGAGTGAGAAAAGTGTTTTTCTTTATTTATTAGTACTCTCTTTAATCGATTATTTTGCCTGGGGAGCATATTCTGTGCTTTCCAGTTATTGTACGCACAGTGCACGCCGCTTTCCTGCAGGTCTGTCTGTTGGAGGAGCGCTCACAGACCGTAGAAAGTGACAGGCGTGCACCACCTAGGTGCTCCACCCTCAGCAGAGGCTTCAGCAATAACTTCAGAAAAGAAAGTGCATGGAGATGGGTGACCTACTTTGGCACAGAGAAGAACATGGCTGTGTGTGACTGCTTGTGTGCAGTGAATCCAGGGAGATGTCAGAAATTCCTGCTGTTCTGTTTCATGTGCCAGCCTGGTAATATTTTCTTGTGCAAAATGGATTTAGCAACTTTAATCAGGCAAATAAATATGCAAATATGGAAAATATTAGCAAATAATTTATAGGAATGGCTTAAATCATTTCTAGATGCCATTAAATTTAAATGCAACGAGTCCATGACATCAGCTTCAAACAAAGTGGATTTTTATGTTATGTAATTCTCTCTGGTCCTATGGAATTTTTTATGCTTCACAGCAAATAGTAGTAAATATCCTTTTTTATGAGATTCACAATGGGCATTTCATTGAATTTTTACTACAGTTCCAGTGCAAGACAGCAACTTTAACCACTGCACCACCTACTGGGGGCATTCTTGCATACGAGTGGCCTGAACATACAGCATCAACACAGTTTGTATTTAAAATGTAAAATAATGGTAACTGAGACATTTTAGAAGCTCTGCCAGCGTAAAGGCTGAGCTATTGTTAAATAACTGTGCTGTTATCCAACACTGTTTATCAGAGTGGCTGTTTTCCTCATTCCATTCAAGGGTGTTCAACCCTGTTCAGCAGCATTGGCTCTGGCTCACATTGATAATGTCCGATAATGAGAAACTGATCACCGAGTGATTAATAAGTGATAGACTGATTTATGAACGAATGGACAAGCATGAAGCCCCTCTCTTGCACTTGGCACACGGGTTGACATCTGCTGCTGCAGCTTTGTGTCCTTTTGTGGAAAACTTATTGCTCATTGTGGTTAAAGAAAGACAAAGAATGGTTCAATTTGATGTATGCTGAGGATATACACCTCTGCTGGGACTTGGTAACAAAAGCCACTTCCGTAATAGATATTTACATCTATGTGACACTTTTCTTCAAAGTGAACAACAATATTAAACTTCTTACAGTGATTAAATGATTTGTACAGCAGTGTAATTTTTACTGTATGAATTCAGGGTTAAGCACCTTAGTTAAGGGTACTGCAAAAGGAAGTGGATTTGAATCTTTCTGAGTGTGAAAGCTTGAAAAGTGTGGAAGGTATATGGAAATGTGGAAAATAGTGTATATTTTACAACAAATAATCCTAAATTATATCTTCAATTGCATTTTTAATGTATTTCATGTAGTTTGCAAGAAGAGCCTCACCTATACTACGTGTAAACAGCGTGAACTGTGTTACCTTACTGAAATAAATCCACCTGCTCCTCCACAGTCTGTAACTGATTCCACGGGCATCCAGAGTTCTGACTTTATGCATCTTCTGTTCACTCTAGGCATGTTATGCTCATGTTTATGCAGAATTTCTCATCCAGAACATGGTGTAACTGATAGGAAAAACTTGGCAGAGTTCTTTCATTTGCCATGAATCTGATCTTTTCTTTACTTGAGCTCTCTCTACTAATAGACATCGCTTAGATGGTTTTGCTTTGTAATTTGCTGATTTTGCACAACAAACAATTGAGTACACATTCTGGGAAGAGGAAGAGAAGAATGGGCCAGTGTGCGAATGACATCATGGCTCAATTGGTTTAGTTCTCTCTGCTGAACGCTGCCAGTGATTCAACAGAATGCAGTTTTGAAGAAGTCCAGCGAGGCTAACAAAGATTGTTTGTATGTGAGTGAATGAGTGTGTGTGTGGTTGGTCTCTGATGGATTGGCATCCAGAACTAGACTGATCTTGCTTATGCTTTCAGGATAAGACTCCAAAACCACCGGCTGTATCAATGGCTTCACCTAGTGGTTAAAAAGCAGAGAAGCAGTTGGCACTTATATGCGCTTAATGGCTACCAGGTCATCGCATATTCGGCAAGGACTTTTCCAGCTACACCCAAATATTTTCCACCCAACAGAGAGGAAATAGATATTAAAATGAAAGAGAAGGGAAAACAAAGGTGACATGTTATTCCCTTTGAAGGTAATGCTCAAATAATTGGATTCTAGTTCCTAGTTATAGCTGACTGCATGGTGATGAATTGTTCGTTTTAGGGTATCTGATGGCACAGCTGGGAGTTCACGCTGCCACCACACTCCTTTCCTCTTTTGAGGGACATGTCTGTCCCAAAATTCTGACCCAAGGACTATGACAGATCCCACCTCCAGCACTCAGGGTTGCTCAGCTGACACCTCTACAGATACAGCAAACATCCACTGACACCAGACAGAACCCCTTATGATGTTTTATTAATCTCATCTACCGTGAGCAACTCTTTGATTCCTCTCCACTGTCTTCTCATAGACAAATAATTTGAATGAACTTTGTAAGACTGTCATGTTTTGATGGCTGGATCTTGTTGAACAGATTATATTACAGCCCTTGTTAACTACTGTAACCCATTGGCCTTTCGGCTTTAATATGTATATGTTTGCTCATCTTCTAATTTATGGTTGCAACCCAGAACTGTCCTGCTGCTAAAAAATAAAATTAAACCAACCAAACAAAAGAAGAAAAACAAGAGAAAAAAAGAGAGAGACACAGACAGACAGATAGATATCGATAGATAGGTATACTTGGCAACCATGTATGTTACGAATAAATTCTTTTGATAGATACTGTACATACATATGTGCACTGACATAGATAGATAGATAGAGACCATACTCACAAAGTGAGGTTTAAGCTGTCAAACTATGACCTACACACTTTGTCTGCAATACAACCCAGGCTTACACAAAAGCACAAAACCCCCAGTATTGATAAATACCATTTAATAGCATCCAAGAAGTCCACGATCCCAAAGGTGTGCAGATTTTGCAGGAATTAGTATACACACACATGCTATTTTTCCTAGCAGAAGAAATTTCATGCCTTACGTCATCTATGCATTGTTTTTAAGGAGGGAACTTCAGAAATGGACCGAAACAAAATATTACAGGTGAAAAAATAAAGCTGAAGGGAATAATCGGTGTAAAATAGATGAGGCTGCATTATCTCATATCATTATGTTGCATATATTGAGTAATAAATAAAGAGAAAAACAGAGCACTATACAAATAAATACAATAAAATTATTTAAACTATATATTTTGTTACAGAACGTAAGGCCGGAAGGAAGTGACGCAAGGAGAGGGGAAGGAGCGCGCGCGTCGATCCTGGAAAGGCGGGTGAGCAAAACGTCGCGCTGTCGCGTTGCTAGGAAGTGACGACATAGCGCAGCGGAAATTACGTGCCCGAGCTTTGGATGCAGCGCGCCAAGGAGCCGAGAAAGTTTGCGTCTTTTGCGTGAGGCAGTTGTTTGGAGCGCTAGCAGACAGCTATTGTCGGAATATAAGAAACGAAAAAGGAGCAGAGCGCTAAAAATGGGACGGAAATTTTATGTGCTGTAACTTGTCACTCTTTTATGTGACATATTTATCGAAACACTTTTTAACGTAAATTCCACCGATCGTTGAAGATAACCCCTTTATCTGTAAGCGTAGCCGTGGTGTTGCACCTCAGAGCAAAACATGGCCTCGTTTTCTAATATTTGCTGTAAATTTGTGCAAAACAGGGTGTCGCTCTGACTGCAGTGACTTTGTTTATTGCTCAGGTGTACGATGGCCGTGCCATTTGTCCAGGACTGGGACCTGGTGCAGACCCTGGGAGAAGGAGCCTATGGAGAGTAAGTCAACCTCTTCATGTACATGTAGATAGAAAGATGGGTGGATGAATGAAGAGATGCATTGAACTTCTTAAAAGTTGTTGAAGGATTTAGCTTTTCTAACTATGGACATTTATGCAAATTACTGGTCCCAAACAGGGACAAGTGTAAAAGTCAAGTCCTGACCATTAAAATAAAAACAAACTAACAGAAAGAGATGATGTGGCGGTAAAGTAGCTTATGAAAAATAAAGCAAGGAATAAAGGCAACACACAGGTGTGTCGGTTTGATCTTGAACTTAATTTGTTTTCTTCTCTCCCCCCCCTCCCCGCGGAACCTGTTTGGTTCTCCTGCTCCGGCCCTGTCAGAGTTCGGCTGCTGGTCAACAGGAAGACAGAAGAAGCGGTAGCCGTGAAAGTAGTGGATACTTCTCGTGCCGAAGACTGCGCTGAGAATGTCAAGAAGGAAGTGTGCGTCCACAAGCTGCTCTCTCACCCCAACATCGTGCGCTTCTTCGGTCACCGGCGCGAGGGCCACACTCAGTACATCTTCTTGGAGTACTGCAGCGGGGGCGAGCTTTTTGACCGCATCGGTGAGGTTGACATGATGAATGGGGGGCAGGGGGTGTCAGTTCCGAAGCGCTTCGTGCTGAGTTTTATGTTGGTGTGTGTGTGTGTTGGGACAGAGCCTGATGTTGGGATGTCAGAAAAAGATGCTCATAGATTCTTCCAGCAGCTGATTGCGGGAGTGGTAAGTATTTGGAACGCAGAAGCTCGGTCTTGTACCCTTGAATAAATTCCTGATTATATAAACAAATCACTTATAATTGTAATATGTTTTCAGCATTCTCAAGAATTTCTTCACATGAAATGTCTCATATGAAATGACATTTTTTACACGTTGAAGTGGCTTGGGTTAACCAGTGGTGGCTGTTTTGTGATTTTATTTTATTAGTTTCCTGCAGTCAGGGGATTAATACCAAAATTTGAAGGATTAATTTAAATAATGTGCTACTTCAGCGAAGCTTTCTCTGTGGTGTTTGACAGTTGCACTGTTTAGCAATAATCAAACAAAACTCATGGTTTTGATATGACGTGTAGTTTCTAAAGAAAGTAAGTGAGAATATTGATATAATAACCGTTGCTAAATAGAGCTTAGCTTTGGGAATTCCACGCAGTTAAGAACAAGCGTGTCGTTGCCTGTTTATGTGTGATCTTGGTGTGCGTTTCAGGAATACCTGCACAGTGTGGGGATTACACACAGGGACATCAAGCCAGAGAACATACTGCTGGATGATAAAGGTTAGGTTTGTGTCCTTACTTCCCCTTGCTATCAGAAAGTGTAACAAAGGCATTGTCCCAAAAAGGGAAACATTTAAATTTGTTTTTATCAGATAACCTGAAAATCTCAGATTTTGGGCTGGCTACCATGTTTCGACACCGTGGGAAGGAGCGCAAGCTCACTCGATTGTGTGGGACGCTACCCTATGTTGCCCCGGAGCTGATGTCACGCGTGGAGTTCTTTGCCCAGCCAGCAGATACGTGGTCCTGCGGAATCGTTCTCACGGCCATGTTAGCAGGAGGTGAGGTGTTCACTTGGCGACCATACACACACCCACTGTAATGCAGTGTGACTGTATTGATGATGACTGTGTCTTGCTCTGTCGTTGCAGAGTTACCATGGGACCAGCCAACTGAAAGCTGCCAGGAGTACTCTGACTGGCTGCAGAAAAAAACTTACCTGACGCCTTGGAAGAAAATTGATGCTGCACCGCTCAGTAAAACAAGATGCTATTAAACCCTTTGGATATCTTAAACGAGCCTCTTGTATGAAAGGTTGTCTCTGACCAGTTACACCTGATCTTTATAAACTAGGTTTGCTGACCAAGATTCTGCAGCATGACCCCGACCGGAGGATAACCATTCCCGACATCAAGATGGAGCGGTGGTTTAATAAGAGCTTCAAAACGGGTATTTAACCTTCCGCAAGTCCCACACTTTGAATTTGAATGACCTCTGATGACACCATGAAGTTAGTACTTATGTTTCTACCTCTTTCAAAATTTATAAGGTCTGAACTAGATGCTTGCTTTATTATGTCAAAAATTGCATTTGTTAACGTTTTATTTATTTTTGTGAAGGTAATGAAGTTCATGTAATTTCAGGTTAAAAAAAAAAAAAATTCTTAGCTGTGACTTACTTGGTCCACAACTTGGCATCCTGTTTGAGGCAAATTGTTGAAATTTAGCATTGCGTTGTCTGTTTATATCAGAGCTTGCTATGTGTCACAAACTTGTGGCTGCAGGTGTAAAGCGACAGTGGGACTCTCAGAAGCCTTCAGCGAAGTTCCTGCGGTCAGACTCGGAGCAGTTGCCCTTCATTCGTACAGGCAGGTAAGTGAAGAGGCGGCACCTGGCTGGAAAATCCAATCGCCCCTCTTGTTCTTCGGAACCTGCAGCGTGTTATTTCTTACTGATTCCTTGTTAGTGAGGACTTGGTACAGATATCCAGCTCACAGCCAGAACCTGCACTGAACCCGTCCTCATGGGAGGCCAGCGTCGGCCACCTGCAGACGGATAGGTTGCAGGTCAGCTTCTCGCAACCTGCATGTCCTGACCACATGCTGCTTGGTAGCCAGCTGCTCGGAACACCAGGATCCAGCCAGGTAACTTCATGCTGTCTTTCTTTGCACTACATTTACATTTATGTTTATTTATCCAAAGCTTTTTAAAGTACTATTCCTTTGTTGACTTTTATCCCTGTACATATTTAATCTTATTTAATTATTTATTGACACTCTCTAGTTTTCTATTTTGTCATGTCGCATTAAGCATGTTGTAGGTATAAGAATTTCTCTAAGGATCAGTAAAGTTCTATCTTAAGCCACGTATAAGTATTTATCAAGTTTTATGGTGGGATGATTTGCATAATTGAACATAAATGTAAAATTTAGGTGTCTTGTGTTTGCAAAAATCTGATAAATTTCTAAGAAGCTGCAGGAAAAAAAGAACTGATAAAATCGTTTCTTGGCATTGCACACCAATGATGAAAAACTGAAATCTGTGCATATTTATCCAAAAAATTTTTATAAATGTGTATGTTTTGCAATGACGCATACGACATTTCAGCCAAATGGGGAGAGCAATAACTTTCGATTTGCTTAATTTTTGAAAGAAGCACCCCAAAGAGTGACGGCCAAGTTTGTTAATGGGTTAAAGGATAAAATTGCGTAGCATCACTGTCAAAATAAATTTCTAATACAGAATGGCTAATTTAGCAGAAAATCTGTTTCCAGACTTCAGCAAAGTATAAATGTAATAACCGAAAAGGTCTTGCACTTACACCACCATGCAAAACACGAATTCTGCGTCATGCAAACCATTCGTGTATCTAAAGAGTCCCTGGCAACGACTCGTGCGGCGGATGACGCGTTTCTTCACAACCCTCAAAGCGGAGCAGTCTTTCACGGCCCTCTGGGACGTTTGCATCAGTATGGGCTGCACTTGGAAACGCAGCTGCACTAATCAGGTAGGAGTGCAGTCAGCACTCTTTTAATGGGGATTTCTTAACAACCGTTTCCTCTTAAACTTCCCGTCACGACGTGAATTTAAGTCCTCTGCTTTTGAGTTTCTTGCACCTTTACTGTAAATATTGAAAATAGTCATCCCTCAAATACACTTGATATCATGGTAGAATTAAAAAGGTTGTGTTGTTCTGTGGCGCATTGTTTCTTAGGTTACAGTCTCCACTATGGATCGCCGTAACAACAAGCTGATCTTCAAGGTTCACTTCCTAGAGATGGAGGAGAAAATCCTGGTAGATTTTAGGCTGTCGAAGGTAAGTAAATTTTTTTTTTTTTTTTTTTTTTTGTGTGGCAGAAACCCTCGCTCAGCCTTTTTTCAGAAAAAGTTTGTTTAGACTTAGATTGGATTATTTATTTATTTATTTATTGCTAATGCGATATTTTCCCCATCAGGGCGATGGCTTGGAGTTCAAGAGACAGTTCTTGAAGATCAAGCGGCGCCTTGACAGCATCATCCTTAACCATAAGGTGCCACTTCCAACCACATGACGAGGAGCAGAGAACACCTCTGGTTGAAGCACCTGATGATTTAATGGTGTCGCTCACAGGTTCAGACACATCGGGTCACGTAGACCCTTGTTTTTGGTGTCACTGACTCATCTAAGTACTTGGATTTCTGAGAAGAAAAACAGAAGGAAACATTGTGAATAGACAACAACAGATGTTTTACACTTTTACCCCCCAGCAAAGAATTGACTTGTTCTTATTTGAGTCAAAACTAGGTTTAATTTTTTACGTAAAAAAAAAAGTGACCATCAATTCAGGTTTATGTCTTTGCAGTAAAAATCGGACTTGTTTCTGTCTTTAGCAACATTTGGAATCGGTCAATCGGAACGCCCGTCTGCTGAATTTCCCACGATACTTAATGTTGTAGCACTTGTGGAGGAGCGCAAAATACACGAACACCTGATATCAACGCAACACTTTTTCCAAGAATTTAGTACGCATTTAGGTAATCGAGGGTTTTTTGTAAGTAAGCGATTTTAAGTTCCTACTTGATACTCTTGTATGTTGATATCTGCACTGTTGATGTTATGGCCTCTGTATTGAGGTTTGTGTTTTCTCCTTGGCTCTTATAGAAAAAAGTGAAATCTGTAAGACTTTTTGTTACAAGCCCAGAAGCTCACTGTTGAACTCTTGTCCAAAGGACATTTTAGATGTGTCCGGTGCCCAGGAGATGCAAGGAAAAGTTACAAGTAGGCATCTCCAGTTAAGTTTATGAACAGTGGGAATGAGTTTTTAAATGGCAGACTCGCGTAACCTGCTGATGTATCGGTCCACTGTTCTCATGGACTTGTGTCTTCTTTATGTGTTTGTATCTGTATGATGATTCAGCTAGTAAATAAAGTTGTAGTAACACATTTGTTCAGAATTTACTTACATTACGTTGTACCCGATACTGTAATTACATTGGAATGCAGTAAAAATTGTTGCTCGTAAGACAACAATAGAATAGTTTTTATTGACAATGAGAACCGATGCGTTTTTTTTTTTTTTTTTTTTTCCTCCACACCGGATATTGCTATGTTTCGTAAATATGTTGGTTAGCTTGTCCAGCTTTGCATTATTTAATGTACAATGATCTCAGGATTTCATCAGTGCTTCAGTGAGCAAAGTTTTTCCTGTCTATGGTGAACCGGTGAATGGGACCCAGGCGAATATCGGGAGATGGTCTGTAAACAATCCTTAGGCTTCTTCTCATTATTTATAAATACAATTACAGCTTAAGGAATTTACCAAAGTTTGGTTAAATTCACTTTATTTTTTTGCAAGGTAAAGTGTTATGCTTTATGTATATGGTTATTGTTTATTTCTGAATGTGATAGTCGGAAGGACGGCGGTAAAAACTGATTTGTGATGATGGTTGCAAGCTCCTCAGAGGGGTTGATGGGCAGTAACTTCTGTATTTCTGCAGTGAAAGGAAAAGTAGGAGATATTTGAACGTGAATATTGTAGCACCGCACCGTCTCCACACTGAGGAGGAAGGGGGTGTGAGCTGCAGCTGCTGTACCACAATGTACCACCAGATGATGCATTTGGCTTAAAGATGATGAGCAGGCCTCTTCTGCACTTGTGGATGTTGTGTGCAGGTGAAGTTCATGTCAAGGCCGTGCTTTCTTCAAATGTAGTTTGTTGCGTCTTTCACTGTTTCCTTGCTTATCTTTGCTAGGTATAAGAACACATCACGCAGGTTAACTGGCCTTGTGTAGAGTGCAGAATTGAAGACCTTCGTTGTGCAAGTTGTGATGAGCAGTGGTGAGTGGCCACTTTATTAGGTATACCAAGCTGCACCTGGGTGGGTCCTTCATGTGCCTGTAGAACGTCATGGGTTGGGTGTCGAGGTGCTGGACGTGTTCCACACGGTTCTTGGCCTGGACTTACTTAACGCATTCATGCAGCTTCTCTGAGGGCATTTGTTTTGGTAGCGCTACATTCCACCTCATCCAAAAGACGCTCGGTTGGCTTTAGTTGTTTAGACTGCGCAGGAGTAATTGTAGAAGCGGAGTAGAGGAACCATTCTAAGGTGATGTTTGCTCAGCAAGACTAGGCTGACCATGAAAGAGCACACCTGGTCCCTTACTGTATTTTGGGGTGTTTAAACTTTTTCTCCTTTAGTGTCACACCACCCCCTCCTGCCAAAATCCCTTCCGTTTCCTCTTCATCTTGTTTGTAAGGAAGCAGCAATAACTGCTGCACCACCTGCTGCTTTTTGGTTAGGATCACTGCTCTCATTTTTCAGCACTAAATTTGGTGGCGCCAAGTTGAGGAATCCAAGCTGGAAGGTGCCAGGTTCCATCCTTCAGAACTCACAAAACTCCACTGCCTGTTGCGGCTAAACCGACTGAGGTGCGCCTGCAGAAACATCTCAGCGGGCTGTTAACATGCGAGCTCCCTTTAGTTCCTGGCACCTGTTGCATTCCTTCAGATTTGATCTTAATGAAGATGGAAGAAAACCTGGCTTACATGGGGATGGGTGAGGGCTTTGGGGCATGTGGGGAACAGGACATGGTCCTGAGACATGAATCTTCATCCACCAACATAAATCAGGCTTCCGTCTTAGAGGTGCGAGCTGCATCGTATGTCAACGTGCAAATGGGATCTAGACAGGCTGCAGAAGGGGTGTGACAGCTGAGAAATGCGAGCAAGGTTGTGGAGTCAAATCCACGGCGACAACAACCCACACAACATATGTCCTGCTGGAATAATTGGACGGTCTGGCGTTTTTGGGAATCTGGGGTCTTTTGGGACTCAAGCCCTCATTAACCAGGATTTCGGGGGGAACAGGAAGGACAGCTGCAAGGCAGAGGCAAAAGACTGCAGGACGGCATGCCGAGGGTCACGTGGTGGCAACAGGCACAAACCTTTACTCTCCCATCTGAAGTGAGGGGTGGGGAAAAAGGAACACATATTTCTAAGCGAAATTCCCAACCCCGTGTTCGAATTTACTTGTTCCACGCCGGTGCCATTTCCCCTTTTCCTGTTGTTGCGCCACGCTGCCATGTTGATGGCATTTATCCATTTAGCTTTTTTCCAAGTGGACACCCGACTCAGAGCAAACAAAAGTGCATTTCAAAGCAGGCGAAGAGCTTTAGATACAAATGCACTCTGGCGCACGTTATGCTGTGTATGGAATTTGCTGGAAATACAAAAATGAGTGAGTGTGGTGCAGCTTTACGGCGCTGAGGAAACACCTTCAGGAGATCTTTCTCAGTCTTCTCGCTTTCTTTAATCTCCTTTGTGTGTTTGCCTTTTTTGCTTGGGTTGGTCTTTATGTTCTTTGCCTCTGTCCATGCTGCAAGAGGACTAAACACACACAGGGACTCACACAAACACACTTGAGACAAATGAAGGCCTTCCCGCCATTCCTGCCTCTCCAGCCCCAGCCCGGTCCCCCTTGCTTCCCCTTTTGCCCATCCCCATTGCAGACCCACCCCAAGCGGGACCGAAAGGGGTGACGAGGGGTGAGAAGAATGTTCCTGGCTGGATGCTGATTCCCATTCAGCGAGTGTCAGCACCTCACAAAGGGACCGCATGACATGGGCTCTAAATCGGGAGTTAATGGACTCCTTTCTCAGCCCTGGGGAACATGACAGGGGGCGTGTGTTTGACAGTCTGGAGGTGCTGGGGAGGGGACAGGGTGGGGGTCTGCAAAGGTACTTGCATGTCCTCGAGAGACATGCAGCGGGTGTGTGTAAAAGTATCCTTAATACTCCGTGGCAGTTATTATTTTTATTATTGTTATTATGTCTATGAACCAAAAAATGTTAAATGTAAACAATAAAGTATGTATAAATTACAAAATGAAAATCACACTCTTGTTTCACTGCAGAAGCATACAGTTCAAAAGTATGAGCAGAAAATTGAGCTTCATTTTTGCCCCCGAAGCATCCTCGGCTGCCCCACCCCCAGCACTGCGACGATCAGCGAATTTACTTTTGAAGTCGAGGTTAAGATAAGTGAAGATGGCATTGCTGTCAGCATCGTTTATTCAGCGAGGCTGCAGCCCTGTGCCCTCGAGAGTGAGGCTGAGGAACGGGAGACAGAAGGAAAGCTCCAGGTAGTGACCTCATTAGCAGATAAAAGCAACCTTCCTCCGTGACTTCTGACCCCTCGGGTTGCCAAGGAGTCTGCCAGTTGAGGCAGGCAGCAGGCGTGCTGGGATGGGTCTCAGTGGGATGGAATGAAGTTTCTGGGTGAATAATCTCAAAGAGGCATAGCTTCCTGCAAGCGTATGTCAATGTCTGATGAGTGTCAATGGCCAAAAGTGTGCGGACACCTCAGCTTCACATCCATGTGTGCTTGTCGAACCTTCTATTCCAAACCCTTAGGCATTAATATGAAGTTATTCCCTCCTTTGCTACTGTAACAGCCCCCACTTTTCTGGGAAGGCTTTCCACCAGATTTTGGGAATTTGTGCCTGTTCGGTCACAAGAGCATCAGTGAGGTCAGGTGAGAAGGCCTGGCTCGTGATTGGCGTTCCAGTTCATCCCACAGGTGTTCAGTGGGGTTGAGGTCAGGGCTCTGTGCTGCCACTCAAGTTCTTCCATACCAACCTGGGCAAACCATGTGTTTATTGAATTCACTTTGTGCTTGGGGGGGGGGCATGTCATGCTGGAGCAGGAAAAGAGCCTCTTCTTCCCCGAACTGTGGCCGCAAAGCTATAAGCACCCAGTTGTCTAGAATTTGTACTGTATGCTGTGCAGGTGCAGCTGAAACGGCTCAGTCTTTGGGGAGCAGGGGCAAATACTTTTGGCTATGTCGTGGTACAATTGCTGTCCTGAACAAGACCCAGAGCATCCATGATTACATCCAAAAAATGTCCCCTGAATATGAGCTAATAGGGGGGGAATTTGAAACAGATCGGTGATGCTGATGCTGATGGCAGGGAAGTAAAGGCGGTGCCATGGCAGGATGAGCCCCTCCATGGAATGCAGCACCACCAGGCAGCAGAGGTGGCCAACATGAAGAGATGTTTCCTCTGGCTGGAAAAGGCAGGACTGAAGGGCTTTAATATGAGCCATGTATATATCACTGCAGGGATGAGTTGCTGTGTAATGTTTCACACTGGTTGGAATTTGATAGTTTAATTTTATTTATTTATGGTTGTTAAAGGGAATCCTTGTTAAGAAAATTGTTTATGAAATTGAATTAATGTGGATGTTTCTATCCTGGTTGTATCTAAAACATTGTGCTGAATCTGCTCTTTTGTGTCAGAAGCATGGGGCTGTGTGTGTGTGTGTGTGTGTGTGTGTGTGTGTGTGTGTGTGTGTGTTGGAACTGGGGGGGTCACGCCGACTGAGTTTTATAAGCTGTGGCTAACCCCACTCCTCACAGCTGAATGAATATTAAACAAACAAAGCCAAGTGGGAAAGAGCTCAGCCGGGACTCAGACGGACTCCGCTCTACCTACACAGGCCTGTCCCCGGGGGGCCACCGCACTAGGCCCTCTTATTTTTGGCAGCGGCGGAGGAAAGGGAGTCTACTGGCGGGAGGCTGGAAGGAGGACAGAGGGGTGTGCTGGGCTGCAGTGGGAGCCTCTGGGGAGAAAGGAGGGCCGAGTGTCTGACAGAGGGAGAGAAGGAGAGATGTGAAGAATGTGCACCAGACAGGAAGAGAGCACCATAAAATAGACAGCGCTCAACCTATTATGGTTTTCTCCAGTGTCTCCTGCTCTGTGGATGGGGAGAACCGAGATTCGGGGAGAATTTGAAGTAAAGCCCTGGTGCGGGGAGGGAGTACGAGTGTGTCGATAGAGTGGCAGAACATCAGGGGTCCAACAGGTCCACCGGCCCTGCCTTCTCAACGTACAAATAGAAAGTGAACCACTACCACCTGGGGACAGCAGGTGGCGCAGTGGTTAGAGCTGCTGAAGTAGCGCTACGCTGAATCATTTTTGAGAACAGAAGGACAATCAGCCGCCTAATCCTTGGGATCTGGTGTTTGTGCCCCTTGCATCGCTTACAAGGGGTCGACCCTGGAGCTTCACGTGCGTCTGTTCAACCGATGCTGCAGCACAAATTCATCCACACACGCACCCATATTTGTCCTCCTGCAGAAGGGAAGGAAAAAAATGAAGACAAAAAACACGCGCCCTGCGTCGCCCCTTTGGCAAACACAGCTGTCCGCGTCGCGTCTCACACCGCTGCCCGGTCCTGCTCTCCCACATCTCCTTTTTCACACGGTAGCAGTTTGCAGTGGAACTGTGTGCGCCTGCCCCCCATCCCACAGACAAGTGCATCCTGTTATAACCGTCAGCTGGTTGTAGGTTCAGACTCCAGGTGGAGAACTGCTGTCGGGTGACTGCCCTCCGTGCCTGGTAGTTCTTGGATGCACGCAGCGTGTGAAAAAAGATGAGCAAATAAGCCAAGTTTCCAAGATGTGATCACAAACAAATGAATGAGTATGCACGTATCTTACTGAGCAAGAATAAACAAAAATTAGGTGCATTAAATTGGTTTAGAGCTGCATTACGACAGCGGAATCTGAATGTTTACTCAAGCGTGGATACGGATTATAATTTGAAATGCAGAGGTTGACAAGGGGTGTCACTTTTGCGCCTTTTCTGAGGTTTGGGACAAAGCTGTGCAGGCTTTGCTGTGATTTTTCATGCTTGCTTTGCACGATCTAAATATGTACACAACTAATGTATTACATATGGAAACGTATAAATACACTAATGAAGTTATGGTTGATAAATGATGTAGTTTTGTGCCTGGTTGTCGGGTCCTTGTCGCCCTGTTTCGTTCCCCAAAAGCGATGGCTGGGACGATGAGGCCCGAGTGGGAAGGGCCTGCGATGCATTTATTACGCCGGCATGTGGTCGCAGGCTACGCAGGACACTTGGCATAAAAAGAATTCCTCGGAAAATAAATAATATAATGATAAACAGGCGAAAAGTTCCCGCTCGCTGTGCACATTTTTCATAGCTGAGGAGAGTAAGCCCACTGTTTGGCTTTGACTGCTTTCTTGGGGGCAGATTAAGGAAGCGGTGGGCAGCCGTGGCCCGGCTCTGCCGCGCAGGGGAACTGGGTCCAAGAACCATCGCGGCTGGCAGAGCTTCTGGGCGTTACGATGACGGGAGGGTCCGAAGCTGCGCCGCGCGCTCTGTGCTTGTGTGTTTTACTAAATTAATGACCCTCGCTGTCCCTCTCCCCGCCTGCCCTCGCTCCAGACCTCCCACAAATCCCACACACACTGAAACAGGTAGAATGCAGTGTGTGAGCCGGAGGGAGGGAGGGAGAGAGAGAGAGAGCGAGAGAGAGAGAGATCATTTAATCGCAACCTTGCGGGAAGAAAGGTTGTTTAAATGACTAAGGGGGCTCCTTTCTGTCTTGAAAGAGAAAACAAGAGGAGGAGGAAGGGAGCAGCAAACGCAGAGCAGAAACACAGAAGAAAAGAAAAGGCTAAATGAATTTACCCCCCCCCCCCCCACCCTCCCTGCTATTGCTCAAGTTCCTGATTCGCTGCCTCCTCAGCCCACTTACAGTTCCACGGTCCTCTCGCCTCTCTCTGGGTGGTCCACAGCTCACAGTCATTCCCAAACAATTAGTATTAATCCGGCGACTGAGGAGCCCCGAGCACAGTGCTGCCAGATTGCCAGACCCCCCAACACACACACATCATTGTGCAGATGCACATCACCCCCTCTTCTGCCTGTGTTATCTGTTTGGAGTGATGCGGCAGCGAGAGCTGCTGCCTTATGGTCAAAGGAGCCAGGTTTGGATCCCACCTCCTGCTGTCGCACTTGTGAGCAAGGTGCTTACTCCGCCTTGACTCACTGAAAGTTACCCAGCTGTACAAATATGCCGTGCGAACGCTGGTTTCCCTCAAAAGGTGTACATGCTTGGGAAAGTTTGGAGAAGAAGAAGCAGACGACGAGGGCAACCAGCAACGGGATGGAAGGACTTAGTTACGGCAGCCACGAACGCGCCCCTCGAAACGTGTGTGGAACGCAGAACTTTGTCGGAGACGCTCTGTTTACAGAGTTGACCCTGACTCGAAAAAGGTGACATCATTTAAAGCAGCTTCACGCTGTAGAAAAGAATGTTAGATGTAAATATTAGGAGGTCACCCTCCTCACAGCACCTTGACCACCTTCTCCTTCCCACCATTGGATGCCCATCACCCCCGTAGGAGTAGAACCCCGTAGGCCTCGCAAAGGAGAGCGAGTTGGCGGCGTAGGTGAAGAAGAACCAGGTCACCCATCCTCTAACAGCCATTATGGTAATTCTGTTTGGCGCTGGTATAATTATTTTTGGAAAAGGGACAGCGGGGGGCAGGATGAGAGCAGGCATGGAGGCGTGCAATTGAATTGTCAGTACAGGTTATGATTAGGAGGTGCAGATGCAGCCATGTGGGAAATGAATTTCATGGCTGTTGATTCCATGATTTTCTGCTGGAATGTGAGGTTTGCGTGGGGAGGGTGGACCTTTGGACAAACACTGGGTTCTTTGGGAGGCTCTGTACGCCTCCTGAGGCCAGGAGTTAGCGAGGGAGATGGTGGGAGGGAAGACATCGCGAGAGGAACGGGGGAGAGCTGCACATGCAAATTATGAATGATCTGAGCATCACCTGGTTTATTTATTTATGAAAAACTTAAAATGGGGGTCACAAACTAACTAAAAACCTCTACTGACAGTGACCCACACTTTACCAAATAAGGGCTTCTTGTAGGGAGTCATCTCTCCGCTCCCCAAACCATCAAAGGTGTCATCAATCGAATACAAAAGAATGGAACTGCGCCGCTCTAGTTTGCATCTACCTACTGTATGTAGAATGAGTGTTTTGAAAGGTTGGTGGATGGAAGCTGATGCACCTTCTACCCCCCCCCCCCACCCTTTGCCTTTATGTGTTTTTTAAGAATTTGCTGCTTGTTTTTGCTCCTGCTTGAGGCGGTTATTTGAATAAATCTGTAACAGTGGGGAGGGGCTATGTTGGGGGGGTGTGGTTTTAGTGGTGTGACATCGTGAGGAGATGTTTTCTTTGGCAAACCGTGAACATGAGGTGTGTAAAGCTGCCCTGTTTTTCCACTTTCTGTGTCTCCCCATCTCTTTGCATCGCAACAGCGTGGGCCGAGCCGCTTTGGGTGTCGACCCCACTCAACCTTATTCATCTCCTTTATTCATCTTCACGCACCTCCTGAACGACAGGCTGCCAGCTCATGATGTTGGGCTGACGAGAGGGTTTCCTGTCCAGTGAGGTAGAGCAGCTGTCGTGCTGAACGGCGTATGGACAGACGGTGGCAGGTGCCGGTGTCTCCTCCACGTCATTTCTCCTCCAGCAAAACCGGCCGTAAGGTCTTGCTGCCATGGGCCGATGATGCACTTGCTCTGGTAGTGGGCTGTGCGCAGTTTTTAATTTTACTTTTGAGACTTTACAGGGGATGGAATAAGGTGACTCACAGAGGAAAATTACAGCATATGACCTCATTCATGTCATGCAAACCCCTACTCTGCCACCCTCCCTGAACACAAATACACCACTAATAAGCAGCAACGTAAAGCAAATTCAGATTCATATCAAACATGTAGTGCTAACAAAAGGACTCGCACTGTAAAGGGGATCCCACTACCTGCCAGTTTGCCAGCTTCACCTTAAGCCCCGTTTTACTTTACCCTGAACCTCAACCACCACAGTAACCCCACAGTCAACCCATAGCAACCCTATCTAGCCACTATGCAATGGCTTGTATCTCCCGAATACCGATGCTTGCCAACTACAAACCCAAACATGGCATAGCAAAGTGATGGTGCAGTATCGCATCAGGGTTGTCCAGCGGGCACCTTCCTTTGTTGGTATTTCGTACATAAGTAAATGAAGACATAAACATTTTATTCATATCTATCTATCTATCTATCTATCTAACGTGGGTTCTGTCTGCCTGCCTGTCTGTCCATCTGTCTATCGGTCTATCTGTCTGAAGGAAGACGCAGATCCCAGGTTGTAGTGGCAGAGCATAAGTGTAAGCATCTCCAGGGTCAAGCAAAGTATTCTTTTTAATGTATGGTGGCGTGCACACGCACTTTTCAGGATGGGGAAGCATGCCAACAGGGATGTGAAAACATGGGCTGCACAGTGTGACAAATGCGTAAAAGCTGCAAAACGCTTTTCCCCCAGGGCTCCTTATCCTTGGCCTTTCTGACCGCTGATGAAGGTCGCTGTAGCGTTTCAATATTCCAGGCCCAAGTGCGTTTCTCACACCTCTCGCATGGGTGGCTGCATCTCACGTCCTTCCTGCTCCATCTGTCTGCAGGTAGATCAGAACCATGAGAGCCAAGTGCCAAGGTGCTGCTCTGAGAGTCGCCGTAATTGCCGTGCTGTGGAATATTACAATAGTTTGAATGCGTGTGAGGGACTTTGTGCTCGAAATGCTCCTGCTTCTCCAACTGTGCATCCTAATAAAGGGGGCTAACCGGATTGTGAAGCCGTTGCAGGGTGGGGGAGGAGAACGTTCCAAGACTGGCCGAGTTGGGCTGGACCCCCGAGGGTCCCGGTGATGAGGGCCGGGCCCAGCCAGGGGACTGGCACTGGGTTCTATTCTGCTCCGTGCCCTTCCAGGGGCCGGGGATTAGAGCGCAGTGCAGGGGGGGTTGAACCTTTAATAAGTTTAACCTTGTTAAAATAAAAAGACAGGTCACATAATAGTGCTGAAAATCTGCTCTAGTCGGACGGTGATCAAACACGTGGCAGTTGAGGACGTGATGCACGAGGGGGGCGACGGCTGTTGTTCAAACGCACGTGCAGGGTGGACAAATATTAAGCGGAGTGACATCACGTGGAAAGGAAGGGAAGACATAGCTGCGCTGCTTCTCGAGGCAAAGATGGACGGGGATGGCGGGAGGCGTCCACGCTGCTGGTATAAATGTGAATGCATGTACAGAGGGTGCCCCCCTCAATGACCCCCTTCCTCATGGCCTTCTTTTCCTTCCCAGCATCCACCACTCCCCTTTCTCCAACTACATTGTTGTTCCTCAGGCCTAGACTCCCCGTCTTCCGGCCCGAGTTAGCGTGACTCCCAATGGTCACAAACAGGATTAGGGGGACCTGCAGCTCCGGCCATTCGGCAACCGTGACCTCAGCCTGCCCCCACTGTGACATTTTAATTACCCCTCCGCCAGGGGGCCTCAAAGCATCCCTGTGGGGGATCCAAGGAGAGAAGGTTAGCTACTCGGGGTGAGGGGGGGCTTGTCTCTCAACATCAAAATAATCCTCAAGAACTCAGTCAAATCGTCTTTAAGTCTGACTGTCCAACGCAGTAATGCCATAAATCTAGATAGATACACAGGTATTTTAATAAGGGCATAAATCCAAGATCAAAGAAAACGCAAACCGACCAAAACGTTCCTTCTCCCTCGGATGGAAAAAACGCAATCGCCTTCACGCTTGTCTGTTGTTATTGCGCTTTTTTCCCCGATTGTTCCTTTGACCGATCGGCATTATTTTCATTATGCTTTTATATCTTTGGATTTTTTTGTACTCGATGGGCCTCGGTGCCAATTATTCTCGTGCCAGCGCTGTTAAAAAATGGCTGTAAACAGAATTCGTCCATCTGCAACTTTAAATCATCCGGGACAAACAAGGATTTGGTTCACGCGAGCTTGCGCTCATGAATACTTTTGTTTAATGTCCCAGATTAAATTTATAAAACATTTGTTTGCGTTCACAGGGGATGATTTTGCACAGCTCCACACCAGCGGACCAAACGGCCTTCACCTCAGTGACAGTTTGTTCGGTTCTTGTCTGCCATTACCACTTGTTTGCCAGTTTCAGCTGTCACAACTCCGGTTTTCGGCATCCCTACTTTGATGTATTCAGCCTGATGTTTGGTGAGAGAATTCTTTTGCACAGTCTGCATCAGGTTTTTTTTTTTTTGTCTTTACTGTTCTTTACATTAAATGTTGAATTAATGTGGACGAGTGCGTGTCTTTTGCACATGAGTTAAAGAGGGGAAATGACCTTTTTATGTCGGGTTATGATAAATAATGTTATTTTTTGAAGTAACTGTGTCCATTTAATGTGATTTGGTGACATCTTAGTGTAAACCTGTGTAAATTTTGGGGATCGGGAACACAAGTTTATAGCACCGGACTTAACAGCGATTATGTCTTCCATTTTTGGGAATTCGGCTTACAAAGGGCTTTCGGGAGCAAATTGGCCTTTTAAGGTGGGGGCGGACGGTGTTCCGAATATGAATGCGCGTGTGTATGCTGCCGTGCTGCCGTGGTGCCGTGCTACCGTGCGTGTTGAGTTACCCTTCCTCCTGCTTCTTCGTGGGTACCAGGCAGTGGCTGCGTGTAGAGCACTCGCATAGCCAGTGACTGTTTGTTTAGCTGTTGTCTAAAGAACAAGAGCCAGATTAAAAGGTTCTCTATGCTGGGGACGGAGCCCCAAGTTTGTTAAGACACAGATCAGATTAGGGGCTTAAAGAACGTCTTTGTGAGTGTGGGCCCGGTAATCCCTCTCCATTGAAATTGGAGCAGAAGAGGGGCAACTCCTTCGTAAACAGCCTTCACCGGTCCCCGACCGGTTCTCATTTCGAGTCCCGGAAGCTTTCCCAAGGCCCGAATCCATGGCGAACACGAGAGCGGCGAACTTCCCCCGGCGAGCCGGTATCTGTCTGCTTCCAAGCAAAATTTCCCCGAGACAGTTCAGAATCAGAGGGCACCTACCGTGGCCCGATCGCGAAAATGTACGCAAACACCCGCGTGGTAATGCGTTACGGGACCGAGGTGTCTCGTAGCCGTTCTGAAAGGCAGCTCCAGGCGCACGTTTCCCCGCAAACACGCTACCGAGTGTGTCTGCGCACTAATGCGATGGCTGCCCGCAAACAGAACTGTCCCTGTTCATGTGCCCGTGGAAAAATTCAGCTGCAGGCCTCTGCCAGAGTCTCCCCAGGTCGCATCGAGCTAGAAGAATGGGGGGCACTGTGGCGCTGCCAGCTGGGCGGCCCCCTCCTCAGTGACCTCACCGGTGTGGGCATGAGGCACACAGGTGGCGTCAATCCTCCTGATCCCGAGCTGAGAAGCTTGGCCAGGGCAGCCCTCACTAGATGTCCCTCTGGAGATGCGGAAATGCCCCCCTTCTCGTGCCGCTTCCAGTCAAGTAAAGGGGGGCTGCAAGAGGCGACAACCCGTCAAAAAGCACTGGCATTCGTCCAGCGCATTCCAGATATTTCCTATCCCTTAGGGGCAGGATAAACCACATGGTGGGGTCCGACTGACTGATGAAGTTCCTGCCTAAGCCCCTTCCAACATTTCAGCTGTTTACACGGCCACTGACCGTTTCAACTACAAAGATCTCTTTCTGTTTGATGTAATCTGCCGTAAAGTTGCTCTCGACCCGAGTTTCAGTTAAACGGTTAAATGCGAATGCGTGTTCAACCGGCGGTTTAATTACTCAACCAAGGAGTGACCACTTTTCTCGGTTGTTTCGAGTTTTATTGACTTTGGATGTCTTGCCACTTCTCCACTTCTGATATCTTAGGAAGCCTCCTAATGGATCGCCAAGCTCTTGTGTCCTAAGTTCTGCTTGACATCCGATTTCTGCGTGAAATGCACTTTCTGGCTGATGTTTTCTGTCCAAGCGGTTCAACGGGTGGTGTATTTGTACCTTACAAGAAGCAAGAATAGGTGAACAGTTGTGAAATTGCCTTTCAGACAGAGTAAATGACCTCAGAAAAGGGTATTGGCTAAATTGAAGTTAATAACCATTCAGTCCATATTTTTTATATGCTGTATGGACAAAAGTGTGTGGACGCCTGAGCACCCCCCCCCATATGTGCGTTTTGAGCATCGCATTCCAAGGTCATGGGCATTACTATGGAGTTGTTCCCCCTTTGCTGCTATAACAGCTCCCACTCTTTAGGGAAGGCTTTCCACCAGATTTTGGGAATTTGTGCCCATTTAGCCACAAGAGCATCGGTGAGGTTGGGTGAGAAGACCCGGCTTGCGGTCGGCGTTCCAGTTCATCCCAAAGGAATTCGGTGGGGGTGAGGTCAGGGCTCTGTGCAGCCACTTGAGTTCTTCCACACCAACCTGGGCAAACCATGTATTTATGGAGCTTGCTTTGCGCAAGTTTGTCGCTCTGGCCAATTTATTGACAAAAGTAGCTCTGTTTTCTATTCATGTTATTAAATACTTTTTGGAGCAGAACTCCTAGTTTTTATATGGCATCTTTGGGTATGAATTTTAGAAATTTTAACAACTTATTTTTATTTTCAGGCGGCATATAGGTAAAGGAGGAACAACCTGTGGATCTATCCTGTTTCCTTTATAGATGCAGGTTTCAGCTGGACCCGAAGGAAATTGCCTTTATCTACTGCAACCCCCCCCCCCCCTCATATGAGCAACCCAGTGGGCGTGCACAGCCCCCCCAGCAGGCTGGAGGACTGCAATGACTCCTGCATCTGCTCCTGTTTACAGCTGCCCCCACAGTCTCCCAAATGGGTTTATCATCATTTACTCTATGGAATGCTTTCACACGTCAGCCTCAGCTCCTTCGTAAAGTGTGCCTGTCCGCTGCCATCCCTCTGCCTGTCCACCGCTGTCCGCCGCTGTCCTTCTGCCTGTGTGCATACAGTATTGTATACAGTATGGAAAAATGAAGGTCTGGCATGCTGTGCCTTGGTGAGCATCATAACTCCTTCATTCTGATTCCGGTGGTGTCCGACATGCCAGCGACCCAGCGGTCACCTTCGCGTCACTCCAACCCTCTCTGACATCTCCGAACCACCTGCGTTCGCTTAATATTTTGGCAATTCTTTGGCAGGCGCAGAGGAAAGTGTCTCCTGCTCAGTTCCTGTCATGTTTGCTCGCTGAAGAAAACAAGTTTGGTTTGAATTAGGGATCCTGGCCAAGCACTGAGGTAACTGTAAGTCAGCTTTTCTTTCCACCCCCATCCCCCCCAAACTTCCTTAGGTCTTTACTGCGTGGGGTAACAGCGTACAAAGTCACACAGTTTCAGCACAGCTCGCTTGTACGTCCACAGAACCCAGCGCTACGAGGTCAGAGATGCAGACAATAAACCGAGGATGAGTTTTTCGTAACTTTGCCTTGGATCGCTTTTGTTGCGTTTGTTGAAAGCGGCGGTTGACACACGTGTGAGCAGATGCGGAGGTCACACGACTATCATCATGCCATGTGGTGCCCACACTACCAGATACTAGTGAAATATACACAGAAGTAATATATAACATCAGCAATATTGATATATGTTACATCTGTACGCTGGGGTTGCAGTAACCACGCCAAATGTAATATTAGTAAACATTTGATGGCTACACATCCCCAGTGTGTGGGCTTTGTCACTTTTTCCACCAGCTGGTTCTCTGCAGCGCCGGGTCCCCCTCCATCCGCCTCTCCACCTGTAGCCCAGCTGCGGCCTCCCGCTGCTTGCAACTGTTTTATTCCGCCTAAGCAGCAACATGTGCCAAGGTTGTGCACGATGCCGCCCCGGTCTCCTTTCAGCAGCCATGTGTTGGCCCGCATGTTCTCACTTCTCCTAATGAGCTCTTTTCATGGCATCTTGTGAGACAAACAAGAGGAAGACGCAAACAGGGGTCCAGGGCAGCAAGATTTCCTTCCAAGGTTGCGTCTCATTATTTCCTCAAATGCGCCGAGGCAGCACTTTTTCTTTCGGGAAGGAGATGCCCGATGGGCCTCCATTTCGGGCCTGTTCTCCACTCAGAGTTCTACGGTGGCAGCAGGTTTTCATGACAATTAATTTAAGTAAAATTTTCACTCGCTTTCATGTTGTCGTTTCTCGGTGCTCCCAGTTTTAGGGTCTCCAAAAGATGAAAGTTTGCAAACAACCAAGCAAATAAACATGTCTGCAGGTTGCCTTCCTAGCTATTTTATTGAATAAAAAGCAGAGGCTGCTTGACATGTGGAGCTGCACGGTTTTCCCTTTATATCAGATTGAATGTTAATGACTTAACATTTCATTTTTGTATGGACATGTTTGTTTATCAATGTTTCCTTACAAATACGGTAAACGCAGTAAGTAAATATGATTAATACTCTTTTTAAAATTTTTTAAAAATTTGATAGCAGGCAGTTTTATCCAAAGTTTTACATGTTTGCAGTTATATATTATTATATTTATAATATATGAAATATTATAGTTATATATTATATTTTTGCACACATTATGTGCAGTTTCTGTGAAAATATTTTATCTATGACTGTCATTCATCATTTTATCATTACACTGACTTTCAGCAATATATAGCCAGCAAATTTTTAAACCTGTTAATATTCTGATATTAATAGTCTGCTTCAATTATTATTTATTAATACACTGCCTGGCCAAAAAAAAGTCCCCACCTGGGTTTAACTTGGTGTTATGATGTGGGGTTGCTTCAGTTGGTCAGGTCTAGGTTCAGCAACCTTATGGGTCCAAAAAATTAGGTGAGCTGACTACTTGAATATACTGAATGACCAGCTTTTTCCACCCATCAATAGATTTTTTCTTCCTTGATGGCACGGGCATATTCCAAGATTATAGCGCCAGGATTTATGGGCCTCAAATTGTGTAAGAGTGCTTCAGGGAGCCTGAGAGAGACATCATTTTCACACATGGACACCACAGAGTACAGACCTCAACCCCATTGAGAATCTTTGGGATGTGCCAGAGAAGACTTTACGCTGCGGTCCGACTCTCCCGTCATCGATACGAGATCTTGGCGAAAAATTTATGCTACTTTGGACGCAAATAGATGTTGTGGCATTGCAAAAGCTTATTGAAACGATGCCATGGCGAATGTGTGCCGGAATCAAGGCTAAAGACAGTCCAACGAAATACTAGAGTGTGTCACTTTTTTTTGGCCAGGCAGTGTAAATTCTTCCCAAGTGATGAGAAGTGCCAGCAGCCTCCGCTTTAACTTCTTTCCCACTGTGCAAATATGGACAGATGTGCTATATTGCGTGACACATGTGTGGCATATTTTCACTCCCTGGCCTCACAGTGGAGCCGCATTTCCATCCCAGCGCTTTGGTCCATGCTGAAGGTCTGCAGTTTTTTTGTGTTCATTGAACAAAAAGTCTACTTCCCACCTGGAAGTGAGCTTCTCCAACATGCAAGGCCGATGCGAAGGTGGCCAATTCGGTCACACGGTTTCCTGAGAACAGCTGTTTTACGGTTAGAGGTCTGACTTTGAAATCCATACAGATGTACATTGAGCGTTTAGAAAGGTCCCAGTTTATTAGGTACACCCCCCACCTTCACACAAACTGTATGTTCCAACCAGTCACCCATCACGCAATGGTGTTGTGGGCCATGAATCAGGGATGCCTGCATTTCTAACACCAGTTAGGCACAAAATTGAAGAAAAGTATCTGCTAAATAAATAAATTTAAATGTGCATGTTGCCCAGTGTTTCTTCTTTATGTAGATTTTATTATCATAGATATTTCCCCATCTTCAACAACTTTCTCTCATCTCATTATTTTTTTCTTTCTGTGGATCGAATGACTTTTTTCATAAAAATATGCAGTGCTGTGCAAAAGTCAGGTGCTTCAGATATCTCGCAAAAATATTTGGCGGTTAGACGGCTCATCCAAGGTGATTAATTGAAACGGACGCAGCCGTAGAGGGAATAGAACTGGCGGAGGGCCAGCTGTTGTGAACAGGTGAGGTTGTGGGAGATGTAGCAGTTTAACCCTCAGGTCTTGCACCATGGCAACAGTGGGCATAGGAACAGGACAAAAGTGGTCACCCTTCAATGAGGTATCTCCCAGGTGGACAGGTGTTTCCAGACGTGCCGTCCAAACTCTTGTGCAGAAGCACAAACAAGCAGGGAAAGCTGAGGACTGGAAATGGAGGTTCAAAGCTGCATTTCTGCAAATGGACTTGGTGGATTGGGACAAAAATAATGCCTCCTTGTAGGGAGAGTCTTATCCATCAGAGGGAGCCTCTAATGGGTCCCAGATTCCTTCTGCAGCACAACGATGACCCCAAACATACGGCCACAGGCATGAAGAACCAGCTTCAGCCACAAGAAGAACAAGGAAATCCTGCAGCAGATGGTGCGGCCCCCACGGAGCCCTGATCTCCACACCATCCAGCAAGTCTGGGGTTACGTGCAAGCAAGGCAGCCAGCACACAAAAGATCTGTGGCGAGTTCAACCACCACTTACCAGCCGAGCACCTTAACCTTAAGTGTACCCAAGAGAACTGATGCTGGTTTAAAGGCAAAGGGTGCTCCCACCAAACAGTAATTTACATTTTTTCCCCGTTTACTGGACTTTATAGGAAGTTTATTGATAATACAAACCATTTGTAGCATTTTTGTAAGCATCCTCACTTTGCTGCTGCAGTTCTTTAAATTGCTTAGCTGTACATCATCTCCCAGGCTCCATCCTACAACCCCATTATTTAGCAAACTCCTTTGTCCAAAGGGTTACGTTAGCACTGTACGCTAAGCTAGTCACAACCTTTTTTATTACAGGGCATTACATCCAGAGCAGGGATTTGAATTGCTTACCATTGCTTTTAAGGTGATGGCTTGACCCACTGCAGTATCTCAAATAAATATTGCGGCGAGTGATGACAGCGAACCTCTCATGAAATTTCCTTCTAAGCTTAAAACTGAGATGTGGAAGTCAGACTGATGAGCAGATCAACTCTCCAAGTTTTACTGTTTTTCCCATTTTATTCTTCATGCAGCTGTTGTGAAAGTGACTGATGAACACTGTGCAGCCCTATTGCTGCCTTTTATTGACATTAAATGTATTTATTTGTTTTTTTGTTTGTTTATGTTTAAGTGTATTAACTGATGCTCTTGCTTTCCACCCACTTTCTAGCTCCCGACCTGAATGAGTTTTCCTTTCCCTTGCATTCATGCGAGGGTGGAAATCGGCGAGCTTCCCCACTGACTCACGCACGTACGAGCGGCGCGGACAGAAGTTAAGCTTTTCTCCCTTTATTTATAAACACTTATTCATGCATTTAAACAAAAACGCACTGAACGAGCCGTTCGGCAATAAACCGTAGCAAATTGCATGGAGCAAATCAAATAAACTTGTGTAGCCGATCCAAGCAAATCTTACCGAAGCGACCACATGAAAGACACAAGCGAGCAGTTTGGCGAAATCCAGAGTTTTGGGAAAGTGGTTGAGTGATATATGTTAAAATCAAAGATTTAAAAACAACAAACAAATTCTTCCTTTTCAGATCTGGCCTCCGAAACTGCAGCTTTGTGCTGTCAAGATGAACGTGTTGAGCAAGAATATTTTGCAAATGCCCTTCGATTTTCTGCAAATGGCGATGGCGACGTTCCCCCTCGGTTTTACATTAAACACAGTAATCCAAGAGATCCGATCTGATTCCAGCTCCCGCTACTTTACTCTGGTCAGATAAAATTCCCTGGTTATTCCATTCTTTACATTAAGCCAACATCTAGCTAAAGAAGTACATTTCCACCTTCCATCCATCCATCCATCCATCCATCCATCCATCCATCCTCAGTAAGTCCATGCTCATTCCTGGGCAGGGTTGCGGTGGTCCGGAGCCTATCCTGGAGTCACTGGGCTATGAAACAACCCCAGTCCTTCCCAGACCTATGGGATAATATAGAGACCAGTCAACTTGAAACACATGTGTTTGGACTGTGGGAGGAAACCCACACAGAGATGGGGAGAACCTGCAACCTGCAACCTGCAACCTGCAACCACCACACAGACTGGGTTGGGTGCTAACCCAAAGGCCAGCATTTCTACACAGATGTGACTTCACTAGAAGTGGTTTAAAGGAAGACCATGTTAGACCATGAGTGATCGTGTTAACCTCATGGCGTTAATGTGGACCCGGGCTGTTCTGGACCTGACACAAAGAAAAAGAGCGACGCCACCCCCCCACCCACCTCGGCAGCACTACGCCGAACAGCGGCCAGCCGTGCGATGGGCGTAGCAGGACGCGTCCCGCGGTTTGCCAAAGCTCTCAAGTCACTCGCTGCTGCAGTGTGAAAAACTGCGCGGGCCAACACTAACTTGGTGTCCAGAGCATTAAACGGATCTTTGCCCAAATAAACGTATTTGTTCCAGTTGTGATTCCATCCCGTTTAAGACAGACGAGTCTTTGTCGCTCGGCTGAGCGCAGCTTCACACTTGCTTGAGCATTCGTGTGATGCAAAGTCCAGCAGCTGTCCGACAGCAAGGTGTTCTGGGGCCGCCAGAAGCATGAATGGGGCTGCAATAAAAGAAAAGGGGGAATAAAATGCTTTTGCATTGCTTTGTCACAGCGAATAAAACATCATATTTTAATTTTCGTTAGTTTTGCATGACTTCTGCCATCGTGTTGTTTTTTTTGACTGCACATTGTGGTGCACTTTTCTTTACTGTTAGCCAGACCTGCTAAATGGATTCATATAAATGCTAATTCTAAATTTATATGCAACTTAATGTCATTTTGTAAACATTCATACTTTCTTTTTTGTTTCACGGTTTTGCTAAGTCAGCATTGTTCCATATCAGAATTTATTTTTGCAGCCTCTGCTAAAAATGTGTTAAAAATAAAATGGTAGCCCCTGGGTTAGGGCTGGTGTCACGCACAGGGTTCAGCCCTGTTCTCCCAGCAGAACTTCTGGACCACCGGAACACAGATTTGGACAAGAGGCACATGAAGGTGAGGGAGTTTTCTGGTAGAAAAAGGAGCTGCGTGGGTAAAGCTCACCCGGCAACCGCTTGCTCCGTGTCCACAGCGAGGAAACGGCTTCTCATCCACTTCCACACATCTTCTAGGAGCTCCAGCACGTGGCTTCTGTCTCAGTTTCTGTGAGTTTTTCGGATCGATTTACTGTAGATGTGCCTGAATGTTGAAGGCCGTTGTGAGACTCAATAAACAGGCACAGAGACATCGCACCCAGGCTTCGTGGGCGGTGAGTACAAGATGCTCGGCCTAGAACGGCGGACCCCCGGCAAGCAGGGAATGCTGGGTAAGTGAGCCTGTCTTGTTTACCTGAGGGTGCACAAATTTATTTAAACAAGCCTTGGGTCTTTATAAGTCCTTTATATGTCCGTTTTACATTTGCGCGTCCTTTCCCTCCTCTGCCGCCCTGCTTGCATCCACCTCCTCACCTGGTGTCCACCGCCCAGCTCTGACTCCTTATACCTCTGCACATTTGATATGAAATATTAATAATATTACTAAACCCGCTCTTTGCCAGGGTTGGAAATAGTGTGGCTGAATATGACTGTTTCACATATTTAGTCAAGCATCTGTTATATGATGATAAAATATATATTTTTTTCCTTAAAGACGAATGGGATACATCCCAAAGGGGCAGGTAGGTGGTGGAAAGGGCTGCAGTGGTCACTGCTGCCGCCCAACACTCGGCCGACCCAGGTGTGAGCCCCGCATCTCGCCACAGCACCCATCATAAAGAGTGAGCTGGATGAATCACTGCAAATTCTTTTTAGCGTTTGCTAAGTATATTGTCTAACTCCTCCAAAAGTATGCGTTACTATGAACAAAGCTACTTCTTGCTTATGGACTCTCATGTGAGCAGCAGCTAAAATGGCTCAAATTTTGACGCGAATGCGGTTAAAGGCCTTGCAGCCCTGATGCCTCAGTTTGTTTGGTTGCTCGGAAAATGGCAGATTAATTTGTGACCAAGCCCTGTTTTCCACATTGGACTTTTTGTCATCCCCCTCATTAGCATTGGGTCCCCCATTGGCAGTCCTGCCTGTTTCAGGCGCCGTGGAGGAGCTGACCCGGCTTTATGGACCAGCTGCTGTAGAGATGACCCTCTTCAGACGTGTCTGAGCTGTCTGCCCCCCTGGGACTCCGGAGGCCACGTCGCCGTGTTGAGGGGTCGGGTGTCAGATGACTTTGCTCTTTATCCCTCTGCGTGCTTCCCTCCGTTCCTCTCGCACATGGGAGTGGCTCAGGGGCGACCGGTGCCGCTTGTGGGCCCCGTCATGAATTTTTGATCAATGGCAAAGGCTCTACAACGGACCCCTTACCAAATATCCCACCCCCTCTTGGCCCCGTCTTCTCCCTTTGCCGTCTAAAGGCCGAGCAACTCCAAATGTCAATGATGTTAGTTTAGCCATTGTACATGGCTGGCCGCTTCTGAATGAGGCGCTTGTCTGCAGGCCAACCCCCTACAATGGCCTCCTTTCTCACAGTAACTTGTTCTCAGCGTTTCCCCCCTTCATGAAGGGAATTCTCTTGCCCTCTGCACTCTTAGCTCTTTCTCCCGAATGAGTGAAAGGGGAAAATATGGAGGGGGAATGGGAGAAATATTGAGTGTGTGTGTGTGTGTGTGTGTGTGTGTGTGTGTGAGAGAGAGAGAGAGAGAGAGAGAGAGAGAGAGAGAGAGAGAGAGAGGGGATGATGGGACTGGGATGGGGGAGCTGAACCATGACCCGACTGTGAGCAGCTTTTATGTGCGGGATTGTTTCGGCGCGCAGTGCCAGCTGTTACTAACATGGCGGATGCCGGAGTGGCACTAAATCGGTCTTTCACACAGCAGCTGAGCTTGTTAACATGCTTAATTGGACAGGAAAAGGGTGCGACCCGGTCGCCGAAGTTGCGGCGCTGGAGAAAACCGAGCCGTTGGCCAAAGCCGGAGGAGTCGCGGGAGAAGGTCGCTGCTTTGGTTGCAAACGCGAGCGGGTCGTAAGCAGAGCGGTTCGGATGCAAATGAGAACTTTGCTTACCGCGTTCCTGCACCGCTGGGCCCGCAACGCGAGGCGGGATTTAAAAAAAAAAAAAAACACGGCCACTGCTCGCGCCTCACACAAACTACCTGAAGGAGGACAGATCCAGTGGGCGGAGCTTATGAATGCAGCCTAACCGGTTTGTGCTCGGTTTGTTCGTGGGGTGAGTGGTGGTGCCTGTTTGTTAGGGCCTCTTTTGCATCGTTGTACTGTGAAATAAATCGATTTAACCTCTTCTGAGGCTTCCCCATCAAACGTCTATTGCTACTCCCCAGTTCTGGGCTCATGAAAACGTTACCGCGTGGCCCCGCCCACCACACCTACCTATGTAGAAAGTCAAATTTTGCATAGCCATGGTCCAAAGGATGTTTTGCTCAATATTTTCCTCTTTTTTTCTGTTCAGAGAGAAAACACTTCAGTTTTATAAAATCATAGCTAACGTGGATCTTTATCCCAGCCCGCTAACGTCTGTTTTTGATAATACGGTCGTTCAGAATCTCAGTCCCGCTCAAAGCCAACGTCAGTGACGTCACACTGACCCCCCAGAAGGGATGTATTTGCACCCCTCTATTCTGCCCCCTGCTGGGCAGTCAGAGCCACATTGAAGTGAACCCTAAACGGCGGAGAAGCTCGACAGCCGGAGGGCACGGGTGCCAGAGCTGGGGTCTGACTTCACAGAGTTGAAAAGAGCCGTTGAGTTCGGTCCTCAAAACTCCTTCCCACTTTTCTCCGTCGTATTAAAACTACTTCTCTTTGTAGGCCAAAAGTTAGCAGGTGGCACAGTGGTCAAAGTCACCAACTTGGGACCTGGTGAATTGCTTTCGGAGAAAAGACGAGGCCAACCTGACCAGAGTAGTGGGCCTGGGAGTCACAGGTAATCTTCGCCTTGAGTGATAAATAAGGTTATTGTTGAGCTGCTTTTCATCACAGGGATTAGCTGAGGTTTTTGTGCTGCTTGGCCTTGGACAGAAGAGCCAAATTTGAGACGTTTGATTTCATCTTTGACTCCCTGTGCAAACTTTGTACTTTACATCCTTTGAAAACTTAAAATTTTGGCCAAATTAACTTTAAAGCACAAACTGCGATTTTTAAATACGAGCTTTCCACATGGTTTTTCGCGTGTTTTAAATTTTTAAAGCGCACGTGACCAAACCAGACCAGAATCGGTCATTTAAAGCAGCTGAAACTGTCAGGCAGTAGCTCAAACGTTTCTACTCCAGACAAACTTTTTAAACAGGAAACCATGTGTAAGTCCAGGCGAAAATTAAAAAAAGAAAATTAAAAGAAGGAAATGGATTATGGTTATTAGAGGGGAAATGACCTGAACGGACGGTTAATGTTGACTTAAAATTTATTAGAAGAAAAGAGAAAACATCTCAAATTTGGGTTTCATTTAGATTTGTTTATCTGGAATTATGTTGATCAAACGTAGCGTTTTTGGCTGTTTTGCAAAATTGCCAAAATTTGACAAAAGGTAGCCAGTTGAGGTGACCTGGCCTTGGTGCAGGGGTGAGCTTACAGTGCCGTGTACCAAGGTTACCGCACTGTGAGGGACAGGTGGCCTGAGTCACTGTGTCCTCCACCCCTTGGGACTGAACCTGCTCAGACATGCCGCCCCCCCAAATCCCTCTCCCACATTCCCATCTTTCACGGCCAGGGGTCGAAGGTCAGAGGTCAGGGAGCGTAATTCACACCAGGGGCTGACAGATGACCACTCACCTCTGTGTGAATAAAGAGGACGGACGTGCCCGCACAGACTACCCATGATCCTTCGGGGCATCCCTCCGAGCCCCTGGACATCTGCACAGTCCAAACCCACAACTTATTAAAGTACTAAAAGCCCTTTGAAAATTAATGGATTCAGGCCTGCTAGCTAAATGTTTTAACTGCAAGTTCATTCCCAGCACATAAAAATGTCAAAAAAATTAACTCACAAATCTGTGACTGACAACTTTAAACTGCAGTTATTAACAGTATTAGCAATAGCAATATTGCATTTTGAATGACAGAAAGCTGTGCAAGGCAGGGATATCTCACTGTGGCCTTATGGAGCCGTTGCACAACAGAAGGCCCGAAATATGTAACCACGACTGTCCAGTTCCATTCCTTCGACACCTAAAGGTGTTTGTCGTTGCGCAGCGGTTTTTTAAAGTCGGTGGGAACGAATGAGCTTTGTTCCGTTTTCTCACTTTTCTAATTTGCTTTTAATTTTTGTATTCATTCTTATTTTAAATTCTGGAAACATATGTGAAAAACGGTAAAAATAACGGTGTTACGGACTGTCTGGTCGAACCAGTGTCTTCTCTCATCACAGCCCACACTCTGCCTTTTCTCCTCCTCCACTCCTGCTCCCACCCTCAGCCGTTCTCATCCCTCTTCTCCTTCCTTGTCGGCCCCATCAGCCCTTCCTGGATTTGCCCTTTAGACATTTTGACCCTGAAAAATGCCTCTTGTTATTTACTGCCCCCAGGGGGTACCTGTAACTTGCAAGTATTCTGGCTCCATTGTGATTGCTATGGCGACTTCCAAGCTGTGCTGACTTTGCACTTTGACCCCTCGACTCGAGCTCCTTGACAAAAAGTTCACCTTTGACCGTGCAGCACCTGGACACAAAGGTCGGCAGAATTCCTCTTCTTATTGCCAGCTGGAAAGTGGAAAGATGAGGAGAAGAGAAAGACCGAGAGAGGGGCGCGTGTAGGTTTCAAAAACGATAGTTAGCATCTGGGGGCTACAGTGCGCTCATGGTCCTCATTTTGTCTACTTGTCCTGAACACAGTTTCCACCCAGAGCAAAAGTACAGGGGGAGGCAGGAAGGTCTTTTTCTTCTGATCTCATGACCCCAGGCTGACAGATGGATAAACAGCAGGAGATGCGGGCGGACTCACAGTCCGACTTAGAGTGTCGTGTTTCCCCCGAGTCCACACACTGCGTTATGACCATTACGGACGCCTTTTTTCCCATTCGCGTTCCCCGATGTTTTCCTTTGCCCACGTCTTCGGGGCAAAAACTAATGAACCTGCTGCTCAAGCCAGCAATAAACATTTAAATCCAAGAATTAAACTTTTGTTTGTGAATAAGAGCTCTGAGCAGATCCTCAGGCATGAATAAACACACCTATATAAACATTTGTGAGTACAGAATTGTTGCATTTTCAAAACACTGATATTTGGGTTTGGAAATGAGACTTAGCTAAACAGACGCGACCGACATGCGCTCAGCGTTTCCAAGCGCTTATAGCTGGCAGCGGAAAAAAAAAAATTATTCCTCCTTTGAACCCACGAGTTGTTTGAAGCATCGTGTTGTTTTCAAGTCGCTGCTTTGCCGATTATTAATATTTAATGCCGATCAGGTTATTGCATCTGCTTGATGCGGAGTGACAGCAGCTGTCCAAGGCATTCAGCCCCACAATGAGCCAAGCGCCGGTCAGTTAAGGGTCAGTCTGGGAAAGATTTGTACAACTGGGGTTAAAACGGATGTGGCTTTGCGGTCAGTAAAAGTTTCTTTGCATAAACCGACGTGTTGGAGACGTTTACGGCGTGACGTCATTTCCTCCTTTGGGAAATCATCACTTCTGCTGCTCTTCTGCTTCTTCTTTTGCTGTCGACGGCTCCTGGTCACCTGTGGAGTCGCCGGGTTTCTGCGACAGGTGAGGCTGCGTGGGAGGGTGTGCACAGTAGTGGACAAAAACACACTCATGCGGGCAGTCGGTTCAAGTTAATACAGTATTTATTATAATAAAAATCATTTACTATTATTTATTTATCCGATGCTTACAGTTACAATGGTTTACCCATGTATGATGTCATCCATTTATAAAACTGAATAAATCGTATTGTAATAATATAATTTTCAAATCAATATAATAATCGCAGACAGTAGTAACTCATAAATAAAATATATTTTCATACATACAGACATAAATGTCTATACATCCGCATGACATGCAGTATGATCCATATATCAAGGGACATATATGTCTGTACTATATGCATATGTATATTTAATGCCTTACATGTATGTAAGTAACTTTCTGGAGAGATTTTCTTTACTCTTTTCATTACTTTTTCATTTTTAAGCGTTGATGTTTGACTTTTTCTCCTTAAACCCCTCGGCTGCCAACAACAGGCGCGGTTGCAGGAACCCTAAGCCATGTCGCAGGCGGCAGCTTAAAGTGCCACACAAACCCTGGGTGACTTTAATGTAAGAACCGAACAGGTGACGATCACGGTCGGAACCTGGGGAGGAGGGTGCGGCGTGTTAGGCCAACGACAACCCTGGCGGTAAAAGAGGTTAAAGACGGGAGCGTGAAAACGCTAAACGAAAGGGCGAAGGATAAAAGCAGGAACGGACGCCAAAAACCAGTCGGGAAGTCGGCAGGTGGCGGCAGATGCTGTGGGGTTTTGATTTCGATTCAAATTCTGATCAATTTTGCATTCGGCGGCAGGGAGCCGTTTCGAGGGATGAAAAGCATACGACAAACCCTGCGGAGCGCGCTGAGATGTCAGATGTCAGCGCCAGCAGATGGGGGATGGTAGATCCCAATGTCGGCACCGGCCTCAACCTTCCAGCTCTGTCTGCCATTGTTTACCAACACGTTTCTCCAGAACAACTTGCGGTGATTTGTTAACATTTACTTACATGCAGCTGGGGCCTCTTTCAGAGAAATTATACTGCTTAAGGGAACTAACCAGTGGGGCTGGGTCCCACCACAGCACCTGCTACCTCTCTTACTCAGATACAGCAGCAGTTCCTCCGCGTTCAGCAGCCCCGCCATCAGAAACGCTGAGGCCGACGGCTGCAGAAGTGGGAAATCGGATCAGCGCAGCGGCTGCAGTTTTCTTTCTGCCTGTAATTTTTAAAAAACGAAACCTAAGCGATAGATGCTTTGTGCTCGGTTCCTTCCCCTTCACCCCGCGTCTGCCTCGCGTTTTTGCTCTTCCCTCACCGTCTTTCTCCCTCCCTCAAATCAGCCTCCAATTTCCTGCGCAGCCTTCGTCCAAGGGGGAGGAGAGGCTTGTGTTGATGCCAGAAGCGCAGTGACAGCTGTGATGCCGGAGTCCCTTCAGTCTCCGACGCAGTTTCGTTCCTCTGGCCTCGCTCGTGAGCAGGATGCCGACGCCAGGCGTTCACGTTCGTGCGTTCATGTCCGAGCAAAAAGAAAGCTCGGTTTCTAACTTAACTTATATAGACCAATAGATGTTTGTCCAGGTCTCTGAAAAGGTTAAAGTGAGAGGGTGGAGTGACCGAAAGAGGCTGGCGAGCATAGAGACCGATGTTTGTTAATCCTACAACATCTGGCTTCTATTAGAATGCGTAGGCCACTAAAATAATGTTTTTCACCCTACGAGCCTTTCGTTGCTATAAATTAGCCGCCAGCCACTGTGCCTTCCTGGTTGAAGTTATTTCAGCGGCCCAGCTCCTCCTCGCTTGTCTTTAGCTGAGATGGGTGATGAGGAGGGCAGCCCCAGCCCCCCAGACGCCTGCATCCCGACTGAACCCGAGGTCCGCTGTGTTACGGCACATTAATGGACTTACGATGAACGATTTTGGGGGGGGTGGAGTTCAGAGGTCGGAGTCGATGCAGGAAGAAAGCAGATATGGGACAGGTGGGCCAGACCTGTTTGAGGGGCTCGTGGCTGAGGATGCGTAGAGGGTGGGGGTGGGGGGGGGTCTTATCTCTTTAGACCGATTAGAGAACTCAGAGCCGACAAAGGCAAAAGAATAAAAGGCCGAAGACTGGATAATAAGCACAATGGAGTGGCGATGATGGTGGGGCAACACATTGATCTTTACCCCAGTTAGGACCCTGTATCGGCTGCAGAGAAACACGACGGCCAAAGAGCAAAAAAGGATTGGCAGATTCTAGAAAACGGATCTGCTCGATATCGACAAAGGTGTCGATAAAAATGTGGGGAAAATTTGACTTTTTGAAAGAAAGGACAAAACTGGCTTTTCAAGCGACAACATGTTTACATCTTCTTGGTGTTAATGCATAATTTTTTGTATTGTGATTCGGTCCTGTTTGGCTGCTGTAGATTGACTGGAAAAAAGCAACATCATTTTATGATTTCGTCGTTTTATTTCACGTCTTAAGCTCACTGTCAGATGAGACGATGATCGTCTTCCACAAATGGAAGAGATGCTGCCCTTAGTTTCCACCCGCTGACCTCTGTCTTAATCGGCCTCGTCTGACCTTCACCGCCAGTCAGCACCTCCAAGGCCGAGGTCTTGATCCTCTCCTGGAAACGAGTGGATTTGTCCTCTCCAGGTGAAGGAGGAACAGCTGATCCTAGTGGAGGAGTTCAAGTATCTCAGGGTCTTGTTTACAATGGAAGAAGGGAGCTGGAGACTGAAAGGTGGATTGGTGCGGCACTGACAGTTCTGCAGGTGCGGTACTGGTTTCTGGCAGTGAAATGGGACCTGAGTTTTCCCACAAAGCTCTCAGTTTACCGCTCAGTCTACATTTCCATCCTCACCTTGGTCTTGAGTTGTAGGTGATGACCGAAAGAACGAGATAGCAGATACATGTGGCCAAAATGAAGTTTGCACTCAGGATCACTGGGCTGGCCCTCCATGACACGGTGAGAAACTCAGCCATCCAGGAGAACCTCATGTTAGAGCTGCTGCTCCTCCAGAGCCAACTGAGGTGAGTCAGCCAGGTTCTGAAGATCCTCTGGCCAACTCTGTTGGGAGGAGACCTCAGAGTAGACCTGGGAGCACCTGGAGACCAGATTATTTTTTTATATCCAGAATGGCAGCTGGTAGTTCACGTGCTGAAATGTCCTTCCAGAAGTAACATGACAGAGGAAAACCAAGAGAACTTTGGGTCTTTGGGCGTTTTCCCTAACTTATACACCCTTCTGAAAGCCTTGCATCACCTGCGCCTTGGAGAAAGGAGAGTAGTAAACATCACGAGTGTTGCGAGGAAGCTGCGTAAGCAGGTTTCCTTAGTGTGTAATTCCATCTGGTCACAGCCTGTCATCACAACTACTTGTACATTAAGTCATCCCTGAACGGCTGCTAAAGCCCGAAGCCACGTTCAGTTATCCTTACTTATCTCACATCTTCCTGCCTGTCTGCTACACACTTTCGCCATCCAATAATTACCTTGTCTATTTTCTACCATGAACCAAATCTCTGCGTTGCCTGCCTGCCAGTTTCGTAGATTATCTTTGAGAAGCATATCATTAGTTTGTTGGCCTACACGGTCCTGAAGGAATCTTTGTCTGTGGGTGTCTAAGAATGTTGGTTTCTTCCGTTATGGCAAGTTGGAGAACTGTGTGGTCCAAGGCCAAGTTGATCTATGAATGATTTGTTCAGGTGCCTTCAGACTGGATGAGTGCAACGATTTAAATGTTTTACGTTTGTTTGTTTAGCTGAAGGTTTCTTCTGAAGTTACAGTGATTTACCCATGTTGGGGATTGGAAGGTGCCATCGAGTCATTCCTAACTCTTGGGCAACCATTGACATGGTTTTCAAGCCAAGAAGGAAGAGAAGTTGTTTGCCTTTGCCTTCTTCTGGCATATTTTTTCCTTAGAGGGGTGCTGACACAGAGGAAAACATATAAACTCCACACAACCCCCTGAGCTGGACCCAAACCCCACATCAAGCAAGCAGTCCAAGAGCTGTGAAGTACCAGCTTATCCCGCTACACCGCCACATTCCCCTTTACCCACATTGTAGCAGGGTAATATTTACCATATCGATTTAAGGGAAGTACTTTGGTCAAGGGTACAGCACCAGGAGTTAGGATTGAGACCTGGGTTCTTGGATTGCAAGGCTGCAGCTCTAAATGCTACACCACCTGCTGCCTCTGAAAGACACGGACATCCGTTTTCCAAAGGTTTCAGCAGATCTTTTTTTTCTATTTAAACTTGAATTGTGCAACAGGACCAACGTGAAGGACCAGCTTCGTCTCTAGACCATGCAGGAACATGCAGACGCAAGGCTGTAGAGCGGCTGGAGCCGCGTGTTCTGCCTCAGCGCCCGGGGGATTATTTATATATTTTGGCGGTGAAAGGAACAGGCAGCGAGTCCTATCCCAAGTGGCCTTCTAAGGTATCAAAGCCGGAAGGGTGTGTGGAGAGGGGGCAGGGAGAGGAGAGGCAAGACTCTTTTGTTCATCCTGCACCCCAAGAATCCATGAAAAGATCACCAAGCAGGGTGATTCGTCACGCCTCTCGCTTCCCATTTCTCATTGGTTCCGCTAAGCGGGCAGATGTTTCGGCTGCAGCAGGAGGCGGCCGTCATGCCAGATCCTCCATTTTGCGCTGCAGGACAGTTGCATGCGCTCATGCACATGACCTAAGTGTGAAGCATCCCACTGCATCTCCATTCGCTCAAAAAGTGTTGCATATACGTATATCAGCAGCGTCATTTCTTATGCAGCAGCATTGCTTCACTGAAGGCTTACACGTACCTAAGGGGATGGTCAGCATGATGAAGGGCGATCATGAAAGGAAGCAACGAGAACTTCTGAAGAAATTCACGTTAGCGGCTGCGGAATTCAGTGCGGACCCAACCGACGGCTTTGTCCGTGCGCGCCGATATGTAATTTCATACCGCGCCGCGCCAGCGGAGGTACCAAGTCGCTTGCTGAGATGCAAAGCATTCCCTCGGCCTTTCTGTGTTTCCAGTTATTCTAAAGTGGCCAATAAATGTTATGTTTCCAAAAAAACAAAAAGAAAAAAAAGCCGAAGAGAACATTTGGACTGCCAATGGGGACTTTAAAATGAGCACCCTTCAAAATTTATGGGCCACTTTATAGCTTCGTTGTGTTGTTCTTGTTTGAAAACAAAGCAGATGTATATCCTGCATGATGGCAAATGTTTTATTGATATTGGCCCTTGGGCTGCAGATTTTTGGCTTTTTTGCAAAGAGTCCGCTGTAGCAGTACGACACGCGGATGTGGCTTTTCCAGTTGTTATGGAGTCTGCAGGCTTCCCGGACAGAAAGGTTGCACTAAACTGCACGGTTTAGCCTCAATTATCCATCTGCTGTTTATCTGCAATATTTTGGTAATATTAGTATTGTTGTATCTGTAATAATATTTTGGTAATAGTTGCAAAACAGAGCAAATATTCCTGCAGTTTGGGGTCTAATGGAAGCATTGGGTCTGCAACTGTCTTTGCATTTCCTCCTGCCTGTGAAATATTTTTTGAACTGGGCCTACAGCTCTGTTGCAGTTCAAACATTTTGGCAGCGAATGTGTCATAATTTACAGCAAACCTTGGCTATACAGAACTTGCATCCATTCAGTATTGTTACATGCTGAATCCTGGTCAGGGTCAGAGCCCATCCCACACACACACACGCACACGCACAGAGTGACCAGTTAACTTGAACTGCATGTGAGGCAGCAGCACTGCTCAAAATAGAACTTAAAATGTAACTTTAGGGATACGGTTTTTGAATTCCACACTTTACGAGATGTTTTGCGTAAAATACTTCACATCTACACGTCAGCCAAAAGCCAAACTGTGGATTAGGTGGACTAGGACCCAGCCTTCACTTTATACCTTGTATGCTGTACTGTATTTTCACTGCGATTTAAGAAGGGAAATAACTTTTGGCACTGAGATGAATGATGTACTTAAAACGTTATTTTCACAGTGCACAGTGCATTACAAAACATCTTAAGTCTTGGCAATTCCTGACCAATAGTTAATAAATTATCTCACAGTGATAAACATTAAACTTTTATATTATTATCAAATGTGTTTATTTATAGAGATATACAAATCTCAACAGGTAGCAGCTAAAAGTGTTGGCAGAAGAGCACGGGCACAAATTTATTTAAAATTGTTAAATGCATTGTGCTGCTTATTGATTATTAAATACAGAATATAAACTGGAAGGAGTCTGAAAGTAAAGTGCCGCAAACCGTCGGTGCTAAAATTTGCTCCGCCATAAAAACAAATGCACCGACTATTAATTTTCAGCTAAGTTCAGCAACAAATAAAATGTGCCGTTGTGATAATTTGACTGCAGATTTACTGGAGATTTACTGTCCAAAATGCAGTTTATTTTGAAGAAAATCGTTTTTCCGAATCATTCTTTGCGGAAGAAAAATGCCGCCTGCATAGAAGTAACATCGCCTTTTAACACCAAGACAAGGTTCTCGAGTTGGGGCACCTCCTTCCCACCCTGCTGCTTCACAGGGAATTTCTCTGAATTACGGTTGTTCTTTGCCACTTCAAAAGACAGGTTGAGCAGTTAGACTTCTGGTTTTGTTTACTGAAGCCGCACGCCGGCTTGTCCGGAGCAGCTAATGCGAGCGATAAGGACCCTTTGAGGGATGGAAGCCATCCATCCACCTTTAAGTGCTGTAAGAACTGAGCTCCGCTTAGGTCATGGATCACCAAGGGCAGGCCTTGTTAAGCACATATGGGACACATTTTCCAGCATTTTTTCCTGCTAATATGAACAGAGGGTAACAAACACAACACGCTTACCCTTCCCTTCTCTCCCCTCCTATATTTCTGGCTGCGCTTTCCCCTCCTCAGGCCTGGGTTGGATTTGAACACACGGCTCCCGCTGCAGAAAACGTAAAGGATTCTTCATAGAAATGGAATTCCGACAAAGCCCCCACAGGGTAGACGCCGGAGTTTATTGAAGGAAAAGGGGGAGGAAAAAAATCGAGGAGACTCAAAGTCTGAAGAGGATATTAAAAATATATATTTTCAAATCTTCACCTCTGGCAGTTTTCCCCTGTTTTGAGTTGCAGGAACAATTTTATAAGTTCCTTGAGACGTGGAGAAATAGAAGTTGTTAAAAGGAGAGATGAGGCAGAGTCGGGGGGGGGTCGCGGGGAGGCGAGGGGCAGGAGAATAAGGGGTTTAAAGTGCCAAGGAACTAATGGAAACCAACTGGAAGCCCTTTGGTATCTATCTAGCCAAGTATGAGTTCTCAGTGTAGAAAAGCAGACCTCAGTCCTGGTCCATCTGCTGCTTCATCTCTTTTCTCCCTCCGCCTTTCTCCCGCCTTCCTTCAAACACACTGTATTTTCCTGTTTTCATTTACAGAATGGAAAAAGCTTTCTGACCGCAAACGCTTGTTTCTAAAGATAGTAAACATGGCTTATGCGGTGGAGGTAAGGTCTCGCAGCAGGCCAGACTTACGGCTTCATAACGTTGCCGAGATTGATTTTGTCCTCTTCGGTGGACCAGATGCCTTGACGCATTTCGACGAATCGAATCCAGGAAGTTACTCTGCATGTCGGTCGACTTGTGAAATTATGACGGCTTGGGGGTGATTTGGCCTCGGAAAACACGATTCTCCTTCTGCTTAGCAGCTTGTGTACAGCTGAAATAACTGTGGTTTAGTTCCTAAACATCCAAAGCTTTGACTCACCAGCTGACCTTAATACCGATCTTTGACCGCGTTTATATCTGGACGCTTCTGAGAAGCTGACCCCTTGACAGCTTTCTTCCTTGAAACCTTATTCTTCTTCCGCGGTTTGCTTCCTCCACCCTTTAAAAAAATAAAAATAAAAAATATAATCCGCTTTGAAATGCCATTTATCTGAGCTATCTTCATCACGATAAGTGCAGGAGATTACAAGCAGCTCCTGATAGAAGATGACATACCAGACAGACGGTGCGGTATGTGGTGAGGCTGACTCTGGGTTTTAGGACAGCGAAGATGTAGGACTTTTGACAGCAGACAGTGACCGAAGGAGCTTTGCGAAGCCATGCAGTGAATGCGTTCTTTTTGGAGCGCTGGCCTCGCCCAGGCAGTGATTTATGCGACAGATAACATCCCAGGAATGAAAACATGGGTCTCAGTCCAGAAGCACCATCCTAAGAAGAGCAAAAATACTGCGCTGTACCTTCAAACTCTCAGGCCTCTGGTAGGAGGGCCGAGTCTGAAGAAAGCTACTACCCGCAGCGCATAAACAGGATGAGAAAGGAATTTTATACGTACACGTAGTGTTGAATAGGTTGGAAAAAAGGGGGCGAAGGACCCGCGAAGATAATGGGTCTGGAAGGCCTGGGCCCCGGGGTCCTTCTAGAATGAGAGCGACGGGCGTTGGATTTCGATCCCTTTGTGAGGAGGACCACAGAGCGGCCTGAAATGGAGGAATACAGCACCTTTGCCGACATGGCAGGAGGTATGAAGCTCTGCAGTGTCAGTGATGTCTTTCTGCCAGAAGAACCGTCAACGCAAACATTAGCATTTGTGCAGAATATTGCTTATTAATTTGAGGTTCGGGCAACGGTTTTAAGTGGTCTGGAGCAATGTGCAATGCTTTAGACCTCACCCCGGTATGGAAATCCGTTGGGGTGTCGCTGAGTGCGCACAAGCACAGTGCTAGCGCAGATGACGTTCTGTTTGGTGGAAAGTCCAGCACTGACCCAGGGAAATTTATTTTTGCCAGAATTCTTTGGTCTAGGAGTTTGTTTATTTTTGTTTTCCTTTCCTCAGTCGCCAGTTGGTTTACTTATGCAGTTTGCAAACCACTGCTGCTGGCTCTTGGTTTTGTTTCCTCTTTCTGATGCGCTTGAGCAGAACGGTTCATTCCTCCGCATCACTTTGTCAAGAAGGGTGCTTTAAACATGAGCTGAGTTTAACTGAGGTACAGGTACAGTTTAGGCAACTATATATTTGCTGCATTTTTATTTTTTCTTTATGAATTCATCCCATGCGCTCCGTCTCGCCTCGGCTCCTGTAACCCACGCTTCTCTGCCTCCCGTGAGCTGCAATGGGCAAGGCACGGGCTGCCTCTCATTAGGGATCAGCCCAGACAGGTTTAGAGACTTTTTTATTCTAGGCCATTTTATTATTATTTTTAACAAGCTTCTTTCGCTGTCACCTATGCTGTGTGATTTACAGCTTGCTGCTGGAGATCACAGGGCCTCTATTACGCCTGGGGAGCCAGAAGGCCTTTCTTGACACCTTGGCCTGGCTGGGCACTAGGCCTAGCGCACCTGGGCCCAACATGGGAGGAGGTGTAATGTCCCCAGGCGTCACGAGCTGGTCAGGAGAATGGTGTGGGCTGACGGCAGTAGGGACTAAAGAACAGCGGGGCAAAGGACGGCAGAGTCAAAGCGAGGAACTTTATGTGCTAGCGGCTTTTAAAATTCTCTGGAATTCAAAGGACAAAAGCAAAATTGGTCTGAAAGAACGAAAAATGTGAACTGAACCCGAATTCATCAGTGCCGTTCAGGAGTTGAGGCATCAGTTCTATTCACCATGGCACCGTGAAGACAGCGGAAGGACACAGATGACGATTTGAGGGCAAATTTGAAATTTCGTCTATTTTATTTCTTTAGCTCTGGATCCTATATCAAGACACTCCTGTTTATTTCTACCCAATTTTAACATGGTTTGCAGAAGGGTGGAAGTGGGGAAAATGGCTATTTCACTGCACACTTTGAAAATCTACTTATTTGGACAGAGGTATCGATCCCTGCTTGTTTGAATTAAATTGCTTACCTGAAGGTCTTCTTTAAAGCTAACTGCGGCATTAAGCTTCTTGAAATTGACCAGTTTGCACTGCCGTGTAATTCCTACCATCTTAATTCCAGGTAGGTACCTTCCTCAGTGACGCTGTAGCTAAGTTCCTAACTCCATGGCACTACAGTTCTTGAAGAATCCCAGCCTCCTTCCCAAATTGAATTCCATTCTTCTCTAACCCCTGGCAGATCTGGCCAATCTTTCTCTCTCTCTCTCGTTGTTTGGACTGGGGTTCGAGTCCCACTCGGCCTGTGTATGTGGGTCTTACAAAAGGAGGTGGGATCCAGGCCCTCTTAAGTCCAAAAGCAGTTGCTGTAACTGTTGCACCAGGTGAGATCCCCTTTTGTCTTTCAGTAGTGACACTGGAGGCTCTGGGTTACAACATCGTGTGGTGCTGAAGCCTCTGTGTTTTGGCAGTCTTGATGTCTGAGATGGACTGCAAGCGAGGGAATTGATTCCCAGGTCAGAGAAAGGTGAACAGAGCACTTAATCTTCTCACGTCCTGGGGAGGAATGGACCTCGAAGTTGTTTCCTGCCCCCAAGAGGATCGGATTTAACGGTAATTCACTGCTGGGTAATGCAGCGCGGGACTGCAGGACTCATCTTGGTAGATGGTACATAGGCTGTGTCCTTCTCAGTCCCTGGTCAACACCCAGCAAGCAAGCTCCTTAACTTCCCACCAGCAGAGACTTCTTATGAGCATGAAGAACACGAACCTGCGATGGGCTCCCTGCAGTGCCATCAATCTTTCCAGCAGCCCGATCATCCTTGTTCTCTGTCTCCCATTCAATTTGTCCTGGGTCTTCAGTTTCGCCTCGTGTCTGACAGTCCAAACCATAGCCCTCCTCAATCACAGCGCCTTTCAGCCAAAAATTCACACCGTGAGGCTCTGCCGTGTCTTCAAAATCAAAACTTACACGTTTATGCTATGACCGAAATGCAGTTTAAACTTCTTTTCCACAACCAAGAGTCAACACAGCAGCTCCTGAGGAAGAGAGGAAAGGTGGGTTGCCAGGTTAGCGTTGCAGCAGGTGGTGAACATTTATTATAGTTTAACCAGACTGAGACCTGTTTACTGCTCTAATCGGGAGTCCATGACCCCGCGCAGATCTCAAGAGGCGGCAGACACTCAGATCTGCCAGCAATACCATCTAAATGTTCATATACAATGGAAGAGAAGGAAGGCTGACTATTGTATAGTTTGTGTATAGGCAGATATATAAGGAAAGATGGCTGGATGGACAACCTTTTCCCATTATTACTGTTTCCTTCCCTCTGAGTGCTTGGGAGGCACAACTCATGAATCCAGCAACAGATGGAGAGAATGTGGAGCACCGCAGAAGATGGGGAGGATTGGTCACAGTGAGGGAGGGAGGGTCTGGTGCTAGGCCTTGTGTTATGAAGACATCAGTGCCCCGTGGTCTGTCATGGTCTGGGTCTAACCCCACACCTGCCCACATTTCTCAACATCTTCCTCTTCCAGGAAAGAAGGGAGGAGGGGTTTAACTCAATCTTCTCCTTAGGGAAATGCCTCCATGGAAGCCATGGTGTAATTTTAGAGCGCACAGGCCAAGTTCTGACCTCAGTCCCACTGAGAGTCCGTAGTGCTATTTGAAAACTGCGCTCCACAAAGCGTCATCCTACCAACCTGATCAACCGGCTGCAGATGAATGGGATGAAACAGCTCCTGAACGGTCTGCAAAGTGGGTATAGGCTTACCTTCGAAGGACTTTCGCCGCCGCAAAAGGTGGCCGTACCAAACAGTCGTGGGGTTGGAGTTTGGGTGCTTATGCAGGTTGCATAGTTCTTCATTTTCTTTTAAGCATCAGCGCAGGAAAAATATGTATAATTTGCAATCCGATGTTGATAACTTTCTTGGGTTTTGAATACTTTTGCAGACTCCGTGTCCTCCTTTGGGACTCCGGTATGCATTGGTTGTGCTGTATTTTATGACGTCTTTCTTTGTAAGAGGATTTGAGTGCAGTTTTTGTGTTTACGTGTGTGCGTGCGTGCGCATGCTGGTATCACTGGAAAATGTCCTTAAATAAACATTAACTTTGTACATAAAAGGGTTTGACTAATGCTGACAGTAGCCAACATAATACAGGCCTTGGCTATAGCTTAACCCTAAGTGTTAACTTTAAATCAGAATTTTAATTCTCTTTTTGGTCTGGCCTTGAAGAGGAAGGGACTCTTATTTTAGTCATATCCATTTATCCTGGTTATTATTATTCAGCCCATGCGAAGTAAAACGAAATGGGTTTGTTTCCTGTACACTGAGCTTCATCACTTTCCAGGCTCAGGCTGCTTAGTGGATGCGGTTATGCTAAACCTGCTGTTTGGTGAAGACTTTTTAGCCGTTTTTGTATTTATCGCCGGGTGTTAACGTAAAAAAAGTTTTGTTTCTTCCTTAACCCCCCCCGACATATTTCCTTCCTGAACCGAAAGCATGCAGGTTGCATCAGGTGTGCGAGTTCAGGTGTTCCTCTTAAATGGCGGTGGACGCTGTGTCTTCAGCCCGCAAGTGTTTCTGCTTTTCACTTCTCTCCCGCTTTTATATGTAAAATATAACAAACAAGAAGGAAAAAAGGGAGCGGCACAATTGAGCACTGTTAGTCCAAAAGTCAACTGTTTTGTCTCCTGGAGAAACCAGACTTTCACCATAGAACCCCAATGCAACAGGCAGTTTTTTGTCTAAGGCCTCTATCTCTGTTTCGTGACACAAAGCAAAATAAAATTAAAATAAATTAAAACTGCTCTCATGTGACTTGTTCTGATTCCAAATAACACTTTTACTATCTTTGAACCTAGAGGAGATGGTTGGAATACAAAGGAAAATGGCAGGATTTATATTCTCGCACCTAAAATCTAGTAGATCAGGTGCTAATGTCACTATAGAAGACAGATAATGCAATTTTTAAAACCAAAAATATAGAAGTAGTGACGGAATATGATTCCAGCAGAAGTTAAAATTTACATTATCACATTAGAAGCACTTCTTTCATACCCTGCTGCCCCCCGCCACCGGGACCCTGCGGTTAAGGAATGCGCCCATTCACACGCCGCTTCGCTGCATTGACAGCGCTTCTCCTGCCTCCGGTTTCCATGGCTACACGATCACCCGAAAAGGTATCCGCATCTGATAATGGAAAGGATACGAGCGGCGAGAGGACTAATGCGCAAACAAAATAGTTCTGTCAAATTAAAAATATCACGGCTTCCTTGACAGCAGAAAGCACTGTCGGCGGCAGCACACACGATGATGTGGAAGTTGACTCGCGGCCTTCAAAAATCATTGTTTTCGATCTCGTTTTTCCCTTTTTCAGAAGCGGACGATCAATAAATTTCGCGCGACTAAAGAAAGGGAAATGCAGCTCGTCGCCTTAAAAAGAATTTTAAATAAGGCAGGCATGCTTTTAAAAATTTCTCATTTATCCTGAGAAACTTTTGGCTAACTTAGTGCCGCTACATCTGGATCGGTATTTACTATAACTGAAACTAAACTCCAATAATGCAATTCTCAGTATAGATTTATTTTTAGCTAAAATTATTTCAGACCAAGGGCCCAGAAGTGAAACATAAGTGGGTTTACGTATAAAACGGAACATTTCAGCCACACCCAATAGAACTACGGCAGGAAGAATAACACAAATAAAAAAATCCACTCGTTTTTCCCACGCGTTCTCAACCCGCGAACAGTTACGCAGCCAGGGATCTGCTCACCTGTGCTAAACTCCGTCCACATCCATCTTGGCAGATAAGCATCTGAACACGCTCAGGTGACCCAGCGCTTGCTGCTGCTGGCATGTTTTTTGATGGATGAGCACGACGTCTCCAACGTGTGAATTATGGTTGTGGAACAGACCCGGGGCACACGAGCTCTCGCCTGTTCTAGAGAGCACATTAATGTGATTAGAAAAGCGCAACATTTTGTATTGTTGAGCGAGCGAATATACTGTATATTTTATATAATATAAAATATTTTATAATTTTATATACAGTAGATGTAGAACATATATATAGGTTTCATATAAAAATAGCTACAGGATCAGACCTGATCATCTCACCAGCATTAGAAAATGAAAATATTCATTCACCCAACAGGATTTATTTATTTATTTATTTATCTATCATTATCAAGTATTATATACTGTATATAGTCTTATGGGAGCACCGTTGTATATGCGATTCGTCGTTGACCGGCATGTCGTTTTGCGGCGCCTACCTGTATATGCAAAGGAGAGAAAGTGCAAAAATGTTACAGTGATAAGGAGAGATGTGATCTGAAATGTGGGGCAGCAGAAGGCGTAGTGGTTAGCACTCCTGCCTTTGTCCTTAGAGGACCCGGGTTAGAATACCGCCTTTTGCTGCAGTACCCCTGATCAAAGTATTTACCCTGAATCGATGCAGTAAAAATGACCCCGCGGTGTAAATGGGGAAATCGAAGTGCAACCGTCGCTTTGTGGAAAAGGGTCGGCCGGATAAATTAACGCAAACCGGACCTCCCTTTGCACGGCAGAAGAGGAGGAGCGAGAATGCTTGATGTTTCTCGGGAGCGTGTGGGGTCGCAGCCGCCTTGTCAGCAGAGTCTTCCCTTGGCACCTTAAGACAACTGAGCAGCAGCGCCGGGAACGTGCGAGTAAGTGGGTTGTTGCGGGCGACGGAGCTCCTGGCAAGGCCTCGCTGAAGGATGAGGCGGCGCTGAAGCGATGGACAAACCAGATGTGGGCCTTGCTCCTCGTCCAGCTGCCTGTGCTACCGGATACTTGGTCCTCCTTGCGCCCTGGCCCCGTCCCTTCCTTTGCCGAAAAACAAGCGGCTCCTCGATCACTTCCAACAGTTTATTTAAGCGGCGAGCGAAACCCGCGTGGTTCGCGCTGAACCTTTCCTGCATTTTGAAGTGAGGTTGCGCACGAATACGACCTCACACGACTCGCAACCGAGCTGGCCTCGGCGCGGTTAAACCGCGGTAAATGCAGGCATCGCAAAGGGAATATGGGAGCGTCTGGGGGATGGAAATTGCACCAAACAATAGAAGTTGAACCCATTTGTACTTTTTAAGGATTTCACTGTTACTGGAGGATGAGCCAACACTCACATATTGCTGATGATAGTTTTGAAATACACAATACAGAGGTTTATTGCAGCAATTTATGGTTATGAATATGATTATATATGTGTATATATATTTGTATGTACATATATAGTGGTTGCCCCGCAGCCCCCAGTCTCCTGCTTCATCCTGACATGAGATACTAAGCTCTGTCCTCCCCCCTTGCCGCCCTTTGTGTGGATGCTGCTCCCTGTAGACTGCCCCTCTCTGGCCTTTCACAGGCAACTGTGTCCAATTACCCCGGCCCCCCGGCCCCCCTGCCACCCCTCCACCTTACTCTCCTGCTGACATATACCCCCAAACACACCCCCCCTACACACCAACCTCTCTTAACCGCTGCCAGAAAAAGTAGCTGCACTCTAGAGCTGAGCGGAATTGATAGCAATCCAGCAAAAGCAGATCTACGGAGGCGAGCAGAAGCCCTGAAGGTAGATGAGGAAATGCATTGCTAATGGGGGTGGGGTGGGACGCTCTTCACCGTGCAAACGCTGGAATTCAGGCTCCAAACCTGGACATAGGGCCTTGGCAACGATATGTAAGAAATGTACAAAATCTACTGGGCTTTCGGAATGTGGCAGAAGGCAAAAGTGGAAAAGAGATCTCAGGAGCGTGGGGCAATGTCGTACGAGAGAAAGGGTTGAGTAGGACGGGTAAAAATGAGGAGGTGGTGGAGCTGGACCTCTGTGACGGTAAACAGAGTGGAAAAAAATTGTTACCTGAAGCTTTATTGGCCCCCGTAGAAGCAGCAGTGCTGTTTTCACTATCAGCTCTTCTCAAACACATGTGGACTACTTTTGCGTTCTTCTGCACCACCTTGGAACGCGCATTATTGCTCCGTAAACACTCTCCACGTGTTTACTTCTGCTTCCCTTGTGCTTTTCTGCGGTGCGTTTTGTTTTGCGCTTTTCAAGTGTTATTTCAACAGACCAACGGCTGCGGCAGACATCAAGGCTTCAAGACGCTTTCCTCCAACAATGTGTTGACAGCCAACATTATGAGACGCTCCATCTTCTCTCATTGATTCCAGAGGACGGCAGCTGCATTTAGGGAGGGAAGTGACAAACCTTCTTTGGACGGAACCTCTGATCAGATCTTTTTGCCTCTTAAAAGCATTTTTAGGCCCGACAACTACGTCCTTTCTCTTGGCCGCGTAGATGTCCCAGCACCTGGATTTTGGGCTATAGTGAGCGTTTTTGGGTGGAGCGAGACTCATCTGTTAAATTCTAGTTACCTTTGTAGATTAGTTTATATTACCTGAATGGATGAGGAAGACCCTGAGTTCCCTGGTTGGTTCACTCCTTGTTGCCAAGGTGCTCTCAGTCCGATCGGGTTAACTTGGCCTAACCAAGCCCTACATGTGTAGGTGGGTGGAAAACAGCATGAAGAAGGTAAAAAGTTCCAAGGTTTCTCCTCCCAAGGGATCAGTTTCCTCCATTCCTATGCCATCTTGTGACTATAACTGGTCCATCTTCCTTAGCGTGTCTTCAGACCACAATGGCAGTCCTAGATAATGGACTCTTAGCGTGGGATCTTGCTCTTCTCACCTGCCAGGTGTCTGATATCCACAAACACCTGCCTGGTGACTCAGAACAATCCAAGAGTCAAGGGGAGGGATGTGTGATTACAGTCATTACAATTACACTCCCCACACCCTGGACAGCGGATGTTCTCACAAACCCTGGAGGTGCACTTCGCCCGCACGGATGTGTTGTTAAGCCGCACGGCAGCGTTTCTCTGAGACCAGAACAAATCATGAGCACAGGGTTCCTCAACCACCTCCCGCTATTCACATTACCTCATTAATTTCCCTAAAAACTCAATATTTTGTCCCAATACAGTCTGGAGAAGCCTTTGAATGTTAGTGACAAGCTCTTTAGTGACATTTTATCACGCGTGGTCCAAATGTGTCCCAAAATATCATTCAACAAATCTGCTTTAGCACTATTAGTGCTGTTCCATGTTTTTCGTTACAGCTTCCTCTACTGTAACTGCTTGCTCTATCTATCTATCTATCTATCTATCTATCTATCTGTGCACATATGTATGTACAGTATCTATCTATCTATCTATCTATCTATCTGTGCACATATGTATGTACAGTATCTATCTATCTATCTATCTATCTATCTATCTATCTGTGCACATATGTATGTACAGTATCTATCTATCTGTGCACATATCTATCTATCTATCTATCTATCTATCTATCTATCTATCTGTGCACATATGTATGTACAGTATCTATCTATCTAGCTATGCAGATATGTATGTACAGTATCTATCTATCTATCTATCTATCTATCTATCTGTGCACATATGTATGTACAGTATCTCTCTATCTATCTATCTATGCACATATGTATGTACAGTATCTATCTATCTATCTATGCACATATGTATGTACAGTATCTATCTATCTGTGCACATATCTATCTATCTAGCTATCTATCTATGTGCACATATGTATGTACAGTATCTATCTATCTATCTATGCACATATGTATGTACAGTATCTATCTATATATCTATCTATATGTGCACATATGTATGTACAGTATCTATCTATATATCTATCTATATGTGCACATATGTATGTACAGTATCTATCTATCTGTGCACATATGAATGTACAGTATCTATCTATCTATGCACATATCTATCTATCTATCTATCTATCTATCTATCTATCTGTGCACATATCTATCTATGCACATATGTATGTACAGTATCTATCTATCTATCTGTGCACATATGAATGTACAGTATCTATCTATCTGTGCACATATCTATCTATCTAGCTATCTATCTATGTGCACATATGTATGTACAGTATCTATCTATCTATCTGTGCACATATCTATCTATCTATGTATGTACGGTGCACGTTGTGAGGGAAAGGGACAGGCAGTTGGCGGTGTCGGAAACGATCGCCCGCTCCTTTCTTTGGCAATGAGATGGGAGGGCGATGTGTGTGTTTGGCTCTTTGTTGCCGGGCCTTGTTAACACATCGGCATTGTGGCCACAGCACCCCTCGCCCCCTCACCCCTCGTCCCGGGCACGGATGTGACAAGACGATCGCTGCGCGTTTTGGTTTCTGCGGGGAGAGAGAGAGAGAGAGAGAGCGTGTGCGAGTGAGTGAGAGAGGGAGAGAGAGAGAGAGAGAGGGAGTGTGTGTGTGAGAGAGAGAGGGAGAGAGAGAGAGGGAGAGCGTGTGCGAGTGAGTGAGGGAGAGAGAGAGAGAGAGGGAGAGAGAGAGAGGGAGTGTACGAGAGAGGGGAAATGTGAGCGAGCCTGCGATGCGCTGGGGCAGGAGAAAGGGGGGGAAGTCGCGGAGCGGAGTAACCGCGGAGCACAGTAAACAGAGTAAACAGAGTAAACGGAGTGAAGGCGGCGCACGCGCCCACAGCGGAGCCGATCGCCATCCCGGCGGGTCGCCTCAGAAGAACCCGGCGCTTCTCGGTCCAAATGGAGGGTCCCGTTCGGATCGAACGCGCCTTCTCCTCGCAGCCCGTCGCGTCCACGGAGAGGTAGGACCGGGCAAGCACACACGGACACGGCGCGCTGGACGCACTCGGTCCGGACCCGGCTTCGGCTTCGCGGGGCTTCGCGGGGCTGCGCGCTTTGCCGCCAACTTCTCGCTGTCCCGCAGCCGACATTTTTTCCACTTCGAACTGTGTGTCGGGAACCGTGCGTGCGTGTGCGTGCGTGTGTGTGCGCGCAAACACGCTGCCATCCCCAAAGTGGGCAAAACCCACCGTGAACTCCGCGCCGCAGCCCTGCGCGCTCAGCCTCTTCCGACGCCAATAAATACAAATAAAAGGCGCGCACTTTGCCTACGATCCTTCGCGATCGATCCGTAGCTGCAGAAACTCGAACGCAAACGGGAAAAAAGTGTGGTGGTGGTGGGGGGAAGAAAAATTGCAAACACGTCTAAAGTGAATTTTTTGCTCAACGTAGCTTCGAGGTGATAAAACAGGAGCAAAAATCTGCTTCTTTCAAAATCGCGACTGTTACTGACGATACGTGACAATTTCCTTTATATTTTATATGAGAAGGCCATGCCATGCTTAGTTGGGCCACCGGTGCATCGTTTTCGGTTGAAAGCAAAGGTAACTGTCTTCATACTTCCAAAATAACTACACTTAGTCACTTTAAAACAGGGTTTGGCAAAGATGAATTAAACAATAATTCATAATAATTTCCATAGTCTATTTGCAGAATCCGCATGGAATCTGGTCAGCATGAGCACTGCAGTTAGTTGGTTTGTGTGCTTAGCAAACAAGCTTGTTTGCCATCTGTCTTACCGTAGCCCCAAATAGGTTTTATTTGTTACGGTTTGGGGTTCTTACAAATATCCTGACCTCAGTGTTTATTTCGAGTGCCGAAATGCTTTGACTCGTCGCTCCAGAGACGCAGTGTTTGAGAGGAAATAACCCGGCGAAGGGCTTTGCCCCGCACACCTATCTCCGTCTTTATTTATGGATGCGGTCGACGCATGTCGTACATCTCAACCGCTTGCCGTACGCCGCCACGCGCCACGAGACAGCACCTACGCTTCTGTACGTCATCCCAAACCTCCAGCGCAGCTCGATAAATCGAGCCCGGCAGCCCGGCCGAATTTATGGCCGCGCGGCAATCGCGACGAGGTTTCGTCCCGCCCCGGGAACCTGTTCCGGCAGTTGGACCGCCTCGGTCCGATTTCCCGAACAAAGCCGAGACGTGTAGATATTGTTCCTACCAGCAATTATCTTATCTGGTCCTTCTCCCCGGGTCACTAACCTTTTGTCGACTTGTTCCGAGCACAAAGGCTCCTTTTCACGAAGACATTTGGGGGACAATCCTAATTGAGGACGGCTCAAGCTGGTCGCAGAAATCCGACAAAAGCCTCAAGTAATGAGCCACCAAACCATACAGATAATGCGGCTCGCCAGTTCTCCAAATGTAATGTTTCGTTTTTATTAAAACCTAACTGGGAGCGTCCCAAAAATCCACGATGAATGGAGCGCCGAAGCTGAACCGCTTGAAAAGAAAACAAAACTTCGGGGACTTCGCGGCAACGCAATCTTCGGCCTCTCGGTCGACATAACGGAAGGCCAAGGTTTTATTCGTCTAGTTCGGGAGCGACACGGCCGCTTTGCTTGGGGACTAAGCGATGGAGCCTTTACTTTTAAGACGCTTTTCTGATCTGGGTACGTCTTATTTTTTGGTACTCTTCCACGTTTACCCGCTTAACAATGCTGTCAGTGTCGTTTAACAGTGCTGGGTCGCTTCCCCGGCATGACGTTGCGCAACTTGCGCCGCCGTCGTTCTGGTATCACGCCGTCGGGAACCAAGACGTATAAAGAGTTCCTTTGTGCCGAAGCCTTCTCGGCGACAGCTTTTTCGAGCGTAATTGACTCCAGACAGTCCGAGATGTTTGGTGACCTGAATAAATCATTAATGTGCCCGTTGTTATAGTGCAGACCGGAGAAAGGCATCGGACGTCGCCTTTCCATTAACTGGGCTGCGATAATGTTAGACCCATTAGGGCAGCGGCCTAATGATGAACACATGCCGCTTTTAGGAAAGGTATGCTAAGTGCAGCTATTTAAATGTGCGTTTGTGCGTCGACGGGTTTTTGCGTCGCTTCACGGGGTAAAAGTGCCGGCACGACCGAGTCTGTTTTGTCGCTCTCTTGTCAAGTTATGGAAAGCGTTTGAACGAGTGAACGTGGATAATGGGGGTATTTGTCGACGGGAAGCCTTTTACAGCAATCGCTGTCAAAACGCCGGCCTTAATCTTTTGGATTTTCCTGGATATTTTTTTTTTTTTTTTTTTTTTGCGAAAATTCAAGTTTGCTGGCAGTGTTGTGTGTGACGCTTGCGTGTAATCGCTGTATCTACAAGCAAGAAGTGGCATTCATTACGGCTGATGTGTGCTTAAATCCATAAATAGGGAAGAAAGAACGTCAGCTTTAGAGGTGCTTAGATCAGATGATCTGCAGCCCAGATGTGTAGCAGTGAACCTCATCTCAAGCCTGGATGGCACGAAAGTGAAGGAATCAGTTTAACTGCACTGCGGTTACGTTGTTTATCGTGGTTTCGGCTCCGACCGTCAATATTATTCCTACAAAAGGAGCGGCTCTTGGCCGTTGGGCCGGATGTTAGCGACGGAAACGCGAAGGTGAATCACCTGCTGCAGAGAAGCGGCTTCGCAAAATGTTCTCCTGTTGAGACACATGCAGATGTCGGGGTGTTTTTGGTTAGAGGAGACACGGCGAACTTTTTGGGATTCGCTCTTTCGGTGTTCGGTTGGCTCCGATCGCCTCGTGGCTGGGCGGATGCCCCTTATCTGTCGATTCAAAGATGCAACTGATAGCCGATTCTTTGGTAATGGAAACTCCCTGTCCGACATACGGTATCGCCGTTGTCATGATGATTAACCTATTTTCTTGGCGCTCGTGTGAGGCGGTAGCGCAGATGTGGCTCCTCTGCTGTGGAATATTGGTCTCCCTTGGTGGCGGGCATCAAAACACACATTTACGGACCGCAGACCTTACAGGCCGGTCGATATCTTTTCTCAGCTTAGTGACGGAGAGCAGTCCGCGCCCGCAGACGTTTGACGGCTATCTTCACTGTAGCCTCAAACAACGAATTTGAATTGTGAAATTGACCTATAGATACCGTTTGCAAGTACGCAACATCACACAGAGATGGGACTATTAGGACCACCACACAGCATCATGTAATGTTTAGCAATTTTCTTATTATTTTTCAAAATATCTTTCCAAATAGCCCCCTTTTTAACTTAACCTCATATGCACACATTTGTAATTTTACTCCAAATAAAAGATTGAAGGTTTTACTCAAGAAGGCAGGTGGTGTAGCACTTGGAGTTCCTACCTTTAAGTCAAAGAACCCGGGTTACAATCCCACATCCTGCTGGAGTGCCTGAGCCTCTGATCTCATGAGTACATATCCCAAATTAACATTGTAAATATTATTGTATAAATGGGTGAATGAAGTCTCTTGGGAGAGAAGTGTCAGATAAATAAATAACGTGATATAAAAGTGAAGCAAGTAGCTAATGTCGGCTTTTTCATTGCTGTTGCTGTTGAACATCTTCATCCGTTTTGCAGTTTTATTACCTGTCAGCTTGCGTATGCGGGATGTTGACAGCAGTCAGGTGTTGCATTATTTCGGAAAAGCAAGAAAGGCGTAACGGGCGTAAACGGGGATTACCGGTAAATCCGCTGCGATTGGTTAGGTGTCTGTGTGGCACGAGTCAAACAAATGATGATATTTTTCGTTCAGTCGCACAGCGATGTGTGCGACGTCGGTCTGCGATTCGGTACCGAAACAATCCCCGTAGTCTAGTATGAAAAATTGACCCTGCGGCATTTTTGTCTTTTATCCTTTATAACTTTTTTCGGAGCAATGTTTTTTAGTTCTTTTGAAGCACAGTACGTGTTCTGTTTTTAAGTCGATCTGTTAGCTAAAGGTAGCTTCCAACAGAAAAATAAAATTTATTACTAGCACGTGGTAGAAATACCATTAGTGAAACGCTCTGTTGTTAAGCCACATGTGCATATTTCCACGAGCAGAGCATTTATTACACCCAGAAATGAAAGCGTTTCAAAGCATTTGTCTCTCTGCGCTGATTTATCTTTTAAAAACTTGCAGTCCCATTTCCTTCATACACGTTGATGAGGAATGAGGAAATGTTCCTCTTTTTCCTTTCCAGAGGGTTTTCCAGCTTTTTTTTTTTTTTTTTTTTTAAATTCCCAACAGTCGTCTGTCCCTGCCTTTCCTCAGGAATGGATGCCGACTGAACCGCTTAGCCCGCATATTAACTCAATGTAATTAAATTAAATTGTAATTCTAATATGAAGGATGGGAAAATGCTTTTAAAAAGTTGTTTGCTCCTTACAGAAATAATACCATGATAAGATATGCGGTGTATGAGTTTGTGCGTGGACGTTTTTACGATGTTTCCTATTTATAATTATGAAATTAAATACCAAAGTTTAATTTATATTGCTTTGGCTGACCTAGCTGTCTCACTGGCATCTGCAGTTTAATTTATTTTTTTATTTTGTTGTTAATGAAAAACATGTTTCTGCAATTGAAAATAATTTTTTTTAATAAAATATATTTTGACAGCATAAAAGGGTTTGGTTTTGATATGAGGATTCAAATATGCGTAAGACTAATAGGATGAAAGTGGTCATGTATGTGCGAGGAGGATGAGCACAAGAGCAGCGCTTTGCCTCGAAAGGAATCATTTGTGTAAAAACAAATCCCTAAAATGTCGCCCGTCTTCCGTTTTCCTCATCGAAACTGGAAAAATATAAGCAGGTGAAATTCCCGTATTAATACTCTGATCTGAGAAAACAGTCAATGAAGTGCACCTGAGCTTCGACCCACAAGTGTTTAAGCTTTCAAAATGCTGCAGGGCAAACATTTTCGCGCCTTATAAATGCGGCTGCCGGCGCCGAAACCTTTTTCCACGGGAAAATTTTCCGAACGGCTCGACGTTTTTGTCATAGCTCTGCACCGTGTATCCCCCGTCGATTAACTGACGGAACACGAGCGTCTCGATGGCGTAGGAACGTAAAAAGGCATTTCTGAAATTTTCCCGCTTTCCGAACATTTCGTCCCCTCGGTATTCCGCGCAGAAATACGTCACGATCTTCGCAGCTTAATTTTAGAGGGCGTCTTTAAAAGGTTAAAAAATCCAATGAAAAACATGAGGCCGAATTTGTTAAAATAAACAAACAGTTTAGAAGCAGTAGAAACAGATGTTTTCACCCCGAGCCACAGACTGTGGTGATACTGTGCTTCTGTTCCAAATATGAAGGAAAGTTGCGACTTTTTTAAGAATACGACGCTATTTTTACCTCCGATGTCTGCGTACGGTTATTTCGGATCTAAGTCGCCCTTGATCGGCGCTTGTGGCGCTGACCAAAGGCAACCGTGGTGGTTTTACGAACATGTGGTCCCCCCCCACCCCCCAAAAAAAAAGAGCCAACAAAAAGAAAAACATTGCTGCTACAGTGGAAGATCTGAAGTTGAGCAGAGAAATTACGTTTGAGACATTTTTTTGCGACCGTGCTTTTAGGGTCACTGAAGCGTGATTAGACCGAAGTGCGTGGAGCAACACAATGGCGCCGGGAAGTTCGGGAGATTTATTTATTACCGCGTTTCCCACCAGAAGAGCCTTTTTTTCCTGTTTTGGCCTAGCAAACGCCGATGAGATGCTTTCCTGCCGTCCGTCGGCGTTCACGCAGACGTGCGATTAATCAAACCGTAAAGCCCCACCTTAAGGGGAAGACTTACGGATAAACTTGTCAACTCCAAACTCCGTCTCCCCTAGAAAGGAAAAGTTCTGGGCTGATGTAGATGAAGAAAGGCTTGGTGCGCCCTTCCTGTGTTTAACCGGCGTATTTTTCAAATTTGGGCCCAGAGGAAAGCCGAGGTTTGAGACTCCTGACTTACGCGAAGGTTTTCAAAGCCATTTTGTGCCAGTTACGAAAGAGGTTTTATTTTAGTGGCTTATTAGTCGTGTATTAGCCGCCGAATTTAGGACGAGGATTTGGGAAAGAGATATTTCGGAATCTGTTGCCTTTCGGCATGCGGAGTGTGAGGGAGCGTTGCCGGAAGTTAACCAGGTTCTATCAAGGAGAGGTGCTGGACCCCAGCCATGTAGAGGCGTATATGATGCAATATTCAGAGGTTTACGCTTTCTTTATGTCAAAATTTCGTTTGAAAGCCTGAGCAGATGAGCCACACAGTTCCAGTGTACCTCCCCTTCTCGCGTCTTTCTGGTTCATTTTCGGTAAAGGGTGAGGGAGGGGTGCTTTATCCTTTGCTTGTTTAACATTTATAAACCTTGCAGATGACGGAAGGTCGGAGTGGTTTCAACCTCTCGCTTCTTTTGGAAAGTTGATGTTCGCTGGTTGACCTTTTGGTTCATTTGAGTTCATGAACCTTCATTTGGTTGTGCATGTGGCTTGTATTCTCCAAGCTGAGAGGCCCAAGGCCAGCAGCGGTCCGCTTTTTAGTTTGCTTAACTGGGTGAGCAGGTGATGGAACGGATGAAAATCTGGAGAACCGCTGCCTCTTTGACGTTCTTCTGCTTGCGCCAATGGTCTCTAAGGTGAAGACGGGGCCCAGCGTTGTGCGGGATCTGCAAGGCCGGTGTGCGTCTGAGAACACGCGATCGCCTCCCAACCGCGGGTTGCGATTTCTTAACTCCGTAGAGCCGCATGCGTAAATGTATGCCGGAAAGTTCACCCTTGTCCGTTTCTAGCAAAGATACGAACGGAGGCCGTTGTCGATTTATTTTGTTTTTAATGTTTTGCAATGACGGTTACTCATATACTTGGTTCATCTTCAAATTCTGGACCGTGGCCAGAAATCTATCCATGCAGAGAATGAGCAGAGACGGTTTGCCTCCTCCTTCAGCAGTGTTGCCCCGGAGATGTACAGAGTGATGGAATCCAGGGGGCCCGAGCGGCTGTGTTGGTGTGGGGTGTGGAGGGTTTGTGGGTGGGGATCGAGGCTGGAGTGGATCTGCTCTTCAGCCAGGTAGGTGGACTGGCGTTCATGCACCATCCAGGATATACCGATAACTAGAGGTTCCCACACTTGGAGGTGCATTAAATGACTTGGGTTTTGGATAGGATTGTGTGACTAGGGACCAGAGAGGCCTTCAGGAGATAAAGAACTGCGCTTATGAGCCTGGTTTTGGTAGCTTCTCCGCAGCATCTCAGACGGAGCTTTGAACCTATAGTTCGGTTGCTCAAATCCTACTGTTCGTCCACGGCCATGGGCAAAATTCTTGGGCTATGAATTACGTGCTGTGTACATTCTGCCGTCTGAACTAACTGCCGTGGAGAAACGTTTCTTCAGGCAGTCGTGCGCTAAACTAACAAGTCTGATCTATGCCCATTTGGGGAGCAAAGTAGTAGTAGATCTTTATGTTTGGTCTGCGTGTCTGTGCAATGGTCATCTGAGATCGTGACAGCAAGGTAACCAGAACCAGGTCCAATTTCCAGTGCCTTAAGGCTGCAGAAATTTTGGAAATCCACAAACGTGTTGCCCCCATACTGAACCTCAGCATTCCCAGCAGCGCAAAAAAATAAGATGTGCGAACGCGTCTTTGTCCTGCCATTCTTTTGTTCTCGGTATAGAGCTTTTTGTCTTGGACACGTAAGTTTGGAGTTAGGGTTGTCTCCAGGGTGTAGCACTTGGAAACCACAGAAGCTAAGGTGGGGGTACGGCCTTGGTAAGCCATAGTTATGGAATGTGATGTCCGTTTCCTTTAGTGTCTGCCTTGCTCAGTCATCCATACTCTTTGTCTTACGGTTTGGCAGTGCTGCACACCCGTCCTGCCGCCACCCTTCCCTTCCGGTTCTTCACGTGGCTCAGCTGAGCGCGTGCGCATCTTCACCTGACGTCCGGTACGAATGCTAGCGCAGTTCTTGATTTGAGTTCACCGCCAAACAAAACATAACTTTAAAATGTTCACGATTTGTTAAAAAGAAAAAAAGAGGAAAAAAAAGAAGAAAAAATCCAGCTCAGAACCAGACCAGGATTTGTTACTTAATGCCCGGTGCGCACCTTCTCCACTGGCTCCTTCCCTCGGTGCGAGCATGCAGCCCAGACAGGGCGGCTGCGAGTTATATTAAACAACAGATTCATACGTTAAATATAGGAATGCGACGTGTTCGCGCGCTATTGAGTCTATCGGCTTTTGGCAAATGCAGGGGGAAATGAGTCGAGCGCAGCAGAATATTTACCTCGGGGTGACTCCCCCACCCCGACCCCCTCACTCCCTTTCAGGAGAGACTCTCAGGAATGTCTCTGCCGCATATCCACTGTCGGCAGGATCCAGGACGAGTGCGGACAGGTTGCAGGTTCTAACATGTGAAGCTGGGCTGGCCCGAGATCAGATTAAACCTGCATGCAGTTGGGATCTTTCAATCCCTCCCTGTCTACCTCCTCTGCTCTTACTCGTTCTCCCCTTTTTTTGTCTTCTTCTTGCTTCTCTCCGCTTGCCTCTTCTCATGCACCCTACTTTCACTCTGCTTTTCTACATTGTCCTTTTCGTCGGCCTCCTGGTTGTTTTCCGTCCACCTTCGGGTCAGCCATCTGGGACACAGTCGCCGGAACACGTCTTTAAATTTTGGTGCCGCAGGTGAACATTTTGCCTTTTTTTGCGTGTGACTGTGTGGGGACTGCCTTTAAGAAGGGTCCTCGTGTGTGCATGTCACGATCTTGCTGAGATGCTTCTGCCAGAAGGCAGCGGTTTTCATTGGCGTCCCCCTTTGATGTATTGTTGCGTGGCCATTAACTTTGTGAACTTGGCTCACTCTGAATGGGGGGATCTGGGAGAGACAACAAGGACAGGAAATATTCCCCGAAGCACAGTGAGAGGATGGCTTCCGAGAGGTGCAGGTGCTCGGTTTCACCCTCCTGCTTGGGGATGAGACGGTGCTCCCGGTCTGTTTGTTTTCTCCTGCCTCACCTCCATAAGTCCCGCGCTGGCAAGATTGATGATACCGTTTGTGTTTGTGTGCAACTAGAGTCACCGGTTGGGTGTTGTGTTACACCTTGGATTGACAGATAGAAAGGATAATAAGGGTCCTCTGCCCTTCCTTGTGCCCTCAAAACATCCTTTCCCACATAAACAGTTAAGACCACATCCTTTGCCCAGGAATATTAAACAAGGATGTAGCAGAACAACAGCAGTGGCCGACTTACTTTAACATTTTTTTAAAAATTTAGTACGCAGTTTCCGTCTAAGCAACGAGTCGGAGTGAACAAAAGTGCATTTCACAGCAGGCAAAAAGCCTTGCCGTACTGTGGAAACTCAGGTAGTTTGTGTAACATCACAATTTTTCCCAGTAAGACAAGATGGCCACTTGTAGAGCTGTGATAAAATTAGGTATTTGTGAAAAAATGTACCCGTTCATTTTCAAATTTCTTATTGAACATCGATATGTACAGAACTTTCCCTTTTTTATTCACTTTTCGTTCATCATTTTTATGCATTTAGCTGAGGACAAACTGGGATTTTGGTTGAGGTTGACGTCTTAGCTTTCACCGAAGCTGTGTGAGGTCAGTGAAATGAGAGGGTCTTTGCGAACTTGGACATGCGTGAAAAATGAAAGCCCGGACGCTAGGGAACCTTTGTGAGAATCTTTCGTGAACGTGAAGAGCACCGCCGATATGGATTTTTACGAAGTTCTGCCGTATTTGAGCACATCATTGCTCGTGATAAATGTGGGGTTTGTTCAGTAGAAATGACACATCGCTGTAAATTCTGTTTGCCAAAAGATTATTTGTCCAAAACGCTCATCCAGTCCTGCCTCTACAACAAAGGTGGTTGGAACCTGGAAAGTTTTTTTTTTTTTTTCTTTTTTTTTCTTTCCCCTTCTTTCCTCCTCCATTGCAGCTTCAGGCAAACCATATTCTCAGATTTCTTTTGAGATTTCATCTCCAATCTCTTACACATCTACATCCCCTCATAACGCCTCACGCTAAAATGTTTGTCATCCCGTCTGTGGCTCTGCTGTGGAAGAGATCACGATCATGGGAGGGACTTCAGTCTGAATGAGCACATCAGGGCTCTGCAGATCTGCAGCATCTGAAGGGCGAGGGGACTTTACTGTTTCAACCGTCAGCCTTAGCCAGCACCAGCACAAGCTTGGAAACACGATCTAAGCCTCTTGAAGGATCGTCTCCTGAGGGTGGCCTGTGATGGCGGATGTGGAGAGAGCGGATGAAGAAGAAGAACCGATAAGATCCACGGGTGATGCCCTCCATTTCCTCTTTTTGCAAGATTCTGCTGCCAGATAAGCTGGATCGAGTTTAGCGATAGGTATCTTCTCCCACCCAGCCAACTGGCAGAAATCGGAAACGCGGAGCTTCGGGAACCGAAGTGGGAAGGTGGTTTTGATTTCTGTCGCTCACGGTGTTGAACGTCGGCCGACGTTGCCTTTATTATGTCGCTACTCTTTCTGTAATTATATAGTATTGATATTTGCCGGTGTGCAGAGGTTGGTGATGCACCAGATATTTTCCAGCACTGGGATGGGGGCATTGTGGGTAGCCTGTTGGGACTTGCAGGATAGAGGCAACATTCTCCTCTGAGTTACAAGCCTGATTAGCCGGACCCTAGGGCGACGCATGGCTGAGGTGCCTCTGAAATAGCTAAACCTTCATTTGAACCGAATGCATGTGCTCAGCTCCGCTGAGCTGAAAACATGTCTCAGCATCGGTCCAGGTGGCTGTCAAAATACATCCGTAGCCAGGACGCATGCATTCTGAGGAAGGGCGTTTACATTGACACATTTAGCTGACACTTTAACATCACTATTTTTTATTTGGATTTAGCCAACACTTAAATTTTAGTACACCGATATCAAACACACACTCACATACACACACAGTGAGCGGTTTCCGGTCACTGAGCCACATCTAAGGACGGTGGGAGGAGAACATGCAAGCCGCAAACAGAATGAGGTGGGTTCAAATCCCAGCAAATGAAGTCAGCCTGTGTGGAGTTTGCGTGTTCTTCCACTGATGTGGCGGGAGGTTATTTGGTCTCTAAACAGCCTGTAACATGTGTGAGTGTTGGACTGCATCATTGCCTGGTGCCCTGTGATTCTAGGGTAGGCTCTAGACTGCTGTGACCCTGCTCAGGATTAAGTGGATAATGATAATGGATGGATGGGCAGAAGGTTGTTTGTTTGACATATCTTCTATTATTGAGCACCCATTCTAGCAGCTACCTGTAGGAATGACATATCTAAAGGTGAGCAGATAGATGAACAGCAGCAAGTGATAATGTAGCTCAGGAGGGAAGTGGGGCTGAAAGACATGAGTTTTTAGACACCTCTTGAAGAGATTCATCAGCTCTGAAGGACAGAAGGAGGTTCTTCCTCCACTTTGGTGCCAAGCCTGAGAACTTATAAGCTGCACAACTGGAACCTCTTGTGTAGTGGGCCCTCAGGGGAGGAAGAACAAGGTGCAGAGTTGGACTGTAGAAGACTCTAGAAGTTACTGTAAAAGGAAACATACTTCAGAGTGGCGCTGCCCAGCTCTGCTGCCAAGTAATGTGTAGATTTTTACCTGGAGACGCATGTATGAATTATTTGCATGTGAGCGCAACTAAGATCGATGTTTTTCTTGCATGCTCCCTCTTTTGTGGCATCGTAGTTTGAATTGGTGAAAAAATTCAGCACCCCCCTGGTAGGCTAGAGCTCTGTGGTGTGTGTGTGTGACCCCTGAACCTCGGGTTGAGGGGGGTAGCGAGGAGCCGAGAGAGTTTATTATTTCCTGGATTTTCTCCTCCACCCCTCTTCAGTAACAACCATTTGGGGGTTGCCGGAAGGGTCCAACTTTGAGATGCCTGGCATTTGGGGCGGTTGAGAAACGCAGGACTGGAGAAGGTGCAAAAAATTTTGTGCACGCTGTTTATTACGCTATTTCGGGATAAGCAGTTGGATCAGTACTGAAAGGAGCTGAGAGGCGACAAATGACTGCTTCCAGCTTAGGGGATCCACGGCTTGTTCGTGCCGGAGATGTCAGGTGACCCGACATCGCGATGGCGGTACAGCCATCATGCTGTTATTTTTTAAAATCTGCTCTCTCAAAAAAGTCTGCATAAGTGGCTGCTAAGTTGGCAAAGTCAAGCTCATAAATTATCATTTAAATCATTTAGCTGTTGAAGGTTAACCGAAGCAAATAACTGCCAAAAATTTTTTCGATCATAGTCATGGGGGGAGAGAAAGAGCGAGAGAGAGAGAGAGAGATTCTCCCTAGAACTAAATGGAATACAATTTCTTTTAAAATAGCTTTATTTCAGCATTTATAGTGACGTCTGTTGAAGCGTAAGCAAATGGCTATATATATTCAAGAAAAAAATAGTTAATAATTGTTGAGCAACAAAAACGGTATCGTGTCAAAATGACTTTGAAATGATAAAAAAAAAAAATGGCACTCTTGATATAGCCTGGATGTGCGAGGAAAAAACAAAAACATAAAAAAAATGGCGAGGGAAAGGGTTCCGCAATTGTGCATGTGGTATAAAAATGAATGGATACAGTGGGAAAAGTTGGTGGCGGAACAGCGGGCGCGTATTTCCCTGTGATTTCCCTGCTGCTTGCGGTCGAACGAGAGAGAGGACGATAGGACAGAAATAACATTCGCCAAAGCAGCGCAGCCTCTGGATTACAGAGCTGCCCGATGAAAGACGGCTGTCGGCAGAGGGATGGGTTGGTCCAGCTCCTGCAGGCCGGCCCTGTCTGGGAGAGTCCCAGGCTCGTTCAGCTCCGGTGACCCCATCCCAGACATCATCTCTTTAATTTGACAAAGGACGCCGCCCACCCCCCTCCCTCGGCACCAGGACGGAGCCGTGACCCGGCCCCGAGCCTCGGCGTGTGTGTGAATGTCCCAGCTGGACAGCCATTGTCCACTGGACTCCAGCTCAGACCGTGGTCACCAACCAGGAACCGTTGATCAAAGCCAAAATGGATTATTGGTCCAAAAAAAGGGGTGGCGTGTGTTTGTGCATGCGGGTGGGTGTGTGTGTGTGTGTAGGAGGGGGTGCGGGTGAGAGTTCAAAAGGAAAGAGGAATGTTTCCAATTACGCTCTTTCCACCCCTTTTCGGTCTCTCCTCTCGGTGCATCTCCGCGGCCGTGCTTCAGGCTACAGTGCGCCACTGAGGGGGCAGCACACTGTGACAGGAGAGCGATATTAAGAGCGGAGATGCTCTCCTCGGAGCCACACTCCAAGCCAGGGTTCAAAACGGGTGGAGGCTCAGGCCAAAGAAACAAAGGCATTCCAGGCTGTAGGAGCACTGGTGTTTCCTTTACAGGGTGGGACAGGGAAAACTGCCACTTTTTTACTTTTACTATATTGTACATTACTGTACTTATTCTCAATTATTGCATCTTTCAACTCGGGGAGGGGGGTATTATGGGTCGTGGGTTATATTATGACTGAGTTTCTATAACTTTGATTAAATAAAAATCTTTGAATTAGGTTTAACTGTGATATAGGACCTTCTGAAGCTCTTCTCAGCTTTTTACACTATTAAAATATACAAATGTTTGGCATGTGTTGTTATGTGAGCTCTGAGCTAATGCAGGCTTTCTTCCCCTGTGTTGCAGATGTGCTTGAGAAGACCTCTGCGGGGGTGTGCGACCATGATGGGCTCCACTTTGAGACTCTTGGCCACCATACTGTGCCTCAGCCAGGCCTGGCTTGTCAGCTGCTCAGGTAAGTTTGGCAGAGGTGTGGCCAGGGTTGGGGAGGGAGTGGCAACTGATGGGAGGTGTGGATTCGGCCGCGGTGAAGGAAGGTTCTGGCTTTTGGGGAGGTATAGTTTGTGGGTAGAGGTGTGGCTGTTGAGGGGTGTAACTGTGGTTTGTGGGTGGAGGTGCGGTTATTGTGGAGAATGGTGGGATTTTAGGATGAGAGGTGTGGCTACTGTTTGAACAAGGCGTGGTTTGTGGAAGGGCTGTGGCCAGGGTGGAGAAAGGTGGGGTTTTAAGTTGAAGGGTGTGGCTACAGTTTGAATAAGGCGTGACTTGTGGAAGGGGTGTGGTTATGATGGAGAAAGGTGAGTTTTTCCGAAGGGGGTGTAGCTACGGTTTGAGTAAGGTGTGGTTTGTGGAAGGAGGTGTGGTTGCTTTTGCTTATGCCTGGGGAAATGTGGCTTGGGAGGGGTGTGGTTTGGTTTTTAATATTCTTTTCAAGCAGCACTGGAAATTCAGTCTTTTTTTAAACTTATTTTGTGTATTCCCTTGCTCCCAAGGGTTGGTATTGTGCAAAAACCATTCGGCTGTATATTTAGTAATACTTTGTACCATTTTTTCCTCCAGAAATCATACTTTTAATTTTCAACGCACATTTGTTCTTCCTTATACAGTCGCTCCCCTGTCCTTCCGCTCGGAGCCTCTCTCTACTGTGCAGAAGCCAGGAGGTGTGGTCCGCTTGCGCTGCTCTGCCCGACCCTCAAATGCACGTCTATCCTGGCACTTCAAGGGGCAGCCGCTGGACTCAAGGTCAACCCCAGGGGTTCGGATACGGTCAGGTTCTCTTACCCTGGCTTCCCTGGACCCGAGTCACGAGGGCCCGTATCAGTGTGTTGCACATTCTGACTCAGGGGCCATTGCCAGCCGCTTGGCACATGTCTCCATTGCAGGTAGGTGTCATTTGCTTATGTCTTGTGGAACATTTACCGGATCTTTGCGTTTAAGGCCATTACTCGAGGTTTAAACATTTCTGTTTATATAGCGTGTTTATACGTCTTTAATAGCTACTCCACCTGTTGCCCAAATAATATGTTTACACGTTTCACCTGTTTAAAAGAAGGAAGGGGCCTAGTTAATAAACGGCTGGCCGTGTTTTAAGCGTGACACAGGCCAACATTTTTCCTCATTTTTGGGGGTGGGGATTAGAGAAACCCCTTCAAGGTCTTTAACCACGATCACGGGCCTTTACGGTACCCACTGGCTGACCGGAACAGGGGGAGATGGGAAGATAGGATCTGTGCATGACTGGACCGCACGGGGGTGACCGGGTTTTAAAATCCTGATCATCAGAATATATATTTTTTCAATACAGTTTGCAAAAAAGTTTCAAGTCATTGCAATGAACAATAGAAAAATAATTTTTTTCAGCTGATGGAAAAAAATATTTTCCTGTACACAAAAAATGGTTAATAAGCTGTGCATATGAAACATTGGAATAATCGGTGGATAGGGGAATGTGACCCCCCTCCTCCATCCAAGTTAGCGACCATGTGAGGATGAGCTGTAGCTTCCATTTACAATGCTATTGTACGAAACCTATAATTAAACCTCAGGCTGGACCACTTGACCGTTTACCCTCGGGAGACCTCCTGCCGCTTTTTGCTTTATCGGATGCTGCCAGCTCAGGAAGGTGCTCTTTCCACGCAGGTATCTCTGAGTTTGCCGAGACCCGGCGGCGCATCCTAACTGTGAATGATGGTAGTACAGCACTTATCGAGTGCCAGCTTCCCCAGAGCGACCCCCCCGCCTTGCCTCGGTTGCAGGTTCGCGGGGAATGGCTGGAGAAATCCACAGGTAGACATGAGGAATGCATGCGTGAACAGTTTTGGTGCGAGCTTTCATACGGTCGTGATTTTCTCATAATACCCAACGATCGGAGCAGCTCTGCAGTTCATTTTCCTTGTTTCTCTTTTCGTAGACGAATACCTAATCCTTCCATCTGGGAACGTTCAGATTATGTCCGTTTCCCCTCAGCACCAGGGGACATATAAGTGTGCCGCGTACAACCCTGTCACTCAGGAGATGAAGGTGGAAGCTCGCGGCACTAAACTGATCATTAAACGTAAGTCGGATCACTTGCCGCCGCTACGTGTGCTAGCATGCATCGACACACGGCAGTTTAATCCAGCGTTCGTGTTATTACTAAATCTGAATTTTGACACAGCCATGGACCTTCCCTGCAGAATGTAAGTGATTCAAAACAAGCTTTTCATCGATCGTGGACACTCGCGCCAGACGCGAAAGCGACCGGCACTGAGTTGGTCCCATGCTTGTTAATTCCCACTTCTTTGTTTCCTCGCAAAGGTGCAGACGGTCCCTCTCCTGCGCAGATCATATTTCCCGCCGGCCCTCGGACCATCTCTGTGATGCAGTCTGAATCCCTCACTCTGGAGTGTGTTGTGTCTCAGCGTCTCCCTGCGACTGTTCTTTGGACTAAGGATGGGAAGACCCTGCACGAAGGGAATACCTACAGACTGTCTCACAACAACCTCTTATTGGCTGCCGTAAAGAAGGCCGACAGGGGAAACTACCAGTGTTCATTCCAGGCGGAAACTGGGAATGTGGTCAGTGCAAACTACACTGTGAACGTGCTTGGTAAGGAGCTCCGCTTCTTAAATGCTGCGTCTTCATCAGTCTGGGAACTGCCTTCCATCTGACTCTGTTCCCCTGTTCCCCAGAACCCGCCTCTGTGCTGCAGGGCTTGACTGACCAGTCTGTGTCATCGGGCTCATCTGTGCGATTTGTCTGCATCGCAAAGGGTAACCCAGCCCCCAAAGTCACCTGGCTCTTTAACTCCAGACCCATCGCTCCCTTGGACAGAGTCCAGGCTTCTGGATCCTCTCTCCGCATTGCCGCTGTGACTTTGCAGGACCAGGGCATGTATCAGTGCCTGCTGGACAACGGCATTGGTTCTGCCCAGTCAGCAGCTGCTCTCACCGTTCAGTCAGGTACTTTTCTACGATGAACAGGCCTGACACCCTCACGCGGTATGGCCTCTCACTCTTTTGGGCCCGCATATCCCAAAAAAAAAATAAATTTTATACTTATATATAGTTATAATTATTATAACTGTGGTTTCTGCACGGCAACATGGGAGAAGAGCTTTGTGCTTCTAGTCAATTTCTCTCTTTCAACAAATCACCTATCAGTTAGTGCAAATATGATACTGAAACTTAAACAGTAGATTCATTATTATTGTTATTATTATTTTTTATTAAGTAATGTAGCCAATGACTTTCTCCAAAGTGACTTTCAGTGTTCAGGTGTTGGGATATGAACCTGGACACTTAAAGAAATGAATTATAAATATATAATTAACTTAGTTATTTAACTCACATAAAGATATTTTACACATATTCTTTTGGAAAGGATGTAATGTAACTCCTGGGATGAACTGGCATCCCATGCAGGGGTGTTGCCCTTGCCTAGTGGTCGGTAATGGACGGAAAGCCTCCGGACCGCCACGACCCTGCTCTGGGTTTTGAGGTTCACGATAATGTATTGACGGATAGAAAAACTTGTGCGTTCATAGTGCGAGGATACCGTGTATCCAGGCTTTCTGCTCTATCTGTATAACTTTGTCCGAGTGATAAACCAGAAAGATTTGGCGAGTGGCTGGTGAGCAAAATTTTGTTTCAAGGTCAGCGAATGCTGGCTGACCCTTAGGGGTGTTTTCTGCATTCTCTCAAGGAGAAGCTCCTGGACACAAATATGTGAGGAGTAACCCTGGGAGATAAAAACGGACAGCGTCCAGCTGTCGGCGCTGGGTGCGGTGTTATTGTCTTCCATGTTGTACCTACGCTATGCGAGTCAGACTCGCTGACTTCCTCCCCTTGTCCTCTAAATGATAAATAGTTTCAAATGTGGAACCCGACATAGGAATGTGTTTTGTCCCGTATTTTCAGTCATATTTATGTAGGATTTAACAATGCGCCCATACAGTATAGCATAACTGCAGCACAAACAAATCCCACGTGGTTTTAGATTATTATGATAATTCTGCAAAACTATGTCTAAAATTGTGCTTGTGGTATCTGTGGTTCTCTGTACATTGCTTCAGGTGTGAGCTCCAAACCGGTCATCCTGACACCACCCCTGAGCGGCACATTTCAGGAGGGCGACGACGTATTTCTGTCATGTAATGCGAGTGGCATGCCGCTGCCAGTCATCCGGTGGTACAACTCCGACGGTCCGATCGACACGCATCCGGCAGACCTTCTCCACCCCCCGCAGGCTACGTCTAGGGTCGACAGTGACGGCCCTCCGCATCTCACAATGTCTCGCCCTGGGAGCAGCTCACTCTACATCCAGGCTGTCACTGCGGGCCATGCTGGAAAGTACATTTGCGAAGCTTCCAACACTGCGGGGTCCGTGCGGGCCGAGGCCTTTCTCACCGTGGGTAGGTTCTTCTTGACCGCTTTCCTAACATCTATCTTTTCATGGCCCTGTTTCCACTGTTGCAATTGATATTTCTGCATGAGTAAATACACTTTTTTAGTCAGTTTACTGTAAACAGGAGAGCCAGGCCATACATGCTCAGCCCTCATATAATGGGGTCTTGTACAGCAAAAAATGGTTCATGAGCACAAACACTTTTTCTTTTTCATACCACTGCCTTATTATATCAGCACAGAGACATTTTTGTCTACTTACAGTCACTTTACTTCCACAAGTCCTTATTTACCGTCTTCTGTCTTTCATCCTGTGCCGTGCACCTTCTTTCATAATAAAGAGAACTGCATAAACCATTTCAACCAATCACAACACAGCTTAAAATAAATATAACAACACAATTGAAAAAGCAGATGAAATTCTCTCACTATTATATATTATTTATTTATTTATTTATTATCATTGTTAGTTAATTTAGGTTGACGGATGAGATCAGACAGGAGTCACCGTGGACTATGATGTTTGCGGATGATATTGTGATCTGTAGTGAGAGTAGGGAGCAGGTTGAGGAGACCCTGGAGAGGTGGAGATATGCTCTAGAGAGAAGAGGAACGAAGGTCAGTAGGACTAAGACAGAATACATGTGCATAAATGAGAGGGAGGACAGAGGAATGGTGAGGATGCAGGGAATAGAGTTGGCGAAGGTGGGGGAATTTAAATACTTAGGATCAACAGTCCAGAGTAATGGGGAGTGTGGAAGAGAGGTGAAGAAGAGAGTGCAGGCAGGGTGGAGTGGGTGGAGAAGAGTGTCAGGAGTGATTTGTGACAGAAGGGTACCAGCAAGAGTGAAAGGGAAGGTCTACAAGACGGTAGTGAGACCAGCTATGCTTTATGGGTTGGAGATGGTGGCACTGACCAAAAGACAGGAGGCAGAGCTGGAGGTGGCAGAGTTAAAGATGTTAAGGTTTGCATTGGGTGTGACGAGGATGGACAGGATTAGAAATGAGTATATTAGAGGGTCAGCACAGGTTAGATGGTTTGGAGACAAAGTCAGAGAGGCGAGATTGCGTTGGTTTGGACATGTGCAGAGGAGAGATCCTGAATATATCGGGAGAAGGATGCTAGGGATGGAGCTGCC